>CM070641.1:3991250-5338125 GCA_036346575.1 Dendrocalamus sinicus
GCGGACCCCGCTAGGCTAGTGGGGCAGAGGCGGGGTCATCCTCCCCCGCAAGGCCCATGAGGATCCGGTAAAATTAAAATATATTTTAAATAATATATTATAGTTTTTAAATATAGAAAATTGTATTATTTTTTGTATTTTTAGATTAAAACTTCAATATATATGTTAGAATATATATTTTGCAACTATATTTTGTAAAAAAAAAGTATAGCTAAATAATTATAAATTAATAAACAAAATTATATTATTATTTAAAATATTTTAACTTATTTTTTTATTCTTGCGGATTCTCATAGAGGTTGGGTCCTACGGGACAGAGGGCAGGAGGCCACGTCTCTCCGGGAAGGCTACCGGGACCAAGGCCAAGATGGGCTGCGGGAATCGGGGCGGAGGCAAGGGCCCTCCTCAGGGCAGGGGCCAGCGCCGTTGCCAGTTGCCACCCCTAGGTAAAACCGGCATGATTGTCATCTCTAATACATGGCTGGATGTTGGGAGTGTTGGTAATGGCACCTTTCAAAAGTACTTTTCTTTCTCCGGTTTGTTCGCCGACTTCCCAGAGAGCTGCATACAAGGGTTCTTAGCATTTTTCTGTCCTGAATCCTTAGATGCTAAGATTAACATAAGACAATTTTTTGAGTGCATCTTTTGACAATTTTTGAATTGTAGACCTTCTACCTGGCAAGAGAGAACATCACACATCGCACATACGTGCCGTCAAAGAGTCCCGAGTGAGGAAAGATTAATACGCCTTGCTCCTCGATGCTTCGCTCGATGGTACACATGTATGTTCGTTCTATTTCTTATACTACTTTGCAACTTATTACTACAATACCGACTATTCTTTTATGATATTATTGCCATTAGTTATTTTTCAGAATTCAAGCAGACAAACTATAATCCGAGTGTGTTAACTAGGGATAGATAGGTGCCACAAGTGGCACAGAATCACAAAAACTACAGCAGGACCAAACTGCAAAGTCAAACGAGGACAAACCCAACAAGAATATGTACAATATAAGATACTTATATATGATTGCTTAAAGAAAGAGAATATAGCCATATCAAGCACGCATATAAAGGTTATTTTCTCCAATGTAAGCATTTCTACCATAGGTACTTAGATGTTATATTATCAATTAATTATATATAGGTGTACACATAAGCACTGCTAAACACCGATGCTTATTTTGAGCATTGATGCTTCAAAATAAAAACCTTATCTATCCTATATGATAAGAAAAATCAGTTTTTAATAGCTAAGTATCTCTCTAAACGCTTGCATTGTATATGCTCTAATAAGTGATTTCCAAAGGGTTCATAAACAAAACAAAAAGGGTAAAACGGAGAAGTGCTTTAAGATTCACGCGAGCACCATCAACGCCGACTAGGGATGGCAATCAGGTGCCGCGGACACGAATAGTGCTTGTCCATATCCATGCCCGTGACCTCGATTTACACCCACAGGCATACCCGCAAAGGACGACAGGCGAAGAACCTCGCCCATACCCATCGCCCGCGGGCATGCCCGTTTACCAGCGAACTGAGAGTCACCATCTAAGAGTTGAACTAATGACAGATACATATAAATAGCAACTGCTGCTAGGAAATATAATAGTTATTTTTTTGTTTTGTTTAAATTCAGTTTTAAACTAGTAGATTCCTTACTAGGATCCTTTCCAAACTTATTATGAAAATCAATTATCCCCTAGGTCAGGAACTAAAGAGTCTAAGATTAGTTCCAAGTAACAGTAACAGAGAAGGGAATTGCACAACTGAAGAAGATCCCCTTAATTGAAGTATTAAAAATATGCATGTACAAGCAAGCATGCACCAGGTAATTGCAAACAAGGAGTGTTTCTAATGAGTCAAGGGGAAAAACTAACAAACTAAATGTTTGATCAGAAAGCAACAGTAATAACTGTGCCACCTGTCAATCTATATCGTAGGTAAATGGACGAGACGGGTACCGGTGAAGCTTATCCATGCCCGTGTCTGTTTACCTGACGGGTAGAGTGTAGGGGTGAAAACGGGTCGGGTTAATCCCGACCGATCCGACACCGAATCCGATTGGTACCGAATCCGACTAGTACCGAATCCGGAGAAAAAAATATGGGTTAGGATATGGTAACAGCAATATCCGTCCGAATCCGAATATCCGTCCGAATCCGATACATCTTCAAATTTGATTTCAGGTTAATGCTACTATTTGACGTTTCATTTTCTTTTGCAATGGTAAAATAAAATCTTCCACATCACTATTAAATAGTAACATCAAGTCGGTCGTCCTACTCCATTTATCTGCTTTGTATGCATTCCTTACAAATAAGTAGGTGCAAACGAAATGGGTTAATCCCGACCGATCCGACACCGAATCCGATTGGTACCGAATCCGGAGAAAAAATATGGGTTAGGATATGGTAACAGCAATATCCGTCCGAATCCGACCCGTTTTCACCCCTAGTAGAGTGTTCTCTCTATTTTTATGTCCATAGATAAAAAAAACATTCTATATTTAACTCCATTAAAATATTTACCCATAAATACACTGATAAACGGACACGATTGCGCGCCGACCCACCCACGTCCAAATCATAAAGACAAAGCGAGACCCCGTCGAATTGGCGGAGCCCAGCTTGTCTCGAAGGCGAATTCGTGAAGCGACGCAGCGATTCCGATCACCACCGCGTCCGACCCTCCACTGCCGCCGCCGCCGCTGTGGTGAGCTCGCCGGAGACCCATGTCGCGGTCCATGAGCATGAGGTCGCGCCGCGACCTGCCTCCTCCCCAGCAGGTGAGAGATCGCTTCCCCTTCCCCCCTCTGCTGGTGCCCGTGCGTGGGTGCGTGCGTGTGCTTGTGTGTGTATACGCGTATGCATTAGCGCGAGTGTGTGTGACTTGCGAGCGTGTGCGCGAAGATCGAATTGGATCTCGGCATAGCGACCCCTACGCCGTGGAGGAGTTGTCCCATGGCGAATTTGTTAGAACTAGGGTTCAAGTATCGATTCGCGTTCAATGCCTCGATTACACGGCGGTGTGGGCATGCGCGCGCGAGAAGAAATTTCAATATTGATGTTGAAATTGGTTCGGTAGAACTTGAGTGTCTATAGAAGAGTAATCCTCGATAAAATTTCACTTTTGATGCTTTTGCCACCAGATTGACAATTCATAGTGACCTTGGAACCAAGACGTTCTTTTATTCTTTGCTTTCTTCTCTGAAATCCGGAAGTCCTTGGTAGAATTGTTTTTCCCTCACGAAATCTTACCAGCCAGAGAGTAATATTATGAAAAGTCATTGATGTTGTGGTTTAATGGTAAAAATATTAATGAGGTACTCGCCCTACCACTTCGTTGTTTTGTGCCTTAGGGCTGAGAGGGAGCAGCAATGACACCTTATCCTATCCACTATGAAGTGTTTCTGTCATGTTTCGTGCTCCTTAGGCAACATTGATTACTATTTTACACACAGGACCTGTAGATTATTTTCTTAGCAGCTTTTGTAATCATGAGTTGTGCGTTTTCAGACAATTGAAAAGCTTGAGAATATGGTGGATGGAGGAAACTACTATGAAGCCCAACAAATGTACAAGTCAACAACTGCAAGGTACTCTGTATATAATTTAACTGAAGCCACAGTGCCTGGCTCCCCTTTAAGCTTTCACCCTTTCACTCTTTCAACCATCTTGCTTGTGCTTGCCTATTTCAAACTTTTTTAACAGATGAATAGAATTCAACCATTACTTCTTCACATTACTTGAATTGGATCCACTAAACGAAATGAGTTGGTTTAATGTAACACCTTCGTTTTATAAGTACTGCAGTTATTTTGGATAATGTAACATCTTAAGATAAACTCATGCCAGGACATACTTAAAGCAAATTCAAAGTAAGACAAGGGCTGGAAGCCTGTAATGTTATCATTGGCATATTAGCATTATATGGACACTAGAGTTATGTTCCATATGACCACAATGGCAAGCATCATTCGCACGCAGATTGTCCATATATGTCTTCGGCTAAAAGCTCAATGCATGCAGAGTAATCAGATCAACTGTAACTTGAGTTTATACTGTAGATAAACCTAAATAAAATCAATTGAGGGGAAAGAATATAATATCTAGGACCGAAAGACACAACCGAACCGTTTTAACTTGTTTTGGCTCATTTCATGCAGGTACATTGCTTCTCAGAGGTATTCGGAAGCCTTGGACATACTTCAGTCAGGAGCTTTAATTCAATTGAAGCATGGGCAGGTTACTGTCTTGCCTTAGATGCATCTGCACAAGTTAACAGATATTGTCTACAGCTAATTTCATAGATCACTAAACACAAAGATATTCGTTAATTCGATGTCAGCCTATGCTTTCTTCTTTTGTTTGTGTAATTACCCAACTGCCCTGAGATCTTTTTTCTTTCTTTCTTTTGTTGTAAATATTTTATTATTTATTTAATATATTGCAGTAGGAGCCTCTCCTACTATTTTCTGTCAAAAAGACCCAACTGCATATATTTTCTTTGAAATCCAGAGGCTGCACAATCAACCAAAAGCAACCCAAAAGCTCAGTCTTGGTTATTTTAAAATGTTCAATTGCTTCCTCTGCAGCATGCCTCTCTGGTTTGGAGCAACCAGCCCTCTTTGTGTGTGTGTGTGTGTTTTCTTTTCTGCTTACTGTGCCTAATAGGCTACTATTTAAGTATGTTGTAGTGAAGGTACACGTATCAACCCAAATTGGCATTTAACCCAATTAATGGTTCAGATCTTTACTTTCTTGCCTTATTGATCAAAGATTTCAATGCGGTTTTATTATTACCAATTTCAGGTTACTTGCGGTGCTGAACTCACTGTGTTGTTCGTGGACACTCTTGTCAAGGGGCAACTTCCTTATAATGAAGAAACTTTTGGTCAGTTTTTATATTTAATCTTCATGTCAATGTTGAGCACCTGTGCATTGCTACGGGATACCCAACATCGGGAACAAGCTTTAGTTCATCCATGCATGGGTGTAATTCCCAGAATCAAGCTCGGATAGAACTAAGAAAAGACTATGTTATTTCTAATTCTTAATAAAAGCTTGTTCCCTGTGTTGGGTATCCTGAAGCGATGTGCGGGCACTCAACTAGTTTCACTAGACTATCAGTTTTTCTTTTAAATTGCTTATCCATCCTGTAAGTAACAATGAATAGCACCATTTGATTTTTGGAAAATATTTGCAGTGTATCATTCGTAGCATGCTCCTCGCGGGTCCATTATGTGTAAAGGTTTTAAGAACTTGCTTAAAATATCGGTGGAAGTGTTGATCTCTAGTCCTAATTGTGGTTTAGATTTATTTTTAGTTCTTCTCTTCATTAGTCTGCCTGCAGATTTTTTTTCTTTTACTGTTCTAAATCAGCTGAATGAAGCATTCTTCTTTTTTTACAAATAATGGCATGTTGTAAGTTTGGTTGTTAGATATCCCACATTGTGATTGTAACTATATTGTATAACCTTAGATCGGATCAGAAAGATGTATGAGGCTTTCCCCAGGATATCTATTCCCCATTTCCTTGGAGATGATTATGACGATGATGGGCAGAAATTATCTGAAGCTATTTCTGCTGCAAAAGTGCGTGCTGAGAGTTGTTCATCGTTCCTAAAAGCAGCTATCAGGTAAGGCATACTAATTATAATAAATTCAAGTGAATCATAAATAAGCATTGAGCTTTGTCTTCCAAACTGGTATTTTTCAGTGGATTCTAGGACCAATACATCAAATTGTTGAACAGCATGGACAGTTTGACCTGGAGTGTAAACCTTAGCGCTTGACCATTGCTGACAAAGCAGAAAACACCTATGAGCTTATCATGATAGGGAAATACATGGTTCTGAACTTCTTAATCCTTTTCATTTGCTCTCATAATAAAAGTCTGGATGGAGATTGGATTGGTGAAGCCAAAAAGAAAATAAATTATTATTTTGCTCTATTAATTGTAGCTTCATAGTCATAAACCTTGGAGAAAATAAAGCTAGAGTTGGTCATGAAATTGTTATTTTAATGTGAATTCAAGTTATGCAAATATATTTTAGTGTTGCATTGCAATACAAGAATCATTGCTATAAGATCCACTCTGTTACTGGACAAGGTGATTTTTCTTCTCCTTTTTCTGGCTGCCATATATATGGCACTAATAATGTATCTCCCCTGTATTAAGGTGGTCTGGCGAGTTTGGGGCATCAAGACATGGATCTCCTGAGTTACATGTTATGTTGGCTGAATACATATATTCTGAATCTCCAGAAACGGTACACTGTTCATAACTCTCTGGCTGATTGTGAATATCTTCTATGTTAGAGCTTCAATTTTTATGGGTCATTGCTGCTGTTACTATTTTTACTGTTGTTGTAATAATGCTTCAAGGTTTCATGTGGAATGCCCTTGACTGCAGGACATGACTAAAGTATCAAGTCATTTTGTGCGTGGAGATGATCCTAAAAAGTTTGCTTTTATGCTGGTGAACTTTATGGGCAAGGTAATGCCTTTGTTCTTAAAAAACAGATGTTACAAAAGATGCATTGGTAAATACTAAAGTCTGTTGAATTGTTATATTCTTGTATTCTCTGAGTAATGGAAAAAAAACTAAAGTTACCCTACTAAAATATTTCCTATGGCTTTCACATACATAACATTTTTTATTTTCGTGCTGCTTAATACAATTAGTCTATGATGAACATTAGTTCATCGAAGTAAACATCGCCGGGAAGAAGGCTGAGCAGCATCGGCTTGGTGGGATGAGAGATTTGACTATAGACTAGGATAATAAAACTTGATGAGACTAGATTAATTTATTTTCATTGCTTAATTGGTAATAGATACATGCTAGCATTTTTATAAGGATAGTTCGACTTGGCCTCCAAAAAATAATCTCTATCTCTAAGAAAACATATCTCTAATAAATGGAATATATCTATAAGGTAGTAAACACATCTAATAAGAAAACTAACTATTCTTATCTCTATTCTAATTTATCTAATCATGCCATACATAGCCGCTACAATACCACGGGGACTGTTCATGCCCGTGAATAGTAATTCACGTGTGATTAGATATATTTCATTTATTAAAGATAGGTTTTCTTAGAGAAATCTCATTATTTCTTAGAGGTCAAGCTGAGTTATCTCTATAAAAGGGCTAGCATGTATCTATTATCAATCAAGCAATAAATAATAAAGAAGCATTCCTAAGTCCCTGATTCCTAGCTTTGGTCTCTTCCCTAGACCGGCTACTCTAAATCTATTCCTCCCCTAATCGGTGTCCTCTTCGTCTAACGCTGTTCTACCTTAAGTCATAGCCGTCCGACCTCCCTTCGACGGATGTTTATCCCGTTATGAGTTAATGTTCATGACATAGTCATTGTTCAATATGATTAGTAGATTCATGTTCTCTACAATAATTTTCTTTTGTACAATGGGTTTCTCACTTATTGTTCAAAGTGGAGGTCATCCTTTTTCAAAAGATAGAAACAGAACGCAAGCACATGCTTGTTAAAGCAGTTGTTCCAATCTGTTTTTGGGTTGGACCCCAGTTTTAGATTCCTGTCCAACTTTCATCGTGGTGTTAAATGGGATCCTGGTATGTTTTCAACAATGCAATATATTAATCTTTTCTTCCTTATCATGCAGTGCTACCCTGGTGAAGATGATACTGCAATTGCACGTGGTGTCCTAATGTAAGATATCCTTCCTCTTCTTTTTTTTTCTTTTGAGATGTCATCCTTTCTTTGTATGAGAGGAGAATTTGAGAAAACCATTAAAGAAGGTGCATTTTGCAATGCAGAAACTGAATTTCGAAGGAAATTGTCTAAATTCTGTTCTGTTTACAATGATAGATACACGTTAGTTAGCAGTGTGCTAGGGATGCATGCAATAGGAGCCTCAATGCAACATCCTGCTGTGTGATTTACAAATCTCGTTGGGGTCATAATCAAATGCATACAGGATAGTACTGCAAAGTAAACTGTTCCGTTGATGGGATAAAATTATATTTGGATTTTGGGGATGGAGATGATCGGTTTTCTGATAATGTTCTTTCTTTAAGGTACCTATCACAAGGGAATCTCAGAGATGCAAATTTACTTATGGATGAGATCAAGGAGCAACTAAAATCTGCTGACTTAGAATTTCCAAAAACAGATTTAATTCAGTTCATCAAGTATCTTTTACCAACGTAAGTCTTCCCTATCTTTCAGTTTGTGTTGTCTTTCAGGTGGCTTTTTCACATCTGCACATTTATTCTATGGAGTTCTCATGCATTCACATACAACTTATTGCGGAATGAATGTTGCAGTTTTGCATGATAGTTCTCAGATGTCAGCTGCAAATATGTTTTCATATTTATGTCATTAGAAAGATAAAATTACTGCTCGGAGATATGTCAAATGCTTCCATGGCTTAGCTTTGTATGGGTACTTTACATAGTCTGGGATGATCATCCCACTTGAGATTCATGTCTATTTGCTCTTGATGACTTGATTAGGAACAATTAGTACCAGCCCACCATATATGTTCATTTCCTGGTTCTTGTAGGAAATGTTTTGAGTGAGGATCATTTTTTCTCGAACACGCAGGAGAACTGCGCATCATTATATTAAATGCGCATCATTGAGTGAGGATCATTAATACATATAAATATCTCATTGATAGTTAGTTAGTTACATTGAAACCAAATATAAGTTTTTATTTTGATATATGCAAGGCCATAAACCAATTTAAATCTGGCAATGTGACAAGTATAACTTAACTCTCCCCAACTTCCTGGTGAGCCATTGGTTTAGTTTAGATTGTTCGATTTGGCTAATGTTTTGCTATTAGATTGTATGTCATATTGTCATGAGATGCAATACTTTCTGAATCATATGAAAGGACTGTAGTAGTGTAGTTATATTCAAATGCCCAGGTCATAAAACACTGATACCATATTTTGACACTGTCTTGTGTACTTCTATGGTTTGTCGCCTTATATAAGTCTAGATTTGCTAGGTAGCTTTCTTTTCCTATGAACAAACTCATCCTATAGTTTGAATGTATTCAATTCATCATGCATGTTTGAAATAATCTTGATACAACAATTTATGATAGTTTTGCATTTTGTTACTTGTATGTACATAAATTGTCATGAAATCACTCTCCAATCTCAGGCACTATTTTACACAAGAACTGAGGAGCTATTTTGTCATTGTTTTATCTTGTTATGGGCATTATTAACCACATTTTGTTGTTTTCAGGCTAGAAAGAGATGCTTACCCTCTTTTTAGGACACTTCGACAAAAGTATAAGACAAGCACAGATCGTGACCATGTATTTGAGGAGGTAGCGTCTTTATCGAATATTTTGTAGCTTGATAAGAAAATCTGTTTAAGCACTATATGGCATGCTTTACTGTTTGTACCTTTTCATGTGTGTTACTGAGTGCTTGCCAGCATCTGGAAAAAATTTTGGTGGGCCTTGAAACATCTCAGTTAGCACCAGGTCTCGTTGGTTTTATGTGGTTTTGGGTTTTAACTCTAATTGCAAACATGAACTTGACAGAAACTGAGAGAACTGACAAGCTATATCTTTCAAAAAAAATTCTACATATATTGTCACGAAACAGTGTGTATACATGAACGATGATGATGTTAGATTATTAGGAGTCAGTGTGAATCATGTACAACTTAACGTAGCTCCACAAATTTGGCCTTGTTTACATGAGCTGTCCATCAGGAAATATAGGAACTATCGCTAAAGGACCACCTGTTCTTACAATATGTTTGTTTAATTCTATATTGTTGCCCTCCTGCTCGACAAAAGAAGAGTAAAAGGTTGAAAAACCTAAGTAGCTTTGTTGCTTAATGTTGGGAGCTAACTTGCTACCATATCAAAACAACAGAAGAAAAGGCAAACCGAAAGAGAGCTCATGATTGTACGGTTGCCTTTTGCAGTTATTGGATGAAATAGCCGCAAAATTTTATGGCATACGGCGCCAGAACCCTCTAGAAGGACTTTTTGGTGAATTGTTCAAGGTAAATGCTTACTTTCACATGTTCATGCTGCTTGCTATGACTTGATTCCTTTTGAAGTCTGTGAAACTAATGCCAAACACAGCTGGTTTCAGCAATACATTCATGTACCTTGTGTTCTCAACTTGGTGGTGCCATGACTCTCCTGAAGTGCATATCAAGTTTAGAAGAAAACAAACCAGCCATTGTTTACAAAATTAAACTTACAGATGATCTAAGCATTTATAAATCTGAAGTGCAAAGAATCCCATGAAGTTCCGTTTTTTCCCCAGCATATGAACTTATTAGTCACTGAATTTCACCGTTGAATAGAGAGAGAAAAAAAACGACAATGACTAATTTTATGGTTTTTGGTATCCTCATTTCTTATTTTCTTTTGTACCAAATCTAATACTTGGTACCTTCACTTCTCAATTCCTAGTCGCCTAATTGCAATGGAGTGAGCAGATTCACAATATAAAGTTTAGTTAACAGTAACATGTCAAGACAAGTTAGCACTTCACAGTTCACACAGCAATGTAATAGATCGAATAATGTTAGAATGGGAAGTTGGGAACGATAAGTTGGTAACCTTATTCCAAGACTAATCATCACTGATCTTGTTCTCTACATTGTGCAGATATAATAGATGAGGAAAGGATTTGACCATAATGCCTTCAGCGCAATCATTGACCGAAATAATACTCTTGCTGCCATGGCACATTTTGTACGTCGATACGTCATTGCTGGGAGATCGGCGGTTGTTACCCACAAAGAACCTCAGAACAAGCGGTCTGTTGGCGCTTCCTCAGTCATGATTATCTGAGGTCGTACATTTATCATCAAACTGCACAACTGATCTCATGTAAAATCATTTTATTGGTTTTGATTGTTTCTAAACTGCAACTGATTTTCTTTTGAGATTACCTGTAAGATGATACATCGTTTCGCCTCTTTCTATGCTAGATTTGTCTCGGTAAAAGCGAAATCTAAAAGCACCATGTACTTGTGGTTCCAGTTTGAAATCGCATGGAGTGGAAAACGGAAAACCAATCCTGACGACACACATTCCCGCGGAAAACCGGTTTATTTTTAACGGTGTTGGACTGCGGATCATGTGTGATTTGCCGTATCTGTGCTCGCTTTATTATGGTGAATTGGTGATATTTGTACGAATACAACGTGCCTGCATGCGACCAGTAGCATATTGCACTTAAGCCTTTCAATCAAGTGATCTGCACCAAAAGTTCCCAAAAAAAAAGAAGGTGATTTGCACCAAAGCCATAAGACTAGGTGAGATCTTGTAATACCACTGAATTGCAAAAGGGAGAATTAAGGGAAGGAAAGGGTGGTTTTGCAGTTAGACCCATCAGCTTTTAGAACGCCGAATAAGTAATGCTCGCAGAGGTTCCTATACCACTCACGAACGGTCGGAACCGTCTAGAAAGCTGCATAAAAGTAGTGCTCTCAGATGTTCCCAGACCGTCCAGAGCCGGTTGGCACCGTCTCGCGTATTGAGTTTTCGCCATTTGGCAGGAAATTCTATTCTTACCTCTTACAGATTTACCTGCCACAGTAGAAGAGCGCCAAATAGTATAAGGCTGCCATTGGACCAAAAAGCTCATAGTGCCATAACCAGCCAAAGCAAAAAGGGGAAGGGCAAAAGCATCATTTCACAGTGAGAGTGATAGACATGCCTCTTAAGTAGACAAGACAACACACAGCCACTTTACCTGCTCCACTTTTCTGTCACAGCCGAGCAACCTCATTTCACTTCCCCAGCCGAGAGAAAGAGGGAAGGCAGAGAGAGCAAGAAGGAGGAGGGCTAGGAGGAGGAGAATTCCCAACGAAGCTCAGAAGACGCCGTCGACAGCATCCAGAGGAGACCATCCACCACCGAGAACCCAGCCTTCGTCAACAACCACTTCCGCTTCTATTTCCGCAAATCAAGTAGGTGGCCATCCCCTATGTTTTTCCAACACGGCCATACTAGCATGCGTAAAGAAGAGAGGGGAGTAGGGCAGAGTGTACCATGGTGAATCTGCGCCGAGGATCAGCACCGGTGGTTGGGGAGCCATGTGGGTAGTGGAAGCCGACGGCGGCCTGGGGGCTAAACCCGCAGTACAGCTTTGGCCGAGCAACGTGGGAGAAGGCCGGAGGGGAGCATCCAACGGCAGGGCCGGCCGGATCTGACCCCGGCCGGCTAGCCTAGGAAGAGCCGCCGGCGGTGTGCCCCAGCTCCTCGGGCCGGAGCCTCTCCGCGCTGCTACCCGCTGAGAGAGAGAAAGGGGGCGTGGAGGAGGAGTGGCCGGCGGTAAGCACGGGACCGACGAGCCCCTAGCACGGTCGTGCACCGCCACGCCGCCGGAGGAGCTCTCGGGCGTAGTCGGCGAGAGAGGGGGGCGCGGAGGCCAACTGGTGGTGGCCCGGGGGCCGGTGAACTGAGCTCGGCCACGCGCCGGCGCCACGCAGCCGCATCCCCTGAGAAAAACCACCAGACCGAGCGTCGGGGCAAGAGAGGAGAGGGAGGGGATGCGGGAGAAGTAGGGGAGGAGGAGGGGTGGCCGACGGCGGGCACAGGGCTAGCGGGCCCCGAGTTTGGCCGTGCGTCGCCACGCCACCTGGGGGAAGAGCTCGGGCGCCATCAGAGAGAGAGAGAGAATGAGGAATGGGAAGAGGCTAAGGCCATTCGGCCGAAAGAAATAAGAAGAGGAGAGAGAGGGTCGGTGGGGAAGGAAGAGAAGAAGGGCCGGCCGAGTAAGAAAAGAAAAGAGAGAAGGAAAAAAAAGGAAAGAGAAGAAAAGGAAAGAAAAGAAAAGAGGAGAAAAAGAAAAAAGGGAAATGGGGGTTTTTGGTGCCTGCGCGATAGGTCCCTGAAACCCGTGCGTTTTTACGCCAGATTCGGGATATATATCATCGTCGCCTATTTAATCTCTGGTTTCGTTATTATGTGTTAAGTCGGATTAATTGCTTGTCCAGGTGGAGATCCTGAGTGGACGCCGTCTGCGCGTTGTTCCGCTCCGTTTGGTTAACAGGCAAGTGCATGGTAAAACGGTAGACCGGAGTTTATGAATATGCAATGTTTACATGATGTGATAATGTTTATGTGGAAGTGCGATGATTACATGACATGATGCTTATTTATAGATGTCAATGATAATGATAATGGGCATATGCATCTGCATTATGTGCACTCAAGAGTGAGGGCGGTGAGAAAGTCCGTAGCTACGAGTAAAGCTAGCGGGCTAATCCGGAGTGCTCTTGAATAAGATCTACTTCGGTAGGCCTCCACGGGAGTGGAGAGATCCCCCTGCCGATATGGGCGGGCCCAAGATTATGGGTGAACATCGACGGGTGTTCACTCGGCAATACCGGTATTTGCAATGTGATGAGCAAATGTGCATGTAGAACAGGGTTGCATTGCATTGATGATTTGGCAATGTGGAATACGAAAGTGCTTATGTGGTATGTACGATCAATGTGGAACCTTGAGAATAATGATACGAGCATGGCAATGCATGCAGAGTATGTTATGGTTGGATTAAATTGTTTTCATGTTTTGATAGTATTTATCGTCCTATTATGTACTTGCTGAGTCTTAGACTCACCCTTGCTTTGTTTTACTTTTAGGTGATCGTTGAGGACGCTATGCACGGGGCGGGAGTAGCACATGAATAATCTTCACAAACCATCAGCACTCCTTGTATAATCTTTTGTCAGTTTATTTGTCTCTACTAATCTGCTAGAGTAAAGGCTAAAAGAAAAACTATAATATATCTATTCACTGCTACCTAAATATATTAGTGTTAATTTCCTAGCAATTGAAGGAAAGGTAAAAGTTTACCATGGTGATAGCATTCCAGACCCAGAGGATAAGCGGGGTGTTACAGATCTACTTGGTTGCGAGCATAAAAGAATTAAGAGCGTAGCGTGCCACATGGAACTGTAGTAAAAATAAGTCAGCCTTCGCACACGTCACAACGGTATGTAGCAGCAAAAACAAAACAATATCCTAAATAAATGTAGCACCCCTAAATGAGTTTTATGAAAAATCATGGTCACAAACAAAACAGGCCTAAAGCTTAGCAATATACATCAGTACATCACATAACTTTATGCCAAAGTAAAGACACTAATAATTTGGAGCAAACGAGGCAACAATTTCAATTTCGATCCTGCTGCATAGAAATGCATCAATCCATTACATCAAAAGTATTACTCATCTGGAGACTGGGATAGCAAGTCCCTTGGTCTGTACTCGAATGATAATAAAAGAGGGTGGACAGAGGGGATGCAACATAACAAATGATCAAATTGAACAGCCACACATGCACCAGATAATTATAAGCAATCCTGGGTAGGCAGCTTGCCTTACAACGTTGCCCATGTACCACAGACCGAGCTACAAGAAAACAAGAAAGACGCCATCAAGCTAAAGCTTGCGAACCGCGAGCCATGTCGGCCCCCAGGTGCTCGCAAGGATTTTCACTGTAATCCACGAGCAGTCGGGAGTGTTGAACTGGAATGAGCAGCATAGGACTCGTTGTAAACAAGAATGAAACGCCAACTACGAGAGTAGCGCTCAAACTCCATGAGGATGCATGCTGTCATCCTGAGTGCCAAACATGTCCTTGTCAGTTGCGGGAGATCTCTTTTGTTCCGCGAGCCCGCTGATCTGTCCTGCTCCACGTCACAAGCCCTGCACACACGAAAGTACAATAACGCTTTTGGAGAATGGATACATAAGCATAATATGGAGTCCTAACTCCTAACCACGTGTTTCACAGATATTCGCGAACTTTGAGATTGCCACTGTATGCTATCTCATTGTGGCACAGGTGAGCACAGAACAGTCGTAAAATCTTTGCATGGTAAGTAGAATGGATGCTGATCTTGTCGTAATGGTATTTTGCAATGCACATCATAGCTTATTATACATATACTCTTATCATGGTAAATAGAAAATATGTAGTTGGCAAAAGTTCAAGAATGGACATCTGTTATGAGCAATGCGGCCTAAACCACCATACCTGTCGAAGTGCATAGCCCATAACATAAGAATATCTCTGTCACTTGGCATGTATCATCGTTATCGATTCTCTTGTCCATCGGTTCATAATGACCAATGAGAATCCCACTGCCACAAGCTTCATCCTGGTCCAGTGCTGGAAGCCTGGAACAACAGTACCTCCAACCAACAGTGACTATCTTCAGTGAGGAATTGGAAACTTTAAAAAAATGTAAATGCTGTAAACTCCCAACATTTTCTTACATTATTTCCAAAAGCAGCAGCATTTATAATACTTCAGCCACCACTATCACCAACTATGCATAAAACCCTATCCTTTAGCTGTTGAATTTTCTGAAAAGGGATCATTCATTGCAGCACAACGGTGAGTTACAACAGGACCATCAGAACATAGCACACAAATATGATCTCTCTAATGTGAAGAAACTTACAGGATAAGAACTTGAAGCCCATTTCTCGGCAGAAGTTGCAGCTTCTTTAAGATGCGATTTTTTAGAAATTTCATGGGAAAGACTATAGGTAGAGCTCTCCGTTGCCTCGGCTACCCATATGTGCCTTGTCTGGTCTTTCTGTCGCTTGACCAGATTACTAAAACCAACCTGAGCAATAGAGATAACGGTAAGTTAAAGCTGCACTTGCATTAGAAAGGGATAAAGTTGAATAATGAAGTAGAGAGCCTGCAATAAAAAAATGCTGGCAATGAAGTATTCAAATGTCTACACAGTGAATTTCATGAGGTATTTGTTAATGCGGAGGTTTCCATAACTATGTGTGTGCACGTACACACGGCTGCGCTATTCTGCGCCTACGCACACTGTTCGTGCCGAAAAGTTACATATAGAGTTACTGTCAGTTGTTACAACTGACAGTAACTCTACATGTGATTGTCAGTAACTTCACTCGCTCACGGCAGTATCTTTCCAACGCGAATTCTACACCTGCGCACAGATGTGTGTGTGTGTGTGTTGAAAAAACCATCAACTTGGAATATAGACAGCACAATCTGAGATCACATACTATATTTCCAGAAAGGGCGTAATTAAAAAAAGCAGAGTCGTCGCCAGTGGTTGGGGAACAAAAGCTAACTGCTAGAAGATAGTCGTCTTGCTCTTTTGACTTTTGTGCCGACATAAATTTAGATCCATCTGTCAAAAAGAGCCACTGCCTTTTCTGGTTGCCACATAAATAAATATCGCCAACGTGCAAAACAACACCTGCAATGTCAAATTCACTGAAACAAACAAAAGTTACTCATAAGGAGGTTCATTAATACAAGGACATCGGTTTGAGCAGGTGAAATTGGGAATTGAGAACTAGACTGACCTTGCAAGCGGTACCTCACCAAAATTTGACATTTCAATTGTCTTACGAGGGGTGAAAAATGGTCTGCAACAAGAAACATTGTTAAGTTTGATCGATAAAAGATAACCACAGTGTGCAGTCTGGTCTCTTACTCAAAATCTGTAGTTTGTGCTGATGCTAAGGACTTCCACATAGTAGATGATCCTTTAGCATGCAAGTAAAGAACTTCAGTGCAATAGGTTGAAGGCACCAGTCCTGTGACGGAATAAATTTGCCCCTCGACAAGGTCGGCTTTCTGTCAGTAGCAATAACGAAATGTAATAAGCTTTAATGCTAATTGCTCATAACTTGTAAGTACAGTACTGAAGGAATATTCCAAAGCAAATTTAGCAGAAGTGTTGGTCTAGAAAAACATAGCAGCATAACTGTAAACAAAAGAAGAGTAAAAGGCAATTTTTTTGTCAATGATATACAACAATAACAATAGTAAAGTCTTTTGTCCCAAACAAATTAGGGTAAACTAGAGATGAAACCTCCTCAAGGTCAAAAAAACAAAAGCCTTGTAATAAAACCTACAAGATTAAAACCATACATCCTACCATTTGAACCGAGAGCCTAAAACACCGCCTTTAAACTTTCTTCTCATGTCATGGTTCCAATACGTGGATCGTTCACTTTCATGCGCTTCTATCCAAAGCTAATTCTTTAGACATTTAAGTCTTTTTTAACCGCTTCCTTACACGTCAGTCTTGGTTGACCTCTGCTTCTTCTTACGTTTTCGGTACGTCTTAAAATTCCACTACATACCAGTGCCTCAGAAAGCCTCCGTTGGAGATATCCAAATCATCTCAAGCACCAAATATTCATCCTTCTCTTCTCAACAGATAATAAAGATGTGATACAGAACTTATATGCTGCTGTATGGAGCGGAATGCTGAGTGACTAAAAGATAACATATACAGAAGATGAGTGTAGCGAGATAAGGATATTGCGATGGATATGTGGTCACACAAGGTGAGATCTAAACCACAATAATAATATACATGATAGGATGAGGGTAGCACCAATTGAAGACAAACTTGTCTAATATCGCTTGAGATGGTTTGGATATCTCCAACAGAGGCATTCTGAAACACGGGTACATAGTGAAATTTTAAAACGTTCCAAAAACATAAGAGGAATAGGCCGATCAAGACTGACGTGAGAGAAAGCAGCTAAAAGAGACTTGAGAGATTAGAATGAGAAGTTAGCCATTCACATATCGGAATCATGACATAAGAAGAAGGTTTAGGGGCGATATTTTAGACTCACAGATTAGATGATAGGATGTAAAACTTAGAGTTTTAGCATTGTAAGTTTTATTACAAAGCTGAAGGCTCTCGTTTATTTGATCTTGAAAATGTTTTATTCCTAATCTACCCTAACTTATTTAAGACAAAAAACTTTGTTGTTGTTGTTATGAACTTATATGTTGCTGGATGATTGTACCATACTTGCTTCTCAGTAGGGTTCCAAATTGTTATTATCCCTTCCTTGTTGCTGGTTTTTGTAGCAGAGCTTTCACTGACAAGGCCCATCACCCTCACTTTAAGAAATGGTGTAACATCCCTTGAACTAAGGCCAGCAACTTCGAGAGCCTTTTCAACCTTCTTGGCAACTTCATTTTGCCTAACAACCTGCAATATAATGGCATAATTTTTTTTGCAACTTTTAAAGTATTAGATGATAGATGCTGCAGCTACTTATGCAGACCTTTTGCTTTGCTTGATAAGATGAGAAAGACAACATCTGCTCTGAAGTCATGCCTGCCATCATAACTTCAGGCTCAGCCGCTCGCTCTAGCATTTTGCAAATCTTTGCCCCTTCCTCATTATCATCAGTACTGTCACAGTTTTCTTGTTGTTCAGACAGAATGTCTTCTGCGATCTTAGATACTCTACATGAGAAGATAATAGTTATTGCAATGGCATTACAAAAGGGTAATATCAAACAAAAAAAGAACAATAAAACTGATACAATTTTTTACTTCCATAACTTCAGGGCTCTAGTCTAAATGCATTCAACTGATTCTATGCAACATTGAGTCTATATATCCAATATTCCAATAAAACAATTTTTTTAACAAGAAAGAATATTGCCCAAAAATAGCGGTAATTGTACGGTATCGACAGGCTACCCATAGCCATCAACAGTGTATATTTACACAATGCCACTTTGCTGGGAAATGAACATGTTTGCATGTGTATTTCTGCACATGGTTTCTCCAATAGTCCTGCGTATTGATTCTAAGAGAAAAAACAATATTTATGCAAATACAGAACATGTGGTGCTTATGAATACTAGGACACACTTAAATGAGTCTGACAATGAACCACAGTTTTTTAAAAACAACTGCAATCTTAGTTCATAAAACGACAATGGTAGACGAAAGGCCAATTCTGAGCAATCAAGATTCAGGAAGAGGAAAAGAGGCAATTGACAAGAATCTCTACATGAAAAAATGTAACTTTAGCATCCCCATGCAAAAACATATTGAGAATGTTCTGGACCGAAAATTTTAGTTAAGCCAGAAATATGCTTCAACACACTGGACATGTAACAGTGCTTGTATAGGTAATTGGCTATTTTAATAAATAATCTACTTCTATTTGAGATGTGATGAGCATCCAGTGTATTCAATTGTGTCATAATCGCTACAGTGACATAAATAAATACCTTTGTTGGTACAGTTGTAGTGCCTTTCTTTCCATCCTTTCAGATCTCACAACACAACGAGCATCAGGCAACCTGAATTAAGCAATTAAGTATGTGCCACTGAAATAATTTGGTAATGTTTTAAGTTTGCATCCAGTTGTATACCTCTCCTTGTACATAATAGGATATATCCTTGCAACTCCAACCAGTGTCCTAGGGACTCTACCACCAGAAGCTTTTATGCACTTGAATGCCAGCGGGAGTCCAACATGCTTGCCTGAGATACGTATGGAAAGCTATCAAGATAATCCAGCAGTTTGAAAATGGACAAGCAGAACAGAATGTATTCAGTTTTGTACTAAAAGTACATACAGAATCCCAAAGTATCGTCCCATCTTGCACGATAGGTGCCATTTATATGGACCATCAATTTGACAGTACCAGATGCCTGAAATTAATGAGATCGTTGCAAGAAAATGTTTATATGGTTGTCTTTATTACAGCCAATGAAGGTGAAGGAGCAGGCAAACCTCATGAAATGACACAGGCCCAGCCCAACCACACAAAGAAGCTCCCCATATCTGTCGAGATGGAATACATATTAGGTCATGTGTACGTTAAGCGTAATTATAGCCATGTCCCCAATTCCCCATTGACAAGTGAAAACAGCATAGTACCCGAAGCTTCTGTCCTATAAAAAGCTTTCTTTTCTCTAGTTGTTTTGAAAGTGCCACATCTAATGACGCATCTAGTGAATACCTGTGAAAAGGCAAACACTGTAAGTTGTTGATATCTTTCAGTTTCAACTCAATGCAATAAGGAGAATGCAACCACATACCATCCATCAGTTAATTCAATTTTTGCAGGCATATTTCTTTTAGCAGCTAACAAGCTTTTATTGTCATTGCTGTCTTCATTTGTATCTGCTCTGTCAGCCTCCAACTTAGAGTTCTTTTGGTCAGGACAAGAGTAAATAGCTGAAATGCACAGCACCATCATCAAAGATGGCAAAGCATTCCCCTCTAAAATTTTCTTTATTGCTGATCGGTGGCCATTGTTCACTTCTCTGTCATACCTAACATGCATGAAATTTCATGAATTAAATCATATGCATCATTACAGTTGAAATGGCAGAAAAGGCATGCACATTATCTCACCTATACTTCAGCTCCTCAAAAACATTAGCAACTGTCAAGAATTTACCAGCAGCTCTAGCTGGATAGCATCTCTCGAGTGAAGCAAGTTTCCACACAATCCATTTATAGTGGTTGCTGACCCATCTAAAACAGGAAGATTCAAGTGATTTGATGTTTGGAATGTACTTGTTATTTGGAGCATCTCCAACCTCAAGTCTATGCTATGTCTTGAGGAACACATTATGATGGTTTTTATTGGCATCCCGCATGCAGAGCATGCAAATCAATATAGATTAATCTTTGTGTGATATAGTGATGGAAACGAAGCAGAAAAGAATGGGACACAATTGAATGCTGAGAGGACCATGAGAAACGTTTTTCATGAATTATGCAGTTCACTAGAAACAGGAAAGGTAATGGTCAGGCATTTTAAATCACTTATTAAGTAAAAGCAGAAAAAAATGAAGTTATCTGTTATTCCGACCTCAAAAGGTCAATCTTGTATCATCAGTATGAAATATTGAAAATATGACATTCAATAATGATGCTTACTCTTTAGTTGCGTATGACAAAGAAGCACCACAGGCAAGCAGCATCTTCTGAAATTCTTCTGCACCAGTATATGTATTCTGAAATTTGTACTTCTCAGCTCTTTTTGTGTCCATGAGCTTCACTTCATTTGTTACATCTTCCATCTGGTCACAAGATTTAAGACTCCTAGTTAACAAAGTGAGGATTATAGGGCACCTGCAGAAATGAAATGCAACACTGTATATACCAAATATTTGAAGCAAGGAGGACCACCAAAATATTCTTTATAGGTTTTCTTTTGATGTTGAAAAGGATAACATGCAGATAGCTTTGTTCGACAGGGACTGATCTGAGTTGGTGGTAATTTGGATACTCCTGCGAACAATAGTTCAACCAATCAAGTAGGAATGAAGTTTCAGATGTGCCGATCTATGTATCAGCCATCAGCTTACCAGCAGAGGACAGTTTGTTGGTGTTTATAGGCGTGACGAACCTAACCAGTTTCATCAAGGACATATCAGAAGCATGGCATCAAGGATTTTACAACATGCTAACAGGGATGCAAATCAAAGGACCTGGAAGAACGGGGCCGTTTAAAGGGAGATATGGAGTTTCTTCCCCCAATTCTTCTCTTCTCATTAGCAAAGTGGTCCATATTTCCGGAACATGTACCCATGTAGTTAGTGATGTCAACCAACGCTCCAGCTGGCATATGGAGTCCTCGAGTCTTGTCTTTAGTGTCACTTGCATTGCCAGTTTCAGATAAACGTCTAGAAGAAGGCTTTGGGATCTTTGGAATTTCAGTGCTTGGACGATACTCTCTCCCCACATGAATAGCCTTTCCGTTAGTCATAGGGGTATCAGGTACAGCAAATCCAAAGGAACCAGTGTGCTTCCTATCAGGCATTGCTTGGTGGGAAAATGTTGCTGATTCAGTTTTGCCCTTTGCCCTACTTATTTTTGATAAATCAGGTTCATCTTCTTTTGGGGCGACAGTTGAAGTTGGTAGCTTCTCTTTACAAGCAGGTGCTAAAGAGTGGCCTACTAAATCATTTGGTGAAACCGCCAAACCCGATTCACCCAGAAGGCTTTTCGCACGTTGAAGTGCATCGCTAGAAATAGCCATTGATCTGCCCCCCGCAGTGCTGAACCTGAAAGGATGCTCACCAGAATCAGAGATAGCATTTCTAGAAAATCCAAATGGCTGTTGTTGATCCATAAGAACTCGGCTTTCTGTTGGACAAGAACTTCTAGGGCAACCACCAGAAAATCCATGGACAGATGCAACACCAAGCCTGTGTTCTGAATTTTCCTGCTCAACAGTTATCTTGCTACCTAGCTTATCCCCCACGTGTCCAAAAAATTGTGTTGAAAGGGCATTCTCCTCCAAACCCAACAAAGTAGCAGCTCGAGAAACACCAACTGAAGATATATTTACTGTTCTTGCACAGCTTGTCTTCAGAGGTGAAGCAAAGATCGGAAACTTTTTGTCCATGTTGTTAAGCACCTTGTAATTGTCTGACAAATAACAACTCAAATCAGCAATCTTGAAAGGAAAATGTGTATAAGCTGAAAAGCACAAAACAAACATTACTTATCCTTTTGAAACAAGCCTTGCTAATACTGTGTAACAAACAAGTTCATATTATCATATCATTATGCCACTCCAACACCTGATTAAACTGCCCACACTGATTTTTTTTCTCGAACACGCAGGAGAGCTGCGTATCATTATATTAAGAAGAAGAAAGGAGTCAAAAGAGACTCATACAAAGGCTAGGAAAAACAAAAGGCGACCAAAAGAACACCCACACAACTAAGCTAAGGCCAAATGCGTCTGAGGCCTTTGGCCCCTGCCACACACCACAATTTTGCCTCATCTCTAATCTCTTGCACTAAAACGCTAGAGTTAGGGGAGGCCCCCTCAAAAACACATCTATTCCTATGCTTCCAAATCCACCAAGCCACCAACAGAACTAAAGAATTAAAACCCTTTTAGTCTTGTTTATGCGATTCTGACCAAGGTTCCAAAACCGAATCGGAAGAAATCCCGATCGTGCGGTGAATGATAACCACGAGTTTCTGGAAAAACGAAAAAACCGGGCACAATTTGAAAATCAAAATTTGAATTTTGAAACCAGAATGGAAAAACCGCCAGAATCAAGAAACCGCCGCAGAATCGAAAACCGGAAAAACCGCCAAAATTCGAAAAATCAAAAATTCATACCGCCGTTTTTGTTTACGGTCTCTACCGGTAAAACCGTAATCGTGATTTCTGCCGCAGAATCGCCGCGATTTTGAACCATGGTTGCGCAGAACTTGACGCCACCAACCAAAAGGTTAGAATCGGTGGGCCCGGTGTATGATCTTCGCATGCCAACAATGGATAAAACCGTGAACCACATCGTTCTTGAGAACACACAGTAGCGGCGGATGTTGGATATCCTCCTCCTCTTGATCACAAAGCGGGCATTTTTCTGGATGGTCCAGACCACGACGAGCCAAACGGTCAGCGGTCCAACATCGATTAAGAGAAGCCAACCACATGAAAAATTTGCAGCGAGGGGGTGCCCAAGATTTCCATATCTCTCTCCAAGACTCAAACTCAACAGCCCCCATAAAGAAACGCCTATAGGCTGATCTGGTGGAGAACTCCCCTGACGGTGAAGGAACCCATAAGTGTTGATCCTCCACTCCCGGAGCAAGGGTCACATCAGCTAACAAAACCCACAGCTGAAAATACTCCAAAAGCGCCTCTGAAGACAGACCACCACCAATATCACAGACCCAAATAGTATCAGTTAAGGCCTCTTGCACGGTTCTGCAGTTTGCAACTTTCCGCTTCACATGCTTACACAAGGATGGCGCAAAGTCAGGCAAGGATTTTCCATGTAACCATTTGTCAAGCCAAAAAAGTGTTCTGCGACCATCACCTATAATTGAGATGACTGAGTCGGTGAACAAAGCAACTGAAATGGGGTGTATGTGGATATCAAGACCAGCCCAAGGACGATCAGGTTGTGTCTTCCTTAGCCATAACCATCTCATCCTCAAAGCCCACCCAAGCACTTCTAAATCAAGTATTCCCAGTCCACCAAGCTCAATTGGCCTCTTTACTCGTCCCCAAGCAAGAAGGCAATGTCCACCATTTACTTCCTTGCGACCTTTCCAAAGAATAGCTCTTCGGATCTTGTCGATGGTTTTAATAGCCCATTTGGGAAATTCCAATGCAAAGAGCTGAAAAATAGGTATTGCCGTGAGAACTGCGCGAACAAGAGTGGCTCTCCCAGCCGGATGCATCATGGCTGCTTTCCATCCAAGCAGCTTATTTGCTATATTATCGATGATTGCATAATAATCTGCCTTGGAAAGCTTTTTAATGGACAAAGGAAGCCCAAGGTACCTACATGGGAAGTCTTGAACTTTGCAAGGAAAGGATGTTTGTATTGCTTCAATGTCCTGCACTTGGCATTGGATTGGGCTTACCGAGCATTTATTGATATTGGTGACCAACCCCGATGCTTCACCAAAGACTCGGAGAATTTCTTTAACCATTTGCATATCTTCCACACAAGGCGCAAAAAAGCGATTACTACGTCATCAAGGCAAAGAGAGACCACTGCTCGAACCTCGCAATAGAAGGGGCTGAAGTAGGCCATCATTGCTCGCCTTGTTGATTAGAGCATTAAGCACATCCATGACAATAATTTTTTTTCTCGAACCCGCAGGAGAACTGCACATCATTGAATTAAGAAGAAGAAGAAGTAATAATTACAAAAGAGTCTAGACGACTCGACCCCCCCTAGGGGGAAAAACAAAAACAAGGAGGCATGACAATAATGAACACTTGTCCATTATTGCAAACACTTGTCCATTTATTAACAATAATATAAAGCACAAAGATTAGGCTAATACTGTCATGAACCGGGGTAAACACCACCAAGGAGATGGCCGGATGGCGTCGGCGTAGAACAAGAGGGAGAGAGACTAGAGATTTAGATGGGAAAGACTTGATATTACTCTGTTTGATTACAATAGCATGCGGTAGCCCTCTTATATAGACGGCTCCCCCTAACAGATGGAATCTAATCCCAATTATATCTCTAACTCATATCATATCTCTAACTCTATCTCTAATACAAGGAAAGTAATCTCTAACTCAAATGGAAACCAATCTCTAATTCCTAATAATACATTGACTAGGCCTTGAGCCCAAGGCCCACATCCCTGACACTACACCCCTCTCGGACATGCAGCTCGTCCTCGAGCTGCTAGATGGCGGCCAATGGAAGACATTCGACGTCGATGTAGAAGACGAACGGTGGCGGGGTGCTGCAGCGGAGGGAGACGACCGGCCAAATCCAAACGGAACAAGGCTAGACAAAGAGTAGCGCATTCGGTTATTTAATGCCTGCAAATTTTTTTTAATTATTTTTTGATTTTTTTAATTATTCTTTTATTTATTTGTTTTTTTTGTTTTTTTTGCGCCTTAAGTCGTCGGTCGGTTGAACCGACCGAAACCCACGAACGCATCAGGTCGGGATCGCGCGACCTATGGTCTCAAGCGACGAGGAGGAGCGCGCGGTTCGGGCGAGGGCGAAGAAGCGGCGGCGGCGAGCGGCTGCTGGTCATGGCAGCAGAGCGACGGAGCGGCGCGCGAGCGGTCGGGTCGGAGGCGCGGCGGCGGCTGAGAGCGCCGAGAGAGCGGCCGGCGGAGCGGCGGCGGCGGCGGCTGGCGCGGAGGAGCCACGGCCGAGAGATGGCGGCGGCGGCAGCAGACAAAGTGAGCGGATCCGAGCGGTGGTCGGCGGGGGCGCGACGCTGGCGGCTTGAGCGACGGCGGCGACGGAAACCGAAGCGGTCAAGCGGAGAAGCGGCCAATGGTGGATCGGTCGAATCGAACGGTGACTTCGGCGGCGGCGGCGGGCGACGACGGATCCGTCCTGGCCGGGTTCGCGCGGCCAGCGGCGGTTTCGGTCAAGAAGCGGCCGGTGGAGGACGGCGGCGGAAGAACAACGGAACGGTAGCCGGCGAGCGGCGGCGGCCGCTGCGACGACGAAACTCGACGGACGACGGAGCAGCGGACGGCGACGACTCGGATCCGGGGCTGCGGCCGACGGAGGAGGAAGCTGGGGATGGCGCAGCGCAGAGATCGTGCTGGCGCGGGCGAAGACGCCGGAGAAGACACTGCGGCAACCACTACGGCGGTTGAGGCGCTGAACGGAGATGCTGTGGCGCTGGGATCTGGCAGTAGATGAATGGATGGTTCTTGTTGTTGTTGCAGATCTAGTGACATGGTGATCTGGGGATCTGGTGTTGAATGATGATGTGCCTCCTTTATCTCTCGTAGCTTCTTCATCACATTCTCACAGGATTCCTTGATTTCCTTCAGCTCCTTGCTGATCTGATGGCAGAGCGCGATCGCGTCGCTCCCGTCGTCAGCCATGGTAGCAGAAGCCGTGGGAAGGGATCGATTGCTCTGATACCAAGTTATCATGAACCGGGGTAAACACCACCAAGGAGATGGCCGGATGGCGTCGGCGTAGAACGAGAGGGAGAGAGACTAGAGATTTAGACGGGAAAGACTTGATATTACTCTGCTTGACTACAATAGCATGCGGTAGCCCTCTTATATAGACGGCTCCCCCTAACAGATGGAATCTAATCCCAATTATATCTCTAACTCATATCATATCTCTAACTTTATCTCTAATACAAGGAAAGTAATCTCTAACTCAAATGGAAACCAATCTCTAATTCCTAATAATACATTGACTAGGCCTTGAGCCCAAGGCCCACATCCCTGACAAATACAGCTGCCTCGAAAGCAGTCAAAGAAGCGTACCATTCTAAATGAAAGCTGCAGCACAATCAGGGTACTCATTGGTGGCTCATTACTAGTATTGTGGTTATAGACCAAACAGTGAACAACGGGAACTATAGGAAGGCCACAAAGAGGATGTCCGGAGTCTAAAAACTAGTAGTGAGGAGTAGATATAGAAGATGTATATGTTATGCCTATGCTACCCTTAGCTCTTTCTCTAAAAAATGAATCCTCCCTCTCCCATGGTGCTATAAGAAACATATTTATAGCCATAAGGATGTTGTTTACATAAATACCCCTATTGAGGTCTGCAATAGTGAAGACAAACTTGTCTTTTCTCTTATCATAACCCTCTTAGACTTGCCACACGGTTACACCCTTAATGAACCTCTTGACGTAGTGGGATGATTGGACCAAGGTGGAGGCCAATCCCTCAACAACTAACTTTTTCCTTTTTGTAAACCGGATCTAATTTTCAACTAAAAAGAATTTAGGACCCTTGTATTACCACACCAGTCTAGCAATAAATATTATATTTAAATACTTAGTGATGGTTAGCTAACTTATCCAAGGCTTCCAGTATTCTACAAAGAAACTACAGAAGTAAAGATTAGGCACTTAAACTATGCATGCACACTAAAATTTATGCAATACAATCTCTTTCTGTAACTGCATTTAGTGACCATCTACCAATCTCTAATCATCTAATGAAGTGAACCAAGCAAACACAAACAGAGGGCATAAGCTACTCCACTTATCTAGGCAATTGACGACCACCTCAGATTTCACAATAGTGTGAAAGATGATCTCTTATCATGATAGCGTGTCTTTCAAAAATATTCTTTAGTCTTTACAAATACACACTATTTTATACCATTTTTACAGAACCTGAAGTGTTAGTTTCTGCATCCATGAAATAGCAACATAATATTTTGATAAGCACGATATGTACCTTTGTTTATATTGCCTTCTTCATCCAGAACAGCCCTTGCCTTCTGCACTGAGTTCTCACTAATCAAGACCGACTTTCCAGATCCTGTTCGAAACATTGGCAATTGGCTTCCACAGTCTTCATATCCTTCCGAAATAATGTATATGTTAAAGGAATGGAAACAAATTTGTTTTCTGAATCCAAATTTAAAACTGAATGAGTAAAAAGCCCCCCAGTGTGACCCAGTGATTCCAAGAACTACCTTTGTTCGCAAAGTTTCCTTGCTCCAAGAGGATATTAGCCTTATGACTTGAACTTATATTTTGGGGTGTGAACCCTTGTATTCCAGCATGGAACGTTGGATCTTCGGCAAAGCCTTCTCTAGTGTCATTATTTACTGGTTTGCACATGTGAGATCAATGTTAAATTGAGCATAGACTGTAATGAAAGCTATTTATACCAACTTTTTAATCCACGTAAAGGAACTCTTAATTCAGAGCATGAAGTTACCTGCTACTTCAGCCTCTAAGACAACCTGTGCTTTCTCTCTCGAGTTCTCACTAGCTAAGATAGACCTTCCTGATCCAGTTTTGAACATTGGAGTGGCATGGCCACCATCTAGATTAGCTTCATCTAACAGAAAGAAAAATTGTTTGTTAAAAAAGACATGCCTCATTTATCACACGCTAACTACAAAACCATGATGTGCGATGTTTTGAGCGCAATTTACCTTCCAATTCCTTTGCAATGTTCCTTGGCTCCAGAACCGCACTTGCCCTCTTAATTGAGCTCTTGCTAACTGAAACTGACCTCCCTAACCCAGTTTGAAACAACGGCAAGTGGACATCCCCATGATTTTTCTCTATTGGAGGACAAAGATCACTCAGTATGGATAACATCTAAGATGTATCAATAGTAGTATTTTTATATTGTTCAGACTTTGAGACTTGATGGTAACACACACGGACACAAAAAGAGACAAGATTTTACAATAAACTTGAGAAAATCACATACCTTGCATTGCAATATCTCCCTCTGGTGTAACAGTTCCATCATTCATAATCAAACTGCTATTCGTCAAAACAGACCTCGGTGTTTCAGTCTGAAGAATTGTAGCACATACACTGTTATCTCCATGTCCTGGATCTCACAGAAAAAAGAAGCAAATTGTTGATCTTGTGCATTATGCATTAAACAAATAATAAGACCATGTGTATTTTTACCACTTCTTTTAATATTTTCTTCCTCCAATACTGTCCTTGCCTTCTGAATCGAGGTCTGGCACACAGCAACAGGCCTCCCTAGTCCTGTTTGGAACATTGGGAACTGGAAGTTAGTATCCCAATGTCCTTTTCACACAAAGAAGTAACCACTTAATATCAATTATTGAATTCAGATAAATTCAAAAACAGATACTCCAATCTTACCGCTGTTTTCAGCACCTCCCTCCTTCACCACAGCCCTAGATCTCTCAGTAGATCTTTCACTGATCAAGACTGGTCTTCTCGAACCAGTTTGGAACGTCAGAGACTGGTCAGGCCTACCAAAACCCTCCATATTTCCTGATAGGAGAGGAATTCCATCACAACACCAAAAAAAGGTGTCATTGTACAATAATTAGGTAAAAGCAATAAACTACAAATTCAAATAGCAGAATAATTAAATCTTACCCTCACTTGTATTATTTTCCTCCAGGACAGCCTTAGCTTTCTGAATAGATGCCACACTGACCGATACAGCTCTACCTGAACCAGTTTGGAACAATGGAAATTGTTCCATGCCATCCACAACTGCCACATCTGCTGACAGAGGGGGCAGTTATTCGAAAAGTAAAGGCATGTTTGGAATTTTTGACCGAAATATTCAAAACTTTGCAAAATAATATCTTATTCATCAGACTAACCTTGTTTTGCAATTGTTTGTCCCCCCAAAACAGCTCTTGCCTTACCAATGGAGCCCCTGCTGACAGGTACCGACCTCCCCATTCCAGTATGGAACATTGGTTGTATGGCACAAGCAGCATTCTCAACATTTCCTAAATAATATATTATGATGTCTCATTATTTATGACACATTTGTCTAGTGGTACACGACACAAATAAATCATAAATTCCTCGGAGCTAACTATATGTCATCATGCACAAAATAACAAAACACTTCCGGCATTTACATAGAAAGTTAATAGGTGTTAACTTCCTACCTTCTAAAACAGCTCTTGCCTTCCGGATTGAGTCCTTGCTCAGCAAGACAGCTTTGCCTGATCCGGTTTGGAACATCGGGGGCGTGATATCTTTATGCACACCATCTAAATTTCATAAGATGCAAAAGTGAATTCGTACTGCACAACCTCAAGAAAGTATAATTCATCAAACTTATCTAAAATGTGCACTTTCTACCTCTAGTTACGACATCCAATGCGATCTCCAAAAAGAAAAAGGTGGAAACAAGTCTTACCTCTAAATGAAACATCCGTTTCCCTCAAATTACCCTCGAAGTCAACACCATTACCAAACGGTTGCTCTGCAATACAGACACTCGTCAACACAATACATGGCATGGAGAAACAAGCAGAAAGATAACCAATCCCATGCTACGAAACACACAGCAGAACGCAACACTTTGACCATAGCAAACGAAAATTTGGGCACGTGAGCTCTTACTTCTCTTGTTACTTGTCTCCACCGCCTCCTCCCCAACCAACGCCCTGGCCTTCCGTATGGCCCTGTCGCTGAGGGCCACGGATCTCCCCGACCCAGTGCAGAACATCCCACCCTTCCCTGCATCCTCAGTCGCTCCGTCCATCCCATCACCTTCAATCAGCTTGTCCCGAGCTGCGGATTCCATCAGTAAACAGGCCCCTTGCCAATTAGGCACCATTACATTCACTTACACGCAAATGCCGGGAGCGGCGTGCACAGAGCAGCACGCGTGCAACCACAAGCAGTAGGCAAGCACGCTAGTGCTCGCACACGGATGGACACGGAGGCGAGGGGATGAAAGGGGGGTACCTTCGATGAGGAGGTCGGCCATGGACTGGACGCGACATCCGTCGGCGGCGCCGGGGCCTAGGGTTTCGGATCGGAGAAACGCGGAGGAAGGAGGGGTCAGTACTCAGGACCATTTCCCGATCGAAGTGATGGCGAAGAGATATATAGATCGAACCTTTGATGAGCGCATCGCCGGAGGCGGCGGCGGGAGCTACCGGTGAGGAGGCCGGCGGCAGCGGAGTAGGAGGAAGCGGCGGAGCCGCCGCGAGCCGCGGCGGCGGCGGCGGCGGAGCACGAGGCGCGTCGGGGGCGGGGACCCAGACGAGGCTACCGTCGGGCTGGCCCCAGACCTGCCACCTGCTCGGCATTCGAGTAGATTTCTGGAGGATTTCGGGGAGGGAGACGCGGAATCGCCCGAGTCGCGGCGAGGAGAGGAGACGAGGAGAAGAAAAGGTTTGCCCTCTTTCAAAATGATGTGAGGCGAGCGAGGCGAGGGAAATGCGGTGCGAACGAAATTGTCCCTCTTTTTTCCTTGCCCTTTCAGTGGGCCCGAAGATTTAGCATGGCCTGTTTGCGGTGGGAATGGGGCTACGAGCCCAACAAGGCAACGACGGATCAGCCGATTGGCTCGGAGCCAGCCAGCACGGTGCGGTGCGGTGCGGTGCGCGTGGACGCTGAGAAGGGCTAGGGCGCCACGACCAGGACGCGTCGCATCTATGACGTCGTCAATCAGCCAGCCAGCCTCCTCTCCCCCCACCTGCACACGCTACACGCCACTACACCGACTACTATTGGGACTAGCTGGAAGAACACATAGAAATTAGGGAGTTGATTCCGTACTTTTTTCAACAGTGTTACATAATTTGTTAAAATATAATGAATGATGGATAGATATTACTTATATTTTTATATATTTTAGTACTAATGCTATTTTTGTTGGAGAGAAAGGCATAAAATCACTGTTGTTTTCATCGTCTCCAAATGGTAAATTTGGCATATGATGACGATGAGCAGCCGATGATGACAGTGCCAACCGTAGCGAACCAAATCAGCGCAATTAAAGCTATTTACAACTAAGGGCATCTCCAATGGTCTGAGTCAGCTATCTATATGGATGTACATATCAGCATATATCCTATGTGGAGGAAAGAGAGTATGAAAAAAAATCGAGCCAGCTCTTCCTTAAGCACTAGTCTATAACGCTAAACGAGGCAGCCTCAATAAATTCTGTGTGTGCATGTAAGCATCAAATAGCTATCCTTATAGATAGTTCTTTATAATGCTAGCTTTAGTGTGTACTATATAGATGATGTGGAAGTCTTATAGTTAGTTGCTAGCTATAACCATTGGAGATGCCCTAACCAATAGTACTAACATGAGAATACGGTGCCCTATGCCTGCCGCACAGTACATTACAGAGAGTCATTGCTCAAAAATGGATGCAAACGCACACATATCTGTAATCGTCCCCGTCGAGGCAGGCATTTGTGTTGACCAGTCTGCATGCCGGTGCGGCGGTGCCAGTATAAAGCTTCGCTAAAGTATAATTTTAAATAGTTTTAAGTAGTAGTGGCTAATGGGTCGTGTCGGGTCGGCATGGCACGGGTCAGCAACGGTACAGCTCGTTAAGGCCCACCAAATAAACGAGCCACGGTCTGAGTCCAAGCATGGCCTGCGATCGTGTTTTGCCGGCACGGACACGGTTACGGTTTAACGGGCCATGCTAGCCCGGTCGGTCGATTAAGCTGGGAAAAAAGAGAAAAACTTCAGAAAATTATAGAAAATTAAGAGGAAAAATGGTAAAAAAATGTAGAAAATTAAGAAAAAATTATAAAAAAATTGTATACATTGTTAATCATTAACATAATTATTTTTAATGACATAATGAGCTTTATTAACTTGTTAAATTACATGGAACGGTTACCTCGTTAAAAACTTTATCAAGTAAAAACTCAACTTGAGAAAATCTTAATAAAGAAAAAAGAGTACAGCCTACAAAGCTCATTAGTGACTACATGTGAAGAAAAATATTGAAAATCCTATTCATTGCTATCTAAATATAAATTCTCAAAAGATTTCTCTAAATCTCTATTCTCTGAAGTATGTTGGAGTCTTGATTCAGGTTTTTCCCAGTCTTTGACAATGAGAAGGATTTCGACCATGTTGTTCAAGAGACTTGTTCGTCACTCCTCGATTATTTTTTCAGATAGGCTGAAGGCTGACTCCAATGAGACTGTACAAACAGGAACAGTTAACACATCCCGTACTAATATGGATAGCACTGGATATGTTACTTTCTGGATTTGTCACCATGAGAGGATGTTCAACTCTTACTCGAAACTGACACTATCGCTATTGAAATAGCTTGATAGGTCTCTAGTGCTTTGTCGTCTTCCTCCTCCTGACTGATGTGTTTCTGCACCTGCACGAGAATCTCTAGAGGAAGAGCCAAAAATCTTGCCCCATTGCATAGTCCCCTAGAGGTGCTAGGGGCTACCGGGGTCTTTCCAAATGCACAGACCTAAACTTATTTTCATATTTCTCATATGCCTCATATAATTTATCCTTAACTACTCTATAGTATGTACAACAATCTAAACCGGTAGCATCACTTAAAAATTGTAATACATTTATAAATTATTGGAGCTTGGCCCTAGGATCTAAAATAAAGGCGAATGCATATAAAATAGGAATTTCCCTCCAATATTTTAAAAACATAGTTTTCATGGCAACTACAGCATCCTGTAGTACATGATCATTTTCAAAAGCTTTTAGGTGAGTGGCAATTTCAAGAATATTATGAACAATTAGAGGAGAGGTTGGATAATATACCTCAGAAAGACAAAGTGTAGCTTTATGAAAAAAAATCTAGAAAAGAAAATATTTTCACCAACAACCCAATCGTTCTCAGTAAGTTCAATGTCTCTAACTTAGGTTCTACTAGAGGAACTACGATACTGATGACCTTAGGTGTGAAGAAAAACAGATAAGATGCTCTTATATGGCAATATATGTTTAAGTATAAGTTAAGTAGAGTTCCATCTAACAGGCATGTCTAAGCCAAATTTTCTAGGACGGACACTCATTGCTACACAAAAAGCTCTTATATGTGGCTATTCATTGGTTAGAACAATTAATATATGAAATTGTATCCCTAAAAGAATCAATACAAACATTTAATCTTTTTAAAACAGATTTAACAATAAGATTAATAATATAACAAGCACAACATTGATGTAGTAAGAAAGATTGTGCATAAGTATTAAACAAAGGAGTAAAAATTCCATAACCTTAGTGTTTATAGCTGCATTATCTAAAGTTATAGAAAAAATCTTATATGTGAGCCCAAAATCTTCCACAACTTTAATAATATGTTCTGCAATGTTTTCAGCAGTATGTGAAACATTAATTAATTTAAATTCTATAATTATTTTTTCCATTACACAGTCATTATTAACATAATAAGTAACAACACTAATATAATCCTCTCTAGCCTTGGCACTCCATATGTCTGATATCAAAGCAATAGAGAATATACAAGTATGAAATATTTCTTTCATTTTTTCACGATAATTGTTATAATATTTAGTTAAATATCTAGTTGTGGTTTGCCTAGATACAACACTAAATCGAGGGTTATGAGCAGTCATAATATATTTTTTGAAAAGCACTAGACTCACCAAAATTTAAAAGTAAATCTTGAGAAGCAATTAATCTACAAAAGACATTTCTAGGCTACCTCTAGGGTGTACTCCCAAGTACGTACTGAGCCGTCGGGGTTATCTTGCAGCTGTGTTTAGCGCATTTGTATTCCTTGCCTTCTTTTACAGTTTGCAGCATGCCGTTGTAGGTGACCCGTCCCACCTGAAAATTTTGCAGACAATTCATTACCACAAATTTTACAAACAGTATACCTCACCGAATCCCCATCATCGTCGGTCTTGAACTTCTTGTCAAAATTGTTCCCAACTCCTGATGTAGTAGCTCTTGTTCTTTTTGTACCCGTGCTATGGGTTGCGGATGCACTTGTTGAGTCAGCAGAAGATGGATCAATTGGACCTTGCACCACCGGATCCGTTGCTTCTTATGTCTCTCCAGTTTGTTGTGGATGTGGACCTTCTACGGATGGATATCGTTCTTGAAAGGATTGCATATCCTCCACCGAGAGGCCTAATTCGGAGAGTTGAAAATCGTAGTTCTCTATTGAATCAATTGCAAATCGAAATAGTAAAGAACAATTAACTTACTATTGAATTAACAAATAATAGCAAAAAATTAAAATAAGACAAACACTATTACCTCTTTTGCAGCTCTCAGAAAATTATTTGAAGATTTGTGAATTTTCTGAATTGCGCACAAATTTCTCACTAATTTTGCTAAATTTGCGTAAACACGACCAGATTTTCACAGCTAAACAGAGAGATGAGAGTGAGGTTTGAGGTACGGAAAATGGAGACCGGATGCCTCCCTATTTATAGGAAAATTTTCATATTGTTTTTGGATTTTTTGGTATTTTTTCCGATTTTCTTACACTAGCCAGGCCATGACGTGCCAGCAGGGCCTGTTTACGATGGTTGGTGGGCCGGGCTGGCTCGGCATGCTGCGCCGTCGGCCTAGGCACCGGGCCGAACTGTGCTTAGACCGGATCAACAATACCGGGTCATAGACCAATACGGTTAAATCCGATCCACTGGACAGCTCTAATTTCAATATAATTTTAGCAATAAACTAGTTTTTTCAGCTCAGCTGAGCCGGCTGTAAGCCGCACCGCAGCTTGAGTCCACGTCAGAACCCGAAGCCGAAGGCAAAGCCAAAGACAGGGCGGCGCCAGAGGGGGAGGGACACGGACACATGCCTGCGCCTACGAGGCGAGGCAGATCCGGGTGCATCGTCCGTAGAAGATCTGGTTGGTGCCCAGAACCGGAAGAGAAAAAACAACAAGGGATAGCAGCTGCAAGAGAGAGGGGAGGGGGGAGAGATTGGGGAAAGGCGTTGGAGAGGAAATCGGAGGAGGAGGAGATATCCTCTCCTCTCGCTTGATGGAGCGGGGAGATGGGAAGCGAGGGGATTGTTCCGGGCAAGAGAGGTGAGCATGGTCAATCTCTCCTTGCTTTCTTGTGCTGAATCTTTGAGCATTGCTGAGGCGGTGCCGCTGCGGTGGAGTAGTTGCGACATTGAATCGATGCGTGTTTTCTGTGCTTGTTGTGTCCTTGGTAGTTCGTGCTATCAACTGCTCATGTTAAGCTTGAGCTATCGAATTAGTCGGATCACATCGCTCTAACCTGCTCTGTGGTTTAGCTACTATTTTTCAAGCTATGATTCTTGTCTTGTTTCAAAGAAAGAGAAGGGTTTTGATTTACCATGTCTTTTCATTTGGGAATTAGAGTTCGATGAGATTTAGGACGTTGCTTAGCAATTGCCGGTGTTAAATCGGGTGAGGTAATGTCGTCCTTGAAATTAGATGTGACAGTTACTTGTGTTCATGGCGTTGCACGTCAATTGCTTGCTGGAATTCCGTGGCGGAAGTGGTGTTGGTGCACAGCATATCAAAACCCCTCTTTTGGGAGGTCGATTACTGCTGGTACCTGACAGTCTCCTTGATTTTTGGGGAAAACAAAATCGATCCTTTTTTTTTGGTTTGTTTGAACTTTACATGACTTTGATATCTTATGGTTTTAGTTTCTATGTTTCGATGTTTGGCTTTATGAAATGAATTACCTTGTTGGGTCAGGAAGAAGAAAGTGCGCAGGAAAAGCACTGGCCCTGATTCAATTGCTGAAACCATCAAGCGGTGGAAGGAGCATAACCAGAAGCTTGAGGAAGAGAATGCCTCAAGGAAAGCACCAGCCAAGGGTTCCAAGAAAGGCTGCATGGCAGGGAAAGGAGGTCCTCAAAATTCAAATTGTGATTACCGCGGTGTGAGGCAACGGACATGGGGCAAATGGGTGGCCGAGATCCGTGAGCCCAACCGTGGCAAGCGCCTATGGCTGGGCTCATTCCCTACTGCATTGGAAGCTGCACATGCATATGATGAGGCGGCAAGGGCAATGTATGGCTCCTCAGCACGTGTTAACTTTTCAGAGAATTCCACGGATGCCAACTCTGGTTGCACATCCGCACCTTCGTTGCTGATGTCTAATGGGCCGACCGCTGCGCTAAACCAGTCTGAAGAGAAGGATGAGTTGGAATCTCCTCCATTTCTCGTCTCCAATGGGCCCCCCGCTGTGTTGCATCGGTCTGATGAGAAGGATGAGTTGGAATCTGTACAGGCTAAGTTGCATGAGGTGAAAACAGAAGTGAGCGATGAGTTGGGAAGTATCCATGAGGAGCAGAAGACCCTGCAGGTATTTCAACCAGAGGGTAGTGTTCTACACACAGAAGTTAACGTAAGTTATGATTACTTCCATGTCGAAGAACTTCTCAAGATGATAATTGTGGAAATGAATGCTGATCAAAACATGGAAGTACATGAAGAATACCAAGATGGAGATGATGGGTTTAGTCTTTTCTCATATTAGGTTGTAGTCATGCAGAGCAATAGGAATAACTTCATTCTAGCTGCTAGGAAATACTTCAAATTATCTGCAACCTGAAGCTTTGTAGTCATTTATGGTTTTCATCTTACTGGAAGATAGCTTTATACTATAAGCCAACGGGTACAAGAAGTTGTCCTGTGTGTTGAGTTCATGTACTATGGTAAAAATGAATCCATATTTAATGAACTTACTTTGTTGATAATTATGCTTATTTTGTTGAACTCAAGCTCTTGAAAAAGAGTGGTCGATACTTGATACTCAGAATAGGACTTCAGGGAATTCGGACTTTAGGGTTACATGAAATTGCTCAAATAGGCATATTAGGGTTACCATAGAATGATCGTATTATTTACATCTCTTGCATGCATGGATTTGTAAATACTTAATGTACCAATAGAATATCAAATTTTTTATAATGCTGATGTGCGTGGATTTGTAAATACTTAACATACCAATAGAATAACTGTATTATTTATAACACTTGCATGCATGGATTTGTAAATACATAACATAACACTATACCGCTATATAATCATTCAAAGTACTACAGATAAATTATGGATACTTTGTAAGGGGAAGTTGCAGACATTCGCTGAATTCAAGCCACCTTGTTTCACTGTGGAAGGTCCTTTGTTTGTTAGGCCAGTAGGTTAGCCAAATCCAGCCTCTGATCTCCCAGTCCATAGTCTTTCCTAATGCCGCACCGCAGACCTTCCACCAGACACTGTCTCCATACTCATCACGAGCAAAAATGATGCCACCTTGCTTTGTGAATGGGCGGTACACATTTGAGTACCTGTCGCGGAACCAGGCCCTTGGCTGAAGCAGTGAAAGCTTGGAAGGCTTTGAAGAATAAACCTCCCTTCCATTTACACCATCATGCAGAAACCAGTTCAAGGTTGCAGTGTTTCCATGCACAGACTGTTCAAATTTCCAGGGTTTCATGGCCAGTGTGAGGCTTTCAGTAACGGATGCCTTCAGACCAAATGAGTTTGGGGGATCAAATGAACCCTCAATGCCCTTCTCAAGGCCAAACTCATGTGTGGGGTTGTCGGAGGACTTGCTGACTGAAACCGACAGTACATCTGATTGTTGCATAGGTGTGATTTGCAGCATGACACGTGATGGGAAGTGCTTCTCCTCAGATCCATATCCACGTTCTGCCATGAGGATCTCAGAGACCAAAGAGTCCACATCACACCTGAGATGAATGCCACAGTAAGTGTTCTTGGTTTTAGATAGTTCACATATATGATTTTGAATTTTGCTTTGTACAGTTAGTTATAACTTATGCAGCAATTCAGTTGTTATATTACAGTATGCTTTTGAATTTCTAGACAGTCTCCATGTGAAGTATTCAAAAATTTCAAATTGAGTTTTACTCTCTCTAAGATCCATATGGTATATAGGAGAGAAACAAAAATATACATGATTGATTGCTCAAGGTCAATGTTACCTTACCGTAGGCATCAACCAAATTTTCGCTTGTCAAGTATCTCACGTGCTAGTTAAACATATGTTTTGACACCAAACATATGCAGATATGCTTTACATGTTACCATCAATAGTTAATTGTTCTCCTTACTGAAATTGCTGCTACCTCAGGAAACATAAAGAAATTTGGGGGTTTTTCCAGAATTAATAGGGTTTAAATAGTTCATGTAAGAAAGAGAATCAAATCCTTATATGTGAAAATCACTGACCTTATGTTATCCACCTTTACCTCAACATCAATCCAGTTTTCCCTTCTGATTGTTTTGTAGCCTAGCTGAATCACACCTTCAAGTTGCCGATAAATCAGCGAGAAGAGAAGGCGCTCATCCTGTGTTGCTACTGCAGGATCTTCCATGCCCATTGCAATAACTGGGCAGTACAGTTGGACCTTCCAGAGCCCGCTTGCTGAGAGAGAATATGAGAACAGTGGTGATGGCACCCCAAACGAGTGGTGTGAAGATCGCAGCTCAACAATCCAGTTAGTCACTGCAAGATTCATTGTCTGCATCCATTGGTCCTCAAGGTTTGCCCCGAGCATTTTGACAAGCGTCTTTGCAGCATCTCTGCACTTTGAGCCAGTCAGCTGGGTTTTCAGTGAGTCCAGGCATCCACGGCGGATATCATGGGGAGCCTCATAGATGCAAACCAGGAAGGCCAAGGACAAGAAAACTATGTTGAACACGTCCTTGAAGTTGCCATGAAGCTGTCGCCCAGGGAACCGAAAGGACAATTTGTTGTCAGGTCCATACCTCAGCACCCAGTTCACAGTGTCGACAAACAACTGTATCATATCTTGTTCGTCTAGAGATTGCTGTGTCTTTGTTTTCAGGTGGACTGGTTTTGACGTCCACAGAGAAATAGGCACACAATAGTTTGCTAAGATGGAGAAGGTGAGGTAGGAAGGCTGGGTGGGAGGTGTTTTAACAACTGAGATGCTAATCGATGGCTGTGATGATGCCGATGCCGATGGCGTGGTGCAAATGCAGAGGGACATGGCGTTGGTGCGCCATTGGGAGAATGGAGGCAGGTTGGTGATCCAACCCCATACATCAGGGACGAAGTTGTAAGCCATTCTGGTGTTGGAAGCTTGAGCTGATGGTGTGATGATGGGAGTAGTATACTGCGCTTTTAAAGAGGAAGAAGGCGATGATATAGTGGATAGAACTTCGGTTCTTGTATATGATTTGAGTCCAATGAGGCACGGCAAAGTTTGGGGTAAAGTAGATTCTCCACTAGAATATCTAATCCCTCAGTTGAAAATTTTCAGTTATCAATTAGAACTTGAAGAATCTCCCTTTATGCTTCCGTTCAGCGCTAAAGGTAAATTGCCATAGCGCGTGTCGAACTCAAGTTGGTGACTTGATGTTGCAATGAATTTTAAAGAGCATAAAGGTGGATTCTGGATAATTTCGTCCGGTGATGCCCAATGATACGAATGGGGTTGGTATATCTGATGTATGTGTCTGATTGAGTCCAACGAGGAACTAAATTATCGGGGGAAGGTAGATTCTGCCATTATGGACGAGGAATGGATGCTGGTATTGTTTTGGGAAAACTTATGCTATCAATTGGGAATTGGAACACGAAGAATCTCACTCTGTGCTTTCGTGAGGCTTCAGAATTTATCCACTCCAGTCATTTACGCTCGTCTTTTGTCCATTCAGCTTGCGGTTGATGTTATGTTTCGTAAATTGTAAAGCTAACATTTGGTTACAAGAAATCCTATCTATGCCTGTGCGAAGACGTATAGTATAACCCTCAAATGGTGAACGCGTCGTAAAGCATGGCCGTCGCGTATGTACTCAGAAATGCTCGTTCCGCGTTCGGTTTCGACCATGCACTTCGCATCCTGGGAAGAATCCTTGCACTGCAATCATGGCCGAAGCGATCATTGGAAATTTCGTACAGGCAACTTGTCGCTCAAGCTTGAGCAAATCTTCGCCCCTATAACAGGCAGTTAGGCAGGTCTGCAGATTAGGACTTCAGAGTTAGGACCATATTCTTTGCTTAGTGGAGATGCATTTCATTCAAAAATACCACACCGCCCTGTTCCTGAGTCCAGATTCCCCCAACTGCTCAAGACTATACGGCACAAAGGAGAGGAATTCATTGCTAGTGGTAGTAGTTTACCGGCACAAATGCTGCAACCATTATCTCCACCGGCAGCCAAAAGCAGAGCTAGCTAACTACCAGCAATAACAGAGCAAGACATGAGATGCTTCGACATTCAGAATTCCAGTCTCCCTCGTACACTGTAAACAGTTCAATTCGTTCATCCGAACCTGCGAAGTCACTCATGAACTGTAAACAACTCAATTTGTTCATGCTACCATCTAGGCGTGGTCGCCTTTCGTATGCAGTTTCTCAAAACAAACAGACAACAACGAACTGCCTGAACACACAGCAGAATTTGCTACGGGTGGTCTACTGGTGTTAAACCGTGTGGCTGAGATCTACGGTTTCTGAGAGAAGCCAAAAATGGATGGGATGTGCCTGTACATCAGCAAGGGGTGGCAAATTTTTCTCAACCAAGTGGCTGTTTTGAGAAGAGGGTATACTGTGACTGACGTGTCACGCTGTACAGAACCCGCAAGCAATGGAAGGGCAGATCCATAGCTCTGGAAAACGTGGGCAAGATATGAGAACTGCAGTCCTGTCAAATGACAATAGCGGAGGCAAAGGACCTCTTCCCTATCGCGCTGTAACCAGGGATCGACCAGCCTTGTTTCTCGTTGTAAACTTCCACCTGCGAAACCAAAAAGAAAAAAAGAAACAAGTGAGCCTTCAACAAATTGAAGAAAGCTCAATTATGGGGAGTAACCAGAGAAACCGTACAGTTTCAACACTTTCTTCATTGAGTTGGACCCCACCAATGAGGTACACATTATCGTTCACTGTAAACGCGCATCCGTATCCTCTTGGGACGCTGAATGGGCTGCTTATCCTCCATGAATTGGCACGAGGGTCAAAAATCTCTACAGTGGAAAGCATGCGGTTTCCAGTGTGCCCTCCCAGAGCATATCTGAAACAGAAGTTGATACGTTCAATTTAAGCAATGTTTATGCTGCAGAGCATGTCAGTTTTATGTCGAAGGGACGTAAAAAAAAGAGGTTTGCAATAATTCAATTCAACTCTCGCCAACTATTATACTGTGCTGGTAATTTGTTGGCATTTTGGGACTTGATCACATGGCCTCTGTGTTTATTACACACTTCAAGTGAGAGAGAGAGAGAGAGACTCACAGGACTTCCCCCAAGACAGCTACCGAATGAGATCCTCGTCTTGTCTTCATGCTTGGAAGCTGGGTCCAGAAACCTTCCCGTGGATCATACCTTTCTGCTGATCTGTGTGTATACGATCATTCATTCAATAGGCAGGCTTAAAAGGTATTTTAAATTAAAATCATGTTAAACATGTCGAGAATGTTGAGGGATCATAACTGTAAGTACTTGTTGCCATCAAAACCACCAACTACATAGAGAATGCCATTTAATTCAGCTGCCGCAGGAGTAAATCGCTGGAACAACATGACAAAGCAATGGTCTACAGTTAGTTCTAACAGCAAAATATTGGGCAGAATACACAATGTAATGGAAAGATGTAACATGTATCCTTATTCTACAGACCACAAATTCCAAAAAGTTCCATGATATGGCATCCATTTCTCTCCAGCAAATATGTTGACATGCATTACAATTTGCAACTCGTAGTTTGATATAACCTGGATTTGAAAATATTTATGATCTATGCTCAAAAAATAGATTAGATTAGATGTATCCAAGCCTGTAATACTAGTGCCTAAGTAGACACCCACTCAGACACCAGCTTGGCTACTAATGCTCAAGCAGCTATCTAAATTCTAAAGCATTCAATTGTTACTAATCTTAGTATAAGATTGTCCTACTGATCTATGATGAGTAAACAATAATAATACAACAATACAAGAAACTATTCGGAGCATCATTTTGTTAATATGAAGGAAGCTTGTTGTATTGAAATAGCCCATGGGGCATATAAATAGTACAAGTACTACAAGGACTCAAACCTTAGATATATAGGAAAAGACACATATACCCTTAACACACCCCTTCAAATATAAGGTATATGCAATAGCATTACATTTGAAAAGATTGACATTAAAATAGGGAAGATTCAAAGTCCAAGTCTTGAAGTTGTTGTCATAACATGCGGCTGTTCGAAAATTGTATCGAGTACCAACCATCCAGAATCGTGCAACAACCCAGAAAGTACAAAGTGCAAGTGCTGGGAAAGTAGAGGTAAGTGGGAGCAAAGTCGACCACGGTAACACGACGAAAAGGATGCGGAAGATGACAAAAAGAGAGAGCTATCAAATCAAGCCAAAGAGAGAGATAGAAGCACAACAGCGCAGATCAAAGCCCAAGATGGCGGAAGCGCAACAGAGGCGCGGTGCAGAAGAAGCGCGGCTGCCTTAGAAGCTCGGGGCGACGGCTTAAAGAGAAGCAGCGCCATCATAAAGACTTCTACGATCTGCAGCAGCTTAAGGAGAAGAGCAGCGGCTGCGGCTATGCAAAAGGAAGGAGATGACTACACTCATCCGAGAGGATGAACTATAGCTAGCAAAGCAATCGGCTGATTGACAAGGATTTTGTGGACTCGCACAGCTTTGACAAACTCAAAGATAGATACTACATATTTGGATCGACGCAACAAAAGACGCAAAACGAAAAAGACTCAAGAACAAATACTAGCAGCAGTACAAGCACTATCCCTTCAAATTCACCTACTCTCCCTTCTCTTCACCCCCTCCCTCACTCACATCTCTCCACCAGTGGCCAGTCCGCCTCCTCCCTCTCCTGCCGACGCATGGAGGCGCGGGAGCCGACGGCAGCGACGGTCGGGAGGAGGCACCGGTGGCGCGGTGCATCCAAGTTGGCGGCGGCCAGGAGGGCCGAGGCAGCGGTGGAGTCAGCCAGGGCAACAAGGGCCGAGGCAGGCGACGGAGGGCCCAGAGCCGACGGATCTGGCAGTGAGAAGGCCGACCAAGGCGGCGGCCGAATCCGGCACGGGCGACGACAACCTGACGGAGGAGCCACCGGATTTGACGGCAGTGGAGACGGGAGGGAGCCAGATCCGGCCGGATCTGGCTGAAGAGAGTGCAGAGAAGGCCGGATCCGAGCGGGCAAGACCAGCGGCGTGGACGCGGGAGCCAGCGACGGTAGCAGCGGCCGGATGTGGCGCGTCGAGGCCGTCGTGGGGACGGTTGGATCCGTGACGGCGCGAAGGAGGCACGGCTGGATCCGGGCGGTGGCGGCCCGGCGCGGGTGAGCTCGACCGGATCCGGCGGGAAGGCACTTGGATCCCGGCAGGGTGAGGGCAGCGGCGCCGGATCTAGGGTTGGCGACGGTGGGAAGGCCTTTTGGTGGCAGCGCGGCATAGACGAGCGCGCGGGCGAGGACGGCCTAGAGGTGGTCGCCGGGAGGCAGCGGATCCAGCGCAGAGGGAGTCGAATCCAAAGCGGAGATGGCTCGGCGGCGGCGTGTGCGCGAGCGCTTCTGGGCGGCGGCACGACGCAGAGGAGCGCGCAGGCGATGGTGGCGCCCGACGACAGCCGGGAGGTGGCCGCCCTCGGGAGTGGAGCACACCACCCAGGGGCAGCGGCGGCGTCCAGTGATGCGCGGCAGCTGGAGCTAGGTTCTAAAACCTGGGCTGATACCATATTAACATGAAGGAAGCTTGTTGTATTGCAATAGCCCATATAAATAGTACATGGACTTAAACCCTATATATGTAGGAAAAGACACATATAACCTTAACACATTCTTCTTATAGAAGATGAAGAATCCACAAGATGCCATTGGATATGCAGTTTAAACAGCCTCTCTTTATAACATTACTTGTTTCTGGTCTAGGTTATGTATCCTGAACCTTATCACATGTCACAATGAGAACAAACAATAGTAAAGCCCCAGAATCATATTAAATTGGAGATAAGTTTAGACCATTCTACTCAATATAAATGTCAAAGGGAGTGTGAGACCGTACACATTGCCGCATAGATGGGCTGTACATCCAACTCCCAAGTGCTGGATCAAACATCTCAACTTCTGAAAAAGATTGAAGCCCATCCCCACCACCAATAGCTAATATTTTATCATTCAAGGTAGCTCCAGCAAGACTTCCCTTCTCACGTTTCAAGTGGGGGCATGTTATCCACTCATTGTTCCCCCTGTTGTAGCATTCCACTGCAATAAAAGCAATGCAGATAGTCAACAGCTTGAACTTATATAAAGAATTTCATTTGGCGTGTTGAAGAATGTTTACCTGTATTGTACCACGCACTGCCATTCCCACCACCGAAAACAAAGACATGATCCTTCAATGCAGCAACAGCTGCATATCCCCGGGCTGATCGCATTGGCTTTAGAGGTTCTAGTCTGTCCATTGTAGGGCAAAAAGAGTCAAGGGATGACAACCAGGTAATGCCATTATGGCCACCTATTAGGAATATTGAAGGCCCTTCCACATTATCTTGTGTTCCACCAAGGAGCATTGCTGAAGAGTTGTACTCCAATTGTAATTTCTCAAATTGGTAATCCAGTTGCTGCACTCTTCTTTCAGTGTTCTTTACTGATTCCTTCAATAACAGTATTTCTTGATCTGACTCAATCTAGAATGTAAAAGCACAATCAAGATGGGGGATTGCACACAGAGCATGCATGGATAACATAACATCAAGCACATCTAACACATAAAGAGAACATATATAGTTCCATTTTCTAATAAATATTTGAACAGGATTCAAAATCCGCATAGTTGTGGGCGTACCAACAAGAGCTTAAGCCAATGAGGAAAGCAGCTTCATCTATTTATACTTTATTTTCCAACAGATAATGATCCTTGTTTGACAAGTTTTTGTGCAAAACGGCCGACTACGACCACGCTGCGTCAATCAAACTGATACGACCGAGTTTAGTCGGTGTTACGACCACGCTGCGTCAATCAGACCGATACGGCCACGATTATCAAACCGGTACGACTACATTCCGATCGCTGGGGCACTGAGTGGCTGCTTTCGATCACGTTGAGTCGGCCGGCTGGTACGTCCACGTTGTGGCACACTGTGTCAACCAGCTGTTACGACCACGCCTGCTCGAGCACCCGCTACGACAACGTTCTCACAACCACGTCTTCGACCGCCTAGGTGTCGAGCATGTTCTTTGGTCACGATTACAATGTGTCGATTAGACCGACACGACCACGTTGTGCAGTTTGACCACGGTTGCAGGTCCGAGGGTGTTGACTACTGTGACTGTTCGACCACGGACGTTTCCGATGGGTTTCGACCACGATAAGTTTCAACCACGGCTCTCCCGATGGGTTTGACCACGGCCGTCTTCTGGTGGTGTCAACTACTGTGAATGTTGACCACGGCTGTTTCCGATAGGTTTCGACCACGGTGGGTTTCAACCATGACAGCCTTCCAATGGGTGTCGACTATTGTGAATGTTGACCACAGTTGTTTCCGATAGGTTTCAACCACGGTGGGTTTCAACCACAACAGTCTTCCAATGGGTTTCGACTACTGTGACTGTTCGACCACGGATGTTTCTGATGGGTTTCGACCACGACTGTCTTCCGATGGGTTTCAACCATGGTGGGTTTCGACCACAGCAGTCTTTCGGTGGTGTCGACTATTGTGAATGTTGACTACGACTGTTTTCCGATGGGTTTCGACCACGGTGTGTTGTCGACCCCGGATGTCTTCCCATGGATTTCGACCATGTGACTACCGACCACAGAGATTTCCCGGCGAATTCGATCATAAAGATGCTCGACCACTAAGTGCTTCTGATGGATTTCGACCACGGCTGTTTCCGATGGATTGCTACCACGGTGGATTTCGATCACAGACGGTTCTTAGCGGGTTTTGACTCTGATGAATCTCGACCACGGACGGTTTCCTATGGTTGTCGATCACATTGATACTCGACCTTCGTGGCCTGCTCTACTAATTCTTCCGCTCAAGCTATACCTACGACGCCGATTCTAGCCGCAATTGTAAGATTGGTCATGCTAGACATTAATCATGCATACTTCCAATCACTTCTGTTGTGTCCATTCGATGCCGACGAGGTCGAATGGCATGGGCAGGCGCAGTCAAGTGTGACGACCACGCTGTCAACTGCTCCATAGACCGACGATGCTATGGATAACACCAACACCATACCTTCATTAATCATTCATCCCTTGCATGAAAAACATAAAGCAACGACTGAAGACGATAACCAATGCGCAGCTTAATCGGAGGTTTTCCGTGGGTTATCCCGCAGATGTAATTAACCGAGAGGCCTTCCGAACCAGGACACCATATCGTCTGTCAGATCTGCTATGCGAAGCAGGCTACGGAGCACATATATATACATATATCTACATATATATAGATATATATACATATATCTACATACACATACGTATGTACGTACACATATGTATGTATACATACATATATATAAAGGGATCTGTAATTTTGTTCTTCTCAAATGAATGAATGAAATACATGTTTTCCCTACCTTTTGTTGTGTTTATTTATTTTTGTGTACTTTAGTACACTGACACGCCCGTATCTTATAACCTCGGGGTCAGAAATCCACAAGCGATTTCTCGTGTCAAACAATCCTACTGATTTTTACACCCAAAACAAGCAAGAAGAGGAGTACCTGCTTCTTCTCCATTGTTTCGATCTTCTTGGACAATTCATTGATGATTTGAAGCACCTACAGACAAAATATCAGAAATAGCATTACATAAGTGTCATGCCAAACATTAGAAATCATATCATTGAAAATATGAAGCATAATGTGAAATAACTAAAAGCCAAGGGTAAGCAACAGAATGGAATAGCTTAAAGCACCTCAGCATTTCCATGGCGTCGCTCAAAGGATGTGTTATCTTTCGCAGGTGCATCACCCTCCGAGGTGGCATTAAATGGATCTTTGGGGAAAGCAGCACCGAGTGCTTCTTGAGGTATGCTTTTATCTGACGTGAAATCAACAGCATCCTCGGAGGGTTGGGCCTCCTCCTGCTGTAAAACAGACAGCCCTTGCAATTTTTGTCCAACAGCCATTGTGTCATGCTGTTCATCATGCACTAGATTGATATGTTGATGGTCATCATTCACAGATTTTATTCCTTCCTTGGTCGCACCATCATCCAAATCATCCCAATCTGAAGCCTCTTCATCAAGGTTGCTCTTTGATTTTCTACTTGCGCCAGTATAGTCAGCATCTTGTTCAGCCAAGTCGTAAGGAACCAGATCACGTGTATGTGATAAAACACCAAACTGATTGACATCCCTCGAATCGGACTCAATCTTCACTTGAACAGGAACAAGCTGTGCTTTTCTTGTTGGAGATGGCAGAGACCCAGAAAAACTCCCTTTGTTTGGAACAGCACGAACAGGAGCAGGAGGACGAGAAAAACTCCGTTTGTTTGGCACAGCACGGACAGGAGCAGGTATAAACAAAGAAACTAAGGCTCTTGTTTGTGCATGGTCTAGCTCAAAGTAGAAGTGGCCAAGGTTATAATAATTGCCACTGATCACACTTTTGTATTTGTTCTCGGGAAGTGGAAGGCACTGAGTCTTGGTAGAGACACGGACCTTGAGAATATAAATAAGTCACTCACAAGTCACAGTCAGTTTACCAAATTATAAACAGAAAAACCATATATAAAAATTACAGTGCCAGATATATTGAACAAGAACCGTTATTTGATGATACCTGCGCAGGATATTGTGTCTCCGTTCTACCATCACCACTCCAAGCAAATTGGTCAATGGCAAGCTGGCCAGAAGTTGCAGCCTCGAAAATGCCGTGCATTTTTCTGTTAATATAATTGAACAGAAATAGAGGCAAACCGGGTTTAACATTCTTCACATACGACCAATGGCCTGGAGGCAAACCTACCAAACAAAAGGCAGCAAGCCAATGCATTCCAATTACACGAGAAGTTCAATAAACTACTGATAAGGAATAGGTCAATGTACCAAAAAAATATCAAGCATTTACCTGGTGTCAGTATATGAAATTTATGTAGTGTTAAGAGGATAATGATGTATTTGCAGTAATGGTGTTGCTGATTATACATGTCAAAAGGAATTACTAACCAAATAGCTGTTTAGAGAGGCACTCGTCGATCGTGCTGTGCGTGCAACCAAAAATCACTCCTCCTAGCTTATCTTCCCGGAGATTACGAGCTGAAACACATTGGTTTCCACACCACGGTGTACTGGTTCGGTGTTGTGTTGGTGTTGCAGGATTGTAGGTCTTAGTTTTCCTCCCAGCACCCATTCTTCAAAAAAAAATCAACAGTATGCAAAAAACAAATATTAGCAAACGTGCAGGTACACTGCAGCAACAAAATTACGTAGGGACGTTACCACAACAAGCAACACAAAGTAATATAGTAAACATAAACTAGAAACTGGTAACAAGACAAGAACCACCAAAGAGATACGAAGGGTGCTGATATAGTCAACATCATCTACTAACAGCAAAATCGTATAAAACAATCAAAATTCAACAGTTCAAAACAGCTCCCCAAAACCCTAGCCTTCCAAATTCCCAAAACCACAGCGATGGACAGTTACAAGCCTACAGTTGTGTTTGCATCGGAAATTTTTTTGATTCAGTCTTTTGTTCGAACACCCATTAGAAAAGGAATAATTGATGATTTGCTACTGTGAAGACGTGCATTTAAGGATTTGCCACTGGATATCTCACTGACATGTGCATCGAGTGACAAATCCTCAAATGCACATCATTTGCGGTGGCAAATCCTCAAATCCGCCGAAGAACAATACGCAAACATTAATTAATAGACATGCAGGTGCACCGCACGAACAACAACTGCAGAAATCCGAAAACTCCAGGACATGTGCAATCGGAGCAATGCCTAAAATAGCGAAGTGCAAAACCCTCCCAAAAGTTCACCGCACAAAACTCCATGCCAAAATTTCTGCCGTGCTGAAAGCTCAGAGCCGCTACTCAAATCTTCAGCCCAGAGTCTCATAAGTCACAACCACGACACATCACAACATGCACTGAGCTACCTTGCAATCCACCATGCAACCAGAATGATCACCCCACCCACATAGCCATTTCCACCTTAGGGTCCTTAACACTAAAGAAGAACAGTCACGAAGGGTCATCACGAGAAACCCTCCAATGCAAAATTAGATCAAGTTTTAAAAAAAGACTATTCATATACTCCACATCATATGCGACAACATAATCGTACAAAAAAATCGAAATCCTTTAGATGTTTAACTCTTTAATAAATACAGCTCCACTGATTTCGTAAAAGAAAAAAAATCTAAATCCAACAACAAAGATCTCGCCTCAATAAACCATGACCTCCCAAATTCCCCAACGTCACAGCGATCCACAGTTAGAAACTGCTAGAAATCATCAAAAACCGCAGGAATCCACTGTTGCAGCACCGAGAAATCGCTGAAATGCCCCAAAAAAATCCAAACCCGTGGCAACGCCCACTAACAAACTGCTAAAAACCCCCCCAAAAAATCCACTAATACGACGCGTAAAAGCAATGGACATCTCGTAGAAAAACGTCAAACCGCAGTTTCGCACTCAAAAATCCCGCACACTAGAACCCCCCAGGTCCCCAAACTGCAAAACCACCTCAACAAACTCCACCCCAAGCTTGCATGTTGCAAACCCCCATCTACTTAAACCCTAACCCCTAAGAGCACTAAACGGCACCGCATTGACCACTACTCCGCCGAACCATCCGTTCCAAAGCGATTCGCAACCCACCCCCAAGCCCCCGGGCCTCTCCTACCACAAAACCCCGCCAGAACCCCCACCGAGACGGGAAAATCCAGCACCAATCGCGCCCAAAATGAAGCGCGAACCAGCGGGAGGAGATCAATTACTTGCTCGCGCGCTAGGAACCGGCGGGATTGATCAGAGATTGTCGCTAGAGCCGCCGCTAATTTGATCACCTCGCACGCGGACCGCCGCAACGGCGAGAACCAGCAAGCATCGATCGCTGTGTGCTGTGCGGGCAAATAGAGGGGCGTAACGCGACGCGTGCCCGCGCCTATTTATAGAGGAAGAACTCGCCTCTCGAAGCTGGGGGGTCGTGTAACCGGCATGACATGTCACCGCGAGCGCACGCGAGGCTGCTTGCGCGAGTGGGAGGTGGACTGGTGGTGGGGCCGGCCTCGGCGGCCTGCGAGTGAGTTGTCTAGGTTTGCGGGAGGTAAGCTGCGCGGGTGGTTAGGAGAACCGACGCCCATTTCAGTGTGAACTTCTCACTTTTGACTTATTTTTTACTATTTTTAAATTTTATTTTTTTGAGATTTTTTACTAGTTCTTTTTTCCCATATTCATTACATTATCCATAATGGGCTAACCTATTTTCAACTTTTTTAATTTTAGTTACGCCACATAAACTACAATCAACTACAGTGTACAGCTAGCTACAGTATAATTTTAACCAAAAACTAACTCATTTCAGCCCAACCAAGTGGCACTTAAGAGTGCTAATCACACTAAAAAATAGAAAAAAATAAGAATACATCGTTATATCTTCATAGATAATAAAAAAGGAAAAATTGTATTAAAAAGACAGAGTATTCTAAATGGCTTTTGATTTTTGAAATCCATAAGCCATGTTGCCTGGAACGGGTCATAAACGGCGCGGCCGTGTCAGTGTGTGTGCATGATTCCGAACAGGGTTAACCGCTCGGATTTGAGTTAGTATCTCCGTAAATTCCGCATATCATGCATCCAAACATCCAATGTGATTTGTTTGGTTGTTGGTAATAAGATATGAATCATACTAACTTTTGGAAGCTTAACTACAAATTAAGATAGGGTGGAACACCATATTGCAAAAGTAAGCTCTAAACTTGAAATGTTATAGGGTAGAAATGGCCAAACTGGTGAATTTTTAGCTAGCCTATAGCTACACATATGAGCAATTAGGATCTGGTTGGTCTCAACGTAGCTCTGATCCTGGGTATAAGTAGGTACGTACATAAAGGCGCGAACAAATTGTTAAATACACGAAAGACAAGTGAGCAAAACTAATGAGTCGAGCGAGTTCAGTTAGTTGCTAAAAGAACGGATGGGTTGTGTATATATGGAAGGTAGAAGACATGTACATCAAAGGCAGACAGTTAAGATAAAATGGCAAAAAAAATTCGCATAAGCCTCTTTCTCTGATCGTGGAAGGGATCAGAGAAGAATGTGAGTTGTGGAGATTAGCAGGTGCAAGGTGAATTAGCAGTTTATTTCATTAGTCTGGGCTGGTTGTTTGTTCCTAGTTGTCTCTCTTTGTAGCTAGAGGGTGTTGTTGCCTGCCGTTGTTGTTGTTGGCTGAGTAGTCGTTTTCTGTACAGTGACATTTTTCTTTCTTCAACTTAATTCAATGATACGCAGAACTCCTACGTGCTCTCGGAAAAAAAGAAAGGAAAAAAAGAAAGAAAAAATGGCAATGACAAATTGAGATAGTGGTCCGTGAAAGTGGATGGGTCGATCATGCATGCGGATCTATAGCTAAACAAAGTTGGCTAGTAGCTCGATCGGCTGTTCGGTAAGAGTGATGTAGGCAATATGGGTTAAATTAACAAAAGTATCTGCGTAAAAATGGCAACTAATAAGAGTACGTTTGAGCTAGCTGAAAATTGGTAGCCATAGATCAATATATATAGGTCTTGTCCTTTTAGCATACGGTCTAGAACTTTTAAGTTATAATTTATTGATGTAATAAACAGTAATTATTAAAAAAACTGAAGATAAAAGTTGATTGGAAAGCCGAAAGAACGGGAGAAAGTTTGATCTTTGATGGGCCTAGCTGCTAGGTAGCTAGCTCCCAGTTGCCTGTGAAAAGCCGAAAAAAGGGACATAGGTTAATCTTTGATAGGCCTAGCTGCTAGGTAGCAAGCTCCCATTTGCCTTTGTGTTGCTAACGAAGTAACGATGGACAGATCACGATAACACGAGGAAATACACCGTACGTACATACACGAAAGCATTCAGAGAAATTCGAGAGACTGACAGGCCAAGTGTCGATTTTTTTGGGGTACTAAAATCAAGTACGTGTTGATAGTAATTTGCTTGGGATCATGCGTGTGGGCATAAGAAAAGCAAGCAAGCACAACAAATAAACGTACAAGTTCACTTTGTAGCGAGAAAGGATGAATCGTGTGGGCCGTGGAAGACAAAGGCATCAAATATGACTAGCCAAAAATGGCAAAGTCTCAGCCGTCGAGATGACAAACGCACTCATTAGGCAGGTTACATGGAAGCCAACTAATCAGCACAATCATTAATGGATCAAAAATAAAAATTACGTGAGGCATCTTGCTCTATATGTACGTATTTATCAATATAATCATTAATAATATAGCAGATAATGATATATTTTAAATTTTATAACATTAACTAAGTTCATGATAAAAATCAATGGTAAATAATTATGTGTTTGACAACTTACCAAAGCAAGAAACCTACTATTAGTGAAGCATTTAGGGCAAATCCAAGAATAAAAGATGGTTAACATCGGCAAAAAAACATATGGTCTCATTGCCAACAAAATAGATAACAAAAACAATAAGTGAGTAAATCTTTAAGTAAAATAATTACAGAATGATCGAATAAAGTAAAGTAAATTACATTTTATAGTTGGTTTCAACAACTTCTCAAGTTATGGAAGCGATCTATTATAGAATCAATGATAACTCTCTCCATTTCACGTTTTTCCACATAGCAAACAAGACTATCACTTATGAATTGATCACCGATGCAGTTGTGTAAAGTTGTTTTCATATTTTTCATGGAAGAAAAGCATATATCAACTGTAGCAGTAGTGACACGTAAAACTAGTGCTAACTAAAGTCGATAAACCAAAGGATAGCAAAGATATTTCCTTGTCTCAACCATTACCTAAGAAAATTCATTAATGGTCTCTATGTTGGAGAATCTATCGTCTGCTCGCACACCAGCAATGTAGAGGCAAAGATAATGGTTAAGATTCTTCAAAACCTGTAAGACCGCATGGCGCTATCAGAGGGGGGTGAATGATCGCCTCCACTTCTTCCGCTTCACTCTCTGATCATGATCGATAACGACCGCTCGAACAATGCTTGTCACACTGCTTTGCTTGCAGTTGTCAACAACAAAAACTCGAATGCTTCACTACGTGGTCGAACTCACCCGCTCGGTAACCTTCGACGACTCGAACGCTCACAAACTTCAGTCGCATATGTGGTCGAACTCGCTCGAACGAGTACCAGCCGAAGACAACTGCATGACCACTATCGCCATCCGAAACTCACCCTTTCGACCACTCAGCACGACCACCAAGCATAACAAGTACTCGCAACCGAAAACCGACCACAACACTCACAATTATCGCTCACAGACCATCGAGTACCTAGTCGCTCCGACTACCGAGTACCGATACCGTTCCATCAAGCACTAACCAAACACCTCGTTGGCCTAACACAAGTACTCAAATATTCGAAGATCATAAAGAGTGAAACACTCATTTCGACAACAAAGTCTACGAGTACCGACCATAATTGTAAAGCCTTCGACTACCGAAGACAACGACAATAGACTGCTTGGTCTACGACTATCGATAAGATTACAAAATATGTGTCTATCGATAAGACTGCAAAATATACAACTATAAGAGCAGTCAGCAAAATCTACGATCGCAAAGACACCAACTATCGACCAGTAAATCCTACGACTATCGAGTACGACCAGTAAAGCCCACGACTAACAAATGCACTGAAGCTATGACCATGTAAAAGTATTGTACCTATGATTACCTCATGGTCATAGTCGAGTATGGTCAAAGCCGAATTGCCGTGGTCAAAGTCTTGCATGGTCAAATTCGAACGTAGTCGTACAATCATGGTCGTAAAGCCATGTGTGGTCGTAAACAACTTATGGACGAAGTTTGCCGTGGTCGTAAACTAGACGTGAATGAAGTACCACTCAGAGCCAGTCGAAACACCATCAAAATCACCTTGAAGCTAGTCGAAACACTTGAACCCAAAACTTCGACTATGATTGACCTAGGCCGCATGTTGGGCTGCACTGCATGGGACATGGGAGACGACCCATAGGAGAAGTTCTGGGCTACGTGCTGACCTAGGCCACTTGGTTGCAAGTTGTGGGGCAGTAGTTTTAGGTATGTTGGGGCATGCTGTGTAAATTTGGGCTCTAGTCAAGAAAAATTGAAATCGGCCCAAGGGCCTATGCCCCCCATAGGTCTTAGTGGATTCTCCACTGAGCACAACTAATGAATTCAGTGGTAGACTCATAGGGAGAGTGTGTGGTCGTGTCAGGTGGCAATTGGTACATAATGTGTGCGCGTTGAAAATCTTGAAGATAAGGATAGCATACGTAGTTTGCAAGGAAAAATCACGGCCGAAAGCTATGTTACGAGTGTGCACCTCCTGACTTATTTAGAACGAGAGATTTTTTTTGAACTTTTGTAGAAAATAAATTGTTTTATGCCAAATTACGTTAAATTCTTATGATTTGCAAAATTTTAAAGGCACAAGTTTTTAATGAAATGCAAGAACACACCCTCCCTCTCCCTCGGGCTACTTTACTACGTAGGCTGATGCTTTTGGTGGGGAAAGAGTTGTGCTTCATTTGGAGGCCCATTTAAATATTTGGTGCTATTTGGGCTCGGAGCCTAGGTGGACGGTGAGTTTCCTTCCATTCTTAATTGGAAAGAGAAACTAGACAATACACAAGGGAATAGTTCCTTTTCTTTCCTTTTCCTCTCTCACCTCCTTGATCTTGGAATGGACCCCAACCGCCAACCTCCACACCGTTGGTGCACCGGCGCACGGTGCGACGTAGCCGTCTGCAATGCCGCCGAAGATAGAGATGGAGCGACAACGTCGATCGACGACCGTTAGATCCTTCGGTCTCTTCCCCGGAGACGATATGGGATGGTTCTTTTCAGCTACGCTTATGAGTACAATTGATGATTTTTTATTCTAATACGAGCACTTGTGCGAACGAATCGAATGTTTATAAGCCGCTTTCAAAAAATTGTTCCGATAAATTATTTTGAAACAGTGACGAAGAAGTCATCCCATTTATTTGTTCGAAGAAATGCGTAAACTGAAAATAACTGAGCGTGCATATCACGTGACGACAACCTGACACGTGCTCCCACCATACAGTATATACCACGGTAGCTAGTCCAAGTATGATGGCACATGTTGGGTATACCCACCGATCGATGGATGAGGAAGGCACCCACGTGGACCAGGGGCCCCACGTGCGGCCTACGTGTCGCGGCCGGGCGTGACGGATCGGATCGAGAAAACTTCCCACGCACCCTCCCACGTGTGGCCGGCACGTGGGTACGTATAAGTTTACGTACGTATATGCGTAAAACACACGAAGCGATACGAGCATGGTTAGTACGACTCTCTGACTATTCGGTCAGGCGAAGAAAAGCTAGTTCGGATTGAACTGGGCATGCATGCAGTTCGATCGTGGCCTCGTGTGGCTTCGGTCGTCAAACCTAGTTTCAGGCATCCATGACCTCAAAAGACATTAGAGAAATACTAGCAAATTCCAAAACTGACTTTATAGACATCAGAATTTTCTATTTCACGGAGTAATATAAAATCGCCCTGTGGACGCAGTGAATACGTATGTAGTTTTTAAGAAACAAGTAGAGGATAAACGAGTAGGACTGTTCGATAAGATTAGGATGTGTGAGAAGTCAGTAAGTAATAATTGAGGTATACTTAAAGTAAAGCAAGCTAATAACTTGTCCTCTAACGCAATTTAGCTGAACCACGGTGGCACGGAAGCATCTCCTCCCCGCGCATTGACCAAACCTAGCTGCACAATAATTTTTTGTCACAGCTTGGCTTGTCGTTTATTTAGCGCGACTAATGACACGATTAGCTCAGCGCATGGTAGCCCGTCGAATATAACAATTATTTAATCTCCTATCAAGCTGGCTACGTACTAAGTACTCTATAATCCAACAGAGGTAGCTTAGCCTAGCTTTGTAGGCTTGTTCACGGCCGGCTCCCTATATCCTTGTGAAAAAGATGTTGCACGACCGGGCTCGTTTTGAAACGGAACTCACGTTTACTAGGGATGCACCAAACAAACAATCAATCAAAGCCCTAAATAATTCGTACCTAAACTCCCACATACATCCAATTGTACATTCACACTTGGAGTATAGCTTGCACCACTCATGCATGCAGATGCAAGCACTCATCAGAGAGCTAGCATACAACCAAGGTACAGCAAGGCAGCATGTCTGTGTGCATGATGTGCGCATTATTGAGGCCAACGGAGAGGAGGGAAAAGAGGAGAGAAGGGAAGGGAAACATTTGGGTGTGTTTGGTTTCGTGGATGGAGGTTGCATCGTATATTCTGGATGAGTGGATGCAGGCTGAGTGGAATCGTATTTCAGAAAAAGAAGATGTTTGGTGAGGCTGTATGAGCGGATACAAAAAGCGAGATCTTTGTTTGGTTGCCTGTATGAGCGGATGCAGTCTACCAAACTTGAGAGGCTGACACGTGGGACCGCATAAGATACACTGAATCCACTCATCCAGGATGGCTAGTGAAGCTCATTTTGAGCGTATCCACCCATCCAGGATGAGGGCGTATTTTTGCATCCGCTCATACAGGCTGTATCCGCTCATACAGGCAACCAAACATGCTCTTTCTCAGATTATACGGATCCACCCATCCAGGACGAAGGAGATTCAGGCAACCAAACACACCCAAAAGGCATTGCTAGCTCCAAGCGAAACATAATCTATTTTAAAAAATGAAGAATAAAAATGGATTTTGTTAAACATCATCCGGATATTTTCTTCCTAACTATTATCCACATTTAGTACTGTTAGATTAGAGATCCAATTGTCATGAATTCTCTCCTCTCTCCCTTGAATTCTACCCACTTCTCCTTGAAAAAAATCTCCCCCCTTCAAAAACAAGAGTCCTATTGATCTTTAATTCAAGGATCACAAATTTAGATGATAGTTAAGAAGAAAACATCCCGGTGATGCCAGACACTCAAAAATATATATATATATAGAAGAACATGGGTCAGTAGCACCCTTCTCCATGATTAGATGAACATAAGTATGTTTAAGAATCTAGATAATGTCAGGACACACATGAAGCAGCCCATATATCTCTTGGTATATGGGAACCTAAAATTAATACTGCTGGCGCCTCACCAAACTGTAAACATTACTATTATTCTTTGATTATTTCTTTGTCCTCTCCTATATATACACACACACACGATGGTCACCTCACACTGTGAAGAGAGAGAGCAAGCTAGGCACGCATCAACTGAGCAGAGCAAGAAAAATAAAATGGGGAACAACCTCAGATGCTGCCTGGCCTGCGTGCTCCCCTGCGGCGCGCTCGACCTGATCCGGATTGTGCACCTCAGCGGCCGCGTCGACGAGTACGGCCGCGCCGTCTCGGCCGGCGAGATCCTGGCCGCGCACCCGAACCACGTGCTCAGCAGGCCGTGCTCGTCGCGGCAGGGAGCGGTCGGCCGGCGGATACTCATCCTGTCGCCGGAGTCGGAGCTGGAGCGCGGCGAGATCTACTTCCTCATCCCGGCAGCCTCGGTGCCCGACGGGAACAAGAGGGCCGGCGCCGTCGCGGGTCGTCGACACGTTCGCAGCAAGTCGGAAGGCAGTGCCGTCGCCGATCGGTTGGGCTATGGCAGCGCGTCGACGCCGGAGAAGACGGCGCAGCAGCAGCAGCAGCACCGGAGGCGCATGAGCACCGGAAGCCACGCCTCGCCATGGCAGCCGCACCTTGCGTGCATCGCCGAGGACCCCTGATCGACCGAGCCTTCGTTTCTCTCGAGGGAGGGTTGCTGTGCAGTCGTCGTGCCGGTACGAAGTGCTCTGCATGTTGCCATTTCCTCTCCTGTGTGGTAAATATTTTCGTTCTCTCTCTCTCTCTCTCTCTCTCTCTCTCTCTCTCTCTCTCTCTCTCTTAACCTTTTTCTTCTTCCATTCTACCCGAAGTGTACATTCGAGTGTCACGTGTGGATCTGAACTAGGAAGCGCTGTGGTGAGTTGTTTCTTCTTGTATATTTTTGAGCTTCTGTTTTTTCAAAATTATATATGGGCTTTGTGACTCCTTTCGCTGTAAAATTTTAAGGGAAAACACTGCCAATAACTTGTACATATTATTGCAAAGCTGTACTCATGTGTTAAATTCTTCTGCCCTTTGCTTTTCTACAACAAAAAAAAAACGAGGGGGCGCCAAAGAAATACTCCGGGATCCATGCATCAATCTCGATCATAACATCGCAGCAAATAATGTTAGATCGATCATCATTGAGATTCTGAGCAATGATCTGGGCACTAACCGTGAAGACAGCTGGCATCATTATTCATTAGGTGAAGAGACTTAGAGACATGCGCTGTTGCTTTCTCAATTGACCAAAAAGAAACCTAGCGAGCAATCAAGCATAGTCAGGTAACTGAGCCCAGATACTGGCCCCTTCTGAAGGAGCTTATTGGGCCGGAACTCGGTATGGGCCCATCTGCAGGAGCTTATTATTGGGCCGGATCCCTCATTGATCATGCCCTCTGTTAGCATTAGTGCTGCCCTGTTTTAGTTCATGACAGCATGATCTGCTATTTGTAAGATGTTGCATGTGAACCATGTTGAATCATATTTATAACATCTGTTAATCTGTTTAGTAATTACTTGTCATATAATAAAATTTGTATAGTGGACAACCCTTGTGTGTGCTATGCTTAATACTCTCCTTAAAAAAATTGCTAGTTCACTATCACCATCTCATCATTCCCCATCGTCTCGTATCGCAAATTACACCTTTATGTCCCCAACCGTAGCAATCCTTTCACCCTCATAACTTTACCTTAGTTTACCCTCGATTCCTTAATTACATTCCAGATAACTCACTAATAAAGAAAATAACAGTTACCTGGCCCAGAGTTACCCACACATAGGGGAGATTTCCACCCACCTGGTAACATACGAGGGGGCTATACACTCTCGTTACTCAGGACATTACACCCTGTATGCGGTTATACAATCGAGGATAAGGATGTGCCTGACTACTCTCGTATAACCGGGTATGTGGGAGACAATCGCCGGCGCCTTCGCCATAGCTTGCTAAATAACAACTATCCTTAATTTCACCGTTCTTGTTACCTCTATTCCGTTTCCTATCAATGTTTCGGTAATCTAATTTGTATTGCCTTGACAAGTGTCAATTACTTGCTTACATTATTTGTCCATTTCAGTTTTTGCTTGTGACCATTATTGGTTGTTTGCTGAGATTTTCAAATCTCACATCTGCTCTTTCCATTCTTAGATAAAAGGCCAGTGGAGTGATAACATCATGAATGGGTGGGAGCACTCGAGTTTTCAGTACCGTGGCTTGCCACTATTTATGTTATATCATTTATTCTTCATTTGGTTAGAAGTGAACCACTCCTATATTTCAAACATTACTTTCAGCTTTCGTTTGCTCTCTAATAAAATACTCTTAAAGTTTTAAATTCCTCACGATTTCTTTTGTTGCTTTTATTATTTATTCTTTATTTTGACGATGACGTTCTATAGTATTATCTCATATTGACTGTATGTGGGGTACTATGATACAGTACTATAGTAGACTTATTTGTATATTGTTACGAGTTTTTTTACGTAATTAAATTTAAAAATATAAAAGAAGTTTACATCACAGACAATACAAAGAAACAAGAGGAAAAAAAATAAAAAACCAAAAAAATAATCAAATTAAAAAGCTAGAAACTAAAAATTAAACCTCGATCAGCGAGAGCCGGTCTGACATAGCTAGCTAAAACTAACTTTTTTATACAAGTAGTAGGTAGTACGGAGCAACTGAACAAGAGAAAAAAAATAAAAAATCAAATTAAAAAACTAGAAACTAAAAATTAAACCTTGATCAGCGAGAGCCGGTCAAACGTAACTAGCTAAAACTAACTTTTTTATATAAGTTATAAGTAGTAGTAGTACGGAGAAACTGAGTGTATATGTAATAGAGTACTGACCAGTAACAGTAAGTACACAAAAAACGGATAAAACCATGTTACAGTATAAAAGTACTTAACCCTGTCTGTCCTATTCCAAGGACATAGGCACTACCATTCTGGTCAAGATCGAATATACTACTATATAGGAGTAGTACTACTTACGTGGGTAAATTGATCTCTAATGGAAATGGAGTGTGGATGAGTGGATTCATTCATGGGGAAGATCAGCACTTCATTCCTCTGTGTTTATAAGGCTGCAACTGTTCCATGGATATGATATATCTACTACATTCGATAAGGTCAAATTGGGCAACTAGCCATGTGGCCGTGCTTTATGTCTGTACATAATAATGGGACTGGGCCTGATGTTTTTCAGGTTCTATATTTCTTTTTTAAATAAATCTGTAACTGTGCTTCATGGAACTAAGGAGATTTTTTTTAGAGGGAAAGAATTCATGGCCGTTGGATCTTTAATCCAACGGTCACAAATCTGAATGATAGTTACAAAGAAAACATCTGAGTGATGTTTATCGCCACTTTGCAACTAAACGCTAATAAATGGGGGAAAAAAGACTAAGCAAAAATATGTCTAGAATTTGCATGCTGCGTGGAAGGATCATTTCGTTGCGTGAATCGCCTACAGAGTGGCGGAAGAGTTGCCGTTTGAAGCTCTACAAGCTGGCGGTTCGGTGCCCCACCGGCATTCAGGCCCTCCCCGGCTGCGCTCTTTGGCTCCGCACCCTCGGCATCGCCTCCGCCATCACTATTCCGAGCTCGGCGAACCCTCAGGATAGGGCCGCCCGGGAAGTCGGCGAACCACTGGTAGGGTCGCATCCACGAAAGGTGTTGGGTTTAATCCCCTCCAACGATCATCACTCGGATGTTGGGAAATCACCCACAGATCAATACGTGCAAGTGCCCTGTTGTCGGACAGGGAACAGTGCAGGCCTCAGGGGAGGTTACAACCACGAGGAATTCTTCTACTCAGCGGTCATAACCGATTCGGGGTCAGTGGTCATAAGTCATTACGACTTGCTCTCCGGTGGTTGGCTCTGGCTCACTCAACGCACACTTTGTCTATGGACTCGGATGCATGGTCGTAGACTGATTGCCGGAGGTGGGGACGAGTTATAACTCATAGCCTATAACTTCGTCTGTGGACTCGGACGCACACTTTGTCTGTGGACTCGGAAACATGAAGGCTATAACTCATAGACATCACCTAGATGGCCTGGCTCAGCCGATCAACCTCGGGGCTGCACATGAACAACACCTTGATGAGGGTGTGCAGGCGATGGCAGAGCCGACGACGGCCGACACGGTGCTCGTCGGATCATTGGTGGCGTTCAGCACGGCCTGCCAGAGGAATGCCTCTTCTATCAGCAGATGCAACCATGCCACGAGGGAGCAGTTCCGGACCCTGTGGCCCTTTGCGGCGTCTGGGACGCTACGGATCATGGTCACGAGCTGCTGGAGGCGACGCCATCACCGGCGGCTAGCCTGGGCCATGCCCACGCTCTTCTTTGATCGCTGGAAGCTTGGTGCTGTAGCCTCGCTTGGCTGCTTGCTGGCCTAGGCGGCTGGGCCACGTGGTAGCGCGGGAGAAGACATACTAACTTAGGCCACTTGGTAAACGTAGGATCTGATCAAGAAAAATTGAAATCGGCCTAGGGCCTATGCCCTCCATATGCCTTAATGGATCCGCCACTGAGCACAACTGATGAATACAATGGTAGACTCATAGGGTGAGTGTGGGGTCGTGTCAGGCGGTGATCGGTACAAAATGTGAGCGCGTTGAGGTCTTGAAAATAAGGGTAACATACATAGGTTACGGGGAAAAGTCACAGCCGAAAGCTATTTATGAGTGTGCACCTCCCAACTTATTTAGAACGAGAGATGTTTTAACTTTTGTACGAAATAAACAGTTTTATGCCGAATTATATTAAACTTTTGATGATTTGCAACATTTTAAAGGCTCAAGTTTTTACGAAATGCAAGAATGCTCTCCCCCCTCAGGCTACTTTACTACGTAGGCTGATGCTTTTTGTTGGGAAAGTGTTGTGCTTCGGTTAGAGACCCATTTAAATATTTGGTGCTATTTGGGCTCGGAGCCTAGATGGCGGCGAGCTTTCCTTCCCTTCTCAATTGGAAAGAGAAACTAGAGAATACACAAGAGTTTATCTCCTTTCCTTCTTTTTTGCTCAGTTCACCTCCTCGATCAGGGGCGAAGCCCAATAGAGCCCCGTGGGTGCCCAGACACCCCCCTCACTTCCAAAATTTCTTAAGGATTGGAAAAATTCGGCCCTATAGGCACCCCGCATGGCCCAAGACGAGGCACCCCCCACTAGGCCGGCAGCCCAACAAGCCCACTGCGCCACCACATTTCAGAAGTTGTGCACCCCCACCTATTTGCTCTAGCTTCGCCACTGTCCTCGATCATGGATCCTATGCCCCCCTACGGGTCCGTGACACTGAGGATCATGGTCACGAACTGCTGGAGGTGATGCTCACTCCATCACTGGCGGCTGCCCTGGGCCATGCCAACGCTCTTCCTCGATGGACTGGTGGCCTGGTGCTGTGCCTTCCCCTAGCTGCCTGCTAGCTTGGGGCGGCTGGGGCATGCATTGGCCTAGGGCACAGGGGTGCGGAAAAGGGTCTATGGGAGAAGTTTTAGGCCACGCACTGACCTGAGCCGCTTGGTTGCAAGTTATTGAGTCACTGCCTTAGCTCGTTCAGAGAGGAAGTAAAGGAGATGAGGCCAACTGAGGCCTCACAGCCAAAATCCAAGTAAAAGCTTTCCTTGCGCAGCAAGGAAACATTGCACCACTGAGCTCACTCGCCAGCAGAGAACCGGCGAGAACATCCACAGAGAGAAAGGGACCGAAGCCCAAATCCACCGTAAAGCCGCATGGCCGTTATCATAGCCACCTCCAACCCAAAATCCAGGGTCGAGAGAGAGCAAAGACCAAGAAGAAAAGAGTCAAGATCGGCGGCCACCACAAGACGGCGGAGGGGAGGGGACCGCGGCAAAGAAGTCGACGGCAAATCACCGTCGGGCCTCATCGGGCGAGAGCCAAAAAGAAACAAGCACCGCGATATGGTCGTGCATGCCATCCATGGAAAAGGGTACGTCGGGCTCCGCGGCCATGCATGTGCCGCGCACACGTGGGGCGCAGGGTTTTGGGGGTTATGATTGTCGTCTGGTGCACGAATCAAAAGCTGTTTTATCGGCGTTTGGTCGGGGCCGGGGTGGTCGCATGCGTCCGACGGTACAGTTTAGAAATTGAACTGGTAGTCCTTTTTTCTTTTTGAAGGATAGTCGAGTAGTCGTATACAGTGGCGTAGCGAGAATTTAGTTACACCTCGGGCTCAGTAATAGGATAATCTAGACTATCAAGGTTGAACCATGAAAATATTACTTAGATTAGACTGAATTTACCCGATCTGTACACTAGATACTTTTTCATACCTCAGTCTGAAGTCTATCTTGTGCCTGGGGTGTAGCTCCACCCCTGCTCGTACATGCTCGCACAAACTATCGTGACGAGTGCTCGTGTACCTGCTGCTGCTGTGTGGCTTAGGCTTGCAAGCCCAGGCTTCAATGGTCGAGTGCTCGTTCTTTCTTCTTCTTCTTGTTTTTTTGGAGTCGGGTGCTCGTGTTACAAGGGCCTACGTAGGGCTAACGACCAGCATAAAATGAGCGCCTTTCGTTTTTCACCTATCTGGCGTCTAATTTGTTCATTTTCGTATTACTTGACGTGGCAACAAGTGGTTTTTGCGCAATCCAATAAGCTCAACAGTCTCCCTTCAAAAACGAGACAAAAAGCTCAATAGTCCATTTCTACAAATAAGACATAGTAAATGGGGCGCTTGGGAATTAATTAATGCTCGTCTCCCAAAAATATTTGTTTTCAGAAAGAAAAAAAACTCTCAACATCTTGTTCCCTTTTTTTTAAAAAAAGAAGAAGCCGCCCTTTTGCTCCACTTATAAGAAGCTCGAGTTGACAGATGGGTATGTTTGTACGAAGAGAAATGGTTCGGTACACATGGTTGATTCTCAACCGTTTATTGAAGCTCATCCAATGGTTGTTATGGTTTTAACACCTCTGATGTTTATAAGTGGTGCAGAGGGATGGTGTTGACGAAATGGGCAAAGGAGTAATTTCGCGTGCTCACTGTCTTAAAACTGTCCCGCACGCGACCACTTTCCTCCCTCACGCCAAGCGAAGCGAAGCAGAGAGAGAGTTTCGGGGAGTCGGAGGCGAGGCGAGGCGATCTCCTCAACGACTTCGCTGTCGACGATGGTAGCGGCGATGAACACCTCACCGCCGGCGGAGGAGACGGCTCCCACAAACCCTAGCTAACCTTGCATCGGCGGCGGCGGCGGCGGCGAGAAGAAAGATGATATACGACGTGAACTCCCCCCTCTTCCGCTCCTTCCTTAGCCAGAAGGGCGGCGCCTCCGACAAGAGGTAACCTTCCCTTCATCCATCCGTCATTACAGAGCACTTGCCCCGTTTTTGTTTCCTTGATTCGGATATGCGAGTTCTTTGTTCGAACTAATTGATGCGATGTAAAAGATTTTTTCTCTCTTCTCGATATGCGGTGGTTCTCTCATCGAGGGATTTGCTGTAGCGTCTGATTTGTGCATATATCGTTGTTCTTGATCGGTAGAGATGTCAGGGGTGTGCGAGCAATTGCTCGTTTGCAGTTGTACGAGAAACAAAGTGGTCATAACAGAGCATACGTAGTGCATAGCTAGGTGAGAAATTATTTCACTTCAGGAAAAATTGACAGATCAGAGGAGTAGTAGGAAAAATCGTTCTTGCGCTTTTGGGGTGTTCTCTCAGCAATCAGCACTGCACATGGTATGTTTTTCTCCTTCGGCGCATGTAACCTCTGCGCATGTATCCTCTGACCAAACATGGGGCAAATGGACTTCTTGTTGCTTGCAGCGACTTTTTGGGATCAATGACTTCTATAGTTGTTCCTTTCATAATGATAATCATCTTTTCTCAGAATGCCCCTACTCAGTCATTTCTTAGAGTTGTTAACGGAATTCTAGATGAAAGTATTGAGAGAAAAAGAGGAGAAATACCACATGTATGTCTACTTTTTGTGACTTGCAATAAACGAAATTTATAGAATGCTAGTGTTTATTCATCCTTTGTTATTGATGACTAACTTTGGCCTACTTGTTCAGCGTGTTGTTTATTTACTAAGGAACGTTGTTCAAGAGATTGAGCACCGCATTTCTATTCAAGCCGACCACATTAGAAACGTAAGGGTGACATTTGTTTTGAACTCACCCCTTTTTGCCAAATGGATTCAATCCCTGAATCAAATCACTTATTTGAGTTATTTCACAAAGAAACAAAGATCACCAAGACACGGGAGGACAAGTACCGCTCAAAAATTAAAGCCCTTGAGACATTAGTAAATGGAACAAATGAAAAAAAACGAGGTAAAGGCCCAACTTGTTGATAAAATGCTCACCAGAGTTACTCCTATGTTGTAATGCTGACAATATGTGGTTCCTTCTTCAGATGGCAATAAATCGGCTTGAGCTAGTTAAGGTATTCAAAATATCTTCATCTGTTTGTTATATTTTTAGTTTCTTATGTTTTTCTTCATGCATATTACTTGCTTCAGTTTGTATTTACAAAGATTTTATTTGAAACAAATGCTGGCAACTCAATTTTGGACTGTATAAAACATTAAAACTAAGATTACTTACGAGTTTATGCACGACATGTAATGCTAATAGTTAGGCTGCTGCTGTTGTTGCTAGAGAACAACCTGCTAGTCCATTTGTATTCTCGCCGCCTTGTTCCACAGATGAGCCTGGCCTGCTGCTTGATGCAATAGCTCTCCTTGATCCTTGATACATTGATACGGTTTCTCATGGTCGTTGTGCATAGTTGTCACTCTGATTCACAGAACCAGTTGGATTTCTTCTGTTAGATGCTTTGCCTGGGGCCTTCTCTATCTGGCTTGTCTTCAAACCGCAACGAACGGCAGTAATGAAAGTAAGAAATGAATTCTGATGGGTAGGATTTGCAAAGTACCTCCACAGGAATAAACATCTTTTTCTCACTTATTTTGTCATATTTTTGCTTCTTTTTCTCACGGTGAAGAATCCCTTTGAATGCGTGTACTCAACTCGATTAATCATCTGATCAGCGAGCATGAGTACAGTCTTCAACGAGAACCTTCTACTGCAATAGTTGAACAAGTCCTCAAGGCTAGGCCCGAGAATTACCTCTCCTCCCTTTTCTCCCGAGCATGCACTAACTATTACCGATGATGTAATTTCACATGCTCGATTTACTATTCTTGTTTTCTCTGTTGATTTACTAAGTGTTACCTAGATCCCTAATGGATGGTTTACTAATATTTTATCTATCCTTTTTCTTTCGGATGGTCAGCAGGAAACAAATTGAAGCCTTGTTTATAGCATCCCCTTGTTTATACCATCTGCTTGTTGCTTCCTTCTAGTATCAACGATGAGTATTATCTTATGGAAGTAGCTGTGATTCAAATAATAAGAATTACTGCTTGGTGCTTGCATTACAGACTGGATTTTCGCTAGTCATATCTACTTCCAGTTTCCCTTTTTTTTCAACTTCCTCTGTTGAGTTGGAAAATATTGATAACTTGTTTACGTACACATGTAAGCAGTTCGGCAAAATTACTAGTAATCATGATAATGTAAGGCTACTGAAAATGAAGAAAACACCACAGATATTTTGGTTTTCGGCCAAAAGCACGACTAACTATCCCAATTGGTTTTCGGCCAGAGAGCTACCTGGATGGCTTAGTATAAGTTCCAAGCGGATATAGCTCTAGATATTTTGGTTTGGTTCCAGATCACAGCCAGCTATTTTCTTTTGCGCGTGGGATTGAACGGAACTTCTAGTGCATTGATTCGGCTAGCAAGTATCAAGTAAACTGATTCGGCTAGCAGGCAGATATGTGGACTTCAGATGAATTTTCTAGTAAACTGATTCGGCTAGCATGCAGTTTCTTGTATTCGGGATATAGCAGATCGAAAGAACTTGCTAGGCAATTCGGCAGAATAGCAGAATCACAAGAGGTCCTACCTTGATATCAAGTCGGTGCAACCAAAACAGTCCAGACAACAAAGAGATTTTTTTTTGGTTTTATGTGGATACAACGGATATGCGACGCAAAGGGACACACGACACCTAAACAATAATTCTAATGGATCAAAATCTAACAAAACTCACAAAAAATAACAGATGCAAAAACGATGATTTGAATTTTTTTTTCAGTTTATGGACTATGGGAATAAAGAACAACAAATAAAATTCAATCTAATATAAGGATAAGTAATCCTATCGAGGAAATCGTGCTCTGATATCAAGATGATACGGGGTCACCCGATCTTCTCGACATAGGATTGGATACTCACGTACAACCTCTTGAATCGTAGCGATCCTCCGTTGCCAATGCAAAATGAACTTTGGCGGCGAATTTCAATGGCATGCCAGCAGTACAGATAGGAGTCAAACGTGAAATTTTCAGCTCATTTAGAGTAGGATTACTCACTTGCACAGGCTCACATAGCCAAATGACGTATGTGCTGCCTTCCACGATTATTCATGTGCAGTACGGAATGAACTCCAGCGGCGAATTCTAATGGCATGTCAGCAATACAGGTGGGAGTCCAGCGTTAAATTTTCAGCTCATTCGGAGAACGACTGCTCACTTGTATATGTTGATACAGCCAAACGGTGTACTCACTACCTTCCATGATTTCTCATGCGCAGTACAGAATGAACTATGGTGGCGAATTGCAATGGCGTGTCGCGATGCGGTGGGAGTCCAGCGTGAAATTTTAGCTCATTCGAGAACGATCGCTCGCTTGTATATGTTGATACAGCCAAACGGTGTACTCACACTACCTTCCATGATTTCTCATGCGCAGTACAGAATGAACTATGGTGGCGAATTGCAATGGCGTATCAGCGGTGCAGGTGGGAGTCCAGCGTGAAATTTTCAGCTCATTCGGAGAACGACTGCTCGCTTGTGTATGTTGATATAGCCAAACGGTGTACTCACTACCTTCCATGATTTCTCATGCGTAGTACAGAATGAACTATGGCAGCGAATTGCAATGGCGTGTCAGCAGTGCAGGTACATATGAAGATTAAAAGCAAAAACTAAGCTTCATCGAGTGCTACTACTCCTGGAAGTTCCTTCCCTTCCAACAACTCCAAACTCGCACCTCCTCCTGTTGAAATGTTGCAACTGAATCTGGGCCAATATCCAGTCCCATCCATCCATCAGGAATCGCAGATGCTGCAACAACCTAAGGAACAATCTCATTCACACAATTTCTACAAACGCAATTTGGTTGGAATCTGGAAAGTGATTTTTTGTAAGTGGCGAGAAACCTTCCACTATGTCCTGATAATTAAGATAGCATAAACTATGACAAACCTTATTGTTAGCATCAGAAGCAAACTTATCAGCAATGACAACATCAGTTGGTAACATAAGGGAGACACCCTTTCCTTTTGCCTTTGCAAGGAGCGATGTTGCTAGCTCGATTTTTATATTAAAATTTTTAAAGAGAGAAGAGATTCAGTCATTCAGAGAGATAATTGGAAGAACAAATGAAAGAAGACACTAGCAATTCTTCTTAGAAAGTATAGAGGGTTTGTACTTTGAGTTCAGGCATTAAAGAAAAGAATGGAAAAAATGTAAACCTTCAGTAAAAGGAACCTGCAACAATGGGCATCAAGAACTTGGTAACTCCTCGGTTGACGCATGTGCTCAAGTGAGCGATTCGAATGCATCATTCACGTAAAGATCCGCTAGGAGGCAAGCTTCTTAGCAAACTCGATCATTCTTCTCTTCCTCCTTGTAAAATCGACATTTTCGAGGAGCAAAAGCGCTGCCGTTTGGCGATGCGGAACCAATTTCTCAACTCGGGCCAATAACATCATCGCTTTTGCACTGTTTGTGCATGCAAACATGGTTGGGTATGATCAGCATAACTAAGTGCTAATACATGAGCTTACATTAGAAGTATCAACATTGTAAAAGAAAAAGAATACTTGTATGCCAAGAAGATCAGATAACCTTGGTACAAGGGGAGCTAAGCTAAATTTAGGAGTAAAACCCTTAGGGCGACCCTACATCCACAGAAGAAAAAAAAATGTTTTGATGACATGTAATCATAAGAAGTTCCTCATCAAACTAGCATTATGATACTTAGTATTAAAAAGGTTCGTTACTAAGGAATGTGAAGTGTAAATTAATCAATTTTTCTCGTGTCATGACAAATCACAAAGAATTTCAAAGATAATGAACTACATCTACATTACTCAAAATTATTATACCAGATCCAAGGTCATGCAACCGGAAGGCTCTAAGGAAAGGAAATGTTGTTCTTGCACATCGCTTATGCTTAGTGCTACAGCTTTGTAAAACTGAAAATGCAAAAAGCTTTCCAGGAATTTGCACAACCAGAATATGGGACGATACATATCAACAGTGAGGTGGCTGAGGTCATCATCTAAACATGCACTATCAAGTTGAGCATAGTAATCTCAGGATAACCATTATTGTTTAATTCTTTCTATCAGAGGGGGAACCTACTAATGTTTTGAAATGCACACTTCTTTTAATTTCATGAAGGAATGAACTGTAAAGTATACAACTTATTATATCATACAAGAGTAATCAACAACGACTGATATGCTGCATTCATCTAAAATCATAGCTTCATATATAGCATCGTAGGGTCTTGCTTTAGTATTAGCAGTATATGAGATGCCAATGATTTACAACTACTGCTATGAACTTTTGACTTATTGTAGCTGAATAGTGTTAGAGCTTCTGAAACTATCAACTCTACTTTATTTCTTCATGATTGTATAATATATTTAACTGCATCCTTGATCATATGCAAAGGCGGATTGGCTAAACAAATACTAATTGTAATGTTTTGAATAATACCTGCAGAGCGACATGAGTTGAGATAGATCAGTTCAAAACAAAGGAAAACCCCTCAAGGATAAGACCATCTCTGTGTGTGTTTGGCATTTCGTGGGTTTTTTCTGCTTGGAAAATAAATACACACTCCAATTCTACTATTATATTGACTTATTGGACATAATGACACACTGTCAACTACGTTTAGAATTCCTACAACCCAATGTGACCACCCATATTAGCCAGGGCACCCTCGAGCATGAATAGAGTAGTAAACTAAAAAATGATTAGTAACATAGGAGACTGAGAAGAAAAAGGAAACAAGATATAATTACATTGCAACCGAAAGGTGAGTCCATGAGCACTGCTTCTAATTCAGCCAAGTGAGGGGATTCTAAGTTTATCTATACCCAATTGCTAACAAATCTGGCGTATGCGAACTTGACACCCCGCCTGACTTCAACTCAAAATCAATTCAAGAAGGGAGGGGAAGGGTTTTATGTTTATATAGGCCTAGGATTACACGTATATATTTACATAAGGAAAAGAATCGGAGGAGATGGAATTGAACTAAAGTTCTAAGTTTGTTCTAAACTGAATCTGAAGAATACATCATCTTGGTACAAAAAGTAATACTGAATTAGTACTGAATGTTGGTAGACGAACTCATGATGAGTAGCAGGCTCACCTAAGGGGACCAAATCACCGAGATTAGCGCCGCCGTGCTCACCCGGATGCGAAGGCCGATGAGGAGCCGCCGCTATGACCTGTTGATATTACAGCCCGTGGTCAGGGATGAGCGACAAGCAGCAGGTGTGCCAGATGGGGGCCAAATCACCAGGATTACCGCCGCCGTGGTCACTCTGACGACCAACAAGGAGCCGCCCCTATGTACGATGAGGCCGACTCGCTGAGATTACAGCCCGTGGTTGAAATATGCCTGAATTTTATTCCGCAGACATCATATAGAACAATTCTTATAACTGAGGGGAAAGTTCTCCATTTAAGACTGCATGATATATGACGATCCATAGAGAAAATTGACACCAGGTAAATGTAATAAAATCAGAGTAAGGAAACAATTTGGCCCTATGTTGAACATAAATACATATTCACTCTTGTTAGTTGAATGTAATACGTTTAAGTGTTCAAAAATATGCTTGTTTCATTCATCATCTAGATGGTTGTTTCTTTGCTTTTATAAACTTGTGAAGACTATCTACACCTGTAAACTCCAATCTTACAACCTACTGCATCACTCTGCTAGCACACATTTGCACAGATTCCTACACCGTATATGCTGCAAACTCAACACATCCTCACGTTCACATCCCTTATCCCTATTGATTGTAACCTAATAAAGGCACTGCATGACATTATGCTCAACATTGTATAAACACAACACTTGAAGAACCCCAACCTACACATGAGTTCCAAATGCAAATGGCGTACCGGGTTCCGAAAGCCCGGCCACTCTAGGTACTTCAATTGCCTCGGCTGCTCAGCCAAGAAGATTACCAAGCCCCTCAAACCCCTAACGACATAAATCAACCCCAACCCACGATCATCCTCAATAACACAAGCAAGCAACTCATGTAACAGGGATGCAAAATCTGCACTTACGCAACGCCGCGGGGGAGGTGGAGGGGGGGCGGCGGCGAGGATCCTGAGTCGGAGGGAGGCAGAGGCCGGCGGGGCAAATGTAATATATGATGGCTATGAGCGACAAGCAGCAGCTGCATCGGACGGGGGCCAAATTGCGGAGATTACCGCCGCCGTTGTCATCCGGATGGAACGGCCGACGAGGACGAGGGCGATCTGGACTGTTTTCTGCCGCAACCACCGTGGAGTCAAGAGGCGATCTCTTGCTGGCGCGTGAGCTTGGTGGCGGAAGGGGGCGGTGGTTTTTTGGGGGCCGTCGGCGACAGATGAACTCGTCGGTTGCAGTTCGACGGACGAGGCCGAACGATGACTTGCGAGAGAAGTGGAGTGGTTCAGTCCAGGACTCCAGGCCCATCGGTCGGCCGGGCGACTACGAGGCACACCCGCACGGATCAGTTAACAGTCCAGTTAAACACTCATAAAACTGAAAATACAATTTTACCCTTACCAATTGATCGATCAGATATAGTGGAGGTGTTAACACCTCCAACACCTCCGTATGGACCGAACTAGCGCTCTTGTACGAACCCTTTGTTGCTGAATTTCGAATGAAATTTTATTCATCAACGGAGGAATGGAGCTAGTACACTGTAAATAAAAAAAATGTTATTCCACGACAGGCTAGCTGCACTGAGCTTTCGTCGTCATTTGAAATTAAGCTACTCCTTTCGTTTTCTAATTTTAGTTAGAAAGAAAACATTTTTTATAACTTCACCGATACCATGCCCATCACAAAGAAATCCGCGCGAAGCTCCGTTCGAGGCTCGGCAAACCCGCCCTCGGCTTCCTGATGCGACGTCGGGCCCTGGCGATCGCCATTGCCACTATCCGGGCACGGTGGGACCGTCGTGGCGTCGGTAGTTCGCGGGACGACGCAGCGGAGACGCCGCCGAAGCTGGGGTGCCTCGTACATGCGCGGACATGGCGCTTCTGCTGATCCGCCCTGTCGAGCCAGCCGGGGGACGTCGAGTCGCCGACGTCGCCGGCGGAGCTCTCTGCGCTTTTCCTTTTCACGCCCAGCACGGGGAGCTCGGCACGGCTGGCGGCGGAGTTCCGGTGTCTTCCTTGCTCCACGTTGGTGGCGGTGGCGGCTGGAGCAGAGTCCACGTCCATGGCGGTGGCCGAGGTGGTGTCGAGCTGCAGGACCTTGACGAAGAGGTCGAGGTCGCCGCCGGGCCCGGCCAGGCGCTCAAGCTCCTCGACGGCCTCGGTGAGCCTGTCGACCTCGACGCTGCAGACGAAGAGCGTCTTGATGCCGGCGAGGAACTTCCTGGCGGAGCCGACAACGGCGCAGGCGTCGCTGGTGGCGTCGAGCACGGCCTGCCCGCGAAGTGCCTCCTCGCGCAGCAGCTGGAGCCACGCGTTGAGCGAGCCGCCCCGGAGCGCCGTGCGGCCCTCGGCCAAGTCGGTCACGCTGCGCACCTTGGCCACCAGCAGCCGCAGGCGGCGAAGGCGCTGGTTGACGCGGGAGTTGCTGCCCCAGTTGGCCTTGAGCAAGGCGATGAACTCCCCAAACAACGCCGACTCCAGGATCTTCATCTCCAGAACAAAATGGCAATGACAGATTGAGAGAGTGGTCCTTGAAAGTGGATGAGTCCCTGATCCCTCATGCACGCGAATATATAGCCCGGTTAGTTCTCTGGGGTGTGTTTGGTTTGTGGATAGAGATTGTATCGTATATCCTGATTGAGTGGATGCAGCTGAGTGGAATCATATTTCAGAAAAAAGAAGATGTTTGGTGAGGTTGCATGAGCGGATATAAAAAAAATTGAGATGCTGTTTGGTTGCATGTATGAGCGGATGCAGTCTACCAAATCTGAGAGGCTGACACGTGGACCGCATAAGATACACTGCATCAATCCATCCAGGATGGCCAGTGAAGCTCATTTTGAGCGTATCCACCCATCCAGGATGAAGGCGTATTTTTGTATCCGCTCATGCAGACTGCATCCACTCATAGAGACAACCAAACAGGCTCTTTCTCAGATTATATGGATCCACCCAGCCAGGACGAAGGATATTCAGGCACACCAAACACACCCTAGACGGTTCGGAAGCCCGGGGGTCGTGTAACCGGTATGACATGTCACCGCGAGCGCACGCGAGGCTGCTTTCGCGAGTGGGAGGTGGCTGGCCTGCGAGTGAGTCGTCTAGGTCTGCGGGAGGTAAGCTGCGCCGGTGGTTAGGAGAATCAACCCGCGTAAACGGCGCCGGCTGTGTCAGTCTGTGCGCGTGATTCCGAGCTGGGTTAGCTGCTCGGATTTGAGTTAGTATCTCCGTAGATTCCTCATGTCAAGCATCCAAACATCCAATGCGATTTGTTTGGCTGTTGGTAATGAGAGGTGAATCATGCTAACCTTTGAAAGCTTGACTACAAATTAAGATAGAGTGGAATACCAATATTGTAAAAGTAGGCTCTAAACTCGAAATGTTCTAGTGTAGGGGCCTATTCTTTTTGGCTGCGGCTTATGACTTTTGGCTGAAATTTTTGAATTTTAGCTGTTTACGGTACAGATTACGGAGAGACCGGTATTCACTTACGATTTTGGCTGGTACAGATGTTGGGCTTTTAACGTGTACTACGTTTAACTTATAGACCCCGTTTTGAGAAAATACTCCGTTTGAAAGTTAGGTACTGTAGCAAAAGCCAAAAGCCAGCCGGCTTGTGACTTGCCAAACAGGCCCTAGAAATGGCCGAACTGGTGAATTTTTAGCTAGCGTGTAACTACACATGTAGAGATTCCATATTGGGTTATCATTTGGGCTTTTTTTTATGGTTTATGGCTGAAAAGCACTGTAGCCGACTGAAAAAATAATGTAGCTGACAGATGCTTATTTACTATAATTAAATTTAAAAAAAATAAAAAAATATATTAGCCCATTACATATAATACAAACAAATACGGAAAAAGAACCGGCAAAAAAGCTCAACAAAAAGCCAAAAGTTCAGAAAAAGACGAAATTTATGAATAGTGAAAAATAAGCGGGAAGTCAGAAACTAAAGCTCTTTTGATCACCACCTTCTCTCTGCACGCCAACGATCAACTGCCAATGAGCTGAGCTCATTCGATGGAATAGGACATCTAGTTAAAAGTTTGGGTTGTTAGCAACAATCTTGCCATTAGTATATTTGAGTTTGTTGGAGTTAGTCGGTGTAACAGCCTAAATTGGGTTAGATTTATTTTTTTTCGAATTTCAACAACATTTATTTGCATTCCAAAAAGTTTTGAAAGCTTTGCCTTGAATTTGATAATTTAAAAATAAAATTCCTTGGCTCCATAATCAAATATGCGAATTTCAAATTTTATTTGTACGCTAATAATTTTTTTAAAAAAAGTTTTGTGTGCGAAACCAACGAAAATGTTCAAATCCAAATTCCAAACAAAATTTAAAATCTCAAATAAAAATTTGAACTTATTCTATTTCCCTTTTTCTCCTTGGGCCGAAACTCAGCCACGGCCCAACCCTCTTCTTCTTTTCTTTCCTAACGGCCCACTTTTCTTTCTCTGTCTCTTTCTTCCCCACAGCCCAGCCAGCTCGCTCCACCTCTCCTCTCCTTCCCTCGCGCCGTCCCACGTCAGCGCCCCAGTCGAGCCCAGCAAGCGGCTAGCCCGCTCCCATCTTCTCTCCCTCTTTCTTGCGCTTGCTGACGAGCAGACCTTCTCGACTCCACCTGTCAGTGCGGAGGAATCACTATTCTTTTGCTCCAAGCCATCTCTCACACATTCTGATGAGGACATCCGTAGCATTTACCTATTTTCTCCTTTATCAAGTACTACCTCAAGCCTGTAGGTACCAATTATTCCTAGTGTGTAAGCACCTATTGGACCAATCACATGAGCCATGGCTAAAATACTTAATCAACAGGTGAATCCTCTCCTAGCCAAGCTAAGCACTATTTGCATGAGAATTGACAACTATCTAATGCATATGCTATATGCATTATTAGGTTTGAAAAAAGAAGCATTGGAGGCCAATAAGAGCTTGATCCAAGAGAAAGGAACAGAGAGATAGAAAATGGAGACAAAAAAACCAACAATAAAAAATTCATGTTGCCAATTGGTGCAGGGAGTTGAGCAGTGAGACTCATCTATAGCAGTGGCGCGAGAGAACAACCAGTGGAGCCTAGTAGCAAACATATGATGTCATCATATGTGTCAACATCATGATGTGATCATCGCACGTATCAGTATACTTAGCTATGAAGTATATGTTGTGGGGGTACGCTATGTAAACTTGGGCTCTGATAAAGAAAAAATGAAATCGACCCAAGGGCCTGTGCCCCCTATAGGCCTTAGTGGATTTGCCACTAAGCACAACTAATGAATTCAGTGGTAGACTCATAGGGTAAGAGTGTGGTTGTGTCGGGTGGCGATCGGTACAAAACGTGAGTGATTTGATGTCTTGAAGATAAGGGTAGCATACATATGTTACGGAACAAAAGTCACAGTTGAAAGCTCTGTTACAAGTGTGCACCTCCCGACTGATTTAGGATGAGAGCATTTTTAAACTTTTGTAGAAAATAAACTGTTTCTGCCAAATTACGTTAAATTTGTAATGATTTGCAATATTTTAAAGGCACAAATTTTTAACAAAATGCAAGAACGCTCACTCTCCCTCAAGGCGCTTTACTACGTAAGCTGACGCTTTTGGTGGCGAAAGAGTTGTGTTTCGCTTGAAGGCCCATTTAAAAATCGGAAGTACTATACAACACTCACGTGATTTTTTGGGGAGAAATCTGTCAGATTTTTCAACTTTGGATGTGCACGAAGATTCATGTGCCGTCACCTCCACCTTTTTCTCCGGCGACCCCTCTTCCTTCATGCCGGCAAGCCCGAAGGAAGAATCCCACTCTCCGTGTCTAAGGTTCACTGTTCCCCGAAGCATAGAGGGAGGCCATGGGATAGTGGCCCCGCGGTGGGGGCGAAGATTGGGGTAGGAGGGTGGTGGGCGGTGCTGGTGGGTGACGACAGCGGAAAGTACTAGCTATTAGGTTAGACAGGAGCAGCATAGTGCGGAGGGGTATGGACAGCACGGCGAGGCAGTGGGGGCGCCGTCGGCCCCGGGTGGTGAAGAAGGGGGTGGGAGGCACATGAAGCTGCTCCAGTGAGAAAGGAGTCGTCCGTGGTGGTGACATGTCGTGGAATCCATTATGTGGTTGAGAATGGCATTGGTAGATCCGATGGCTTTGGTCACCGGAAACGGTGAAGACGGGCGGTGCGAGGACTTCGACACCGGATCCGGTCGAAGAAGGAGGAGGCAGCGAAGGAGGAGGCAGGGTAGGGAGGGGGCCGCGGGATCGGACTAGGACGGTGGCTAGCGGCAGGGATATGGGGTTAGGGTTATGGGGAGAATATAAAAGAGATGAGGATACATCTAGGCCTCTGATTCTCAACCCAATAGTTCAAGATATTTGACCACTTTCAACTCCTAAAAATAGTCAAATGTTTTATAGACAGACCCTTTAAATATTTGGTGCTATTTGAGCTCGGAGCCTAGATGGACGGCCAGTTTTCTCTCTTCTTGATCGGAAAGAGAAACTAGAGTTCCTTTCCCTCCCTTTCCGCTCAGCTCACCTCCTCGATCGTGGACTGAACCCTGAACATCAACCTCCACTGCGTTACAACAAGCGAAATTCAATCAAGGAGTAATTTACATGCAAAGTTGATTTCAGGGAGCAAAATCACAAGCTCACGATCCGAAGATCTTCTCGTAATTTGCACAGTGCGTGGTATTCTCCACGAAACAAAACGACAAAAACTCAGTCAGACGAGTAAATCAAAAGTTCGTGTAACACCCTAGGGTCCAAACCGACTTAGGCCTAACCCCATTCTAGATAGGCCACTCACATATAGCTTTGCATCCGCAAATTCCCTCAGAGATGCAGAAACCTATTTGTCTAGCAAAATGCACGAGAAATTCTGGTCAGGAGGAAACCGATACCATGCCCATCACAAAGAAATCCATGACAAGCTCCATCCGAGGCTCGGCAAACCCGGCCACGGCGCCCGCTGCCTCATTGTCGGCTTCCCGATGCGACGTCGGACCCTGGTGATCGCCGTTGCAACTGTCCCATTGCAATAAAATTCATGATATTTGGCATTTACGATTGTGTCATATTAACTTTCAAGCTATTATGCGGTTGAGCAAGATGAGTTTAATTCAAAGCTATAATTATGAGAAGGGTTCAAAATGCGAAATGTGTGCAAGCAAAGCAGCCCCCGAAAATCTTTTCATAGTGTTGAAGGGCAAAGCACTTCTTCACTTAGAACTAATCAATTCTGATCTTTGCGAGATGAATGAAATATTAACTAAAGATGACAAATAATATTTTTTTATCTTTTATAGATGATGCGACTAGGTCGGCACGACACGGCCCATGAGCTCAGCGTGCCATGGGTCTGCGACTGAGCCCACGAGCCAGCACGCACGGTATGGTGGTTTAATCTGTTGGGACAGGCCGGGTCTAAATGAACCTGTGCGGCTGTGCCGTGCTACCACAGGTGATACTCCGCAGTCCACAGCACACAAGATGGGATCACATGGTGGTACTGCACAAATGGTCCTTTTTATGGAGCCATCCAAAGGGAGAGAGGTTGTCAGGACTCAGGACTCAGAACAAAGGCAGGGTGCGTACCTTTTGCCCATCGGCATGTGATGTCCATCCAGCCACAGGAGTTCACTCACACCATCGCTTTGGTATGCGGGACCTGGCCTAGCTTTTGCCCTGCCTGGCCGCGGATCGCAAAGCTCTGGCAAACTTCCGTTTTCTCGAGGAATGGAGCTTCCCTATCCCCTTCTCTTTATTCCCCTCCCTATTCCCTCAATCTAAACCACTCACATCTCATCCAATGGCTAATTTTTTTATATATATTTTCATCATTTGCCCATCCATAATAAATAATAAAAATACAGAAAAAATAAAATTTTTTATTATAATTATCTTACAGAAAAAAATAAAATTATAATTTCTGTAAAAAATTATAATAAAAAATAAATTTTATTTCTGTATTTTTTATTATTTATTATGGATGGACAAATGGTGAAAATATAAAAAAACTAGCCATTGGATGAGATGTGAGTGGTTTAGATTGATGGAATAGGAAGGGGAATAGGGAGAAGGGGATAGGGAAGCTCCATTCTTTCTCGAGGGAGGAAGCAGAAAGCACTAGCAAACTGGTGAGCTCATGTTCACCTCCCCTGGTAGCTGTCCCTCCTGGCTACCAAACAGTAGCAGCCCTAACGTCCCATTGCACTGTTCATGGAGTGGCCAGTGGAAGAGCATGCATGCATGCATTCTTGTACCCAGTGGCGAACCCAGGAATAAAATAGAGTTAGGGCAGAGTCGGAAGCGTGAAACAAACATTATTACCTAAAAGCAAAACAATTCATGATCAAACTACGTTGCAATCGTACTAATAAGAGTATGTTATCTAAAACAGTTTACAAAGGCCCAAAAGCTTTAGAAATTATTGAAGAATCAAAACCACATAACATTCTCGCCTCCCAACTCGATTCCTCGCACAAGAATGATTGCCCACACACATCTCGTTATTTCTAATTTAAAACCCTTCCCGCAATTCGTATTTCGACAATCGCTCAAAGAGATAAAGGGCTTCTTCAGACTGACCATGCACGGCATAGGACATGATCATCGAATTCCAACTCACTATATTCGTCTCTGCCATCTCACCAAATAATCTTGACGCTTCACCCAAATCTCCACATTTTGCATACATATCGATGAATGCATTACCTAAATTCACTGTAAGCCCAACCTTATTACTGAAAATGTAGTTATCATATGTCCATCGACCAAGATCCAAGCAACCCAACTGAGCACATGCCGAAAGTACACTCACAAGAGTAGCATCAATTGGCTCCACACGTGCTTCAATCATTTGCTTAAACAACCTCACTGCTTCCTCAGGTTGATTTGCCTGTGAGTAAGCTGCGATCATGCAACTCCAAGAAACCGCATTCCTCCTAGGCATATCCTGAAACAGCCGAGTTGCACTTTCCAAATCACCACACTTGGCATAAGCGTTAACTATGGTCGTCCAGGAGTACACATCCTTGACTGCCTGGCATCGAAATCCTCCTTGGCAGAGGCGACGCACCCGCACTTCCCAAACATATCGATCAGAGCATTCTCCAAATTAACACTCAGATCCACACCACCACCCTCTACAACATACTGATGCACCACCCTTCCCAGCGGCAGCAATCCCATCTGCCCGATCGCCGAGACCACAGCAACCAGCGTCACCTCGTTCGGCTGCACGCCCCCTGCCACCACCATTCTGCAGAACACCCGCCACGCCTCGTCGGCCAACCCTCCCCGCGGCCAGGGGTCCGCCGGCGACAGAGCTCGGGCGGCCGCCCGAGCATGCCCGAAGGGTGGGTCCGCCCCTGCTTGTACCGGCACTGCCATTTTAACTCTCGAGTGTTTTGCTTTTTGCATTCAGCACGCTAATGTTGAAATAACCTGACTTTGATTAATCTGATCACCGTCGATCGAGTAATGTGTGTTCCATGGACGTGCGCAGCTGGGGGGGGGGGGGCAACGGCAACCACGTTCCACACTAGTATGACGCTTACAAATCGCATGCCATATTGCCATCTACATTTGGAAAAGCGCCGGGAAGAAGACCACCCACCTAGCTCGTCTCCATTCCATTTTTCTCCGAAGGGACGAGTTGATGCACTGGCGGTACGCATGCTTGTGCACGGTGTCAATTCCTCTCCTCAGTACTAGCTAGCCTACAATTCAGTCGACGGATGGCCAGGATTTGATTAGAACTACATAATTTTTGACAATTTGAATTTTTTTACTTTGAGGCGGACCGGGGAGCCCGCGCCGCCGGTGGAGTCGGAGGGGGAGTCCACATTGTACACGGAGTAGTAGCCGGCGCCGAAGTGCTCTGCGCCCGCCGATGCTACGGATGGTCTCGCTTCCCCGCTGCCGCCGTCGCCGATGGGTGTCTTGTCACTGGAAGCTTCGGCTGCTTCGTCCAGCCTCTGCTGCTTCTTGTTCCTTGTCCTCCTGTGCGGTATCTCGGTCGACGGTCGCCGCGCCGGAGACCGGAGCAGGCTAGGGTTTCGTGTCGTATGTATACAAGTGCCGGCCGGCGTGCAGGCTGGCTTGCGTTGTCGGCGGCTGCACTTTCCACCAGTGAGCCTATGATATAAAAAGTTCACAAAAATAGCATTGAGCCACTTTTTTTTCTTCTGAAATTTAGTTTCCAAACGTCCATTTTGTAAATATAGTCTTCTTTCCGAACTTGACAGCCACAGCAGACAACACATATTACCTGCCGCGCTACAGGTTCTTGATAGGTGCTACCGAGCTCGAGCCACAGTTGCTCTAGTGCCAGTTCCTGTAAATAGGTATGTATTTAGGCCACTAGATTAACACTAATTAAATATGATTAGCATTAATAAAATACGATTAGTACTACTTAAAATATGATCAGCACCAATTAAGCATATCACTGATTGGTGGCCGACGGCCTGCCAAGCTAGAGTATCTTAGTCGACGGCATGTAGGTGTGCCTGTCGAGCTCAAGGAAAGAACTAAATTTGCAAAAACGAATATCTGGAAGCCTAATTTGAAAAAAGCGGTTGTAGTGCCTAACAGTTCATGATATAAAGGCCCATGCATGGTGGGCCTGGTGGGCTCCGGAAATAAAGATACATGGAATCATAATATTTTGGACTCTATCCAAGATGAAAGTTTTGGGTCAGAAGCTTTGTTGGAAGCTTGGACATGCTCCACGCGCCCCCAAACAGCCGAAAGGCCCGATTGTGCATTTGTACTCTACATCTACGACATTTTCTGGGCTCGTAAATCATCGAGACCAAAACACCTCACCCAAAAATTTCGCTTACGAATGACTTGGGCATCCTAGCTCCTCTTTATTATTATTTTCTTTGTTGGTAAAAAATGTTCCTCTTGCAGTAGAGAATGCATGGAAACATATGTTCGGGATACATGTGGAATGCATGTGCCGGTACAAAGGAAGGCCCTGCATACTCGAACTGCCAATTTGAGCTTGACCATTTGGAGCAATTATGCGCTGCAAATGTTGACATTACAAAAGTTTTCGCCATCTAATAATGCGTGTCCATTCCACGTAAGTGCAGTTGAGGTGGCGCAAGTACATCCATCCAAATTGCCATTCGCAATGGCATACTTGCATGCCACCTAGCAACTATACTGGAATTTTAAAGGAAAGCATTACGAAATCGTTGGGAAGAAAGGACCTGTTGACGCCTGGACATGGAGACGTAGAACGTACTCGCCATCCATATCAGTCGCAATCAGCGTTAGCAAACGAAAGCAAAGTTGAAGTGACACCCCATCCAAACTCAACTTCGCTCCACGATGAATCCGGCGTAGCCAATCATTGAGTCTGCTTATATTCACTTCAGTTAAAAAAAAAAGATTCAATATAAACACCTAGTTTTTAGAAGCGGCTTCCTCGCTTCTTTTGCTCTTTAGTTAGATCCCGCTTGTTTCGACTTTAACCTCTGACTTCTAGTTCACTATTACTTAATTTCGTCCTTTCCTATTTTTTTTTGACTTTTTAGGCTTTTTGTCTTTTCTTTTTTTCTCGTATTCGTTTGCATTATTTGTGATGGATAGCATATTTTTTTTCTTTTAAAAATTTTTAATTTAATTATATAAAAAATCACTAACCGATATAACGTAAAATAAATGTTAGGTTTGAAAAAAACCGTAAGCTTGCATAATGGGTCAGTTGGTGCCTTGCCCGGACACCACCTCCCAGCCAATGATCGCCCTCCACGTGCCCAATCTCGCGTCAACTTGACAGCTGGACTGACTATTCCCTTCTCTTCCTCGTGAAGGGAGCCGCGATTCCAAAACGGCTTAACGGCCACATTCACACGCAGCAGCTACCTTCCACAGATCGCACACAAAACCACAGGGAAAATTTTCAAATCCCGAAGCGGATTCCGCACAGAAACCCACCGCAGTCCCGTCGCGTCGAGAAGAGAGGAGCGTAGCGGCCGCGTCGGGCCATGGGGAACAGCATATACAGGTTCCTGTGCGGCCTCTGCTCCCGGTCGTCGGAGCACGCCTTCCAGCCGCACGGCGCGCACGCCGCCGTCGCTGCGCTCGGCCGCGACATCCTCCATTTCGAGGCCACCTCGCAGGTGAGCTGAATTATTGGTTGCGCTGCTGCTGCGGCGGCGGCGGTTGTTCTTGATGTCGCTGTTAATTTCACGAGCTTAACAGTTTGCTTAATTTGGGGGTTTGCGCGTGACTAATCTTAAAGGTTCCGGAAGGGCTGAGCCGGCATGTGGTCTCCTCCAAGAAAGCACAGGCTAACTGGTAATTCGATTTTCTTTTTCGTGTTCTTCCTTCTTGTTTCGTGCTGTAAATTTAAAGCTGGTGAGGTTGTGAAAGATCAAGAAATAGTTGCCGTGGATGCGAGGGATTCGACGTGTGAAACCATGAAAGTGACGTCAGAGAGAAGAAAGGGATGGAAGAACTTAGCATTCTTAAGCAAAAAAAAAATATCAATTAGCATTTGCTGAATTTGGTGGTGGAAGACAGGAAGAGTGATTCAGTAAAGGAGTAGCTAACTGCAATAATCGGCTGAGATAGGAGTGTGAGCAGAGTTAATTACCATAGTTATTGCTAAACTATGCAATGAAGAATTCAGTAAAAGTAGCAGTTATGTTTGCAGTAATTGGCAGTAGGCACTGAGGGGTTTCCTGAAATAATGGTGTCATTGCACCATGACTGTAAAATGTTGTCATGGTAATTACATTTCTGGTGGTGATGAAAGGTATAAGAAACTGCTAGTGTCATGGAAGAAAGCCAGGCCGACTCCGAGGACGCCGGAGGAAGCCGCGCGCCTCGTTGTACAGACACTGAAGAATCATCAGAAAGCAGACGTTGAGGTACTGATCTGAAATTCAGAAAAACAGTTCTCTCGAACTCGCAATGGCGGTGCACTGTGATTTGTAAGTCTGTAAGTATGGATGTCTGCTTATGTTGTCCAGGGCTTCTTGGCTTTCTATGGCCTTCCTCATCCAAATGCAGCGTCAGCTGCTCCTGTGGCTCACACTACTCCCACGCACAAACCTGAAGGCGCCAAGTATGAACTGCACACGCTCCCGGTGAGACTGCTGTCTCTTTCTTTTCACCTGAATTTTTCGTGTCTGTAGAGGCTATTGACAAACAAATGTGCCTGCTGGTTTCGTAGGTGGATGCAAAGGCTGTGGCCGACGGCGACACGGTCACCGTGTACGTTGACACGGCCGACCCTCGTGAGTCCGGCAATGTGCCCCGTGAAGTGCAGAAAGCCGCGGCGGAGCGGACCAAGGCGCGGGCGGCCAAGAACTACCAGAAGGCTGACGCGCTGCAGAAGATCATAGTTGATGCAGGATATAGGTCACTAGCTTGAAAGTTCACACTGATCAGTAATCTTCATATGGTTTACATTGTGACAATTTCCAAAACTTCCGAATGTAGGCAAGTTCCTAACGCGAGAGGCGAAGAAGTGCTCGCCAAGAAGTACAGGATCAGACTAAGGTTCGTGCTGCCACTCGATCCATGAACAAGAATTAATGCCTGCCTTTTTTTTTCCCTGCAATTTTGATCTAGCGATATGAAATGTAATGCAGGGGGATTGATGCACCGGAGAGTTCAATGCCGTACGGCAAGGAGGCAAAAGAGGCGCTTGTGAAACTGGTACAGGGAAAGAGCTTAAAGATCTACGTGTATGACGATGATCGGTATGGTAGATGCGTCGGGGATATCTACTGCGACGGGGTGTTTGTGCAGGTAATAATGCTCTGACATACATCTTTAGAATACCTTTTGGAGACTAGTTAACTAGAAGCTACTTAGAAAGTAACTAGAAGCTACTTAGAAAGTACTGCAACATTTTTGCACCATGTGCCGTTGGCTTATGGCATCTCGATTACAGCTGTAGTAGTATTGTAATTCAATAAGTGGAGTGTAACTTAAGGTCATGAAAAGCTTAGATGTTGGACATAATAGAAGCAAAGTTTTTTCAAAACATTAACAGTAGCAAAGTGAGAAACTTTGCTTCTGCGTTCTGCAAGCAAATGTTGAAATGTTTCAGCTGACGATACGTACTGAAACAGTTAGGCTTTTTTTGAATGTCTACACAACTTCTTCCATAATTACAGAAGATTCAATTTTCCTCTTGCTTTCTGGATAGGAGCAAATGTTGAAGAAAGGCTTTGCATGGCACTACACTGCCTATGATCAACGCCCGGAGCTGGCCAAGGTAAAGTAGTACTAACGGACGCCATACGGCTAGATTGTTCACTTGACTGAAAAAGATGCGTACATTAATTCTGAAGCTCTCTGGAATCATGTATGCAAAGTTGCTGAAAGAAAGCCTTTCTTTCTCAGTGGGAGAAACAGGCGCAGGCTGGGCGCAAGGGCTTGTGGGCGTCGTCAAAGCCACAGAAACCATGGGAATGGAGGAAGGAGAAGCGCAACGGTACAGCATGAATAGGTTGCAGAGTTCCATGACCGTGAACAGCTGGTTGATCTATAGCCTGCAGACCTGTAACCCAGAGCAATACTTACACCGCCGTAGATTTGTGCAGTGTATTGTAAACTTGCCTGTCGGTAGGTACAGGGTTGTGAAGCAGGAAGGCGTTGATTGGTGTGTTCTCTAATTGCATTCGGTGATTTGTGTTGTACACTAGTACTTGCATTGGACCATTGCTATTGCTGTAAAACGGAAACTGATATACTGTTGAAGTGAACGTCATGTTGTTCTCGACTTCTCGTGAATGTTGAATAACAATAAACTGAATGTACGTGCCGAAATGAATTTTCTGTGACTAGTGATTTTCTCTTCTGAGAACTAAAGTGCGCAAACCCTAAAGCAATGTAAATCTTCCTGAGAGATAAAGCTATAAAGTTAGTACTGGAGTAGTGGACTGATGTGAATCAGATTCTCAATTTGCTGAGCGCCTGCGCCTCCATGTCGAACGTCTGCGTGCCGGCGGTCCCGTTGAAGGAGAGCAGCAGGTGGGAGCCGACCACCGCGTAGGACCGGACGGACGCGCGCTGCGAGACGAGCAGCTGCGTCGGGGTGAGGCGCCAGGGAAAGCATGGCGGCCGCGGCAGAGGCCTCCACGAGCCGTGGATCCTGTCCTTGAGGTCGAGGACCTCGAACCACGGCGCGAAGTTGGGCTCGCCCCGAAGGTCGGGGTGCCGAGCCAGGGCGTAGACCCTGTCGCCGGCGGCCACCACGACGGGAAACCATTTGGCCGCCGTGAGGTTCGGCCCCCGGATGACCGCCTGCGTCTCGGTTGGATGGGTGACCGCAAAGTAGATCGACGGAAGCCGGGCCTCGTCGGGATCACTGCTCCTGACGCTGATGCCACGGCTCATCTGTTTAGGGGAAACAGTAACCTCTCCCTTCAGCCGCTACTTTTCGGTCTCGCTGGATCCAACGTATGCAGATAGTACCATCTGATTTGTCGCAATCATAGTATAATATTTTTATGTTTTTAGTATATCATTGTAGAAGTTGATGATCAAAGTGCATATTAGAGATTATGTAAAAAGAGAAAATATAGCGAACGGTATACCATCTTTGAGAGCAACCGCCACCACTCTCCCATGCTTCTCACTCTTGGCCGCCGTTCCCTCCCTCTCGCTCCCTCCCTTCTCGCCACTGCTATGGATTTATCCTCCCCCGGGCATAGAAGGAGGTCAGGGGAGGCGGTGACAGCGGCGGTTGTAGCAGTTAGGTTGCGTGGGGGTGGCACGGTGGGGAGAGGTCGAGGGGCTGTGCGGAGAGGCAGTGACAACGCCGCTGACCGTGGGTGGTGGTGGAGGCGGTGGGGAGACACACGGAGCTGCGGCCGGTGCTGGAGAAGAAGGCGGGGAGGGTGGCGGGCGTGGAGAAGAGAGGGAGAGGAGGGCAACAACTAACTTCGGAGCAAGAGAAGAAAGGGGGAGGGGAGGGAGTGGCGGTGCTTTTGAGAGAGGAGAGAGGGAGGGGAGAGGCGATGCGAGGGGTATGTCATCGGATGCTTCCCGACGGCATACTGTGCCATAGTCGCCCTCGTGTAAAAAAACATTGAAAAGAATGTAATAGACAGATGTAACATAAGAGGCTAGAATAGGCATGGTATTAACCTTACATGGTTATAGTAGCAAAAAGAGGTGTTGGACAAGCCAACTGACCAGACCGATCAAAGAGTGTGTAAATACGCCTCTGTTGTCCCCTTGCCGCGAAGTACGCCTCTGTCGTTCTGTTGCCACGACAACTTTGGTTTTGGCGTCAATATGCATGGTACCCTGGACAATTCCACGTGTTTCAACTTGCCAGATGTATAGGGGACACAGGGCGACGATAAACCGAACATGCAAAAGCTGCCCTTGGTCGGGTCGTAGATGACGGTGCGGCCCTAGACCCCGGCGACGCCGACGATGAAAGAACCGTGTTGTGAGTCTGCGGCGACGAAGGATATGCTGTGCTCGGAGAGATGCAATTGGGCATAGTGGGTGCACCAGGTAGCCGCCATCAGAGGCAGTGATGTCGACATTGAATACGGAGTAGCTGAGTAGGAGGGGTCCTCGACGCCGTGCTCCACAACCAGGTAGACCAGTACGACGGGCTCAGATGGTGGTTTCACTTCCACCACGTCATCGTCTCATTGAGATGTTCTTGTCTCCTCTTCTTGGTCGTCATCTTAACCGACGGTCACCTTTATGGAAAATGGCAAAAGGCGGCGGACCTTGGTGCCGGGACTCGGGTGTGGCAAAACCCTCTCTATTTATTGCTAGGAGGCACCGTGGGCGTACTATGGTGTTTGATTGATTGTGAGAGATTAAAAGAGAAAAAGATATCTATATGGAGAAGTTATTTCGTAGTGGCTCACGTAATAATTTCTGTAAACGGTTTATAAGAGCATCTCCACACAATGTCCTCTAAATCTCATCCCCTAAATCACTTTTTAGAGGACACAATCTAGAATATAGAAGACTAAAAATATGTAACCTCTAACAAGTCCTCTAAATATGGTCCCCTAAATTAAAATCTGGGTCCACAAAAACTACCAACCAAAGAATTTAGGGGATCAGACGGCGCAGGAGCGTTGGGACCGATTTAGATGATGGTGTGCATCCTCCATATTTGGGGGACGAAAAATCAGGGATGGAGTCCTCTATATTTTTGGGTACCACTTAGGGGATCTGTTGGAGCCCCTTTTTTACCTTTTCTTCTAAAATATAGGGGATATGAGCACTTTAGAAGATTTGTTGAAGATGCTCTAAGTGACTTGGTTCAAAAGCCATTTGAAACAGGGCTTAGATTTGGTGGGAGAGAGCCCAAGATCGAGAGGCCCCGGCTGAGCAGGCCCAACGCAAACGACCATATGGCAGACGCCCAACGGCCCACCATCCGCACTCGACACGCCCGGCTCGGGACACGCCGCAGGCCGCACGCCACGCTCGCGCGGCGCAACCCCGCCGCCAACGGCCGCCTCGCCACAGCGTCCGCACGCTGCTGACCTGGCCTTGCCCGGCACCGGCGGGCCGCCCTTGACGCCTGCGAACGCGGTGGCCAGCGGCGGGGCCCTCAGGCCCAGATCCATGCGGCGCCACCGCCTCAGGTGCCCGGTGTCATGTACGCCACTCACAGGCACCGCCGTGACAGGGGAGCCCATGCCCATGGCGGCGGTGCCGCCGGCGGTGGGGCCAAGAAGCACGCGCCTCTGTCGCCGGTGCTGTTGTGCTTCATCGGCGCCGTCGTCCTCCTCGCAAACACTGGCAACACCCTGTTCCCAAAGGTATAGCTTTATCTTGGAAGTTGGATCCCCACTACTAGTTAGGGCGTCCGCAATGGTAATAGCTAGTACTAGCTATATAGTCAGCTGACGTGGAGGTGAGAGACAAAAGTAAAGACTATTTTATACTGTTGGACCCACATGCTCGTCTCTCATGTTCTTTTGGACTACGTGAAATAGATCAGCTATTTGCTCGTCGCTAGTGACTACTCTCTCTCCTACTTTTTCCTTGCCACATCAGATCTAGCTAACTAAATAGCCAGCTGTTGGAGACGCCCTTAGTGCAGGAAATTAGCACTGAGTTCTCGAAGCATGACCCAATGATTAGCTCGTGATCTGACATATTTCTGCATGCCGTAATTGGTTGCTGATCCTTAGAGCTGTCAGTAGACTGTATGCTGGGGGTGGAGGAGAGAGAGGAGGAGAGAGAAGAGATGCGGGCTGTAAGTTTACAGCCAGCTGAAGCACAAGAACCAAGAAACTTTGTGAGAGAAAGAGGTGGGTCATACAGCCTTCAGCTGATTGTAAACTACTATATGAATGTGCTGATAAGTGGGCTGTAAAGTCCCGTTTGGCAGAGCTCTAGCTCTAGAAAATCTGTAGATTTACTAGAGCTGGTTATCTGTAGCTCTAGGAAATTCTGGATCTAAAGTTGCAGGCATGTTAAGTGCATTTACATGACTCATTTCATTTATATTATATATTAAATAAAAATATTTAAATCACTTTAATTTAGTCAACAAACTGCAGATCCAGCATAAATCTCGGAGCTAGAGCTTTGCCAAACGGGGCTTAAGTGTCCATACAGCCAGTTGAAAGCTGTATTATTAGCCTTGCTCTAAGATTGCTAGTAGCAACACAGATTCAGCTGGTGAAGAACGTGTTGTCCTGATTGGGCTCCTGAATTCAATTCATGGCTCGTGTTATTTTGGTGTTGCAGGAGAAGGACTCATGTCTTGGCTCCCTTTGGAGAAAATCATTGGCGCCTGCTGCTCACACTGCCGCTCCCAAACCTCAAGGTGTGAAGTATGAGCTGCACACGCTCCCTGTGAGATCTCCCTCACTTCGTACCTCCTTTTACATTGTCGGTGAAGGTGAATGGCTTACGGATGTGTACGTTAGTTTCTTAGGTGGATGCTAAGGCTGTAGCTGACGGCGACACGATTACCGTGTATGTTGACACGGCTGATCATCCAGAGTCTTGCAATGTGCCCAAGGAAGTGAAGGAAGCGGTGGTCGAGCAGACCAAAGCACGGGCAGCCAAGAACTACCAGAGGGCTGATGCGTTGCAGAAGATCATACTGGATGCAGGATATAGGTCACTTAAAATTCACATCAATCAGTTACTTTTCTTCACATGATTTCTGCCTGTCACACTTCCGAAAATTTTCAGTGCAGGCAACTTCCTAACTCAAGAGGTTATCAAGTTCTCGCGAAGAAGTACAGGATCAGGCTAAGGTTTGTCCCCACTTCCCATTCTCAATCAATGGACTTCTCTAACTGGACTGCAGTTGCGATATAATGAAATGAAATTTGTGCAATGCAGGGGGATTGATGCACCAGAGAGCTCAATGCCTTATGGCAAAGAGGCAAAAGAGGAGCTACTGAAGCTGGTGCAGGGAATGAGCTTAAAGATTTCCATATATGATAATGACAGATACGGTCGCTTGGTTGGAGATGTTGACTGCAATGGGGTTTTCGTGCAGGTAATAAATCACACTAATATGCCTTTAGAGTTCCATTTTGGAGGTCTATCATAGTGGAAATGACCTATGGAAGTACTGGATCATCTTTTGCCCCATGTGCTCTTTGCTTCTTTTTTTAAGATCTCTAATTTTGCAGTTGCAAGTTTAAATGCCTCTGTTACCATGTTCAGGTTCTTGTACAGTACAAGATATCAAATGTATTCAAGATCATGCAATCAATGCCTAGAACTTTCACTAGAACATAAATCAAAGTCATTAACTTTTGCTCTTAAATTCCGCAAGAAAATGTTGGAAGTGTCTCGGCTGAAGATACATTACTTTCTGGCTTTCTGTCTTCAGGTTCTTAGCAATATTTTAACTATGGAAAGAATTAATTTTACCCTTGCTTCTTCAATAGGAGCACATGCTGAAAAAAGGGCTCGCATGGCACTACACTTCCTATGATCAGCGGATGGAGCTCACCAAGGTAACTAGTACACTAGTACTTTTTTTCTGATGGTCATTGGCACACTAGAGTACTACTCAACGTAAGCTCGCACAGCTGACAGCACCATTTCACTTGACTGAAAACGTCATGCTCAGACTAACATTTCTTCAAGCATACACACGAAGTTCCTGATAAATAGAAATTTTCAGTGGGAGAGTCAGGCAAGGGTGAGCCGGATGGGCTTGTGGACGTTGCCGAACCCTAAGAAACCATGGGAATGGAGGAAGGAGAAGCGCATCGGGACAGTGTGAATCGGTTGTGAGTTGTGACCAAGAAGAGCTTGCCGATTTACTCTTCAGACGCCTAGAACAGTAGTTCCATCCAAGAAGAGCTTGTCGATTTACTATTCAGACGCCTAGAACAGTAGTTCCATCAGTGTAAAATGTGTACTTTCTACGCTTGCAAGCTGTAACAGCTGTTGTACTCTTAAAAAAACAGCTGGTGTAAAGTAAGGACTATTGATAGGTGCAAGGTCCAAATGGGGATGGAGATCTGTTGCAGTTGACTGTTGTACTTGCTGTAAAACGGGACCTGATTGATTGCTGTAATGGATCTCATGTTGTTTCGTAGTACATCTTGAATAAATAAACTAGGCCTGTGTTGAAGTCATAAACATCAGTAGCAGAAATGTAATGTAGTGTGCAGGATGCGGCAGAAAGAACATAAAACGGTATGCAAAGCGGTGAATCTGGATACCAGATTACTGAAGTTTACTCGTCTCCGAATCTTAAAACAGTAAAACCAGTACAGAAACGGAAAGAAGGAGGCCGCATTGTAAATTCCACTTTAATAGAGGGTGCCCTCGTAAATAACGCATTTTCATGGAGATGGTGCCTTACGCCCTTACCTCATAAATAAATCGACGGCTAGGATGCATCAAACCCAAAGATGCAAGGTGTGCTGCACTTTTGTTGGACACCCACAGTCTAACGGAGTCGTTGAGTGTGCAAACGGCACCATTGCCGAAGGCATAAAGAAAAGGCTGGTACGCCTCCCAAAAGGGAAGTTGCCCGAAGAATTGCCAAAGGTTCTCTGGTCCATGAGAACAACAGTCTCTCATCTTACGAGGTTTACCCCGTTTTGACTACTTTACGGAGATGAAGCCATGACCCCAGAAGAACTTAAGGCGAAATCACATAGGGTCGTAGCCTCTCTAGCGGAGGACGAGCGCGACGTATCGATTGACCTTGTTGATGGGGAGCAAATGCAAGGAACGCTCAATATCGCAAAGTACATCCGCATGACAACAACATCATATAACAAGAAGGTTAGGCGATGAAGCCTCTCGGTTGGGGACCTCATTCTTAAAGTCATTGCATGTTGTGACGGTAGGCAAGTTGGAATCCAAGTGGGAAGGGCCCTACATAATCACCGACTCACTACAGTAGGCTCGTACCACTCTCTACCTTGCAAGGCGTCCGCCTCAAGCATACGTGGAACGGGAATCGCCTTCGTCGCTACTATGCGTAGCCGTCAAGTGCAAGGGCAGCCCTAGCAACCCCATATGTACACTTTTGTAACCAAGCATACCAGCGCAAACAGTAATAGAACGGACATCTTTGTCAAGGTCCCGCTCAAGGAACAGGGATCGAGGTCACCAAATCGAATAAGACCCAGGCAGGGCAAAAGATCTGTAATATGCAAACCAAGTCAGGGCAACCACATGCCCAAACCGCACAAAAAAGAAAAGAAAAGCTTGAGTCCTGGTCCGGCACTCGCAAGGCAAGATGAAAACCCTCCGGCCCAACCGGAGAACTTATGCATGCTTGCTTGGCCACACAACTTGATGAGGTTGGCGAAGCAAGCGTTGTCAAATGCGGCAAGGCCACCGCTAGGCCAGTCGAAGGGCCTAGGCCTTTGGCCAGGGAAAGGCCCTTCGGATCGGCCACACCAAGAGACAGGCCCTCCCTCACATTCGCGACGTGCCCTGTCGTGGTGGGAGCATCGCGACACTTCGCCACAGTGGAGCCTGGCGCGTCGAGGACTTGTACAACATCCTAGTCATCATTGTTGAGGAACCGACGCTGGAGACCAGTCCGAGCGATTCCTCTGCTTAGAACAAGAACGAATCAATCACAGAATCACAGAATAATAGATTGAACACAGAGAGGTAGAGAGAACTCCTGGTCTTTCTTTATTGCTTTAGATTGCATCGGGGTACATAATGAGGGGGTCTAGGCCCCTATTTATAGTCTACGGTGGGGGGGTGCCCAATCAGATAAGGACTCCAGATAGAGTCCTGGTTTCCTAACACTCCCCCTTGGGCACTCACCCAACATGCTCATGCCTCTTCAAAACTCCATAAAAACCCAGTGGGAAAAATTTGGAGAAAAAGTGCATGATACATGTGATCTTTGCGATGCACGAATTGCCTCATTAAAAACCTTGGTCGAGAAACTTCATGGAAAACTCGTCAAGGGAAAAGAGTACAATTCACCCAAATTCATTTAGTCTGCAAGACTTTATTTTTGGGTACTTAATCTTCATGATCAAGATTTATTAGCGGGCTTGTGAGAATTCTCCCCGATTCTGCACTTCTCTAAGTCTCATCATTCCAATTCCACGCACGCACCTTTCAAAGCTAGATGCGGGAGTGACTTAGTGAATAAATCTGCGAGATTTTCACATGACTTAGTATGCGAGACTTTAATCTCGTCCATCCTTTGCAATTCATGTGCATAGAAGAACTTGGGGTTGATATGCTTTGTGAGATGACTCTTCACATAGCCCGTTTGCACTTGTGCAGCGCAAGCGGCATTATCTTCATAGATAATTGTGGGGTTCGCACAATGTTCATCCCACATGATCGCTGGATGTGGTGAACCATTCGGCGAAGCCAGCAAGCGCACTCGTGCGGCTTCATCTGATGCTATAATTTACGAGTGGTTCGTCAAGTAGCTACGGGCTTTGCTTAGACGATTTCCATGAAATTGCGGTTCCACCACACAGAATACATAGCTTTGTTTGTGACTTAGCGGTATATGGTCAGCAGATACCCAGCATCTGCATAGCCAATCAAGTTCAGATCTTGATTCTTTCTGTAAAATAATCCGAGGTCTTTGCTACCTTGGAGGTATCGGAAAATGTCCTTTATGCCCTGCCAATGCCTTTTGGTGGGCTCTGCACTATACCTTGCTAAGAGGTTCACGGCAAATGCAATGTCCGGTCTAGTGCAGTTTGCTAAATACATGAGTGCTCCCACTGCACTCAAGTATGGGAATTCCGGTCCCAGGACTTCCTCCCCCTCTTCCCTTGGTCGGAAAGGATCTTTTTCTTGCTGTAAAGACCTACCGATCATCGGTACTTTCGAGGGAAATGCCTTCTCAAAGCCAAACCTTTCAAGCACCTTCTGGGTGTAGGTCGACTGATGTACCAAGACTCCTTCAGGGACATGCTCAAGTTGCAAGCCTAAGCAAAACTTGGTCTTGCCCAAATCTTTCATTTCAAATTCTGACTCCAAGTAGGAGCTTGCTTCTTTTATGTCTTGGTGTCCCGATGATATTCGGATCATCTACATACAGAGATTATCAGAATCCATTCAGGATCGCCGTATAAATACACAAGGACAATCTTCATTGTTAGTGTAGCATTTCTTCAGAGAAAGTCGCTCAGCGATTATACCACATTCTTCCAGTTGTTTCAGTCCATCTGGTGACTTTTCGAGTTTCACACTGCATGATTTCTATTTGCTCTGTCTTGGTTGGAGAGGAATTCCTTGAGGACTTTCATATAAATCTCGAATCCAAGTTACAGTAAAGGTATGCAGATCACAACATCCATCAATTTCATTTCCAAATTCAAGTTCACTGCCATTGAGATCAAATATCTAAAGGTAATTCCACTCATGGTGGGAGTAGGTTTCTTCATAATCAACTCGGGACGTTGAGTGAAACCCAGGCTACCTGACCTTGCTTTGTATCTCACTACTTCATTTCTTTCATTTCTCTTTCGAACAAATACCCACTTGTGCCCAACGGTGTATGTGGGGAGGTGTGCGACATCTGAGCCCAAACACCTCTCTTTTATTCAGAGATAGCAATTCGGTTGCTATTGCCTTCTTTCAATCTTCCCAATCTGATCTTTTCTTACATTCAATGAGCGATGCAGCTCGGGATCAAGATCGATGATGGTGGCAATTTTCTTTGCGAAGTAGATATCGATATTAGCCGTTGTCCTATTCAGGACTCTCCGTGTGCACATAATTTATAGCTATTTCTTCATGAGTTGCTTCTTCGGAGCTTCACCTTGCGATCGCTTCTTTCAATTGCGGTGGCAAGTCCTTTAGTTTTCGGCTCCGATGTGTGCGCACACATCCATGCCGATGGGGATATTCAGATCCGGTATGCCCTTTTCGAAGGTGTCATACTTGTGCCAGTCTCAAGCGGCTCCCCTTCTCATTCGGGGACTTCAATGATCGGTGTGATAAATCCCTTTTATCCTTTTCGCGGCGTCCCGGTTACTTTGGACTCGAGGAACCGGAGTTCTCGTCCTTTTATTCCGAGGCCTCGGGCGGGATTAGGATACCTTCAATTTTCTTTGGTATTTCAACCCTCTCGGTGCATTGCGTGCGAGCACATGCGACTTAATCACGCTCTTCAAATCACTAAAGTGATCGGGCGGTTGATTTGCTAATGCTTGCAAGTCGATGATCTTCGGACCTCTTTTCAGTTTCACTAGTGCGCGGTCATGTGCATGAATTCCGTGGCTTCCCACGTAATTTCCGACATTTTTCATCAACGGGTTGATTTCCTCCCTAATGCCGGAAATTATCTTCATCGAAAATGCAATCGTGGCGGCGGTATGCAAATCTCCGACATGGGTTCCAAATACGATTATGGATGCGTCTCATAACCAACGTATATCCCAGTCTTGCGGAGTGGGCCCATTGCGATTCATGCGGAGGTGGTATCGGTACATAAACCTTACATCCAAACCTCCTAAGATGGGAAACTTTCGGTGGTGACCCTTGCGCTAGTTGCATAGGTGAATGGATGTTGTAGGCGAAGGTCTAAGGTTGATGAGATTATTGCATGAAGGATGCGTGTCCCCAACATGTAGCCGGCAAATTACTTTTATGCAAGAGGGTCGGGCAATAAATTTAATTCTTTTAATTAAAGCCTCTGCCAAACCATTTCGAGTATGGACATGCGATGCCGAGTGCTCAACTGCAATTCCCATCGCCATGCAATAATCATCAAATGCCTTTGAAGTAAATTCTCTGGCGTTGTCCATTCGAATGGATTTGATATGATGATCAGGAAACACATTTCTGATGCGAATGATCTGCGAGATCAATTTTGCAAAGGCGTGGTTTCTTGTGGACAATAAACCCACATATGACCACTTCGAAGAAGCGTCAATGAGCACCATGAAATACTTAAATGGCCCTGAGACGGGCTGAATGGGACCGCAAATGTCTCCCTGGATGCGTTCCAGGAATGCAGGGACTTCATCCTTCACTTTCAGAGTGGAGGGTCTAGCTATTAGTTTCCCAGTGGCACATGCAGGGCACACAAAATCTTCATGATTCGGGAAATTCTTCACATTAATATTATGCCCATGCGAGTTATTTATTATGTTTCTCATCATCCTAAGACTTGGGTGGCCTAATCTGTCATGCCGAGACGAAGAGTTGAGCTTCTAAACACCGTTTTGAGCGATTATGCAGCAGGCGCTTTAATTGTGGTATAATATAGCCTGTTTCAAGTGAAGGAAGTTTTCTAATATTCTTTTGCCATTCTCTTGGCGCCGTGATGAGCGGTATTCCTTACCGTACTCTTCGTCGGTCTCAACGTGGAAACCATTGCGCGAATATCCTTAAAACTTAGGAGAGTTCTAGTCGATTAGGTACAATAAGGCTTCTTCAATGACCAAAGTTGTGCCCATGGGAAGTATAATTGTGGCTCTTCCGGAACCGATTATACATGCATCGCTTCCGGCGATTGTCGTAAGGCTGCCAGTGCTCTTACGGATCGACTGGAAATACTTAGTCTCTCTTAAGATGGTATTCGTTGTGCATTGTCGGCAAGGCATACTTCCTCCATAGGGCGCCACACGTGTTCTAATATAACGTATTTAATTAACATGTATTAGAAGGCACTCAACACATAAAATACGCAAATATAAGAACATAACATGCCATCATGAACTGAATAAATGAATGCTTTATTCCTAAATCATCCAACCATTACGAGAAAGCAAAATCCTAAAGCACCGACCATGCAAGTTCTAAACTTGTCCATTTAACACAAAATAAATGACAATTAACGTCTCATGCATTCTGTGCATCAGACGGAATCAACTAGAAAATCATCGACTTCTTCGGCTATTTTCTCAGCAGTGACATTCTCTTCAAGAGATCATGGTCGTGGTCGCCTCTAAGTCGTAAGGGGTTCTGCTGCGGATGGACTCAACCTCCATCATCTCAGAATCGCCAGCCGCTCCCCTCAATGATCGCAAAGTGGGCTTCGTGTTGCCCTTTGCCATTCTTCTTCTGAGCTTGGTGGGCATCAATGACATGTTGCGATGCTTTGCATATCCGCGACCAATGTCCCCACTTGCCACATTTGTAACAACCCTGATTCTGCTGGCCATAGGTCTTGTCACTCTTTTTAGCCTTTTTGTCGTTTGGAGCATCTGACTTGCCTTTCTGGGCAACGACCTTACCCTTCTTCCCCCTTTTCTTCATCAAGGGCTTCCGCACCTTGAGGCTGCTAGCGTTGGCTTCATGGCCAGCGGAGCTGCCTTGTGGCTGCGAGACGTAATTCTTGCGGAGAAGTCCGTCCTGAGCCTCAGCTACCTGCATCATATCAATCAATTCGGCGTACTCCTTGTAGCCGTTTTGACGATAGTTGCGGGCAACCTGTACAGCACTGGGGTGGAAAGTAGACAGGGTCTTTTCGATCTTCTGGTCCTCTGTGATCTCCTTGCCACAGAGTTTAAGGTTTGTACAAATCCTGTGCAAGACAGAATTGTACTCCCCGACCGTTTTAAAGTCGGCAAACCTCGATCGATCCACTCGCTCGCTTGAGGAAGAATGGTGTACTTGAGCCTCTCAAATCGCTTCTTGAGTGCGGTCCAGAGTGCTAGCGCATTTCTCTCGCCATATACTCATTCTTGAGAGTCGCGAGAGATGGTGCCGAGAAAATGAAGTGCCCGATCATTCTCCTCGGTGTGGGTCTAGCGTCTTTCGTCCGCTTATCCCAATAGCTGCGCCGAGCTTCCGGCCTAAGCACAATCTCGACATCGGATACCCATGTCGATAGTTTCGCCATCTTTGGGCGACTCCTCGAACTCCGGTTGAAATTCCATCATCTACATGTGTATGAATGAAATAAAATAAGTTTCTGCAGTAAACATGCATGGAAAATTTACTACAGGTAAATAAAGTGGTACAATAGATTCCCATAATGTTTCATAATTTTCTGTGCATTTTCTATAATTTCTTGCTAATTTGAGTGATTAAAAGCAATTAAAACAATTACAATTAACCAAAACAGTAAATAAATACAGAAAATACAGAAAGTAATAATGGCAGAAATAAATATGCTTCAAATGCAAAATGATGCAAAATTCGGATTCGAGGCCCTTTTATGCTAAAATATGAAATTTCAAAGAAATTCTGCATTCTGTGGGTTTTTACGCAAAATTTCAGTTCGAGAAAAATTCGCGCAATTTTCGATTTCTGAGGGTTTTCTCAAAAAGCTGGACCATTTGGTAAATTTGAGGACCTATCGGTAATTTCATCGAGAACTGTGGGGCTTTTTCGCAAAATAACGCGACGGCCACTTCCCCGGTTTTCTTCTTCTTCTATTTTTTTTCTTCGCCTACCGTTTGCCCTTTCCCTTTGGCCCGTTTTGGTCCACCGCCCACTGGCCGGTTAAAGCCCTCCTTTAGGTTTCCCTTGCCCACGCCGGTGTGGCGGCGGCGAGGAGGGCCCGGCGGCGCGGCGGTGGCGGGCGGTGGTCGGCCATGGCGGGGCGGGCGGAGCGGGTTCTCGGCGCAGCGGCCGGCTCGGCGGCGAGTCCGGCCGTCGCGGCGGAGTCGGAGCCGTCTGCGCGCGGCGCGAGGAGGCGGGCGGTGCCGTCTTTGCGCGAGGCGTGGTGGTTCGGTCGGCGCCGCGGGCTGCGCCGGAAGCCGGGACCGGGCGGCGCGTGGGGATGTGGCGCGGGCGGCCGATTGCGAGGGGCTGCGGCGCGCGCCGAGCGCGGAGGGAAGCGAGGCGTCGGCGGGCCGGCGCCATGCGGCGGCGGGAAGCCGAGGCCCGCGCGCCATGCGGGCGGCGGAAGCCGAGGCCGGGCGCCATACGGTGGTGGCGGCGAGCGGCGCGCGCTGCGGGCGCTAGGTCGGCGCGATCGGGCGAGCCGTCGCGGGCGCGCGCGAGGCGCCGGCCGGCTTTGCGCGTCGCGGCGCAGCTACTCCGAGTGGTGGTGGCGCGGCGCGGTCAACCTCGGCGGCGGGCTGCGGGCGGCGACGCCGTCGCGGGCTCCGGCCGGCTGCCGGTCGGCGGCCATCAGCGTGCATGCGGGCACGATGTCAGTGGCGGCCGGTCGGCGGCCATGGGTTTTTTTTTTCTCATGTTCAGTGGCTATGCAGAACCAAACAGAAGCTGGTGCAATGAAAACATGCAGTTTGTTTCGTGCTGTGATCATGCAGGATCAAACAACACCATGCAAATTTTTTTTTGCTTTCCCATCTAGATGCAATCAACATCTACCCCGTTTCATAATCTACCGATCGACATTGTGCCGGCGATTTCAGATCTGCTCACGGTAGATTTAGGGCGGATTTGCATCGTTCTACAGCGCAATCAACATCTACCCCGTTTCACAATCTACCGATCGGCATTGTGCCGGCGATTTCAGATCTGCTCGCGGTAGATTTAGGGCGGATTTGCATCGTTCTACAGCGCAATCAACATCTACCCCGTTTCACAATCTACCGATCGGCATTGTGCCGACGACTTCAAGTCTGCTCGCGGTAGATTGGGGCGGATTTGCACCGTAGAATTTCAATCTAGAACGCGAAAAGAAAATGCAGATTCAAAAGCGATCTAGAAAATTAATCGTGCTTCGATGATTACCTCGTTCACCGGAGCGAAGTCGTCGCCGATAACGTGTTGAGGAACCGACGCTGGAGACCACCCGGCGATTCTCCGCTTAGAACAAGAACGAATCAATCACAGAATCACAGAATAATAGATTGAACACAGAGAGGTAGAGAGAACTCCTGGTCTTTCTTTATTGCTTTAGATTGCATCGGGGTACATAATGAGGGGGGTCTAGGCCCCTATTTATAGTCTACGGTGGGGGGGTGCCCAATCAGATAAGGACTCCAGATAGAGTCCTGGTTTCCTAACAATCATCACCATTGTCATCACCTTCACCGCCCCCTTCTACCTCGCCACTCCCCACCTCCGCCACGGAATCGGCAGACCCACCTAGCCCGCTGGGATGGGCTTTCGATCTGGTGAGATTAGGGACAGTCGACTCGGAAGCAGCTGCAATGATGAAGAAGGGCCACCCACCTCAACCACACCTATGTGGCTAGGGGCGTCTTCATCGTCATGCCCACCTGGGCCACGCCCGCGATCTCCGATTGGGGCCGACACGGGGCGTTCGGGCACCTTGAGGACCAATGCCTCACACACGCGATTGATACAGGGACCCCTCGCAGTCGCCATAACCCGAAGGTCGTGTTCCTTGAGGATGTACGGTCCTAGGAACGTGCAGGCAATGTGCTCTGCTTTTGCCAACGACAACACTATATGCATGAGGGGTCAGCTGGCATACAAGCATGCTGGTCAACCAGGGATAGCAGAATACAAGAACTCACCATGACCAACAGGCCTCTCCAGGGCCGTCAGCGAAGGTCAGACACCATCTTGCCGGGGCTCGCCTACTCGAAGCTCCCAGTGGCGAGCCAAGGGGGACAGCCAGAGCATGCAAAACTCTTCGGCATAGTCCCACATATTTAGTCGAAGGGCGACCACGCGGAGCCTCCAAAGCCGAGCCTCATCGTCCTGATCCAGCACCACCGTAGGCGTTTGGACGAAGTCCAAGGGCCGTCTAGTGAAGTGAAGGCTGTTGTCATGCTCCAGCCTGTGGTAGAACCAACACTCCATCCAACGGAACTCCCATTTTGTGCAAGTGGAATTCGCCAGGAAGTCCCGCGAGGAGGGGTTCTGAAGCTGCAAGCTCATGCTGCCTAGATTGGAAATCTAGCCAGGGCCGGTGTGCTTTGGTTGGCAGTGGGCATCATGTAGTGATGCAAAGACCGCCGTGTGAGGCTGGCCATCCTCGGAATGGGCCGCCCAAGAGTACACAGTCAACCGAGCATTGACATTCGGGGTAAGTTGGGGATGCTTCAGCTCGTACAACCGGAGCAAATACCCGACGAATCACGCGGCAGGGATGCAAAGTCCTGCGTCAAAGTAAGATGTGAGCACAATAGTCTTGCCCTCCCACGGGTACGGCTCGACCTCATCGTCGCCAGGAAGACGCACGACTCCACGAGATGAGATCTTGCCGTCACGCACCAAGGAGTCAAATAGCTCCTCAAAAGCAATTGAGGGCAGGGGCGGAGAGAGGGGGGGGGCCGGGGCCTGGCCCCAATGGTCCACGGTCCATCAGACCCCCACCCAATCCCAATGGACAGGCCAGCGAGTCATGATGTCCTAATTGAGGTTGAGTGGCATCGAGAGATGTAGATGGAATTTTGATTCATGTAATTAATCTCGAAGCGGAGATTTTTCATATTTGTAGTATTTGCCAATGCTAAAACCAAATAAAATCAAGTGTTTCCTCGAATTTTCTTTACGGCTTATGATATGTAGCCGTGTGGGCAAGACTCTTCTTTGTGTCACGAAGAAGCAACTTTGCGAAACGATCCTTACACTTCATCTCGAGTTGGTGATCCAATCCATGCTTATCTACTAAACGCATATGTTTTTTGTAGCCCAAACTTCAGAGGACCATAAATATGCCTTTCTTTAGCACGATTGCAGTTTATGTTGTCGTGTAATGTATGCACTCCTTTTCTTTTGCCACGCATTTGTATCAAATTATCATGGACTCTCCAATCGCATACTCTGTCATGTGAGACTCGTTGATATCTTGATGGCCTCGCTTTGAACAGCGAGATTTTTAAAACGAAACATGTTATTCATAAAGTCTCTCCAAACAAAAATGATAATACCACCACTCTTCACCATTATGATCTAGTTGGTAATCGTCGTGCTAAATTCAATTTAGTGGAGATGTAACAAATTCAAGTTTGTGGAGATGTAATGAAAGTACCTTTCTTTTGTGTTACTAGACGTATGCTACATTATTTTGCCATATGTGTTATGATTGAATTTATATGACAATATATATGCGTATGTTTAATTATATATTTGTATGTTTAATTTTGCCGACAAACGGCGCCCAGGGCCTATGACGCCGGTGCCTTGGCGGGTCGGCCCCCCCTTTGTCTGGATCCTGGCTCCGCCCCTGATTGAGGGCCCTAGGGTGTTCACATACACTTGGCCGGCCCTCCCCATGGCCTTCCACCGCTTTCTGATGGTCGCCTCCACGCGGTCACCCCGATCGGTGTGACCGCCAGAAGGGGCCAACGTCTAGCCACGACTACGGCGGTCACCAGTGCGCACCATCTTGAAGAGGGGATGAGCAAAGAGAAGAGGAGCAAATGGCAATAGGAATGCACCAAAGACTATGGTCAAGGCTGCGGGAGAGAATACGGAGGCAGAAGAAGCAAATCCGACAAAATGCTCCTGCTTAAAAAGCGATGAGACAACAACAGTTAATGCCCGGGCAGGGCGCGAGACTTGAAGAGACGCCTCTGCCCAAATCAGGAGCAACACCCCGCCATCACAGAAACCAAGAAACCAACCACAGCCACGCGCAGCCACGACCAGGCGACCCTTAGAGTCCTAGAGCGCCGATCCGGTCAGCCCCACTAAGAGCAAATACAATGGTACTGACTAGGTTGCCTCTAGTGAAATCCACATCAGCACAATCCTAAGTGGAAGAGAGAGAAAAGAAGAGAGAGAAGCAAGCTGCCCCTCATGCAAGAGGTGACCTCTAACACATTATACGAGGAGAGAGAGATAAACTACCCCTTATGCAAGAGGTGACCCCTGATATATTTATGTAAGTATTAAATGTTTGAGTGCTTTAGTAGAGGTAACCTCTACTCTAGTCATTGTATTAGCTACCTCCACATGAGCCACATGTAGTCTTTTTGCTTATGTGGCTAGTCTTAGAGGTGGCAGTCACCTCTTCTATTGTACTTGCCCTAAGGCAAGCATGGGAATCAAGGAGGCATGCGTAGCCCCGCCACCAGCGTGACACCACGCCTCCCAAAAAGCTGAAAAGCCAATCATCGCCACGCACGCACGACAACCGCCGCCACGCTCGTTCGTGCCTCACAATTTTCGCGCGACGGTCCACCAGGACTGCGGTTGGTAGGAGTCCATTCCGATGCTTTCCTATGGGCCGAAGGGACAGAGAGGGCCAAGGGATATCAAACATGATCTTGGTCCAGAAAGAAAGCTAGGCCCCTCCACTTTGCTGTTGGGGGAGAGGCCCTTACCTTGGCTAAAACGGCCCACAATGCTAGGCAGATCAAGCGGAAAGCTTCGTGGAAGCTCACAAGGCCAAGAAATGGCATGTATAACCCTAGAGGAGTAGGCTTAGATAGGGATGTTTATGTAATTATAGATATAGGAAAAGGCTTATGTACATCTATAAAGGTAGAGCTAGATAGGAGCATCCATGTAAATGTACCCAAATGATTATATATACACACTCGAGTACGTCATAGAGGTCAGAGCACTCTTTTTTGGTGAAGTTTAGACATTACCAACTTTCCAGGCGCTAGCGTAGACCTCTAGCACCGTCCCTAAGGAGTTGTAGGCTACAGGCGGCCTCTCCGAGGTTCCCCAGTAGCCCCTATTTTTTACTGTTTGGTGTGTAATCACAACAATATAAGCTACAGAAATTATTGGCTTCATCCTTTTGTCTTCTTTACCTCAAAGTTATCTCTTTTGAAACAAGTTTACTTCAAAGTTATATTTCATAGTGGAAGAGTTCATCGCCAATTTTTGCTCATTGGCAAGATCCTTAAGCCAGTGCTGTATGAGTGTGTGACCCCTGTTACATGCTACTGGAGCTTGGCATTGCTTCTACGCGATGAAGACGAGCTCATGCTTGTTTTTAAGGTAAGTCTTGTCTGCTTTCATTTGGTTTCTATTGCATTGTGAGGCATCTCTTTTCTGAATGATTTTCATTTGCAGAAATTGCATCCACCAGTCAAAATGTTGGTCCCAATCTGGAAAGCTTTATGTGAGTTCACAAACTCCGATAGTATGAACCCTTCTCTACTTTCTCGGCCAAATGATTTGCATAATCATGTTGAACAAGATGGTGGTGTGGAGTCCGAAGGAAGATGTGATTCACTGAAGACTTTGCCGACAACACAAACTTAAGTTTTGTTACAGATGAGAAATGACTGAAGTTAAATTACAAAGTGAGAGAATGTTAGTGATGCAGGGGCTCTGGTTCTTCGTTGGAAGAAGCTGGATTATTCTGGTTTAGCTGCAGGAATTTAGTGATCCACTTGTAACTTTGGCCATGTGTAGTTCTGTGCTCTGAAGATTCATAGTAGAATGTACTGTACTGGTTTCGGGTTCCTACTTGGGAATTCATGTTCTGCACGTTATAAATTCATTTGAGGGTACCATTCCTGATACTAAAAGCTTGGCCACTTGCATGCAATCAGATCTGTTCTACTGATTATTTTTTCCTTAGACCAAGATGTGAAATTAAACTAGGAATCATCTGCCTAGTGCAGAAGCTGCCAAACCACATGGCCGGGCTTGCTACTGCAATAACCTAAGAACGAGAATTTTTTTTAGTCACGCATGTCCTGAGTCTCTTATTCTTTCTGGCTCTTCGTAACGACTACCTTGGCATAACTCTAATACACTACTAATAGTTTATTTGCCAGTCCATGCTTACCAGTTTATGCCTAACTAGACTAATAATTGCAGTGGATCTGAAGATCTAGAAATGGAGATCTGTACTTTCTATTGTTCCAAAGAACTCATGAGGTCATCATCATGCCAACCATGCCATCATCATCATCATCATCACAAACTTCCAACAATTAGCATAGCTGAACCGGACAAATGGTTAGGTAAAATCTCAAGTACCTGCATCCCCACATCCCATGAAATGGACAACTGCAATGAGATTCTTGGGTCAGTCTGAACACCTCTTGCTCATTGAGTGTATCAGCATACGGAGCATTTGAAAGTGCTCCGTATGAAAGGCCGACATGCCAGTGACTGTTTGTAGCGAAAACCGATTATTCGTACGTGTAGGCCACACCAGCATAATTTTGGGGAAAATGTTGGATCACCGACACCGAGAATCAGACACATGGTTCCTGGTCATTGTCGATGTGGGCGGAGGGCATGAGTAAGTAACATCCATTGTGGGGGTGTTTTTTTGGGGCCGTGGTTGATAGCTTTTGGTTATAGCTAATAACTTTTGTTTGCGCTTTTTGACACAACAACGAATAGTGGAGATGTCGACGTGGATGGTGCATACGGTTTTAAACTTAAGAAGCCTTTTAGAGAATTCACTTCAAAAGACCGTCTCATTTCGACGTTTGGCCTTTTGCCTTCTGGAGAGGCCAAAAACAAGGAAGAACAGGTTCATAGGAAGGACAAACTATAATAGCGAGAATAAAATGTAATGATAGCATGCGTCTCCATTGTTGCTCCTAGTCAAGGAAAATAAATTGATAAGGATCAGACATGTTTCCATCCATATGGCTAGGCTTAGGTCAATTTACCTTTTTCTCCCCACTGTGCCTAGTGCTCATTGTGCTTTCAGAGTTTCAGGCCTGGATTGGCACTGCGGTTCGTGCTTGCTGACATTGTGACTTGTGAGTAAAAAAGTATTCTAGAGGTTTGTAAATATACATTACAACATGACACGGTATCACTGACGGTAAAGGCCACATATATCTCTCGGCAAAGGCGGTAAGCCATGAAAATTGGAAATGGTGCTATTCCCTGATGAGAATTCAAACTGCACAGTATGTATTTTTATGTTTCAAATATTGAATAATTTGTGGTGTGTAGGTTTGCCAGACTAAAAAATTGGATGATTGGATGAAGATGAATAATATTTGATTTTTAAGGGCTCAATATCTAACTTAATTTGTGTCAACTGTTTGATTACTAATATTTTCAGCGTTAGGCAGTACTGTTCAAAACACACACTACTCTTAAGGAAAAAAATTTCTTTCTGTTCTCTAAAATGTCCTTGACCTACTACTAATACTACATGTGATGGCACAGGTTAAAGATTCTGTTCCTTGATCACTCATTCCCTCCTTCGATTCCCTTGTTGGATCGCTCATTTATTTGTTCCAATTGTTGGCTAGAGTAACAAAGCTTTCAACCCCTCCCAATCACATCACTGGATCTTAGTCTACTCTCTCATTATTTGCACCTTTTTTTTCTCTCTTTTGATCTCAAATCCAGTGAGCAGTGAGGAATACATGTGTAGCTGGATGTCAACACCCAAGTCCCAAGTGGAAGGACAAAACTGGACAGTAGTAGCAAGTGCATCAACGACCATGTAGCATAGACATCGCAACAGTTCTGAACTGTTCCCTGAAACTAATGAACAGCAATCTTGTGCTGGCACAACTGCTGTACCAAATTAAATGTTAAAAGAAAAATACAACTGTTATGTGATACAAGCACATAGTATATCCTGTCGCCAGATAACCCCTTAACCAAACCTTCATGTGAGATCGAACTCTGGTCTTTTGCACAGCAACTCACAGTTAAAACGGTAGGCAGGCACATGAACTGATAAATTCCTCTGTACTTCAACATTCTCACTCCATAATGTTGAAACATGGGCTCTTTATGGACCGACATGCAATGGATGGCAGCATTTTCTGATCTGAGATATCTGATGTATGTCCCATTCTGACCCGAGAATAAGAGAAACTGAACTAGCCAGTGCAGCTAATTACCAAACACATGCACTTCTGTTCACGTGTCACATTTCATCGATCGGTATATGCACAAGAGAGCTTTATGAGCAAGTATGCCTTCGTCTTTTTTTTAAAAAAGAACGAAATTGTTTTTGCAAGTGTAACATCAGAGAGAGAGACAGGGCAATTACAACAGCAACGTAGGCTCGTCCGATTAATCGAACGCAGCAGTACAATCATTAGCACCTGTCGTTTCGTTGGACGACATCACGACAGGGAGTAGTACGTAGCTAGTAGCTCGTAGCGATGTGCAGTTTGGGCCATATCTTTCTAGATTATGATTTATAGTTTTTTTCGAATAAATTAATATGACGGATTCTTTGTTGCTATTTTAAAGAGGCTTATCGGGATAAATTTTTCAAAACGGCTTATCGGCATCTGGTTTATTCGCATAAGTACTTACGCTATAACCATAAAGCATCAGCCACAGCCAAAAAACATACCTTTTGTAATTTCTTCATCAGTAGTTCAGTAGACGTAGCTTGTAGCTAGCGTACAATAACACTCGGGGCCTGTTCTTTTTGGTTGAAGCTTATGACTTTTGGTTGTGTCTTGTGTCTTTTGGGTTGTCCGTACGAGAGATTACAGAGTAGCAGAAACTCACGTACGGTTTTTGCCGATATAAATGAAGTCGGTACAGTATGTATTACAATTAACTAGTAGATTTTACCTTGAAAAGATACTCAATTTTAAAGTTAATTACTGTAGAAAAGTTGAAAAGTAGCTTTTAGAAACTGAAAATAACATGGTCTCGATCTGACAATGTGTCGCGTACAACAAGTCGAGGCTGGAGAGTCTAAAAGACTATATGTGAAACAATGTACTACCAACTAGATACTAAATTGCAGAATCTTAAAGCACGCGCGGCTAATTAAGCATGCAAAGAAGATTAATTAAGGGAGATTATTTCCAATAGCATAAGGCAAAATGATTCGACAATTAATTGGACAGTGGGTGCGGTTGGATTGCTCCTTTCGGCCTTTGGAAATTCAATGCCGTGCCCTCGCGGAGTTGCAATTAGGCCCTGTTTGGATCCTATGGTCTAAAGTTTAATTGTCTAAAGTTTTGGACTAAACTTTAGCCACTAAACTTTAGTCGAAGGTTCTGTTTGGATCCTGTACTAATGGATAGGACTAAAATTTCAAAAAGATCATACTACCTCTCCTCGTTTCGTGCGTCAGCCATTAAATGGGAGGTGAGAGACCAACATACATGGGTAAACACGTCTTTGTGCCTAAGAACCCAAAACTTTAGACCACTTTAGTTCACTTTGGTGGACTAATGGTCTAAAGTGTTTTTTAGGGGTTAGCTAAAGTTTAGATCTAATTTTAGATCACCTGTTTGGAGACTTTAGATCTAAACTTTAGTGACTAAACTTTAGATGAGGGATCCAAATAGGGCCTTAGTCTGCAGGAAATGAAGCCCTGAAAACAACGGCTACAATCGCAGGCTGCACTCACGGCCACGGAGCAAAATTCATCAAGAGGAAGAAATCAGAAGCCTACGCATCGATCGATCCGCACGAATTTAGGGGTGTTGGGACGTGTGCATCGACTGCTCACATCGTCGTCTGCCTTCTGAGAAAGATACTAGACATGGGTTACACTGAACTGAAAAGAACCGCAGCATTTCGTCAGGCCTGAATTTTTTCTGCAAATCGTGCCACCCCTTCAACTACGGATTAGGTTCAACTACGCATTAGGTTCAGGAACCAGATCAATGTATAGTAGTTGAATTTTTTCTGCAAATCGTGCCGCCCCTTCAATTACGGATTAGGTTCAGGAACCAGATCAATGTATAATAGTTGACAGTGGACTTAAAAGCTCAGGATTACCAACGCGAGATGGCTACATCTTTTAAAAATTCAGAGCTGGGGCTCATGATGCAATTACCAGCGACATATACCTAAATCATTGACAGATTAAGACTAATTGAGAATAGATTAGGAGACACTATCACCACTCCATCCTGCAACCTCAACTGTACGCTGCCGTTTAACTTTTATGAGTGTCATAAATTTAAGATTTTAAACATGCCTAGAAACAACAACTTCCAACAAACATTGAGGTCGTTCTTGAGCTGCCTTAAGAACATCCTAGCAAAGCTCGCTGTTACATGAATGAAAACTGCCCAATTTTACCAGCATTTCACTGGCCCGCTTGAATTACGGATATCATGCAACCATTTGTTTCTGTTCTGACGACTATAGATTTGTAAAGGTTAGCATAGCCTTCACATGTAGAAATGAGTAATAGCATAATTGCATAAGTTAAGTACAGACATAGAGTAATTCTTATTGTCACGACTAACCTTGAACTGTGTATTCATCTGCCTGGTTAATGAAGATGCATATACACTTTGATCTAAAGCAACAGATTAGTAATGCAGCAGAGGCACAGTGTTACTTTGTGTCAAATGACGGTGCTACATTGAATGCGGTACTCAATGAGTTGGATGGTTCATGCATTTCGGTGATATGATTTGTCGCTGCTGCGCATTTGATCCAATCCTTCTAATGCCTTGCATATCATGCAAAAGCAATACTTAAGCAGATTAAGCCATCTATCACACGAATCAGCAATACATGGTTATGCTATATAACCATAGCTACTAGCTTTGCCATTGCAACACTTGTTTGGAACAAGAACAACCAAGTTGCATAAGTTGCTAAAATGTATCAAAAACAAAATCACGCGATAGCTTAGCGGAGAAACTAAGACTAGCCGCCGGTTGTTGCACAAGCTTTTACTATCTTAATCTGTCATTAGAGTCGACTTAGCAGCGTCGTCGTCGAAGGTTCGCCTGGTTTAAATTAACCGGATCAATTAATTAGGGTCAACACGAAATTAAATATGGGAACATATGTATTTGTCAAGTGAGCTGGTTGGGGGCAGCTGTGTCTCGTCCATGTCCTGATGCTCCTCACATGGGGCAATCTATGGCCAAATAGGAAAAGAGAGGTGCTTCTACTAGTAGCCCTACTAGCTAGCCCTTACTCCTCAACACAAGTTGTGTATGAGTTCCTTGTATTATACAAGCCAAAATTGTTGTGAGGACTGAGGAATAAATGTTCACGGTATCAAGGCACAAGACACAGTAGACATGATTTTTTTTGTGTGTGTGTTTGAGAAAGCATGCAAATGACAGCACTACGGAAATGCAGTGGGAAAGTGTTGCAACCGAGGGCATTTTGGGAATTCTCTATGTGAATTTTTGGATTAAAAAAGTGAAAGAGAGTGGCTCACTTGTCATTGAGAGAGAGGAAGAGGACAAAAAGCCTCTGGCTCATTATGTTTGCCAGATCGAGATGGAGATGGGGATCATGAGGATCGATTCGATCCCCACCTCCTCAACTCTGACGGCCTTGGCGCTGGCCATTGGCGACACGATCCTTCTCTCTCTCTCTTTTTGTGCTAGTTTGGGATCTCCTCCCGGAAGGAGACGAAGATCCAATCAAGTTTCCTCATCTCTCTTCCTCCTCCTCCTTTACCGAGTGATTAATCTAGTATTTGAGCTGAATCTAGGTGGCAATGCCGACGTGTCTTCAGTCTTAGACTATAGCTTTATGCTATGGCGGTGCCGATTTTGCCGACTTGGAAGTGGTCCAGTGGTGATGGTGTTTGTGCACGGTCTTGTTCAACCATGTTTGTGCTTGTGTGTTTCGGCAACTTTGGTGCTTGGCCAATGTTGAGGTTAGGTCTTATGCAGTATTCTCCTACTCTCGACTTAACGTTTGTGGTGTTAGACGGCTCATGTGGATGGTTTTGTTTCTTCGAGAACCACGCCGCTATGCAAACGACAGTGATAGGTTTCTGAAAATGCATTCCATTATTTGTTTTAAGTGCATCTGCTTATTGTGATAAGATAGTTGACTGAAAACTAGCAAAATATATAGAGACCATTGTTTTATTCTGTGGTTAAATATAGGCCCTGTTTGTTTCAGATTCTAGACAAGCTAGCTACTTCTAGTAGCCAAAATCTCTCCCAAACAGTCCAGCTTTTGGGCCAACTACTGAGAATCTGAAAATCTGGGGAAGGCACAATTGTACTGGGACCGAGAAACTGCAAAAACCCAGCTTCTCACAGATTCCGCGGACTAGTGCCATTAAAGTTCATGTTATTTACCCGCAAAATGCCACTGGATAAAAATAGCCCCCGCACCCCCCGACCCCCTCCCCGATTCCCCCGCGCCCTTTCCTCCCCTATGCCACTCTCCCCCTCCCGCCGCCCACCCCGGCCCCTCCCCGCCGCCGCCTCGCCGCCTCCCCGCCGGCCGTCGCCCCTCCCCGCCGGCCCGTCGGCCCCTCCCCGCCGACCGTCGCCCCTCCCCCAGCCTCGTCGCCTCCCCGTCACCCCTCCCTAGCCGCCTCGTCGCCTCCCAGATCCGCCGCTGCCGTCGCCGCCTCCCCCTCCCAGATCCCCGCCGCCGCTCCTCCTCCCGTCTGGTCCCCTCCTCTACGCCCGGCTGCTCCTCCTCCCGCCCGGCCTCCTCTACGCCGGCCGCTCCTCCTCCCGCCCGGCCTCCTCCTCTATGCCGGCCGCTCCTCCTCCTCCTCTAAGTATATTGCTTACTACTGTCATCTACTCTTTAACCTCTCGAGCTGATTACTTTCAGTTGTGCCTAGTTGAATTGATTTAGCATGCTCGGTGATGTTTAGCATTTTAATATCTATTTAACTGCACTTTGGTTGGCCATAAGGCTTAATTTATTGCTAAACTTGAGTTCTGTGATCTATTTTCACTGTGTACTATTTAAGTTGGTTTACTGATCATACTGCTATTTTGGGATATTTTGGTATTGATGATCCACTCAATAACAACTAGTAAAAAATTTGAGTCAAGTGTGCATTGTATGAAAAAACATGAGACAGGAGTGAGCATTCAATTGGTTTTATGAGACATCCTTATATTGGTTATTGAACGTGTGTTGAAAATGTTATGAGTTCTCAATTCACAATGGTGCACTAGATTATCCTGAAATTTCTAGTTTATGCTAAGAATTTATTACCATGACAAAGTAATTAAGCTATTGTTTTTTTATATGTTTAAGGTTTGCTGAGATGGAATCAACTCTTCTGGAGATGTTGACTGAAAATTGCAAGCCTGATGTATGGACAATGAATTCTACTCTTAGAGCTTTCGGTGGCAGTGGTTCCTCATCTTGATATGTTGATTATCATTGCTATTAACACCAATGATAATCCTAGGAACTAACTCTAGGTGATTGTTGTTATGATAATTGTAATATCATCTTCAACATCTTCAAGAATATAGATAGTACTATAGAAGTTTCTTTTGATGGTGATATGTGCGTCTTATATATCTATGAACACCTTTTGTACGTTCCTTTTGTATGGAGACATGGTACTTATCCATATTAATATTTAAAATTATGATTTGGACTCAAATTTATTGTCATGAAATTTTAATATTAGTTTTTCAATGTTTGAACTAAGTACTACAAATTTACAGCATGAATATCTCTTCTAGCAATGCATAATCAGGACATCTACTCATCTAAGGGCATTTCAGTCAATACATCTATCAGGATACCAGCTGCACAGTTAGAATCCAGGATGCCAAACATGCTAGCTACTCAGACCAGCTGCTACTCAGACTAGCCAGCTACTCAGAATCTCCAGCTAGCTACTCAGACTAGCTAGCTACTCAGAATCTACAGCTGAAACAAACAGGCCCATAGACCACCGTGTTGAGAAGGCCTTGTGCTAAACAAGTGCAACCGACATCGGAGAGGAATAATTGAAAAAACACAATTTGAGTACTATGATAATTGTTGATTTATATTCAGTAGTCCTATTGAGCACGATTTCATATTCAAATGATGTGGTAGAGATTTATGACCTTGTAATTATTTTATTTTACACCTGTCATTTAATATATACCGAAGACATGCTTTATTTTTCGTTTATAATTCAGAAATTTTATTTAAATATTTGTTGAAACCGCTTTCTCCACACAAAAAAAGTTGTACGCAAGAACAAACCTCCAGAGTGAGAAGGATACAGTTGAGTGGATCATCAAGTTCCATGTTCAGTAAGGCAGAGACCGAACAACGTGAAATTTGTGCAGAATTGCACGTGAGAGGAATGGGGAGAAAGAGATTTTTTTTTTTAGAAAATGGAAGATATAAAACTTCCCGCCTCTGCATTTCCGCATACAGCGTTAACATTATTACAAATTTTCAGCACCATTGCTGATGAAATAGGGAAACAAGGAAAGCAAAAATTATGCATAACAAAGTCTAGTATTAAATTTCCATCCATGGGAAGCAAACAGTTCCATCGCAGTGGTCTCTAATTTTCTGCTTGCTGACTGAAAAGACTCCTTTGTTACATCATCACGCTGCAGCAGTGCCCAAAACCGCAGCCAGTATGTTCCCCTGAAAATAGCCTGCATAAAAGACATATATTTGCAATTTTCAAAGATTAGATCATTACGACATCTCCAAATTGCCCAACATAAAGCGGCTACCCCAACCAAAATATATTTCTTGTCTTTTAAATCAAAATTTGATAGCCAACTCCCTAACATGTGGGAGACAGAGCTGGGAGGAGTTAACCCAGTAGCTATATAGACAGTCCTCCAAATTGTCTTGGCATGATGACAATCAAAGAAAAAGTGTTTAATGGTTTCGTTACAATTACAAAAACAACACTTTTGACTGCCTTTCCAATTCCTCTTAATTAGATTGTCCTTTGTTAAAATTACCCCCCGCTGGAGATACCAAAGGAAAATCTTGATTTTTAGAGGAATTTTTAACTTCCAAATCAACTTATGAGAAAAGGGCGTATTCTGATTTATCATATGAAGATACATAGAATGGACCGTAAATTGACCAGTTTTATGTAAGCTCCAGACAAACAAATCTCTCTCATCAGTTAAATTGATATGAGTGATTTTGGCTACTAAGTCTTCCCAATCATCGAGTTTATCCCCCACCAGAGCTCTCCGAAAAGAAATATTTAATGGTGTTGATCTCATAATATTGGCCACTGTATCATGCGGCCGATTTGTAATATTATACAACGTGGGATAAAGGTCTTTAAAAGGCCGGTTGCCTACCCATGTATCTTCCCAAAATCTTATTTGTGAACCATAACTAATTTTGAAAGCACCACAAGCCAAAGCCTGATCTTTTATTTTCATCAAACCCTTCCAGAAATGAGAATCATTGGGTTTGACTTGGACTTGTGGAAGCTAGCATCTGCGTTTTTCAGTGAACACCGTAGTTCAGTGCTCAAATTATGTGGAAATTGAGTGAGAAAAGCATAAAATTGGCATGTGGAGGTAACTGCAAGAGTTAGATCAGATGATCCATGTGAAGTAACTACGCACACCGAGCTAGCCCAAACATGCAAACTGTATGGAATCATGCATGTCCAAAATATCTAGTCAACCACAAATTAATTTATACTCCAAACATCAAATCATGTCCCAAATCTCTCTCACACTCCCTCTTTTTGTGTGATTTAGCACAGCTTAACCACTACTGTCTTGTTCTTGGTAGCACCTAGGACATGGTAACAAACACTTTTCCTTGTCAACTCATAAATCGGGGACTAGAATTAAAACAGGCATGGCATTAGCTAAGAAAAATAAATTGTGCAAGAAATTAAGAGCTAGTCATGGGCTTTGGAGAACCTCATTTAATTCCCTGTAACTCTTACATCCACGAAATCTGAATGTCTCTTTTCATCACTGTTGAGGCATTGATTTCCCAACTACACATGTAGGAGGAAATCAGTGTTCTAGAATAACTCTTATAATTGGGAAAAGAGCACCATGTAAACCAAGAGAGAATTGGTTCGGTCCACGTAGAGGTGTTGGAGGTGTTAACACCTCCACTGCATCTAGCCGTTAATTAACGAGGGGTATAACTGCACCTAGCACCACTCCTGCACACCACTCAGAGACACCGGAGGTGTTAAGATCATGAGAACCGTTGGATGAACTATATTGAACGGCTGAAAATAAGTGAATGTACCGAACCAAAACTCAAACCAAGAACCATCCCTACGCAGGATGATCAGTTCCAAGGAAATAGCAGCTAGGACACATTAGACATGATGGCCTGTTCTTTTTAGCTAAAACTTAGCTTTTGGTTGCAGCTTGTATTTTTTAGGCTATTTGTGTGAGATATTACAGAGTAACAGAAACTAATATGTAGTTTTTGCCTATATAAATAAAGTCGGTACAGTATGTACTACAATTAACTAGTATACCCTATCTTGAAAAGATATTCTGCTTAAAAGTTAGTTACTATAAAAAAAATCGAAAAGCAACTTTTAGAAACTGAAAAGAACATACCTGATTTGCAAGGAGATCTAACATAACCGTGCTCATAATATTATTGTTATATATACTATTACAAACTTAAGCATAACATTTTTTGATAAATTCCTCTTCCATGCACGCATATTATGAAAGACATGGTACTACACTGTAAAAATTGCAAAGTAGAGTACACTGGAAACAACACCATATGTGCACTACGAGGTTAGACCCCTCTGTGCAGTGCTAGAGCCACCGACAGATGCCAATGCGCTTCTCACCGTCATGGCGACGCGGCAGCCCCTGAACGCCCTGAAGCTCTCGTGCTGCACCCTGAAGCACGCCGTCATCATCTCCTCCTCGTCATCCCCGACCGAGAACGACGCACGTCTGTTGCTACCTCGCATCGACGAGCACGCCGGCGACTGCGTGCTGCGAAACGACAATGACGACGACGATGACGAGGAGCAAGACGACGAGGGTGAGCTCGACGACCTGGCTTTTCTCAGGATGATCTTGGGCAGGATGGAGCTGAGAAAGCCGGGCTTGGACTTCTTGCCGCCGCCAGCAGCGGTGGCCGCGGTCTTGTGGGACGTGTCCTTGGCGGCGCCGATGTAGTAGGACGGCGGCGGCGTGAGAGGCGGCAGTGTGGTCGTGGAGATGGTGTTCTTGGGCGTGCCCGGCTGCGACTCCCACAGGAACGGCACCGAGCCGGCCGAGGCCACACCGTAGTACACCCTGAAGGACGGCGCGGCGACGGAGCTCTCCTTGGTGAGCAGCTTGGAGAAGAGCTTGCTACCTTGCTTCAGGTGGAGAGGCTCCTCCTTGCCCTTGGTGGTGGCCGCCATGGATGGGAGTGGGGGGATTGCAAGGGAGAAAGAAATGAATCAAACACTGAGATGAGAGTGTGAAGCGCGAGTGGGTTTTATGCTCTTCGTCAGGGGGTATAATAATGGAATGGTTGGCCATTTGCGCGTCTTCCGTTGTTATCTGCTCATTATTACTGTTCACCTATTCAAATCCGAGCATGTAGAGCTGAGCTGACTTTTGACTTTAGTAGTATTAGGATGGATCGACCAACTGTAATTGTAATTTACAGGAAATTGTACTGCGTGAAACAACTAGAGTAAGTAATTAATTATGATGCTAGCTCTTACAAACTCACAATTCTACCATCGACATTACTAAATTGTAAAGCGCTTTCCTAGGGTTCGATCCCGAGTAGAAGAAGGCGAAGAACACACAAGCTTTTAGTAAAGAAGTTGTGATGGGTTCCTAGTGGTGGAAGCGTAGTCTAGATCCAGTTTTGATTTATAGTAAGAGAGGCTAAAAACACTCTTGCTTAAGGGGAAAAAATGTTTATTGCTTTTTCCAATCACAAAAGAGTACGTTGCTATTAGAGCAAGTACAATGGTTATAGCTAACAACTAACTATAAGACTTCCACATCATTTATATAGTACACACTAAAACTAGCATTCTAAAGAACTATCTATAAGAGCAAGTACAATAATGGTCTTATAGCCAAGCTAGTCAGCATTTTTACTGATGTGGAGGAGAGATAAGAGAAGAGAGATGAGAGCTTGGCTCTCATGCAAGCAACAAGCTGGGCACGGGAGCCTATGCAGTGGTGGGCTAAGATAATAAATGTATGTGAGAAGGAATATGAAAGAGAATGTGAGACATGGTACCACATAATAATAAAAAACCTTTTGTAGACAAATAGAAGATAAATTATTGTATAACTTGACTTATAGCCAAACACTTGGCTCTATTATTGGACTTGCTCTAAGGGCATCTCCAATAGTGACTTATGAGCTAGCTCTAAGCATATTATTTCATATTTTAATAGAAGAGAGAGAAAAGTTGGCTCTTGATCAAGAGTTAGGCTCATACACACATTCCAAGATTATGTGAGAGTGTCATGTGAGGCTATTTATATTATGAGCTATGTGCTAAAAGTTAGTACTATTGGAGAAGTTGTCTTAGAGCTAGTAACTAGCTCATACTGTTGGAGATGCTCTAAGGATAGTTATTTGATGCTTACATGCACACACAGAATTTATAGAGACTGCCTCGTTTGGCGTTATAGACTAGTGCTTAAGGAAGAGCTGGCTCGATTTTTTTTGCATACTCTCTTTCCTCTACATAGGATATATGCTGATGTGTATATGCGTATAGCTAGCTGACTCAGACCATACGACCACCACTGTCTTCTCATCCGATGCACATTAATGATACTCATCTGCATCCGCATCTACATGGAGGTGAGAAAACGGATCCATGCACCACCCATAAGTCATAAATCCCCTAATTTGGGTCCACAAAAGCTTAATTTAGATATTTAGGATATCTTTAATAATATTATTTTAGTTATTTTTTAACTATATTAAATAATTGAAATCATATGTGAAGGAGAGAGCAAATAAGAAGAGATAATATGTTGTCTTTTATGCAAGAGATGACTTGAGTCTTCAAACCAACGCAAACAGTGATAGTGTGTGAGACCAAAATTTGTAGTAAAAATAGTATAAAATAGTTAGATAAATGATTTACTGTTAGAGATATTGTCTCTAGTACTGTCTTTAGATAAGGTGAAAACCTTATAGACAACCTTAAAAGAGATTATTGTACATGTCCTTAGTATTATCTCTTAGCTTCAATTGAATTTGTTGGATGGATAGAGCTAGCTAGCTAATATACTAACTTTGTGATTTAGCTTTTTCTAGTTAGAAGTAGCTAGCTAGCTCTTAATTCAGACTATCGCTCTCTTTCGCAAGTCCCTTTGTAGCACGTATGTGTGCATCTGTACAAGGACGTGTACGTGGATCAATAGGTGAATGTATATGGCACAAACTAAATCTTGATCAAGAAGTTAAGGCAAATATTTTTTTAAATAAATCCTGATCTAATCAAATGTATATGCCAGAAGCCCATAATCCTAGCAAATGCTTGCTGGGATCACGATAATTTGAGCCCCCATTTATTATTTTTATCGTTTAAAAAGAAACACGTTTTTTTTATTTAGATAGACTAACTACAGAACTATTTTTTTAGACTAGAACTGATAATTTTTATTTATAACTATAATAACAGGCAAGAGAGACATCAATACGTGCATTGAATACCTCCACCACACAAATATTGGTCTCAACAAAGCCCAGCTTTTCTTTGGTTTTGTGTAGCTGGACTTTCACCAAATGGTATGCAGGCTTTCAATGTCAGGGTCAGGGCTCGACTTTTTTTTTGGATAGGTCAGGATTCAACATTAGAGAATCAGGTAAGGCAGAGCTGTACAATTATTCATGTGAGGCTATCCACAAGATTGCACCTAGGACTTGATAGTGTAAATTCCTAACTTCAAATAGGCTTACATCTACCCGCACGCATGATAAATCATATACTGAACAAACTCAGCTTACATTTGCTACAAAGCCTCAAACAGCCCAACTCTCCTCTCAAGGCCTGAGTCTTCTTCAACCTCACTCCTCATTCCTCTCCTCCTCACTCGAGCCATGCTTCTCTGCTTCTTGCACCATCACCGCACCGGTGCTCCGCCATGAATGCCGCTAAAAATGGACGGAGATAGCGGCTAGAGCCGGTGCGCCAGCCCCTGGTGCGTCCGCCATTGTATGGAGTAGAAAAGGCTAAGGGCATCTCTAATGGTCTGAGTTAGCTAGCTATATGCATGTACACATCAGCATATATCCTATGTAGAGAAAAGAGAGTATGAAAAAAAAATCGAGCCAGCTCTTCCTTAAGCACTAGTCTATAACGCCAAACGAGACAGCCTCTATAAATTCTGTGTGTGCATGTAAGCATCAAATAGCTATCCTTATAGATAGTTCTTTAGAATGCTAGCTTTAGTGTGTACTATATAAATGATGTGGAGCATCTCCAACAGTATGAGCTAGTTACTAGCTCTAAGGCCCTGTTTAGATCAGTTTCAGATTCTTAAAAACCAGCTATTACTTCTAGTTTTTAAAAGCTGGTTTCTAAGCAAAAACTGATGGGGTGTTTGGATCCCCTAGTTTTTAAAATCTGATTTCATTTATGATTGGTGCTAATAGACTATTATACCCTTACATTTATGATTCGAAGCGTCTGCGCGTGGTCTTTAATGAGGGTAAATGGGTATTTGTGCAAAAAACCTGGCAAAAGCTGGGTATCAACAGCTTCTTAGTTTTTAAGAATCTGGGTAGGTAGATTTTAAAAACTGCCCCAAAAATTGGTCTGTTTGGATCCCACCCAGTTTCCAAAAGCCAGATTCTTAAAATCTGGGTGGATCCAAACAGGCCCTAAGCCAACTTCTCCAATAATACTAACTTTTAGCACATAGCTCATAACATAAATAACCTCACATGACACTCTTACATAATCTTGGAATGTGTGTATGATACTAGCTCTTGATCAAGAGTTAGTTTTTCTCTCTCTTTTATTAAAATATGAAATAATATGCTTAGAGCTAGCTCATAAGTCATTATTGGAGATGCTCTAGTTGCTAGCTATAACCATTGAAGATGCCCTAAGTTCCTTTTGGGGTGCACTAGTAAAAAATGCAATTACTTTTCTAACAAAATTATTGTGTGCAAGCATGCTAAGGCGAGTGTGTGCGCAACTGCGCATACATAATTACATATGCTATTGCGTTGTGGTGTGAATCATCGTGCAGGCCATTTGTTTGGCGATTCGGTTCTCGATGAAAGCGCGACATGGGGATGGCCATGTACATTAATGATCTTCCGCACATCCAAGAACAACATTTGTTTATCCGCCCTTGCAGGCTGCTCCGTATTTTGCATACTCCCGTGCCTGTAAATGGCGCATCTGGATGATTCAACTGACAATCCACTGAAACATGCGCTCTCACGGGAAAAATAATCCTACAGGACCCTTCTCTGCAACACTCACGAATGTAGTATTTTTCAGGAAGACTTCTCTGAAACGAAGAGTACCAGTACGAGATTGGCAAACTACGTAACAGATTTACCAAACTTAGTGTCTGGGTGAACAATGCTAGAGTCCAAGTTCTACTACTGCATGCTGTGCGAGTTACCTCTGTAATCGTCGGCACTCTATTTGGATTTAGGAGTACGTAGAAAGGAGGAAAAACCAGCGTTGTACTGTACAGGGAGCATCTGCATCTCCTATTCGCCTCCCTCTATCCCCTGCTCTCTGCTGTGCTGCCCCCTGCACTTCTGCTGCCATTCCCAATTTCCCATGAATTCGCAGTTATCGCCTCGGGAACAGGAGCTACGGAGGCAGCTGGGCGGGCGGGCGGTCGGTTATGGATTGAATACAGTAGCAGTAGCATTGTAGCATCCGGTTCCGAAGGCGACCGAGCTAGGAGACGGAGCCGAGGCGGCGACATCGCATGAACAGCGAACGCTTCATGAGAAGTAGGACGGTTGCTCAGTAGAAGACAGCAGCGACTGCTGCTACTTTAGAAACGTGAACAATATTTTAATTTTAAATTTTGATAGAAATCAAATATTATGAATAATTAGTACGAACAGTTTATAACTAACGATAGCAGGTAAATTATATTGTACTTCAAATATACACGACAACAAAATAATATCAGAGTCAATCGGATATACGAACGACACGAACTGGCCCTGATCAACTCGGCTTCGGCTTCTGGCTTATTTTTCACTATTCATAAGTTTCGTCTTTTTCTGAACTTTTGGCTTTTTATTGAGCTTTTTCCGGTTCTTTTTCCCGTATTTGTTTGTATTATACGTAATGGGCTAACATATTTTTATTTTTAAATTTTTAAATTTAATTATGCTAAATAAGCCTCTGTCACTCTGATGCTTTTTCACCACTCTGATGCTTTTTCAGCCATAAGCCACAAGCTTTTCAGCCGAACCGATCACCACCACAGTAAGACTTGCGGTATGGTCAAATATACACGATAACAAAATTAAAATCATATTATACTTCAAATATATATGATAACAAAATTATACCAGAGTTGATTGGATACACAAATGACATGAACAACATACAGTAGGACTTACACTAGGGTCAAATATACACGATAACAAAATTATACAAGAGTCGATCGGATACACGAACGATTTACAGTAAGGTTGTAGTAAGGTCTGATGAAGAAGAGGAAGCAGCGCAGATTTGATGCAGTGTAGAACGTAGATGAAGCAACCGCGCAGATGTGTGCTACCCAGAAACCTTATTGTCGCCCTTGTGCGTGACTCGGATACACGAATAACTTACAGTAGAGTCAAATATACACGATGACAAATTTATACCAGAGTCGATTGGATATATGAACAACTTACAGTAGGATTACAGAGTCTGATGAGAAGAGGAAGCAACGCATACTTGATGTAGTGCAAAACGTAGATAAAGCAATCGCGTAGATATACGCTGCCCAGAACCCTTATTGCCACCCCTGTGCACGGTCGTGTGTCACAAGCCACACAATCTTTCACAGGAAATAAATGAATACAGAATACGCATGGGTGCACACGTGTGTGGCTAAAGTCTTCCTTATACCATCCCATCCATATATCACATGTTTCAAGAAGTGACAATAACTTCATCTTATAAATTGTCTTCACATCATTTAGCTAGACAGTATGATACTAAAATATGCATACTTCTAAATTACAAAAAATAGATCATACTCTCGTATGGGCCTAATATCTAAAAGCTACACTATCCCCCTCATGTGGAATCGTATGTTACTTTGTCTCTTGTCGACAGCAGCAGCAGGAGTTTTTGGTACTTTTGGCATATTTTGAACTCGTATTTACAAGAATAGTCGTAGTGACGTGACAATTGCAAAAATATCACTTGTGCCACACGATAACTAGGCAGCAGTGCCATAGAGCTGACACGTGGCCAGCGGTGCCCCGTGCCTATGCAGCAGGGGCCTATCGCCCGGCCAATGTGCAGCCACGCGCCTGCCGCTTGGCTACTATGTGCCTCCTTACGACCACTGTCGTATCCGATCACTGTAGCTCTGACCAGTGTAGTCCCACGACCATGACATCCCACGACCACAACAGTATATTCAACCATAGCCGTTTTTGACCTCTACCGCTTTTGACCATCTCCGTTTTCGACCGCAAAAGCTTTCGACCACCTCCGCTTTCGACCGCTAAAGGTTTCGACTACCTCCGCTTTCAACTGCAACCACTTTCGACCGCACCCGTGTTCGACTACTGCCATATTCGACCACGATAGCATGTTCGACTACGGTATCCCACAACCACCAGAATTCGACCACGGCAACCTGGAGCCCTGTGGCCGGGCGGTAGGTAAGGAGTCGCACGATCATAGGGCTCTGCTGGTCATGTGTTAGGCTACGGTGCTATCGTCCGATCATCATGTGGTAGGAGTGATATTTTTATAATTATTATATAATTACTTTTATTCTTGCAAATACGAATTCATAATATGTCAAACGTGCCAAAAATTCTAGCAGCAGTAGGAGGAGGATTTCTCCTGTTGGTGAGAAGACGAGCGGTACATGCTCCAAGTAAATAATATTATCCGCAGCCTGCAGCTGAGGCGGCTGCCGAACTCGATGGACCTTTAGCCCAGTAAACTTGTACGTTTTGGGCATTTGGCAGGCTACGTACGTCTGACTAGCCGGCTCAAACGTGTTGTGCAGCTCTGTGCCCTTAATCCTTTGCGCGTCCTCTTTCTTTTAGAATCCTTTACAAAGTATAGATAGTGAGTTGGGCCAGATTGTAACAAGCGTCGATATGTCCGAGTGGTTAAGGAGACAGACTTGAAATCTGTTGGGCTTCGCCCGCGCAGGTTCGATCCCTGCTGTCGACGCGATTCTTTTTCTCACTCTTGTTTATTCCAACTTTTTTTTCCTCTTTTCTTGAGATGATTTTTTATATTGAGTGGTTAAGAGTTTACATAACTCTTTTGTTCCTTTTAATCCTAAACGTTTTTATATTGAATTCTGTACGTTCAGTTTGCCCTTCCTTTTTCACTTTCCTTTTTACCCTGAACTTGTTTATGGAGCTACTTGTATGTAAGTTTTCATGAAAAGAAGAGCGACTCCAAACTATCTGGAGACAACAATGATATTGTTTTTATTTTAGTTCGGTAGGTGTCCTGTTATCATTGGACCTGCCAATCCTATGGAGTACATCGTTCTAAAAAAGAAACTATTTCAAGAAATACGAGTATTGAGTACTCTCTAGAGGAGGAATATTCCTTGGTGGCACGTCTAACCTGTGCAACAATAACACTCAAATCAGCATCTTTGGTCGGAAGTGGAATGAAACAACCTCAAAATTTCAATTTCTTTTTTGAATTTCTTTGAACTTTGATTTAATTTGATCCTTGGCCCAATCAATCACCTTTCCCATCCACCTGTTCACGTTTCGGTCGATCGGCACTATTCACCCTCCGGTAAATTTGCCGAGAAGATGACAACGCTCCAAAAATCTCGGCTCTTGGTTCAAAGGCCGTACCTACTCAAGGGTGTCGTCTCTAACACCTATTTAGTGCTTCCTGACAGCCATCGATCTTTGCCCAAGCCGGAAAGGCCACCGTTGTCGGCTTCGTCCCCGAGCCCAACCTCCCACCACAGTTTCAAGCGCCTGAAATCATCCACCGCTGTAACGCCTCTGCGCCCCTTAAAGAGTCTTGGCCAAAAATGGAATCCCCTTTTCCCAGGAACCACCACAGCCACCGAAATCAACCTCAACCAGAAGCACGCATTTCAGTTTACGTTAAATGGACTGAATTCAACAAACTACAAATGTTACATTTAGTTGTCCATTCAAACCAGAGTAGCAATTCCGATTCCAACAATTCTAGAATGCTAGTCGCAAATCTGCTGACATGTCAGTAGTTGCAAGAGTAAATTTCACCCTTCACAGTGCAAGACTAGAGACACAAAAGCCCAGGCCAAACTTGTCACATGACTTTCATAGGATCGCTAAAATGGTGCACATCCACGTCTTCATTTAGACCCTACAGGTATACACATACTGCGAGCCATTATCACAAGTAGAGTTTGCACATGTGCTAATGAAATTTCTTCTCATTGCAACCTCTCCTTTCTAAGCCTCTCAATCTCCTTCACCATCTGCCAGTGCTCCATAGAAAGACTCTTCTCACCAAAGCTTGAAGCCATTATCTGTGCCATTGTTAGCCATCTGCAGATCAGCATAAGCGAAGTTAGTTGGATAAATGTTCACAAGCTTCCGTGTAGAAGTAACTGTAGGATGTTAGATGCCCACGCCTGATGGCATGAAAAAAGTACCTGCTAAGTTCAGAACAACCCAAGCTCCTATCATCGCGCATGGCACTGACCATTTCATCTTGAATCATCTACAATTAAGACACATTATGCAGCTCATTACCGGCTTAAACTGTGTCATGCAAAAAGATAAAATCTGAAGATTTTGATTCAGCATTCGTTGCAATCTGCATGCTGAGTTCGCATCATGTTCAAAATAATGAAAATTTAAGGTCTTTCCTGAACAACTGATAAGTGTATTGCTAGATAAAAAGTGGAGTGAGGGATAACTACCTGGTAAGTCTCAGGTTCAGTTGACTGAGGAAGAGACCTAACTGTGGCCAAGTACCATCTCCAACTCTCAAGTTCCTCAGAACTTGCATTTACTGCAGGAACGGAGGATGGACGGAATGGCACTATCAAATCAGAAGGCAGGATGTTTGATTTTCCCTCAGAGAGTGTAAGTAGCTGCACATCAGTCGCCATTTCCAGCTTATAGTACTCAAAATCATACTCAACCTGCAAGTAAAATCAAAGAAAATTCACAGATCTGATCTAAATTGTTCAGCAATGATAGTTTGGAGTTTCATGCTTGAAGAATACTGTTGTGCCATCGTTGCTGCATTTTTACATTTTTTTATCTATACATGTACAATAGATACTAGTACCTTACGAATTGTTTATAAATGGTGACACCTTGCACCAAAAGCCAGTAAGTGCAAATGGTCACAACTGGAAATTTGATTGAATATTATTGCATCATGTGGGCCATGACCTAAATGGATGATATTGATATGTAAGCAGGCAAAAGATCTAAGCACTTCTCAGATAAGCATAGAAGTGCTTCCCAAAATAATGAACTGCATTCTTGTGACTATAATTTATAAATAGCAAATAGTACTAGGATTATTACCATCTGCGACTCCACCAAATTCTTAAGCAGCACAGTATTCTCCACACCTTTAGATGTCAAAGATCCGGACTGCAAGAGAGTCTCATCAAAGGTCAGGTGGGTGCCCTGAGGTAGCTGCAGAACTCCTGTAACCAACCTACAACAAATTTTAGGGGTAGTATAGGTTAAACTTTAGCTTTTGATGATTAAGTATCAGGTGTTAATGTTACATTCTTGAGAGGACAAACAAAACGAGATGTACCTTCCTGACTTGTTGTCCTTTCTAGGTTGAAGTGTGGCTGTGTTTAGATACTCAATCGATAGAGGAATAGCTTGTGAATATGGCAGAAGTCCCTGGACCAAAGTATGTAGCTGATTTCCAAAAATGGAAGCATTTTCTCTGTTAAAGCCAGTGAGATTCAAGGAGAGCCTGCCAACGGTAACCACATCCACCTTATTACGAAGCTGCATGGACATTGAAAGGACCAATACATTATTAAATTGAATATGAAATGTTTTAGCAAGAATCATGCAAGGAAAGCAACGCGTAGTGTTAGGACATACTCTGGATAGAAGATGCAACAGCAAACACTGAGCTGCCAGTTCATCTTTCCCTAATACCAGAGTGAGGTGCAAGACCAAAGATTGGCGGATGCCTTTTAGTAGGCTTGGTGAAGGCTGCATGATCAGAACAACAAATAGGTTAGCTATTTTAGTGAATGGTTAAAAGCTTTACAAGGCCATCGATACATGGTTAAACTAGTAAGCCCACTTCTGAGTTCAAGATTTTAAATTCAGTAATATGTACCTCAACAACCGAAGGCCTTGCTAGAAAATCATGAGAAGATAATTTTCGCCAGACCAAACAGTGAAGTCGGGGCACCTATACAAACATTTTAAGGCACTATAAGTTAAGGTAAAACCTCAAATATGGATGGAAATTTAATTTTTTTTTCCACTGTTATACATGAAATCGGTCACTTTGTAGTATACATACCTTGCTGGGAGGCAGCTGAGCCGTTACATCTTCTATGAGGTCAAACATTATATCATCCGAATTATCACTAGGAGCAGCAAGTTCTGGGTCAAATGTATATACACCTATGAACTCAGCAACATCATTTAGTTTCACTTCACCTTCAGGCATGTCATAGACCTGCAAAGCAGAACAAGACTGTAAACAGCAGATGACACAAAAGAGAAAAAGGAAGGACAGCAAATTAATTGGCTAATGTGCATTTCACATACAAAAGTTTAGGTGCTTTACCTTCACTAGACATGAAAAGGAGCTTCCAGGAATATGATGATCTCCTCCATTTATCTCTGGCACGTGATCTTCACTCACTGGCATTTCTGCTGAACTAGGTGAGGTCTGGACATCATCTTCCTTCTGAGGAAAAGGAATGACAGATTAAATCAGATCACCAAGGTTGTGATAGCACCCACCCAAGTTGGGAGTCCCACCTCTACCTTAAATTTTAAGTGTGGAGGAAAGGGAATTGAGTTCACTTCTTACCGGTTTCTTACTGAATGAAGAACACTCGCCGTTCCCATTTTCTGAAACCTATAGCAAGCAATGCATTAGATGGCAATACTGGTCATTGGACCACGTGTCAAAAAAGAATTGTTGCACTGAACTTGACAAAAAGCTTACATCCATGGCATCACTATCTCCATCCCTCTTCCTTTTCTCCCTCTGTTCAGATGTTGAGCAGCTCAACATTCTGCACAAGTCAGGTCCAGGGGAAGACCCCAGTGCCCAAGAATTCTGTCCAGGCACCTGAAAGAAGCCAATCACACGATCCAGGTGAGTTCCACCAGCTTGTCCTTTCAACAAAGAACTTCTAGGATTAGGAAGAAATGAAAAATAAGTGCTCATGGGAGAAGTAACATACAGGCACACAATGGAAGAGATGCCGCTCCCAAAGATGTGATTCACACGGGTGTGGCATTGAGAACGGCGAGAAATCTGTGAACTTGTTCGTCCTCCAAGTTGACCCATCCTTCACAAACGTTGGCTTAAAATAAGCATAAGAAGAACTAATTGCAGCTTAAAAACAGGTTATGAGATCAGTTTAGTACCTTGAAAGCGCCAATGTAGAATTCATTCCCGAGCATGTCCTGAACCATTCCCCGGAACCGAACGAGGGTATTCGGTTTGATTAATCCAAGATTTGATGCATCCAACACCGGAACCTGGAAAAGAAAACATTTTTCGGACTTAGAAATTGTTAGGATGATCTCAGGCATTTGGCCCAACGGCCAAATGCCAACCTGACGCGCATACGATCGGGCGCCCGGTAATAGGTGGTGGGCCCTGTCGCCCGACACCATATAAACAGAGGTGGGGGCCAGGCGGCTCGCATCACGAGGTTGACCGTGCCGCCGCCACCCCACCGACAAAACCCTAGACCGATCTAAGAGGGGGCGCTCTAGCGACGGGAAGCACCACCGCCGCCAGGGAGACGCCGCCGCCCAGGACACGCCGCAGAGGAGCCCCACACCTCTTCCCCGACCGTCGCTGCCCGTGCGCAAACTCCACCAAGCGAACCCGCGATGGCCAACTCCTCCTCCTCTACATCCGAAGGTCGGTACCCCTCTCTCCCTCTCGGTTTAACCTCAAGAACACGACCCCTAAGAGAAGAACCCCGCTAGATCTAACCTAGGAGATCCTAAAGACCTAAACCTAAACCTAACAGAAATCTCATTTACACCAAGTCACCCACAATGCGAAGTCTCTGTAATTTGTGCTGCAAACTTAAACACAGTTCATTCTAATCTGAAATCGCAAAAATGTCCCTTTCCCCCACCTAGGATCTGTATGAGAACATAAGTTCCTAACCACATTTGTTTTTTCCCGTTCACAATGCAGATCATCGATGCCAGGAATTGGATATAGGGGGCAATATGGACAACAAGTAGAGTAGAATCAATGAACCATGCCGGATTTACCGATCCAATAGTCACATATCAGAGTAATATATTTCGCAAATTACAATGCAAAGAAAATTACATCTCTATTAACTTAAACCTAGCTCTACGACTAAAACAGGGTCTAAGCCGATTAAAACAGGGTATCTAGATGTGATGTGAGAGCAACTACTCAAGTGTGTACTTATGGTTTTTGTTTACATTTTTTGATATCACAGTGAACGGTAAAGATATTGACATGGACGGCTCATATATTTTTAGACTTGAGAAGTCGTTTAAAAAACTGCTTTAAAAACACTCTATTTATTTTGATTTTCGAAGAAATCAAAAAACAAATCCACGAGAACATGTCCATTGTATTGCTCTAGAAATTCGGCCAAAATATTTTCTTGGCTTTTAATTAAAGGTTCCTAGCATTATGTACTCCACCAGCTAGTAGTGCTTGAGTGATCTTCAATCACTCCTATGATTAGCTACAACAGCTTCTAGTCAACTCACCAACATGCATTAATCATCCTAAGATTAAGAACACAAACATGCATATCCTACAGATCACGGTACGCACCACCTTGTAACCCGTATTTACAAAGATCAGTAGATACAAAGCTAAAATAAGAAACAAAACAAAGAGGATTTGGGTTGCATATGACTGGACTTTAAACATACTTTACATTTGGGCTAAATTGAGAAAGACCAAACCACTAATTAAACACATGTAATTAACTACATAATGGAAAATTAGTAAAAGATTGGGGTGCCGGGCCCCCTCCAGCCCCCCCCCCCCCCTCTCCGCCACTGGATGCCATACATTACAAGAACACACCTTTGATAGTTTATTATGAGACCAATCGATCTAAAACTTCATTTACAAGGGAAGGCAAACGCCAACCAGATCACGAATATCACAACTGAACTAAACTTGTGTAACGTAACACAGCAGAAAAACCAATAACAGAAAGAACAAGGATTATTACCTTGTCGAGGCTGCCTTGCTCGAAGAGGAAGGAGCGGAACACCTCGCTGGCGCCCCAGTCCTTCCCCCGGAACGCCGCCACCGGGTCGGCTCCTCCGGATTCGGCGGCAGCCGCGGCCGCCCTCTCAAAGGTGGCGCGCACCGCGCCCAAGGGGTTCCCGACGAGGTCGTACTGTGGCCCCACCATCCTCCCTCCCTCTCTCTCTCTCTCTCTCTCTCTCTCTCTCTCTCTCTCTCTCTCTCTCTCTCTCTCTCTACCTTGGACGATTGGGAGCAAGCAATGGCGGGAAAGCAGTGAGGCGAGGGGGAGAGGAGTAATATAGTGTGGGGGTTTCGCGCCATTGGCGGCGGCGCTTCCCGCTGTTTCTTGTTCCGCTTCCCGCCAGTCCTGCTAGGATGGCTCTACTTTTGGGCCGAATTAGGAGGCCCAGTTTTTGGCAAGTGGCTGAAAGAAAAGGAAACGGGCCAAGATTCATGAAACGAGGCACACCGGGAAAGGTGCAACATGCGTGCCATCCTCCACGGTGGGCCAGAAAATTTGGTCTTTATTCCCCTCCAAATCTTCTTGTGATATCTGCAATGGCCTCTCTCGATGATGGCGTAGCGTATGACCTATTTACTATAGTTGATAATTTTTATCTATATTTTTTTAGTAATAAAAGATGACAGAGATATCGATGAGAATAACATATATAGTTTTAAATTCGAAAAATTATTTTGAGATATAGCTTTAAAAAGTTGTTCTATTTACTTTGACTTCTGAATAAACCAAAGTAAAAAAAAAGGACCGGACGTATGTATCCAAGACGAGAAAACAAGTGTACTAACACATATGTATGGACGCGAATATTGATGTGCACAAGCATATATAGCCGCGTGTGTTAACCAAGCTGATCGTTCACATATATTCACGCTGCCATGGTCGCCCCTGCTGCTTGAGTAATCGCCCGTGGAGAAGGGGTCCTTGGCTCCTCGCAGAGCTCGCCGTAGAAGCGGCAGACCATGTCGACTAACACCGGCGAGGTGAGGCTGCCCCACCACCGCGTCAGCTCCTCCTCGTCCGCCAGATGCCCCACCTTGCCCTCCTCCGCCAGCATCTCGACCAGGCACCGCTCGAACATCCTGCACGCCTCCTCCTCCGTTCCCTCGACGTCGCTCTCGCCGCCACGCGCGGGCACCTGATCAGCGCCATGCGCAGGTACGCCGGCGTGGCCGTTTACATGTGTATTCTCGGGGAAAAGGGGGGAAAAGACGTTTCGACGCATGTAGTGGTGTGTATGACGTAGGGATGGATTTGTGGGAGAGGATAGCAAAGTTATCCATACCGTTCTGTTCTGATCAGTATAGACTCGTATATGTCGTACCAACCACTAAATTGATACAAAGTACTTCTACTTTTATATCGGACTAAATACCGGTCAATACCTGTGGTACCGATAGAATTGATAATAACAGCTATTAAATTATATATTGTTGGTGTGCATATAATTAAACAAATATATACTTATAAATATATATACTCATAATATTATATTAAATCTAAAACGATACGTCGGTATGGACCAATACTAGAACGTATCATTTTAAAAACCAAATTGATATAGCCATAGAAACGGTATTGACAAGTATGGTGGATAGTCATGAATAGTTTAGGCGAGGCAGCTCTCCTGTCACGTGCATTGTTGACAAAAGTCGCGAATGTGTGAATCATAATGAGCTCGCCAGCAGCGTTACTAAGAACCAATTTGAAGAGATAAACAAAAAAATCAGAAGAACGAAGACAAAGATTTACCCTAAAAAAATCCTTAAAAATACAGATGTACAATTAATGAAATCACTATAAAAAAAGAAATTACAGATCGTTTTTGACATATCACATGTATAGATAACTTATAGTGCTTTTCAATTTATATAATGAGGTTTATAAAAGTATAAATAGACTTGGAAACAAGAGTCTCAGACAAGGAAGAAATATAGTCATAGTCGGTAATAGAAATAAAGACATACTCAGAAATTAAAACAGTAATATGCTTATAGACAAAACAGAGTTTCAAAAGATAACGGTAGAAAGTTGTAGGCAGAAGCGCATCGAGTAGCCATATATGACTCTAGTCAGAACAAACACCTTTGGACACCATGATCGGTGCTAATCACGAAATCGAAGATGATCCTAATCATATCTTTCAACCAGTTCGCAATACCGATCAGCCATACTGGTTAAAATTTAATCAAAATTTTTAAATGATCGTATCTGACCAGATTTCAAATCACAAAACATAACCATCAGTCTTCCTGTAGCCATGACCAGCTCCACAGTTTACCCCCTCCAAGCCAAGGGGTTCAACAGTTGCAGCGCGTCCTCGGGGCGCGCGCTGAACACGGATGGATCATCCGTCACGAAGCCGCTCGACCGAGCGCCCATCCGCAGCGCCCCGCGCTGACCGGGTCCCGTCACGCAGCCCAACACGTACGCGCGACCGCGATCCCACGGGCAGGGCACCATTGTATCGCACATTTGCACTCCCGTCTTATCTGCATGCCGCTCTGATACACCAACGATCTGACAAATTTGCAATCCTAGCCTGGCTCGTCTTCACTACAGCGAACAAATGGTCAGATAATTAAATCGAGCTTTATATCGCAGACTAGAATCCGCAACATCGCTCTAAATCTCGCGTCATCTAAACATTCGGTACAAAAGAATGTAAACTACGTGTTGATATCATGTCTTGCTACCAAGTTACAAAGATGCTCAACATATGAAAAACATTACAAGAGATCTCCTGTCCTGTTCAGGCCTTGTGTCTTAGCTTCAAGCTAGATCTGCCTTCTGGAATAGAGGTAATAATACCCTCTAAAGAGTGTGATCCATTTACTAACAGTGTCACATGGTAACAACACCCCCCAACATGGTAACAACACCCCCACATGGTAACAACACCCCCCAACACACACACACACACCCCAATCCCCAAAAAAGTAAGCCCGGAACTTCATTAACACTCAGGGTTGGTTTCCAGCCCTACTATCTGCCTACTAAGCTGAGTTCTGTATAATACCATACACTAATATCACAGCAGTGTTCATGCCCTCGAGTACTTTGAGCTCCACATAGGTACCTTCAGGGGCTCATCCTCGACTGCACCGCCCCCATTCTCAGCTGTGCTTAAAGAGTCTGAGATCAAAGGGTCCGATTCGCCTTCTTTCACCTGCAATGTAGATGACATGCGAGGTAAATTACAAGAAAACGATAGCAGCAACATGGCTAAAGGACCAGAGGACCACCATATGTATACATATAAAGCACAGTAAACAAAGATGCTTAACATCAAAAATACCCCACTTCCACCATTAACTTGCTATGGAACAAGTGGAAGGATTCTAACACAAAATAAAAAAAGGACAACGAAAATTGATAGAGCTTAAACAAACTGTACTGTGAGAGTGTGTGACTCATGTTAAGTGGTTATGCTTGATCCTTAATCACGACACTCAACAGATTTGAGTTTCAAACCGCAGAAAATGTTATCTGCTCAAAACACAATAAGAATATCCACGGAATTCAGTTAAGACTAAACCATTGCAGAACGTACCTGAATGGCTTGTGGAGAGGCTTCAGTGGGTTTTTGCTGAGTCTCTAAACTGCAAAAGTACGAATATAATACCATCCCAATCACTGCAATTAGGATTCCAAGTATATTTCTCCAGCTAAACGGATCATGAAGCAAAACATAGCCAAAGGTGAGAACCAAGCATGTTTTAAGATGGCCAAGGACTTGGTAAGTTACAGGAGATGTCTTCCCAATCACAAGGAAAGTGCTGAAGTTTACTGAGACTGACATCAGGCATGACAACACGATGAAAAACTGCAAACAGGATAAGAGCAAACTCTGGATCAGATTAAAGCTATGTCAACAATCAACATAAGTTTCCATAGCCTGGTTCAACAATCAACATAAGTTTCCATAGCCTGGTTCACCGCTTACCAGAACTTGAGGTGTGTAATCAAAAGCAAAGACATTTTGGTTGGTCAAAAACCCGTCGAGGAATGGGCCGGTAATGAACAGTGTCAATGCTTGGTATGGGCATGATTGGTACAGCAGCTGGGTTGAAGATACCTTGAACTTCTTCTGAATTGTATTCGTCATCTGATAGCTTGTTAAGGACCCAAATCATACACCATAGAACAATGCAATACTCAAACGAAATGGTGTTTTAGCATTGTCAGCAAGAAGTATGCATGAGTAGGATAAAAAATCTACACCATCTATTTTATGTTCAACAGGCAAACTAGAAATACAGTGGCAGTAGGAAGTAGCTTCTATCCATTAGCATTTTGCCTATTTTTAATATTAACAAACTACATGATGTGTCGCTAGCTACATGTAAAATTTACTATATGCAGATGATTTAGCAAACAGACAATGTTTCGCAGGAGAAAATAACAACTACAGTTGAAAGGATACAATTTGAGCAATGCAGGTCGTGACGATTGCAAGCAAAGACAGTACAGATCCCAAAGCATTGAGTTGCAAATCAGTAACAGTTGCAACGCCAACACCAAAAAGGAGCACACTAAGGGAGAGCTGGATTTTTTTACTGCACAGTAAAATCAGAAAAACAATCAGATAGTAATTATCAAGCTGCACAAAGGAAACAATGCATCAAAATACCAACCTAAACTTCTTCCTGAAGAAAAGTGTCTCCAATATAACAGTAAAGGGAATAATGGCCAGCTTTGTCATCTGGACATAAAGGGCATTTTAGCATGAGCTTGGTGGAGTGATTACTGTAAGGTCGAATGACATTTAACTGCATAACACATGTAATAACTTAACTGAAACCCTTTTCCTAAGAAGTTGTTTGCCCATGATAATATAGCAGTCACAGTACATCAGTTAAAAAGAAACGTTATATTCTGTACACCCAACCAAGGCAACCATTGCCATTCTAGATAAGGAATGTGTGCCAGGCCACTGAATTTTTATTTAACTACTAATTTTTTTACTAGTACAGACACAATGAAAGCAAAAACAATGTGTACCTGGTAGAAACCAACAGAATTGAAACCTAGACTCAAGTTGAGAAGCCCAATTGAGATGCCATTGAGCACTCCAAATCCCATAACGGTCCTTGCATCAAAAGGTTTGTGCTCAAAGAGCTTCATACATAATGCCACATGAAGAGAACAAAATGTAACCAGGAGATGCCAGCTTGTCAAAGTAGTGGCTGCATAACAAATAACAAAGTTGAGTAAAATTGGAGGGAAACCTACCTACTTCTCTTTTATTAATCTGTTTAGACGAAATAGAACTTTGCCGGACCACGATCTTACAACATAATGAACATTAACACCAGGGAGATGTAGGTTAACAGGAATAAATTCCACCACTTAATTAAATAAAAAACGCATCGACATGTAATGAACCACAAAAGTAAGATGTGTTTTCCTTCTCAACAGACCATTCGGTGTCATTTAAGCTCACCCTAGTTCCTTTTCTTCAACATATTCGTTACAACAAGTCACCCTATCTGTATCATTTAAGCTCACGGTTCATCAATTTTTTCAATCATGATGTTTCAACTCAAAACACCATATACTCGAGGAACTCGACCGACAGTGGTTCCCCTCAACACAGAACCTAATTTGCACTTCTCACTAAAAAATTCTCACAAAACCAATCTCCCCATATCACTTCAAACCACACATATACCTCCAAGATTTCCACTGCCCCCTGAACACACCTGCACCAAATCTCAACCTCGCATATCAACATACAATATACGAGTGAAACATGGAGCACAAGCATCCAAGACAGCAGACGCTAGCAAGGAGTAAAGTATCTCGAGACAAGATTGGATCTTATACCGAAGGTGAAGCCGAGGGAGCTCATGAGGGCCTTGTTGCAGATGACAATGGAAACCGAGGACACCACCGAGAGGCTCAGTGCCCCCACCGTCCCCAGCTGGAACTTCTCCCCTGCCACCCCCATCTCTACCGCGCTCCAAAAGCACTAAGGAACAACCAGAGCGGAGGAAGAACCAAAACTTCCCGACCAAAACCACCGAATCACGCCACCCACAGAACCTACGCATCATGAAGATCACATTTTGATCCAGCAATTCCAGCAAGAACACCAATAAGCGGCCAAGAAACGGGCTTTCCCGGTCAAAGCTACCAACCTCTTTGTTCCGGAGCACAAAATTCGAATCCTCGAAGCTGGATCTGGAAGAGGAGTGCACGAATCTCAGTAGGGAATTTAGCAACGGTTGGGAGATCTGAGAAGCAAGCAGGAGTAGGAGGGATCGGGTCGGCTCGCGGCTGCTTGTGCTGTGCGGCGTTCTTCGTCTCCTCCCCGCTCCTCCTAATCGGAGATGGAGACAGGGGCTTTTATATAAAAAAAAGATCTTTGTTTGGTCGTTTCGGGTTGGTGGCGGCGAGGGGCTCATGTGCAATTATTAATTTGTCATGGGGGTGTTTAATGATACCTTTGGGATACATTTGATTACATGTAGTTATTGTTCGTGTCCACGTGTTTAACGAGATTTGTGATCCTTGCGTTTGTTAATTTGTTTGGTGAGATGCTTAATCATTGTTGTTTGGTGAACTCAGCTGATAAATACTGATTTAAGATTTGGAGCAATTTAATTTTCTTTTGGAGCATAAGAGCTTGAACTTCTCAATTATAGTTTCGAGTAATCCAAGTATTTTACAAATCTTTTATAGGGTTTTGTAAAACTATCTGTTAATATTTTGTACCTGCAAATAACAGTTCATGATTTCCCATTGCTGATTTTATTTTAGTGAGGTGATTTGTACTCACTAGTTTGTTTCAGTGGTTAATTGCTAGATTGGTATGTTTTGCCCAAGTCCCTGCATTTTATATAAATAGCAGTCAGCCCCACAATTTGTCTTTTTAATGGTTGGCATTTGGGGTTTGGCAGTCGTGTATCCAAAGTCATAACAATAGGAAAGCAATTGCTCATAACTACTAGGCCGTACTCTAACAAGCTTTGTTTTTAGCTTCTAACTTTTATTTTTTTTCAAATTTTAGACTTTTTACATTTTTTTATTCTTTTGTGTTATCTATAATGATATATATATATATATAATTAAATTATGCTAAAAAATTTATAGTAGTTAGTGTATTTTTAACCGCTGTAATAAAAAGGCCGGAAGCATGGTTTATAAGCCCATATGAGCACTAGGTGACAAAATCAAAATCAGTTTGACTAAGGTAAAAATAAAATCGCTGACATGTTCTGTCTTACCAGGTCAATTTTGACAGAGGATTTTACTGCGTCTTGTCAATCTCCTTGCGTTTTTGTAGGTGCAGGGATTTATGGAGCAAACAGAAGTGCTGTACTTCTCTTCTATTTTCCTTTTTCCAATGTTACAGTGAGTTGCTGACTAGAGTCAAATACGAGTAGCACAGGAGAAATTTATTAGTCAAAACTCTGACAGCTAATTGCACCGGAATCATTCAAGTTTGAAGGAATATTCGAACAGTGATCCGTACTAGACCCAATGTAGTTGGGATTGTTGATACTTTGCTCCTCAGTTTGGCTACATTTGATTATTTACCTTTTTTACTTTGCCATTTTATATTTTACTCTGAAGTTCTCATACTAATTGATCTTTTACCATATATATATATATATATATATATATATATATATATATATATATATATATATATAGGAAAATTACATAAGGCACCAACATCCGATACACGTGTATGATTGATAATTTTTTTGAGTTTGGGTATGAAAATGTTTTATACCCTTGATATATTTATGGTAAGTAAGTTTTGAACTCAGTTCAAATTAGTTTGAACTACTTTTAAGTCCAATGCAACTATAGTGAGTATATACCATAAAAATAGTTATATATATATATATATATAATATCATTTTTCATTTGTTTAACTACTTGGAGCTCATATGTGCAGAAACGAAAGAACGGAGAGAGAGAGAGAGTTTCGGGAAGAAGCCTCACGTGATTACAGAGATACAATACATGGTAAGCTCTATACATAGAAAGCCTATACAAGGAAAGACTAAGAATGGAAACCATTATACAAGGTAAAGAATAGTGCCATGCAATGGAAGAGATATATGGTTTCCAACACCCCCTCGATCGCATGATCGAAGCTAGCGCACAAACATGCAGATGGAGCGAAAATCTTCAAACAATGACGTGGGAAGACCTTTAGTCATAATGTCCGCAAATTGATGAGAAGATGGCACATGAAGTACCCGGACCTGACCAAGAGATACTTTCTCCCGGACAAAATGAATGTCGATCTCTATATGCTTCGTCCGCTTGTGTTGTACGGGATTAGAGGACATGTAGACAGCACTCACATTATCACAAAAGACAACAGTGGTTGTAGGAGGAGGCGAATGAAGCTCTTGAAGAAGTTGACGAATCCAACAGCATTCAGCGACGGCGTGAGCAACTGCACGATATACTTGCCGACGAATACGGTGAAGAGGGTGCTCCATTGGGTGTAGTTGGAGCCGGAGATGTCGAGTGTGACGGGGACATGAGACTTGACAGAAGCGGCGTTGACGCGGAACTCATGGGATGCGAGAGCGATGGCATCGCACGCCAACGCGTTGCCCGATGGCGGCGAGCATGGAGGTCGTCGGCGGCAAGGGGTGAGTCGGCGGGAGGAGTAGTGGCCGGATCAACGGAGCGCTCATGGTCGGAGGATCAGACTTGCTCTGATACCATGCAGAAACGAAAGAATGGAGAGAGAGAGAGTTTCGGGAAGAAGCCTCACGTGATTACAGAGATACAATACATGGTAAGCTCTATACATAGAAAGCCTATACAAGGAAAGACTAAGAATGGAAACCATTATACAAGGTAAAGAACAGTGCCATGCAGCGGAAGAGATATATGGTTTCCAACAATATGAATAGACTATATTACCCTTCTTCCTCCTTTGTGTCTGCAGCGCACACCTCCCCTCCGTATTTCTCCTTTCATCTCCACCGAGCCAGATCTCACGTGCTGCCTAAGCCAGCAACAATGAGGCCGTTGCTGATGAGATCCGCCTCCGAGCTCCTCCGCCTCCAGGCAGTTGGAACGAAATCCTGGGCACGGTCGGTGGGATCAGATAGCTGCTCCCCCTCCTCATTAAGCTGAACCCCTCGTCTCCTCCCTCTCCATCTACGATATCACCAACATCTCCTACATCAACACCCCCGCCCAGGTACCCCTGTTCTCGCATTGCCGCGCCGCTCTCAGTTCAGTCCGATCTGTCTAGTACTAGTGGCACTTGGGTTGGATTTTCACAGGTGAAGGGGTTCATAGGGGGATGACTAGCTCGGGGAGGCGTTGGAGGGGTCTGATGTGGTGATCATCCCGCCCCCCGTGCCGAGGAAGCTCGGCATGACCAGGGACGACCTCTTCAACATCAACGTCAGAATCGTTAAGAACCTCTGGGAGCGCCGGGGCGGCGCCGGCTTCGTGAGGCGGTGTGTCCTCGGGTCCACCTCAGGCGCACCTGTCGGCAGCACGGGCGAGATTGCGGCGAGGCTGTGGTGCGATTGAAGTCCTCCTGGACGAATTGCGACACCGAGTTGGAGTTGATCCCTCCCCGGCACCGACTGTTGTGCCGCCACCAACGGCGGAGGGCAATGCGGATTCCTCCAGCGATGTCTTGCGGCCGCACCAGCCAGGAGAAGGACAAACAAGAGGAGCGCATCGTGCACTGGCGCACCCATGGCTCCGTGCGGCGGCCATGGGCTCTACTTCACGAATTGCTCTAGTTGCTGCTGCAGTGGTGGTGGCTGGTGGGAGGAATTGAAGAACAGGGCTGCTCGCTCGAGGCTTTTGGCTGAATTAGACATGAGGACAATCTCGCCATTTCGCATGGTGTACGGGCCACATTGAATAAAAACGAATTAAAATGAGCTATAGGGCAAAATAGCAATTGGCAAAATAACTTCAGGGCAAAATATAAATAGCAAAGTAAAAAAGGTAAATAATCAAAGGTAGCCAAATTGAGAGGCAAAGTATCAATTATCCCAATGTAGTCACACATAGGTAGCTAGGAATTCATGAACTGGCTCACAATTATCAGCATTAGCATGTAAAGTCTATCTTTTCAGCGTATAACTTATAATTTATTTTTTAAATAAATAAATAGAATGATTTTTATTGTTTTTTGAAAACAACTTATTGAGACAATTTTTTCGAATTAATTTAATGGCATTCAGTTCGTTCGCATAAATGCTCGTGCTATATCTAAAAACCATCAGCCGCAGCCAGACAGGACACAACCTAAATGTATGCATTTCAGCTTGCAGAATTTCTCATAAGAGATTCTTTATTTTTTCCTGCTTTTTATTGAACTGGAAATATAGAATTTATGTGTTCTAAACAAGCTCTAAATATAGTTGCCCCATTGGTATATAGAATTCATGTGTTCTAAATAAGCTCTAAATATAGTTGCCCCATTGGTACATTCAGATCTAGCAACATATTATAGGCGCCTTTCATAAGCAATAATGCAAAAAGAAAAACACAAACACATCATATCAAACCGACCGAATTTGGCGTTGTAGAAGATAACAAATACGAAATAAACAATAATTTACATAAAAAAGGACACAAGGACTATGATGCTACAATTGACACGATCATTTTTTTTCTCTTAATTTCTCTCCTGGCCTTGTTTGCAAAACAAGATATTTTTCCATGGTTGGCCGGGTGTGGATAAGGAGAAGGGGAGACTTAGAGAGAGAGAGAGAGAGAGGCGCTAGCGTTAGAGGGTTAGGTCGCACGCCATTGTCTCTGCAAAAACCAGATTTCCTTTGGGATTAACTAATTAATTAGTTAAACAGCGTGACGCCAAGCCGTTCGTTCGGTTAGGATGGCTTCCACCTCCTCCTGCTCTGCTTTTGGGGCGGGTCCCATTCGTTCAGAGCCTAACCAGGACAGGTCCCACCGACACTCCCCTCTCCAAGGTCCAAAAGCCTATTCAGAGGCCAGGGTTTGGAGGCTGACGCTGATGCCATTGGCCTAGCTGTGCACTCTCATCCGCTGCAGTAGGTCCTATTATGGCCCTGTTTGTTTTCACTTAAGATTATTATAATCTAGCTTATCGGTGAGGGGTTATATAAGCTAACTTATAATAAGCTGGTGGGAAATAAGCTGTCAGGTGTTTGGCAGCCTGGATTATCAGAGTTATGGATTGTTGTATTCGAATGTTTAAAGACCACAATGCCCTTAAGAGAGAGGTACGGGAGTTGGGGGATGGATGAATAGCAAAGGTGGGTAATATTCCTAAAGTTTTATGGCCATTAAGATAAAAGGTAGATCTATAAGCTGAAATAAGCTCCTTTTTTGAGCTTATTAGATTACAATAATCTGGGCTATTAGATTATAATAAGTTACCTTATAATCTGGGCTGTTTGTTTCCACTTATGATTATAAGCTAGATTATAATAATCTTAAGTGGAAACAAACAGGGCCTATGTAGCGATGATATTTTATTTCTGTCTTCTACTTTTTAAAAACTAAAAACTTTTTAAAGTAGTTAGTTTTTTAAAATGATTTTTCTTTTTTATTAATTATAGAAAAATAATGATATTTTTTATTTTTCTTTAGACTCTGTTCGTATTGACTTCTGTTTAGAAAAGACAGAAACTAGTATAAATAACTGTATTTTCGAAACGGCTTCTCCACTCCTCTTATTTCTCTCTCTCTCTTACTCCGAGAATAAGTCAAGAATCACGGATACATCACGTACCCTATTCCTCTCGCACGCGTATCTTCCCCACACTTTTTACATCACCTGCCTCTCTTTCTAAAAAATATTTCTTTCAGCTAATACTATTTATTTTTAGCCAAAAATCATTAATCGCAGCTAAAATACATCAATAAAAATCAATACGAATACTCCTTAATTGAATACCTAAAATAACTAACGATCACTGCAATCGACGCTTTGGAATAGGGCTGTAGTCATGTTACAACTTACAACGATGGGTCACTGATCTGTAGACCTGTTTGAAACACATGTAATAGTTCGATTACAGTAGAAAATCAAAACAAGTTTCAGCGTTTTAAACCAGGCCAGTGTTTAGGATGGTGTTGTTGATTATGGTAAAAAAGAGAGAGAGAAATGGTTGTGTTTTAGCGGATCGCTGATCTGAACCGTCGATTATACGTGATTGAGGTTCCACTCGTTTCGGTTTGAGTTTCTGACTTTTGATTTATTTTTTACTATTTCTAAATTTCATCTTTTTATAGTTTTTTAGGTTTTTTGAGCTTTTTTGTTGCTTCTTTTCCCCCTATTCGTTTGTATTATCCATGATGGGTTAACTAGTTTTTTTTTCTATTTTTAGAATTTTTAAATTTTAGTTACGCTAAATAAGCTACCATCAGCTACAATATAATTTCAACCAGCTACAATACAATTTTAGCAACAGTTTATTTTAGTCTAACCGAGCGACACCTAAATGGCTTACAATATGGACAACCTCTTGCGAGCAAGCAATAGCCAGCTTGTCACCAACACAACCAATCCTACAGTAGAATCCATGAACGTGAGTTTACTCGAAATCAATGTAAGAGCATCTCCAATAGTGACTTATGAGCTAGCTCTAAGCATATTATTTCATATTTTAATAGAAGAGAGAAAACTATCTCTTGATCAAGAGTTAGTCTCATACACATATTCCAAGATTATGTGAGAGTGTCATGTGAGGCTATTTATGTTATGAGCTATGTGCTAAAAGTTAGTACTATTGGAGAAGTTGTTTTAGAGTTAGTAACTAGCTTATACTGTTGGAGATGCTCACCTCATTAAATGTTGATTGGTATGGACGATGATGATATGAACATGGCCAGTGTTGATTGGTATAGACGATGATGTTATGAACATGGGCAGATCATAGTTACAGTAGCCTAGTACGACTATACTACGATAATGCATGTGCTTTTTTTAGTTGTGTCCTATTCAGGTACGGCTGATGGTTTATAACTGTGATGGTTTTTGATTATAACATAAGTATTTATGTAAATAAATCGAATACTGATAAGTCACTTTGAAAAAGACTATTCTGATAAGCCGCTTTGAAACGGTAACAAAAAAACCATTCTGTTTATTTGTTAAGAGAAAACAATAATCTATAGGCTAAAAAGAATGAGCCTTACACTAGCAGTGCCATTGAAATGCATGAAACTACTTAAGGAACCTTCGTAATAGGATTTGGTAGTGCTACATTAGGATCAAATATATCTTGGCATGCAAGGTTGTTGCTTAATTAGAGCTAATAATGGAGGAGCAGGATTCAACAACACCGTTCCCAGCCAACAAGAAGAACAGAGCATAGAGAGGCACCAAACATCAATGCAGCAACAGGTACCAGGTGCCGACCCTCTAGAGTTTTTTAGGGTAGAAGTGGAAATCAGTTCGGTGGAGCTTTATGCTTTGCCATCCTTTTACAAACTAAAGCTTTGCTTTTTTGCACAAATACAAATGTTGGAAATTTTTAAACAGGGTGTTGGCCTAGCAACAGTTACATGGGCTGGTCCCAGGTGTTAGATTAGAAGCAGACGATGCACAAGATCTGTTAGGAACAACCTCGGTGGATACCAATATTTCGGCCTCTTTTGGAAAGCGGGAAATATACCATTCGAATAGGATCTATAAGTTGGCTGTATTTTTTCCCAAAGAATATAGAAAGATATAGAAAAAAAGCAGAACATAATATTGCACCTAAAATCCTCGTAATGTATGTCACTCTCAGTGAAACAAAATCGAAGGAGGAGAAAGAAGCTGGAGTGGGGAAGGAAGGAAGAAAAGGGGCAGCCAGCTAGAAGAAACCAAGGGGGATCATGTGGATCAGTTGACTGTTGCCAACTGCGAATCAAACAAGTGAGAAGAAAAGGAGTGTTAATTATCTCGGTGGCTTGGCACATGGATCAAACATTGGAGTCTTCTTCTAGAAACCGTTTTCAAAAACCTATATTTAATTTGGCTTTCAACTTCTGAAGCCAAAGTCATTTCAAATAATTTTGTATTTGTTTCTACTTCTGGCTACCGATGATTTGGCTTTCGGCTCCATTTCAAATGACCTTGTATATGTTCCTACTTCTTCTGGCTGCCAACATTTTCCTCGATCGATCTACGTGATCATGCATGTGTAGATTTCTGTTGAAGTGTCATTTCAAGGAATTAATCAGCTTCAATTGCAATATCACCATCGAGTATCAACGGCATGTCATCTCAAAACACAAAGTCAGTGGCATGTTGGCATCGTTCTCCTACTTTTTAGTCCAGCTTGGCAGAGTGGAAAATCATTCGTGGATCATGACCCGTGCTTTTCAGTAGGAAGCTAAATTAGGCGTTCATACTTTCGTGTTAAGGGAGAAAGATCGTCTCGGCACATCAAATGGACAGTGAAAAGGGGCACAATTGATCAAGAGACTATCTATGTACGGACCAACGAGTAAAGTCTGCCGTTAAACCAACGGAATGCTTTTTAACCGTCCCATTGCTTCGAGATTTATGCCAATGCCATAGCCTTCTTCCCCTCGACGATAACCCACACGGGCCTGATTTTTAATTTGAACTTACTTTGATTTTTTTTAATACTTTTTCTTCTATTTTTTATATTATTCGTGACAATATAGCGGTTTTTTCTCAGAAAAAGTTAATAGACGTTACGGTGCAATTTTAATCTAATCCAAAAGCCACAGATAGAAGCTTAAAGGCCTGTTTGGTAACAGCTGTGGCTTTTGGCTGAAATTTTTGAAATTTAGCTGATTACGGTACAGATTACGAAGAGATAGATACTCACTTGCGATTTTGGATGGTGTAGATATTGGGCTTTTAACGTGTACATCGTTTAACTTGTAGACCACGTCTTGAGAAAATACTCCGTTTGAAAGTTAGGTACTGTAGCAAAATCCAAAAGGCCAACTTCGGAAAAAAAAGAATAGACCCTAAGTCATAAGCCAGTTGTAGTAAGGCCTAAAATTCCTTAAACGAGTGTATGAGTGCCAGAAGAACTACTTTTGGCTTGTGGCTTTTAGCATTCAGGAACTAAACACTATTTAGAATGCGGTAGCTTTTTAACACGATTTCTCTCTTCTTTTTCCTTTCTTTTTTGGTATTGTCCGTGAAAATATATTGGTGTTTTTCAATTTCCTTTTTCTTTAGTTTTTTTAATTGAATGTCTTAGAAAAAACTAACTGCCGCTACAATCCATTTCACTCAAAATGGCATCATAAAAAACCGGATTAAATGGGACTTCACTGCAGTGCAGGAGTTTACTGTTTTATATAGATTTTTCTGCGAAATTTCTGTGTTAGAAACAAGCCCTTGTTAGAGAGAGGTACCATACCAGCCGTCCTCGCGCAATCGGACGGTGGAGCGAGGTACCATGGTCGCCATTCGACCGTTGCTCCGTCTCCAAAGCGACCACACAAAAGCGAAGGCACATGGGGAAAGCAAGCGCTCCAACCACCAGATGCCGTCGCCGCCGCCGCCGAAGTGGTCGGTCACCTTGTGCCTGAGGCACCGCAGTGGGCTGGAGGTCCAGGCGGCCGCGGAGAACGTCCTCCCCGGGTGGGGCCACGGCGGCGAGCGCCTCTCCTTCCTCCTCCGCCTCCGCCGCCGCCTCCGCCTCGCCGTCACCGCGCAATGCGGCCGCGCTCCCGCGTCCACGGAGCCCGAGAAGCCGCGCCCCTGCAGGATCCTCCGCTTCCTGCGGAGCAGGTGGGCGCGAGTGCCGCGGGTCCCCTCCATTTGGCGCCGCAAGAAGCCGCCGGTGCGCGCCATTGCCGCTTCCAAGCCGGGCTCTCGCTCTCGGGTGGTCCAATTACACCGTTAGTCTCCTAATTGCTTGCCGTATGTGTGTGTTGGCTGCAGAATCGAGCGTTGATGCGGCCGCCTCATCGAGAGAGGGTATGGACAGCGAAGACGACGACGGTGCTGTGCTTCGTCGCCGTGCTCGCCGCCGCGGCTTCCATCGCGGTGTTTCGACTCAAGGTGCAGTATACCACATACACTGTGCATCTGTGCTCTGTTTTACTTTGTAAATGGCCTAGTTCTTCTGCAGTCTGCACGATGGTACACCACAACGCTGCTATCTGCAAACAACTACGATAGCATTTGGGCTTCGTTCTGACCGAACTGTGCTGCGTGTTGTATCTTGCAGACTGGGTATCACTGCACGTCATGGAGATGCTTTTTAGCGAAGAGATTCGCCGAGTTCTTGGAGCCTCCTCTCCTGTACGAGTGGCTCCCGAAGCTTACCCTGAAGAAGTGGCTCGGCAGGAAGGGTTCGTGCTTACATGCAGACTAATTTAATTTATGTTTATATTATAGATGATTGAGGAGTTTTAAGTGTCTTTCTGACAAGCATGGCTAATACCCCGGGAACAAAGTCGTATTGGTTAGTCGCTTCAGTGTGATCTGGACTTCGTGTTCTGCAGCAGTACTAATTTAATATCATTGCACAATGGGAACCAGTGAGAATGTTAAAGTTCAGACTTGAAAGCCTGGGATATTACACGCTTCAGAAATTAATAGCATTTCTTATTCTTCTTTTAACAGGTTCATATCCAAGAGAGGAGAATATAAACGTATTATAATTCTAATATAGTAATTACATTAATTAAAATGTTTTGAGGTTGATAGTTTATTTGTTGGAGAAGAGTCGATCCTTCTCTTCTCATTTCAGGATTGACCATCTCGAGTCCTCTGATGAGGATGGAAATTCAATAATAAATAAGTCTTAAGCAAGCTTGTTTATTCGTCTACCTAAGATGTGAATTTTGTGGATGCATATGACCTTGTCAACGTATCTATGTTGAAATACCATATGCACAAGAAAGTAAGAAAAGCATGATGAATCCCCTTGACTGATATACAGAAGGCTGTACTCTTACTTGCTTCCTTCTGATTGATATCATATGAAGAAGTGATCTTCTTTAGTTCCTCTAGAGGGGAAGCATTTAAATTAGTGCAATCCACTTCTGAAACAGCACTATCTGCATCTGAAATAATAGTAAAACGATCATACTAAGAAAAATGGAGACGTTAAAAATAGGACAGGCATTCAGGTTCACGATGAAACATGCAACATTAATGATGCAAGAGTGCTACCAAAAAGTCGCCATGCAAAACAAAATAAGGCACGGAAAGTGCATTGTAAAATCCATGTCCATTAAATAAATTACAATGTCGATTACTTGATTTTATATTTACAATGTAGCCCAGTAAACTCTCGCTAATTATCATATGTGGTTTCAAGAACATTGTGCTCTAACTTCTAATCAGGAAGAAAATCAGATCCACTACATTGTTTGTTGGGTTCAAATATGTTCCAGATTTGCCCTAAGCTCCTAACCTTCCAATATAATTGAAATTTTCTATTTGTCAAGAGTGGCATTATTCAATGTACTTTATCAGAAATTCCAGATATTGTGCTAGAAGAGCAAAGTGGATTAATCATGGAAATCATGTGCAGCAAGTTCATTCCTAAAGACTGCAAAAAAAAAAAGTAGAGAAACTCACTTTCAGAACCATTGTGACTGATGACCGATTGGAGTTGCCAAAATGTGCAAGCTTAGAACATCAAGCGGCCGAGGCGCCTGATCATGATAAGCTTGACTGCCTGTGTTTTCTATGTCAAATCTGGTTCTCTAGCCCTGGCCTCTGTTGTTGCCTTTTCTTTTGTTCAAAGTACTGCCTCTGCCTGCCGAGCATTTTGTTGTGATAATCAGTTACATCGACACAAGAACAATGACTGTCGCAACAGCATAAACTTCACAACTTGAGATCGGCAAGGTTAACAACGTTACCTGCTCTGTGTTGATTTCCTGGGCTGCTCATTTCAGGGCCAAACATGCAGACGTCCGATTTCAAAACATAACCAAACGTTAGTGCTTTGTTACGAAAAATACTGCAACATTGTGAACAAATGCATCGAACTATTATTTTAAAGTTCACATTCAGATCATGCTAAATGCCCAAATTAAGTGTGGTTGGAGTGTACACCTTCCTCCTCGAACCGCCCATCCATTGCAGCATTGTGAACAAACGATGAGCAGTGAGCTTATCTCCCAGCTGCGAAATCGACGCGAGGAACCGATTCAGTATGCGAGTGTTCAGCAATAGAGGAATGTCTAGCGTATCAGAAATTCAGAATTCCAAAGTACGATTTGAAGAGGCGAACGCACTCGGGGCTCGGGCCACGGGCGGACACAACGTCGAGGTGGCAGGCGTGCTCCGTTGGAAGGAGGCCTGGAGGCGTGTTCGGCGGAGAGGGTTCGATGATGACGACGATGACGTGAGGCAAACGGGGAAGCCGGGAGGAAGTAGGTCGCCGCCGCCGTCGCGAGGGGAAGACGATAAGGCGAGCGGCGAGGGCGCGGAAGAGCGGGAGCAGCGAAGGGGGGAAGGGTTGAAGCCGGAGTGGCGGCGGAGCGGAGGGGTCCTGGGCGGAGGAATGCGCGAATCGAATAAAATGGGATTGGAACAGAGATTATTGGTCACGAACAAAGACATCATTCGCAATGAAGCAAGCTTACCAAGGACGAAGAAGAAGATAACCAGGCTGGCCGGAGCACGTAGCCTCCTGTACCGGTTGCTAGAAGGGCTGGAATTCTCAGGGATCGAGAAGCTTCGGCGCGGCGGCTTCGATCGGCGGAGGCGGTGGTCGGTGTGGGGAGAGAGAGAGGGGGGAAACGTCTTGCTCTTGATGATTACTTCGAAACAAGAAGCGGAGGCGATTCGAAACGGAGCACAGTGTAGTTCCTAATTCCCACAGTGAGTAAATGAATACTCTCAGCTAGATTGGATACATAAAAATTAGAGAAATTTGATGGTTTGCTCTGCAGTTGATTTCACTTGATCATTTGCCCTATTTTTTACTGGCTCATTGATTATTTGCATTTTTTTTTTGAGAATTTTGCCCTTATCTTCCACTTTCCTCCTCTTCTTTCCTTCTTTCTTCTTGCTCTGGCCATGGCCGTGGTGCGGCGCCTCGTCGGCATCCTCGCCGGCGACGACGGCGACACAGCCCTCCGTAAGCGATGGCATCGTCCCCGCCGCCGATGCCGAGCCCGTCGCGTGCGCCATCGAGGCCGAGGCCTTCGGTGCCGCGCCCTCCTCCGCCTCTGGCGGCGACGCTTCCTCGTCCTTCGTGGAGGATGGCATCGAGGCGCTGCAGCTCTACTCCAGGGAGGTGAGCAGCCACCTCCTCAACTTCGTCAGGTCCCGCTCCGCCGCAAGCGCAATGCTCACTGCCGCCGGAGAGATCACCGAGCCGTAGCCCGCCTTCTGAGCTGCTTGCTCGGCGTCCATTCATAGTATAAGATAGGTTCATTGCTGCAGGCAGGGTGGAAATGGCGGAGGCGGAGAGAATGAAGAATGGAAGGAGAGATGGAGAAGGGCGATATATGATTTTTTTTTCTTAAAAAGGGTGAATAATCAAGAGATCGGTGGTGGGGCAAATGATCAATTGAAATAAATGAGCTGTTCGCAAAGAGCAAATCATCAAATTTCTCTAAAAATTATATGGTTATATTCATCTTGTAAAGAAATTTTACGATATTATAATTTTATGAGTTTTTATAAATATATTGTATTAAAAATTAGTGATCAAAATTATTTTTAAGGAGCACGTCGATGTTCAAACGATATGTTTTGTGAACGAGAGTCCACAGAACTGGAGGGAGTACAAAGTGCAAGTGTCCAGGTAGGTATTCGACTTGTGCACCAGAAATGCCCATTGCATGCAGAGTATCAGCCTGTTGGAGAATGCAGATTTGCATCTTTCAGATTGTAGAATGCTAGAACACAAGTCACTTGTATTTTACACTAGCAGCAAGGTTTCACATGACGATTGATTGTATCTCACTGCCATGTTTCATCTGCAAGGCTGCACTGCACTGCAATGAACAATGAAATCCCCTTTCCTTGAGCTGCCACGACCACGAGGAAGGAGTATGTCCAGTTGGTATCCGAATAATTTTCTCAAGTGAAGCATCGACGGCTCAACGCATCGTCGTCCCGTTTTCTGCAGCAGCAGCAGCAGCAGGCTGCCTGAAGCAACCGGAGTAGATGTCACACACCTTGCTCAGGTCTGCGGCGCTCGCCGTCCACACGTGCCCCGGCGACGCCTCCGAGAGGCCCGTCACCTCGCACCTCTCCTCAACCAGCGCCGCCTCCCGGAGCTTCCCCTCCTTCCACAGGCTCTTCACCAGCAGCGCCTTGGTGGGCGCGTCCGGCGCGATCCCGGCGCCGCACATCTCGTCGAACAGCCTCAGCGCCAGCGCCGCGCGCTCCTGCTTGCAGTAGGACCTCACCAGCACGCTGTACATGTGCCCGTCGGGCTGCAGCTCGCACTGCCGCACCAGGCCCAACAGCCTGTGCACGCCCTTGAGGTCGCCGGCGCCGGCCATGTGCTCCATCATGCCGGAGAACGTCTGCAGGTCCGGGAGGACGCCCTGAGTCATCATCTCCTCGAGGAGCTCCATGGCGTCGAGCCCTCTCCGGCATTTCGCCATCGTCCTCAGCAGCGACGAGCACAGCAGCATGACGTTGGGCCTCGACACGGGGCCGCAGATGGCGTCGGCGTCCCGGAACACCCTGACCGCCGCGTCGGCCTTCTTGGAGAGCCCGTAGAAGTCGATGACCAGCCGCACGGTGGCGAACGGGAGGAGGATGCCATCCGATCGCACCTTGGCGAGCAGCCGTTCCACCAGCTCGACGTGCCCGGCGCGAGCGAGGATGGCGACCATCCTCGCCACGGTGTGCCGGTCGTGCGCGAAGCCGCCGGGGCGGCACGCCACCCAGCAGAAGAACTCCCACGCCGTCTCCGCCTTCTTGAACGCGCGCAGGAGCTTGCACACTAGCCGCGGCGTCCAGACGAGCCCGGTGGCCTCCAGCTCGGCCACCTCCCTTGGGTCCCAGCCTTCCAACGCCCTGGCGAGCTCGCGCGGGTCCAGCCATGGCTTCAGCGTCTCCTTAGCTCCGCCTCTGTGGACCTTATCACCATCGACCGCGCCCTCGTCCTCCTCCTCGCTGTCTCCCTCGCCCTCGACGTCGTCCACGGCGTACCCGATTCTTGCGTCCGGTGAAAGCTCATCGACGAAGTCCTCCGTGCCCTCCGTGTGCCCCGCTTCCCGCATGGCGGAGATGGCGGCCCGCATTTGCGGCCCGGGCATGACGCCGTCGACGGCCGCCATCTCGCGGACGAGCCACCGGAGCTCGTCGAACCTCCCCGCCGATGCAAGCGCCTCGGCCAGCACGTTGTACTGCCGGGTGGACCGCCGCGCGCGCAGCGAGGGCAGGAGGCGGAACACCTCGAGCGCCTGGTGCACGAACCCGGCGGAGGCGAGGTGGGCGATGACGACAGTGTAGGTGCGGGCGTTGGGGAGCGCGCCCTCGCGGACCATGGCGCGGAACGCCTCCACGGCGGCGGCATGGTCGGCGGCGCGCGCGTGGAGGTCGATGAGGAGGTTGTGTGCCTCGGCGGGGCGGCGCGGGGTGGTCGGAAGGGAAGCGAAGGCGGCGAGGGCGGAAGGCTGGTCCCCCGCGGCGGCGAGGAGGCGGAGGCGCGCGAGCGGAGGCGGCGGCAGGGGGAAGGAGGCGAGGAGGGAGCGGAGGTCGGGGAGGGCCGCGAGGGAAGCGAGGCGGGAGGCGAGGGCGTGGAAGAGCGGGAGCGGCGCGGGTGAGGGTAGGGCGCGGAAGAGGGACAGCGCCGACGCCGGCGTGGGCGCGGCGCGGATGGCGTGCAGCGCTACCACGGGGTCGTCGGGTGGGGGCGGCGGCGGCGGGGCGGATGAAGGGGAGCGGAGGCGGAGGCGCAGGGAGTCGATAAGGCGGGCGCGGCGGAGGTAGAGGGCGACGCGGCTGGCTGACGCCGGCGGCGGGGGCATCGCGTCGCCCGCGTGCGGCGCAGGCAGACGAGACGGCGGTGGCGACGCGGGATGCTTCAGAGTCGTATGCGAAGGGCAGCTGATAGCCTGCCGCGTACATGGAAGAGATCATCCAAGAAGATTTGGAGCTAACTACGACTCATGAACCCTGCAAAATGCAGCTATTAGCGAGTACAATAGAACATCAAAGACAGATTCATAATTCAATCTTGTACATCGCAAGCTGCTTAGATCTTTTATTGCGAATGATTATGCACATTTCGTTCAGTTTATCATGCATAATTTCAGAACATCTGTATTCGGTTTATTATGAATAATTTTCGTCCAGTTTATCCTGATTCAGTTTCATCACATTTTTTGTGGGGAGAAGAACAAGGCTTGCCTAGTTCGACTCAAACAAACTATGGTAGGATTGTCTGAGGAACAGAAGCAAGCAAATGAATCGTACAACACATCACACCATGAGGGGAAAGATACTTGTGGATCAGTATATGATTTGCAAACTACAACCTTAGCAAAAGAGGTACATACATGGACTAACATGTACAGTTCGGTACAACTAATGGTTCCATGGACTAGCATAAATGATTCATTCCCACCTTAATTTGCTGGAGAATCATGCAGCTGCTAGCTCACGCCCCGTTTGGCAGAGGTCTAGCTCTAGAAAATCTGTAAATTTCCTAGAGCTGGTCATCTGTAGCTCTAAGAAATCCTGGATCTAGAGTTGCAGGTATGTTAAGTGCATTTACATGACTCATTTCATTTATATTATATATTAAATAAAAATATTTAAATCACTTTAATTTAGTCAACAAACTACAGATCCAGCATAGATCTCGAAGCTAGAGCTGTGCCAAACGGGGCCTGAGTGTACCGGAGAAAGCTCATATGTCATCTGTGCTGATTGCTCCATCTCTGAAACATGCGATCGAAGCATCAGGAACAAGATCACCAACGTCTGGGAGTAACCACCGGTCAGATGTAGCGACTTTACTTCATGTTTCCATTGCAGATATGAGAAGAGAATAAGCAATAAAGCGCGCATCATATACTGTAGTGTCCTGCCAGCATACCATATCAAGGGAATACAGATTGGGCTTTGTTAGCAAGAATTCATAGGTTAAATCGTAAAATCAAAAAAGTGCAACAGTTACATAGTTCATCACAGAGCATACATCATTACATCCTACAGCTGCCTAGAAGAAAAAGAGAAAGAGAACCCACGTCGCTTCCGAAGCCACAAGCGTTAAACTTGTCAGAGCCATGAACTGCTGAACTCGCTAACCATCATGTCCTTCCTTCAGCCCACAGCTTCTTATGACACAAAACACACAGGCCCTGCAATTTTCCAAAAAAAAAACGGTAAGCAGAGAAGAACAGCCCAAGAGTCTTTTACACAATGGTCCAACACTACAACAGAGGTAGACAGCAGGGAACAAGGTTAAATTGAAGGAAGCGTGCTATGACTATCCAACAAGAGCAGCAAAACCATAAGTCTAAATTCACTCACCGAACAGCTCTCATCTTGGACCTGATCTGCCCCTCTTCCTCTTGCCTGATGACCTTGAACGAACTGTGCTGTCCGCTTGTGCGTGGCCAGCCTGACTTTGAGCCCGCTTCTCAGACTCAGGGCCAGACTCAGTCTCCTGATCAGGCACCATGGAATGATTTATCTCTTCCTCCTTATCCCTCTGATGCTCCACCTCTGGTTCAGCTGCAGCAGTTGCTGTTGTCGATGAGCATGGAATCATGTCAGCAATTTCACAAAGTGACGATCCACCAAGTTCCCCAATAACTTCTACACATGTTCTAGCGACTCGCTCAACAAAAGCATGACATTCACTTCTGGCACAGCCTTTTTGAGCAGCTGCCTCCTTCGCCAGGATAGTGAGTTTGTCAGTCTGGGACCAAAAATGGATGCATCAGAGGTATCCATGTAAATGCAAACGGCAATCTGAAGCTCCACGCTTGATAATAGCATGATTTATGTACATTGTGAGCCGAATCACTCTTACAAGTAGGATGTCTTACCACTGAGTGGATCAAATGAGCCCTGGGGGTATACCGAAGCTGAGAAGCACGAAAAGGATCTTCAGAATAAGCAATTGCATTTCCCCCGGATGCCCCATCCTTGTGACCGTTACTTATCCTCCTTGGTGTGCAGAGCCGGATACGCGTTGATCGTCTGTACCACCGCAAATAATCCATGTAACTGGCATGATTGTATGGTCGTTCTTCCATGATAATGTGCTGCTCCTTTGCTTCCCACATATCTACAAAAGATTTGTGCTTCTGTGCCCAATCATTATGAACCCTTCCACGACGACACCTGCAAAATCATCGGAAAACCTTATGGTCAGCTACTGGTAGATGATCTATAACTTCCAAAAACACAATCATGCACAGCCAATGCAGAAGATAAAATTTAGCAAAGTTATCTTTTGAACATACCAATGGAGTTCCATGCTAGTGTCCCGTAATTGTGGTGGGCACTCCTGATGGAGACCAAATTGGCGCATCACTCTCCCAGGTGTGTAAACCTCCACCATAAAGAAATAAATTAGAGGTGCTTGAGTCAGCCATAAATGAGAATCCTGGGTACATATAGGGGCAAGCTGTAGTTCCTTCACCCGTTCCTCCCTATATGGGCACCAAACAACTTGGTCACCCATTAACAAGTCGAACTCATTTGTGAAGTGCTCATAGCAACGTGCTGGAGCTGCTCGACGCGCGCACACACCCACAACCCATCGGAGACCAACTGTGGGTCTATCCCTCTCATCCTCTAGCTCCTCCACATCTGGGTATTTTAGCTTTACCATATCTGGCCTGCCAATTGGGAAACGCTCCCATGACCAAAATTGAAGGAGCAAAAGACAACCAGTCAGATTACTTTGATCTGATTGCCTCCTGCAAGCATCACACATCGCCCTGTAGAGATATGCCAGAGTAGCAGAACCCCAACTGTATGAACCAATATTCTCAAGATCAGCAATCAGTGGGAAGGGATAGAAGGTGTACATGTCACCAGAAGCATCAGGAAACAATAGACCACCAATCAGGCTAAGGATGTATGCCCTGGCATGCTGCTTTACAGTCTCCTCGTCAGCATCTTCTGGACAGTTATTAAACTCAGCTCTGACCCATGAAACCCTCAACCCAGGACGGGGCCTATCTGATGGAGGAGCCTTCCCAAGGTATCGCTCAACCAATTCATTCTGGGACTCCGTTTGGTTTACAGTGACAGCACGGCCAGCAATAGGCAGTCCAAGAATCATTGCAACATCCTGTAGTGTGATTGTGACCTCACCACAAGGCATGTGAAAAGTGTGGGTCTCAGGTCTCCACCTATCAACTAGTGCAGAGACGAGTGCACGATCAATGGAGGGCAGTCCAGCCCTACAAATGTTCACCAGCCCCATCAGCCCAGCTGGCCTAAGGTAACATTCATACCGCTTGTCAAACCGGAGAGGCTCACGGGTACGAGGGTTGAGCTCAGTTAGATGCTGTGCCAAACCATGGAAGTTACAAATCAGTGGTTTATTGTTACATGTCAATAATTTGTAATATAAATGCTATAAGTTCTCTTTGATCTACCTGGCCTGATGCTAAAGCACGAGCACGATGATCCTTATCATACAACCCAATTAAAGGATAGGAAGTCATATCAACAGTCTCTGAAGCTCCACTTTGATCTTGACCAGACTGAACCTCTGCATCTACAACCTGTTCACCATTGCCAGCACAGGACCTGGTGCTCCTTCTTGGTTTTCGCAGCCGAGCATGTGCATTTGGTGGACTGGCGGTCATCATTGAAGGAATAACAAAAGAAGTGCCCTGTTCGGGATTTCGTGGCTGGGCATTTTGACGTTGCGCATCCAGTGGTTCACTATCCATTAATGCAGGCTCTGAGGAAATCGCCTCTGTAGAGCAACTCTTCTCTGCTTGAACATAAATCTCTAGACAATTCCACTCAGTCCCATTGAAAACTGCTTTAACATAGCTACTCCAGGACATGTCATCATCAATAGGCACCACGATGAAGTGCCGATGAGCACCCCCACCAACATTCATTCTTCCCTGCGCACGGATGTTGTGCATCGTGGGTTTCCACCCAAGCTTCTTGTACACAGCATCAATTAGCTCATCGTATGTGGGTGATGTCTTGAACCATAAACCCTCCTCGGGGAGGTTCCCAAACTCCACACCGTTTGGACCCTTCACCAGCTCTCCGCCACTGTAAACTCGCACAAATCTATCCATTGCTCCTGCCAAGCATGAATGCACCCCAAAACGAGGTCAAGCCAAATTCAGATTAGTAATCCAAAACAAGAACAATGATGCATAAGCATGTTAGATAACAAAAGCAAGTTTATTTACCCAATCGAGGTAGGATTAGTGAACATTTTGCCAAGAACCACTCCAAGACACCGCAAAGCTTTCTTGGTCTAGTCTCCTAAGCACCGCAACATCTCAACTGTAAAAAAACCCTAGGATCCCCCCACTTCACTCACACTACACCACGAGTGACCAGCAGCTTAGCTTTCATCTCACTGTCACTGACGCAGCACAGCACCTGGCGGAACGAAGGAAGAACTTCTAATCGGAATTCCACCCAAATATTTGCCCGGACTACTCGCATGCGAGGACGAGGGAGCTTTAGGGCGAGAAGAAAGAGCGCATTCTTCTGGGAGGGCGGAGCTTACCGACGGCGCCGAAAGATTTCACGGCGGCAGCGGCAGCGCTGGGGACGGCCGCGGCGAGTGGGAATGGCCTGTATGGCTGTACCTTCTTTCCCCTCTTTCTTTCCCTTGCCGGGGCTGGGTAAGAGGGAAGACGGCCTCGGGTTTAGCGTTTCTTCCGTGGGTTAGCGCTTAGCAAGGCCGTTAACCTGTATTCCACGCTGCGCCGTTCAGCGTCTGTGAGAAGTAGCCCTGAAATACCTTCTTTTCTTAAACTAGTCGGCGTCGCGTGCAAGCATTCGCGTGGCTATATCGTTTCGAAGTTTAGAGCATTAAATAATATACTTGAGATCTTGAGAATATATTTATGGATCTTGTGTTGGAGATTAGGTAATTTCAGTAAGAATTTGGATTTAAGTCCATATTTAAGCATGTGTAGTAAAGTAATATTTCAGCAATTTCTATATAACAAGAGACAACAGAAGTTATATGAACATCGAAGTGATGCTCTAGTCATATAAACAAAGGAATAAACTTAGCATGGTAATCATATGAGCTTCAAAATCTTGCGTAATGCATAGATGTGTGTTTAGATCATCCATTGTTCATGTTAACAACTTCACATCACTACTGAAGAGTTGCAAAATAGTTCATCAGTCATTATCACAAGTTCACAGAACCACGAGGAAATTACACAACCAGGAAGACCAATGAGTTGATACAACGACAAAGCTCATATTACATCAGAAGAGGCTTATCAAAATGGCAAAGATCAATCACTCATGTCACAGGTTTACAACTTGTAACGCCCCCGACTTTTGGGACCAGGGACGTCGTACGGCCTGCAACAGCCCAGGAGTTCTGTTGCGGCTTAACAGTGTATCATGCCTGCTTACAAGCCATTTAAAAAGATTTAATTGGATTAAAGTAAGACCTAATGGCCAGCTTTAATGACAATAAGGGCATCCAAGCCCAAAACTTAACTTACATACAGAAGAGCCGAAGAAAACTCCACAGGAACGCTTGAGTGCGGTCGTAACCCTAATGCGAAATCTTGAATTGCTTTCTTTTTCTTCTGATATCTGTTGGGGGAAAATTAGGCAAGCCTGAGTACTCCCACCCCGTACTCAGCAAATCACATGTGGAAATACTATATAACTAATTGCCAGGGTTCTCGGGTGGAGGGTGTATAGTGGTTTTATTATGAAGTGGATGCAGTTTTATTTGCAAACGATTAAAAGTAAAACATTTTCTTCTTAAGATCATGGGTTTTCTGTTATCAGATAAAATCTCATCATTACTTAATTTAACAACATCAGAAACACTACTCATGCCTTGTTTTTGGAATCACCCAATTAACACAGCTTCATTAACCGGAAGCACGGCGTATTCGAATACCATTTATTTCACTCTGCAGAGTGCCCGCTTTACCCACAAGATTTCTTAATTCCACGTCGACATTAAGAAAACATGGTTTTCACGCTCAATTCTTTATATAGCCTCTACCCGGTAGGGACGAGGTAACACAGTGATCGGCATTCACTGCCCACGCAGAAAGTCGCACATCGACTCAGTGTAATCCTACCGTTGTTGAATATGGTCTCATTGTTTCCATACCAACTTTGTGTACGCGGACATCCCTTAGTCGAGTCCCCAAAGTAAGTTGTAGATATTCAATCGATTTGAGCAGCTATTAAACCAGTTTGACGAGTCAACGCTTGTGGTTGGGCGATAATCGTGTCTTTTACTTGGCACAAGGTTCTTGCCCTTATACTTTTCCCGAGGTCCGCACCTCGGGCTCGAGGTAAGGCGGTGGGCGAAGTCCTACACGGACCTCCACCCTATTTTTACCTAACTTACACACCGGCATCACCGCCTAGGTGCGGTGTCCCATACCACCCTACCCTCTCCGGGTTTTCAATTCTACTAGCCCATGGCTCACACCTTAGTAGTGTGACACGTTGAAGGGTACAGCGATGGCGAAACCGCTGCACGATTTCGCGCAACACCTTTACCCCACACCGCCCACCGATATTTCGGTCTAGGGCATGGCGTCCCATACCACCCTACCCTAGATCCGGGTTTTCAAACCTACGCCAACGGCGAGTCACTTAGTAGTGTATCATCGCATGAAATGATCTTGTATACATTTATATCATATGTTAATTGCATCGAGGTTGTCAAGGTGAATATGGCCATCAAGGTAAACATGGCTATTTATCAGTGGTAGGATTATCTAGATAGCATGCCATTCTAAATCTTTGTTTTAAGCAATTATCAGTTCGCAACTATCAATAATGAAAATACATTAAATAAGTAATGTAATTTAATGGGATTCAATATGATCAAAAACATGTGACTTGCCTCTTGGTCCTTAGTCTCTGATTATCTTCACGTGATCTTCGGGGTGAGCATCGCTTTCTTTAACTGCTCTTGTAGTCCTTCTGTTGACCAACTCGCGTGGTCCGAGTACTAGCGTAGAAAAACGAACATACATTAGTTCCTGCTTTGCAAAATGCAAGCTGGGAACAAAATACAAACACACAATCAAAAAGGACATAAAGAAAATAGGCGGGGTGGCCAAGGTTTAGGTGGTGAAGAGTTTGGCTTAACGAGATCGAACTTAAGCTATGGTTTTAGGATAATCGACAATGCAAAAAGGCATTGTACGGATTTCGTCGAATGATAGAGTGTATGGATGGTGTCAGATTCTTGAGTTAGAATATTTCTCAAGGTTGTTAGGACCTTAGTGGTAGAGCGAGGGTGGACAGGGTGTAGACAGGTTTGAGCTACTACAAGGGTTTAGGTGTTACTAGGGTTTCGGTGAACGACAGAAGTTCGGACCGAATTAGTGTTTTGAGCTTGGGTCGGATAAATCTTGGGAGCAGGGGATAGACTCTTGGAAATAAATAGTCTATCTTTGAACTAGATGATGTGGGCTTCGTCAAGATTTAATTTGGTAAAATGGAAGAATTTAAATTTACGGGGAATTGAGATTTAATAAGCTTAATTATATGGGCCAAGAGAAGCTTAAATTTATAAGATTTAATTTTGGAGAATTGGAGATTATTTTTGAAGTCAGAATATTGAGCTGGTCAAAATGGTGTATTTTGGTATTTTTGGGGCTTGTGGATTTTTGGAGGCTTGATATGACTATTTGGAGCTAAGAAATGGGTTGGCGGGCTCGAAATGGATCTAGGGAGTATAAATATGTATTTTTGAGTTTGGGTCAAGCACTGTTCACTGGGCTCGGTCGGTTACTGTTCACCGGGTTCGGACCAGCGCGGCGAGCTGACTCGGTCGAACCGCGTCGCCGGTGCGATCGCATTCCTCGGGCTCGGCACTATTCCTCGGGCTCAGCCGAAGTGGTTCGATCCAGTCAACTCGGGGCGGCTCGGTCGGGCGCGCCTGGTGCGAGCGGAGCTGGCTTGGCTTAGCCAGCTCGGGCTGGCCGGTCGAAGGAACAGTGCCGAACGACACTGTTCTTCTTCCTCCTTCGTCCCGCGCCCGCGCAGAGAGAACAGAGGAAGGGCGGCGATTCCCAGTGGGGCTCCGGTGAACTGCGACGGCAACCGAGGGTACGGTTGGGGTCGTGGGGGCTAGGGGATCTCGTTTTCGGTGGTTAGAGGTCCGGCGGTGAGGACTTTCCTCCCACGGCCATTTTTGAGCTTGTGTGCTAACGGGGAAGGTTCCAAGCAATTGGGTGGGTGTTAGAGCATCCTTGGGACCAAGGCAAGCTCACGGGAGTGGTGGTTCGGCCCGGGGAAGTCTGTGCAAGGCCGGCCACAGTGGGGTGCCATGGTCGAGCAGAGGAGCTCAGGGGTGAGGGAGTAGAGGGCTCAGGGGCTCAAGGCAATGCTTGGGGAAGGCTCCTGGGAGCTCAGGAGTGCTACTGGAGAGAGGAATTGGACTCTCATTGGCCGGAGTACAAGAATTGGAAGTTAGGGCACCGTAGGGATTTTGGCCATTACCGGCGATGGAAGAGACCGGAAATGAATTAGGTGGGTGGGGAGCTTCACCGGTGTGTCGGGAGGAGGCCGGAGGGTCATTGGCTTTCCTATGAGCTTGGAGGCGGGCAGCGCGAGGAGAGGCCATGGCGGCGGCTGTGACTCACGGGAAGACGATTCGAGAAGGGGCACTGGGGCCTTAATCGCGGGAGGGCTCCCGAAGGTGAGGTGGTATTGCGATGGCAGGGGAGAGAGAAGACACGAGCGGACGGGAGGTGGAGGCGGCGGTGGATATTTTCGGCGGATGCACAGTAGACGCACGAGGACAGCTGGATGGAGTGAGATGGCATCAAGATTGGTGAAAATTTGCCTGAAGATTAGTGTATATTAGGTTCAAAAACTCAAATTTGCAATAGAATTTAAAATTTCAATTAAACTTCAAATGTTTGAAAAATTCAGGTCATTACACAACTGACATGAGTCCATCAGCATTTGAAAGAGCATCCATAGCATTCAGTTCACAAACTCACAGCAGCAACAGACAGATTGAATAAAAAAGGAATACCATGATTATCCATTGCTCATTACAGTCCACACATCATAGGGTACCAGTAGCTGAAGTAACTACAGAACACAAGTTTTACTACTATATAGGAGCAGAAGGAAGCTACAAGAAGGGGGTAGGAAAAGGGAGGTTTACATTACATTGAAAGATTGATTTTAGGCATCCAGAAAGGATCCAGCAAGCTAGATACTCACTCAAGTCGCCATCACCATCGGCCTCTTGTGGCCCTGCAGGAGCTGCCGGAGCTGCTGATACCCATGGCGGTAGTGCTCAAGTGAGAAGCACAGCTGCCTGATTGCCTCCCGCTTCCCCTCTGCACTGTCAGAGATAATAAGCTTTTGCTTCTCAACCTCTTCCTCAAGCTCACACACCCGTGCACGCAGATCTGAAACAGCCTTCCGTGCAACATCTGCCTCTGCAATCAGCTTGGCATGCTCCAGGTGCCGCTGATGCAAATGGCTGTCTATCTCCTTAATCTTTTCATCACGAGTAGTGACATCAGTCAGCAAGCTGGACAACTTGCTATCAACTGCAGCTTTCTCTGAAGACAATAGTTCAAGCTTTCCCTTAAGTTTGGCAATGTCTTGATTCAGTGCAGAGATTTGCTTCTCACTCTCAAGGGATGCTTCTGCCTTCTCGGCGTGAAGTTGTTCGAGCTGTGCCTGTGTGGATGCCCACTTGCTTTCTAGAGAAGCATTAGCTTTTGACAGTTCTAGGATCTGAGCACTAAGAGAGGACTTCTCCAGCGACAATTCCTCCAAATTACGAGCAGTTACTTGTTCCAGATCCTTGACACAGCCCTCCAGCTGTGTTTTCTCTTGCACAGCTCTTTCCAGGTCAGATTTCAGGTTCTTGATTGTAGCTTGTAGCTTTGACACCTCAGCCCTTGAATCCTCCAACTCCCTACGAACTTGCTCAAACTCTATAACACGTTCCTCAAGCACTCTCTTCTCATTTGAATCATTTTCCAATCTTGCTTGCAGATCCTTGATTTTTTCTTGTAACTTCATCATCTCAGCAGAGAAATCATCTAGTCTGTGAGATGCTTGTTCAAGTTCTACAACCCGAGCCTCAAGCTGCAGTTTCTCTTCTGACACTTTTGCTAGGTCACCTTCAAAATTATTGAGGACGTCCTGGAGCTTTCTAATTTCAGTCTCAAGAGTAGACTTATCATGGAAATACTTTTGAGAAACTTGTTCAAGCTCCTGCTTGCACTTCTCAATTTCAAGGTCACGCTGTGCCAGTTGGGCTTCATAATGCTTAGCTGCCGAGGCCATTTCTCCTTTTAGACCCTCAATCTCATTCTTGTTTGCCAGAACTGCAGCTTCCAAACCTTCCTTTTCACTGCAAACTTCTTTGAAACTCCCTAAAGAACGGACCTTTTCTTCAAGATCCTTCTGAAGGCTCTTGATTTCTGAATGCGAAGCCTGCAACTTCTCCTCAAGTTTTTCGCATTGGCAGTGCATGTTCTTTTCCTCGAGTGCCTCAAGTTTTTCCCTTGCTTCATGAAGCTCATCTTCGAGCTCAATAATACGTTCGTTCAGTGCATAAGAAATTCCATTGCCATTTTCTTCTCCCGCTTCATCAACATCGGAATCAGATTCGGAAGAAGACGATGATGACCTATCACTCTCCTTCTTGGAAATGTCTGAGCTTCCACCAGAACCAAGGAAGACATCAAAGCCAGCTGCTCTTGTTTTACGCTTCTGCTGTGGTGTCTTTTGTTCCAAGTTAGGCTCTGGAGATGGGGAAGGAGATTGTGTGTGTGTCTCAGAATCAGATTCAGATATACCAACAGAGCCTTGTGATTGGAGAGATGATGGGATGTTCTTTCGTAATTCCCCAGTCACATTGTCATAACGCTCAGCAAGAGCACGATACATGCGATAGAAATTTTCGACATGAGTGACAAGCAAAGGTCGTCGTTGGTAATACATCTCAGCCTTCTTTGCAAAAGAATCACCTTCCTCCTCGATGAGCCTCAGCATCTCTTTAACTTGCTTATCCATCTCTGTTTGTTCAAAAGGTTGTGCTATCAATAATTAGATTACAGGCAGAAATATCAGAAAGATATGTGACCATTGTCCTAAAGATTGTTACGACCAACAAATAACAAAAGTCTCTCAGTACATAGTACATAATGCCATTCAAGAAACAAGAAGAGAGACATTACCTTCTAGATTCTCAGCGAGCCATTTGGAGTTTTTGGGACTAATATGGCTGTCCCACCACCATGAATGGGGCTTCCTCGTTGGCATTCTGTGCATGCGCTTCATTCTCACTGAAAATAAGAAAATCTCCTCTAAGGTAGACCTAATCACCATGAAGGCAAAAATGAACGTACAGGTGGATTGGTCTTATGAATTATGATAATCTGCAGCTACTAAACAAATATTTGCTCTGTAGTTTTGTGGCAAAATTTTGGGAAAACAAAAAACTACCAATGTTAAAACTAGAACACAGCTTAGTATTGGTGACAAAGTAAACAAGAAACACGAACAGTAACCACCATAAGAAGCAAAAGTGGAAAGAAAATATCCAAAATGCAGAAAAACTATGCACAGTATGAACTTATCCAGCAATAAAGCAACTTGCTTGCATGTAAAAAGAATTTAAAGTGTGATACAGTAACAATCAAAGTAGGTCTTGCACTGCCTATGTATAGAGAAGTACTGCATCCACTCTATTCAAGAGGATGAGGAAAAGGACAAGACATTGTCAACCTCCATAATGCAGGGACCAGCACATTGATTAGCTACCAAAGAGATGCAAACCATCATATCATCCATGAATCATGGTCCTATCATCTAATCAGCATTGATTGTCAGAAAACCAAGGACCAGAAAATTGATTAACATCAGCTACCAAAGGAGAAAACGGGGAGTGACTGAAAGTGAAAAAACAAACCTGCCAAATGGCAAAGGAAAATATATCAACTTCGTTGAAGCCAATGGAGAATGAAATAGCACACTTATCTTCTTTCACGCTATAGTAGCAACTATAAACTAACCATTATGATTATTTAATGTTTATGATAAGAACATTTGTCAGGGAATCATTACATGAAGAAGATTAACATAGGCTACAGCATGTCCCAAATTGGTAGGTATAATGGTAGAGTCAAAAGACCAAGCTTCTCAAGATAAACTAAACAGAAATGGAAAAAAGAAAATGTCCATTTTGAAAACTAATGACAGTGAAGTCGATCAAATCATGTAGACACCTATTAGATGGAAAACTCATTCATGGAACAAACATGGCTAGGACTTGGTTATCACACACCACAGCGCATAAGATGTGGCAACTACCTCTCTCTTGTTAGGTCGGACCGAAGACTAAATGAGCTTAGAATAAACTTAGGCACAGCCAAGGACAGCAAATTTGTTCTGCCCCCACATAGATCAAATGGTCAGGGTTCAAGCTGAAATTTGCAATTGCACAGGTTCTTGTCAACCCCTATCCACCCAATAATTGAGCCCAGTCAATTTTAGTAAAAAAATTATTTCTTTGTGAACCACAAACCATGGCCTGGCTTACACCTAAATGGACACATGCAGACACAAGGTGAGAGGTATCACCATACGACAAGTCAACTCACCAGTACATTCTAATGAAAATTGCATTTTTCTAGTCATGCCAAGATAGACACACTTATCTTTGTGAGACCATGTGGAGGTCACCTCATGTGTGTGATAAGTATTTGACTTTACTTGTGCTTGGTGTCGAAGTTTGAGTTTGATTTTGTGTCATTCTCTTCAGTTTTTGTTGTAAACTAGGCAACGGAATGACCTGCCATGGGCAACGGTCCAATCGGAAATGCGGTGCGGACCGATTTCTAGTTGACGGTATGTTTATTCCAGAGATGTGCTCATCATGTTGCGACGAGTTTTTGAGAACGGAGTGGCCAATCATGTGACGACGGTCCGACCAGAGGTCATCAATGGTCTGACCGGCATGGGTGCCGTAGTCAAACCAGTCCACTGTTACCAGGAGGTTTTGAGTCAGCTAGTGGCGGTCTGACCAGCTGTTGTTTAGCAGTCAATGTTCAAGAAGGCGCTAGGCGGGCGGCGAGGTGGGGCCTAGGCGGCTAAATTAAAAATAAGGATAGTAGACAAAAATAAACAATCGTGTATATATATTTGCTGTTTAGATGAAGAAAATTGTTACCTTGAGCAACAATGATCAGTGTTACCAAGATTCAGGTGTCCAATTCAGCAAATTTTAGAAATTAAGATTCTAGGATTCGCCTAATATATATATTTAGGGAGGTCTAGATTGAAAGAAATCCATTGAAAAAATATATTCGTAATTTTTAAAAACCTGATGACTAAATCATAAAAAAACTAACCTAACCCTAACACCCGACCCTGCCCCGGCTAACCCTAACCCCTTCCCATCTCACCCCAACCCGCCGCCTCCCACTGGCCACTGCACTGCAGCCGCTGCTCCCTCCGCACCGCCCCTTCCGCGTCACCCCTTCCGCGTGCCTCCCCTGCCACCTGACATCTTCCTCACCGGCGGCCACGGGAGTGGCGGCAGTGGGATCTGGCGTAGGGAATCCGAATCCGACGGCGGCGGCGACGGGATCTGGCGCGGGGAGTCCGGATCCGGTGGCGGCGGCGGGATCTGGTGCGGGAAGTCTGAATCCAACGGCGGCCACGGGAGTGGCGGACGGGCGGGGGAAAGATGTCCCCTCCGCCGGAGGGGAGGCGAGGCAGAGAAGATGGCGGACGACCAGAGGGAAGATGGTGATGCGGAATCGGCGAGTCGACAGCGGCGGCGACGGCCTCGTGTGTGGTAACTCTTTTCCTCTCCCTCGGTTTATATACTCCCTCCTCTATTCCTTGGCGTCATCGCCGTCATGCGGCCACTGCGCCCGCCCGGCCATCCGCCGCGCCTAGGCCGCCTCGCCGCCCAGCCACCCTACTAGGGGCCAAGGCATACGATTTTAGAGGCAAATCATTAGGCATCTTGGACTTTGTTGTGGTAGTTGCTTCGAGGAAAAGTACCGTGAAGGCCAATGGGGGGCAATTGAGGAGATTATCCAATACCATGAAGGCAAAACCGCAGCGGTAGTCTAAGTGATTTAAGTCATGTCTTAGAGAATGGAGCGTCTTATCGAACTAATGGAGCCATGTGGAAGTCACGTTTTGAAAAACGTACAAGTGTGTGTGTAAAACCTATTTGTGTGTGGGTTATCGTGTTTCCCCCTTGTAAATGGTTGTATCCACTAAGTGTTGCTAGTTGTTAGGGCTTGGTGGATGGTGAGAAGTCTCCACTATATAAACTCTCGTGTGTGTTGAGGGAGTGAAGCTCTCAAGAGGGTTTCCTTCGTTTGGAAGCTTTATGTGTGTGCTCTAGACTTATAGCTCTGTCTTTCATAAGGGAGTAGCTGTAAAACATTCCTCTTAAAGTGAAATAAACGTCCAAGCTTCGTCCAACTGAGTTGTACCATGGATTCCTCCTTGTGCTTTTGATTTGCTTGATTTTCTTGTTTGGGTTTCATCTCCTCTTGATCTCTCTTAGTTCTAAGGACGTGCAGAAGGTAGAGATATCTCTTAGAGATCAGATTCTATCCATCTAGGTACTTTGAGCTTGAGGGTGTTTTTGATTGTCCAGTTTTGCTCATGAGAGGAATGGTCTTGGGATTTTGATCTTGAGGGTGTTTTTTCTTAAGTTCGTGTTGTGATCTATCGTGCTATGATATATGAGAACCCATCTAAGAAGGTCGTCTAGATCATCAAGTACTCACGAGTCACGAGCAAGAGCAGATCGAGGTTTATCTCTTTTACCCGGTTTTGGCTTGTTGATAAAGGTTCGAAGTTTGGTATTGATCTTCATGATCCATGATTAGAATATGTTCCTAACATCTTAGGGAAGATTTGTACCAAGTTTCATCTTATTTAGATCTTTGGTTTAAGAGTTAGTTATTTTCTTGTTCGTGTGTGATGTTGAATTCAGCTTCTCTTCGGCAAGCTGTCAGAACACAGTGACTCTTGGGGTCCGACCGACTCTTGCGGTCAGACCGGCCGAGCGGTCAGACAGCCCCCTGGCCGACGGTCAGACCAGTGAGACTGATGTCTCGAGTGACTTTGTGATCTTTAACTCTTAGCTGTGGCGTAGCTTGTGAGTTTGTGTTTTCCGTTGCATTGTGTTGCTTATACCAGGGGGAATATTTTAAGAAGTCATTCACCTCCCTCTAACTCGCCATACCTAATCCTACAATCTTAGATCTCAGGGAATTGTATTATATCTTAATTTCTTGGGGGCAATCTGGCCATGCATGTGAAGATGGCAATAATTAATAAACACAGCTAGGCATGCAAATGAGGCAATCTTGCAAATAAGTTGTAATACCCGCTGATAAATGGACCCTGACAAACACAGCTAATTCAAGGAAGACAATCATCAGTAGGTGTAAATTTTTTGGAGCAAAAAATTATTCATACTAACAATTTGTTAGAACTAACAACCATAAAAGAGATAATACCAGTAAGATAATGAATCCAAAACTATTGCAGGTCTCCTAATCCAAACAGTTGTCAATGGGCACACCCACCAGCTAAGGTGGTCACTAATATGCATGTTCTAGAACCAATCTGGCAATAATCAAGTCCTGAATAACCAAAATTTACACTCCATCAGGTTGATCTCTGCTAGGAAGATCTCATGAGAGAGACCACGGGCACAAGAAGTTCAATGCCTCAATGGTGTCTTTATGTACGAATAATGTAAATAAACTACTTTGTCATGGTCAATTGAAAAGACAGCGGGTTTAAAAGGTCAAATTAAGCTGAAAAAAGGTCTCTCTCTTTTTTTTTTTTTGGCGTCATGCAGAACCATCCAAGTGAATCTAGATACTGTACTAATATTAATCGCACCAAAAGTCTAAAATCATTATGCCGTTTCCTGGGTACCACGGATATGGAGCGAACATTAAGCGACAGTGCGTAACACATGTGGAAAAAATTAACAAATACACAGTACACATCGCCATCTCGACTGACCCAACGAAAAGGAGATAGCACGAATCAAACGTAAAAATCCTGCGGAAAATATGATGAACTCGGCGCATAATCCAATTTTTTTGGAAATCGAAACGTCTCTGCCCAAGAACCAAACAGAAACCACTGTTTCTTGCCAAGAACCACGCAAGAAACACAGCTAGATCGCAAAACAACACTGGAATATGAACACAGCGAAGCGAAGGCTGCAAGAGATTACCGAACAGGGAGGAGATCAGGCAAGCCGCCACCCTCCCCCGGCGCTGGAGAGGAGAGATGAGACCGCGAGAGTGATTAAGGCCTTAAACTTGTTCGTGTTAAGCGTTGTGGGTTGGTTTTGAAAGGGAGGGAGGGAAGCATGGCGCGAAATGACGAGAATGCCCTAGTGGGGTGGATGGGACGGACGGTGAGGCTTCGGTACGCGCTACGCGACGATGAGCTGGACGCGTTTTGAGGGTCGCGGGGCAGCGGATGTCAGTGCATGTATGATAGGCCGTAGGGGCGGATCACACCTCGACGTGAAAAAATATCTAGTATATAATTCAAATAAATTTAATTTTATTTGGGTAATATTTTTATGTCTAATTCAGATAGTCTAGATTATTCTACCACTGAGCCCGGAGCATAACCAAATCCTGACTCCGTCACGGATAGACCGTGATCGTTTTTAATACATCTTAATATAATTTTTATATAAAGTTAAAAATAACTTATACAATATATTATTTATATATTTACCTGTGATAGCTTTGTATTATTTATATATAAGATTAAAGATAACTAATATATGAGTTATTTATATTATTGTATGTGATAGCTTTATACATTTGACGGGTTGTCTATATAATTATTTAGATAATAGAAATCGTTTATAATTTTTTCTTCTTCTCTTTCTCTCTCCTTCGCATTACTTAAAATTCTATGTGGCATAATTTACAGATAGCTAATGTGTAGTATTGTATATGTCCTTACAGGTAGATTAACCTGTGGAATGGGATTAGTTGATTAGTTAATTAAATCAAGTGGTGGCCACATAGTAGTTGGGAGCCGCATGGTGCTCAGTTGTGAGACTGAGAGGGGTTTTTATTTGAAATTTGAATCTTGGTGCCGCAGCTAGGCTCTTGTGATGTATTGGATTCTTTTAGTTTCTGCAACATTTGAGAGGGTTTTCGAAGCGAAGCAACCACCGGTGATGTAGCATATGATGTAATATTGTCTTTTATTATTTTGCCATGGTAAATCGAATCAAACGTATGTAACCATCTGATGGAAGTTGGGCCTATTCTTTTGGATTGCAGCTTCGGTTGATAAATAGTAATAGCTGATAGAGAAGCTGTGAGAGAGTACAGAGTAAGAGAAACTCATATTCAATTTTAGTCGATATAAATGATGTTGTTATAGTATCTACTTTAATCAATTTATAGACGTCTTTTTGGGGGGAAAACTATATTTAAAAGTTAGTTACTGTAGAGAAGACAAAAACAGAAACCGAAAAAGAAGGGCATGCAGTTTAATGATCAAATGCTTTTGCTAGATCTGGAGACGAGAGAAGGCAGTAACCACCCATTTCCCTTCGAACGGCGATTCCGGCTTATGAGCATTCTTTTTTCATTTTCAGCTTTTGGAAGCTTGACACTGAACATTAACTTAGTTCAATTATGCATAGGAACTGTTGTCAATCGGTCATGTATTAGTCACGCCTCACGCGTATATATTGAACCAGTACAGCTCCCTCATCTTTAATTCACATTTCTCATGATGTGCTCACGACCAGTGCAATGCAAGCATATGCATGTGGACAAACAGCTCATATCATAATTCCTGATGCTTCAGCTTGTTAGGATCCAAGTGTAAATGCATTGAAAGGGGGATTGTTTAGGCCCTGCTCATTTCAGTTTGAGTTTATAGTTTCTGGCTTATTTTTCACTATTCATAAAATTTTGTTTTTCTGACTTTTTTTGGCTTTTTTGAGTTTTTTGTTGATTTTTTCGTATTCGTTTGTATTGTCTGTGATGGGTTAACCTGTTTTTTCTATTTTTAAATTAAGTTAGGCCAAATAAGCTACTATCAGTTACATTGTAATTTTCGACCATTACCTACTTACGACCACCAGCGATGGCCGACGGCTTCTGACTTACAACGATGATGTGTGCTCGAGGGCTCCAGACCTACGATCATGAGGTATGATCGACGGCTTTCGACTTACTTGACGGATTTAAAAACTTTTAAAACATGTTTGTATGCATATTCTAAAAATTTTTACCACCTGTGAGTTTTAAAACATGTAGTATGATAAATTTTAAAAATCCATAGCAATACACGGGCATTCAACTAGTGTGTGTATATATATTCCAAATTTTCCAGGGAGAAACCACCCATTTCCCTTCGAATGGCGATTCCGGCTTATGAGCATTCTTTTTTCATTTTCAGCCTTTGGAAGCTCGACCCTGAACACTAATTTAGTTCAATTATGCATAGGAGCTGTTGTCAAATCGGTCATGTATTAATCACGCCTCACGCGTATATATTGAACCAGTACAGCTCCCTCGTCTTTTAATTCACATTTCTCATGATGTGCTCACGTGCATGATCGTTGACCGACCAGTGCAATGCAAGCATATGCATGTGGACAAACAGCTCACATCATAATTCCTGATGCTTCAGCTTGTTAGGATCCAAGGGTAAATGCATTGAAAGGGGGATTGTTTTAAGAAGTCAGAGGTTAAAGATCAACGAGATACTAAACCAGAGTGCTCACACAAAACCACCACTGGCTAGTAGTATAAATGTTGTTCCATGATGTTCTTTGAATATAAGATTGCCATTTTTCACAAGAGATTCACTGAAAAAAACATACAGAACAAATCAATGTATCATTTCAATATCAAATCAAAACAAATATTGCTCTGTGGAGTGTGGAGTCCCCTTCATATGTTAGCACACGTGAAGCTTCCAGTTAAGTTCCAAATCAATGAAACACGAGACAATGGTGGTGATCGGTTCGGCTGAAAAGCTCATGGCTTATGGTGATTGAACATCAGAAGTGATGAAAAAAGCATCAGAATGATGTGATGCTTATTTAGCATAATTAAATTTAAAAATATAAAAAAATATGTTAGCCCATTATGTATAATACAAACAAATACGGAGAAAAAAAGAACCGGCAAAAAAGCTCAACAAAAAGCCAAAAGTTCAGAAAAAGACGAAACTTATGAATAGTGAAAAATAAGCCAGAAGAAGCCGAGTTGATCAGGGCCTGGCTCCTTTTTTCACTTATAGTTTTCAGAAAAAATAAATAAAATAATTTCTGTACTACCTCTTTAAAGTGATTTATTAAGATAGTCCTTTTAAAATAGCATATTGCTATTCGATTTATCCATATAAATACTAATACTAGAAATAAAAGCTATCAATTATAGCTAAAAATAAATAAACGATATCAATGTAGTTGAAAGTATCATACCTGTAGCAGCAGTACATGACAAGAAGAGTGAGCGCCGTTGCCAGGTTAGCCGAGTCGAAGGGCAGTTTGGGAAATTCGAGCGACAGGGCAAGAGGAGCCCTCGTGGCGTGAATCACGTAGACAGAGCTCGGGCCCCACGGGCAGTGTGGCTAGCGCCAGGCACGGCCGCACGGGGCCCGCCCCACAGTGGCGTTGGGCGGCTGCCGCGCACGAGGTTCTTGTTTCGAAAATTTCGTGGCGGGGAGGGAAGCTACGTCGTAGCCACGCACAGTAACTAAATTACTTTACTATAAAAATACTTGCAACTTCGTAGATATTAGTAAAATTATTTATGATCAGTAATAAAATTACTTATAACCTACAATAAAATCAACATTTCTTCGATGACCTATTTGGCTAAGCGTATCTAGGCCGGTCTGGCATGGCTCGACTCCTCTGTGTCGTGTCTGGATCAGAGGACAGACACATAAACTGGCACAACACGGTACAGTAACTTATTCGGATCAACTATGCTGAGCCTAATCAGACTATACCACATTCGGACTCTGTCATGTCATGCTGTGCGGCCCATTTAACCAGGTCTACCTGCTTGTGTTGTTGTGTATGACCATGGTACAGAATTGTTCACACAAATAGCATTTTAGCTATTTTTCAAATTTGATCTTGGGTGTCCGTTTTGCAAATCTAGTCCCTTCCATGGATTTACCGAGCTTGGCAGATCGTTACTGTTCGCACGTCAAATCTTGTATGATTTAATGGATTATAATTATATTTAATTAGAGCTAATCATTGTCACTAATTTGCTACCGCACAGGGGGCTCAGCAACTTTTGCTATCGCACAGGAGGCTTGATAGCTCCAATTGCCGAGCTCCTATAGCATGGCAGGTGATACGTCTTATTTGTCACAACTGCTAAGTTTAGAGTGAAGGCTGCATTTCTAAAAATATATATTTAGAGGCTAATTTTTTTAAAAAAATTATTTCACTAGATAATAGATTGTACACGAACTAAGCGGGCTATAAGAGAGAGAACAACAAGCGGTGCGAGGATTTCAAACAAAAATGAGAGTTCTTGGTTGTCCGTGCGTCCAATCTGCACCCATCCCGCTCCATGCCCGTGCACTCCTGCTGCTCTCTATTTCGCTGGGATCCTCTGCTGCGTTTCACCTGTCATGCCGTGCTTTGTTCACCACGTCTGACAGAGGGCTATATAGCATAAGAGCAAGTATAATAATATAGCCAATTAATAGCTATAACATTTATCCATTTCATCTATAACCTTAAAAAATAGTTCATACAATAAGGTAGCTATTACAATAACTATTTGGCCCCACGTGTAAGAGAGTGAAATGCATATTTTTACGTGCTATAGCTAGCTGTAATTTAGTAGTCAACTTCCTTCTCTCTCTTCCTTTCTCTCTCTGCCACGTAAAATTTGGTTGATATTATATTTGCTATAGCCTACTGACTATGCTCTAATACAGCGCCTTGTCGTGCGATAGCTACATGACGATCTGACCAGTGTTTTTAGGTATCTATCTGGGTACCCATCATACATTATTCCTCCTCATTTATGTGGCTTTGATAGGACTCGACTTTCTGACGGACGGCCCAAAGAAAACCCAAATATATGGTGCCGAATTCTCTAATGCCATGACCTCAGATTGGACGTGCATCTCTGCCATAACGGGGGAGGTGCCGGACCTTCAGAAGAAGATCTGGATGGTCCAGATCAGAGATATATGAATTTATCGTGGTATATGGGTAGGGGCGGATCTAGAATTTTTAAGATAGGTGTTTGGATTTTGAAGTTAAATTGCTCAGATACGTTGATACTGTGACACACCATTTCTCCCAAAACATCAATATAACGATACATGTATATAGATATAACAAAAATGCAAAAAATATAGAAATTAATGATTTCTTATTAGAAAATAGGCTATATAAGACGAGTACAATAGCATAAATTAAATAATAAATTATAGAATAACAGTTGTATAAACTATACATGACGTTCCCTTCCACCCCTACAAAATGGATTATTCAGTAACCTCGTAAAACAGTGTCCATGTTATGTACTGAATGCATGACCATCTTGGTCGGTGTTGGCCTTCTTGGTGTTAGTCATGCATGCTGTCCTGTAGCGCATTTGTATCTTGCACTGAACTGAAGTTCTAGGTTTCTAGCCAGGAAAGTAGTTTTCGGTACACACTGTAAAACTCCAACCATAGGTATTAAGTTTTTTCGCTTCTGCTGTGATATACCACTGTTGGATGGTTTTTGGCGTAGCCTTAACATGCTTGTGGGCCACGGCACACGTGTGTGGCGGCTATCACTCCTAGGCTGCAGGGGCGGATCTACAGTGGTTCATGGGTGTTCAGCTGAACACCCAAATTTTTTGACAAAAAATCTAGTATATATAAGGTATAATACATATGTATATATATAATTGGATCAAATCAACTCTTTATACCCCAATTCGGCCGACCTCCCGAGAGAAACGGAGCGCGGCGACCGCGCGTGAGGCCCAGCCCATTTTCTTTCCGCGCGGCCGCGGCCTGCCTATCCCCCACCCCTGGTCGGCCGGTCCCGGTCCCCGCTCCCCCGATCCCCATTCGGCAAACCTAGCCTCGACGCCTCGCCTCCGCCTCGGCGCGCAGCCTCCGCTTGCCACCTCCGCTCGCCGAGCCCGCCGCCGCCGCTCGCCTCGCCGCCTCGCCCTCCGCCTCCACTCCGCCTCGGCGCGCCACCTCCGCTCCGCTCCGCCTCGCCGCCTCGCTCCACCGAAGACCGCCTCGCCACCTCCGCCCTCGCGCTTCGCCTCGCCGCGCGCGCCTCGCCGCCTCGCCGCCTCGCCCTCGGCTCCGTGCGCGGCTGTGATGATCATGGCGCGGCGCCTCCGCGCCGGGCTCCAGCCTCCGCTCCGCGCATGATCCACCACCGTCGATGGCGACTGCGACCGCATTTTACTAGTACGACCGTCACATACCATGTATTGCCTCGTTGCAAATCACAAGAATTTAGATGCTAGTTGTGATGCTATGTTGCTCGATTCTATTTCGCCTTTTCGTGAAGCTTGCGCTTTGTAGGTGAAATGGCTATCAAATCTGGTGTGGGTGAGGTTTTAATTGCTTTATAAGCTTGTTAATTCACCGCTAGTCAATTATGTGGTCGCTGCGGTTTCAGTTGGTTAGTCATTTGTAATCATGCAATGCTATCAACTAATTTTGGTGTTCTAATTAAATGGCTTATACATTGGGGAAAAAAGTGAAGTTGTCTGGTCAATGATGGTTCCCTACATGCTACATGCTAGAAGTTACCTCTTCTGTTGTTTTGGCTGAGAGGTCATCTGATTATTTGTAATTTTGTGTTAGTGTAAAATGTATTGAAGCTTAGTTAAACAACCAAAAATTACATTACAATCACTGTTTCCTTTGCCAATTGCCATTCATGATCTTGTCAATATATTATTCTTTTGTTAATTGGGGAGTCTTTGTAGGAACAGATATTTCTTTGTATGTGAGTATCAGAGTATGTCTGAGATTGTTGTTATGTGTTGAAAAATGAAAATGAGCAATGCTTTTATGCTTGTATGTGAGTATGTCTTTGTAGGATCTTGTAACACTTGTATTTTATGATTTTATAGATCTTTGAGTTTTAAAAAATGAATAAGTCTACAAATCTGAGATCTTTGTGGGAGAGAGCTAAAAAGACACAGAAGATAGCGTCCACCTGTGAATGAAAGCCAAGTTCAGAATGAGACGAATTCTCCTTCTATTGACAATGAGCTATAGCTGGTATGTTAACTATTACTATTGTAGATCTTTATGTTTTGTGCTGAAAAATATTTTTATAACTTCGAACACCCATTCCAAAATTCCTGCGTCCGCCACTGCTAGGCTGTGTTCTAAGACGTGAGACGGCAGCTGACGGCCAGTGCCAGACCAGATATTTTAGCATGATCAAGATCGATCTTCACTGACATCCTGGCCCTGTTTTTTTCAACGGCTTTTGCCTTCTCATAACAATCACTATTTATTAATCTAAACAATCACTATTTATTAAACTAATAAACTATAGTATAAAAAAACATGATCATATTTTCGCATGTATGCACAGAAAAATTCCCAGTTTCGAGACGAAGGGAACATACATTTCTGATATTACGTCATGAAACGGCAACACGGGTTTGCGCAGCCTGTATCCTATTTGGAACTCTGGAATGTCATATGAATGATTTTTTTAAAAAAAAGAAAAACCCTCCAAAATCCCTATGGTTCGAAATAGGGCATTTCAATCCCAAGACGCTGACGAACAAAGTTCGTGTGAAACACATACTTTGGGCCTGCGCTACCCTCTTCTACACATTCGACCCAATAACAGGGCCCATTTCCTCTAGACCGTCCCATCAAAACGCATGTACTCCTTGCCACAATATCCTGCTTCACCTGTTCTTACATAGATAGATCACCAAGAACCCATGATCACCATCCCTGACATCATAGATAGACCACCAAGAACCCATAATCACCATCCCTGACATCATAGATAGACCACCAAGAACCCATGATCACCATCCCTGACATCTGCCGTGCAGTTGTCAATCGTATCCAGCAACACAATTTGTATCAGCTAACAGCATGTGTTTGTCACAAATCACGAGTCGTGTGTGTAAAAACCAGACATGAAGAATGGTGCTGAAACGGCATATCGATCATAAGTGTAATTTCCACAGAAATAACAAGATACCATTACCCAGGGATTAACTGTACAGTCTGTACATCGGCAAAAAAAAATGTCATGCAGGCAGAGAGTGAGAAGAAATATGCAAGCAGAATGACACATGCAGGCTGATGATATCTGCCGAGAAGAACGTCTGAGCTTCGAAGTTTCTCATCAGGTCTGTCGTCACTTGCCCCCGACGCCATCGGCAAGCGCGGCCACCTTCTTCTCGAGCTCAGGTTTGTTGGCCCCGACGAGCTTGTCCACCTGCTTCCCGTTCTTGAGGAAGAAGAACGTCGGGGTCGCTCGGATGTCCCACGACGAGCTGAAGTCCTGCAGGAAATTCGAGAGAGGGTTACTGGTTGCACCATCGAATTATCTGGTGTAACATGTGATAAAAAAAAATAGTTCAGATGAGAAAAGCATCAGAGCATATCAATTGTTCTTAGGCGGTCAGATTAAGCACCCAAGGGGTTTCTCCACAAAAGTTTTTGAAGGGCATTATCAATTGTGTAGAGCATGCAGCTGTCGGTAGTGTGCGATATAGTTTCTGAACACGTTACATGTCGCTACAACACTGCAATTTGACTAATGTTGGAGAATTATTGAAAAGTGAGTGTGTGATATCTTAAACACCTATGTAAATTCTCAACGTAAACACTGTCGGCCTGAAAGAAATAAGGGGGTCTTCAGGAATCAGAATGCCGGGAAGTCCACAGAAGACGAAACTACTTGCATATAAAAGGGGAAAAGATTAGGAGAGCATTGGTTACCATTAGCTCGTCGACATCCACTGTCAAGAACATGAGTTGGGGGTATGTCTGTGACATCTCAACATAAACGGGCGAAATGACTCGGCATGGACCACACCAGGAAGCACTAAAATTTGCAACAACCTACAAAAGATCCATCAATTCATCATTTATAGTACAAATCATAAAAGAAACTTATCAGTGTAAATACCACACTTTATTAAAAAAAGCTAATGTATCTGTTTTTTCCCACCAAGACGGTGTCTCATTAGCTTGACCACAGTGGGCACAATTTTCAGCAGTGGATGGCATATATGCCTAGGGGTAGGAATACTTGTAGCGTTGAGTATCCTTTTCGGCAGAAAGTTATTTACTCAAAACATGAAAACCTACGAACACTGCAACTTAAAGAACGTAGCGTTGTGTGTCCTTTTCAGCATAAAGTTATATACTCAAAACATGAAAACCTACGAACACTGCAACTTAAAGAAGGGAGGAGGTTTTAAGAAAGGCAGAGCCCTCAGGAGTCAGGACTAAGCATGCCAATTCCTATTTACACAAGATGGCAAACTGCTGCAAACATATTAACTATACTACTGTTTTTGTGGGTTCAAGACTGAACAGAAAATGACCTCATTGTACATTTTGTGTAAGTATGTTATAGTATAAGCAAGCAAACGCATCATGCACTCTAATTCCTAAGCCAACACGCTGCAGTGGCTATCAAACCTGCAACCTCTAAAAATGACAAAGTGATTTCTCCATGTTTGCCTTTGCATTATCAGATTTTGAGAAAAGCCTACCTCTATTCACTCAGATCTGGGGCTAGTTGCTGTTCGTATCATACACAAATAGACTTGTTTCCACATTCTCTTCAAATAAACAGGAAAGCAGCATGCCAGCATATTGTCTACGCATTTTCATTGTTCCCATTTCCCAAGAATGGGAGCATGATGATTATCATGGGACAGATACAACTATAAATACATTAGTTGCGTAGTATAAGATGGAACAAATGTAATTTGGCAAGCTAGACCCATGCATACATATTGTAGATATTGTGAGAAACGTCAAAGTATCTCCCATATTAAACATATGGTTTCTCCAAGACACAGGGTAGGTTTACTTACAATTTTCCCATCCTTGACTGCCTCTGCAATTCTTTCGTCCCAATTCTCCTTGCTTGTTATGACATGCACATTGCCACCTTTGAAATCAATCTTCTCTTCGTCGTCAGTGTGTTCCTGTCCAGGAAGAAAAACATGAGAAGCACTGGAAAGTGGAAGCTACTTGAGGACTTGAAAACAGACACCAACAAAATTGCATTATAGTCGGTCAGATAGAGTTGATTGTTCAGAAGAAGGCTGACCTTTCCCATGCAGCATCCCATAGTGAACTTCAACGAACAAAACCGGGAAACTGCTCTCAGCAAGTGACTCCTGGACTAACTGCAAATTCCATTAGAGTCTGCAGCAAGCAGTAAAGTGTTTCTAAAGCTACGACATCAACAAAACTCACACAGCATTATGTCACAGGTAACAAAAGGGTTGTCGATAATACAGGTACATGTTCAAGTGACAACCTCCCGATCAAAAGCAATACTACTGTTGAGAGAGATGACAACCTACTAGGACTTGAGAGGTGTGCTAGACGGATTCCTAGATGAATCCTAATTGAATTAAGATTCCTATTTCTTTTGGGAGAAGAACTAGGGGACTATATAAAGCCATGAGGTGTGGCTATGGGGAACAAAGCCACAAACCAACTCATCCATGCACGAGAGGATTAAAAGCTAGATTATTTTTTAGTACCAGATTCTTGTATAGAGTAAGGATCCAATTGTCTTAAAAGGTTTGAAAGAGTCGTGAGATAGTGATAATCCCTTATGCTCTTTTTGAGATTGTGTTCAAAGAATTTGCGGTCGATTTCGCTAAATCTCTCTCTCGTCGCGATTGTTTCAGCATCATTATTTTTGCTTTCTCTACGAGATCTATGTACTTCATTCTTGATACTGTGCATGATTTTGCCGTATCTCGCAACTTTGATCTAATCTAGGGCTGCTGCACATAAAGAGGGGTATGGAAGGATAAGAACTACTAGTCAAGAACCCAAGCTCAGATCAAGAGGCTATTGACCCATTATCTAACTTCCAAACATCTGCTTGCTAAGTCCTAACTAACTACTGGACGTAGCAACGACAGAAAGAGCTTTAATTCTAGTTGGTCATACTGGTACTCTGGTAGGTCATCATTCAAGACCAAACTCCAACACCTCCATACCACAGCAATCTGAAAAATATGGCGTCTAATTCAACCTAGTTACTCTCCAAGATCCAGATTTCAGCTAAATTGGAACCTAGAAGCCAAGAATTCACATATTCGTCAACCAACCAAGAAAACAGAAAGCAACAGGAACCCATGACCATGGATCCAGGACATGGAGAAAAAATATTAGCTCCCAATAACCGCATCGAGTAGCGCAGACAGAGGCGGATTCCATTAGGCTTTGAACCTGGAGCGATTTACCTGGAATTGGAGGGGTGGGCGCCAACAAGACCCAAAGCCGCGAAGCTGGCAGAGTTGGGGAAAGTTGCTATACCTGCTGTACTAAATATATTGTTAGTATAAAACTCCCCCAATACCTGCCGTTACGTGCACTCACATGGACACATTAGCAGGCAGAAATCACCACCTTCTTCTCTAATCAATGATGAGTGCGTGTGTTTACGAATTGTGCTAAAGAAAATGAAAAAGATAAGGAGAGGACAAAAGTGACTTGGACTCTTGTTCATTTCCTTGGCTGGTAGCTGACTGACATGTGTGTGGAGACGACCACGAAGACTCGTTCTGGCCGGCTGTGCGTGCTGTACTACTGGTCGGTGGCAATGCTCGAGATTTTCTGGGATTAAAGAGAGTTTTACGTGAGTTATTATAGAAGCTCTTTCCGTTTGATTTAGTCTATATGTTCTATCGGCATTTCGAGAATTTTAGACGGGGTAAAGAAGCATTTCTCGACCTTAATTACGTCTTATGTCTGAATGTTTTGGATCGTACTACATTAACAACTTGCTTAATTTTCCAATCAAAGCATTTCCTTTGCAACAAGAGTATGCCCCTAGTACGTCAGTTCGGACTTGAAAGTCTGAAATCTGTTTGTCTAGTTAAATCCATCACCTGAACAAGACTTCACAGAAACAATGTGTTTGTGTCATGGGATTATCTTATTATAACCTTTTGTAGACATCCAACTACGACTTTGTTATCAGAGCTCAACTGCTTAGGCAGACCAGCAACGTGGCACAAAAGACAGCTGCCTGGCTGCATGGCCTATCAAACCAGAGGTACAAAATGTGACAAGAGCATAGTAGCACTACAACAAATATCGACAAACACATTGGCTTAAATGCATCTGAAAGCACCAGGGTTCGGCAGCAAAAAGGATAACCATTAAGCAGCCACTAGGTTACAATGCACTCCAAGTAATCCGTTGACGAACAGCCAAATTATTACTTTCTCGACACGCTGTGAATGGTAAGGCAAAAATTGCCTCTCTGAAACTCAGATGCAACCTTCTGTTGCTGTGGAAACGCTGATTGCTACATTGTGAATGAAAACCAAAGAAAAAAAGAAAGAAAGCGCAACACGGAAAATTGATGCAGTTAACTCTGTCAAGTAGCTTTCTCCAGATTCTTGGCTTCTCGCCGCCTCCTCTCTTCAGCCTCCTCACGCAATCTTTCCTCCTCAGACCTCAATGCTTCGGCTTCCTCTTCCTGTTGCCTTCTCTCAGCTTCCTCGCGCTCCCTACGTTCATCCTCTGCATCCTCTCTTTCATCAAGATAATCAAACTCCTTCTCTGCAGCCATAGCTTTTACTATAGGGTCTCGCAGCTCATATATCAAGCCCCCACCCACCTTGTACTCCTGCTCGTCACCGACAAGGAATAACCGCTGATCAGGCCCTGACACCATTGGTATGTCAACAGCAAGTAGCTTCATGTCATACTGCAAAGGTATTAGAATAAGGTCAGAAGACTTGCTGTCATCATAAAAAATATAAACATAGTAGCAATACCACTCATTTGCTCACTGCTTCAAGCAAGCTAGATGTTATGTTAGTTTTCTTCAAATAGTACTAAAAGGATTGCTTTCTGGATGGCAAGGGACAGGAAAAACTGATACGACAAAAAAGAACTAGTTGGATACAGTGTCAAGGGCCATCCATGTACTACGACCAGCAAAACTCTTTAACTTTGTATGCAAAACTTCATTCATTTATACAAAAGAGCCATCAACAATTCTCCACAAACATAACATAGTGCCATTAAATTTGACGAGAAACCAACATTTGCTCTACTTATATCAATAAGGGGAAATATGCTTCATTTAACTCTGCTTTCACAACATTTGTTCAAACTTTTGTTCATTCACTAAAGGCCCAGTACTTTAATTATATTGTGCACGCATATGTATCAGATTGTTCAATCTAGAGGCAATGAAGTAGTGTTTGCTACAAAAATAGAGAAGGATGATTTAAATACCTGTCCTTTTTTCTTCTTGACTTCAACACTTACAAGACCTTTTCTTTCTGATCCTTTGATGGGGAAGATAAGAAAGCACCGCTTGCCACCAAGCCTAAATTTGAAGTCCTTCAGTTTAGGGCCCCCTCCAGACATAACATATGCTCTGACGTCAGTACCAGTTAAGGGTGCACCCATGACTTCAAGGATTGCAGCAGATGTATTGAGCTTTGTCATCGCAATCCTATAAACCTTGTCAGGATTTATGGTGAACCTTGCACGTACGTACATACCCTATAACAAACATAGACAACTGAAATCATTTGCTCCCCCAAAAAAAACGAGGCATCATGAGTCAAGAAAAGTTGCACTGAAAAGCTTAGATTGTCACCATTTTATGGGTACTCAACATGATAATACAGCAGAGACGCATACAAAAAGTTTAACATAAAATTGGCAATAAGCTATAATGTGCCGCAAGTAAACTGGTCAGATGATAATTTCCTAGTTAAAAAGAATTCTGCAGTCAAGTTCACACTTCTCACATTTCATATTCTGTTGCTACACCTCAGCAGACTCTTTGCAATTTCACCATAAAATTGGCCAAGGACACGAGCACCCAAAATGACATGAACATGAAGGCGATTTAGGAAGTGTGGCAATTTAGGAAGCATGACATACACATCACACAGTTTCAAAGGACAAAACATCGGCATCCCAAGAAATGAACCACCTAGAATAATCTCGAAGGTCACCTAGAATACTTCATCCATCATGAACATACCCCCGTCACATTACCGGAGCCTCTTCATCGCATGAACATTATATCATTGTTACCTAGTCTGTAGCTAAACCGAGAAGAGAAGAGCACTCACGGCGAATGCGACAATGGCGGTGGCGAGTGCGAGGAAACCGTACTTGGCCATCCCCTCGGAGAGCCCGACGAACGTGCTGGCGATGCCGAACATGACCCTCCACAGCGCGATGCAGACGACGACGGCGCCGGCGCCGACGAGCACCATGTAGTTGCGCCTCCAGAAGGCCTCGACCTGCAGCCCCAAGGCCTCCCGGTACCGCGCCGCGGCGCTCCTCACCGCCTCCACCGGCCGCCCCAGCCCCTTCACCCCCTGCCCCAGCGGCGCCAGCTTGGAGCCGCCGCTCGCGACCGACCGGACCCCGCCCACGAGCCGCTGCGGCCGCCGCGGCGGCACCAGCATGTGCCGTACCCCCGCCTGGGGACGCGTGGTGGTGAAGGAACGGAAGGCGGAGGAGGTGGGAGGGGAGGGGAAGTAGCGGGGGATGGGAGTGGGAGGAGGGCGGAGGGCGGCGGCGGCGGGGGAGGGGTGGAGGAGGAGACGGCGGTGCAGGGTGTGCAGGGCCCGCCGCGAGGACGAGAGCGCGGCGGCCATGGGAGAGTTGGGGATCGATAACGGGTTCGCTGGGAAGGAGAGGAAGAAAGGAAGGATGGATGGTTTGGTTAGACTCGATTTGCCTTGCTTGTTTTTCTGATTTTTTACAACCCTTTTTTTGCTTGTGCTTTGATCTGTATGGTGTAGCTTCTGAGGCATAGCTATAGTTTGTGACAAAAAAATGGTTGTTAATCAGGGAGTAAGTGGGATATTTTATGGTCAGGTCGCATTTGCCCACATCGGCTGTAGATGTTTATGTAGACTAATACGGTAGCTCATCAAACATTTAAGCAAGACATGTGATACTCGTCATTTCTAGTGTATTTGGTGCTAAGATAATCGGTGGTGATTCTGCTGGATCAGTTCGTGTTATTGGGAAGAACTACATTAAAAACACTAAAGAGATTGTTGAGGTAAGCTTATATACTAAGCTTACAGTCATAGTCAAGTAAGTAGCTTTCTTAAATACACCCTTTTTTCTGTGACAAACTTTCCTAAATCATAGGGGTTACACTCCGACAATATCCTTTTCCCTAGGCATTTGTGTTCTATTATGGATAGGTGATAGACTAATAGACGCTTGCCTCATGCATTTTCAGATTTAGCAAAGATACAAGGCGGCTACTGGCTACCTACCAATCATTTTCGATGGATCATCTCCAGGCGCTGACAAGTTTGGATACATGAAGATTCGACGACGGCCCTCGTCACAATTGCCAAATGAAGAGATTGGCTTTTGATCGTATTACACAACTCAATTTATCAATAAGCTTCGTCCAACTAGAACACGAATAAGGCGAGGATACGGGTTGTATGCAGACGATGTGGGCTATGCAGGCAGTCGCAGACTTAAGCAAGAAATTAGCCCGCAAGAGGCCATTTAGTGCTTTTTGTGGGGCGGGTTAAGTGGGTATATGGACGGCTCGTGTCTACTTATACCCCTAGTTGTTAGTGTGATTCTAGACTTTAGCTTATTGTTAGGAGCTATAGAGGTTCGAGGGTTACTTTTGTGCTTTTCTCAATAATGATTTACATAATTTTTAAAATATAATAAATAATGGATAGATGTTATTTATCTTTTTATATATTTTGAGATTAGTATTACTCTTATTAGAGATGAAGACATAAAAACATTTAGGTGTTCTTAAACTCGATAGATTTATCAACAAACCAAGCAGCTCCATCAAGATAACTTCCAGCTTTATTGATCAAACTGCAACATTTTTTAACGAGGGGGTTGCCTCCCTGCGCCGCCCAGTGATCAAACCCAGGCTGGCTGTTTGGCCCGCGCCTGCCCTCCACGCCTCACTGGGACGCATCCTACCTTCGATCAACTCGCCTCTCTTTGAGTTAATCGTGAACGTTCGTCCTCATAACACGAAAACACAAATGCTGTGTGTTTGATTTTTTTACCTCGGTAATTCAATTGGAGATTAAACAGTGCTATGGAAAAAAATCGAGAACACACAAAAAGACTTGCGTACCATTTTATTATAGAAGAAGAAAGAGTATAATTAATTGGTTAGATGAGAATACAGTAAAGCTAGCTCATGCCTCTCTCCAAATTAAGAACTAGAAAAAACTTATAAGAGACTAAATAACACCGACAAAAGCAATATAGCTATAGTATCTAGAAACAAAGGCAATAAGCTCTCTCCGAACTCCATAACAACTCTTCTTACCGGATAACCTCAAAACAACTTGCAAGGAGAAACTTATTATTGAATACTCTTACAGTTCTTTCTTTTCATATTATCTAAAAAAATTAGGATCATCATTGTGTCGAAACCTTTCTTGTGATCCTTCTGAACAACACTCTAAGCAGATAAGCAGATAGCTATTATTCCGAAAGTTTAATGTCCACTGCTAGCATGAAATGAGAAAAAGACAAAGATATACTAGATACTGCAGTAATAAGCATTCGATTTTTTACGGCAACCAGCGAGGAAACATATTAAAATTGTGAAAACAAGGAGGGCAGCTAACTAAAGAAAAATATTCTTTGCGTAAAGTTGTTAAAACTTAAAAGCACAGCTAAAATTATTATCAAAAGTAAAGAGAAAAAAATACTGGAGCAAAGCCAAGTGGTTGTGTACTACACTCGACCAAAGAAAAAATCAATCAAAAAAAGAAGAGACAAAGCGGCGGGCTTTCTGTCCTGCCCACATGGGCCAAGCAACCATGGGCCCGGCCTAATTCCATCGCAGCCGTGTCGTTTTGCAGGGAGTTTGCCTGATGTGTGAAGAAATTCGGCGAATTTTATTATCTTTCTGCCATGTATGCCATGCCATGCAATGAATTCAAGGCACTGCGTAAACTCTATCAGGGATAAATGAGGTTGCAGGCGTTTTTTGCTTGATAGCTACTCTTAAGTCTGCATGTAGAACCCTGTGGTAAGTAATGATAGGCAGCTTCAGCTAGCACGGATTTACTTGTGCATTCTTTCCGTATCTCAGTTCGATGCCGCGTTTTTCAGGCCGCGGCCGATTGCTGTCTTAATGCTCTTATGTTCTATCATAAGCGTTTGTATAAAGAAATTAAATGACGGTAAATCAATTTAAAAAAACTGTCATGATAAGTTACTTTAAAAATACTATAAAAAAACTTATCTCATTTATTTATTTAAAAAGATATAAATTATACACTGAAAAGAAAGAGAAGGGTTTGAACCCACTCTATATTTGTACGGGTCGCCTATCTACTTACAGAGCCGCATCTCTTCCAAATCAGCGTGTTTTAATCTGTTTCATAAATGATTTATCATGCATGCGTATGTATGAGCATCTTGGATTATCCTCAACTGGGTGGATTTTCCTGAATCATCTATTAGTAACATACCCTTTTCCCGATGAAAGCAACTGAAGCTACATGACATTCTCCGGTGGTGAAGCCATAAACACGACGAATTAAAAGGCATGGTTCATGGCCCTGCAGTATCTCTGCTTCTGCACGTTTTGTTGTACAGCTTGGACCATTGGCTGAGCAGTAAAGTGTTGGATATAGATCGATTATACTAGTGTAAATTAAAAATTTTACCTCATCAAATAGAAAGTTATACGAGTAAGAAATTATAGATCATTACCATTATACGCACACTGTAGCAGAAAAAGAGTTGAAATAGTCCGTTTCAACGTAGTACGCGTCCATATAGTGAAAGTAATCGATCTCCACCAACTAAATGTCTCCTCCTCGTGATCGTCCCGATCAGCGCCGTAGTCGCAACAGCATCTCTACTGAAGCCCACATGTCCAGGGAGGAACACGTGTAAGCTGGTGTGCTAGTACCACCACGCACGGCAAGGCCTGTGATATGTAATAGCTAGGGTTTCGGTAGGTGTCTATTGGATTCGTCCTCTAGCCCCCATGCCTCTCTTAATATAGCTTCTCGGTGGAGCCCTATGTTAGGGGTCCAATAAGGTGTGAAGTCCACTTAGCCTATTAGTAACAGATTCAATTTGAATTGATGTATTCTAACTTGTTAAATGTGTAACCCTGTAGATTTATGTATATTCGGTCGTGGTCCGAAAACTCATTTTCGGTCCACAAGTCGGTAGCTATCCCTAGTAGGACATATAAACTTCCAAATATGTATAAAGAGCGTGTTCGTATTGGCTACGACTAATAGTTTTTTGGCAGAAAATAAATAGTAGTGCTTGAAAGGAGTGGCTTTTAGAAGGAGAGAGTGAACGGTGAAAAAAGTGAGGGAGAGATGCGTGCACAAGATGAAAGCGAGAGTGACTGGGGTGTGTGATACGTCTCGTGACTCCCTGTTTTATCCTCGGAGTGAGACAGTAGCGAGGTGGGTGGAGAAGCCGCTTTGAGAAGCCATGTGTTCATATTGACCCCAAAGATCACATCGAATGAACCTATATAGTGCTCATGTACCGATTTTTTTGCCTCATGATACCAGATCAAACTCAAGGTGAGAAGCATATTATCCTACGATAACTCGATTCTTCACTTGAAATTGTAGTAGATTACTCAGTTGTGATTGACTCCTCAACTACCATCAGCATGGCCATGCGCTTTCTTAATCCAACCACATCGAGAGGTGCAGAGATATCTCTCTGGTTATAGAGGAGGGACAAATTCTATCTTAATCGCTTATATTTCTCCGCATGTTTCATTGATGATTTCAGGTCTAAGGATGCTACATATACTAGTATGAGACCAATTGATGGCATTTAAGAATATAACAATTCATGCAGTATCTAATGGTAGGTCAATCCAACATTATATTCTCTAACATGTATCCATATTATTAATTTGATATCTCTATATTCATGATCTGTGAAATATGATCATTAATCAATACACATGATGACCTATACATTATAATTGTCCCACATAATGATATAAAACTCAGAAATAATTTTGAATAACATCAAAAAAGAATAAAGAGTTTTACGAACAAGTTGCATACTTATTGATTAATACAAAAAAAATATTTATTTAAAATAACATATTATTTAAAAAATAATAAATATAAAAATGATATAATTATCTCTATAATCATTTTTTAGAGCATATCATTAACACAAAGTTAGATAGCCGGGGCAAACCCCGCTTGACCTTTATTGCACCCATCCGCGATGCACTCCTCTGCGGCCCGCAGTCTGCCCGGCGGCGGCGGACCCCTAAGGCTTGCCGCCGGCGAGCCCGGGCAAGGTGGCTTTGATTAATTGGAAGCATCAGTTAGGCATTGAAAGCGAGCCGCACAAAGATATTGCTGATCGATCTGTGGCTGGGTCTCCTCTCGGATGCTGGCAAGCACCGAGGAGGCGACGAAGGAAGAAAGCAAGCAAGCAATCACGGTGTACATATACGCCATCATTGCCTCGCGCGGAAGCTTCTTCACTGCCCTCAAAGCATTCTCATTGATGTTGTCATGTTATTGTTGGTTCCCTCAATTCTGATTGGAGAAAGGAGAAAGGGAGATGAAATATCACTGCCAGTGTAAGCACAGTGAAGCAGCGATGAAGGATTGAAGGAAGGGCTAAGCGAGTGCTAGTCGCCGTCAACACATGTCGGTTTGGTTCTTCTATTCTGTACTATATTTGCACAAAACTAATTAAAAATAGAGAAATCGTGCGCAAAGAATACTCCAAGTATGAGAGAAGTGATTTTATACTTCCTTCTCTAATAAAAATAATATTAATATCAAAACATATGAAGAAATAAGTAACATATGTCTACTATTTATTGTACTTTAAAAATGATACAAATTACTATTGAGAAAAACATAAAAATCATCTTCTATGAAATTATACGGGCAAAATACAAACATAGCATAAACTGACAAGATCCTCAACTGAGCCTGTCCATTATCGTGGTTTATATGAAATTATATTCGTGCGCATTGGCATCACAAAACATTATGCCCCAAGACAGAGGAACGGTGACGAAACTAATTAAGCTCGTAAACATGAGGTTAGTGCCCGTGTAATTTCGTCCCTGTCGGTGGTGTACTGTCGCCCATGCTTCCTGCCCGGAACGACCACCGTGGCCACGTAAATGGATGTACGCTTTTAGCTTTTGTTTATAGCTATAGTTTATATCTTTTGACTGTTTACAAAAAAAGATATATATATACACAAATAATTTACGTGCTGTTTTGGCTGATATAATAAAGTCGTTACAATATATACTACAATTAACTTATAGAATATATCTTTAAAAGATATTTCGTTTAAAAGATAATTACTATAAAAAATTAAAAAATAGTTTTTAAAAATTAAAAAATGATGCCCATACATTTGCATCGGGAGGTTCTAGTTGTGGGTTATGCTTGTTTGGTTGGTGGTGTGGTATGGGCGATAAGATACTAAATTGGACTTGGGTTAGGCTAAGCTGGTACTTAAGTACCTATGTTAAAAAAACTAAACGGGGTGCCGTCCCATGCGCTTGTCAAATCAGGTTGTTAAGAAGAGTTCTCGCTTTGTTCATCGGTAGTTGATGTGTTGAGTCATTCCACTTGACACAGGAGCTACCACTGCTAGAGCTAAAGTGCTTAGCTGGTCCAAGTGTTGCCTTGATAGCAAACCAGAGGTAATCGTGTAATTTACCTCAATTTCTCCTCTCAAGATACCAGCAGGCCATTCAAAGTCCAAATCTAGGTTCAAAACACGTAGAAATTTCACATAAATTTTACCTATTCACATCAAACAATTTAATTCCCGCATAAATCAGAAAAAAAAATTCCGGCCTCTCAACCAGTCCCTCGCCATTTCTTTAACCAATCCACGTCTTAATTGCTACAATACTTTGCTACACAGTGTTGCATTTTCCTATTGATAGGACTGTTTGCAAGAGAAATGGTCCAGGAGTACGAGCTGAGAATTGTCTTATTAGAAGAAAGAACTACCTGCTCTAATCCGGTGTTCCGGTGCCCAAGCCGACAAGTTAGACGCTTAATTAAAAGGAGAAAGCCGCACCAAACAAACGATTGATTAGCCGAAAGCAAGCAGGCAAGAAGAGTAAAGGACGATCAGCAACGACGGGCCGTTCATCTTAGATTTTATTTATATATTTTGATTTTATGTTATAAATAGTAATAGTTTGTAGAAAATCATATAAAAAAGAGATTTGTGTATGATTTTGATCGATATAAATAAAGTTATTATTGTGTATATTATAATCGACAGTAGATCCTGTGTTAAAAAGACACTTTATTTATAAGTTAGATGTTAGAGAAAAATTATTTGTTTAAAGAATAGTTTTTAGGAATTAATATAAACAGGACCGATAGGTAAGCAGGGTAATCTCTGTCCCGCGACCACATTGCTCATTTATTTACGAAAATAAAACCCACGCTCGGAAAAAAGGATCGAAAAGGCAGACCGAAAATATCCTAAGAGCCTGGGGAAATTCCTCCCACTGCGGCCACGACGACGACGACGACGACGAGCACGGGACCCCTCCACCGCCTCCGCCTCCGCCTCGCCGCGTGCCTCCGCGCCTCCCCGACGTCGTCCCCGCCTCCTCCCTCCTCCGACGCGGCGCCGCCCGCCCTCCGCCACCGCCGCCGCCGCCTCTGGAAGCTGCCGTCCCGTCCCCCACACCCGATGGACGCGCCGCCCCAGCCGCCGCGGCCTCCGTCCCCGCCTCCCCAGCCGCCTCCCCCCGTGGCCGCGGCGTCCAGGAGGTACGGCGTGCACTTCTCCGCTTCCAGCTTCATCCAGGCGCCGCTCTCCGCGCTGCTCGAGTACTCCGGCATCCTCCGCGCCGACCCCGGCGGCGGGCCCCACCAGGCGGGGGGCAGGGGAGGTGAGGTGTCGATCCGGATTGTCGGGGCCGGCGAGGCGGGGGCGTCGTCTGAGAGGGGGGAGGAGGGGGTCGTGGAGGAGGACGGAGACGCCGCGAGGGCGCACCCCTCCGCGCCGGCGCCGCCGACGGGCGGCGGGGAGGGCGGGAGGGAGTCCTCGTCCTCGTATCAGAGGTACGACATACAGCAGGTGGCGAGGTGGGTGGAGCAGATACTGCCCTTCTCCCTATTGCTGCTCGTCGTCTTCATCAGACAGCACTTGCAAGGTCGTGCCCCCTTGTTTACCCTTATCCACAAGCTCAAATCGATATGTTATCATGTGTTTGGAGCATATATAATTGCATTTGTTTCTTTCAGTGCGAGAATCGCAGAGGAAATGTTGAATGTTGGCCAATTTTGATTTGGGTTCTGTGCAGGTTTCTTCGTGACGATTTGGATTGCTGCGGTGATGTTCAAGTCCAACGATATCCTGCGCAAGCAGACTGCTTTGAAGGTTCATGCTTGTTTTGTTGAATTTTGGTGTAACTTACCCATGACTAGTGTGACAAGAGTATTGAGTAATTAAATAAATCCAATTTGTTGAATGCTGTCATGCTGCTTAGTGTTAATTTGGTGTAATGTAAATGTAGCAAATCTTTGAATGAACGCAATGGTGATATTTTGGTTATTTGGTCACATCACCATTGTATTGAACATTTTCATGGATTTTCTGTATTCCAACACATTCTCATTCCATGCTTGTGTATTAGCAATCACTAGAGCTATGCTGTGCTTTGCACTTGTGTTGTGCTGTTGTCCAAGGATAAATTAACTGGATTTCGTTGCTGGTTTATAACCTCGGTCCTACAGCTAACATATTGCAATGGCTACATGTGTGTATACAAATTAATATTTTGTCTGTTAGTTTGAGCTTTACTGAAGTGATTAATCAATTCCTGAAATTGCTTGACAGTTCTAGTTATATAGGGGCTTGTAATTAGCTTCATGTTCCTGCCTTTTCCAGCATGCACTTAAGTTACAACAACTCGCGAGCTTTGTTGCCTTTTGATCCTTTTGGAAAGATGTTCTCTATTATTGACAATATGGTGCTTAACTATAATCCTTTTTCCATTTGGCTAATTTTGCTTGTTTCTCCTGCTTGATGCAGGGGGAGAGAAAAATTTCAGTTCTTGTTGGGATTACAATATTATTTGTTACTCATGTATTTGGAGTTTACTGGTGTTACAAGAATGGCGACCTTATTAGACCTCTGGTGATGCTTCCTCCAAAAGAAATACCACCATTTTGGCATGCGATATTCATCATCTTGGTTAATGGTATTTTCTTTTCTCCCACGGTGCTTGAACATATTTAGTTTTTGGCACTGATATGGCTTGTAAATTCACACTGTTTATATCAGTAAAGTCATACTGCCTGAACACATTTAGTTTTTGGCACTAGTGTTTTCATTTTGTGATCTAGCTCAAGCGTTCACCTGGATTTACTTAATGCGGATATTATGTACAAATAATTTGGGTTGTTTTCTATGTTGTACGTGGTAACATGTCCCTATAAGCATGGCCATTTATATGTAATGGACGACATTGGTCAAATTAACCATACTGTCTTTAGAAGTGGCGTTCTTCATAAATTTTTTTAAAAAAAACTCGACCTGCGGGGGGGGGAAGAGCCACCCCCGGGCATTTCTGGTAGAAGAAGATCTTCTCACGCAGATCGAGAAAACCCCCGAACCCCTGCCCACACCCTGACACGGAGACCCGTTACCCGCGTGAGAACGGGCCGGGTGCTAAATCCGTGCTTTGGCTTGTGGGGCAGACGAGGGGATTTTTTTACCCGCGGAAACCACATAATTCTCTCACCCAGAGGGGAGTCGAACCCGGGTCGGCGGGGTGCTACTCAGTGCCTTTACCGCCAGGCTGAAGGACCTTTCGCCTTCATAAAATTTTTAATCACTTGGTTTTCTTCTAATTTTATGCAGACACAATGGTACGCCAAACTGCTATGGTCATCAAATGCATGTTGCTGATGTACTATAAGAACAGCAAGGGCCGTAGCTATCGTAGGCAGGTAGGCCATTCTACATTTGTAATCCTAGATTTTCTGTGATGTATCTTGGTGTGTTTTTTTCCCTGATAGCTCCAGGTGCAGCATTATTGCTTCTGTATAATCGGGGAGCTATAACCGATTTTTCCATTTGTTCAGGGTCAAATGTTAACAGTTGTGGAATATTTTCTACTTCTGTACCGTGCATTATTGCCTACTCCTGTATGGTACCGTTTTTTCCTGAACAAGGAGTATGGAAGCCTATTTTCTTCTCTAACCACTGGATTGTATCTTACTTTCAAGTTGACATCTGTTGTGGAAAAGGTGCTACACCTTCCCGATCTAATTTCAGAAGTGATGCTGACTTATTGAGTGAACGCCTTCTAACACTTTTAACTGTTTCTGTCAGGTTCAATCATTTTTGACAGCATTGAGGGCATTGTCTCTTAAAGACTTTCATTATGGTTCATATGCAACGAGTGAGCAGGTAACTGAAATGCTTTAAGAACTAAGCAGTGGTTGGTTGTCACTTGTGACCAATTGTCCACAAGTAATGATGGCTTGTGAAATATGCATCGCATGGGACATTGCATAGTGGAACTTTTGACACGCATTATTTCTTTACTTGACTACCTTAATGGTGTATGGTTTCAGGTTCTTGCTGCTGGAGATATGTGTGCTATATGCCAAGAAAAGATGCATGCTCCCATTCTTTTGTGTTGTAAACATATCTTCTGCGAAGATTGTGTCTCTGAATGGTAATCCACACGCATTTGATCTTTCTTTTACCTCCGTATACATCTTTTTATCGATTTCGTGTCTTTTAACTTCCAGTCAAGTCTTGCATTCCTCTCATAACACCTTCTGGATGACGGCAGGTTTGAGAGAGAGCGGACATGCCCGCTGTGCAGAACATTGGTGAAACCAGCAGACCTCCGGTCTTATGGCGATGGTTCAACAAGCCTCTTTTTCCAGCTGTTCTAGGCAACCGAAGCCTCTACTCTGTGCAGACAAGAAGGCAGATGTTAGGTGCGCGTGCGTTTGCTGGAGTACACGAGTGTGGTTCTTAGTGTGCGTATCATCCCCCTGTATAGGCTCTTGCGGGATATGCTTGTGCAGATCACTAGTATAAGACAATTTACCTGACCCTATACGAATTACATATAGTAAACAGAAATAAAAACACAAGTATATGTGTGTATGTTCCAGACGAGTAGTGATGAACTGTTATGCCTAACGAATAGAAGTGAAATCCGGACTGGACGGCGATGTGTAGTTTACTATCTGGGGTAGTCGTGTCGTGTGAACCTAGACAAACTCGAAGGCCCGGTCTCTCGCCGTAGTACTAACGAAGGCGCATTCATTCGTAAGAAAGAACACGTCTCAAAAAATGATTACGAGTTAACGATTGTGGTTGATATTTTTTTTCTTCTAGAACGAGCGTTTGTGCGAATGAATCAAATGACAATATATTGATAAGTAGTTTTAAAAAGGCTGTCTTGATAAGCAATTTCAAAAAGCTACGAAGAAACTGTCTCATTTATTTGTTCAGAGGAAACCATAAGCATGTTAAGAATGGTTTTTCTTATGGCTTAGGCTTCGGCTCATGCGTGAGCGTGTCCCACCCCACCAACAAGAAAGTCGACCAATCCTCTCGCGTGAGTAGGGTGCTCACTACGCGCCTCCCTTTCCTAGATCTACTCCTCTCTCCCTCCGCCGCCCTCGCTCCCTATGCCTTCGGTGTCATAACACATACCGGGTCCCCCTCCATCCTCCGTGTCGGTCCCAGTCACCCCTTAGACCTACGCGCGTGCCCCTTCCCGTATTTGCACCAGCTTCGTGCCATGTCCTTGACACCCAACGCTTTATTAGCGTGGTCCCTGTCCCCTCCAACTCGACCACGCTAGCGTACTATCTACCCTCGCCCCGGAGTCTGGGTCGGTGCCCTCTTTACCTCCAAGAGGCGTGTCTGTGTGTAGATATGCACCAGCACGTGCCCCCCAGTCTGGTTCGTGGGGCCCTACCGAACTCCTCTTTGCCTGGCGCCTCCATCCCTGCAACTGAGAAGGCATCCAACACCGACACGACCTCCGACGTCACAACCGTGGTTGCTAGCCAGTCCGAGGTCTGCAGCACCCCACATGGCCTCTCCGATGCGCTTGCTGCCTCCCTGTCTGTCTTGCAAGCTGTGATGCGCGCGATGTCTGCGGTCGTCATTCACACCCTCCTGCAAGTTGTGCCCATCGCCATGTCAGAGGAGCATGAGAATACTGCCACGAAGGTAAACACTATGTGCCCTTTCACAGATCTTGTTAGATGTCCTTCGTCTGAGCACGTCCCCATCGCTGTTGCTATGTTTGAGGAGCGCATGCCCTTACTCTTTCGCACCTTTGAAATTGAATTGGTGATGAACAAAGATGGACAACTCCTCGGCGAACGACAAGGTGTGGGATGATGTCACCAGTTTGGCATTCCTAGATATTTGTCGTGAGGAAGTACTCGCCAACAACTAGTCAATGGGTTCTCTAAACAACCGCGAGTACATGAACCTTCTTATGAAGTTCAAGGATTGTACTAGCTGCTCCTACAGCAAGAAGCAATTCAAGAACCGCTGAGACACCCTCAAACAGTCATACACAAAAGTAGAAGACTCTGAAGCTCAATGCATCGGGGTTTAGGCTTTAATATGGAGAGAGGTTTAATTATAGCGGACGCGTCGTGGTGGGTGTAGTAGGAGCCGGTATGATACTCGGTTCTTCCCATATCCCGTATGTCCTTGTACCTACCTTGGCGGAAACTAGTATTGCATTTGTGCTTCCTGCCAAGCATTACAATTATTGCAGAAGTTCCAGAAAGCACTACTGGCTCACGAGTCGCTCATGGCTGATGTGTTCGATGGCGCTCTATGCACCAACAAGCACGCTGACATGTTGGTAGACAACCGGCTCCACATGGACGTCAGCTCCAACAACGACTCCGCTACACAGTCATAAACTAATGGTAATTTTAAAGCTTATATTGGTATTTTGTTAAGTTATCGGTGTTAACTTGATTTTACTAATGGTAATTTATGTGTCTTTCGTATGATAATTATTAAAAATCTAGATGATATACTTTATTTTTAGTTGTAATTTTGAATTTCTTAAGTTATATGGCATAATTTAATAATAATTATTATAAATAGAAGACTAATATTATTTTATAAAAAATAAGTGCTCTATAAGGCTAAAGAACACCAAGATGCTCTATAGTTAACCCCATAGGAAAAGGAAAATCAAGAACATTCGTGCTTTCCCTTGCCGACTCGGCCTTCCTCCGTTGCTTGCCTTGCCTACTGCTAGGCTTCCCTTCCCTTCCCTTCCCTTCCCGTCCTCCCGCATCCGCCTCCCTTCCGCCGCGCGCACTGGTGATTCCTCTCTCCCCGCATCCGCGTCGCCTCCCGCGAGCGCAAGAGGTACCACCCCGCCCGCTTCCTTCCTCTCCCTTCCCGTACCATCCTCCGAAACCTTGGGGATTCGGATTTCCCTGCCGTGCCGATTTGGTTTTTTTGGCGCTTCTGGAACCTTCCGCGGCTATCTTTTTTGGGGATCGGGATCCTCGGTCCCTGCTAGGGTTTCCTTCCCTTCTGCTGGAAGCTAGTTTCGCGCCGTGGGAGACGGGCGCGCGCGCGCGCGAGTCGTCGAGCCATTCGAGAGGGGTTGCTCGATCGGGAGGTGGTACTGTTGGTTACCCTTGCTCGTTGATTTGGGCGTTCCGCCATTCGGGTGGCGCCGACGCGAATCGCGCGGGTTTGAGCCGAAATTAAACGTATCGAGAGTATCTCAACAGTTAGTGGAGTAACAGGGCGCTAATCAATCGTCTTGTTGATTTGGGGTTATAGGGTCAGGTAACACTGGCCACGAGTAGAATCGCGCGATCGTACGATCTTTCAGCAAGTCGATCTCACACTCTTGTAACAAGTTTAAGCACCACGATACAATATGCGCATCCCAATAATCTGAGGTTCTCTTGTGCATCGAGCTCCACTGGTCGTCTTTTGATGCAATGCACTCGACGGTCCAATAATTATTGGCATTGTATCTAGATTTCAACACTTGTTTGAATGATTAGTGTTATTGGTTTGGGAGGGGGTTCGAGTAACCAGTTGATCACACTCATTGTAAGGTGTTTTTATTTTAGCTGCTATTTATGTTCCCTCCTTGCTGCAGATCTCCAAAAACTTAACCATTGTTCTTTCTTGCAGTTGCTGACACAGCAACCACCTTTGGCGTAGCTGAGCTCGTTGCATTTGGAGTTGATTGGTTTGGCTTGTCTGCCCTCCTTATGAGCTCACAAGTCTCCACGTCACAGGATTTACACCCCCCAGGCAAGCTTGGGACATTTGAGTGCCCTCACACATGGCCACTTTCAGCTCCTACGAGCCAGGCTGAAGCAGGCAGCGGTGATGACCAGGAGGTCAGGCTGTTGTCGGTTTCTTGGAATCAGGACTTCGGTTGCTTCGCTGCTGGCACCAGCAACGGCTTCAGGATCTATAACTGTGATCCTTTTAAGGAAACTTTCAGGAGGGATCTTAAGAGTGGTGGTTTTGGGATTGTTGAGATGCTGTTCCGTTGCAACATCCTTGCTCTTGTAGGTGGTGGCTCAAATGTGCAGTATCCGCCAAACAAGGTGATGATCTGGGATGATCACCAGAGCCGTTGTATTGGAGAGTTTGCCTTCCGCTCTGATGTTCGGGCTGTAAAATTGGGGAAGGACTACATAGTGATTGTTCTTGAGCGGAAGATATATGTTTACAACTTCATGGATTTGAAGCTGCTATATCAGATTGAGACCCAGTCAAATCCCAAAGGATTGTGCTGCCTCTCTCATCACTCCAATACCTCAGTGCTAGCCTGCCCTGGGCTGCAACAGGGACATGTTCGGGTAGAGCATTTCGGGCTGAAGGTGACAAAGATGATTACAGCTCATGATTCACACATTTCTTGCATGGCGTTGACTATGGATGGTCTCCTACTGGCAACAGCAAGCATGAAGGGTACTTTGATCAGAATATTCAACACAATGGATGGCGCTCGCCTGCAAGAGGTGAGAAATATTTTCTATCGCTCTGTATGATGATATCTTGGATGATTCTTCTTTGGTTCCATGACATCCTTTTTGTGAATAAACAGCGGGGCATCTTTATGTTTTTTCCTCACCAGTGTTCGTAGTATATGTAATTCATGTATGTTTATCATGAGCGTGTAATGATCTATTTGTCTAAATGACTTGTAGGTGCGCAGAGGGCTTGACAAAGCAGAGATATACAGCATTGTGCTATCGCCCAATATGCAGTGGTTGGCAGTGTCCAGCGACAAAGGAACACTTCATATTTTCAGTCTGAGAGTCAGAGTTGCAGGGGAAGATGCAAGTAATGAGCAGCATAGTCTTGAAGGTCCAAGGATGGACCACCAGAACTCTTCTAGTTCTATAGATCCTCTTATACAAACAAACACTGGATCCAATGCGAGCTCATCATTGTCTTTCATGAAAGGTTAGAATGTTACTCTTGTTTGCACTTTTTCTTAGTTGGTCTGGTCTGCATCTCATGTGAGTTTTGTGTAGCTTTTGGCATAAATGAAAACCAAAATTCATTAACTTGGCTGCACAGGTTTCTGCAATTTTGCATGCTGCTTATGAAATGGTATGATGAATATTGAGTCTAGCTTTTGCATGAAAGGTATGTGAAAAATATAAGATAATAAGATTTAAGAAGTGATGTCAAAACATAAGATCAGGCAAACTGCTACTCTGCTGTTGCTGTGAAAAACTATGGAACAAAGCCAACTTCGAGATCAACTCTCCGAGTCCTCTTTAGAACCTATTGGATTAGTATGTATACATGTTGAGAGTATTCTTTGGCTCTTTGCTTTCGTTTTATAATCTTTATAAACTATTGGGCTGGCTTCTCAAAGAACTCAAGTCATTAACTTACTGTGCTGAATTTCTCCAGGGATTCTGCCGAAGTATTTCAGTTCAGAGTGGTCATTTGCTCAGTTCCATTTACCAGAAGTCACACGCTACATAGTAGCTTTTGGCGCTCAAAACACTGTAATGATGGTTGGTCTGGATGGCAGGTACTCAGTACTCACCTCTAAGGATTAAATTTTATTTACAAGATTGTCCTCTGAGCAAATGCAACATAGAAATGAAATATGGACCTGTATGCTGTAGAACATGTTATTCAGTTAACCTTTGCTGTTAATAGTCATTGACTTTGTAGCTATGTGGGGTTTTCACTACACAATGTCATGGCAATTATGTCATATTTAGCTACAGAAAAATACAGCAGTCAATATAATAAAGGAAAAAGTCCACTTTACTCCCTTAAAAGTATCGATTTTGTCCACTTAACCCTCTGAACTTTTTTGGTCCTCTTAATCCCCTGAACATCACTTCATCCCCTGAGACCTGTTTTGAAAGTAGTTTTCCCACGGTGGCCACCACGTAACCTGTTTTGCCGCTGTGTCATCACACATGGATGCTGACATCATCTTCTACATATCCTCTCTGTTTAGATTGGAGTAGTGGACAATTTACCTTGCAGGCATGCAGCATAACAGTTTCCGTTTAGCCAATTTTGTTGATTTGGCAGATATTTTCTTCTCTGTCAAATGGATGTCCCAGCATATTCCTCCTGCGTTTGTTGAAAGTTTTGCTGATTTATCTGATTGCATCGACCTTTGGCATTTTCAGCTTCTACAGGTGCAGCTTTGACCAAGTAAATGGCGGGCAGATGTTCCAGAAGGAATATTTCCTGTTTCTGAAGGCTGACAGCCCTCCCGTGAGGTCCTTGACTGCCTGAACTGCATGATGATATGATATCGCCTTGACGACATGTACATAGAAGGTTGTGCTCAGGTCATTGTATATATCGTCTTCTCACCGGCAAAGTTCTAGGTTGCCGGAATGAGAGCTGGGTGTCGGACCGCAACCTATTTCCTTTACCATTTTGCAGCATTTGTCCTCCCGTCCAAATTTCAATGTTTATTTGATCACGTTTCCTTTCTATGAACAAGAACGTCCATTGATATATAACATAAAAGTTTTAAGAAGGAATACAAATACGAGCTTGTCTGCAAGGCCGTAACAATTCTCAGACCTTTTCCTGTCAGTAGATTATTAATCTGACTGCTACATTGTGCAATGCACTAATGCCATTGTGGATTTCTGCATATTGTGACATACATTTTCTAAATAGACTCAGATGGCTAGATGAATCATGAATGTACGCCCGTTCTAAACAATGATAGTTTCTGGTTTTTGAAAGTCAAAAGCTGTTTAGAATGTGCTGTCTTTTTAATGCTATTTTTTCTTATTTTTTGGCATTGTCACGGAGGTATAATGATGTTATTATTTTTTTTCTATTTTTCTTTATTTTCTTTTAATTGAATAATTTTAGAAAAAACTAACAACCGCTATAATGTTATTGTAGTCAAAAGCCACAACACTTTAGAATAGAGTATACACACCAGTTGATGTGCTTTGAGATTCGTGACATTTGATGTGGGTATCTTCATATACCCATAAAAAATTATATTTGAGATATTAAACTTTAAAAAAAATTCAACTTCAGTTTAATTAGTTTGAGTTACTTTCATAGTATATACTCACTGTAGTATCAAATTCAAAAGTAATTCAAAACTCACTTATCATAAATATATTAAGGGTATAAAATATTTTCATACCCAAACTCTAAAAAAATTATCAATCATACACGTGTAACGGACGATTCTTAATGTAGATGTCTAAGCACCCAGGTGCTTTATATAATCTCTCTCTGTGTGTAGTTTGGCTTGGTAGGTCTAGTTCTTGTGCTTGGCATGTTTGATCGATGGAAATTACTAACAACCATATGTCCGATGGTATCATATGCTAGCAATTAAAGCCCACTAGATATCGAACACCACGCCATCCAGTCTCCTCCTCTGACATCTCCCCAAAATATAACAAACCTCTCCATCTTTGGTGGTTTACCGGTCGGAATCCTGCATCTCTCCCATGGGACTTCCTCCTCTCTTTTCAAGCATCGCTATAGTGAGCTTCGACTAAGCCATTGCAAGTGTTCAATTCGTGCTCAAGGGGAGACTTCTGCTATAGCCAGAGCTCATCGAGGGTCTCCCCCTTTTGAGGAGTGACGGAGCTCATCAGATTTGTAACTACCGTGCGCTAGAACACACTGGATCTAAAGGAGAAGCAATGGCGTTAGGATCAGCAACCACTGGGCGTGGTCGGCTAGGGCTCCTAAACTAGGGCCATTGCCACCTCATCCTCCTTTGAGCTTGGTTTGTTATTGACGTTCGATGCCCGATCCCCTCCAGCGGTATGCTTGTTGCAAGTGTTTTTTTTCTAGATTTATTGTAACAACTTTATCAATTTTTTGCATGAGGTATTTCGTTTTTGTTGCAGTGTGTCTTTGCAAATATTGTAGCAAAATAGAGTTTTGTTATTGTTGGGTTGTGGATTTGTTACACAAGAATTTTTTTGTGGCAGTAGGTTTGCTAGATTGGTGTGTTGTATGTGTTGTAATACATTGTTGTAACTGTGGAGGAATTTTGTTTCATGTTCATCGGATTGATGTTGTGCCTCACTGTACATTTATGTGCATATTCAATTGTTTGTATGATCTGTCTCGGTTTGCTATAGATTTATCTCGGTTGTTGTATTTTGTAAAAAAAAATGGTGCATCAATTGTTATCGAATATTGCCACCATTTTTTAAATGCTACAATGTTGTAACATCAAATTTTATTTATTTGTGATATTTGAATTGGTTTTAAAAATGTAGCTAAATCCAAGCTAATGGTTTCATGCAATTTTGGTGAGAAGATGATATTTTTTTCAAGTTTTTTTATCGGGCATTGTGTTGTTATTGATATATTTTATTGTACACATTATCTAAAGATATTTATGTCGAAGTGTACAATGTAAATGCTTTCACCGTACGTCAGACGTTAGCAACACCCTTGATCCATTCTTCGTGGCCGTGCTGCTGCGCATGTGACAATGTAAAAGTCATGAAAAATTCTAAAAAAATTTCTATATGTACTTTACCTATATACAAAATTTTAAGTTCAAATTTATTCTATATTAAGAATAATAAAAAAAGAAAAATCTGACAAATTTAAAATCTAAATATTTGTCAGATTTTCTCTTTTTTGTTACTTCTAACATAGAATGAATTTGAAATTTTATACATATGTAGAGCAAGTTTATAAGTACATGTACAATTTTTGTTCAGATTTTTTTACAATATTTTTAGTTGGAGTGCATCATAAGCTTGAGTGTATAGTATATGTTCCCGTGCATGCGTTGTTCATGAACCTGATTAGGATCTAGACCTAGACAAAAACTACTATGCATTTACCATACACTCAAACTAAAAAAGTCACGAAAAATTCCAAAAAATTTTCTAGACATACTTTATGGTTTACTCCACCTATATATAAAATTTTAAGTTTAAATTCATTTTATGTTAAGAGTATCAAAAAGAGAAAATTATGACAAATTTGAACTCTAAACACTTATTAGATTTTTCTCTTTTTTTTTGTTACTCTTAAGTCTTAACGTAGAATGAATTTAAACTTGACGTCTTATACATAGGTAGAGGAATTTTAGAAAATACATGTAGTTTTTTTAGAAGTTTTAGCAACTTTTTAGTTTGAATGCACCGTAAATACACCATAAGATGAGTGCATAGCATTTTTTTTGCCTTATATCTAATGGAGTTATTTAACATGAGCTACAGTAAAAAGATAATGAAGTCAACTAAAGTGAGAAACTGCTTCTTTTCAATAAATAGTACTGCGCTTATTTTATGCACGAACGTGCCCTGTATATTCCCAAAAAAAATCACGTAAATTTCGCAACGAACATCTGCTCGAGGTGCCGTCCACTGTTCTGGTACAGCTCATGTACATCTGACCAGTCGCTCTTTGTTGCCCTGATCTTCAAGCAGGGCGGTCCATTTCTTCCGTGTCCATCTCCAGTGGTTGCGCTTTAACTTTCTCTTGCCACCATGGAGTGCTAGTCTTATCAGCTGCAAAGCTATTCTTTTCAGCTTCTAAAAGTTACTTTTCAATTTTTCTACAGTAATTAACTTTTAAATAAAGTATTTTTTTAAGATAGAGTCTACTAATTAATTGTAGTACATACTTTACTAACTTCATTTATATCGACAAAAACCGCACGTGAGTTTCTGTTACTCTGTAATCTCTCATATAAACAGCCAAAAAGTCACAAACCGCAGCAAAAAAAAAAAAAAGAACAGGCCGATCATCTCTTTTCTTGAGATGAGCGAAACCGTGCATTAGATTAAGCCCCAAATCTCGCCAGCACGACTGAAAAGCAACATTTTATCATACTTTCGAGATGACACATCCCTCTGAATCAACCTATGGATAGTCAGCAGTTGCAGTTACGAGATCATGAGGGACAATAACTTGTAGATGCAGCCCCTCATCGCTGGAAACTGAGAGAAAAAAAGAAAAGAAAAAGAAGATTGAGAAACAAGCAATCAAGAAGTACAGGGCTACCGTTACTTTATCATGCAATTATTTTGCCTTAGCAGTGTGGTCAACCTGAATTTTCAGCATCTAAAAATGGCAACCAGCTGCAGCTCCATCACGAGGCACACTTGGTTTACTTTATAGTCTGCTCACATGAAGCAACACCCGTGGTTCACCACGGAGAATGGACTCAAGACATATAAATAAAGCTATCGTAACGATCGCATTAATCAAGCTATGCAGTATAGTATGCACTCCTATAAAATAAAGGGTTGACAGTAAAAACATGCTTGTACAACTATGGATTACCGTCCGATTGTGATCCATGAGGCACGATCGAAAGTGGAAGGCATGTACGCAGGGTAAGACTCAGCGTTCTCGGTATACCCAAAGGTTTGAATATTTCGGTGGGTAAAGCTCCTCTGGTTTCGTTGCCACGTCGTACGGTTAAGGTGAGAACTTGTTTGCACCACAAGGGAGATTTTTAGAGTCCTTCGTACATGATATTATTGCGAGCGGTTCGTAGTTCGACATGTCTCAGCTGGACGACTTCGACCCTTACCGGCCTAGCGTACTGTACTTTAGCCTATTGGACCACCACCGACCACTGAGTAGATAGAACGGTCTTCATACCTCCTCCGACCCGATGCGCAACCTTCGGACCAACTGATGTACTTAACGGGACGTGCTCGTGCGCAACGCAAGAGAAGACCATGTACGGGCAGGCAAGCATGACGAGAAGATAGCAGTGGCTCAAAAGAGTGAGCCATATTGCATCCTGTGATGCATTTTCTGTAGTACTGTGATTACTTTTAATTATACAAATTCATAATGTATCAAATTGTAAAAAATGTGAAATATTCGTTAAATTCATATCTAAGTTAATCCAAACAAACGTGGCTAATTCAGGCCACATAAAATTCCCAAAAAATTACATAATAACTATTACTGCATCAGGAGGCTTCACATAAAATTTTGTAATTTTTAGAGCTCGTTTGCTATATGTAAAAACTCACAAATATATCAAAATTGTATGAATTTTTGAGCAACATTCGCTATGGATAAATTTCCTAAAAATTACGCTGCGAGGAACGTTGTGTCAAAAGACTGTACATAAGGTTTTGTAATTTTTTGAGCTCATTTGATATATTTAAAAATTCAAATAAATACTAAACAGAAAAATTAGACAGGTAATTAGACCGGCTAATTAGCCGGCATAATTACCTGTCGCCTGCGGGCTAGACAGGTGCTCCATTGGGCGGCAGGTTGCCTACCGTCCAGTGAGAGGGTGGCAGGCGCCTGCCGTCCGACCGTCGAACGGTAAAAATGATATTTTTTGTTAATATAATAAAAATATTACTATTTTTATAAATATGATATGAAATTGTGCTAAAAGTGATTTTGATTCCCAAACGCTAACGTCCTGCCTACCCCTCCACGGCCAGGCGCCCGCTTCATTTCATTTCTCTATTTCTTCTTCCCACAACAAAGTCCAAAACTTTTGTGGTTAATCTATACTAAGCTAAGCTACTATAGTATAGCTAATTTGGCATAAGCACCATCGCCTTCCACTCTAATTACTCGCCTCCCAGTACTTAGGTGGAGGCGAGGCGAGAGGCCCCGGCCGCGGAGGAGATGGTGGTGGCGGCGGCGCTTGGCGGGGGTCGGCGGAGGCCAGTGTGGCGGTGGGCCATGCGGGCGGCGGCCAGCGCGGTGGTGTGGACGGCGGTGGTGCAGCTGGCGTCCGTCGCCGGGCTCTGGCGGCCGCGGGTCCTCGCGGACCGCGGAGGAGGAGGCGCCGCCGGCCTCGCTGCGCTCGCCGGCGAGGACCGGGTCGCGGCACGGCTCTCGCCGCTGGCGCTCGTGCCCAGGAGTGAGTGCTTGCTTATTCTTCTTGCTCCCCTGCTCCTCCTCGCTTTCGTAGTGTGTAGTTTGCGGGATCAGGGGAAACCCGTGGTTCTCGGATTTGGGCGGAGGGCGAGTCAAATGCGGCCGTTTGCTGGCTAAAGGAGGCGCCTTTCCTGGTGATTCGGCTCAATCGCGGGCTCGAATTGGCGATTTTGGCGTAAATTTCGTGCTCGTTTGGGGATCTCGGGTTTGGATTGGGTGTAAACGTTCTGAATTTGCAATTGGTTCGTGGGATATGGCATGGCGTACTACAGTTTATCCCTTTGGTACCTCAAAGGAGGTGCCTTTCTGAACCTTGACCTAAATGTGGGTTCATATCCTATTTCCTCTGTTGTTCATATGCTATATTTAGCGCTGATTCGGTAAGGCCGACGCTTAGGCTGGACTAGAAATGAACTCTGTAATTGGCGCTGTGGAATGATCAAGGGACTTCTTTGCTTCACAGTTGGTTATGCACCTTGAATACATTTCCTTAGACATGCGGCACATGAGGAAATCAAATGTACGGCACTCGATGTGCCAAACTATCTCTGATTGAAGTAGACTTCTACCAATTATACAGCGGAGTAGATATTTGCAGTATTCAAGCAACTTCCTTGTAGAGATGCATAACTAGAAGAAAATTTATACATCTTGTTGTCTCGGCCCTTTTGTTGGCACTAGAGCTGATTAGGGCCTTGTTGCTTTCTGCAGGAATTTATAAAAGCAATGGCTATCTACAAGTGACTTGCAACGGAGGCCTCAATCAAATGCGAGCTGGGGTTTGTATTAGCTATAGTAACTTCTTGTTACTTTCTTGCCTGGTTACAGGCTGCGAGCGAGCACAACTGTTCATTTTTTATTCGATTGTAAATTGCTTATGAAATGGTATCTTGCAGATATGTGATATGGTAACCATAGCACGCTATCTGAATCTAACATTAGTGGTGCCTGAACTGGATAAAAGATCTTTCTGGGCTGATCCAAGGTAAAGTTTTCCATATAACATTGTTTCAGTAAGATCAACATTGTACCTGTTTGATGAACTGTCTGTCCTGATTTGCTTTCTGAAAATACTCAAACATGAGTTATGATCTTGTGCTGTTGTAAAACAGCTTTCCTCTCCATATTTCAGAACAATCAAGGATTTTGTGTGTGAAAAATGTTTGCTGAATTGGAGCTATTTATTTTGTTAAACGTTTCTTTGCAAATTAGTTTGCTCTTTTCATTTTGCAGTGAATTTGGAGATATTTTTGACGTGAATTACTTCATTAATTCCTTAAGAGATGAGCTGATGATTGTTAAAGAACTGCCTTTGAAACTCCAGCTAAAAACTAAGAGAAGACTTTACTCGATGCCTCCTATCAGCTGGTCAAATGAAACGTACTACCGAAAGCGGGTGCGGATGATATTTCTTACTGCAGGTTGCATGTAGCAGCATAGAAAAAGTTATAACCATATGATCTGAAATCTCCTTTCTTGCAGATATTACCTCTTGCAAGGAAGCACAAAGTAATCCATTTCAATAAAACAGATGCTCGCCTTGCAAACAATGGCCTTCCTGTCGAGCTCCAAATGCTGCGTTGCCGTGTCAATTTTGAGGCTTTGAGATTCACCCCACAGATTGAGGCCCTTGGCAGAAAACTTATCTCCACCCTTCAGAGAAGTGGGCAATTTGTTGTGCTCCACTTACGCTATGAAATGGATATGCTCTCTTTTTCAGGCTGCACACATGGCTGTTCTGATGAAGAAACTGAGGAGCTCACTAGAATGAGGTTGTCTTTTGCATTACAAATTTAGTACTTACACGCTTTACTGTTTTGCTGCTTCAACAGATATAAACTAATCACATTTGAACTACAGATATGCATATCCTTGGTGGAAAGAAAAGGAGATTGATTCTGAAGTGAAGAGGCTTCAGGGACTTTGCCCCCTCACACCTGAGGAAATTACTCTAGTGCTTAAAGCCCTAGGATTTACAAAGGATACACTGATATATATTGCCTCTGGTGAAATCTACGGAGGTGAAAGGCGGTTGGCAGCTTTGAAGGCTGCATATCCTAGATTGGTGAGCACTTTTTCTTTCATTTATGTTGTTCCCTGATATTTTACTTGGGGTGCTAATTTGCTCAGTTTTGCCTTATATTAGTTAAGGAAGGAGAAACTTTTATCTCCTGATGAATTGCGGCCATTCCAGAACCATTCAACCCAGATGGCAGCGCTGGACTACATGGTTTCAATAGCAAGTGACGTTTTCATCCCCAGTTATGATGGGAACATGGCAAGGGTTGTTGAAGGTCATCGTAGGTCTGCTTCTTCAGAATATGATAGGATTTTTTTACTTGTTTGGGTACATTAGTCAAGAAAACGTTTGGGATTGTGTAAACTTCGAATTTTTAGAGTAACCACAAAATTTTGTCTCTGCTTTCTAGTGACTTCAAAACTACTGCCGTTGATATTATACTGATGAACCTTTTCATCAATCCATTTTAGGTATACGGGCTTCCGCAAGACCATCCTATTAGACAGGATGAAACTTGTTGAACTTTTGGATCTTTTCCAAGGAGGTGCATTGTCCTGGGATGAATTCTCTGCTGCTGTGAAGCAGGCACACCAGAATCACATGGGCCAACCTACAGACAGAAGGATCATCCCTGGCCGACCCAAGGAAGAGGACTATTTCTATGCTAATCCCCAAGAATGCCTTGGTTCCAACGGGGGATTAAGAGATATACTCTGATAGAGTGATAGTGCTTCCTGGAAAAGCATTGTCATTGAGAATTGGTGCCTTAACTTGATAGTGTAGTTTGTTCCCTCGGCGACACCATCACTTTTGTACAGCCGACCAAAGTTCTTTCTGCTTACTGAGCATTTACTTCCAAGTACAGGCAGGCTTACATGCCATATGTTTATAACCAGATTTCCTCACAGAATAAAGCTGAAAGGAAGCTCAAGACCTCCGGGTTTAAAAAGAATTGATGCCGGAGGAGCAGCCAATCTGCTCTTTTCCCACCTTCAGTTGCACTTGTTGGAGTTCTTCATTAATTGGTCAGTTTTTTTTTAATTATTTCATTCCCCCCTTCTGCTTCTTCCATGCTCATTGTTTAGGGGCAGTAGCTCTGACTCTGATCATGCGTGTAGAAGTTCAGTTTCCTCAAAAGTGTTTTTTTAATATAAAAAAAGTGTTTCTCCTCAAAGTTTTTTTTGTAATAGTCGCAAAGACCATTAAATTTTTTCAGTTCACACAGAAATTTCCTGACAAACATTACTCTGCAGGGATCAAGATATGAAGATCGATTTGATTCTTTCCTGCAACTGATTCATGGTTGATATGCTTGTTTTATCGAACAATATGCTAATTAAAAACGTCAGATGTGGTTGTTGCTATGTTTTGTACATTGACCAGCAATTGCAAACGAATCAGATGATTCCAACTTCCTTGCACGCCCCGTCTCATCCTAATGATTGATCTCTTGGCAGTTTGGTAGCAGGAAAGTATATGCTTGAAACGAATCAGCTGATCGCATCTTGTTATGAGCGTGACAATGATTCCTCCACGTCTGTGTATAAAATTTTGTGAATCATTAGATGAGTAATCCAGTGTGTGTTTCGTCCGAGCAAGTTTTGTCCCAGTCATTTTCTGCTGGAGTCAGAAATTTGCTTAATCTAGTTGATAGTCCAACGCTTGTTGACCTGGAGATCTTTTGGTGCTCGATTTGAACATTTTAAAAGTAAGAGGGTGTTTGGATGAGGGTTTTCTTCCGGTATTTAGTACAAATTTTCTAAGGAACATCTATCAATTCTAGCGCATGGGCTCCATTTTCGTGTGATCGCTGCGGGACGTTTCTGGCCTCGGCAACCATGGCTGCTCGGCGGTGATTTCGCCAGCCGTGGTGTGTCTATTTTTGGTGCCTGCCTTGTAGCAAAGTAAAAGACACTCTCAGCTCAGGTGTTATAGGGCTTGTTCTTTTGGGCTTTTAAAATCGGCTTTTAGCTTCTGCAACAATACCTAACTTTAAAATGAAGTATTTTCTCAAGATGGAGTCTACAAGTTAAACAATCTATACATTAAAAGCTCAACATATGTACCATCCAAAATCGCAAATGAGTATCTGTCTCTATGTAATCTGTACCGTAAATAGCCAAAATTCAAAAATTTCAGCCAAAAGCTATAAGCCGCAGCCGAAAAGAACATGCCCATATTTTGCAAAGATAGCAAAAAAGAGAGAAAGAAATCGTTTTAAAAAACCGTCGCTGTATCAATAAAAAGAGAGACATTTTAATGCTTTTCTCATTATGATATATATAACTTTTAAAGTAGAACTGAATGGTGTAAAGTAGAACTGAATGGTGAATAGTAATTATTTATCCCTTTATTTGCTTTGAGATTAGTGCCATTCTTGTTAGAGTGCTTAAAAAAAAGATCATATGATGACATGGCGCCATATCATGCTTAAGCACATATGCTTATGTTGCTAATTTAGTGTGAGGATTTTGAAGTAGTAACAAAATCATTTGGAAATAAAAAAGGAAATGACATACAGTTCGTTTCATTGAAAAAACTAGTTGGATGCCCATGCGTTGCTACGGATTAAAACATAATCGTAACATTTAAAAAGTCTAATTGCAAAATGATAGGGAGCAAAAGAAATACTCTAAAATTAGTCTATCAAACAAGAACACTATAGATCAGTGGCGAAGTTAGGAATAAAATTGAGGCTAGGCTGAATCTTTTGTTAGACTAAATTAAATTGACATAAATATAGTGTTTTACCACTTACTGATTCCGGCGCTGTCCACTGTCCGCTCGGTCTCTTCTTTAAATCACTCTCGCAGTCTCCGCTGTCGCCTGTCCGCTCTCCGCTCTCGCCTCTCGGTCTCTCCACTCTCTGCGGTGCGAATGCAATGCTCGCCACGGCTACTCATCTCACTGCTGCTGGGCGGATCTCTGATAATTCATGGGTATTCAACTGAATACCCAAAATTTTTTGCAAAAAATCTGCTATACATTAGATATACTATATATATATATATATATATATTAGTAATTGGGTTTAAATGAAAGAATTTAAAGAGAAAAAGGAGCTCGGGCCGACCCCTACCTCCCATGCGCCGAGCGGCCCAATGCGCCTCCGGTCTCCCACGCCCAAACGGCCCAGTGCGCCTCCGGCCTCCTCATCTCTCCTGCTCTCATTCTCGTGGCGATGATCCTGAACAACCCTAACTCTCTCAAGTCTCATGCCTGGGCGCCGGCGGCACAGTCGACTACCTCCGTGCGGCCGCACCTATGTCGTCGTCTCGCCTACCTCGGCGACCACCGCGCGCTTGAGCAGCTCCGCCGGATCCTGCGCCTCCTCACCTCGCTCAAGTTTGTGGCCGTCGGCGCCGGGCCTGAGCGCGATCCGGCGCCGCTCTTGCTCCTGCCGTTCACGCACCTGCGTGTGCTCGAGTTGCGGGGCTGCTGCGGTGAGCGCACGTGTCTCGATCTGTTCTACACTTGAGATCTGGCCCGTCCGCTCCCGGTCCCCGTTAGTGAGGCCGAGTTGTTCTCTTCAAGAGAAATAATGGCGGTGGCTGTTTCAAGGTCGAGAGGGGGTGCTGCTGCCGGGATGGGTTCAAACTCCATCAACTCAGGCATCTGCTCAACATGCTCCCCCTCAAATGTTGCAAAGTGGGTTTCAGACTGCCCTTTGCCATCCCGCTTTGGCTTGATAGCCTTATTCTCACGTGGAGCATCTGATTTGCCTTTCTGGGCTGCGGTCTTACCCTTCCTCCCCCTTTTCTTTATCAAGGGGTTTTGCACCTTGTTGTTCCCGGCTTTGGCTTCACAGTCAACGGAGCTCCCAGGTGGCTGAGTGACGTAGTTCTTACGGAGAGCTTTGTCCTGAGCCTCCGCAACTTGCATCATATCAATCAATTCGGCGTATTCCTCGTAGCCATCTTGACGATAGTTACGTGCGGATCGTACTACATTTGGGGTGGAAGGATTTTCTCAATTTTCTGTATTGGGGTACAAATCCTGTGCAAGGCAGAATTGTTTTCCCTTACCGTCTTAAAGTCGGCAAACCTCAGTCTGATTCACTCCTACTCTGCTTGAGGAAGAATGGTGTACTTAAGCCTCTCAAACCTGCTTCTTGAGTGCGGTCCAGAGTGCTAGCGCGCTTTTCTCCGCCATATACTCATTCTTGAGAGTGAGGCAGAGGTGGTGCCTGAGAAAATGAAGTGCCTGATCATTCCCCTTAGGTTTGGGTTGAGCGTCAGTCCGCCAATTCCAGTAGCAGCGCGGAGCTTCTTGGCTCTAAGTACAATCTCGATATCGGATGCCCATGTCTGATAGTTTTAGCCATGCGGGGCCAGCTCCTCAAACTCTTGGTTCGTGATGCCAGTCATCTATATGTGTTTATAAATTTACTACTGGTAAACATGCACGGAATAATTTACTGCGGGTAAATAAATGGTACAACAAATTCTCTTAATGTTTCATAATTTTCTATGCATTTTCTATAATTTTACTGCTAATTTCAGTGATTAAAAGCAATTTTCAGTAATTACAATTAACCAAAACAGTAAATAAATACAAAGAATAATAATGGCATAAATAAATAAGCTTCAAATGCTAAAAATAATGCAAAATTCGGATTCTCGAGGCCCTTTTAGGCTAGAATATGAATTTTCAGCAAATTCTGCAATTTCTGGGGGTTTATACGCAAATTTTCAGTTTAGAGGAAAATTCGTGCAATTTTCTGATTTACCAAGGGGTTTTCTGCAAAATTATGGACCCACTCGTAAATTTAAGGACCTATCTGTAATTTTCGGAATTACTGGGACCTTTCTGCAAAATTCAGGACTTAAATGCAAGTTTTAGAGGCCTTTCGGTAATATCACAGAAAGTGGAGGGATTTTTCGCAATTTTGCCTCCCACCCTCTCGGCCGAGCCTATTTTTTTCTCTCCTCCCGTCCGGCCCACTTCCCATCTCCAACCCATACGCCTCTACTCACACCGGCCCATACGGCCCGCTCTCGTCCGGATCAAAGGCAGGGGTAGGGTTTCCCCTACCCCTGTTCACATGGGGGTGGCGACGGCTCCCGATTCGAGCGAGCGCGGCGCGGCCGCCCGTGAGCAGCGGCGCAAGGCGGCGGGGCCGAGTGGTGATGTGCGTGCTGGCGCAAGAACCCGAGGCAGCGGCCGGCGCGCATGGCCACCGGCGGCGGCGCACACGCGCGCGCGCGCAGTGGAGGCTGGCGGCGGCTAAACGGTGTGGGAGCAAGCAGATGGCCGGCACGCGCGGCGGCGCGGACAGCGCAGCCGGCGTGGCAAGAGGCGGCCGAGCGCCATGCGGTGGCGCACCGGGTAAGGCGAAGGCGGACGGGCACCATACGGCTGCGGGCCTAGCGAGGTGGATGGGGTCGGGCGCCCTCCGGAGGCGGTGTCGTACGGTCGGCGGCCTTGTGGCGCGCGCGCGCGAAACGAGCAGGCGCTCTGGCGCGGCGAGCGCATGGCGCGGGCGGCGCGCGCTGCAGTGGGAAGGCGGAGCGGCCAGGGCGGCGTGGACCGGAGTTGTGCACGGCCGAGGTAAGACCGCGTGCATGTCGGAGCAAACCGAATAGACCGAGGTGCGGCCCGGTTTTGTCAATCGGCGGCGCGGGCGCCGTTGGCGACGAGGCGCGATCTGGCGCGCGCCGAGCGAGACAGCTCGCCAGCGGGCGCATGGTGGCGAGAGGCCGGCCGCATGCGGGCGGCAGGTGTCAATCCGGCGGTGGGGCCGGCGGCGGCTTCAAGCCGATGCATGGCGGCTAGAGTTCTGCCAACCGGTGCCTCCTTCCTCTCCAAGCCAGCCGTCGCCGCAGCCGCGCCTCCTCTTACCTCCGCCCCCAACCAGTGAGATGGAGGTCACGCCGCCTCCTTCCTCCGCCCCAACCGGCGCCGCCCCCGCCGTTGCCTCCTTCCTCTCCTCCGCCCCCAACCGGCGCCGCCCCCGCCGTCTGTTTCTTTTCTTTATTTTTTAGAAAAAAGCAGGTGGGTGGGAGAGAGAGAGGGGTAGTAGGTGAGGAACTTTTGAAGTGGGGCCCGCGCGAGCACAGTCAAAAAAGGCAGTGAAAAGAGAAGGAAGTATGATGGCATGCCCATGCGTTGCTACGGATTTTTAAAATTTATCATACTATAGTTACATACCCGTGCGTTGCGACGGTATTACAACATGTCGAGCAAACTCCCCTCCCTCCCTCGTTTCCATCTACTGAGTTCATAGCAAATATCATGCATTGCTACGGAATAAAAGACAGGCCTACAAAGATGGTTTAGTCCATGAGAGAAGTTAGTTTATTGGAAAATTTCAGTTCATCTCAAACAATTTCCATTTCAATTCATCTTGAGTTGTTACATAAAGGAGGTATACCAATGCCAAAATAGCAGATATCGTTAATACTCTTCAGAACAAAGTGTCCAAGAACAAAATTTAGGCCTCAAGCTTTCTTCATTCTAAATAGCCAACCCAAAGAAATCGTACGATTAGAGATTCAGGTTTAAAAGTGATAGCATATGTAATTGATGGTGCAGATAACACACTCACCATATTTATACCACTCAATATGTGATGAGGGGCACTGTAGAGGTCAAAGGGAAAAGAGCTACATTCCTTCATTCCTGGTTTCAACCCAAGCTGTAGGGCCAGAAAGTGCTCATATCGTTTGATGCTTTCCCGTAAAGATTCTCCGTTCCATCTAAAATATTGTTGCACATGGCAAGTATAGTTCAGTCACTATGAACCAGGTGACAAACAAAACCAATATTACTTTTTTCACGTTTCCTTAGAATAAGCACAACATGATATTTTTTCTGCAAAATGAAAGATCAATTATTTTTTATTTCCACAAGAGGGTCCTCACCTGTGAGCAAAGTGGAAGGATTCACCCCAACCATACTCATAGAAGCTAGTAGCAAGATCATAGTATTTATTGACCTGATAAGGAACATAGTATGAGCTGCTAATATTCAACACCTAATGGCCAGAAACAGTCTCCCACTATCATGGACCACGGGTAATGCAGCACAGCGAACATATGTCAGCGCTCTCAATTTGTAACATTGGAGATTTCATTCTTCCAAACAGACAAGAAAGAGGCAATATTCGAAAATATATGTTTAGGATATTTAATGAAATAATTAATATGTAGCCACAAAGATTGTAAACAGCAGAACAAAGAGCTTGCATATGTGTTTCTAACTTCAAGAACATTAGCGACAGGGATATTTAGTAAAGCAGAATTGCAAGCTAACAGCATTCCATTTGCATTCATTGAAGCTAACTACACAGTTATAGTCTTCTCATTGTACAACTAAACATTGCAGACAAATTTTCATAGAAAGACATTGCACATAAATAACTTGAGTAGGTAGGCATCAAATTTACCAAAATACTACATACAGTACAACTGTCTTCAAAATAAGATGATTATTACCATATCAGTGTAGTTGGACTTCCTTGCTTCCTCCTTCCCTCCATAATATCCATGATATTTCTCATACCTTGTGAAAATATTTTATTCCAAAAATTAGAGTAAAACAAGGAAAATATAAGCAAGTAATGAACATAAATTTTACTCAAAAAGGGAATGAACACAAACATTCTTAAGAGTCAGGATGATAGTCAATAAGATTTCATTCAGCAACTTCTACAGCCGGACCCATCCTCCTCCGAGCCTCCCCACCGCCGCTTCCTACCGGACCAAGCACCACAAGGAGAGGGGGATGATGTCAGACCCAGATTTTACAATCCGGAATCTACTGTGTTTAGCTGCACTATTCCCTGGATCAGTAGATAGTGCACACAGTTACAGTTCTGAATATCAAAGTACATATCATGCGGAATCATACTTAAAATAATAACTTACTCATGGGCCGATGAGGCCGAAATTCAAAAGTTGCAGCAGTGGAAGAACGAAGCACACAGGTGGGACCTTCAGGACATGCCCACAGGCAGCCAACTGGAGGTTCGCGGCCTAGTTCTCGACATCTTCACCTTCTTTGCCATCATGATCCAAAAGTATTGTTGAAGCGCAGTGATCTGATTCCCGCTTCTGAATTTGTCGCAAAAGCGAGCGTGAGCACTCCGACCCCGTGCTCCGCGAGCCAATACACAGAATGCAAATAAATAGTATGCATGACATAACAAAGGAAAGGCTCGGGTTATTTTATTTGCCAAAAATTGCTTTTAGCAGCATTATTATTCTTATTTAAACAAAGTTTTATTATTACTACCTAACTCCACACTACAATTACCAACATCTACTTAATCCACTGAAAATGCACTCTATTTATTGACTGCTGTCTAAAACTCCAAACAGCAAGTGTCGTCATTTATTTAATCCACCGATCATACTTTGTATTTTGAATTACTATTCATCAGCCCCTTACCTCTGAACTCTAATAATTCTCTAGCATAATTACTTTCAATCCACCGATATCATTTGTATTCAATTCTTTTGTCATTGATTCCAACCCATAATTCATCTCATTTTCTTCTATCTATCACTAGCTAATCCTCAAGTACACCTCCACCGAAAATTCAATTTACCAAGATTATAATCCATTAATTGTTATGCATCCTCCAATCTTCTCATAAATTCAATTCGTCCCTCTAGTACTTGATTACTCCTATTAATTCCCATTATTGTAGTAATCCGGCGATTTACCTTTGCATCCCATAATTCTCCAAAATCGATTCATTACTATATATCCATCAAGAATATCACTAACCAAGAATTATACTCCAATACTTGTATTATTTCTCCTAATTCCTGAAAATTCGATTGGATCATTTATCATTTAAATCATCTATATAGCCTATCTATTCAGCTAGACTTCACCCATTTATCTCTCTTAGAACCCACACTATCATTTCCTATTCAAGATCGACATGAATCCACCAATACCTTCGTGTGTACTCTACAAATACTCCTCTCTTTTACTCGCGACCCTGTTTATTCCACCCATATTTTATTTTGTAAGAATAGGAATGCCACTATTTGGAATATAATACATAAAATTTCCTGAGACCTAGCAATTTTGAGCAAAAACATAATGTTCAAGGAATATTAATACGAATTTCCATACATATGGCATCACACCATATGCCTAATATCACCATAATTTCTCCATACATACGGCATCACACCGTATGACATTTTTCAGCGTTATAGCCGCTTAACTTACCACTGGGACGACACCCAGGACAACTCAAATCAGGGCTTTCCTCTGCCCTTCCACTTTTCTATTCCCATTTTTCAAATATTTTTAAATAGAACTATATCTAGCTAAGTTCCCATGTCTGCCCTTGACCGTGGGCACGGCTATTCGAATAGTTTTGACTCTGCAGAGTTTGCACACTTTACCCACAAGAGATAAATCCACCCGTTGCCCCACATGATTCCTTAGCCATGCGGTTGAGTAGACTATCACAGGATTGTTACAATGCATAGTCCTCATCGTGGTTACGCCCGCTAAGGTCTATCTTCCGTAGGATACGACCATCCCTCGGGAAGGGTCCCTCGTGAGCCATCACGGGCAAAGGCGGGGATGCGACCATCCATCCCTTTGCTCGTGGTCATACCTTCACGTAACCACCTTAGAGCCACACAAATTAGTAAACCCCGCCTACACTTTGCCGACTTGTGGTTGTCTTTGTTTTACACGGGTTGACATGACAAGATTCAGTCCTTAGTGGTATCTGGGCGGTCTACCACTAACCCACTTGTGCAATCACTGCACCACACACATACACACCATCGAACCAATCCGCCCAGACATTTAAGCAAGTTGGGGATTTTGAGAGTGTAAAATAATCATATCAAATATACCAGTCATTATCACAATGACTGCCCAAACCAATTTCTCATGATTAAAAACGACAATGATACCTGGGGCATTTCAGCTCCGTGGGTATCTATGCAGTACTAAGCATAGCATATATTAGGGACTTATTTTGGAATGTTATTGTTATAGTTTTGCTAGGGCGACAAGGTTCACATATTCAAATATTCAAAAGGAAGGGTAATATTATTCAAGATAAACAATGGCATATAACTAGAATATCAAATTTAGCATGTATTTGCATAACAATAACAGCATGCAATTTGTTAATTTAAAACAAAGTAATTTGCATGAAATGTAGGTTCAACATGATCAAAGTATTGACTCGCCTGACGCGGTTTTACCGCTGTCTTGAGCTCACACAAGGCTTTCTCTTGAGCTTCTGGTCTTTATCTTCACTTTGTTCTTGATCTTGCTCGATCCATTGATTCGTCGGGACTCCAATTTCTAGCTACGCGTAAGCGACTGAATCCAAATAAAGGCAAATAACTCAAGAGATCCAAATAAATCCGATTAATTCAAATGGCCGATTTAATTTAATTTATACACTTATTACGATTTGCGAATAGAAGGATGTTTCAGATTAGTGTGTTACAAACATAGTGGTAGCTGGACCTGAGTGGGAGAATGAGTTATCTGAATGACTTTACCGTGAGGGAAAATTTTTAGGATAATAAAAGATCAAAAGTGAGGAGTTATCTACAGGAGTTATCTACTTTGGAAAAGTGGCCAAACGTCGTTGATTGGAGAAAGCGAGGTTCGATCCTTTTATTACTAACGTCTATTATTATTAGATTCGCATTTATCAAGGGAGTTCCATGAGTCGGGTTATACCTATAGGTAGTGCGGGAGTTTAATTTTATCTTGAGTAAGTTTTCCTTGCATCTTAGGTAAAGGCAAACTGGGTGATGGATGAGATCTGTACTTATTCTATAAATCTTTTAGTCAAAAGTATTATAACACTTGGATACCTCTATTAAATTAAAACTACTACCTCAGATTTCGGGTTGGCAATATGTTAATGTTAGGGTTTATATTTTCAATAAGGCCTAAGGTGTTTTTAAAAATTGAACTAACATGTTTACTAATGGCGCATATATGTCATCAACATTTTTTCTAACTATTTATCTATATTCATTTGCTTATGAATGTCTCTAACTTCAATGGACATCCTTTTACTAAATTTCAATACCAACCAAGGATACTTTTCTTTACTAATGCCTTTAATTAACATTTAGTCCTTGAGTTAAATATTACTTATTCATATGTGATAACTAATCTATAGTTATATATGAAATAAGCTGGTGTTATAATCTAGGCAGAGATCTCTGTATAAGGTAGTACTCTATTATTCTATTTAATAGGGTACATTATGATAAATATTGAACTTATGTTTTAATTTATGATTTAAGAGCATCTTTACTAAGTTTATATGTTTAGCCAAAGTTGTTCCTCTTTATCAACGTCTTAACTAATATTTAGTCTTTTCAATTTATTTATGCAAACCACATTAAATATCACCAAAAATTCAATGGACCTCTAAAATTTATGATTTCAGTTCCATTGGACAGATCTTGATTTTATATGAATTTAGAAATTTGTCCCATCCAATTTGGAGTTAAAATGAAAAAGTTATGTCCATTTGAATATTTCAGTCCAATTTAAATCTAAAAATTATTAAATTGCTGACAGTGGGGCCCACATGTCATATTTTAATTTTTATCTTTTTCTTATTCTTGTGTCTATGACTGGTGGGGTTCGTTTGTCGGCGTGTGATATACAGCGACAAGCGGGGTCCATTGTCGGTGGGCTGCTGATCCATGGCCGACAAGCAGGCCCACTGTCAGCAGAAATTAAAAGAAACTCGACCGCTATGCGCGGAGCCGGGGGCTCGAACACGCGCCGCGGGAGCGGAGGGGAAAAGAGACGAGCGCTGGTAACCAAGTGAGCGGGGAGGCGTTGCCTACCATATTAGGGGAATAAATCCCTTTGAAGCAGCTCCGGGAGGAGGCCGGGCAGAGGAAGAAGAAGGCGGCGGTGCCGGCGGCGAGCGGCGGCCGGAGGGGTTCGGGGACTTCGTGATATGTAACCCCGTGTGCTGGTGAATCTTCTGGTGCAGTCGGCGGGGATGGAAGAGCACGGTGGCGAGCCGGCGGCGTGCGACGGCGGCGGTTCAGGGATGGCTACCGATGCCGGCGAGGTGGAGGCCACGGGAGGTGTGGGAAAGGCTTGTAATGGGCTGGAGATGCTCCGAGGAGGGTGTGGGCGAAGGCAATTTGGTTACTACGACGAAAATCGGCGGGGAGGGGGGCGCCGGAGCTCGGGAAGAAGGAGGGGCCGGCGGCAATTGGGGGTGCTAAGGCTCAATTGTTTGCGGGGAAAGGATGGAGGTGGTATTGTGGCGCGTTTTGGACTCCCAGGAGAGGCTTTTATAGCCGGGAGAGAGGGGCACGCGGCGAGGCAGCGGCGGACTCCGCTCTATTCACTCGGGCGGGGGAGGTGAACCAAATCTCGTCGAGATTTTGTGGGGGAGAGGTGCTTCCCCCCTCCTGTGACTGTCCTTTTAATTTGCCCACGAGGTGAAGGATTTGCTGCGGCGGGAAGCAAGCGCGAGAGGCGCGGCCGCGTGGAGAAGAAAGGAAGGAAGAAGAAAGAGAGGAGCGTGAGCGCGGGCGGGTGTGGTCCACCAGCCAGCGGGAGAGGGCGCGAGGGAGCGGTGAGACGTCGGGCCCGCGGGCAGAGAGAGAGGAATGCGAGTGGAGCGGTCCACCGCGCAGAGGGCGCGGTCGGGACAACGCGGGCGACCGCGCGCCACGTGGCAACGGGAGAAGAGGCGTGGCGAGATGCGGGCCGCGTGGCGGCATGCGCGCGCTGCGCCCGCGGAAGCTGGGCCGCGCGATGGAGGGCGCGGGCGACGTGTCGCGCATCGAGACTGGCCAGGTGTCGGCCCGAGAGGGGAAGGAGGAGGATTTTCATTTTTATTTTTCAAGATTTTCAGAAATGCGTAGTTAATTGAATAAATCTCAGAAAAATATGAGATTACTTCCAAAAATTTTAGGAAAATTCACAGAAGCTCCTGAGGACCTTCTGGATTTAATAAAAATATTTTCAACTAGTTTTGGTATTTACTTTATTTACTTCCCTTGCTACTCATGTCATTATTAAGAATAAGATTTTATATTTTAGGCTTATTTCTCTCCCCTTTATTTTCTGGATCATCTTTTCAGATTCTTAATTTAGATTTTAAGTTTCCTTTATTTGTATGTTCTTATGTGTAGCATTAATATTATTGATTTTGATTTTGGCCTTTATTGAATTTCTTTAACTTTTGAGAGCTCAATAAGAATTTAAACTACCATGAAAATCCAAATTCAAATATTATAATAGACAAAAATAACTCAAACTCCATATTTTCAAATTTAAAAACTTCAGGATGTTACAGATGATGAGGAAGCCCTAGCCCCAGCCCGGACCCCATGCGCCGCCGCCTCCCGCCGCGGCTTCTCGATCCCCCACGCCTGGAAGAGGCTCCTCTGCACGAGCAAGCCGCTACCCTTTGCCTTCGTCCCAGAGGCCGCCTCCGGTTGGTGCGGAGGAGGGGCGCGCAGGGAGGACCAGTCGGTGCCGCTACGGTAAAAGTCGTCGGCGAGGCTGCTGGCGGCGGTGGCCGGGGAGAAAACGGGGAAGCCGTAGTCTTCGAGGTCATCCAGCACGGGTAGGCGGCGGCGCGGGGTGGGGAGGAGGAGGAGACAGCGGCGGAGCGGAGGAGCGGGGGAGGAGGAGGAGCGAGGGCGGAGCGGCGGCGGAGGGACGGGAGGAGGCGAGGACGGAGCAGCGGAGAACGGCGGAGCGGGGGAGGAGGTGGCGGGGAGACGCGGAGAACGGGGCCACATGTCGGCGCGCGCTTTGTCGAGCCCGGGGGAGCGGCGGCGGAGGCGGGGTAGGGGAGGAGGAGGGCGGCGGAGGCGGGGGGGGAGAGGAGGCGCGCGCGGGGGGCGTGGTGAGGCGGAGGAGGAGGAGGCGAGGCGGCGGGAGGGAGGCGGTTCAAGGAGGAGGATCTGGCGGCGCGGGCGGGGTGAGGCGGGGGCGGGGGCGGCGAGGAGGTGGGGCGCGGAGGAGGCGGGCGCGGGGCGTGGTGAGGTGAGGGGAGGAGGAGGGAGGCGGCGGCGCGGCGGCGGAGGAGGAGGAGGAGGAGGCGAGGCGCGGCGCGAGAGGAGGAGGAGGCGAGGCGCGCGGCGGAGGAGTGAGGAGGACCTCGGGCGGAAGAAACGAGGTGTGCGGGGGGAGGCAGCCGCACGGGAATGGGGGATGGGGGGCGGGGGCAGCGAACGGGTTTCGGGGTGGGATGGGCCATATGTGGGGCCCACATGTGTAGAATGTATCATCACCTTAAACTCCTTTTAAGGAGTAGAGAAGAGATGAGGGCCCAACCGGGTTCGAACCGGTGGACCTATTGATCTGCAGTCAGTTGCTCTAGCACTGAGCTCTGGACCCAGCTGTTGTGCACAGCCGGCACATGAACCACATAATTTCTATTTCTTCAAACCAGGCAAGAATGCTAATTCGTTGAAATATAATGGGTATTATACACAGCATATGCGTCTATCTACCAATAACTTGACATCCAATGTACAACGGGGGGGAAACGGATCGTATCAAACTCAAATTGATTCAGAAACGGCAGGAACGCGATACTTGAAACAAAAAACATTTTCATCCTTACACCCTCAATTACTACTGCATCCATGGGTTCTTTCTCTCTCTCTCTCAAAACCAGCAGGAAATTAATTGGAAGAAACGCACAGGGAATTAAAACTAAGATTGCCCTGCACTCTATTTTGCAGCGGCGGCAGCAGCAGCAGAAGGCAGCAAGAAGTTGAGGACGATCTCGTTGAAGAGCTTGGGATCCTCCTGATTCGCCAGGTGCCCCGTGTTTGGGATTATCTTCACTGTCGCCTTCTCCCCAAGCTTCCTGTAAAAATTAACCAAACGATTGAGATTAAGGTGTGGGTACTGAATTACTGATCACTGAATAAATTAATTAACTGCTTGCCGAAGCTTACTCTTTCACTTTGTGCGCTTTCTCTACCGGGAAAATCTGATCGAACTCTCCCCAGATGATCAAGACTTCCTGCAAAGTGCAAGATCGTATTAACGCTGTTTATTTTTTTTTCGAAAAGGGAATGAATAACCTTAATTTGTTGGTGGTAATTACTTGAGGGAGAGGAGTAATTTGGAAGCCTTCGCCGGTGACGATCCCCTTGATGAGTTGTATCTTCTCCTCTCTTCGGTCAGCGAAATATTTCTGCATGCAGTACACAATTGCAATCTTGCTTTCTTTTATTCTATCTGAAAACTCGACCTATGCTCTCTCTTTTTTTTCGCCGAGGGATCTATGCGCTCTCTCTGTAAATAATTATCATACTTCTATTCCCACTAATCACAACTTAAACGGGGTTATTTGTATGAATTGCTGACAATATTTTGTAGAATTTGAACCAGTTACGTATAGATTGTGAAGAAGACGACTGCGCTAGCACCCTGTTCCGATCTATAAAAGGCGTAGAAACATCCAAACATATTGTAGGTCTGTTAATATTGATTGCAGCTAATGACTTTTAGTTAAAATGAATAGCAGTGTTTGAAAAAGTGATTTTTTAAAAAAGATTGGAGCGGTGAGGAAAGTGGAGAAGAGATGCGTGTGCGAAACAGAAATGATGCACAAAATAGAAGTGAGAGGAGTGTGATACATAATACACATATGACCTTATTTTATACCTAAAATAAGATAAAAATAAGAAAAATAAAGAAGTTATTTTGTACAGCCATATGTTTATACTGATTTCTGAATTTCCTAAGCAAAAGTGAGAATCTTAAGCTAGTATACGGAAGTAACGTCATGCTTGCGTCACGGTGGCGCTTCATACTTTGTGTACGTACTATATGTAGTAGGTGCGAGATGCGGATTGTCGGTGGCAGTCAGATGTGATTGGCCACCAAATCGTTAAGCTGGGACGATGATCAATTTGTTTGGTTTGATTTGGACCACCTCACCAAACCGAGGCTATCATGACTTCCACCTTTCAATGGCCTCAACGCGACGTCGTTTTCTACCATATGTACATACGCGGATACACGCACACCCTTCTGTAGCATATTACATATACAGTAGCAGAATTCTACCTTAGACTTTCTGTAGTTCGATACCTAACAACTAAAGTCTATATAAAATTCATAAAAAATCATAAAAACACAGAACTCTGATCAACTCGGCTTCGGTTTCTGGCTTCTGGCTTATTTTTCACTATTCATAAGTTTCGTCTTTTCTGAACTTTTGACTTTTCGTTGAGTTTTTATCGGTTCTTTTTTTCCCGTATTTATTTGTATTATACGTAATGGGCTAACATATTTTTTTAAATTTTTTTAAATTTAATTATGCTAAATAAGTCTCTCACCATTCTGATGATTTTTTCGGTAAATTCTGATGTTTTGGTATAAACCACGAGCTTTTCAACCGAACCAATTATCACCTAAGAATCAATCTAAGAGTAGCTGGTCAGCCTAGAGCTTGGTTTTAGGCTGGTTTCGTTCATGTACGTATACGTGGGCAAATGCAATGCATGTACGGCGTCCGTACGTACCCTGAGGAGGTCGCGGACGAGGCACTCGGGGATGTACTTGGGCGGGCGGTGCACGCAGAGCGCCATGAGCCGCCGCAGCGCCTTGCTGTCCGCCGGCGCCATCAGCTCCGTCACCTCCGCCACGCCGCCCTTCGCAGCCAGCGCCCGGTCGTCCTCCGCGCCCTTCGCCGCGTCCGCGTCGCACAGCACCACCTTCCCCACCCTGCCGCCGCCCAGCGCCCGCGCCAGGTGGTAAGCCACGAGCCCGCCGTAGCTGGTGCCCACCACGTGCACCTCCCGCCCCTCGTCGAGCCCGCGGAGGTGCTTCCCGCCGTTGAGGAGGGCGGCGACGGCGGCGGCCTGGAAGGCGTCGGAGCGGTCCGGGGCGCGCGTGGTGGAGGCGCCGAAGAAGAGGAGCGTGGGGATCACCAGGTCGAAGTGGCGCGAGAGCGGGCCCACCTGCGAGGCCCACTGCCACGTGGGGTCGGGGCCGAAGCCGTGGATGAGCACCACCACCGGTCGCTGCTTGCAGCTGGAGGTGGTGTTGCCGTTGCCGTTCTTGGAGGAGGAAGAGGGGAGGAGGGAGGAGTGGGCCCAGAAGTGGAGGGTGGTGTCGGCGTCGACGGCGGCAGAGTGCGGGCGGAGGCCGGCGGAGGTGAACATGCGCCGGAACACGGCATTGAGGAGGGACACGCAGAACCCCATTGCTCCTCCACCGATCTCCTCTCTCTCTCTCTCTCTATTGCTTCTTCTGCAGCGTCTGTTCTTCGGCTTATAGTTTGGTTAGATATATGGGTTTAAAAATTAAATATTAGGGTTTGTTTGGCTTAATTAGTACCTGATGTTATTCTAGGTTGGTAGGTGTGCTTCATTAGTTTGTGTTAAGAGACAGCTGATGATAACGAATGATTAGCTGCTGGTGTGGTGGGGAATAATGCTATTCTTCTTTCATTTGCTTTTCTTCTTTTTGGTCAAGTGGTGTATTCGTTTGTGTTATACTAATCTTTTTTTATTTTTAAATATTTTAAAATTTAGTTACATCAAATAAGTCACCATCAGGTACAATATAATTTCAATCAGCTACAGTATAATTTTAGTCATAAATCAACTTATTTTAATCCAACCAACCAGCACCTTATGCATAAAGCTAGCTAGAACTAAAGCCTGCTTAATGTAGACATTTTTGTATCCAGCAAGTCAGCATACAAATGCGATTTTTTGCCCTGCCTTGCAGGCACAATACAAATGTTATTAATCAAATTGATCTGCTTGTATTTCTTACAGATAATATATAGTTCCATTCATACATATAATTAAGTTGATATATATGTTCAGAAGTACACTCGGTTCTGAAAAACCTCGAGAACAAGAGCTCTTTGCTCTCTTTTGTTCTCATGTTTCTTTTGAGAGAAGCCTCCTGTTATGTAGGAGAGATGACCACGTTCTTTTTAATTTTTGAGTGGTTTTTATTTTCTATTTCTCTTCACAATCATTATTTATTAAACTAGTAAATTATAATTAAAAGACATATATCGTTGTTTAAAAGAGAAACACCCGCCAACTAACAGAGCTTATATGGTCAGGTACAAACTATATACATGGAGTCTGCACACTGCACTGAACATTGAAGAACATTTGACTACAGGGCACTCCAACAACTTGGGGCCTGACCCACTCGCTTATCTGACGAACCTATGTGCAAGGTTTCCATTTTGTTTGATGACTAGCACTAGTCCAAACAGTGGGTGCTACTGTGCCACTGTAGTTCGGTGAGGCGGTGGTACTAGATATGCAGAAGAGACTAGTGGCTCGAGCAGTGGCATTAGTTTCTGGAGGGTTCGTCAGTTGGGAGGTCGATGGCGAGTGATCTGCAAGTGAAGTGTGCTCCACTGCTTGGTATCTCCAATCGTATCGATGGTGGCCACGTAACCGCGCGTGGTTGGCGAAAGCTTAGCACTCACGCCACGCCACGCAGGCGCTGTCAGGTAGTGCATGAAATTAACCTGCCTCCTAACTCGATCTCATTTCTTCTCTAATCCCTGATGTTGACTACTAGTCATCCCTTCCGTCTCACAATATAAATCCAAAATTTACCATACATATAAACCAAAAAGATATTAAATTTAAAAAAATTAATATTATTAGACATTGCTCCTGCCATATACCTCTACTGCCATTGCTTTCCAAAAAAAAATATATATATATATTCTAGCTTCCCTTCAGTTTGCAGTCTTGAAACCATACGTTTGGAACAGCCGTTCCAATTTTGGGCCGATGGGAAGTTGAGCAATGGAAAAGGCGGCCCAACCCAACTGTATTACACGCACGCACTAGCTTCTTCCATTACTTGGGCGGGAGAGCACACGCCGGAGCTCGAACTGCCTTGTTCGGTTGTTCCATTACTTGAGGGCAAACACAACACGACACCTATGAAATATTTCTTCTCGATCCGATACGATCCTAATGATCGATTAATTAACTGGTAGTAAGAAGACTAAAAGTAGAAGAAGTTAGCCATGCCATGCCATGCAGTAAACTAAGTGCTTAATTGGGTATTTATGCTGACAATAGCCAGCTTAGCTAGCTACCCGGTCATGCGTGCATGCACGCAGAGGTAAATGGAAAATTAATCAAACAGGGAGGCGTGTAGAACAGGTAAGCACGTGCATCGGTGCATGCATGCACCTGGGTTGGGGAGACCTCCCCTGGTCTCAATTGTTAGGGATAGACTATTGCACAGGCGACTGAAATTTTTTTATCTTTCAGTCACCTAAAATTACACTTTGAATCACCTGAAGTTGCACATGTTTTTTTGAGAGGGGCTGCAATTTTAGTTGATTGAGAGTGTAATTTCAGGTCACCTGAAGTTGTACTCTGAATCACCTAAAGTTGCAGCTGTTTTTTTGGAGGGAGGCTGCAATTTTAGTTCATTGAGAGTGTAATTTTAGATGATTGAAACATAAAAAAATTTCAGTCGCCTGTGCAATAGCAAAACTGCAATTGTTAATGACCACCTGGGCAGCCATTGTTACTGATTGAACTAACTGGACCTTCACTGCACCTGCTCCTGGGCTGCCAGCTAGGCTAGACTGGATCGAGGCATGTAGCTGTCTGTAGCATTTTCCATATCAACTTAAGACAGATCGTACCTAAGACAGATCGTTCAAGATATTGTATTTTTACTTATCTTCATACATCACACTATCTTTAGTCATCTCTAATTTTTATGTCCATGGACTACTTATGTTGTTTTTTTATTTATTTTGGGTACATGATTAAAAGAAAATGAATATGATTCAAATATATAAATAATGATAATTTGTATGATATGATTATTTGGATACATTAGTATAGAAATGAATTTGTAGGGAACTAGTATATAAAGAGAGGAGAAAAAAAATAATAGGTAACCCAAATAGTCCTAAATATTTTTACTTGTTCCTATAGCGTTGCCAAATATGCTCGAATAAATACCTCTTTAGTTGAATATGTGTTGGCCGATCATGAATAGAGGAATTTCTCTGCAGCACATTCGTGAAGCAAATGTTAGGGCCATTATTGACTTCCGGTGGTAGAATGAATGGTGTCCCTGGTGTCTTGTTCAGGTCCAAAGGAGTGGTGACCGATTCTCGTTCACCTTCAATAATCATAATATGAAGAATGATGCAATATTTTATGATTTTGCTGACAGTAACCTATTGCCACAACTATGCTGGACAACGTACAATGTTGAATCTATATGCCATGCCTTATAGTTGGATAGCAATATGAAGCAAATGTTAGTAAGGTCATCTTCAAGTAACCTAAATGAGTTAGCAGACTTCAATATTGAACAGAAAACAGATGGGTGTGTGTGTGTTTACTAACTGAAATATGTAATTACCAGACTTCAATAACCAAAATGTCTTTACTAACTGAAATATGTAATTAGCATGTTAGCTGACAATAACCCATCTTAGCTAGCAAGTTGTCGGACTCGGATTTTTCAATCCAAATCCACTGTGATTTTACTGCACTATTCCTTGGATCAGTAGATAGTGCTCACAGATTACAGTTCTGAATATCAAAAGTACATATCATACGGAAGCATAAATATAATAGTAAACTTACTCATGGGCCGATTAGGCCGAAATCAATAAACTGCAGCAGCGGAAGAATGAAGCACACAGGTGGGACCTTCAGGACATGCCCACAGGCAGCCAACTGGAGGTTCGCGACCTAGCCCTTGACATCTTCATCTTCTCTTCCAGCATGTCCAATCTTGTTGCTGAGGCGAGATGATTTGATTTCTGATTCTGAATTTTGTCGCAAAAGTGAGTGTGAGCACTCCAACCCCGTGCTCCGCAAGCCAACACACAGAATGCAAAATATATAACATGCATGGCTTGTCAATGGAAAGGCATAGGGCTATTTTGTTTTGCCAATGAGTGCTTTTGAATACAATTACTTAAAATTCCCTATGACCTAGCAGGTTCGAAATCACATTTTTTTAAAACCATTCGTTGTAATAATCCATGTAATCATTGTTTTCCATATTTATGGCATCCCACCATATCCCATTCTTGGCATCACACCAAGTGTTGCATATGACATCGCACCATATGCTTATTGTTGGCATCACACCAACTAATCTTATGGCATCGCACCATAAATTACCTCTTGGCATCACACCAAGGGTTGCGTATGACATCGCACCATACGCTCATTGTCGGCATCGAACCATAAGTTACCCCTTGGCATCACACCAAGGGTTGCGTATGACATCGCACCATACGCTATTTGTCGGCATCGCACCAACATTACATATGGCATCTCACCATATGTTGCTTATGGCATCACACCATAAGTTACCCATTGTGTTCATAATAGTTTGAAGAATATTCCTTGGGGTATTAGTGTCACCCCAAGTGTCTAGCATTCCTAAGCGTGCCATATAAATAAGGACTTAATTTGTGAAACCATATGTTAATTCTTACTATGGCGACAAGGTTCACATTTCCAAGTTTGGCAAGGAGAATAATAAACACAATAGCAATAGCAGGGTATATCTAACTTGCTGAAATCAAACATATCATATTTCATGAAATAATAGCATGCAAGTTGATAATTTAAAAGGAAATAGCTTTGAAATGCTGGGTTCAATATGATCAAAGTGTTGACTCGCCTGGCGCGGTTTACCGCGATCTTGAGTTCACACACTGCTTTCTCTTGGGCTTCTGGTCTTTATCTTCGATTCGCTCTTGATCTCGCTTGATCTATTGATTCTTCGGGACTCCAATTTCTAGCTACGCGATAGGCGACTGAATCCAAATAAAGGCAAATAATTCAAAAGATCCAAATAAATCCGAGTAAACTCGATTTAGCTTCATTATGAGCTAATGAGTGATTCGGGTGATTTGAGACAGGGTCGGTGGAAGGATATAATGGTTCGATCTTTCTATTGATCACCTCTTTTATTATTTTTGTATTTATCAAGGAAGTTCCATAAGTTAGGTTAGACCTATAGACTGGTGCAGGAGTTTAGTGTCCAAATTTTATCTTTTGGGTATGCATTCCTTGCAACTCAGGTTATGGTAAAGGCAAACTGGACTGATGGATGAGATCTGTACTTATTCTATAAATCTTTTAGTCAAAGGTATTATAACACTTGGATATCTTTATTAAGTTTTAGAATAATCTCTGATATAGGCCTTTACTTACAAATTAGATTAAGATAAATAGCAAAGGCTCAATATTTATTCATATATGGTAATTAATTAAAATTTAAATCTCTAATAATCCCATTATCATATTTGATGTATCTTCATTCATAGCTAGGCTAAATTTAAGTTGAATTAGGATCCACTCATATGGGTCGTTATATATACAATTATGCTCACTACTATTATGTACTAAAGCTAGTGTTAAGATTCAATTAATGGCACTATTATTAGCTTGCTCATACTTTAGCTGCTATTAGGCTTAGCTTCACTTCTAATTCTAGTTTAAACTCGGCTATCGGGGCAGAGCTTGGGATGCAGCATTTTATGCGACCCTAATTACCCGCGTTATTGTTTAAATGTTTATTTTCGAGTATTTACATGCCTGTGAGATTATTTTTGATACTTGATTATTTAGGGCTATTATATTTTAGCATATGTATATTATTATGCCCTTTTTAATTTGAGTGTTCTCTGAACACTACTGTCTCTGATATTTTATCCCTTTGTAGCTTGAGCCTGCTAACATGATGGCATTTTGTCATCATTATTAACTGAAGCTATCATTTAAGATTTCATGATCGGCAGTATTTTTATGATAGCATTTACATGTACACATTTTTAATAGGGTCTACGGTGAACGCAAGAATTGTACTATTATATATACTTACTTAGAAAGTCTCTATATTTTAATTGTTATTAGCTTTTCTAAATCGTTCTCTAATTTTTCCATGATTTCTCTTAATGAAACGGATTCATGAAACATAAACTAGAAATGCAAAAAGAAACTGCGCCGGCAGTGAATCGAACCCGAGACTTCTAGCTAATGCGCAGAGCGACTGGCCAACTGGGCTACGGCCCTATATGACAGAGGTGATCCCGCATATGCTTAGGAGGTAGGGGGTGGCCGGGTGCCCAAAACAGAGGAGGCGGCGTGGCGCCTCCGGCGTCGCCAGCACCGGCGGGGCAAAGCTTGGGGCCCAGCCGCGACAGGTAAAATGGGACCCCAGAATGCTAGGCAGGCCAGTGGTGTCCGTATTTCGGCTTGGGCGGCAACGCAGCATGGCCGTGAAGGCTCATGGCGGCCGGCCACGGAGGGGAGAGGGCCAACGGCGACGCCGATGCGGGAGGGAAGGAACCGAGACGAGCATGAGCTACAGGGAGTTAAGGGAGAGCTTACTGTGTGGTTGGTCGGGCCGGGGAGGTATCGAGGCGCGCCGGCGGCGGGAGGCGGGGTCGCACGGTGGTGGCGCATGGCGTCGGCGAACTGGGGCGGTGGGGAGCGTTGGCCAGCGGTTGGAGGGGGTTCATGACCTCGTCAAGATGCTCCCAGAGCGCGGAATTGGCCGGGGAAGCCTTGGGGGAGCAACGGCGCCGGTAGAGGCGACTTCGGCCGGCGATGGGGGAAGAAGCCGATTCCAGCGAGCTTCATCGCATGGGAGTCCAATTAGTTTGGAGGAGAGGTAGCTGGGGAGCAATGACCCACCGTGATACGGTTGGAATGGCAAGGATTCGTCGGAGTGGCCGGGGCGGCGTGAAGGCGGCAACGGCGTGGGAGCACTCGACCTGGGATGAGGAGAAAGATGGAGCAAGGGGGCGATGGGGTTGTGCAAGGAGTGAGGGAGGGGCCAAGGCCACTTATAGCAATGAAGAGCAGCGGGTGACGGTGGGGAATCGGCACGCAGTGGTGACAAGAAACGGTGGGCGGCTCACGGGCGTGGCCCGGGTGAGGTGACGGGACGCTGGCGCTGGGCATGCGCGCGGAGGCGCGGAGCGGAGGATGCGACCGGGCACTGGCAGAGGGGATGCAGCTGCAGGGCAGGGAGGCGGCGAAGGGACAAGGCAGGCACGCGTGATGATGGTGGAGCTATCGCATGGGCGCCACGGGGAGGGAATGTGCTGGGCGCGGCAGAGGAAAGGAGAGAAGCTGGGGAAAACGCAGAGGGGGAGGGAGCAGTCCCGCGCGGCCAGAGGGAGACGCGGGCGGAGGCGGGGCCCGCGGCGTAGTGACGGCGGAGAGGGGAGAGGAAATGGGCCAGCGGGGTGGGAAGGAAAAGGAGAGTTGGGCCGGGCCGGGGGTGGTGGCCGGCCGGCTGCATTTCTCCTTTTTTTATGTGTGCCCATGGATGTATATACATATAATTTCATATATTGATATTTTCTAGCTTATTTAATTTTACACATTTTTATTTCCTGTTGCTAAACTCTTTCTTGCACAATTTATATATGCACACCCATATATATATGTGTGTGTGTGTGTGTGTGTACATGTGCTTGTATTTTATTCATTCACTTTTTATTGCTATTTATGCCTTTATTTTCAATATGAGATTTTATGTTTTAATTCAAGTGTCTCCCTTTCTTTTATGGATCATCTTTCCAGATTCGAATTTATAATCTTGAGTTTTCATTATTTGCACATTTCCTTTTATGGCATTACTAATATCCGCCTTTGTCTTTTATGAGTTCTTAAATTTTGAAACCTCCACCAAATTCAAGAAAACACCATAAAATCCAAATTCCAATAAAATATATTGTAAAATATTTCAAAAGCTTCATATTTTCAAATTTTAAATTTTCAGGATGTTACAAATCTACCCCCCTTAAATAAATCTCGACCCCGAGATTCCGGTAGAGCAGAAAGAAAGGGGTGGGGTTACATTTGCTAGCAATGGGTTTCGGGGTATTGCTTGCCATATAGTTCCTTAGCTCCTCAGGGAGACTAAGATCTGCCCATTAGGGGTTAACACGTGGAGAAGTCAAAAGGGAAGAGAGAAACCTTGTTCTTCTGGATAAATCGTAGACTTCCAAATACTTGCTCTTTAACGTTGTTGTCTTCACGTCGTCGTAGAATGGAGTAATTGCATTGTCTATTGGACATATGGTTGTAGAATTTTCATACTAATAGGTGGGTAGCAATGGTCTCTGTCGTAGGGGTAGACAGAAGGGGAGAGGACCTGCACTTAAAGGAGGCAAAAAGGGAGGGAGGAGATCTTTATTCTTTTGGAGAGGTCGTCGTCTCCAGGGTGCTTGCTCCTTGATTTTGCCGACATGATATGATTAATTGCTATGATTAATTGCTCCTTGTTTCTCATGATAGAGTTGGCTACTACATGATAGATGGTCTTTCTCTCTTATCCTATGTGACATAGACTATAGATACTAATGTAAATCTATTGTACATGCTTTACGACTTGTGCAGGTCCATCATAGATGTATATATTTATCTAAAAAGAAGCCATTAACTTTGCTGTCGCATGTAATACTGTCTCGTGTAGCTAATACAATAAGTTGAGTAGAGATTACCTCTACTAAAGCACTCAAACATTTAATATTTCGCTAGAGGCGACCCTAACCCTTATTGTACTTACTCTAAGAACTAGCATCGCCTCCAAGTCCTCGTATGATGTGCTAGAGGTCACCTCTTGCATGAGGGGCATCTTGCCTCTCTCTCCTCTTGTCTCTCTCTTCCACATAGGATTGTGTTGACGTGGATTTCGCTAGAGGCGACCTAGTCAGCATCATTGTACTTGCTCTAATGAATGCAAACTAGCATTTCTTCTGGTACTTTCTTACACCGTTACACGTGCCTTCCAATTGTACTCGAATCGAAAAGAGAGACTAAGGGTGCCTTTGGTTGAGCTTTTGGGAGCTGCTTTTGTTTCCAAAAAAGCCAAAAGCCAACCAAAGGGGTGGAAACTAAGTCGCTTTTGAAGCACTACTTTAGGTAGTCTGATTTGAAAGCACCTTGGACCCCGCTTTTGGCTTTTGGCTTTCTGCTTTTGAAATGGTGAAAATAGAGAGCTGTTTCACATTGTTTCAAGAAAAATAGAGATAGGAAGTAAGTTTTATACTTGTTTGAACCAAGCGACTTCTGACTTTTCCATGACCCACAACCTACAAACAGACTTTCCCACATTGACTCACAGCAACTTTTTCAGAAGCCACAGCTCGACCAAACACACCCTAAATGAACCGATTTAACACGATCAATTAACTGCCTTTTTTTTAGTGGATTATGGCTGAAAAGCACCGTAGCTGGTTGAAAAAACACTGTAGCTGATAGAGGCTTATTTAGCATAATTAAATTTAAAAAATTTAAAAATAAAAAACATATTAGCCCATCACGTATAATGCAAACAAATACAGGGAAAAAAGAACCGGCAAAAAAGCTAAAAAACCAAAAGTTCAGAAAAAAATAAAATTTATGAATAGTGATAAATAAGTCAGAAGCTAAAACCGAAACGAGCGGGCCTTAACTGACAATTCGTTGACACACAGGTTGGCTAGCAAGGTACGTACAAATGTAATTGAACACATTCACCAACAACGAATCCCCTTAAACACTGGATTGACAAGCAATAAATTAACAATGCTCCTCAAATTTTGCACAGTAGAGTTCACTCTCCCATGCATCCAGTATTTCCGGCACATCCATGAACAGATCAGCCGGGTACTCGAGATCATCGAACGAGAGGAGATGGATCATGTCGCTGTCGCCGTTGCCGTTGCCGGTGCAGTAGCAGTGCTTCTGCGCATCCTCGCCGCCGTTGCCGACGCTCACCTCGCTCTCTGAACCGGCGTTCTGCTCATGGGTTGTGGTCGACTGGGTGCCTGCAGCAATGGCGTCCCCGCCGCCTCCGCCGTGTACCTGGCACGCGAACACCGGGAACTGTGCCGGGATAGGAGGCGCGGCGGTGACCGCACTGATCGGTTCCTTCTCTCTGCTGGCGGGTGTTAGCTCGAAGGTCTCGGCTGGGAGGACGTCACCCTCAGTGCAGCCGCCACCGGCATTAATATTCTGGCGCCGCTTCCTGATGCGGGAGTTCCAGTAGTTCTTGATCTCGTTGTCCGTCCTGCCCGGCATCCTGGCCGCGATCACCGACCACCTGCAGCGCCATCAATGGATGCAAACTAAATTACACGGTAATTGAGCCTCCACGATCGAGTTAGATTGTCTAGCTAAAGAATGGTATTAAGCATGAATCAGAGCATGGATATTAGCACTGATGTATGCGTATATGTACCTGTTGCCTAGGACTGTGTGCAAGGAGATGATGACCTCTTCTTCTCGCTTGGAAATGGGCTCCTTCTTGAGGTCCGGCCGCAGGTAGTTCATCCACCGCAGCCGGCAGCTCTTGCCGCTCCTCCTCAACCCTGCTCATCATGCAGATTGCGATGCAACGCTAGTTTGTCAGATAAATGCATGGAAAGAATCGTTAATTTGTAGTGTGCATATGTACTGTATTGTCAGCAAATTAAGCTGGTTAAGTTCTTGCCTGCAAGCTGCGCGACGGAGCTCCAGGTGGAGACGCCGTGGCTGGTGATTTCGGTGCACAGCCGCTCGTCCTCCTCCGGCGACCACAGCCCCTTCCTCTCTTTCTCCTCCGCGCCGCCGTCGGCATGGTTGGTCGGCTTCCGCGCCATTCTTAGTGCTTAGCTAGCTACTCCTGAGGTGACGGAAAGTTCAGATGGGTTGGTTGCTGCTGAATTATGTGATGACTGGATCTGAAGTACACTAGCTAGCTAGCTGTTTGCTGCTATATACATACACAAATATGGTGATGCATTTATATATAGGAGATCGAGGTGTATGTTCTCCTACATTGCCCTACCTGTAGGAGCTAGTAGGGAGCAGGAGAATGTACATGTATGTATAGTGTGTTGAGTTGGTCTTATTGTATATACTAATCTTAGTTCGGTGAAGGTATCCATCCATTGCTACAGTACTATATACGAGCATCAGAGCATGTGCTTAATTACATGTATTTGTGTATATTCATCATGTCCCTGAACAAGTACGTACTAGTACTTGCATGCTGTAATATAATGGCAGTCTATATATATGACAATTGCACGCTTGCATCGCGCCGAAAGTTGTACTATGCATGTGCAGACAGGACAAGATTATGGAGGCTACGCGTACTAATTAAAGAGTATGTTTATATCGACTTTTCTACTGGATTTTAGTTTTGATTTATAAATAGCAACAGTTTTAGAGATGCTATGAAGAGCTATACTTACGTATAATTTTAATCAATAGAAATGAAGTTACTATAATATCTACTACAATAAACTAATAAACTTCTTTCGAAAAGATACTCTATTTAAAAGCTAGGTAGTATTAAAAAATGATTTTACCGTAGAAATACGACTTTCGAATTCGAACAGGCCGCACAGTTATCCTTGATCGATCGAACATGAAAACTGATTATTATTACTCCATCATTACCATGTTGCTGGTTGTACATGGCATGGCACTGGGGAGGCCGGCGATAATATAAATTTAGTACACTGAACGTAGAGGACACATGACTACTGTTTCTGATAACGATGGAAATTGTTATAAAAACAATGCGTGTTAGTACAATTAAGCTCACTGATTCAATAATTAACCCAGCAATTTGGACGTTTTAATTTTTTTGCATTGTTCTTTTCACAAACTAATCAAAAAATTACACAATGTTCCTCACATTATAATTTTGGGTAATTTTATCTATTACGAATGTAGCTAAAAAATTCATATAATTTTGATAAGTTTATAAGTTTTTACATATAGCAAACGAGATTCAAAAATTACGAAATTTTATATGAATTCTCCTGATATAATAATAGTTATTGTGTAATTTTTTAAAAATTTTATGTGATTCGAAGTTACCACGTTTATTCGGGTTAACTTAATCATGAATTTAACGACTATTAAATTCATGATTAAGTTAACCTGAATAAACGTGTAAAACTAGGACCACATAAAATTTTAAAAAAAATCACACTATAACTACTACTATATTAAAAGGCTTCACATAAAATTTTGTAATTTTTGGAGTTTGTTTGCTATATGTTAAAACTCATAAAAATATTAAAATTTTATGAATATTTGAGCAACATTCACAATGGATAAAATTACCCAAAAATTATAATGTCAGATACGTTGTGTCAAAAGACTGTATATAAATTTTCATAATTGTTTAAACTTGTTTGATATATTTAAAAATTCAAGCAAATACTAAATAAAAAATAGGACAGGTAGACGGCTTAATTACCTACCGCCCCCTCCCTGGACAGCAGGCAAGCCTACCGTACCCCCCGGACGGCAGGCTACTTGCCGTCCAGAGTGAGGGGGCCGTAGGCGCTTGCCGCCGGCGGTAGCACCGTGTGTCATCTCACGGGCGCTGCCACCCACCCTCCGGATCGTAGAAACGATATTTTTATCAATACACTCAGTATACTACTATTTTTATAAATACGGTACATAATAGTGCCAAAAGTGGCCTTGGCTCGGGATGGTACCAGGGCTAATACGTGGTATATAACGAGAAGAGGTAATATAATTCAGTTATGTGCAGCAGAGACTTGGTAGTGATATATCCAACAAATACTAAATGCACCACTCTCAATCATTACAATAGTACCCCCCATATCTATCTAACTTGGCACATCACATCTAACTGCAGCAATAGCATGGACTTAATGTTTATGTTCCTGATGAAATCGTTGTAACCATTTAAAAACACTCTTGACTATGACTTCCTACCCAGCCAAAGTAATGATCCATTGGTGATCATATGTAGTCACAAACCTAGTATCAACTAACAAAAGAGCACCCTGCAGCTAGTTAGCTTTTGTCAGCTACTCCTTTTGATGAAGTGCTGGTTAATTTGATGGACACAATGCATGCACTGGACCATTGGCTATGTATCAAAGGTCTTGCTTATTTGGATTTGAGTTTCTAATTTCTAACTTATTTTTTGTTATTCCTAAATTTTATCTTTTTTTAGCTTTTGGCTTTTTTGAGCTATTTTGCCGGTTCTTTTTTCCCGTATTTGTTTGCATTGTCCATGATGTGTTAACTTATTTTTTCATTTTTAATTTTTTTAAAATTTAGTTACACCAAATAAGTCACCATCAGCTACGTGTAATTTCAGCAAGCTACAGTGTAATTTCAATCACAAGTCAGTTTATTTCAGCCCAACCGAGCGGCACCAAAAGCATACAGCTTGAGAGCCAAATTGCTTTGGCACATTCAATGGAGGGGACATACATAAGGCCATCAGGTCAACATCCCACTAAATTTGCAGTACTAAAGAGCAAAGATTTTAGTCAAGTCATGCCCTTTCTACTGGTATGCAGATATAAGTAATTAAATTTAGGTAAAATTGGTTATAGGACACTATAATTTTGTGTCATTTGTTATGGAGACACTAAAATTTTGTGTCTTTACTGAAATACACTGACATCACACCCATTATAATATTATTTTCAGCTAAGTTGGGGAGCGAATTTTTTTGTAAATGACAATGGGTGCTCTTGGAGCTATCCAGATGCGGTTGAACCAAGTAGGCCGGGCTTGGATCCAACTGAACCAGCTTATACTGTGAAAATCCTAGCCGCATTCCTCATTCCCCATCGTCTCCTCTGCTCCCAATCCCCACAATGGGTCCAACCCAAAGGGCATATTTGGCATTTCACTAGCTTGCTATCTCTTTACTCAACTAAAAACGATATTATAATGGGTAGGGTGTCCTATAACAAAGAGCCATATTTTTGCAGTGTGTTTCAATAAAGACACGGATTTTTAATATCCCACAACAAATGCAACAAAATTTTAGTATCATATATCCAATTCTGCCCTAAATTTTACACACATATATCAATGTATACTAGTTGGATGCTCGTACGTTGCTATTGTAGTTACATTTTTAAATTCTCCAAAACAAAAATGGCCTTTTGCCTATAGAGTTACATCAAAATATGATTTACATGTTCTTATTTTTTTTGTCAATGCTACCTACTTCATTTTGTTGAAAAATTGCTTGTTTTGATTAGAAATATGATATATAGTTCCTACAATGGAAAGAAAATATGATATATAGTTCTCACAATGGTTGGATCCCATATATGACCTAAGAGTATCATATACATATGAAATAGAAACGTTATGAAAATATATTCCAAAACATTATTTAAAATGATATTGTAGAATTCTTTTCTTAGTTGAAAAAAGGCAAAAACATAACACATTTCAGTTCATCTCATACATTCATTTCAGAGATCGTATATCCACTTTAGAGATGATGTGAGGGAACCAAACATCCTAGATCAGCAAAAAAAAAAGGAAAATGTAGAGGAAAATAGTTCACAGACAGTTATTAACATGAACCATCTGTGATATTTGCACACATCACAGATGGCTCGTGTTAAAAACCGTCTGTGATAGTTCATAGATAGTTATTAATACGAACCATATATGATATTGTACATATCACAGATGTTTATTAATACAAACCATCTATGATAGTTCACAGACAGTTATTAATATGAACAGTCTGTGATAATTATATATTACAGATGGTTTGTGGTTGGACATATCTACAATACGCCGTGTTATTAATTAATACCAAGTTAGACTGGTCCCGACAGATCTATCTTCATTGCACTGCATTGAAGGAGGCGGTCGGCTTTGGGGAAGCATTCTGATTGTAAATCTAGCTGCTTGTAGATCAATTGTTCTAGCTTGGTGATTAGAGGTTAGTATTTGTTTCTAATTTATATGCCTTGTACTATAGAGAGATGATAGCTAGATTTAGATCTATCTTAATTGCTAGTTTGCTGCAATTTAAGAATGGGTCAATACTCTTAGTTTACTTCAACATATTAATTCTTGCTTGATATATATTGCTTCATGAATAGTATGTAGTTGGCTAGCTATATATAGTAGTATTAATAATCCAATTTGACACTAATTTGTTATATACGTAGTGTAGATAGACCAAAGTTGGATGTACGTTGAGAACCGTGTGAGTGAATAGTACATTAATAGTATGTTTGCTTTTAGAAGAGTGGCCGAGTAGGATATGTTGAAGAAGGGGATGGAATATATGTATTGTCCATGCATTGATTGTGATAATCTGAAGATGTTTACCACCTCAGCGCAGATCGAAGCTCACTTGATTCGAAGGGGTTCCAAAAAGGAGTATACATGTTGGACCAGTCACGGTAAAGAGAAGATTAGACAGGAAGGTGTCGAGGAAAATAACGATATGCCGGTTATGGACTGTGCTTTCGATGAGGATAGATCGTATGATGACAACCTCGATCAGATGCTATGCAATGCAGAAGGAAACTATAGTGAGAGAGAGTCTGGTAAATTCGAGAGCTTGATAGTGGACCTGGAGAAACCTTTGTTCCTAGGCTACAAGCCACAATACACAAGATTATCATCTGTTCTTGAACTACTAAAATTAAAGGCAAGCGATGGTTGGTCTGACAAAAGTTTCACGACGTTATTAGGTCTCCTAGCGAACATCCTTTCAGAGAAAAATGTGTTACCGAGAACCACCTACCAAGCCAAGAAGATTCTTTGTCCATGGGAATAGTAGTAGAAATAACACATGCATGTTTGAATGATTATATTCTCTACCGTAAAGAGTATGAAAATTACACGTTTGTCCGGTGTGCAAAGCATCCTGATACAAGCGTGAGAATGAATTAGATGACACGAAGGCATCGAAGTGAATTAAGAACCTCTTACTAAGATGTTGTGGTATCTACTTATAATTCTCTGTTTGAAACGTTTATTTGCAAACCAAAAGGATGCAAGATTGCTGCATTGGCACTCAGAGAAGCGTAAGAAAGATGGAATGATAAGACATATTACTGATTCTATCCAGTAGTGGAGCATCGATAGGATGTTTGTAGACTTCACTGTAGAATCGAGAAATATAAGGTTTGGGTTGAGTACAGATGGAATAAATCCTTTCGGTAACATGATCAGTCGACACAGCACTTGGCCTGTGAATGTATGTAGGTACAATCTTCCTCCTTGGCTGTGTATGAATTGGAAGTAAATTTTGATGTCACTACTTATCCAAGAGCCGAAGCAATCTAGGAACGATATTGATACGTATCTAGCACCATTAGTGGAAGATCTTACGACACTATAGAATGAAGGGGTACAGGTATGAGATGCGGACAAATGAGAGAACTTCACTCTGTGCGCCATGTTGTTCTGCACCATCAATGATTTTTTTGTGTGTGGTAACCTGTCGGGATTGAGTACGAAAGGAGCCAAAGCTTATACGCACTGCTTAGATTATACCGAGAGTGTGTGGTTGAACAACTCGCACAAAATTGTGTACATGCGTCACCGTAGGTTTCTTCCATGGTATCACATATACTGCAAGATAAAAAATAATTTGATGAAAAAAGAGAGGATGACTCAGCACCAAGGCCTTTTAGCAGAAAAAAGGTCTACGATATAGTCAAGGATATCGATGTTGTACTTAGAAATGGACGTAAGTTGATGACCTATCAAAAGAACATGTGGAAGAAGATGTCAACATTTTGGGACTTGCCTTACTGAGAGCATTTAAAAGTTCACAATTGCATCGATGTCATGCATGTAGAGAAGAATATATGTGATAGCTTGGTTGGTTTCATACTGAACATTCATGACAAAACAAAGGATGATGTCAAAGCATAACATGGCTTGGTCGCTATGAACATCAGGACCGAGTTAGCATCGATAGAGACCGATAAAGGCCGATCGTACCTTCCCCCAGCTTGTTACACTTTGTCAAAGTCCGAGAGAACTAAATTGTGTCAGTGCTTATATGGTGTGAAAGTTTCATCCAGTTACTCTGCCAGAATGAAGAAATTTGTTTCCATGCAATATTTGAAATTAATTCGAATGAAGTCTCATGACTGTCACGTGCTAATGGCACAATTGTTTCCTATTGCAATTAGAAGTATTTTACCGAATAAGGTTCGAGTGACAATCATGAGGCTATGTTATTTCTTTAACGCAATTGCTTAGAAGGTCATCGATCTCGATGGACTAGATGTTCTGCAGACTGAAGTGGTGATAACTCTATGTCATCTTGAGATGTGTTTTCCTCTGTTATTTTTTGATATCATGGTCTATCTCATTGTCCATCTTATAAAGGAGATAAAGATATGTGGTCCCGTGTTTCTACGGTATATGTACCTGTTCGAGAGGTACATGGGAATTTTGAAGTCCTATGTACGCAATTGATCTCGGCTGGAGGGCAACATCATCGAAATTTATGTAACTGAAGAGGTCATTGAGTTTTATGTCGATTACATAGCTCAAGTTGAATCGATAGGTGTGCCTGTATCTTGTCACAAGGGGATGCTAGAGGGTATCGTGACCATCGGAAGGAAATTAATAACTCTCAATCTAGATACGTACACTCAAGCCTATTTCACAGTCTTACAACACATGACTGAAGTGTCCCCATATATTGAAGAGCACAAGGACATGCTACACCAAGAGAATCCAGGCCGGTCGAAGGTTTGGATCACGAGATAGCACAACCATCGGTTCGATGAATGATTGATGGTGTAATTCACTAGGAGGTCGTCAAGTAAAACGCTGCAATGGTTGATAAAAGGGCTAAAATTTACAATTGTGACATGGCAAGGATACGGCATTAATGGATACATATTTACAATAGATCAGGACAGAAAGACCACAAACAGAATTCAGGTGTTTGCATAGATGCATTTCGTGATGAGCAGTTCAGTATCGCTTGCCCAATCTCCTACTACGGGCTTGTAGAAGAGATTTGGGAGCTCAACTACGTAATTTTCAAGATCCCTCTATTTTGGTACCGTTGGGTCCAATTCCCATAGGTTGTAAAGGTCGACAAGTACGGCATCACTACTGTGGACCTCGAACATGTAGGATACAAAGATGAACCATTCCTACTCGTGAGGCAAGCTGTTCAAGTTTTTTATGTAACCGACTTGGCAAATAAGAAACGCCACGTAGTTCTTCATGGAAAACAAAGGATTGTCGGAGTTGAGAATGTCGTGGATGAGGAAGAGTACAATCAGTTTGATGAGTTGCCTCTATTCGGAGACAACATCAAGCTCGAGGAAGAACGAAGCGATGAAATAAGCTATATGTGTATCGACCATCTTGAAGGGATTTATTTAAAAGGAAATAGCCAAGTGTAATGATCCCACATGGTTAACACCTATTTGAAAATTATTCCAATGTAATTATAAGAAACTCGGCATGTAATTAAGGAATTATTCCATCGTAATTGATTTAGTAATTAAGAAATAATTATATCTGTGATTGTATATGCTTACTTTTTTCATAGGGCATGGCTAACACTTCTTGTAGCTAGCTGAAAAATAGGATTTGTTGTACTATCATAGACGGTTCCATAATATAACTGTCTATGATACTAACATCACGTTGGTTTTATTATGGAACCGTCTGTGATGTTGCTTATATCACAGACGGTTCTATTATGCAATCGTTTGTAATGTGGTTTGTATCATAAACAATTCTATTATGAAATCATCTATGATATTAATATCACGAACAGTTCTATTATTTAATAGAACTATCTATGATAGTTCTTTCTATAAGTAGGGCCTTACTAGGGTTTGCACCCTTACTCCTCACTTGTGTGCCCCTGTCGCTTGTTCGCCGCCACCTCCTCAAGTGTTGCCTTCTCCCCAATCTCCACCTCCCACGTAGATCCAGCATCACCTCCCCATCTGGCCGCCACCTCGAGCAAATCCATCGCAGCCAACCTCCCCATGTCTCCGTCTTCTCAAACCTAGGGGACCTCAGTCTCTTCTTCCCCCAACCACAACGACGTCTTCTCCACTGACGTCCTTGACCTGTCTCTTCTTCCCCAACCACAATGACATCTTCATTGACTTTCTCTGCTGGTATTACTCTCCATCGGTATGTGAGTTAGCAATTTATCTATGTGCTTGTGGGTTAGCCATGAATAGTTTGTCAATGTTCTAGGATTTAGATCTAGGATTTCGACCAATGGAAGGAACCCCTTTTAACAGTATAGTTAAAAGAAAAATAAGCCCTAAACTAACAATATGGTCTAACCAGTAAATACATCAGAAAATATCCTTAACCTTCATTTGTATTATTGCACTTCGAAATTTGATACATGATTTTGCAATAGTTTTCACAAACTACCTGTAGCTTTACAAATTTTAATCATACCAATATAAATAGCCATTGAGACTAAATTAAGGCATATCATTTTCTGTGAGAGGTACAAATTCCCACGGATAACCTAAAAAACCTGAGAATTATCTTGTTAGTCAAGTAAAAAAAGGGTTTACACTATTGAAATTATGGAGCTTGATTTTAATTGTGCAAATAAGTCAAGTAAAAAAGATTTCGCAATATTGAAATTCTTATGAAATCAATGCATAGATGAAAGCTTTAGGGGAAGACGAAAGGTTCTTTTAAAGAGAGATGTCATCATCGTCATCGATGCGTCGATTGGGTCTAACGCTCTGAAGACTGGGGTAACTAAGTATGGTAGTGGAGTATCTAAAAGGCCAACAAGCCGAATGACCATCATAGAGGTCTCTCCGGATGGGGTTCCCTCTGCAACCGAAGAAAGCAGCTACAACATTTCAGACTACCTATGGGATAATTAAAAGAGAACGCGTCCCCATCACTATAGCAAACTGGAAAGGTTTGACAGATGACGAGAGAAATGTGCCGTAGATAGAAATTTCAAACTTGTTCGAGATCCTAGCAGAAGTCCAGGAACGTGTGCAACGACATGCACTCCTCGCGATGGGAAAAGTGTGGAATACCTTCAAGAGCACACTTGTCACGTAGTACATGACCAAGGATAGCACGCTCTTCACGAGATATCCTTTCATGTCACCAGAAATATGGGAGACCTTTGTGCGGGTGAACACGACAATCAAATTTCAACCAGAAAGTGTGGCGCACAAGGCTATCCAGGCACGAAACACTCACCCCTATAGACTTAGCACTTATGCAGGTAAAATCCTGCAATGGACGATGAGGTCATAATCCGATCAGAGGCCTCCCCACCATTTGCTGAGATCATTTTTATAGTTTTATCGGTCTTGATGTTTGGAGAAAAGATCAGATTTGTAAGCTAGATGCTGTACTATAAAGGGGGATCATGGCTAATAGCTTGAGGATTTAATTTATGCTATCTTGATTAAAAAAAGTCATGCATGCATCTTGAACTGTTTTTGAAAAACTTCTATCAGAGAAATTCGTAACACTGTAGGCACTGGGCGGTACTACCGGTTGGCGGTATGACCACAGTTGCATAGTAGTACTACCAAAATGTGGTAGTACCTATTTTCTTGCGGTACATTTTTCCATAGGGCATGTTTTTAGTACATTTTTAAACCCGAGAAATCGGTAGTACTGATTTTTGCCGTGAGGTACTACTGCCATGAGGTAGTACACCAGCCCTTGTGAGAGTGGTAGTACCACACTTGGAATTCAATTGCTAGTTGAGATGCATTAAATGCATACAAAAGAGCTGTTGAACAGTAGGTATGGTATTACTAGCCAATACATGGTTGAGTACTGCAGCTATTGAGTTTTGTGTAATTTGGCCCCAAACGGTTAAATTTCTGGTTGGGGCTTATAAATACCCCCTCACCAGCACCATGGCACTAACTCTTGAGTTCATTGAATCCATTAGAGCCATTGGTACACTCTCTACTACTCATTTGCTCACATTTTATATTTTAATGTAGTTGAGAGCATTGAAGTGTATTTGCATCATTTGTTGATCCTCTTGGCACTTATTACTTCCTCAAGCAAGGGTTGTGATTTGTTACTTATGGTGTTTGCTGGAACCTAAATGGCTTGGGAGATGTTGCGTGGTGATCTTTTCAAGAAGGTTATGAAGAGTCCCACCACCGGTTGTGAGTGGTGTGGTGCTCACCAGCTCCAGAGAGGAGGAAGAGCAACCCTAGTGGATTTGACGTTATTAGGCTTAATTAATTCATGGAGCCAGTCTAAGTCGCTTGGGCTTACTTCAACGTGAGCTACTAAAGACCGGTAAATCTTCGATATCACGGGAAAAACATCGCATGTCTCCATTGTGGTTATTTCTTTCTTTACTCTTCCATATTTACATTTTTAGCTATTGAATTGGTCATCTTGTGTAGCTTGAGTTGTATTTGGTAGAGACATAGCTTGTGGTGCCTTAGAAACATTTAGTCTTTTAAATCTTGACTTGTGCTAAAATATTTAAATTACTCATTTGTTTTAAAATTGTTAATATTAGAGCAACAATTTTTAGAACTCCTATTCACCCCCATCTAGTCAGTTATTCTTGATCCTACAAGTGGTATTAGAGCTTGATCTCTCATTTATTTAGACTTAATCGTCTAAAAGAGAAAAAGATAGCTAGTGAGGGTATCACTATAGGAAAGACACCTCTATTTGATGACTCAAATTATGCCTATTGAAAAAGTAGAATGTTAGTTTATTTAAAAACCATGAGCTCGAAAATATAGAGAATCATAAATGAGAGTTGTGTCATGCCTTTTGATGCACTACACCCCATGGACCTTGAGGAATGCAATGCTCATTTAGATGTTCAAATGATGAATGCTCTCTTTGGAGCTTTAAACGCACATGAGTTTAATCGAGTTAGTAATTTGGAAACCGCTCATGAGATATGGATTACCCCCTCGAAAATCCATGTGGGAACATCCACGGTCAAAGAGACCAAATTGCATAGATTCTGGATCAAATATAAGACATTTGCGATGTTGCCTCATGAAGACATTAATGAAATGTATTCACATCTCAACAATATTGTAAATGAGCTCAAAGGCCTAGGCACTTTACTAACTGATGTTGATATTGTACGCAAGATGTTTAGGGCTCTACCGTAGAAATATGAGACGTTGGTGACTATTCCTCAACTCACCCGAATTGCCAAGGATGATACCAACTCAACTCTTAGGTAATCTCATAACTAATAAGTTGTACAAGAAAGATAAGGATGAACTTTTGAAGCAATCCTCCTCTAAGAACAAGAAGGTTATTGCTTTCAAGGTTAAAGTGGTATCAAGCGATAAGTCAAATATGAAGAAGATGACTTCGAGGAGGAATTGGCTCTCCTTGTGCGCGTGGCATAGTGGAGGAAGCAGAAGAGCTCAGTTGAGGGGTGCTTCACCCCTAAGCTTCGCATCACCCACTCATACACCGAGAGGCAAATGAAGGAGCTCGGGTTGAGGTGGGAGACCTCAAGGTTGAACATGTAAAGCACGTCCTTCAGTAGCCTAACGGGATGGATGCAAAGCCCAGCCTTGAAGATGACGAGCATCCCTAGCTCAAGGCTGGGGTGGACCTCGCCAGGCTCATGCAAGATGGCTAGGTCGGCACTCTCAATCTTGCCTTCCTTCTCCAGTTGCTCTAGGAGGCCCCTCTTCATGTTGGAAGGGCCCAAGTGACAGGAGAACTGGATGATCTTCTTGGGGGTCTCCTCCCCCGTGATGTCCTTTCAGGGGCGGAGGTCCGCCCTTCTTGTCGGAGGAGCCAGTAGGCGTTGCCCCCTTTTCACGGTCATGGTGTGGGGACCAGTTCGGGTGGTCGAATAGTCAAGCTGGGTGGTAGACGCAATTTGGGAGGCTGAACGGTCAGGTCATGTGGTCGAACATTGAGGTCGAGCGGTAGTGTGGTCCGAGGTCTTGAGGGAGGGGGCTTGAAGGCCTTGGGGGTTCCTGAGGGTGGTGCGTGGTGGCCTGGAGTCCTTGGGGGTCCGGGGTGTCAGCGGCTGAAGCCCCCAGGGATCCCGGGGGCACAGTGGCTTGAAGGCCCACAGGGTGGTGCGTGGCGGTTAGGAGGCTCAAGGGGTCCTGGGGAATGCGGCGACTTGGAGGCCCTGGGGGTGGCGTGTGGCGACTTGGAGGCCCCAGGGGGTTCGGTGGCTTGAAGGCTCTAGGGGCCCCAAGGGGTGGATCCAAGGCCCTAGGGTTCCTGGGGGGCGACGGCTTGGAGAACCCCAAGGGAACAATAACCTGGGGTGATCCACAAAATAGCGCCCGTGAACAGTAACCTAGGGTGATCCACGGGTAGCATCATTTCTCGAAATGTGTGCCATTGCCAAGCCCAGTTCGTGCCATGCCGATGATGCGTAGGATTAGGGGACCCTATGTCGGCAGGCTCGGGTCCACCCCTGAGGGTCAACGAATGGTGGACTACCACATCGAGGCTGCTCCAACGCAAGGTAACCTAGAATGTCTTGTCGATTCATTGCAGGTGACCGAAGCAATCATTGGCCCAAGGTCACACACCGACTCCTTCTATAAGCCAATTGATGACCACCCAGATCGGCGAGGGGCTACTGTTGGGGAGGGTCCCCACACTACCTCTGGTCCACGACCCCCTCAGAGTAGTGGCAGCCACTAGAAGGTCCACCCTGAGCCAAGTCCTTGAGTCAACATCAGTGAGGTTGACAAGACAACCCTAGAGAGGTCCAAGGCTAACCCTGGATGAGGCACATAAGACCAACCCCGAAGAGGTCCGGGGTCGACCTTTGGAGAGTTACGCAAGGTCGACCCCAGGGAGGTCCGGGGTAAACTTCGGGCGAGATACGCAAGGCCAACCTCGGGAAGGTCTGGGGTCAACCTCGGACAAGGTCCGAGACAGACCCCGGACGGAGTCTGAAGCCAGCCACGAACCAACCCTGGAGTACTAGACACGACAGGACCCACGCCAGGCAAATGACATAGATACCCCGAGGGCAAATTTATAACTTCACTCGCCTCTCTCTCCCTCTATAAATAGACCTTATATCATGGGAGGGGGAGGCCATTTGTAATCCTGGACACTCATATTAAATACACTTAGTGTTTGTGTGCTTCTCCTTGAATCTCCCTGTATCCTCGGTGGTCTCCATATCTAACCTAAGGTACTTCTAAGTTTACTGTCCAGATTCGTACCTACAACACTTCTATTATGCGGTTTTATGTTGCCAAGCCATTCGAACGGTGGGTCTTACATGATTATATTTTAATTTTAATGCACAATACAACCAAACACGGTTGTACATGCATCTAGCGCAATTTGCCTTTGGTTGAGCTTTTGGGAGCTACTTTTGCTTTCAAAAAGCCAAAAGCCAACCAAATGGGTGGAAACCAGAAGCTGCTTTTTCAGAAGCAGCTACTTTTGGGTAGTACAGTTTTGAAAGCATCTTGGACCCTGCTTTTGGCTTTTAGCTTTCTGCTTTTTGAAATGGTGAAAATAGAGAGCTGTTTCACAGTTGTTTCAAGGAAAATAGAGATAGGAGGTAAGTTTTATACTTGTTTGAACCAAACAGCTTACAGCTTTTCCACAGCCCACAACCTACAGTAGCTTTTCCATAGCCCACAGCTCACAACAGCTTTTTCAGAAGTCACAGCTCAACCAAACACACCCTTATTCATGATATGTACTTTTGCAGCTTAAATGACAGTTGCTCGAGCTGCAACTTAGTGAAGAAGATATTCTAGCAAATAGTCAAATGTTTAAAATTACTTGGAATTCAAAAAATCGACCATGCAGTATAACTTTGTACGGAGCATATATATGCATGCATGGTCGAGTGAGGTAATCATTAATGAGCGAGGAAAATTAATCTTATCTGGCTTTTGAGGGGGCGATGCTTGTGATTGTATTCCATATGAGTAGTTCCATTGCATGCACGGGGGAAGGGTAAAATTTGCTCAAATCACCTATTTAATTTAAGGGAATGTCGATGCATCATTGGAATTTTTTTCCCCAAAAACCAATCAAAATTTTTCACCCTTAGATCTTAATCCAACGGATCCCGTGCCTCTCCATTGCTATAACTAACCTAGCTCCCAGGCCTAGCTCCCATTTCGACTCCACCCGCCGCCTCCCAACTTGACCCACACCACCACCCTACGTGCTGCCACCCCACCGCCTTGCTGGCATCGCCGACGATGCTCACTGGCAACACCCTCTCCCACCGCCCTTCTCATCATCCCCTCCCGCCATAGCCACTGCTGGCCTCCATCTCCTCCACCTAGCCCTTCTTCCTAGTCTCCGGCGATTACCACCGCCCTCTGCCTCCTAACTCGATGGTTCTTGCCACCCCTATTGCCACCCACCGCCGGTCCTCCTGCCATCCCATCCTCCCTCTAAATCCAGGCCCAGCGAATCCCAAACCCTAACTCGGTGAACTCAAGCCCAAATCATGTGAACCACACTAACTCGCCACTGCTATTGTTGGAGAACATGACTTCACTGGATGGAGCACAAATCACCAAGCAAATTATAAGGTCAAAATTTGAATCATTTACACAACAATTCTAACTCGCCACCGCTGTTGTTGGAGAAGAAAGATGACTTCAATGGCCGGAGCACAAATCACCAAGCAAATTATAATGTCAGAAATTTGAATCATTTACACAAGAATTATCGTTAGACAGATGTACATCAATTCTGTTTTATTAAGGTCTCTACATAGTCAAAACTGTATTGTTCCCAGCTAGCTGTTCTTATATATGTTCTAGCTCCAATAGACTGCTACTTTAATTAATTAAGTCTGCATTTACGTATGTATGGAGACAGAATGCACGTAGGACAAACTTGTGGCGGCCTCTGTCTGTATTTGCACTAATTTAAACTTATGAAGGCTGCACCATTTCCTTGTTTAAGTGCATGCATTGGAAGAGATATTATACTAATGTATCTTCAACGCAGAAGTTGCAATATGCTATATAGCTAGCTGGCTAACCCGAATTAAAAGAAAGTAGTACAAATGCAACTTGCATATTCGTATGATCAAATTATGCAACACTGCATGCCATACGTATGCATGCATCTGGCTGCCTGCGGTACGCTGGATCTGGCATTGATTACTATTAATTAACCGTAGATGGGAGCACTAATTAATTTTTGACAAGACAAAGATTAGTACGTATATAAATATGCCCAACATGGCCATTAATTAGCTAGCTTGACAGCGAATGGTTGACATGTGTGTCCTTTGTCTCATGCTGCTGCATGCTGCTGTTGCTCACAGTACAGACATCACAAAAGTTTAGTTTGGGCGCGTTGTTAATTAGTTAATAATCTCTGGTCATTAGTCCCATGACCATCTCGGTCGATAATTGGTGTTAACTCTGCATGAATTATACATCCTAATTGAAGCATCAAAAGATTCCCGCAATGATCTATGGTACCTTTTCCTTCTATCTGAACGCTCCATTGCTTTTTTGGGGGAAGATCGTTTAATTATTGGACTAATTAAGGAGCAAGTTGCTGATCGATTCGGAATAGGATAAGTTATTGGAATCTAATGATGCATGGTAGTAGGTAAACATGGGTTAACTTGATCTCAGCATTAGCCACATCAGCTGGTTAGAAAATTGTTGTAGATCGGGGAAAAGAATCCTTAGCTGCATGATTAGTGTTGGGTTTAATTACATGTAACTACCTACTACTGACGTGTACTATGATGCACTGCTACAAAAGACAATTTTATCTTTTTTGATAAATATTGGGTTGTTCCTTTTCGGCTGTGGCTTATGTTTTTTAATCTTAACACAAGTGCTTGTGTGAATGAACTGAATGCCGATAAGCTATTTTAAAAAAGTTATCATGATAAGCCACTTCAAAAAGGCTATCCTGATAAGCCACTTCAAAATGGTAGCAGAGACACCATCACATTTGTTTGTTTAAGAGAAACCGTAAGCCATAAACCGAAAATGAATTGTAGATTACATTTTCACCCTACACTACACCATGACACGGCTAGACTTAAATTAGGCAGAAATTAAAACAGATAAACTTAACTTCTCTTAAGGTTAGTTTGGCATTGCGATATTAAGGTGACTTATGCTTTCTAGTATGAGACGCACATATCTCAAAGCTAATCAAAGAGAGAGAGAAATGACTTGGTGTGTAAGAAAAACGGCCAACTTACGAGCAGCAAACCCGATAGAGAAAAGCGCTTCATCTAAATCTCACGCACAGGTCTCATGGACGCATATGCATGTCTTGGTATATATGTGCTTGGGACAACAGTGTGTACATATTTTAAGTGCCACATGTCACATTGGCACGTGAAAATACGGTAGAGCGTAATGGCCCGTTGTAAAAAGTTTCCCCGGTCTAGCTACTTCTGTCATGCATGCATGGACATGCACCGCCGCCAGCATGTTGTTGGATCCTGATCGAGGTCTTAGGTATCTGTAGTGTATATAACTCAAAGAGTCTTAAGGTGGGTCCCATCTAAACCTTAAGACCAACTTCATAGTGTATATAACCCAAGGGACCTTAAGACGATCCCACTTGGCAGATAAAGAAAAATTATATTTTAATGCATGTGGCCAGGTCTTTAGCTTGAGGACCAGCCTTAAGCTTTTTTTCTTAGGGTCTGCTTAAGGTCACCCCTGTAATGTATAAGGTTGACCTTAAGATAACTTAAGACATCCTCTTTTCATACACTACAGATGCTCATTTGAGTCAAGTCGATCGGCACGCAGATCAATTGTTAATTTCTCGTACATTATTCATATATATGCTGACTAGTCTACACAAGTTAGCCGTTTGATGCTGTAATCAATGGTCTAGACTCAAGAGTAAGGTATTGATCGACAAGACCAAAACAATAAAGGTTTAAGCCCACATGATGACTCGGAAGATCAAGAAGTCCCTACTGTTTTTTTTTACCTTGAGAGGGTAGTGTAGCCATCTCCGGAGAAAGATCTATCGATCGCGGGGGGTTTCACTTGTCCGTGGGTTTCGATAAAATTTTAAATCAGACAATAAATTCTTTCACCTAAAATTTATCTAAAAATAAAAAAATCAAATTTTATTTCAAATTTAAAAAAAACTGATATATTTTTCCTTGGCTATCTCTCGGTTACGAGATCAAAATTTCCAATATCGCAGTGGAAAATTCAAAAGAAATATTCCACCTATCATATAGAAATATACAGAATACTGACTGTAGTGCCACACTGATTGCACTATCAGACAGCAGTTGGCATGAAGTCTCTCGCGCGCCATTGCGACGGATCAGTGTCCTTTTGAATCACTACAGCTCTCTCAACCATCTCTCACTAGATCTCTCACTAGATTTCAGTATACATGATCATTTCTTAGTGATCAACGGCGGCATATGCGTTCTACTTCTGAGTATAGTTATTCCCACCACTGCTATATATACCATACAAATAAACTCGATATACTTATTTACCATTTTAAGTATACTCATATACTAATTATAAGATACTCCAATGTGAACCATATGAAAAATTGCAGGAGGATCTATAGTTTTTGGTGTATTTTACAAATACCTTTATATATGTACATAAAAAAAGCATATCTAAAAAATATACATACCATCTTTAAAAATGTACAAACTATATAGATGGTCTTATATACTATGGACAATGGAGATGATTGATCGATATATGGGAATTAATCTACTACCACATGGCAGCTGCTCTCCCGGAATACAAGTGGATGATAGCATGACGAGTCAAAAGTGGCGGCTGCTATTTCACATCGATCTACATGCATGCATGCATAAAAGTTGATGATCTCACGATTGGTTAGGTAATATAACGGCCCTACGCATATATAGAACCTTCTCCAATGGTCTGGGTCAGCTAACTATATGTATATACACATCAGCATATATCCTATGTGGAGGAAAGAGAGTATGCAAAAAAAAAAACCGAGCCAGCTCTTCCTTAAGCACTAGTCTATAAATTCTGTGTGTGTATGTAAGCATCAAATAGCTAATGTCATTAAAAGACATACATGGGCATAGATAGCTGCTACCTCCAATATATTTCCATGTCATCAAAAGATAATGATGTAGCCAACTTATACAATAAGCTGGCTATAAGTTGTCTTCACAAGAGCTCTCAATCATTTAATAGTGTGATCATTTAATACATACATGGGTATAACAGTTAGTCCTATTGGTACATGCATGAATAACGTCTCTTTTCCTGTGCTATAGCCTGACTCTTGCATGGGAGTCGGCTTGGCTCTCTCTCTCCTTTTCTCTTCTCTCCACATAGGATTATGCTGACATGGATTCCCTTATAACTAGCACAGTCAGCCTTATTAAACTTACTCCTTTAGAATGCTAGCTTTAGTGTGTACTATATAAATGATGTGGAAGTCTTATAATTAGTTGCTAGCTATAACCATTGGAGATGCCCTAAGAGCAAGTCCAATAATAGAGCCAAGTGTTTGGCTATAAGTAAGTTATAAGAGCCAAGTTATACAATAATTTGTCTTCTATTTGTCTACAAAAGGTTTTTTATTATTATGTGGTATCATGTCTCACATTCTCTTTCCTATTCCTCCTCACAGACATTTATTATCTTGACCCACCACTGCATAGCCTCCTGTGCCCAGCTTGTTGCTTGCATGAGAGCCAAGCTCTCATCTCTCTCCTCTCTTCTCTCCTCTATATCAACAAAAATGCTGACTAATTTGGCTATAAAACCATTATTGTACTTGCTCTAATGCTACATATTCGAGCACCTTTGCACATTGAAAAGATCGCCGACACATTTGCGCTAGAGACAAGATTTTCCAGTAATTCATACTTCAGCATGCATCCACAGACTGACATGCACATATGTGGACGAACGTCTTAAACTAATTAATCCATCAAAGGAATAATACTACTAATTGTTAAAGATTGTAGAGAGAGGCATCATTCCACGCTAACCATGGACCTGCTGTTTCTTGGCCATACATAACATATATTGGAGTATTTATGCTACGAATGATATCGTCATATCATGCATGCGGTCAATTGAATTATGCCTGCAAAAGAAATGTAAAAGGTGATAGAAAAGGCAAATACACACACTAATTCCTTCCCAATAATTGTCCATGCATGTATAAGCGCATGATCATCAGAATGGACGCAGCTAGAGACACGAGTGGTTGTTGAGTGCCAAGCTTTTCCGATGGCATCATGGCAACACCTACTGTTAATTCCATGTAAATTGTCCTCTAATCATGGGTGCTTTACAGCCAATACTAGATAATTTCCCGGTTACAATAAGACACACAAGTGCATTACTTAATTTCCTATGCACGTTTCTTTCTTATAATAGCTAGGCAGACAGCAATGCCATCGATGGAGAACTATCTAGATAGCTAGTCAATAAAGATCTCTCATCGATCGTCAACGACGTAACAGGAGTAGCTGCAGACTGCCGCTGCTTGCGTAATAGATGGGGAGAGTCTGCTCGGAGAAGAAGCTTCGGAAGGGGCTGTGGTCGCCGGAGGAGGACGAGAGGCTGGCTTCCCACATCGCCCGCTTCGGCGTCAGCTGCTGGAGCTCCATCCCCGACCTCACCGGCCTGAAGCGGTGCGGCAAGAGCTGCCGCCTGCGGTGGATGAACTACCTCCGGCCGGACCTCAAGAGGGGCCGCTTCTCCCAGCAAGAGGAGGACCTCATTATGGTTCTCCACAACACACTCGGCAATAGGTAGTCACTAATTGCTGCTGTTACAAATTAGCTGAATTTACATATCATTGATTATCTACATGCTAATTCATCATGTGTTTGTGCATTGATTGATTGCAGCTGGTCCCAGATCGCGGCGAGGCTGCCGGGGAGGTCGGACAACGATATCAAGAACTTCTGGAACGCGCGGCTGCGCAAGAAGCTCCGGCAGAAGGAGACCACGGCCGAGACCCGCCGCGGCGGCGAGGCCGACCGGAAACCAGCAGCAGTGTTCAATCCCTTCCCTCATTATTCAGCTCACCAAAATCAGGCGAGCCCTGCAAGCCACAACGCCGACAGGAGCAGCTGCACTACTACTGTCGGCAATGCGGTTCCTCAGGCTGGTGATGAAGCAAAAGGTGCTGTTTTTCTTGCGGATGCTGACCACCGGAACGAGGCGGCGGAGTCCGTGACGCCACCGAGCACGAGCGCGAGCACGGAGGCGACGCGGGATCACGGCGACGACGGGTTCCTGGCGGTGATGGTGGACGACGAGGCCAGTCTCCTGCTCGGGGAGTACTACCTCGACGGCTTCCATGATGGATTCGGCTTCTGGGGAGGGCAGGTTTTCAGTTGATTTGTGTATGTCAAATTAAGTGTGCAAAACTAAACGGAATAAAAAGTTTAATCTGCACTTGCTCAGTTGCTGCTGTAAGGATCCATTTCATTCATTTTCAGGGGCAATGCAAGCTGCTTGTGTATGTCAAATTAAATGGGCAAAACTAAACGGAATAAAAAGGTTAATCTGCACTTGTTCATTCTGTTTAATTTGCATAATTATTAGTCGCAACAATTGATGTGTCACTCCGAATCAAAACGGGGTATGTAACAAGGTTGCATGGGTAATTGGAACGAACTAATTATTAAGTGCACCTTAAACTACTACGTACTCAGTGTATATGACGTGCTAATTAAGTCACCAACGTTTCAACAAAAAAATTAAGTCAGTACCAAATCGATACTACTGGTAGCTCTGTATATTAGGCTTCCTGCCCAGCGAGTTTGATGGAGATCCCAGATAATCGAGTATATTCAGTGGTCGCTGACGCCTACTATATGCTTAATTTATTTTCTTCTTTATTTCTTTTGCAACTACTAGAAGATTTTTAAAAAAAACCACTATATGTTTAATTTCTCGAATCAGTTTTGTTTTTAGACATTCTTGAATTAGATATAATTTTTACTTGAGATGCAGACTGCAGTTAATGACTTGATGTGGCAGTTTCAAACGGCTTTTGTCTTAGACCAAATTATCGATTTGGGCCGAGATCTGTTGCGTGGGCCTCCCCTAACAGCAACCAGGTAAGCATGGGCTTGGGCTAGATGGCATGGGCTACTTCCTCCGTGGGCCCCACCATGGTACAATCGAGGCCACGCGCCGGGCTGCGCGTGGTGAACGCTCAGGCGATCGATGGATTGATTCCAACGCATGGCGACAAGTCAAATCTGCATGCGCCATAAAGTAGAATCCCAGTATAGAGGTGGGAATTGGGCCGGTCCGTGACAGCATTGCCTGGGCTGATCATGCTTCGGGTCATTTTGTACCGTGCTGGTTTGGTCCAGTCATCTCGTCGTGCCGTGCCGTGTCGGCCCGCCTCGCCTTCGGTTAGATCCAAGCACGGTCCAAAGTCTGCCGTGCCGGCGTTCGTGCCGTGCCAGCCCAAACCCAGCCCAAAGTAACTATACACGACGAAAGCGACGGCGACAATGGTAGCGGTGGCCACTATCTTCCTTTCTCTTGTACCCGCTTTATTAAAAACATACTTAAAATTCGATTCTATTGTCTCATGCCATTCCACCTCTGAACTTGCTCATCTAGTCCAATGGTATGCATATCTTGGTGCAAATTAGCCTGTGGCGTATGCGGACATCTAGCTCATCGCAGCATAGAGCTGTCCAACTAGTCAAATAGAAAAGCTCAAGGAGAGTCATGAGTGCAACTTATTATAGTTAATAAATCAATTTTAAATAGTTTCTGGCCCGCTGTGCTCTCCGTGCTGTGCCGCCCAATAGGCCGGTTTTTCCAAGCCCAGCCCAGCCCACCGTTCGTGCCGTGCCGGCACGGTCCGGCCCGCCACATGTTGGGCCGGGCTGGCCGTACTTCGGGCTACCCAAAAAAGTATGGCTCAACTCCCAGCTCTAATACGGTAGCCCAATTTTAATCCTTTAATATATATATTTTTATAAAAATATATATTTCCTTAAGTTTGAAAGATGCGATAGACGACACAACTTGACAAGGCAATAGCACATGGCAGGGCGGACAAGCGCAGCAGCACACGGCCAAACGTGGCAGGCGAGGCGGGCCTAGACGCTGCCGAGCTGCCGGCACCGGCAGCAGCCTGCCGAGCCCATCCGGTAGCTTTGCAGCTGGCCGGCACAGGCAGGAGGCAGGAAGCAGCAGCAAGAGCATACCATCACAGCGGGAACTTGGAATTCATGTCCACGAACAGAAAAGATGCAATGCTTAGAGAAAGCAAGGGGCATCACAAAAGGTAGCAAGGGATGGAAGAATGACAATCTGTTTCATGAATTGTCTCGAGGGCTCACAATTTAGGGGGAAAGCAGCTAGTTTTTGATTCACAAAAGAAACACCACCTTGTTGTCAGATATAGCTTGATCACCTGTCCTTGACAAACCAAACAGCACATGCCACATATGTTTACCTTTAGGGCAGGGAGAACTGCTGCATCGAATGACAAGGCGAGCACTCAGAAATGGGTGAAAATAAGTCAGCTGAGACTAAAAGCACCATAATCTAGTCATACCTGAACAGAAGATTTCACACTGAAAACTCTCATTCTTATACAACAAACCATCATACGAAAGATCTGGGATAATTTACATCCTTGACTTATATGCAAAAGAATTTTGTACCAAGCGCGCTAATTTACCAAGATAAGGTCTGCCAAGGATGTCTGGGTCCTGGTAAATTGGATCAGAGTAAAAATGTTTATCCATGGCAGTGTAGGACTAAATGGTTTCACTCCAGATTTATGTCCTGAAACTTTGCAGTGTTATGAGACAGCATTCCAAACAATGCATGAAGCCATGAACCTCAAAAAATGAGAAATAAATGGGCCTATTTTCTTGGAGAAGAATCACAGGTTGAGGGTTTCATTTAGCACATGCACTCCCTGATAAGTGTTGAAAGTGTAAAAACGAATCACGGAATTGATCATCACCACCTCGGAGTTGCAATGTAGGCATACGAGACTTGGAACTTTGTTGCTTCCTGTAACAAGAGCAGCCCTGCTCCCAGCAAGTTCTTAAAAGTGACCTGATGCCACCAAGTACTCAGCAATCAGTCAACGTGGCAGATAAGATTTGTTCCACCTATACGGAACTGGAACAATAACCATTTTATACTTTTGAGAAGGAAAACATGAAGTGGAAACTAAGATCGAAGTGATGCCCTTTTGGATTTTAGTTAGGATTAACTATGTTTTTCCTCTTAGTCATACATTCCTGACGACCAAATAATTAATGACCATTCTCCATGAGGGGCTCAAACAATAATTTCCACATAGGATAGCAAGCTGCAAGGTTCTTCCTGGCCATTTTTCAAAGAGCTAGTATGTTTCTTCCTGCCCTGCCAGGCAGCTGCCAGTGCTTGGCAGCGGCCTTCTGAATCGGGGCTGCTCGGTAGGTTGCAGTGCCCAAGCCCACCTCGCCTGGCCGCCCAGTCGCGTGCCAACACCCCGCCGAGCTCTCCGGCACGGCAAGTAACACATATCGCCTGTCGCGTCTTCTGAGCTTGAGGAGAAAGCCATTTTTGCAAAAACGTGTGTTAGGAGGCTAAAATTTAAAAAAACGTGGCTACAGTGCTAGATACGTAAATAGTTGGTTTAATTCCGGACTCCGACACATATGTGGCCTTCTGTCACTCTTTTTTTCAAATGTAGTTCGGTCATGCTCAAATTTGTATCATTGGACCTCTCAGCAACTACGGCAGCGACGGCAAGGGACACGTGTTACCTACCATGCTACCCCATCATGGCACGTCAGTCCAACACAGTACACGACAAGAGAGTGCGGCAGGCAATGGGCCCCACTAGCCTACCGCACTTCCCGACCGCAATAGCACCTGTCGCGGTGCTCAGACCAACTTAATGGATCTTGAACTTACAATGTGGCTATCCCCGCTATACTCCCTTACACTATGACCATCGTCAGCGACACCTTTTTCTCCAACAGCGGAACCACTGCCATCCAACCACGAGCTTAGTCGAGGGCTTGAACTCATCTTTGGCACGGAGGATGCTTTGCGGAAAGGCACTATGGAGGTCGCGAGTGCAAAGGATGCTTCCCAGACTAGCACTGCGGAGGTCATGGGAGCGAACTTGAGTAGCTGTCCCTTAGGGAATTTGTTCCCCAGGTGGAGGCACTTTGTACCCTGCACACGCACAATGGAGTGCATGGACCTGGCCCTTAACTATTAGTATCTTTTATGATAGTTTGTTCATAGCTTTAAAATTGTAATCATAAGAAAGTGCTTTAAATGCAAATCTAACGACATCACTTTTGTGTTACATAATCTACATATTTTAGACTAGTTGTTTGATCTTGAAATTTATGGGTGTTTTATAAAAATCAGGGAGTACTGAATTAGAGGTGGCCAAATGGGTCGTACCTACTGGACGAGCCCAAAGCACATTACTACATGCCCAGTCCAGGTACAACACAACCCTCGAAGGAATCGTGCCAAGCCAGCCCCGCACAAAGCGCTGGGCCATGATTGAGCTACCGCCCTGGCCCAGCGTGTCGCCCTGGCACGGCATGAATAGTGGCAAGCCAAGCAGGCATGATGGGCACAATAAGGCACGGTAGCTCATTTATCCCGCTAGCGCAAAAAAGGCCCATTAGGCACAGTATGCACGACCCGTTTAATATGAATTCGGCATGTTTAGCCCGATGGCAAGCAGATTTTTAAATTTTCTAGATGTTTTATAACTATTTGGGAGTTTTAAAAATAAAAAATCTTAAATTTTTCTAACCTCAAACCTGCAATCTCTTCTCCAAATTCTCTTGTGAATATTTCAATACACTTTGTGATAATTTGGCAAAATTTAGAATATTTTTGCCAAAAATCCAAAATTTCAAAATCATGCCTACTGTCAAGAAAAAGGTAACAATATTGATGTTCATATATTTTTGTTGTTCTTACTTTTTTTTTGTTGTGATGTACAATACATAATAGTGTAGTTTTCTATTTGCATTTTTGCAATTTCCTACATTTCTTCATGGAAAATTTTGACAATTTTTCTATAAGTGATTATGGAATTTCCCTGGAAGATCTTTCATCCTTTGGGAACGAAAACGGCTCGCCTCTGTCTCCATCTCAAACAGGAGAGCATACCCTAGCTGTACCATCACTAGAGTCTATGAGTGTCGCTGTGTTTGCAAGCACCAGTGCAAAGATATTCGGATCCAATACAACAGAGGTGTGGTAAGATTTCGACAAGATAGTGAAGCGAGATGAGTCTGAAGCTCAGGTAAAATATGTTGTTTGTAAAATTTATCATCATGAATTGTCTGCAAAGTCTTCAGGTGGAACCAGACACTTGCACAGACACACCCAAAGATGTAACGAAAAACAAGACATATCCATAGCGTTAGAAACCAACATTAGAATTGCTTATAATACTATATTTTCTTCAATTTCTAGATAGACTACAACTTGAGATTTAGTTGTATATTTTCAGTGGCCCTAACCTTGGACATGTGGAGTGTTCAAGCTAGGGAGGATTATCTTAGTGTAGCTGCTCATTATGTTAACGATGACTGGGTATTGGAAAAGAGAATTATAAGCTTTAAATTAATTGGCGTAGTACATACGGGTGAGAACATTACAGAATATATTATCAAAGTCATGGAAGATTTTGGTTTTACAAATAAAATTTTTACAATTACCCTTCACAATGTTGTAGCAAATTCTAGGGGCAATGGATATTCTCACTCTGTTATTTTGTACATATGCCAAATGCTTCTTACTACATCAGTGACTGCCATATTATTAATCTTATAGTTAAATATGGTTTAAAGAGGTTGGATCTACATGTTCAAGCTTTTCATGATGTAATGTCTTTTGTAAATTGTTCTAACCAACGAATTGCAGTATATAAGAACTTCTGCATTACGTTGGATGTATGTCCAAGAAAGTTCGGTTTGAACATATTGGTAAGGTGGAACTCAATTTATCTAGTGTTATAGAACATTTTACCCTATAAGATCTTTTTTTTTGCTTTTATCCACATGTACTATCATAACCATGGCGGCAACACACTATAACTGAGCAGCATTTTTCAAATTCGTTTATGATTTCACTGTTGCTTTATTCGGAGTGTATTATCCATCATCTTTTTAATTGTGACAATATTCTTATGATTGTAGGGTTCTGATGAAAATTTTCCAACCAAGTCGCATTAGAGTATCTTAGAATTAGTATTTAAGTATACAAAAAGTGATACTCATATATATACATACATACTTCTACTTTCCATGTATCGCTTAAATGATATTGTTATATCTCTTTATCTATTTGAGTATACTCTAATAATGATGATAAGTTACGCCAAAATGATTTATATGAAAATTTTCATCAAAATCCACTTTTTTATAACATAGTTTATGTATATATATACATATATATAAGAGTAAAAATAAAGTATTCCGATGAATTTTGTCAACCAAGTCGCATAGGAGTATCATAGAATTAGTATTTAAATATAACTAAAATGATAAAGAGGTATACAATATTCGTTTAAGTGATGTATTAAAAGTGAGAGTAGGGTTCATATGTATACACACACATATATACAGATACATATACATATATGTATACATATATATGTATGTGTGTGTATATAAATATAGTACTAATTTTAAGATATTCACATTGTTGAAAAAATTCATCGGAGCCATTTATTTTTACCATATACTCTTTTCCATGTGTACAAGGAGTATACATATTGTGCTATAAAAATATATTTTGATGAATTTTTTATGAAATTTACTTTAGAGTATCTTATAGTTATTATTAGAGTATGCTCAAAATGATTAAAAAAACAAATAAATTATTCGTTTAACAATATATGAGAAACAGAAGTATGAGAGTACAGAAGTATTTTCTTGGATATACCGCTCCTGGGAACACTTAGGCCCAGCAATTTCCACCGGTGAGTCTTGCAGCAGGTGGCAATAACGCGCGCCGGTGTCAGATGCAGACCGGCGGCCGGATACTTCTGGGCAGTGGCCGATCCAGAAAAAATTTTTAGAGGGGCTCCAGAGGGGCTCCAAAGGTCCAGTAGCGGTAAGGGGGGCTCGAGCCCTCCGCCCCACCGCTGGATCCGCCCCTGCTCTTGGGCGATTTGCGGGGACGGCCGCCGCCCCCGCTCCGGTGACCGGAACTCCAATAGGCCCTCTCCCAACAATCCTCTCGCAGCCGTCGCCCCTGCCGCCGCCGCCGCCGATGTGACGTCACGGCGTACGCGGCCGGCAGGCAGCAACAAGTTAGAGCTTAATTACTATGGATCAGCTAGCAGCTTCACCAAGTGTGAAGTGTACTACTACTAGTTGTTAATGTGTTCCACCTTCATGCAGCTTTGGCTTCATTCGCTTGAAAGGAAAAAAGGTGTTCATCTTTACCCCCTCTCAAGTGTATGTACTGCTTTTATATGTGGCTCAAATTCAACATTTCCAAGCTTTCGTAAGGGACATGAAACAGAAAACATCTTGTTCAATTTTCATGCATGAATGTATTCCTGCTACCTCGATGGATCTGTCCATATAGGATCTCTTCTTTTGGGCTTTTGACTTCTTCAAAAATTAAAACAGCGATTTTTTAAAGTGAATTCTTCAAATGACTTCTTCTAAAATCATGTACGCTGTTCATATCGGCATCTCTATCATTCATAGCTATCTTGAAAAACGAAGATAAAAATATCGGCTGTAGCCTAAAAGAACAGACCGTACGCAGACCTAATTTCCCTACTGTATGTCTGTACATTGTCCCAGTCCAGCTAGAGATGGGTCCATAGCCCAGAAGGCCCATTATCTCGGAGCCTAGTTTTAACTAGGCCTCACGGGCGGTAGCCCACAGACGGCCCATAATTCAAGTGCATTACCAAAGTACTGTTTGCTGTGCTCAGCCGTAGCAGCAAAAAAAGCTGAAGAATACACTTGCAGCTATGCTTGCAAGTTGCAACTTATGGCATGCCCATTCTCTTTTCTTGTCTTATCCACAATTTTATTTCATTATATTAAGATACAAGTTTCCGTTGGTCGGCTAATATGAACAGTTTGCTTTTTAAAATGGCTCCTCTACTCTCTTAATTCTCATCTTGCTTCAAGAATAAGGTAAGGAGTTAGAGACGTATTATGAGTCGCACTTTTTTCTCCTATCTTGTACACGTATTATCTCTTATGATTTTTTATTGTTTATCTCTTCTTTCTAAAATATAATTTTTATTTAATACTAGTTATTTTCAGGCAAGCCCTAAATCCAAAACGAAGAAGCTAATTAGCCACTGTCTACATGAAGTGCATGCATGTAAATGCGTCTACCCAAAAGGTTATAGAACAGATAAAGAATGCCACACCTAACGTGGCTATAGTTAGACCGCATGCTAGGCCAAGCATGGGAGGGGCACAAATGGGCGCGCAGGTGCACGCGCAAAGCAACTCCGTCTCATCTCTGTCTGCTGGTACGCCTGCAGTGAAATCATGGCCGTCAGCTTATTACAGATAAGACCTGCCTGCCTGCATATTCCATCGTACAAGTGTCACACTAACACAAGCTCAATTATGCATGCACGTACAGTGAGGCATCAATGAGATGCATGCTAGCAGACAGAGATCTCGTAAAGAGACAGGCTAAGCAACCTGAGCACTCTGAATGTTCTATATATATATATATATATCCAAGTGTCCAGCATACGTAGCCTCCTCTCCTTTCTTCAGATGTCAGAAATCCCTAGTTCGCTACACCTCATCCAACCTCAGTACTACCCATAGATGCTCTACCCTCTTGCTTTTCGAAAGATCTGACAAATTTTTTTTTTACTAAACCCGGTCAAAGAAACTGTTAGCCGGCTGCGCCGGCTTTATGCGTGCTTTGTGATGGATGTAAAATGACAGCACGCTGAAATCCATGCATTGTTATACGACGTAACGACAAACGAGACAAAAGTAAAGTGCGAGTGAGATTTCTTCAGGCCCTTGTTAGTTTTGGTTGTTTGCTAGCTCCTACATAGGGATAGTACTAGTACTACTCTGCTTTCTCGTTCTTTATTGTGCATATATGGATGATCATAGTTTTGTGGTCAAAGAACTTGAGCTCGATCCTATCGTTTTGTGGTCAAAGAACTTGAACTCGCTCCGGATTATGTATTCCCTTTGCTTCTTGGTTGATGATGACGGTCGTCAGAAGAGTACGGCTTAGCGGCATATCTCAATATAGTAATCCTGATAAAGTGTCTTCCCCTTCTGAACGTGATAGTAAAACTTGTTGGTTACGGAGAGGCTAGGCATTTGTTTTGAATTAATCGTAATAATTGCGTTATGGCCTCCTCCGAATTTCTTATCGGATTAGCTCTTTTCATCTCTGACATACTTTCATGTCGGCGTACTTAACTGTGCCACTCAGAAAGTGGCCATCAGATAACTTTCATACTAAGACCTCTCTCCGTTAGACTGAAAAATAGTAGTTTATAACTGAAATTATACCGTAACTAGTTAAAATTACGCTGTAATTGAAGGTGACTTTTTTGATACAATTAAATTTTAAAAAAATTAAAAATAGAAAAAAAATATGTTAGCTCATCACGGACAACGCAAACGAATACGGAAAAAAGAACCGGTAAAAAACTAAAAAACAAAAAATTTAGAAAAGATGAAATTTATAAATAGTGAAAAATAAGTTAGAAGTCAGAAGCTTAAACCGAAGTGAGCGGTACGTAATTTATACATATAATAATCGAAGCCGTTGTTGCATAAGTGCTTTGCTTGCTCACCGTTCTGATAGAATCGATTAACCCAACCGAAAGAGGAAGCTGGTAAAACTAATCACAAGGTAAGGCAGCATGGTGTGGCACACAGAAACGACGGCTCGCATCGATGTGTCAGGAAAGAGGAGGAACAGTTGAAGAACGCGGGAACAGCACCGTTGAACCGGCGAGGCAGCGCCGAGCGAACCTTTACGCCGCGACCCCACGCGACGTGACCGCTAATGTATTTACTCCCTTGCGTGCGTGTCCCCGTCACGATCGATGGACCGGTCGACCCAATCCCTAAAAGAAGAGAGGGCTAGCCTCGCCTGGCCTAGCCTAGCATACTAGCATGTACACTCGCATGTGCACTATGTAAGCCTAGGGCCTACCCGGCACTAGTAGACCCATGTAGCCTCATGTCATGGGTCGCCTGGCCATCATGCGTCCATAGTTGCCATGCTACGGCCGATCGAACAGCCGGGATCCCAACCAACGGTTGCATCGGTTCTGGCTTCTTCCTCTCTCTCTCTCTCTCTCACTCCCCGGCTCTGGAGCGTGTGTACTTGTGTTTACGTGACCTTTTCTGGCCTCTATGTACTTGGATACTAGTCCACCGCGCCGCTCGTCGCCGTGGCTCGTTCGATTTCTTCACCGCGACGGACGGACGGACGGACGACGGGTGATGGCAGGGTTGTCTGGGACTCGCTGGTTGTCTTTCGGCTTTATATAGTCTTTTTTTTATGGATGTGATATATAAGTTAATTATAATAAATACTATATCGTTAATATTTAAAAGTTACAGATCATAACTCAACGCAAAGCCAGTTAGACGGTACCCCTCTCGGTTGAATTCTCGTCCAACAAAATTTGTTCACTTTTTTTTGGTGAAGCTTTTTGAACTTTGGCTACCAATGTCTTTTTAAATATTTAAACTAGATATTGAAAACTGTACGTACAATTTTGTCCTAATGTTATAATTTTATTGGATTTTGTAAATATATTATAATAAAAATTAGTTATCAAAGTTGTGTTTTAGAACCATATTAATATCCAAAACCACAAGTTTTTTTATGGCCAGAGAGAATACTTGACTTCTGAGCACTTCATTTTCTCGTAGTATTTGCCATTTCATACTTTTCGATGCATAATTTTTGTTCCGCCCGTGATACACCCAAGGTCAATTTAGATTAGCAACATTTTGGTCTTATTTGGTTGAAATGCTTGTCGCCTAGCTATTAGTTTGTTCTCTTGATTTTTAGTTTCTCCAAAAATCAAAATAAATAGGACGATTTCTTCAAACGGATTCTCAAAGAATTTTTAAGCCTGAAATCGTGTCCATCGACCGTGTGGACATCTTCGTCGTCTACTACTGTCTCAAAAAATACAGACAAAAATCATCAATCATAACTGAAAAAAATCATATTGATGCCCATAACGACATGTGTTTTTATGGCCGGAGGGAATGCTTCACTTTTGACCGCTTCATTTTCTTGCAGTATTTGCCATTTCATACTTTTCGATGCATAATTTTTCATTTTCGCTCTTATTAGTTATCCCTGTTCTCTCTGCCCGTGATATACCTAAGGTCAACTTAGATTAGCTATATTTTGGTCTTATTTGGTTAGAAAGATTATCGCCCAGATATCGGCTCCCTTTTGGGGGATTTTGCCTTTTGCCTTTTGGTTTTTTCGAAAATCGAAACAAATTGAGTGTTTTTTAGAATAAATTTTTCAAACGATTTTTTGAGTCTAAAATTATGTGTCGTTCGTGTTGACGTCTCTGCTATCTGCTATCATCTTAAGAATATAGACAGAAGTTATCAACTATAACTAAAAGAGACTATATCGATATCCAAAATAATATATTTTTTTATGGCCGAGGAATTCTTCGCCTTTGATCACTTCATTTTCTCGGTGTATCTGTCATTTCATACTTTTCCATGCATAATTTTTCGTTTTCGCTCTTATTAGTTATCCCTGTTCTCTCCGCCCGTGATACACCTAAGGCCAATTTAGATTAGCTACTTTTTGCTCTTATTTGGTTGAAAAGTTTATCGCCTAGATATGGATCTGAGTTTTTAGCTTATCAGAAAGTCAAAATAAATAAGACAGTTTCTTAGAGCGAATTCTCTAAGCGATTTTTTGAGTCTAAAATTATATACATCTTTTATATCTACATCTTTATTATCCGCTATCATCTTAAAAAATACAAATAAAAATCATCATCTATGATCAAAAGCTACCCACAGCAGCGAAAAGAACAGGCCTCGAATGTATGCATCAAGGGAGGTCCGCCAACGGTGGGAGCACGCACGCTGCGATAGTCACACCGGCGGGGCGGGGCGGGGCGGGGCGGCTGCAAAGCAAAGGAATGCGTTGTTGGGCCGGGCCCACCAGTGGGGGTGGGCTGGGCCCCACGCCCCTCAACGAGGAACAGCGATCCATACCCACGCGCGCGATGTGACCGACGCCGGCCTCTCCCCGTCCCCCGTCCTACGGCACAGTCCTCGCACTGTGACCACGCCATGCCGGCGAGCCGTACTGCTTCACAGCCTAACCTTAAACCGTCCATGCATACGTGTATCAAGTGCTGTGTCCATCCAACACCTGCATACGTACCTAGCTACAATCGTACTACTACATTAATTGCACTGTACATGCATGTGGTACACTGTCCAGTCCACAAACGTATGTACTAGTCCTTCAAATGGAAACCAGTCGTAGCGTATAAGTATCTGCCATTCATGCACGATGTACTGGTCCTTCAAAAAGAATCCAGTCGTAGCATTTACTTCCTCCGTCCATAAATATAAATTAACTTTTTGCTTTTTACGATTTCTAATTCATGACTTTGACTATAATTTATTATCATAATATACTAATAAAAAATAATTAAAAAGTATATTATGAAAGAATCTTGCAAGATAAATCTAATGATATTATTTTTATATAGTTAATCTATATACTTTAACATATATTAATGATTAAAGTTTAAAAAGCTTGCTCACGAGAACCTACCATAACCTATATTTATGGATAGAAAGGAAGTAAGTATCTGCCATTCTTGGACAGAGTCATTCTACAAATTTGACTTGGATAGTCGGTAAAGAAACCTAGCTTGGCCCTGTTTGGAATTTCATACAAGCTTTACATAAGTATGTGAAATTTCTTCGAAATTCATTCGTACGGAATTCCTCTGTTCTAAATTAACAAGCCTAAGTGTATGGTCCACGACACAGCACCGCTGATCCTTTGGGTGTAGCTAGGTTATTCTGTAACACAAATAACAAGATACCACGGTACATGGACACCAAAATCTAAAATAGATAATTTTCTTAGGTATTGTATGCAAAAAAAATTAGAATTTTTTGGATATCAAGTTTAATTTGTTTACTAACTAGTTCAAACAAATTCAAATTAGAATTACTTTTTTATGGTAGTTTGGTTGTATGTGCTGATTTTATATAAAAATATCAGCAAAGTATATGATTGAATTCGAATATATTTTGTCAAAGGTACGTATTTTATTTGAATTATTTTAGATGGATATATACACCCTAAAACTGAAATACTCAAAAAAATATCTAAATTAATTTAGATTAAATTTGTGCATTTGAAATCATAATGTCCGGGCACTATTGCGTCCCGTTTGGGCGTAACATACACACGCTGAAAATTCTTATTTGTAGTGTGTTAATTAATTATTACAGTTATAGTGTGCTAGAGAGCTTTGCCACGGATCACTAGAAGGACGTGTACTAATCATCAGTACCTCCGGTCGGCCGGTGCTTACGGCCGTTCCTTCGTAATCGTTGCACACATATATTCTCCCAGTTTATTTTTACTTGATTAATCCGATCAATAGATTTAAAACTATCTAAATTAGCTATACAAAAATTATATTATTAGATTTAACATTAAAAATAATTTTATATCTACTGCTTAAAAGACAGAGTTAGTAGTGATGGCTTACCTGGCCCCCTATCCTCCTTGTCACAAGAAAGTTATGTGCCGACACATGGGCCAAAACAAACCAAGCGGAAAACCCGGTCATCGCTGCTGTGCTTGCATCGCATTCGCAGCTGTTAGCATCACGACACGTCGCTCAGCTTCCTAGGGAAGAACAGAGCATGCCTGTAACATCCTAAATTTTGGATATTCGAAATTGTGAAGAATTTAAAACTTTTATTTGCATCTTGGTGGCATTTGAATTTTTTTTTGTCAAAATCTTATTTGGGTTTCCTTGAGTTTTGTGCTGAGCAAATAATAACTAAAAATAATTCTCAAGCACGAATAGCAATCATGACAATAAAGGATACAAAATAATTTAAATGTGAGTTTAACCTCTGAAAACCTAAAGTCAAATTTAATTTATTAAATCAAAACATGGTTTATAAAATGGAGAGAGAGGTAATTAGTTGAATAAATAAATACAGTTTGAAAGAAATAAAGAAAAGCAAATATAAAAGAATATGAAAAGTTGCACCTAAGAAAGGAATTTGAAATTCTGGAGTCTAGCTATCATTCAAAATTCAAAAATAGAAATTCAAATATGAAATCAATTTCTAAGGAAAAATCTCAAATTCCAAATTTTGCCAGCCAATTCCTTCTTTTTTCTTTCTCCTTCTTCCATGTGGGCCCCACTTCTTCTACTCCTTTTTCTCCCCTTTTATCTGCAAATGGCCCCCTCCTTTCTCTTTCCTTCTTTTCCTCCCTCCTACTCTTCTTCTTCTTCGCCTGTTCGACCTTCATAACCACACGTGTGCTCCAAGCCGAGTCGTAGCGCCATCACATCGCCCTGCGCTGACCTACCCTCGTCGCTGTCACCCATTCCGCACGATCATCGCTGTGAATCGTGTGCACGAGCTCTGGCTCTTTCTAGCTCCATCGCCTCTCGTCGCATCCCCGCCTAGCGACCCCATCGCGTCACCATTTCTCTTCGAGTTCACTGCCTTCATCAGCCACAGTGCGTGTGGGCCTGCTCCTATCGCGCCTTCGCCTCGGCTCATGCGCTCGCAACCTCTCTTCCTTCCTCTCCCCTATTTTGGCGTCAACGCACATCTGCACCCACGTTGCACTCATGTTGTTAGCCCCTTCTGTCGACTATAAAGGCCCGCTCATGCCCCCAGCCTCATTGACTCACCTCACTCCCTCTCCCACCTCAAAGAATTGCCCTATAGCAGCCTGTGGAAGCACCAACGACTTTATCTTCTCCAACACCGGCCAACGGGAGGGCCGTCAATTGGAGCTGTGGCAAGCCAATTCCACCCTATCGGAGCTTCCTCAGAGCACAACGTCGCCATCCCCTTGCTCGGCCGAGCTTCTCGCCGCCCGAGCCGAGCCCACACCGTGCGCCACCTACGCCCGACGCCGTCTCGCGCCGCCAGCCTGCCTCAGTCATTCTCCGGCTCGGCTAACCAGACGGTGAGTTTCCGCTGGACCTCCTGTAGCTCATGCTCTTCTTCGTTCTCCTCCCCGTCCTCTCCAGCGCTGTCTCCACCGTCGGCCCCAGCTCCGGCCACCCGAAGCCGTCGCTGAGCCCTCTATACCTCACCCCTGCTCATGATGGCGCCTTATGTGGCTTGCTCATCACCCCCTTGACCCATTTTGGTAGTCCACCTAGCCCCTCCGGCAAACCTCCACCGGCGGCAAGCCCAGTGCCGAGCACCGCCTTGGTGCTCTGTTTTGAGCCCAAGCTCTTCGCTTGCCTTTTCTAATTTACGCCCCCCTCCATTCACAAAAGGTCAGTTGCCCAATTGGTTAGTCGAGGCATGCTTCACACCGGAGACGTGGATTCGAGTCCCCACTTTGCCACCTTTTGTATTTATTTTTATTAGCCCATTTCAATTAGGGAACATTTAGGAAATAAATCAAGCAAGCTAAGATGATTGATAATTTAGAAAATGCCTAAAGAATAAATCCAAAAATTAATTGTATGGCAAAAGAACGATAGAATTAAGTAATACAAAATTTAACACTTTAAAATATGACCGTCATTCCTAAATCTTAAAGAAGTCATGAGAATCCTTTTCGAACAATGATTAAACAATTTGAAGTATTAAGCCACTAATACATAAACTATGATGATGTGAATTAAATTAAGGATTGCCTGCACATAATTAAATAAGACCCAAATATAAATAGTATACCATTAAAAGTATTTAAATTGGAGCACCCACCCTAATTAAGGACTTTTCTAAAAATAGAGGAAATATATATAAAACTAACATTTTAGGAAATTCTTATGTTCCCTATAAGCCCGATTAAAAATATAAACCGTGTTGTTAACCCACTCTCGATAATTAAATCTTAACATTAGATTTAGTTAATAATGGTAATGAGATACAATTGTGTATAGCAAGCTTGACCACATGTAAATAAATTTAATTAAGATTAAATTATGCCAGATGCTAAGTAAAAGCATGAAATACCAACGACGTTTAATCCCGAGAGCGTCTCAAATCAAAGATCACATTAAATACAACATCATACATCTATTAAAATATAATTGGTTACCATGAACATCCTAGGTCATCAACCATTAAAATAATCTCGCTAATCAACATTTTAATGAACAAGGTAATATTAGGATCGTATAAAATAATACATTCCGAGTTGCTAGCAATATGAGCTGTAAGATTAATTAGATAAACCAAAAGTCGTATACATCGTGTAAGTAATTCATGCTCTAACTCTTAAAAATTAACTGTTGACAAAATAATACTCAATACCCTAACTAAAGTCTTGCATCTGTCCATAGGTCTAGTCTGACTCACGAAACTTTCTTGATAAATATAAAGTAATAAAAGGAATTATTAAACTAGAGGATCAAGCCATGCTATTCCACCGTCAGCTATGCCTAGCCATTTTTATGTCCAAAGCAGAATATTTTCGTGAATATTCCTTTATCATGACCCATCTTTTGACATCCATTTCGATAGGTTTTCCCTGTCATTCCCCACTTTGCTCCAACCCCGTTTGACTCCGTCAATACTCCTGCTAGATGATGCTTGGGTTGGTTCGCATATTTCAATGTTGTGATGAATGCATATGGACATAGAATTTTGCAATATTTTAGTTCAATTATGGTCAATTTCTACACGTAAGAGTATATATTGTGTGAATAGAGCAAAACATATCCGATCATATCACTATATAATTCTGCAACTAACTCATGGTTTGTCCATGATTTAATATGGAGAAAACAACTTGCTATTATGTGGGTTGCTAGATAATAAATCATGGAGAACACAACTTGCTGCTATGTGGGTTGCTAGAAATATATGCTTTGATGTCATATTCGCTCCCTGTTTTTACTGTTCATAGCAATAACTAGCATTTATTTGTTGTGCTTGCACTACATTAGTCATGGGATATCTGTTAACTATATTGGTTAACTGATTCATAAACCTTTTGTTATTTAGCATATGAATTTCATGACAATTGTTTTATTTGTGGGCCATAGCAGAGCTCGGCTGAGTGTGGCAGTGGAGCCCTCCATACACATGGCACAACATAGCTAGATTTAGTGTGGTGGTGAAGTTGACACGGTGTAAACTAAACACGATGGAGGAGGCGTGGCATGAGCCAGGGTGTGGCTTAGATGCACTCTGATGGAGTCAATGATATGCTACAAGTGCGCAAGGCCGGTGACGATAGCTCGATGTGTCAGAGGCCAAAAGTAATATAATTTCTTAATTCATAGCAATATATGATTATTTGGCTTACACTTTTAAATTAAAAAAGCGATCAAAATCACATCTTAAATACCATAAACAATAAAGAAAACATCAAGTAAAAAAGAAAGAATGAGAGAGCGGATAGCAAGAGGCCGTGACCGGATCAACAACATAAGCATGGTGGTGATCGGTTCGGCTGAAAAGCTCATGGCTTATGGCTGAAATCACTATAGCTGGCTGAAAAAAGTACTGCAGCTGACAGAGCCTTATTAGCATAATTAAATTTAAAAAAATTAAAAATATAAAAAATATGTTAGCCCATTACGTATAATACACACAAATATGGGAAAAAAAAGAACCGGCAAAAAAGCTTAACAAAAAGCGAAAAGTTCAGAAAAAGACGAAACTTATGAATAGTGAAAAATAAGCTGAATAGTGAAAAATAAGCTAGAAGTCAGAAGCCGAAGCCGAGTTGATCAGGACGTTAATTACATGAATGTGTAACCGCTACGGAAGATTTTTTTTTTAGGTGAGGGCTAGCTGATGATTTGTTGCCATTTTATTTATGACCGATCGATCATCCATGGTGGCAAAAATACACATGCATGCGTATACCTGGCCTTACGAGCAATCCAATTATTCATCTACATAAAACAGTGTGCAAAAGCAGTTGCTCGCTGCAGGCTGTTCAGCTGACCGGTAGAGAGCCGACATTGCATGTACACTCAAGGGCCTCATGCATGCGTCGATGTCTTCTTCTCTTTTTTTTTCCCTTTTGAAATAGATTGTCTGGTACATATTACTCCTAATTGATACATGAGTATACATATGTACAAGGCAAGTATATAGTTTAACTAACTGCGCATAAATTGTAGCAGAATTAATTCTGCAAGATAAATAAATATGTTGAGATCGATGCAAATTTAATATGCATGTTCGGTTTGGAGCTTGAGGATCGAGGTGGCTCAATGGGAGCCACGGAATTCAACGTGAGGACAGGAGGAACGCAAGTGAGTACGCACGTGTGTCCTCTAGCTTGAGCGATCGCTCGATGGATCGTGCGTGATAGGTCATGTCAAATCGGAGCAACAGCGTGGCGTATGTGAAGAGAACATGGACTGTGTCTGTGTGCTGCATGTACACTTTGTACAGGCCGGCCGGCATATACTGCGGCATGCATGCATGCATACATGCATGTACAGTTTTGTATGTATATATGTATGTATGTAGTATGTATACATGCATGCATGCATGCTGGATCTAGATAGGTAGCTAGCCACTTTGCCTTTTTCTTTCCCTGCATGCTCAGTAGGAGAGAGACTGGCTGTGTAAGTACTGTTTCTGTTTTTGTACAGGCAGCTCGAATACGATGGAGCGTGACATGTTTTTTACAGGTGGTGATCGGTGGGGCTGAAAAGTTCATGGCTTATAGCTGAATATATTGTAGTTGATAAAGATTTATTTAGCATAATTAAATTTAAAAAATATAAAAATATAAAAAATATGTTAGCCCATTACGTATAATACAAACAAATACGGAAAAAAAAAGAACCGACAAAAAAGCTCAACAAAAAGCCAAAAGTTCAGAAAAAGACGAAACTTATGAATAGTGAAAAATAAGTCAGAAGCCAGAAGCCGAAGCCGAGTTGATCTGGTGCAGCAAGTGCATCTGTGCAATGTGCATGCAAATAATGCATGATCGATGTCCACTAAGGCAGGAATTGTTTAGAAAGTGAGAATTTTTCTCATTCCTACGAGAATTGGATTGATTTTTATTTATGTAAAATTTCTAGGTTTCAAATAGAGCCTAAATATATTAATGGAATGTTATACATATTTGCTTTTTTTGATAGAAAGGGAAGCACGATATATATCTGAATTGTGTGTGTCTATATATAACGAGTAAAAGCCAACTACAATTCGAAATTTAGTTCAGATTTGTTTGAGCTAGTTAGCAAACTAGGTAAATTTGACATCCAAAAAAATTTTAAAATTTTTTCGCACACGATACATACCTATTTTAGCCTAAATATATTAATGGAATGTTATACATATTTGCTTTTTTTGATAGAAAGGGAAGCACGATATATATATGAATTGTGTGTGTCTATATATAACGAGTAAAAGCCAACTACAATTCGAAATTTAGTTCAGATTTGTTTGAACTAGTTAGCAAACTAGGTAAATTTGACATCCAAAAAAATTTTAAAATTTTTCGCACACGATACATACCTATTTTAGACTATGGTGTCCGAGCACCAAGGAGCACTCGTTATTTTTACTTTTTTGATAGAAAGGGAAGCACGATATATATCTGAATTGTGTGTGTAAGTACTGTTTCTGTGTAAGCACGATATATTGTCTAAATCGTGCTTCCCTTTCTATCAAAAAAGTAAAAATAATAAGTGCTCCTTTTTGCCCAGGCACTATAGTCTAAAATAGGTATGTATCGTGTGTGAAAAATTTTAAAATTTTTTGAATGTCAAGTTTACCTAGTTTACTAACTAGTTCAAACAAATTTGAACTAAATTTCGAATTGTAGTTGCCTTTTTTATGATAGTTTGATTGTAGGTATATGTTAATATTATATATAAATCAGTAAAATATGTGATCTAAATTCATTCAAAACTTTGAATTTGAGTATATTTTTTCCAAACTTCTACGTTTTATTTAAATTGTTATAGATGAGTATATATCCTAAAATTGATATTTTCAAAACATATACCCGAATTTAGATGAAATTGATGCATTTGAAATCATGGTGTTCGGGCACCATGTTGTCCCATTTCAGTGTGTGTGTGTGTAACGAGTGCTCATTGGTGCTAGCATCATAGTCTAAAATAGGTATATATCGTGTGTGAAAAATTTTAAAATTTTTGGATGTCAAGTTTAACGGTTTACTAACTAGTTCAAACAAGTTTGAACTTAATTTCGAATTATAGTTGCATTTTTTTATGATAGTTTGATTATAGGTATACGCTGATTATATATATAAATCAGCAAAGTATGTGATCTAAATTCGTTCAAAACTTTGCATTTGAGTATATTTTTTCAAACTTATATGTTTCATTTGAATTATTATAGATGAGTATATACTCTAAAAATGATATTTTTCAAAAAAAAAATACACGTACACGAATTTAGATGAAATTGATGCATTTGAAATCATGGTGCTCGGACACCATGGTGCCCCTTATATATATATTGTGTATAATTGTTATACTTGGATGAGAAGCAAACTCCCTATGTATAAGTTTAATTTCAGGCTATCTTTTTTCACTACAATTGTTATTGCGAGGATATATGCCCTTTTTAACCATTTTTGTTGTGGTTGTTATCTTTAAATTTGAACAATGTATTTGAATTCCAAATTGTTTCGCTTGGCCGCAATTCTATATTTATTGCATCTTTAATTGAAACTCATATTCAGAATCTGTTCTACAAACAACTTTTATCTAAAAATGTATCTAAACTTCTTGCTAGATTAATAACACACACTTATTCAAAACTTCCACATCCAAAAAAATTCTAAAACTTCTGTGCGATACCTAGGGGACATATTTATCTTAGATCATGGCACGTGCGTGTGTGTGTATATCATCTACAAACACTTTTATCTACAGATTAAAGTTTCCACTCCCCACTTTTCCCGCTTGTAATATGAGTAGTAGAAAAATTATACGCACGTTTAAATACATACATACATAAGCATTTTTTTGTACTTCCAGAGTACATACTTCTACTTTCAATATACCACTTAAACGAATAAATTATACCTCTTTATCACTTTTCATATATTTAAATACTAATTCTAAGATATTCCAATACAACTTAGTTGAAAATTTTTCATCGAAACTTTTATATTTTGTTATATATCCTTTTTCATATGTAAAAAGAGTATATACACAAATTATGCTATAAAAAGTGAAATTTCATAAAATCTTTCATAGAACTCACTTTAGAGTATTTTATAATCATTATTAGAGTATGGTCAAATAGATAAAAAGATATAACAATACCATTTAAGTGGCATATAAAAAGTGAGTACATACTACCAAGAGTATCTCACAACGTAAAGAGTATCTCATGTTTACACAGAGTGTATATACGTGCAATATACACGCATATAAGATCATCTAAGTGGTATGTACTTTTTCTATATATATATATATATATATATATATATATATATATATATATATATATATTAGACACACTCCTTTTATGTGCGTACTAGTTACGTACATGTGCGTTGCAACGAAACTCATTGAATATGTAAATAATCGTGCTATAGAAGAGAGTTGCTTTGATCAGTTGGAAAGTAGAGAATGGTGAGAAGTTGAGTAAATAGAGCAGTTGGAGGAGAATGAACGTATAGCTACCAACCCGTTCTTTTATAATAGTGATGATATGAAGGTATATGTAAAATAAACTAAAAACTATATATCCCCTTCTAATTTTTTTGTGTGGTTCATATTAGAATATATTATAATTAGTATATAAATATAACTAAAGTGAGTATGTTAAGTTCGTTTAGATAGTATATCAGAAGTAGGAGTAACTACCCGGTGAAGCCTAAGTAGTCTAGATCCATTTAAGGAAGAAGGAGGCTCCTCTTGAGGTTATAAAAGGAACACCAGACAGCAGCTCATGGCATCAGAAAATCGAGAGTTGAAGCAATTAGAGATAGGAGTAACCAAAGTGAGTGTTAAGTTCGTTCCGATAGTAACTTCATGTAGAATTGATGATAACTTTTTGGCACTGTGAAGAATTGGTAATAATTTCATTCAGAACCGATGGTAACTTCATTCAAAAATATCAGTAACTTTCCCGGTATTTTACACCTGCGCGCTGGTTAGTAGTTATATATATAGGACACTGAAATGGGGCATCATGGTGTCTGAGCACCAAGCCTCCCTGCCTTTGGATTACTTTTAGATGCATACAAGTGTAATGATATATAATATATTAGACAAACCCGTTAACATTCATTAATTTAAAAGGGCCTCAATTTGGAAAGAAAGTTATTGATTTAACATGTTGAATCAATCATGGATGAAAAATCTCAATTATGAAGCCTGAGTACCATGGTGCCCCTGTTAGGTGGGAGATTCAATTTTTTGCCACTCTTAAGATTGACACCGAGACTCTATCACTTACATGTGGGGTCACCTGAGTCACTGACAATGGGCCCGGGTGGCAAATCTGTTGCCACCCGAGTCGTAAGGATGGCAAATAAATAAATTTCCCCCTGTTAGGTAGGTATGTATGTATGACGTACATACGTATGTGTGTATGTGTATATATGTATATGTATGTATATGTGTATATGTATACATATATGTGTGTGTGTATATATGTATGTGTAGTGCTAAAGTGCTAATAGCGATGTGGACCGTTTAATCTAGATTGTGTGGCTAGATAAAGGTGGATGGGAACACATCGCACAAACACTTTCGCAGAAAACTCTGCGCTTTTCAGAAAACCCATCCCTACATGCATGGGTGGATTTGATGGATTTTTTGATGTACTTCACTTTAGAGTATTTTATAATTATTATTAAAGTATACTAAAAAGATAAAAAAAAAGTACAATAAAATTATTTGAGTGGTATATAAATAGTGAAAGTACAGAGTATCAAATCATTTTCATTTTCATATATATATCCCAACCAGTGGAAAACGACAACTGATTGGACACCGACGGAAATATAATCCCGGGCGATCATTATCTTCAGTCCCAACCAATCACATTTGTTATTCTTATATTAATCAGCATATAAAAAAACAAGACATGGTGAATCATGTCAAGGTATTTAACTATTAATGCCCTATGGTAACCTAACAATCAGCGTTAATGCATTGAATTTAGGTGGTGCTCTTAAAGGCTTATAATCCTAGATTTCTTGATTTTTTTTATTATAACGACTAAAAATACGTTGTAGCTACTATTAGCATTTTCTATGTAATTAAAATTAAAAATTTTAAAACTAATATTATCATGGACAATAAAAAAGATAAAGAAAAGATAAAAATCTAAAATATTATTAAAAAAATTAAAAAGTTAGAAGACAGAAGAAGAAGCTGTAGGAATGGGGCCTTAACTTTTAGATGTCAAGTCCGATTTGGAATGCCGTGCAATGTATCAATGAAAGGACCTGTGAGGATGGTTCTCACGTGAGGACCCACTCGAAGGACCATTTGATAAGGCGGACCATCGGTATTGGTTGGAAGATTAATATCACAGTGGACCCAGTTATCGGTACCGTTTGGTTCGAATGGTCCTTTTAACGGGTCGGTACTAGTGCCGGTCGGTTTTTTTTGGGTTGCAACTAATAGATTTTAATTTTAACATAAGTATTTATATAATTAAATTGAATGTTAATAAAATAATTAATTATTTCAAAAAAAAACTATCTCAATAAACCAATGTCCTTGTAGAAGATTTTTCACAGATAAAACCCAGGGTATCTATATATATTATCCGTCTAATCAGTTTGCAAAGTAATAACTATGGAGAAGATTGACAAATCGGGGCGCACACAAAGTATATGTGATAGCCAGGAAATCATTCAAGGTCAGGAATTAAGCACTAAGTAATTGGTGGATCGAAGAGAGTCCAGTCATGCGGAAATGTAAAGACTGTGTAATGTATGTATCTTCCAATACATGTAGCCTATATCTATTGTAATTAAGCTCGATCGCAGCAGAGTCATTGACGGCTCTTTTCGTTTTCCACAAGGTCAAAGTTAACTTCAAGCGGGCGCATGCCTGAACAACGGAAGGCTTTGAAGCTAATACAATACATGTTTCTCATCATATTGTAATGGAAGAAATAAGCATATACCTATTCTTCCAAATGCTACGCTAGCTGTTTAATTGTGTATATAGGATGGCTATTCTCATTCTCAAAAATATTTTCAACTCTACATGCATCTACTACCACAGGAATATCACACATACTAGCAAATAAATATGTAGAACTTTTTCGATCTTCACCCGTATTTTCAATTCATTCAAATTGAATTTAAAAGTGGAAAAAATATACAGCTTCATTTTTTAACTCAAAAACCCTACTAGCTAGTTTAACATTCATCTGTACATTTTTGCAAACAAACACATATTTTAAATATTTTTTTCCTGTATAATTTCAATAAATTCATGGATAATTGATGTTTGATGGTTTGCAAACGTGCAATTTTTTACACTAAAATATATACAACTTAAAAACCTCTCAATCATGGTAGCCATGTTTGAAAAAACATGCCAACTGTAAGGCGCTGTTTGAACCATAAGAAATTCACGCGAAACAATTCAATTCCCGTGAAAATGTGGGAAATTCCCAGTGTTCCAAAAAGACCTCACAACACACAAAAAATTAAGGAAATCTTATAAAAGAAGAGTGGAAGAATCGGCCCAGATATCTAAGAAGTTCCTCTTGGGTCAAATACAAGAGAAGCCCCACAGAATGAAACTTAGCTTCAGTTATATGGGTAAAATTCGAGCATAAATTAAGTCAAATGGTGAAAGGGTGATCAATAAGTTTGCCCTTGTGAACGGTCCTTGTACATCCTACTCCTGCTCTCTCTCTCTCTCTTTCGTTTTTGCTTGGAAATCAACCCTCCTTTTTATATATTTTTAATATATACACTGTAGGAGCCTCTCCTACTATTTCCTTGCCCCGGGGCGGGTGATCAGCATCAAGAACTGCACAAACTTCAAACTACGAGTGAAATCAAACTCGTGAACGATTCAACAAATTCAGCACAAAAAGATCTGAACCCTCACAACAGCACGTAAGCATGAACCAAATCCCCAGCCTTGAAAGAAAAAAAAGCAATCAATCCCATTGAAAGAAAAAAAAGCAATCAATCCCATTGAAAGAAAATTCTAGAACATCGAATAAATACATGTACAATGCACAACAGTGCGATCCATAAAAAGATCTGGGACCTATAAGAATAGTGCCGGGAATACTGCTTTTCCCACACCTTTACTAACATGGAAGGGAAGAATATCTGCAAAACAAATGATGTGATGCTCCCCATAAACAACTGTCTTAATCTTGCTCCCTGACCATTAAGCATCTCAAGATGATATATCTGGAGCATATATGCAAACATAGGCCACTGGTGACTATGACATATGATATAAGATGCAGATCATGTAGCCTTTAATTAGTCCCAACCCATTAGCTTAGTACTCCTCGTGCATGCAAGTAGGATGTTTTCACATATCAATGTTCAGTGGACTGTTTATTTCGCCTGAGGGTGGTTATTTTCTTATCATAAAGCATGCCATACGTACTAATGACTGATGGATCCTGCGAAACCAAATTAATCATGAAAAGAAGAGAGATCACGATCTCGATTTGATTACATATAGTACTCCAAAGTTTGGTTTGGACAACATGCAAAAAGGGACACGGATATATATAATTCATGCCGGCTATATAGAGATCGATAGATAGATTGCCTCTTAGCTCTTAATTAACCTGAGAATGGGCTCCCATCTCCCTGAAGCTTCCTTCACCGAGTACTCCCTCATTGAGGCCAAAGTGCATAGCTCCACATCTTAAGTGTGGAATAATCCACTGCACAAGACACGCATATAACACAGATAACACATAAAACACACGCACACATGCATGATCGCAATGCAACAATTTACTAAAATCACTTACTATTTGTGGGGCTTCACATGCTGCTATCTCCTCCTTCCTTGTGATCCATCCCGATGCTCTCTGATCCTGAGGTGGAGGTGGCGGTGCTAGTGGCGTTCACTGCCCAAGTACCCATGGAAGCGTAAGGCAGCACGGCCGCCACGTCAGCGCCGATGCTACCAGCGTTGTTCCGCATGTAGTAGCATCCGGTGGGCGGAGGCCGCAGCGGCGCTATTCCATCGACGACCCCGAGCCTCCGGCCGCCGTACATGCCGGCGCTGGCCGCGGCGAGCTGGCCTGGGGCCGGCATTGCCGCGGTGAGCCTGGGGGCGGCGGTGACGGGAAGCGCGGTGGCGATACCGACTTCGCCGCAGGCGTAGCGGAGGAGCTCGGCGTGCGCGGCGTCGAGCTCCTTCTGGAGGCGGTGGACCTGGCGCTGGAGCACGGAGATGGCGCCGACGCAGCCGTAGACGGGGTCCTTGACGCGCGCCTCCGCCTCGTAGGCGAGCGAGCTCACGGCGTCCTCGCGCTGGTGCGGCAGCAGCTCGTTGAGCAGCTTGGTGACGTTGCTGGCGCCGAACACCTTGTGCACGTTCGCAAACTTCTGCGGCTCCTCCGGCGGGAAGTAGGGCGCGAACACGCACCCCGGCAGGCACTTGCGCCGAAGGAACTTGCACGCCGCGCACGGCGACCCGGCCCCCGGCGTCGTCGCCGCCGCCGCCGCCGCGACCACTGGGGAGGCGGCGGAGTTGCCGGTGCTCGACAACGATGCCATTGCCGGCGGGCTGGCTACCTATAGATGCAAATTAAAGAAAGGTGTCGAATTGTTAGTTCTTTTCCCAAAGAAATGCGTGCTTTCTATACCACTTCTTCTAGGGTTAGGGTTTTCTTGGACTGAGGATCGTTCTGGGAAGGTAGAAGGAGGAGGACATTAGGGTTTGGGAGCTTAAGGCGTTCTGATCTGATCTTGTGCAAACTTTGGATGCAAGAAATGGGGAAATTAGTTATATCTTTTTGTAACATCAGAACAAGGAGGGGGCACAAAAACTGTAGATTTCATAGCAGTAGAAAGAGAATTAATGGCCTGGTGAAAACAAATGCATGGAGGGTGATCCACTGTATGAATGCATATGTGCATGTATGATGATATGGCACAAGAAGCACAAATTTCCAAGTAAAAATAACCTGATGTTTGCTCAAATCTCAAGGAGCAAGGATAATATATTAGTAGCAAGAAAAGAGGACTAGACTGCAAACTTTCTTTTCTCAAACTTCTCTCAGGTGCATCTAGCGAGCTAGTAAAAAAATTTGCTCATCCTTACCGCTTTGGGGGGTCAGGGAGGACAGATCTGATGATCTGATGAAGGAGGATATAGAAATATTTGGGAGGAATTCTCTCTCCTTGTTGCTGCTTGTTCCCTCCAAGATTCACTGCTATGCAACAAGCTGCTGAATGGAAAGGGGGGAGGGGGGATGGAAATAGAAAAACAAACAAGATTAGCAACTCTTGTCTCTGTTTGGCAGTGAATCAAAGGATTGTAGGAGGAGCTAGCATATGATCAGGTAGGACAGCCTAACTCTTGGCTCTCTGGTAGTGATCTATGGGGAGAGAGATATAGAGATCAGCTTCTCCTCCTACAACTGCAGCAAGGGAAAGGTGAGGTGTAGACAACAAAATATGAAAAAGCAAGCCAGCATTAAGGGAGAGTTGAAGAATATCGTGGAGGTGTTGCAAATAAGGGACGGTAGGGAGAGAAGGGGGTAGAGAAAGAGAGTAAACAGATAAATAAGGACAAATCGAGATTAATGGCAGTACAAGCAAAAGTGTGAGGTTGACATTGCCACTACTCGTAAGAATATCTACCACAGTGCCTCCTCATCTCATCACCATTCACAAATAGTTCCTGCTGCGTACGTGTGGCTAAAGAGTTAGTATATACATATGTATATATGTGCACATACCTCTTTGAAAATATACGGAAATTTAATGAACCAACGTACCCTAGCTGCATATTAATCTTGAATGTATATATACATGCTCTTTTTTAAAAAAACAACTTCTATGTATATACTCACTAGCTGCCTTTAATCATGCTGGTATAAAGCACATGCAGCCGGTCTATAACTTTTGCTTTGTAATTCCAGGCATTATTAATCTCAATTGGAACAAGGAAAAAGGCTAAAAACTTCATGTAGGTAATAAGAGATTGAAGGTTAATATAATACGCAGTGATCAACGCAGAACTAATTTCAGCACAGTTTCTTAAACAGTCATACTCCGTTTAAAAACAAGTATATTTCTCCTCAGTGCATCCGGTTTTAGAGTACTGACGCCCTCTCATGCATGAGCGAGTTTGCTTAATTTTAATCCAGCGCTTTGCCTAAGCAAGCAACACAAGCATAAGGAAGCCAACGATGTATGTAGACACTGACACCGAGTGTCGATCAATAGCACAGGCCGAGTGTGCGATGCTGCTAACCAATTAATCTTTGTTTATGACTCCGATCTCATAATTAAAAGCACGGCGGTATAATTCACAATCATTAGTTAGGAACCTATGTAGAATAGTGTGACGTTTGTTGTCTATAGTCATATAAGACATGAGATGATGTAGAGCAAAGAAAGAAAGCACAAAGAATCAGACGTCTCTTATGCAGTAGTCGACTATAACATAAAAAATAAGATATATTATATCATTGTATATAAAGAATTTGTCTATGAAAACATAAAATACTATTTATAATAAAAACTGTTTTTTAATACGATCTATTGATTATATGAATGGTTATCGGCATGCATTGTCATGTTCCATTTATACTTAGGGAATTAAGTGAGATTCCTATTAATCAGGTCTAGCTAGCTAGGCCCTATAGATTTTCTCCGGTTAATGATTAACTTTGGACCCAAGCTGCACCAGTGTACAGTGTATAAAGTTAAAATATCAAACAATGTACATGCCACACGTTAAAGCAATAATTGAATTTGCACATAGAATTCACTGATTCTAAATAGTACAGAAAGCATTGCGCTTAGTGCCATGTACTGCATCTAACTCAAAAGGTAATACATACATTTCTACCCCATGGTCCAGTAGTACAGCAGTCAAAGTTATTCTCATTTCGAGCAGCTTGGAATGGAGGGATTTTATAGAAAATAACAAGTGCAATTCATCCAGAATTCCTAAAAAAATATTTTTTTCTTAAAATTAATTTCAGGTCAAAACACCTGGAGGTTATTAGACTTATGCTCACTGTATGCACTGCCCCCAACAGCCTCCCAAACAGATTATTGTTGATTTTTTTACTTTGCAAATCGATGTCTCGGTGACGAGCACGTCTGATAAAATAACAAGTACATGTGGCCCTCAATGATGGCTACTGTTGCAGCATGCTGGCTTTGGCTTAGATTTTGTCATTTTTGTCATTTATAGGTACGTAGCTGAAGCTTATATATAATTAGCATCATCATGATCTACATGCCATCTCAACACCACGTAATTACTACTTGCCGCAAAGTTTCTAAAGCCAAAAGGTTGTTAAAAGTACCCGTAATCCAGTCTGGCCAACAATCATACAGATCACTGAGAACAAATCAAGTGACAGTGTTCATACCTCCACAGGCTTCTTTCTGAAAATTAATAGAGAAATAATATTGTGATGTATATTCATAGCTAATATATTCACCTCCTGTACTAATCGATATATGGTGGTGATCAGTTGGGCTGTGGCTTATGGCTTATTTTATTGTAGCTGGCTGAAATTGCACTGTAGCTGAAGGTGGCTTATTTGCTATAATTAAATTTAAAAAATTTTAAAAATAGAAAAAATGGGTTAGCCCATCACGTGTAATGCAAACGAATACAGGAAAAAAGAACCGGTAAAAAAACTCAAAAATAAAAAAAAAATAAATAAAACAAAATTTAGGAATAGTAAAAAATAAGCCAGAAACCGAAGCCGAAAGATCGGGATATAGACCTACTAGCTACAGCAGTAATCAAGCGCACTGTAACAACAGTTTTGAACTAGTAGAACTATATAGTTAGGTCAATTTAACTTTCCCAAAAGAAAAGTCAAGTCAATTTGAGTAGTCAGAAGATCAAACGTGTAAAAGTTTCTCAAGAAAGAGAAATCACATTCTCCAAGAAGGCAAGAACAGACAAGTATAGATTCACATCACTAAGCTATCTCACAGTAGTAACAGCAAGCCCTCAGAGGAGGCATGCTCCACCACTAGGATATATAGCTCTACTATATATGTAGCTAGGCCGCCTTGATCTCCACATGTACAATGATGCCGCATGACATATATATGCATGAAACGAAAAAGGGCTCAATTATGACATGCAATCGCACAAGCAAGATTTGATATCCTCTCTCCTGGAAGCGATACATGCATATATAGGCTGTCATGTTATTATACGATTTTATTAAGAAGATGCAGCGTGAGAAACCATAAGATCTTCCTAAGATCCCCCATACGAACACAAGATTTCGTGTGCAAGCCACTTTCCCAATACACCAACATTAAGACCCGCTCATTTCAACTCAAACTTCTTAGATTCTGACTTATTTTTTACTATTTATAAATTTTATCTTTTTTCTAACATTTTTGCTTTTTTGAGTTTTTTTGCCAGTTCTTTTTTCGTATTCATTTGCATTGCCCGTGATAGGTTAACATGTTTTTCTTTTTTTATTTTTTTAAAATTTAGTTACGTCAAATAAACCATCATCAACTACAATGTAATTTCAGTAAGCTACTGTGCAATTTTAGCTATAAGCCAGCTTATTTCAACCTAACCGAGCGTCACCTAATTCAATCCTGAAATCCATAGCCCATCGAATCGTTGGACCAACCGAGACGTGCTACTGAGCTAAGCTAGTAGCCCTACATTTTTGTTTCTAAATTAGGAAAAACAATTTCGACTTAGAAAGTTTTCGGACCGCTCCGAGAAAATTAAATTATGAAAAATTCTGATAAATTTTGGTTAAAATAATCAAAAGAACAAATTAAATTCAATATATATATATATATATATATATATATATATATAAATTATGAAATTTCAGCGAAATAGACAATGGCCGACTCCTTGCCGACGCCATGGCCATCTCCCCCTTTCCTGCTGGCGCTGCTTACCTCCTCCCTTGCCAATGCCGCTCCCCCTCCTCTATCGGCACCATGGTCGCCTCCCTTGCCGAGCATCATGCCTGCCCCCCTTGCCGGTGCCGGCACCGATTTTGGAGGATGAGGAATGAGAGAGGGGAGATAGGGAATGAGAGAGGATGGGGGAATGGCACCGTGCTAGACTTGATGTATTGATGTGTGGGTTGGATGGACCGAAAAAATTCAAAATGGGCAATTTTTCTACTAAATTGGGTTTTTTTAGGGTGGACCAAGAAAACCTAATTTCGGCAAAATTCACGAAATTTTAGGAGAAATTGATTTCCCTGGTCTTAATGCATGCATGGGACCGGACTTTCCCAAGTTCACGACCTAGCCACCCCCTTCAGCTTGCATCCAAGTGCTAAAACCCACTATCACCAACAAAATCACAAATCTTTTCGGTGGAACCAGCCGTTAGTGGGCCTGTTCTTTTTGGCTGAAGCTTATGGCTTTTGGCTATGACTTGTGGCTTTTGGTCTGTTCATACGAGAGATTACAGAGTAATAGAAACTCACACGCGGTTTTTACCGATATAAATGAAGTCGGTACAATATATACTACAATTAACTAGTAGATCCTATCTTGAAAAGATATTCCATAAAAGCTAGTTATTGTAGAAAAGTCCAAAAGCAACTTTTAGAAGCTGAAAAGAACAGACCCAGTACCGTGTTAGTAGCTTGCCATAGCTCATAGACATGTTTGGGTTCGCTGGCTTAGCTGAGCTCTTCCATAAGTTAGCTTCTCAGAAAAAACTAGTGCAGGGGATTACAGCCTCTTAGTATGAAATGAGTAGTCTCAGTTTACTTAGAAAATCACCTTATCTACACTATCTGTAAAAGGCCCAAACTTATGGTAGCTCTGAGCTGAAGTTGAGACACTCCTATTCAGGGTGTGTGTAGTTTAGGTGGGTCATGCCCAACGTTTTTGAGACATTGAGGTGAGGCAAAAGGAACCATTCATGCAAGTAAATCGATACTAGGGTGCATATGTGAAAGATGATATCTCTCTATGGTTGTGTGAAAAATATATTGGGCTGAGCTGATGGGTCCTTGTGGTACAGATGCAAGGTTAAACTGCACTGTGGGAGGGCACAGTCCCTTTGAATTCTGGTCACAAGGGGCATGCATGCAGTGGGGACCGGGTTGAGGGGTTGTGCACGGGCGTGCAAGGAACCGTACTTGTCGATAAAGAAACCTGTCTGTCTGGCCAGTCCATGGGAGGCTACCTAGCTATTGTTATCAGCATTGTTCACCATGCTTTCATCTTTCAAATCCTTCTGGACACAAGACATCTTGCTGAATGGTTTTGCTGGTGTGATGCATCATGCAGATAATAGTTGCCAAATATAGCATCACTGACCTGCGCCTGCAGAGTCCCACGTTGATTGTCGAAACATAGTGGTGATGTTTTGGTTAATTAGGGCTAGCTGATCATCTCATGACATATCTGATCCCATCTTGATAAACAGCTTTGGCTGCATCTGGCCTATGTGGAGCCGGAGCTATTCGCGTCAATCAAATTTTGAGTGGCCTGTCACAAGTCAAGTTATCAATCAATCAAGCAAAATTAAAAGACCTCCTTGGCAATTTACTCGCGGAAAAACAGAACAACGTAGCTTTCCGCTTACATTGAGCCCACCGCATCTTCATGTGTCTTAAGGCTCTAAGCTATTGATCATGTTGTCAAATCGTCCATATTGCATGTAAGCCCTCGTGTTTTTCCATCATTCCCAATGGACCATCGATAGCATGTCAATCAAGTCCAATTTTGACCCTTCTCTTTCAGCAAACTAAATCAGATCAAGTCCGAGAATGTATATTACCTACAAATGCATTCACCTCACAAATGCATTAATTAAATTCCCTTGAAAGGATATTGGTGTGCTCTAAATCATTATCACCATTACATAGTGCATAAATGCCCCCAAACCATTGATAGCCACAAGGACAAATTATTGGACCTTTAGTGATCTAGCTATTGGACACGCAGCCATGTGTTTGGTTGCACTTTGGGGCCAGGTGCTATGATAGCTAGGCTCATGTTATACTTAAGGGATAAAATAAGGTGATAGTGAAAGGGCAAGGCTTTGATAATTAGATTGTTGGCAGAATCTGTTAACCAGTACATGCACATAGATATCATACTCAAAAACGGTCGCAAAGCAAGGTTTCTTGAGACATCTAATTGGTTCTTTCATGGAAACATCTCAGTAAAGATATTTGTAGGCAGCCGCGCGGCTACACCTGCCAGCATATCTGATCACAATATATAAAGGGAGAGATCCATCAAGATAGGAGAATCTACAAGAAAGCATAGAAGGTTTAACAGTGCTAATTATCTGGCAAAGGTTCTTGGGTGAGTGGAAGGGGCACGCTACTATATCAACAACAGGTATGGAACAATAGAGATTGATTCCGTTGGGTTTCTTTATTTCACTCGGCCGTACAAGAGTTGTGGGCTAGATGGAAGCTACCTAGCTACGTGAGCTCGCTCTCTCCTAGATTTGACATTGTCTATTCGATTTTTTTTTTCCTTTCCAGGAAGAGTTCCAATTTTTCTAATTACCATTTCTAATTCTATCCTGCAAGCTAATGCACAACAGAATACCTTTCATGGGGAAAGGCTAAATGGATATATAAAAGAAATGGGTACTAGCCTTTCTGCGTTTAGTTTCTTTCTATGTTTAGAAACACTGTTAAGTTCTTAAAAAAAGATTGCATCAAATAAAAAGTTAACGAGAGAAACTATAAATGGCAACGGTGGGGGGATTTAAGCATCAAATGCTATACTGGCGGGAGTTCTTTCTGCAAGAATTAGAATCACTAGTAGTGATTGCTTTTATATCGGGCATTTGTATATTGATGTGATCTTTTTATAGAGCAGGATATCATACTTATCGATCCACACCATAGTTTTTTTTCTTTTTGTTTTTCGAGAGTAAGAAGAATTGGTTAAATTTTGTACCTGTCTACCTGCAAGGTGTAGCCAAGGAGACAGCGGGAACAAATCCCAGAAGGCTCAAATGTAACATACAACAGTCAGATGTCTTACTGGGCTATCAACGATCAGTGATCCACGCTGCATTCGAAAACGATGGTAATATCTTCAAACAAATTATAGGCGAGTCCCCATCAGATTCTGATTCAAACGCAAGGTCCCTGTAGCATATTAAATGTAAGCACATTTAGAGAAACATAGGTTAGAACTATATAGAAAACATAATGGCATATCATGATTAGATTCACCTCTAATACGATCCAGGTAAACCTACACTCCAGCCTTCTCCATCTCAGTCGAGGCCTGTGATTACTCCCGTTTGTTTCAACACACTGCTCTCTCGAACTGTTGGGCACTAAGAAACTGCTCTTAAATTGTTTGGCGAAAAGAGAGTGCTCTCAAATTAATGCAACAAGATCATTCTAATCTCAACTTATTTTCCATCAGATCAAGTCATCCGTTACTCCAGGAACATCAAATTTTTGTTTGCCTAGGGTGAGATTGTTAAAGCTGAACTATGTACAGAAAAGGCGTTGCTACATCACCAGTGGGAAGAACAAAAAGCATGCGTTTTAGACAAATATGCTACGACATACACAAGATAAAAATGAAAACACTTCTCCTTATGATCATAGTGCCTCCAGGTTTGCAAGCTTTAGCTGCTTATCAACAGCCAAGTGGTCTTCCACTGCAATGCATGTAGCACGCAGCACATTGCCAAGAAAATTTGCCTTCACAGCTTCACTTCCATGAATATGATCATGGCAAGGGAGGCCCTCTCCATGAGCCAATTGTTCTGCCCAAGTGTAGATGCGAGTGGTCAACAACCATAGCTTATCGGCGACAGAATTCCTGAGGTCATCCCAAATGCTGCTGGAGAGAAAGGAAGGCAGGGTGACGGGCAGGTCACTCAGTACATTTGTTGGATTAACAATGAGAAGTGGCATATAGATGCAGCAGCTACCACATAGCAGGCCAACAAAACGCAGTGCCTGCAATATTAGAACAAGGAATTAAAAGTGTTTGTATTTGCGGTAAAGCAATGTGTGAGGGTAAGCATGTTCATGTTTGCGGTCAAGCATTGTGAGGATACATTACAACTGAACATTTACCGTGGAGGGATGAGCTGTAACACAGCCAATATCTAATGCATCCAGAAGCCACTGCTTTTTTATACTATTGTCAGCAGAGTATACAGCTGCAGCAACCTCAACAAGGACGTTCCACCAGACACCTGAAACAGTATTCGTCAGCTTTCTGAAACAATATAAAGTTCACCCACAAATACCTAGAATGGGAGAAGAAACATAAGAGAAAGGAAAAGATAGAGGACTAAGCTCTACTCCTAAGCATGGACCAACAACATACAAGCAAAAAGTTTTGAAGTATAAATCAAAGCTAAGGAATGCAGTTACCGCTTACCATCAGACATTGTACTCAATATGGCAGTCCTTATGTTCCCCAGCTCATGTGCAGAAACACAACCAATGGAACATAATCTTGCTCTGATGAGAATCTTCTTTGCCAAATCAACGTGTTCTTCTTCACTGAAGGATGCTGTATTGGAAACCTGAAAAGAAAGGTGAACACGGCATTGTTAAATAGAAATTACATGTAAAACATAGAATTTGTGGGGGCGTTCGTATTAGCTTTTACTTATAGATTTTGGCTGGAAATGAATAGTAATAACTGAAAGAAGTGACTTGTAGGAGGATAGAGTGAGCGGTGAAAAAAATAAGCGAGAGATGCGTGCGCGTGACGGGAGCGAGAGGATTAGGATGCATGATGCACCCGTGACCTCCTAGCTTATTCCCGAAGCGAGACGGTAACGAGAGGAATAGAAAAACCGCTTCAAGAAGCCATGTATTTGTATTGGATTTTGGCTTTTCTAAGGAAAAACCAGAAGCAAAAGCTAATATGAGCAGAGCCTAAAACAAATAACTAGCGCAGAATTATTTATGAAGTGTTAAAGACAGACTAGACCACCTGCAGCATATCACCCAGCCAACTTTTCTGGGCAACAGTAAGACACTTGATAGCAGCAGACCACTCTATGAATTCAGGTTGACCATCGTTACAGAAACTCAAGAGGGGTAACAAGCATTCAATGCATTTCTTAATATATGAGAAACTGCCACACTCTTCAGAGACCACCTCCACCAGACACTTGCAAATGCCTTTCCAGAATGACATTCTTAACATGCTTCTCTGCTCAGATGAGTAATCCAAGTATGAAGATGTGGGTGAACAAAAGTACTCAACAAAATCGTCATACAGTTTCTCCAATCTTGAATCAGAGAAGAGCTTCATTAGGTTTGACAAATATTGGAGCAATATAGATTGCACGTTTATTTCTAATCTCCTGAATCTGGGTAAGTCTGTCAGATCATCCAAAAATTGCAGAAGGGGACTGATATGATTAGCATGAGCTAGAGAAAAATATAAGCATTCTTCCCTTAATAATTTAGGATCTCGATGATTGGTTGACTTATGAGGAATCCGGGAGTCAACTTTCATGCACCGCCGAATAATAACCCCCCAGTCTATAGTTGGCAATCTAGGAGATTTGGAAAGGCATTTCAAAATTGTTGCAATTGTACTTACTGGCACCATACCACCAGGCTGTAGATAGTAAAGTAACAAAAGTCAATAGAAAAGAACTATCAAAACAAGAATTACTCTTCTAACAACCCTATAGCTATAAGTAGCAAGATGACTCGCCCACAATGACAAACTGTACTCTGCTTCGCTAAAAAAATATCAACGCACCATGACTCAAGTTGTCTATGGAGTTCAAAAATTAATATCCAAGAACCAAAATTACCATATATAATGTAGAAGAGCATATGCATTATTAGATATTTGCATCAAAGTTAAAAGAACAACACAAGATATGCACGTGCATTAAGAGAAATGCAAAACCGCCTGTATGGTGCTCCCACTATCCAAACCATCAAAGGTGCCTTGAGATTGGTGCATTAGTAGGGATACTTTACATCAAATCCAAAAACACTACAGTAAAAGGTATCAGCCGGTTCGCCCACTGCAGCAGTAGAGGCATGCAAACAACACTCGAAGTGTCAGGAAAAGGAAAGGAGAAATAGAATGATACAGTGCTTGTGAAGCACAGCTCCTAATGTGCTTAGATGTTTTAAGTTGTACATTTATGCCTATTTTCAGCAAATAATGGTACATGTTTCAAAATCACCTGATTGTTTTCTTCAATGCACATTTTAGCATATAAAAATGCACATCTTAGCTTATGTAAACTGCAAAATTGAATAAAATGTACTATTTATTTCTAGAATGTTTTCTGTAACAAATGTATGGCGAAAAAGCATGTTTTCAACAAACAACAGCACCAGCAAAAAAGCCTGTTTTCAACAACAGCAGCACCATAGTCATTCTCTTGAAGAAGATTTAAGAACGAACCTTTTCGAAGTTAAGATCCCTCAACCAGAGACTTAAATTCCACACTAAGCTTTCATCAGAAAAACTTGTAGCTTGACTGGAAGCAATGGAACTTCTTTGAGCACAATCATCGTCGTAAAGTCTCTGATTCTTTAATAACCACCTGCTTCTAAGAAATGAAATAGCCCATGCAGCATAATTTCGTATGTTGTTATCCTCAGCATCCTTAGCAAGAAGAAATATTTCCTGAACCATTGACGTTGAAATAGTCTCACTAACAGGACTTGTGAGTACAGGACCTCTCACCAAAGATGACTCCTGTGCACATAACGAAACATATTATTCTAATGGTTACAGAAAAGTAAATTGTTAGGTGTGCCGACAAGGAAAGATACCTTCTCATGCTTCATCTGCATATTCATGGGTTGCCAGCACATTCCAGTGAGGTCTCCAGCACCTGCACCAAAGGCGTTGACAGCACCAAACATGCCTCCCAAATGGACAAGAGGAGGATATGGATGGGTATATATATGTTTAAGAGTGTCAAGAAAATTTTTGACATCAGTAAATTTCATAGCGTGCACCCCATCATTCAATATGCAAGACAGGAAAGATCCAGCACCAAGACAGATCGCCATCAATAAATTCTGAAAGACAGTTCCAGATTTCTTGAGGTTCAGGAGCTCGGTAGCTAATGAAGTGTAGCGATTGAACAGAGCATCTAAGTCATCATTCAGCAACTCCACTCTCTGGCAAAAAGCTATGACAGATGGGAGAGCAATACAAGAGCCCATACAAAGTGATACTGATTTTTTTTCGTCAAATAATACAGAGCTTGAATCAACATCTGGTATCCATGCTATCAAAATATTTTTGACTTCAATAACAGCTTCATAAGCTCCAAGCCTATATAGAGCAAGTACAGAGTTTCCCAGACCAAGAACAAGTCCTGCAACAGCCCAAGGATCATCATCTAAACTATCATAATTTTCTTCCATTATTTCCATAGAGCCTATTCCACAAACACTTAGTTTCTTGAGAGAATAATATGAGGATGGACATTGTTTAACTAATGAAGCAGTCAAAGTGTGAAGAATTTCTTCAACTGATGCACGCTCATTGAGTTGTGTTGTTGCTTCTAATTCTGAATCAGCTGCATTATCTGCTTTGGTTAAAAGACCTTGGCAAGCATAACCTAATCCCAGTCCACAAGCTCCTTTTACAAGATAACTTTCAGTTTTTGACATAACCTGAATGCAAAAGGGCATAGGACATGATGAGAAACAAATTCATGACATAATTTGAAGGTAATCTTGTTATATAAAAAAAATCAAGAAAACATGTGAAAATGAGCTGCCAGCAACCGTAGCAAGTGGCAGCATGAACATTCTGCAATGAATGGATTGGTCCAGTTGTACCCATCTGGCATCATGAACATTTACTAGGCGCTGTTTGCAGCATGAAGCAAGGTCATAAGCTCCTAACAATCCAGTGAAGCTGGCTGGTTTGTGTAACAGAAGCTATATGTGTAGGCTAGTAGCAAGCAGTCTGGCACTACAATATAGCTGGCAACTTGGTATATCTATGGTCTATCATGTTATGGAATTATTGTATGGCATTGTGTATAGCTACAAGCAGTGAGTGCCTTCCATGTGTGCAACACGAAGTGTTTGTGTGTGCATTAAGGTGCTGGTGAACATAAGGCATCAAAATTGCTAATATCTAGTTCCACACATTTTAAAAAATGAATGCGGTCAACCTAGTCCAAAAAATTCAATTGTCAGGAGGACAAGTTATTGTACCTCAAAGAGTCCATTGATAACCTGAAACTTGCTCTTTTTGTCCGTGGGATGAAAACAATTGAATATTAGTCCCAGACAGATAGCTGCAGACCACTGTTGGTGCTCATGCTCATATTGGAACAGCCATTTCAAAAGAAAATCTGAAGCAGAAGAAATTACTAGATGGGCAGTTGGAGGAACAACCTGGCAATAAGATATGATGACAACAATTACATCAGAATTGGAAATCACCAGCAATACACCAGAACCACCATAGGAATATAGAGTGTATTCATAAGAGCTAAAAGGCTAAAAGTGAACCAAGAAAAATAATGCTTAGCCTGTAGCCCTGTATCCATCAGTCAGATCTTGATTTCTGTGAGCTCTAAGCATATTTCCAGGGTTATGTTTCTGTAAATATTTAACATTGTAAGTACTAAGGTTATTAAGGCGGTAAGACGAGGTGAGGCGACCCACCCCCCTCACACCTTTTAAGCGGTAAGGCGCGAGGCGAGCCGATGCCTTACACACATCATAAGACGAAGAAAACGGAGTTCTGGAGGACTAAATCAGAAGAAATCCCAAGAGGACGAAGGACCTAATTGTAATTTCGTAAAACTCTAGGGACTAAATTGTAAACATACCAAACACACCCCGTCCCATTTAACCCTAGCCAGCCGCCCCCCAGATCGAGTCACAGAAGCCCCCATTCACTTTCTTCTCCTCTCATTCCCTTTCTTCACCACAGACGCCGACCTCTCCTCTCATTCTTTCTTCGCCGGTAGCCACTCCGCTCCACCTCTCCCCTATTGCTCCACCAACCAGCCACCATCCCTTCCACGGCGCGCCACCACAAGGCTGATTCCCTCTGCGACGCCATCCCCTATCGTGACGCCACCGCTCACCACCGGCGGCTGGAGACGGCGGCTTGGAGACGGCGGTGCAGGTGTGGTGACCTAGAGACGGCGGCGCAGGTGTGGCGGCCTAGAGACGGCAGCGCGGGTGTGGCGGCCTGGAGACGGCGGCACGGGCGTGGCGGCACGAGACGGCGGTGCGGTGTGGCGGCTCGAGACGGCGGCGTGGCGCGGCGGCACGGAGACGGCGCGGTGGCGCGGCGCGGCACGAGACAGCGGCACGGGCGCGGCGGACGCCTTAGTCACGTGCGGCAAGACGGGGGCGACGCCTTGCCACCCCAGACCGCCTTACCGCTTAGGCGACGCTTAAGCGTCACCCAAGTGACGCCTTAATAACCCTAATTGTAACTCTTCCAGAATCCCAGTTGCTACATAGTGTACATTAGCTGAGCTGTGAATGCTAAAGAAAATTAAAATTGGTTAACAGACTGCTTGAAAAGCAAATGAGAAAAATCCAAATTATAAGGACATGAAGGAATTAGAGTGAAAATACTGGTTCTGCTTCAGCACAGGATAACTTAAAATCAATCAGAATGAAAGTCACCATGAGTACCAGTCGCAGGCACCATGAAACCTGTGGCATCTGTAAAGGCCACAGGTTCTTCCAATTTTTTGGGAAAAAAACATAAATAGATAAAGTTAAAAGCTTAACCAGAAATATGAATAAAAGACCACAGATTTGTTCCTTAAAAAAGTAATTAGACCTTACAGGGTCAAAATTCTGGATCCAGCAGTGATGAGTGCATTCTATATTTGAGGCAAGAGGTATACTACATTCCAAATTTCAACAGGCTAGATAAAGTTTAAGGAGAGACAATTGAAGAAACAAGTGACAGTAAAATCACCAAAAGTACATCACACTGTTTGCATTCATGATCACCTATTTTTTGGGAAGGACTAAAACGTGAATAAAAACACCTTACCAAGCACAGTGCTCCAATAGCAAGAGCAATGTTAACAGCAACTCTAGGAGTCGATACAGGAATGCACTTGCACAGAATCTGCAATCACAATTAGGAAAACTTAAGAAAAAAGTAACCATTAACATGGTAATGAAGCTAAGTTTGTTCATGAAGGGACAAGGAGAAAAAAGCCGAAGATAGCAAGATGGTTTAGTCCTAAAATGAACCAAATCATATAGCACAATCAGATATTTGGCCTACGTCAAAATTAAAAATCTCCAGCAGTACATGACTCTTTCAAGTCAGCACCTTGTCAATTAAAATTAAACAAAAGTTTATTTGAGTAAGCACCAGGCATGTCATGTACCTCAAAAACTGTGTGCGTAAAATGAGAGAGCTGATGATAAATCATAAATGTTGGTTATTTTTGTTTGCATCAGAGCCTTCTCATCTAAACTAGCACTTCCTTATTAGCATTTGTGCCGAAGTTCAAAAAGGATGGTTTTCTCGAACAAAGACATCTACGAAACGAAGGAACAAGCTTAAGATATATATACATGTGCACCTTAAATATATCAGTAGCTGCTTTTAAAGCTTTGTTCAACTTCGAAGATTCTTTAGTGTCAAGCAAAGCTACGACTGCTTGCATCCAATGGGAAACAAATGATTTCCACGAATGCAATGCAAGAAGAGCTACCACTATGTTTCTTGATATATACATAGTTTCAGCCATCTCCACTAATGCTTGCTCATATGCAGCATGCACTCTAGCCAAATCCTGCAAATGAATATAGAATATAACAGATAAATAGAATATATAAAGGATACAGCTTTTGGTAATTACAGATATAAGAACTAAAAAAACTTAACTTCACAGGCTACTACCTTAGATTTCCCCTCATGAAGGGTGTCTTTTGGGGAAAAACTGAGAGTTAAAAGAGCTGCACCAGGCAACTGATGATGTGATGACTTTCCTACACTTTGAAAAGTTTAGTCAATTAAAAGCTGAAGCTAACACCTGATCGTACTAAACATAGAACAGAACAAACACCGAATTTTTTCATATTTAACATAAAAAAGAACAAGCCAAATATTTTGAGAAACATAGTACATTGGACAGAATATGAGGTGTTCACTGTTTTACTTCCGCAAGATTAATTCCTTTGACTCTGACAAGCATACCTTTAAACACGGCATGAGGGAAAACGTCCAGAAGCTTCTCAAATTTATGCACTGTTGTTCTTTTTTCTGTATCCACTCTACGACGGTTTCTGGGTATGTAGGGAAAAGCTCAGTTAAGGGTGTATATAAGCATCTGAACTCAGGACTTGTGAAAAATATACTAACATGTGCTCAAATTTGATAATCTCAGCTTGAAAGTTCTCCATGGATTTGAGAACTTCCAGATTAAGTTCACTAGTAAAGCACTCATAGTTTCTTCTCCAGAAATCAGGAATAGCATCTTGAATAAGTGAGACCTGAAAATAACAATTGTTAAGAAGCTCCAAAGAAGTGTGCAAACATATGAAATATAATTTCCAATCAACAGGTAGCACATATGCAGAATTGCAGATACTAGCACAACAAAGTGCAGCATAACCTTGTAGTGGGACAAGGAGTGGAAAGCACTTCCTCTTGCTTTAATCCAGAGAGGGTCAGAAATATTTTTCTTATATGTTCCAATGCTCCACAATGTTTGTATCAGGTTCTTCGACATTCCAGAATATGCTTCAGCATCCATGGCTCCCCATCTCAACAGAATGCATAAGCTAAAAAAAGGAAGAAAAGGTAGAGAAAGTAAGAAACAGACTGTCAACAGATACCTGAATATTGGTGGCCACAGACCAAACTAGTGTGGACATTTGCATTAAATGCAACATTCTCAGTGGTCTTACCCATGTGAAACAGTAGGATCACTTGAATAATCAAGCAGCTCCTTTGATATAACTTTCCAGGCAGTATAAAAATCTGATATACGATGAGCAGCTGGCCTCAGAAGTGAAGTTCAGAAGACATGACTTCTTAAGTTCTTATACAATACTTTACTCTTTGCTGGTTTACAGAGGACATGGCTTCTTATAACAGCATGATATTTCTAGAAGGCAACAACTTACTGATTTCTAGAACATGTGTCACAAACCAACATTCTAACGAACTGATGGAAAGTCAGAGTTGAACTTACCGACCACATCTGCCTCACAGAGATAGGAGAGGCTCTCCAGGCCAAGAGCTTGAACCACAGAGTCACAACTCTCAATACAAGACTAAAAGGAAAGTGTTAGAAAGCAGACCAAGTCAAGAATACATGGTCAACAAAAGGATCTAGAAAATACACACCGAGACGGATAATATGAGATCAACGCCTCTATCTGGGTTCTGCTTGCAAACATCACGTACAGACGCAGCAATACTTATGAAAATTTCTCTGTCGGTGATGAAATTGGAAAATGCTTCAGGATCCAGAATTCCCTATTTTAGAAATCGAAAGTTAGTGGCAATCTTGTAACAGTAATCCAAGAAAATGACAAATTGAAGACAAATGTCAACTAATTATACCAATGATGTGCATATCTTCATGAACATTACATGAAAATCTTTGCTTAAAATTCAATAATAAAACCTCATTACAAGTTATGCTGGTAAATGAGAAACATAAGTTGAATACAAGCTATGACCAAAAAGAGTTATATCCACCATTGCACCCTGTTGTCCCAAGAAAAGGACTGGCAAAGGGCCTAACATGGTGGTAGTTAACAACTTGACTTTTTGGGAGAGGTGACAAGATTATCTCTTATCAGTCTGAATTGGATAATTTTTGGAAATTAAGGAACATAAAGGTATAAATTTATCACTCTAGACTGTCAGATGAAAGCTTGTCACAATGGCAAAACAAGATTTTAATATTCTATCGAAAGTATGTTCTTACTTGTAAGTTTGGAAATGCCCAATCAGTGATAATCCATATCTTGCAAAGCAATCGAACAGCTATAGCATATAGAACCCTGCAGGATAGCAAACAGAAGATCATATAACATGACAACAACAAAGAGAAGATCATGTATTAAAAAAATATGGTGTCAGCACATGCAGTCATGGTAATAATGCCTAATTCAACCTATTACTCATAAATGGAAGCATATCAAAAAGTAAAAACTTGCAAAATATCAAGACAGAAACGCATCATATTCGAGAGTATTGTTGTTTATTAAAGCTAACCAACATTTCAAAATTGACTTCATTTTCCTTCTTCAAAATATCACTGGTGAGTTAAAATGAGAATGTGCATAAGATATGTTTTTTTGATATATTGGACAGGCTTGCAGAATTTGGAGAAGTCACAAATCCATGTTTTGTATCTTGGGCAAGTTGTTTGTTAACAAATGCAGAATACTCATAGGCTGTCTTTACACCTTGCATGGCATTTTCTGTTTATGTGCTAAAAACAATGATGTAATGCGCACGCTGTTGGGTGTTTTTCTTATTATTCTTAAATTTTCTGAAACTAGCCCAGTCCATGTGTTGGAAATGGGTTGATTCATGCTGTATAAATGCTGAACTCTATTTTTCTGTTTCCTAATATAGGAAAGAGGGGTTAGTTGACCCTTGTTCAAAAAGAAGGGAAAGTGAAAACAAAGTACATGTGCTCCATAAATGTCAGAACTAGATAACCCAGATCACTAAGGCAAAATCAACTGGAAACCTGAGTTGAGTTCAGTGATGTTGAAAGAAAATTGGAAAAAAGGATTCAAGATACATACGATTTTGCATCCTTTTTAAGCATTGGTGATATCAATTGCAGCGTAAGTGGAAGCACAAAACCATGTATAGCGAGTGAAGGCAATGACTCTAGCAAACTGAGCTGCAAATGATAAGGGAAAAATATCTGTCAGATATTCTACTCTACTTGCAGTCTGAGATACTATTTCTCTTACTTGTATTAAGCTAATTACGGCAAAATTGGAAAAGAATTGTTGTATATTTCATATTCATAGAAATAATTAACTATGACCCTCTTTGCAAATTGATGTCCAGAATATATGGTCTTTGCAACTGTGACTTCCCTATTTGCAAGACATATTAATTTAGATAGGTCCCTAAAAATATTAATTTAGATAGCTAAAAAAAATTAATTTAGATAGTGGCGATCTGTGTCAAACAAGTGTCCTAGGATTTGGCATCTAATTCAAGTCCATTCTGGTGCATTTTAATTTTCTTATTTTATGACTTCATCTAGTATCCTGTGTGACAAAAAAAGTCCCTCAAAAGTTAAAGGGTAAGTTCTATAGGATGGCAATCAGATCCGCGATGCTATATGGAGCAGAATGTGGGCGACTAATACAGAAAATGAGTGTAGCGGAGATGAGGATGTTGCAGTGAATCTGTGATCATACAAGGCGGGATCGCATCCGCAATGATGATATACGTGATAGGGTGGGGGTAGCACCAATTGAAGAGAAGTTTGTCCAACATCGCTTGAGATGGTTCGGACATCTCCAACGACGGCCTCCTGAGGCACCGATACGTAGTGGAATTTTAAGACGTAATGAAAATGTAAGAAGAGGCAGAGGTCGACCAAAACTGACGTGAGAGGAAACAGTTAAAAGAGACTTGGGGGATTGGAATGTATCTAAAGAATTAGCTTTGGATAGGAGCGTATGGAAATTAGCGATCCATGTACCGGAACCATAAGAAAGTTAGAACCTAAGGGCAATGTTTTAGGCTCTTAGCTCAGATAGCAAGTTGTACGGCTTAGGGTTTTAGCATTGTAGGTTTCATTTCAAGGCTCATATCTCTTTGATCTTGATAAGGTTCATGGATATTAAGGCGTCGCCTAAGCGACGCTTAGGCGGTAAGGCGGTCATGTGCTCTAAGGCGTCGGCCACGCCTTGGGTGGAGTAAGTATGGCATCCGCCTCAACCCTAAAGCGTCTGTATGGCATCGGTTAGGCGAATAAAAGCGATGCGGCGGCGAAGGCGGACGCCCCAGAACCGGAAAAGGCAAGTACAAAGAGATGGGATTAGGGGGGCCAGTGGGGAAACCTGTCACATAAGCCTCGTTGCCTCGGCCGAAGTCGAACCCTAGCGGCCTCCATCCCCTTCACCCCGTGGCGCCACCATCCTCGGCGCGCGCCGGCGCCATCCGCTCACGGCCTCCATCTCCGTGCACGCCGCCCTAGCTCCCCGCCTCCTCCTCCTCACTGCCTCGGCCCCCTCCTCGCTGCTCGCTCCTCTCTCCCGAGCCTCGCCTCGCCTCGCCTCGCCTGCTCCGCCACTCTCCTCCTCTCTCTCTCGCCTCGCTGAGCTCAACGAGCTCAAGCAGAGCTGAGATGAGAGGAGAGAGAGAAGGCGGAAGAGGAGCGCGCGGCGCGCGCGAGGGAGGAGGAGGACCGAGGGAGGTGACGCTCGCCAAGGAGAGGAGCGAGCGAGCGGAGCTGCGGAGACGCCGAGGCGGCTGCGTGCGAGAGATAGCGAGACAGATGAGCGAGCGATTGTGCGTCTGAGCGGATTGTTTGCTCGCGGCCGTATTTGGAGCGAGCGGCGACGGGTTGTGCGTCGGTGCGATTGGCCGAGTGGCCCGAGTGCGATGAACTGTAGACAGTGTAGTGTGATGTGTGATTGTTTGCTGCTGCCACTGCTGTGATTGTTTGCTGCTATGTTGTTTTTCTCTGATGATGAATTGATGATTACTTTTTTGTAATGCAGAAGTAGAAAAATGGCAAGTGCAAATGCAAGTGCAAGTAATGCATCCTCTGAGGCTGTGTATGATCCAAAGACTGATCCAAAACGGAAGGCAAAGTCTAATGATCCGGGATGGAAATATGGATATTGGCCGGAAATTGGCAATCGAGATAAGGTGATGTGTATCCTTTGTAACACCCCAAGTACAGGAGGGATTAAAAGGTTGAAGGAGCATCTTGCGGGTGGCTATTAGATGTGTTAATGTGTCCCAATACTACCACAGAAATCAGGAAAGAGATGGGAGATTATTTGGAAAAAAAAAACAAGAGTAGACCAATCTTCCTAGATGATAATGATGAAGAAGAAGAGGCGGTGGCAACACATGGCATGCAGTCCCAAGACTCCGCTGTGAAGCCAAGTTCAGGGACAGCTGCCAAAAGAAGACATGCTGCCTTTTCATTCAAGGTTGCAACATCAAGCAAGGCCAAGGCAAAGGAGACCACCAAATCAATTGCTTCTATGCTTCGAAGAACACCTGAAGAAATTGTAGATCAAAGACGTTCTGGGTCTTTTCAAGGGACCATAGAGACCAACACAAGGACCAAAGATGACAGGCATTATGTGAATAAGCAATGGGCCTTATGGTTCTATGAGTGTGGCATACCTTTTAATGCCGCAAACTCAAGGCAGTTTGAGATTGCTTGTGAGGCCAGTGTGCAGTACGGTTCTGGGTATAAGCCTCCTAGTTTCCATGAGTTGAGGGAGTCATTGCTTCAGGATTGCGTCAAGGACATAGGTGCCTTGAGGGAGGAGCACGAACGGGCGTGGAAGCAATATGGTTGCACACTTATGTCGGATGGATGGTCCGATAGGAGGGGGCGCCACTTGATCAACTTTCTTGTCAACAGCCCTGAGGGGACTTTCTTCTTGGAGTCTGTTGATGCATCAAGTGAACAACATGATACAACTATGCTAGCTAATTTGCTAGAGGAGAGAATTGAGGCTATTGGAAAAGACAAGGTTGTTCAAGTTGTCACCGATAATGGTGCTAACTACAAGGCAACGAGCAAACTTCTAATGGACAGGATTCCTACACTGTTTTGGGGTCCTTGTGCTGCACATTGTTTAGATCTTATGTTGGAAGACATTGAGAAGTTAAAGGAATTTAATAAGCCTATTGCACGTGCCAAACGTGTCACCACATTTATTTATAGACATGGGAGGCTTCTTAGTGCAATGAGGGAAAAGACAGGTGGGATGGATCTTGTGAGACCCGCAACCACTCGGTTTGCTATAGCCTTCCTTACTTTGAAGAGCATGCACAAGCATAAGGATGCTTTGAAGTGTCTATTTGTGAGTGAGGCATGGACTAGCATCAAATTGTCAAAGACGGAGGCCGGCATGCATGTGACAGACATTGTGCTCTCTAAGGAGTTCTGGAATTCAATTGAAGACTGCCTTAGAGCTTCAGCCCCACTTCTTATCGTGCTTAGGGTGGTTGATGGTGATGAGAGGCCCGCAATGCCAGAGGTTGCAGCATTAATGGCTCATGCAAAGGAGAAGATCAAGCTTAGCTTCGCTACCCAAAACAAGCAACATTTGCTTAAGAACATCATGAACATTATTGAGGGACGTTGGGTGAAACAAATGGATCATCCATTGTATGGGGCTGCACTCTTTTTGAACCCAGGGAAATTCTTTGCCATCCAAAAGAGTGGAGATGATAAATATGTTGGGGAGCTAAGGGGTTGCTTCAATGATGTGCTTGGAAAAATGATCCAAGATGAGAATATTCGGAACAAGATTGATGAACAAGCCATGAATTATGAAGACCAACAAGGAGATATCTTTTCAAGCAAAATGGCAATCCAAAACTTAGAGACAAGGAGCCCTAGTAAGTATTGTTAAATAATGCAAGCTAAGTTTATCTTCAGCATATTTATTTCATTCCTAATTCCTAATATATGCATGTATTTGCCATTCTAGTTGATTGGTGGCGTTCATATGGTGGCCGAGCCATTGAACTACAAAGGTTTGCTAAACGTGTTGTTAGTCTTTGTGCTTCATCATCCGGTTGTGAGCGAAATTGGAGTACCTTTGAATTTGTGAGTTAATTTGTAGCTTACATGTGCTTATTAAATATTAATTTCAGCAAGTTATTTATTCATTTTTTTTTCTCGAAAACGCAGGAGAGCTGCGCTTCATTATATTAAGAAGAAAAAAAGGGGCGAGAACCCAGATACAACACACACCACAAACACACCACAAACGAAACACTAAAAGAAACAAACGCGCCCTTTCTAAAAAACAACAATCAAGATCTGTCCATGGGGGCAATCAAGAAGGAGATTCCTCTAGCCCCTGCCATAGACCAAAGTCGACGCTCTTCCCCTGCCACGACTAGGGCTTGAGAAACACTAGGAGTCAAACCATCAAACAAACAACGGTTCCGGTGGTTCCAAATGATCCAAGCGCCCAATATGATCAGAGAGTTGAGCCCATGTTGGACCAGACCACTGGTTGCTTCATTGACTCTCTCCCACCAAGCGTCAAACAAACAATCCGAAGGTTGAGGAGCAAGAGAGTGAAGCCCGACCTGCCTAAGGAAGATGTACCAAAATTGTCGAGCAAAGACACAGGAAGTGAGGAGGTGATTGATAGTTTCTTCTTCCTGGTCACAAAAGAGGCAATACTCAGGTTTAGGCAGTCCCCGCTTCGCAAGACGATCCGCCGTCCAGCATCGATTATGAGCCACCAACCACAAAAGAAATGACATTTAGCAGGTGCCCAAGTTCTCCAAATTCTCTCCCAAGGCCTGAACTGTATAGCACCTATAAAAAGGCTCTCATAAGCAGACTTGGCCGAGTATTGCCCACTCGAAGAGAATTGCCAAATGTGTTTATCTTCGACATCAACTTGCAATGTGAAATCCAACAAGAGATCCCAAAGATGCAAGTAATCAAATAAAACTCCCACCGAAAGAGCTCCTGCAAATCAAACCCAAGCTCGGTTTGAGAGGCCTTCTTGAACAAGACGTCTCGAATTGATTTCTTTTGAATTATAGCAAATAAGCGGGAGCCAAATCGGCAATGCATTGCCCATGAATCCAACGATCACCCAAAATAAAGTTCGTGAGCCATCACCTATTTCGATTTGAGGCGATCGAGAAGAAGGCTTGGACTTGCGCAGGAACTTGTAAAGGCAGAGTTGCCCAAGGGCGATGAGGTTCCGTTTTTTGCAGCCACATCCATCTCATTCTCAGCGCCCAAATCATATTCTTGAGATCAGAGATACCAAGGCCTCCAAGCTGAATTGGCAAGCAAACTGTACTCCAAGCCACAAGGCAATGGCCACCTTGCGCGTCCTTGCGACCTCGCCACAGATAGCCACGACGAATTTTATCTACTTATTCATTTCATTTGCTTTGTTTGTCATTTGTGCTTTTGTAGCTCCATACAAAGAAAAGGAACCGGTTACTACACAAGAGATTAAATGATTTGGTCTTTGTTGCCTACAACCGGAAGATGAAAGCTAGGTTTCAAATGAGGCGAGAGAAGGGCAAAAACTATGACCCTTTGGTCATTGAGGAATTTGATTGGGACAATGAATGGACTGACTCATTGGCGGAACCACCTCAAGGTGCTCGTGGGTGTGACCTTACATGGGATGATGTTGATGAAGCCATTGGCGCATCACGCTCGCTTCAAGGTCGCAATCTTCCGAGGCAAGCTAATAGGCAGAGAGGTGGTGAGACTATGACTTACCAAAGGCGTGCAAAATCTACATCAATAGTGGTTGAAGAAGATAGCTTAGATGAGCAAGAGCAACACTCGGATTCAGGCAATGAAGAAAATGAGGAAGAAGATCCATATGATGATGCGGATGTGAGCGATTGTGATGAAGCTCCCAATGCTACCGAAGATGGTGGACAAAACATGGATTCTACTAGCAATCCCAATGAGTTCGACGATGGATATTGAGAGATAAGAGAGTTGGATTATGAACTATGCTACTTTTGTGTTGTGGACTACTATTATTCCATTAGACTACTCTAAGCTTGTGAACTTATCATCTATATTATTTGTGTGGACTCATGTTGGTTATGTCGTGCTTGCTAATTTGTTATGTTATGTCGCTCATATTTAATCTCCGATTCACTTAATTGTTATTGACTTATTGTGAACTTATGTTACTCATCATTCATGTGGCTTGTTGTATGGGAGAATAGAAGAGAAGAAAGGAGAGATTGTCAACAAGGTATATCACTCAATCCGTATTTACTCAATTAATTAGAATACAATTTGTATCTATTACATTTGTAACAATCTATATATTGAAACTTGCAAGAGGACAAGGAGAATGGATGCTACATGGGAGAAGAACAATTGGAATGGGGGATAGGTGCAACATGGGCTCAAGAATTGACAACAATAAGGTACACATATGCTACTAAAATGTTCATTTTATTTGCTGTCCTTTAGCGCCTTAGGATGCATAAGGCGTCGCCTCGCCTCACGCCTTACCGCTTAAAAGGTGTGAGGGGGGTGGGTCGCCTCGCCTCGCCTTATCGCCTTAATAATCTTGATAAGGTTTCATTCCTAGTCTACCCTAACTTGTTTGGGACAAAAGGCTTTGTTGTTGTTGTTATATTTTATGACTTCATCACTCACCAGCACACAAATACAGAACAAACATGAACTTGCAGTACTCACCAAGATATTTGTTGAGAAGCTGTCATTGTTGTATAGAATCTTGCTATAGAAGAGGATAACTACCAACAATGGCATACCCAATTTCGGATCTGATGCACCAAGGATACCCAAGGACTGAGCGGCAGAAGTACCAAGTTTTGGGTGCATTACCAAAACAGATACTACAGAGCTTACCAGCGATGATATTGCTACTGCAAGTAATTGGATGGAGTAAAATTAGTACCTGTTTTGAGGATTACGTAGAGCGAAAAGACAAGGCAACACATATAAAGCACAAGTACACTTATCAACCTGATGACATCTTTTTTGAAGAAGAGCCATCCAATGTAAGCTTTTCTCTGCCAAGTACTGACAGATACTCATTTATTTGGTTTGTCCAATAATTAGCTTCCAAATAGTTCCCAGCAGACTCAGGAAACCCCTTGCTAGTTGCATATTTCATATAAAAGAATCCTGATGAAGATGACTGTAACCAGAAAACAGAAATAGTATAAAATATATGAGCACATAGCACAGCAGTTACAAATTCAAAGTGGCATTTCTGGGGAGAGAAATTGAAATTGAGTGCACACGGAGAAAACAATGGCTAAACCTACATCCACATGAAAATGTCTCCTTTTTTTCCTTCCAGATTTGGACATAGGGCCAGAATTTATGTGAATGTAGACTCAGAATAAACCAAAGGGGCAAACAGATCAATGAAACAATATACATGTGTACTGATAAGTATTATCGAATATAGGTTGGATGCAAATATGAATTTATTCAGTTATGCCGCATTTAGTACAAACATGTAAAAACATGGATTCGGTTAAACAGATATAATGGGTAAAATATTATGCTGATCAAAGGTCAGCTAATCACATTGGCCTCTAGGGATGTCCGTTTTGGTTTGTGACACCTTCAGTAGAAAATAAAACTTTCCATATAACTAGGTTGGGTGACATCAGATATGGACCATATGGTTGTAAAATCTGGAAATACTATAGAACCTTGTACTAGGATTCTGAAAGTATTGCAGATTAAGCATATCCATATATGTATAAAAGTAGAGCTCTACCATGCCACATCAGCATCTGTAAATGCTGAGGATGCAAAGTGTTGGTTTGCCACCCTCTGATAATTCAGATGTCAATCTAAACATTTCAACCCACATCGTGTGCAGAAGGAGCAAAAATGGCCACACAACCACTTTCATCTCTCTACCCAGTGCTTGACATAAAGAAGGGAGGAAAGGAGCAGAGTCACAACACTAGGGCAGCATAGCAAAAAAGTAAGCTGCAAAACATCACCTGAGACCATAGATGATGTACAAGTTTTGGAAGAATAAGTGTAGGTTTGCTTATGTGGTGAACCATTGAACTGTCTTGCTGCTCTGATGAACAAGTAGGCAAATCTAAAACAAGCAAGCTAAATCTTGACAGAACATGAGATGCCACTGCTTTGACAGATTTTGATGGTGAAATAACAAGGTTGATAACCGGCAGAACACAGAGAAGCTCCTCGCTGAAGTAATGTACTGCTTCATTTGTTTTGAGCGCTGCAACCATAAACATCAAACATTATGAGCATTGCTGTCTTCCTGGCAATATGACATTGTATTGCAATGATGTTAACAAATAAAAAAGGTTGGTTGACTGTGCAACTGAAAAAAAAAGGATAGAAATAAATAATTTATAGATACTCCCTCTTTCCAAATGTAAGCCACCATGGTGTTTGTGCAGTCAAACATTCTCAACTTTAACCAAAGCTATATACAAGCATCTACATTGATTTCATGAAAATGGTATGATTAGATTTGTCATAAAAATATTTTCAGATTTTTTACTACAATATTGTTATAAAAATCAATGGTCAAAATCATACTTTGGAGACCGTGAAGGCATGAAAAGTCAAAAACTATTTACTTTTGGAAAAGGTAAGGAGCACATGTCATTTTTTACTTTTCACAGTCCCCAGGTACAAGTTTGTTCAATGATTTTTATAAGGATACTTTTTGAACACTGATCTGCTAATATCATTGTGTAGCCAGTCTAGATAGCTTTTATTAGATTAATATCAGACTGAAGAATATGCTGCAAACACTTTCCATGGGGAGTATTAGATGCACAAGGTAATGCGCGTTGAAGCTTTCATCAATTTTAAAGAAGAAGAAGCTGGTAGCCTTCCAGACTTCCCATGATGCCCAGTTTACTTGTGATTCTACCTACTTGGAAACTCTTGCATTTCATATGCAAAAAAGGCTATTCATAAGAAACAAAAAGATGGTAGTTTAGGATAAAGCCAAGCCTGTAGTGTCTTCAACAATATGAAAGAAAACCAACTGGGTAGCATCTCCAACAAGGGGAAATTTAAGTTGTATGTTGCACAGTTACCCATGAGAGGGAGAGAGGGGTCCTAAAAATTAGGAATGTACCATTTTCATGTCTCCACTCAATCAAAAAGGCCAGAAGTTTCAATCCAGCCAATTGCTCATGTTCAAACTCCAGCCCACTGAGAGTGCAAGAAAGAGAACTGAGAACAACAGAAATCTTGGGCAGATAGCATAAACCAAGGTCCTTTTGCACTGAAAACAAATGTTTTGATAATCCAAGAACTACAGAAGCAATTCCCAGAAGTTGGTGATGAAGTGAACATTGAGATAGAAGTGTTTCTATCAACTCCACACTGCTTGCTTGGGCATCACAGGTTGGCTGTTAAAAGAAGAAAGTTATAGCACATCTATGATGCATTATTGATAAACAAAAGCTATATAAGCATTTGAACTCAAGTATCCGTAAGGGGGGGAAACCCTATAACTAACTGATCAGTTGCCTACCTACCTCTTACTTCATCAATGAATGATAAAACATAGAGGAGGCTCATGCATCAGTAAAATCTTAGTGTTGTCACTACGAGTTTCCAGAGATCAGCAAGGATCCAATGCTACAGGAGAAAATGAAGTGGGCAGCTCACAAGAGTTCATTGTACAGACAAAGGACTCATATATTTGGCACTCCTACTGAAAGAAGTATGCTCATGACAATTATAGAACTACCCATCACAATGACGTAGCTTCTGTTTCTCAGAAAGTTTGCTACTAATAGCTCAAATACATAGCATAGGACTTAATACACTAGAAATTTCAACAAATTGAATAGTACAGTATTTCAACTGAAGATATAATTTTATGGTAGATTGTTGTTTGTATATCAGCTATAAATTACAATATTACATTCAGAGAAGCATAAAGGGAAAAGTTTAACTTAGAACTCTCCAAAAAGAATATTTGTATCAAAACCATTTTGTGTGTTTTCAGTATAAAACAAGTGCAGAAGCGTACTGATCAGTATGTAGGCAGTATAAAACAAGTATGTACACGCGTTTTGGTCATGTTTTCAGTATAAAACAAGTGCAACAGCGTACTGATCAGTATGGGTGAGTTCATGAAGGCAACTACATAACCTTTACATAAATTAAGTTTTCAGAGGATGGTAATTTTTGTGAGGGAAGCACTATTCTGCTAATTATCATATAAATATATAAAATTAGTACTCCATCCATTTAAATTACTACTAGGTCCTAGAAGACAAAGTTCTATAAAGAGAGCACAAGTAAACTGTTGGGTGCTAACTTACGAAGAACAGCCTAGAATATGAATTACCTGAATATCTAACATCTTAAAATATCAATAAGCCAGGAATACATTTCTTTTCAAAAACTAAGCAATTGGCAGAGAGCAGTACCATTTGAGCATAAGCCAATTTCCTCAATAATACCACATAAGCATCCACCAAGCACTCCACAGAACTAAGCCAGAGCCTCACTTCCTGAAGAAAAGCAGGCACAAGTAAGCTCAGAGTAAGCTAATTCCCCTTTGAGGCTTTGACAATTACATAATACACTACCAAATACATTCCCAATTATGCACTATGAGATACATCAACTTCCATGTTTTTCCTGAAATGTGCTCTATCTACTAATCCAAACAATAACATTAACATCCATGGAAACAGGAACCGATCACCCTCATAATTGCTTGCACACCACAACCGTCATCGTCAGGACTGCTCTAACACAACAAAATGCACATCGACAAGAGCATTGCCAACTGTTGCATCACCCAGAGCATCAATAGTACCATACATGAGAGAAATGAGACCACGATACGTACCTCACCATCCCCGCGGCCAAAATGTAGCAAGCTCTCGACGAGCAATTTCAGCACCAGGACCGCAGAATCCGGCTTTGCAGCTGCAGTGGCCGCGGCAGCTAGTGCGGCGATCAAATCCCTCGCAAACGCAGCGTCCCCCTTCCTCACCACAGCAAACATTACAAACGACCTAAGGAACGCCACCACCCCGTCCACCCCCTCGGCGACCATCCTGGCCGCTTGCCGCGTCAGCTCTGAGCGCGCGCCGTCGGCCCCCGACGCGAGCGCCTGAACGAAGGGGTGGTCGTGGGGCGGGAAGCGTGAGCCGGCGGGGCCGGAGCGGAGGACGCAGGAAGCGAGCGCGGCGACGGCCTTGACGAGGCAGGAGGCGAGGCGGGGGGAGGGGGAGGCGGAGAGGGGCGCGAGGAGGAGCGGGAGGGCGAGGTCGGGAGGGATGAGGTCGGCGCGGGCGGCGGCGAGGCGGGCGAGGGAGGCCGCAGTGTGGGCGGCTACGGCGGGGTGGGGAGAGGAGAGGAAGGAGCAGAGGGCGTCGTGGGCTGCGGCGGGGAGGGGCGGGGGCAGCGAGAGGAGGTGGCGGAAGAAGGCCGCGACGGCGTGGCGCTGCAGGGTGGGGTCCGGGACGCGGGTGCGGTCGACGAGCCGGGAGAAAGCCGCGGCGCCGGAGGACGAGGAGGAGGAGGCCATGGCGACGCGGTGGCCGGAGACGGAGGTGGCTGTGGCTTGTGGGGAGAAACGGGTGGGGTTAGGTTTTGTACTGTTCGTATCGTAACTCTTAAAGCTACTAGGCCCATCAAATCGTTGAGATGAAATGGGCCAAACGTTCAGTACGAGTGGCCAACTCGACGTCCACGGAGGAGAACAACCCAAGTCAGAGAGCAAGGAAACGGCCAGATGCCGTCCTGCGAGATGTCCATCCGGATTCGATCCCCATAATGGTTCGGAGTGTCTCACCTCACGTATACACGTGTATTTAATAAAAAAAAATAAGTATCTACACTCCATACTTGATAAATTTAGAATTTACTCAACGATATTTACTTAATTCCTGGAATATAATTCAGTATAATGCACATGCATGTATATGTGTGATGTGCATGAGTATGCATTATCCATTATCTCTACTACTTAAAAGAAGAAGTTGATGGTAGTGGTTCATCACCCCTCCCAACTCTCTCTTGGTGGTGGTTCATCTACCTTCCAAAACCATTGAATCCACACTGTCCGTCGTCAATTCATGGGTCCAAACCACAACGTCGCACCCTCACTCTAAGTCACACCCACGCTCCACTGCCCTACTCCCCCACAACTCTCGTGCCCGCCGCCTCCCTCACATGCAAGTAACCTCCTCCACCTTGATCCCCATGATCCTAGCCTTATCTATCCATTGACCCCCATGCGAGCTCGCGATGATGAGGTTTAAGCGCTTTCCTTTACAACAAGGAGATAGGGCTCGCGCTATTATCATCTCTCGGTAAACGGCGTATACCACTGCTACCACTGCTGCTATGTGAGCCTCTCCGTCCCTGCCATAGTCGCGCGCGATGGATCTCTCTAAGCAGCCTCTAAGGAGGGATCTATTCCTGCATATCGAGCCTTACATTCTGGGTCCCTCATCGTCCCAGACGTCCACACCATCTACTACGAGCAGTCTAGGAACCCCCATGGGCATGTGAGTGTGATGTGATAGTTCTTAGTTTCGTTATCATGCTCGTTCTCACTGAGGACATCTTGCGTGTTGGGAGAGTAGACTTACGGTGTTGAATTGTGAGGGATTGGTTTTTTCTCTTTTCCAATTCTCTGGCCTATTGCCTTGTGTGATGATCGATAAACTCGTATGGCACGACTTGCTCGGACTTGTATAGTTGTGCTGCTCTTTTAGATGAACTCTTCTTCTCGTCAATTTTGCATCCCATAGTATGCCATCGGGATGTCTCTTGACAGCATACCTCTCTTGCGCCACCCCTCCCCTCCCCTCCTCCTCTCTTCTTCTGCTTCAGAGCAGCTTCGTGTGCCTCCTCCGCCGGCCTTGCCCCCTCTACTACCATCCACAGCCAGCGGCACCGTCGCCACCTCCAGACCCCCTCCTCGCTGCCGCCCCGCCCAACCTAACTGCCATAGCTGTCGCTATCACCGCCCTCCTCCCTTACTCATCGCCCCGCTAGCGCCACCGCCTCCTCTCAACCTCCTTCTATGCCTAGGTGGAAGAGTGAACCCGTAGCGGGAGAGCTAGATCTGGCGACAGAGGAGAGTGAGGAGATGACGACGAAGAGGAGGGAGGGAGTGGCGGATAGGAGCGAGAGGGAGCATGAGAGAGAGGGAGCGGCGACACTTCAGGAGAGATAAGGCGCATGAGAGAGAGATGGAAGGTATACCGTCGAACGGTATAGCGTTCCATAGTTTTTCTCTATCTTTTTTTCCCTTATTCCTTTACATTGTTCACGATGATACAATTTTTTATTATTTTAATTTTTTTAAAATTTAATTATGTAGAAAAGTTAACTACAGCTATAGTACATTTTTTGTTGTTGCAGTAAAAAATAGAAGTCAGATCTTATAAGCCCTTTAGAGCACAATTAGAGATGGCAATGGGTACCCGAAACCCGAGTACCTGATGGGTTTTACCCGATAAGGAGGCGGGTATGGAAAGATATCTTCACCCGCGGGTATGCTAATGGGCAAAAATCTCTACCCATCGGGTATGCGGGTGCGGTGTATACTACCGTACCCGCATACCCGCGGGTAAAATATACCCGGCCGGGTGTATATTAGATATAGCAACAGGTACATATACCTGTGGCCCGTATATATATATTCGAAACGAAGCCGATGGAAATACTCACACTCGTATATACCTGTGCCCCGTATATACCCTTATCAACAGGCACAATTGACTCTGTTTTGTTCTGGCGTCTGGCTGACTTGACTTCCTCCTCTTCCCCTTATTCGATTTGGGAGGTTCCAGGTAATGTCTTCAAGCCACTATTAGCGTCGTGTTGACATTTTAAGCATGCTCCTAGGTTGGTCATCTTCAAGTAATGGCAGTTCTCTACTGCTCTCTCAGAATGGGAGAAGAAAAATGAAACCTTTCTAAGAATTTTGGGATAATGTTGCATTCTAAACAACAAAACGCGATACCGAAAACCAAAGATTTTTTTAACAGAAAAGCGAGACAAAACTTTGCTCCGCTTCTTCCTCCTGATGCTGCTCGGCGGATGCAGCCATGCGGTGCCCAAGCCCACTTCACTTGAGAGAGGATAGGCGCTTCACAAAGATGTCGAAGGCGTCGTCCCTGTCGAGCATGCTGACCCGGACGTATCTTGGATCGGCACCGAACTGACTGCCGCTCCGGGTCAGTATCTTGTGGCCGCCAAGGAAGCTCGCGCAGTCTTCGACGTCTTCCCTGTCGCAGCGCAGCCATGCGAATGCTGCAAGCAGGCCAAGAAATGGAGGTGAGATCGAGCTGCACAATGTGCAAACCTCATGTCTCGAGGACGTGGGCAGCGTGCTACTACATACCAGGATTAGTCGACGCCATTTCCTTGGTGAAGTTGCAGTAGCCTGAAGTCTCCTCGGGCAGGCTGAAAATGCCCGAGGCGGCTGCGGCTACGCGCAGCATCTTCCAGCGCTCCACCATTTGGCGTCGCCCAAAGTCGAACAAACGAGGCGTCTCTCTGGCCTCCGAGAACTCATAGCCATCGGAGACCGCCCTGAGGACCCTGGCGGCGCGCAGCTGCGAGTCCTTGGACACCCCAATGGTGTTAAGCTCAATGAACTTGGTCATCTTCCGCGCAATGTCGCGGTCCTTCACCAAAGCCCACCTGCGGAGAGGGTCACCGGATCAGTCACTGTGGCGATTCAGGTCGGCACGCAGCGGAGGGACATTCTTGGCTGAAGTTGCAGCGGCGGCGAGCCTTACCCGATCCTCGTCCCAGCATGCCCTGTACTCTTCGACACCGTGAAGAGCATAATGCCATGGTCAGCTTGCTCAGTGATGGGCGTGTATTGCGGCCAGTAGTACGCCAAGTCATGGACTGTCTTGCCGGCCTTGGAAGTCAGCACAGCTTCCCGGATGGCGCCGTCAGGATTGTTCGGGGAGCATACCAGCTCAATGTAGGTGTCTCCCTTGAATGAGTTGGCATCCCCGGCCCAACGGAAGAGCCCAGATCGGAGGAAATCCGTCACGGCAGGATATGACTACATCCAAGATCAGATCAAGTCAGTGAATTGACTCACAATCAGACAGCACTACTGTTTTCTTATCAATTATTGGTATGCTTCAGAATATGGAACTAAGAGATAAACTATCAACTGTACACCGACACCCATAACTGAACACATGGTTTTAGCAGTAGATATGGAACAGACGCAGGACACTGAAATCATAAAAACAGGATGCCTGTACTTTCCTGTTCTCCCAGGCTAGCTATAGATCAATCATATCACATGAACGTAAACAGAAATCGCATAAGGCGACGTGCCATGTGTTGCCTATGTTCTCATCAGCGCATGCAGATGGATTTTTGTAGGTCAATGCGTTCCGCCTAACATGCTGACCGGAACTAAGATTCAGATTTTATTCTAGAAGCTTATGATCATTGTTTAAAGAAATATGTCGGCTACCTGCAAAACACACGATTGGCAACACACCATATGCTTGATCACCAACCGATCACATGACCACATAGCCGTTTGGGACAGGAATAAGGGGACAAAAATAGCTTGCACTACCGGTATCCCTTGTGAGCCTATTTATATTGGTTACGGCTGATTTTTTTTTTGCTAAAAATGAACAGTAACAGTTGAAAGAAATGACTTTTAGAAGAAAAAAAGTGCGGGTAGTGAGGACACGAGGGAGAGACGAATATGTAAGCAGGAATGAGAGGAGTATGAAAGCCACTTTGAGAAGCTCAGTAATCATATTGTCTCCTAGCTTCTCTTTGAATAAACCAGAAACAAAAGCTAATACGACGAGATTGTCTATGACTTAACTTCTGCTCTATCTCCTCATCATTAAGTGGGGACTGGGGAATGATAAGACAATGACAGGCCTTGCCATCCTTGCCACACGATAATTCATCAGCCCAATGCATTATTTTTATACCATCGAAAATACTCCGCGGCGACAGACTCGACAGTGATGCATCTCACTGTCTCCCTGTTTGTTTTTCCACTCACCGAGAAGAAGGGCGCCGTGGAGACGACGCTCATCGGCTCGTCGGCATCTGCAGGCGACAGCGCGTAGAGGGCCGCCATGAAGAGCTGCGTGGAGCCGGTGCCGACCAGGACATGGTACCCGTCCACCGCTGCGTTGCCCACCAGCCGGTGGAGGCGGCGCACCTGCTGATCGAACTCCGGCTCGAGGAACCAGCAGACGTTGGCCACATCGGAGAAGTAGCTCATCGTCTGCCACCCCGGGATAACGATCTCAGCCGCATCCCCTGTCTCCCTCCAGAAGGCCTCATACATGGTAGGGTCCCCGCTGCAGCCGGCAGCACGAATGTCAAATGCATTGTATAATCAATCGAGCAACCGGGATTTAAATTTGCATCAACAGTGGGGAAAAAAAGTGGTAAAAATCGGGCTATAGGTGCACGCATCGTGAGTAAATCTGCACAGTCTCGGCATCAATCGGCCCTAGATGGGCGTTCATTCCTCCTAGACATTGACATTGCACAAGGACATGCTGCGTGCCTGCATGGGGGAAGAACACCCGACGCTCGCAAATTGCAGATATTATAACGAACAAATGTAAAATCTTTGTATGGCTGGTGCTACAGAACAGGTTGTAGACTGTAAACCATCTATCCTTAAGAGGGTAGCCAAACAAAGTAGTTTGTCCCCTCTATAGGAATATCCAGAATCCGCCATCCACCCCATCGCCGAATGTCACCACACGACAAGAATTTAAACCCTCATTGCCTGTTGGACTGCTTCTGACCCCATGGATCCGGCATCCAAGCACACCTTTGTTCCCATCCGGCAGTGGTGCGAGTCCGCTATCCTAAAGCCAGGTGTGTCCCAGAAATCACTAGCCACGCTGATGATGCTCATCACTTGAAAAATCTGGAAAAGATGAAAGTACCACATTTTCCATTCAGTAGCTCCCTGATCATCAAGATTAAGGAGGAGACCCAAACCTGGATTTTATCAAACTTGGATTTTAGCGAGACCGAAAAGGCTAGTGGAGCTAGCACCTACCTCAGTGATATCTTATTTTTTGTCTTTAGGGTGCAGCGTGTCTTTTAACTATGCACTGCAACTCCTTTTACCTGTATATGACTTTTTCTCTCTATTTTTAACATAAGGCACATCTTCTGCCCCGTTCAAAAAAATATAACGAAGAGATAAGAAAGAAGCAAGAAAGACTCACTGGTCAAGGTTAATCAAGGAATCCGGCGTCACTGCCGGCTTCCCGGTCGACGGCGCCCTCATCATGTATTCCCTCGGCTCCTCCTGCCGCGCCGGCGCGCCGTTCTTGCTCTTGCTGCCTTCGCCGCTGGCATCAGATTGCAGGAGGTAGGTGTGGTGGTGTTGGTGGGGAGAAATAATGGCGGGATGGTGGTGGTGGTTTGCGTAGTGGTGGAGCAGGAGGGCGACGGTGGCGACGTTCAACGCGACGGAGGCAAAGACGGCGACGCGCCAGAGCGGCATGGGGCCGGTCCGCCTTCTGGCCTTGGCCGCGGGGAGCGTATTGCCTCTCGGCTTTGCCCGGCGCGCCGCGCCGTTCGCTGCCACCGCGGCGGGCGCGGGCTCCTCCCGATTTGGCGCGTTTCTGGGCGCGCCACGAGTGGCGAGGAGGTGCGACGGTATTAAGCCGCCGTTCCCTTGAAACTTCCCTTCAACCGTCGCTGTGCCCAAGCGTAATGCCGCCATGCCGGCGCAGGAAGCGGTGGTGCTTCCCTCGTGGCCGAGTTCACTCTCCCTGTTTCTTGGGGGGGAAAAGCAAACTTTTTGGCAAGAAACGCTTCTTGGATGGAAACGGAAGCGAACGGAGCTGGGAATAAGAATTGAGACAGACAGGAGAAACCGGGTTACTTTGAACAAGCTCAGAAATCGCACTCTTATTTCTCTTTCCCTCTCTAGTGCTGCAAATTTACCCGGCTCTTACTTCTCTTTCCCCCTCCAGCTAGTGCCGCAAATTAGGTAGCTCTCTAAGCTCTGACTGACTGTTCGTTAGTAGCTAACTCGCAAGAACGGCTGAGCAAGAACAAATGGAAGGGACGGAGGGGGAGAGAAGACGAGAGAAAAGTAAGTTTTGGTGATGGAAACGATGTAGGAGGTCTGGGTCTGGCAGCCGTGCAGAGGACCAGGGTAGGGAGGAGCATGGACGGAGACCGCCACCGCACAGCTCCTTTGTAAAGGCCGCCCCACCATGAAACCAAGAGTCGAAGATACAGTATTCCGGCATCTTCTTTTTTTTCTTCTAAAAACTGTTTTCCGGTTTTTATTACCGTAACTAGTTTTTAAATACATTATTTTTTAAAATATGATATATATATATATATATAAATTATAGTACATATTGTAACGACTTCATTTGTATTAAATAAAATCACACATAAATTTCTGTTACTCTATACTCTCTTTCACAAACAATATAAAAGTCATAAACCGACATAAGTCGAAGTAAAAAAAACAGTCCCAAGTATTTTGACCTAGTTCTTTTAGACTATGACTGATAGCTTTTAGCTGTAGCTGGTAGACCTGATGAATAATACCGACCGATAGAAACCGAAACTAAAAACCTACTAAAAAACTGAGAAAACAGGCCTTTTGCTTCCACAATAACAATTGTTGGAAATTTGCTACATGTAGAACTAGTATCCCTTAACTTTTCTCTTTTATTTCAGGTTCTGATAAACAATCGATTGCCTTTTTAGGTGAGTTCCACTTTCGAATATCAAACGCATGTCATTAGCCAAATGATTATTCTGATACAAAGTAGCCAAACTCCTAATTGGTAAAAGATAAGCTTTTCGGCCGCATCAGTAACAAAAAAGAAAAGAAAAGAAACTGAGTAGACACTTTGCATCTGTACCCGACTAATGGTTTATAGCCATGTTTTATAACTTTTGATCTCTAGTATGAATATTTGTGCGAACGAATCGAATGTCGATAAATTATTTTTAAAAAGTTGTCACGATAAGCTACTTCGAAAAGACGACAGAGAAGTCATCTCATTTGTTAGAAAAAGTTATAAACCATAAACTAAAAAAACACAAATAAACATCTGTTAAGAGAGGAGCCTCTGCTTTACCAGCGCAACCATTGTTTGATAGTTTTCCTTCTATTTGAAAGCATGCAAATTAAGACAGCAAGAGCGACAAATGCAAGACCTTTCGGTTTGGTTCTTCCATTTTTTTTAAAAAAAAGCTGTAGTGCTTCCTTTAATCCTTTTTGTTATTATACCTCATCTTTCTAAAAGTTTGTGATGGCTTTTGCTTAGTTTATAATTTAAAACATTTTGTTTATCATTTGTGTATGATGGTATGCGGGTAAATGATGGTGAATGAGCTTAGGGAAAGGACCACTCAATAAAAAGCATCAATCAAGCAATCATACAATGATTCGTATGATGATTAGATTAGATACACACCCCTAAAATTTTTTCCAGTAAACATAGTGTACAGCATACACTGTGCATGCTACTAGGTGGCTACTAGGTTAGCCACTCTTATGATCTCAACCCCATCCTCTCGTTTCTGTTTCCTCCACGTATTGTCTTCGGTACGAAAAATGATAATAAGAGATCTCTTGTGAAAAAAAGATAATAAGAGATGAAAATAAAATGAATCTAGAAATTATATAGACTAATTTGAAGTAGTGGTTTAAAAGATCAATAAGATAAAAATGCAAAGGCACAAAAAATATTTTAGGACCCTAAAAAAAACCAAGAATTTTGTTAGGATTAGAACAATTTCTCTAAAATTTCTATATAAAAAAATCATTTTCCTAACCAGGGCAAACTGCTCTACGTGGGCGCGTGGCCTTTGGATTTTTCTGTTTATCTTCCAAACATTACCAACCGATGTTAGCAGCGAATTTATACTAGCATGGGTTCCAACAGGAAATTGGATAAAAACAGATATATATATATATATAGAGAGAGAGAGAGAGAGAGAGAGAGAGAGAGAGAGAGAGAGAGAGAGAGAGAGCAGTGAGCTGATAAAAAATATCTGGACTGGTAATTCTTTTAATTTGCCGCCATTGAAGGGTTGTGTAAAAATATTGGTTGACTTCTAGATTCGCACATGAAGAATAATTGTAGGGAAAAAGTGGTTTGTCCATTTGGGAGCAAACGAATCAATCACACGTCAATACAACAATGATATGCAACTGAGAATATGTCGCTTGAGAGTGCTTCTACAGGATGCGATGGTCCATGATAGATACTAGAGTAGCTAGCTAGTAGTCCACTTGGTCCTGTTTGGCAACAGCTGCAGCTTATAGATTTTAGTTGAAATTTTTGAATTTTGGCTGTTTACAGTACAGATTATGGAGAGACAGATACTCGCTTGCGATTTTGGCTAGTACAGATATTGGGCTTTTAACGTGTAGATCGTTTAACTTGTAGACCCCGTTTTGAGAAAATACTCTGTTTGAAAGTTATGTACTATAGCAAAAATCAAAAACCGTCAGCTTCTGAGAAAAAAGTATATGCCCTTCATATTCTTTCAGTTTTCCATGGGAATTATATTTCTTGCTCCAAAATCCCTCTGAAACTCCTGCGTTCCAAACAATCTTTAAGGAAAGTGTTAAATAGTCTCTTTTTTTTGTCTAGAATTTACATTTTTGTTTTGATATAGTAATTTTCAAACAATGTGGAATTATTACGTATACTTTATTTGAAACAACATACAAGCACAACAGTTACCTACCCGTCGAGGAATGCCGCGTATAATCTTGTTCTCGGTGTCGATCAAAGCGAGAGGATAGATCGATAAAGATGAAACATATGTTTCGAAGTGAGGAGTAAAACAAAGATATATATTATTTTTAAAAAAATTATGTAGGTTTTTTTCTTCATCTATAGTGTCGTCTTCCAGGTCCCAATTAACTCATGGTTACAAACATTCTGTCCAGATATATAGCGTGTTACGAACCATTAGTAAATAATGGATGCTCCTTTGATTTTTAATGGATGCTCCTTTGATAAAATTAACTTATTCTCAACCAAAAAAAGGAGAGAAGAAAAAGGTTTCTTTTGAAATGTGACCCATGTGTATATGCATCTCCACATACTCTAAATTAAACTCGTTTTCTTCGTTGCTACGCACTTCGTTAATGTAATTTATTTTCTCTTCACACTGCATTATTGGACGTTCTGCGTAGGGCACGTTATATTAGCAAAGCTCCTCGCGTTTTGTGTTTCCAGGCAGCTTCATATGTAAGCACCAGATAAATTAAAGCAAAGGCCTCGTTATATTTGATGTTATCTTCCACGTGCAATTGTGTGCAAATGCCCATAGCTATATTTCTATGGTACACGATAAAATAGAGGAAACAAATCTCCTATATCATCAGCAGTGTATGTGGCCGTGACCCGAATCCATGCACACCAATATAATACCTGAAAAGTGACTCACCAAATCTTCATGCTATTTTCCTTTTGAAAATCGCTAGAATTTTTTTAAGGCAGTTGGGCCCTATGGAGCCATATAGAACATTGCCAGTATGGAGGAGGAGGAGGAGAAGTAGGGGTGGAAACGAGCCGAGTCGAGCTGGCTCGAGCCAAGCTCATTTCGGCTTGTGTGAACAGGAGGCTCGGCTCATTTCAGAAACGAACTAGAAAAGAGGCTCGACTTAGCATGAAATACGGCTCGAGCTAGCTCGCGAGCAACGGCGAGCCCTTACGGCATTGATGTGGCCGCCGCGGCATACATTGCCAAGAAAGAGCAAGAGAAGAAGAGAATAAGGGTACCACGCCCTTGCATGACATTTGTACATTCCATAAGCCATATGTTTTTCCTTCATACAATACATTCCTAATACCTGAATATACCTACAGGCTGCAGGACCAGAAGAAGCTCATGGATGAACTAAAAGGCTCAAAGCTGAGCGGGAAGAGCCAAAAAAAGCAGAGCAGGAAGCTGAGCATGATCCAAACCAAGCCTATACAACTATACAAGCCTCAAAATTCAAAAAAGTGCCACTTAGTACCTTGGTAAGCCCCTCTTAGCTACCATTTGTTGCCATCCTCCTAATTTTTGCATACACTTCTAATGCAAGTGACCACTTTCAGTCAGAAAGACTGGAGTATCCATCATCGAGCGGACTGCATGCATAAATATTGAACCATAGCACAAAGGTGATCCAGCGGACTGCTTGCAAGTGATCACTTTCAGTCAGTAATATTGGAGTATGCATCGTTACTTTCACAAAGGTGATGTAACAATCATATTCATTAGAGAGGTGATATCTTATCTCCAGTGTTTTGAGACAAACATATTTCTACAAATTGAGTATATCTTCAACTTCACAAAATGAACAAATATAAAAACTGATGCAACAACTGAGGAAACAGAAAGAATAGAATATGATTGGCAGGAAGCATTACCACTCACTAGTTGCTCTCTATGATGCTTTTAGGAAATAGAATGGTTGCACGCTCGCCCGCTATTGTCACGGCGGAGGCCCGACGTCGGCCGCCTTCTTTCCTCGAGCATGACGCTCCATGCTCTGTTTGCGGCCTATGCGTGTCGATTGGAGGAGGCCACGACAGATGGAAGGGTTGGAAGGGGTGTGGCGACATGACGGATAGGGTGAGCAGTGCGGCGGCATGACAGATGGGGTGAGCAACGCAGCAGACAGGGAAGGATCAGGAATGATCTGTAGGGTAGCGTGGTGGATCAGGAAGGAAGGGGGCCAGGGCGGATAGGGATTGGGGAAGGACGGTGGGGGCGCACGTGTGGAAGGAATAGGATCGAGAAGGATTTGCGTGGCGGCGTGGTGGATCAGGAAGGAAGGGGTCGGGAAGGATGGGGATTGGGGAAGGACGGCGGCCACGTGTGCGGGGATGGAATAGGATCAGGAAGGGAAGGATCTGCGTGGCGGCGTGGTGGATCAGGAAGGAAGGTGGTCGGGGTGAGGATTGGGGAAGGACGGCGGCCGCACGCGTGGGAAAAGGAAGGGGATCGGGAAGGGGCGTGTCCGTATGTGTAGTGTAGGGTTAGGCTACTCTGGGCCTTCGTGGGCCAAGCTATTTTAGGCTCGTGAGCTGCTTGCAAGCCAGTTCAAGCTCACCTCGTTTTTGCGCGAGCTAGATGGTCAACTTGACTTGGCTCGAAATTTCACGAGCCCAAACCGAGCCGGCTCGAGCTCGTTACAAGCTGAGCTGGCTCGCGAGTTTCGAGCAGATTTTTCAGCCCTAAGGAGGAAGAAGTCATCCGATAAAAGATATATATTGCTATTCAGTATCCACCAACTCTCTCTCTAAAAAAAAGAAATACTTTTGTGATATATCAAGCGCCATGGTGCTATCGGAGAAAGTGATGTATGATGCTATCAACTACCGTCGAATATCAAGCGTCGGTGAGAAAGCGAAGCCCCGCTCATTTCAGCTTAATTTTCTGTCTTCTGGCTTATTTTTTACCATTCATAAATTTCGTCTTTTTCTGAACTTTTGGATTTTTTGAGCTTTTTGCCGGTTCTTTTTTCCGTATTCGTTTGCGTTGTTCGTGATGAGCTAACATATTTATTCTATTTTTATTTTTTTAAAATTTAACCATGCCAAATAAACCACCTTCAACTACAACGTAATTTCGGCCAACTACAGTGCAATTTCAGCCATAAGCCACTATTATTCAGCCCAACCGAGCGGGGCCCATATCAGGTGAACACAAGCGGTCGTTCAAATATAATGGGTGGCTTCTTTTAAGCTGATTGTTTATGGTTTAAATATTTGAATTCTGGTTGTTTACGAGAGACAGTCGCAGAGGAAAATAGTCATATATCATTTTGGTCGGTATAACTAAACTCAGTGTATTTTTTACTATAATTTTTCTATTAATCCTATGTTAAAAAATTATATCATTTAAAAACTAGTTATTATCGATAGTATAAATATAAGTTAAATTTAAGTCAAAGGGTGCGACATGGTCAACGCGGTTCATGCGATGGTGGAGGGGCAGTAACGAATGCCCTGTGACGCAATGCCGTGATGCGCGTGACGTGACAACCGAGTAATGCGTCACTTGGAACAACACATCACACTCTGCAATGCACCGGAAGCACCTGCTTAATGTTGCCGACGAATCCAATCCAATCGAAAGTGTGTATTCCATCGGGGATCATCATCATAGCCGAGTGAGCGTTATCAGTTTATCGTCGCAAAAAGGTTAGGAAATCCCTACCCGTTGTGGCTGACATGTAGGTATAATGGCTATTAGCAGAGTGTGACAGCCAGTCTGATAAGAGCTCTGCTTGTTCTGAGCAGACGAGCCATGGGGATCGACCAGTCTATTTGACTGAGATTGCCGTGCGTACTTAGGCTCTGTTTGACATGACTTTTATCGTCGATATAATGCTAGGAATAGATATTTTGCTTCCTCCAGTTAATTGTCACCATGGGAGCTGCGCAGTGATATTTCATCAGAATATTTAGATTTGTCGCTTGGAAGTTATTTACGTGGCTCAGTGAGTAGTCGTCATCACAAGATCCGCATTGCATCACAAGCTCACGGGCTCACAGCACATTCACTCTGTAGCACCTCTAGGTATTTCTACCGCACCTATGCTAGCGTATGCATGTGTCTTGCCTGGATTCTTTTTACCTTTATGTTTATGATTTTTAGTTTATACAACGGTAATTAATTTTTAATCAGTGTATCTTTTTAAAATGAAATTTATAGATCGATTATAGTAGACATCGTACTAAATTCATCAAAATTACATACGAGTGTCTCTATATACTCTATCTTGCGAATAACTAGAATTTAAAATTTTAAAAATATAAATCATAGCCCTGCTGACCAAACATGCGAGTGAGCCAACCATCATATAGGCCACCTCAACTCTCTTGCTGATTGCTAGAGTTTTATTTCACACACGCAGATTAACTACATGGATTTTCTATATGATTTTTCGTAATTTGAACCTGTGACATGCGGATTGTGAACCTTAATTAATACGACCACACTAGCTATCAATTGCACCCTCTCAGGAAAAAACCATTTCTAAGGGAGTTAACAGCACCTTGATTGCCTATTTGCCTTCACAAATTACAACTCTAATGATCGAGTTGACAGTAGGAGGGAATGGACCGGGCGAGTTGAGAGAATCGGATGACCCAACTTGCTGATGGGTACGGCAGCAGTACTGCGACTTACCAACCAGCGCCGTGCGATGGACGGACGGATGGACCACGCTTGATCGAGGACGCTGTGGTGATCATTAGATCGGGACCATCCATATTGCCGATGATCGGAACTTGTCTGGACTTCAACATTATGGCCCTGATCAACTCGGCTTCGGCTTCGGCTTCTGGCTTATTTTTCACTATTCATAAGTTTCGTCTTTTTCTGAACTTTTGGCTTTTTCTTGAGCTTTTTTGCCGGTTCTTTTTTTCCCGTATTTGTTTGTATTATACGTAATGGGCTAACATATTTTTTTATTTTTAAATTTTTTAAATTTAATTATGCTAAATAAGTCTCTCATCATTTCTGATCTTTTTCAGTACATTCTGATGTTTTTACCATAAACCACGAGCTTTCCAGCCGAACCGATCACCACCTGTCTTTTATTTATCTATAGTAAATATATCAATTAAAATCATATATAGTACTCTCTCGTAAACAGTGAACTTACAAATTCGAGTGCGACACGAACGGAGCGGGCCTCGATGCCCACACTGCTCCTGCTGTTTGCCTGCTGCCTCCGTGCATGGCAGACACATGACGGCACGTGATCCTCGGCCGCCACAGCGCACGCCGCCACGTGATGTCTCGTCAACCAAGCAAGCATCCCGTCTGTGCGCACTGCGCGGCAGTGAGAGCTGATGCGTGACTCCACGAGAGCCATACATAGCCTTGATCAACTCGGCTTCGAATTTGACTTCTAATTTATTTTTTACTATTTATAAATTTCACCTTTTTCTGAATTTTTGATTTTTTGTTGAGCTTTTTGCCGGTTCTTTTTTTCCCGTATTTATTTGTATTATACGTAATGGGCTAACATATTTTTTTATTTTTAAATTTTTTTAAATTTAATTATGCTAAATAAACCTCCATCACCATCTTGTGCTTTTTCACCACATTCTGAGTGTTTTCAGCCATAAGCCAGAAGCTTTTCAGCCGAACCGATCACCACCATAGATAGATACTGTATTTCTATATCACCCACCGTCAGAAACCCAGCTCTAGTCTAGCATACATATAACATCCCGGGTGACGCTCGGATCTATGACTAAAATTATATTATAACTAGTTAAATTATACTGTAACCGATTGTGACTTATTTGATATAGCTAATTTTAAAAAAAATTAAAAATAAAAAACAGATTTATCCATCACAAACAATGTAAATGAATATAAAAAAAAAGAACCGGTAAGAAAGCCAAAAAAATCAGAAAAGACAATTTAAAAATAGTAAAAAAGAAGCCAGAATGAAGCCAAAATGAGCAGAGATCATGCAAGTGGAGAGGGAAAAGATCTCATCTCTTGACAGTTGACAGCTGACATCAGAGACCAAACCCATGGACGTCAGATTCAGGGAGCTTACAACACGCTAAATATTGTTTATTAACAGAGCACAAGAAAGAAACATTGGTTGAGTTCTGACATATCATCACCACATATATAGAAAAAGAACAAGGGTATCCATTGAGACTTGAGAGAATATCACTCGTTAACAACACCTGTAGTTGTTTTGACGAAAGATAGCAGCAACCGAGGGCGGGCAGCAAACCTAATAATAACCCCCCTGTTCACGTTCTTCAGGCCATAACAATCTGAATTCCAAGATCGTCGCGCAACGGAGGATTCACATAACATTTTCAATATTATACACAAACTGCGGGGAATGAGAATATCGTGCACGGCTGCCGCATCTCAGCTTATCGCCCGAACCAAGCTTTCTGGGGCTGGACATCGCTGTCGTTCATCAGCTTGTCGAGCACCACGTTCAGATCTACATTCTGCCCATTCTCTGTCAACCTCCGCACAGTTGCCCGCACTTGCTCTCTTGAGAATCCCATTGTTGCGACCTTCTCGACAACATCATCAAGTGGCACCCTGTTGCCTGACGAGCCACTTGGGCTGGAACTGATTGGCACTGCTTGCGGTAGTATTTGAGCTGTGGGGAGCCTGCTGTAGTTGCCACTTCCCCCGGAGGATGGTCCTGAGGGAGCGAAAGGCGAAGGCAACTTCATTCCAGCATTGCCGCGGTGGGAAGGAGATCCAGTGTAACCGTATGATTCAGAGAAACCACTTCCTCCCTGTGGCCCGTACCCACTGGCACCATAGGATGTCGGTGGCCCAGAGTTAGGCCTGACTGCAGGAGGTTCATACATGCTAGGATTTTGTCCATAGAATGGAGGGGCAGGTCCACTAGGCGGTGGCATATAAGGTGGAGGAGGGCGAACATTTGGTGGATAGCTCTGAGGAGGCGGCGCATATGGCATGGTTTCTTCTGGCTGCTGGGGTGCAGGGGGTGCAAGTGGAGTTGAAGGGTTAACATTTGCAGACTGAGGTGGTTGCGAATATTGAGAAAATTGCGATGGGGTTTGATACTGCTGAGGTGGTGCTGGAGGTGCCTGTGGCTGGGGAACCGGAGGGGCTTGATACTGCTGGTGCATGGTTTCAGTTGGCTGCGCAGATGAAGTGTAGTATGGATCCCGTGGTAAAGCTGGCACTGAGGGAACCAGTGCAACAGGTGGGACTGATGGTACCTGCGAATGGGGTAAATGGCCTGGAAACTGTGATGGTGGTTGGCTTTGAAGGGTTGGAGGTGGAGGCGGTGCATTTGGAGCAGGAAGGGCAGGAAGTGCCGGTGGTTGGGAAGGGGTTAGTACTTGATGTTGTTGCTGAATGGCTGCCTGTGGTGGAGCCACTGGCTGTTGACGTGAGTCTGCCTGTCCAGCCCTGCTATTTTCTGATGACTGGTTCTCAGTTTTGGGTGTCTGGAGCTTTGCAAGATGGAGCTGTGTTTCAACAATTTCCTGCTTGTCGCATAAAATCTGCACACCTGCTTGGACCTGCATGTAGTAATCGAAAAATTAACTCTCATAGCAGTACCAACAGAATTACTGTTACTAAGCACTTAACTGATACCTTCTCTATTTTTTCAGTCATACATTTTACAACGCTGATGATACTAAAAAAATGTTCATAAGTGGTTATTACATTAAACGTGAATATGTGTGGCATCGTCATGACAAAAGATGAACCATACAACATGAATGCACAGGTAAAAAGGAAAAAAGTTAAAGAAGGTTGAGATGCGATTATGCATCTAACAAGATGAAGCCACTGAAGCATTTTATTTATTTATCACCGAATGGGCCAAAGCCTCGAAAGTCGAAACAAACAAATGTGTAGTTAACTACTTATAATGGAGCTCAAAGAAAAAGACTAGCACAAAACCTCATGCAAGCTATATATATTAATGAGTAATTTTCGACTTATTCTTCAAGTATAGCATCATATCTATTGTCAACAATGACCAATGGTGATAGCAGCACTATGACCTATGTACTGCAAAAAATCAATAGCTGGACAACTCGCATGAAAAGATGAACACTAAAAATAAGAAGAGTAGCATGTAACAAGTCAAATAAGTAAAATTGTCATAGGTAGACTGGCATGATAAATCTATGCGCCGCCACAAATAAATGACTTTGATGCAGGAAGAGACAGAGTTACAGCAATAAATATGAGGAACAGGAATATCCATTGCGAATGACATACATTGTCTACAATATATAGTGGAGAAGATAAGCAGTAAAGAATAGCAGTAGCATATGTGAAATAGGAAAAGATGATTATGAACTAATCTAAAGGAGCATAAATGTTTTCCCCAGCTTATTCCAATATGATATCAGCTGCATTGCTTAGCAAGCACAATCATTGTATGATCTATCAACATTATCTCAGAGGGAGGGAGAGGGAGAGTCAAAGGAAGCATACCTCCCTCAGCATGTTCTCAAGTTGCCTCAGTTTTCCGTCAGTGCTGCCATTACAGTTGCCGATTGTTAACTTCAACTCATCAACGGAATTTTCAAGATGGTGTGTTCTACCCTCCAGCTGTGAGAGCCTTGAGCTTACACCTTCCAGTGCATGCAACAGGTTATCAGAATACTTTTTCATGGTTCGATCAATATCTGCCATAGTAACCATTCCAAAGTTACTCCTGTCCTCCTCGTGACTAACTTTCTTCAGCACATGAGGCTCCAATATGCCAGCACTCTTCCAATCAGAAGAAAATTTGTAAGCATGTTATTTATATGATAAAGGATAGGTACTAATATTATCAAGTAACCATGAATGATGAACAGTTCATTCTGTGCAATCAAATACTTCAGAACCAATGGATGCCTAAAAAGTAAAATATCTCTATTTTGTAAACATCAATAGTTAGCTGATAGCCAGTAACAGTTATATGACACTAACTAATAAAACTTTACAAGAGTACATATGAGCTTGTAAGTGGGAGAAATGGGGGGAACATGTATGTATCATTTGGATATCGGATGTGGTCAATTCAAATCAGTCAGAGGCGAAAGAGCTCAGTTATGTGTAGTCTTTTTACAATCTCAGCATGTCTCATAGCACAAATGTACTAGCAACTAGCAGCTTACAAAAAAAAAAATTCAACATAAAAATCTACATCAGTATAGTCTCCTTAAAAGTCTCTCCAACGAAGAAGCATGACACATGAAACATATTAACAATTCAGTGAAGTATGTTTTGCAAAAGTACAAATTAATTTGTAGACGGGTGTAGAAATGTGCAAATGCGATTATGCAAATCATTCGGCAGTGCTCAGTTGATATCAAGTAGACAACACAGTCAAACTTTCTAGCCCATCCTATATGATACACTAACACGGCCACAAAATTTAGTAGCAGCAGCTAGAAGTATCCAAAGAAATCCCAACTTCTAGAACTTTCCACCAGTGTGTCTCGTGTATCTTTTATCCAGCAGAAAAGCATCTACTTATGGCGTATATTACCCAGTAATTCTACATCAAAAAACTGTTGACGAACTACGAGTTGAGTTTTCTGTTACCAAACTAGGCGCCTTTGTGCACAAAAGAGTTGGATTTTTTTCTATTCGATTTGGGATGCAACTACATGAAACACAGCTAGATCGAGAGATCTAACGGGGAAAGGAACCACCGATTAAAAAAAAGTACCTTGAGGTTGTAAGAGGCGGCCTTGGAGTTGGAGTCGAGGGACCCCCAGGAGGGCGGTGCGGCGGTAGTGGCGGCGGACGCAGCGGCGGTGCGGATGGGCTGGAAGTCGTAGCTGGGCAGCACGTCGTCGGCGCTGCCGTTGGAGCTGTGGCGGCGGAGGCGACGGTCCTCGGTGTCCTCCTGGGGGTTGGGGCTCATCAGATCGAGGAGCTCCGCGGCAGCGCCGCCGCCGCCGGCAACAGAGGAGGAGGGGGAGGCGGAGGCGGCGAGGCCGAGGATCTGCTTGTCCATGAACTGCGACGTGTTCATCGTTAGAGATCGCCTCGTCGGCGGCGGGAGAGGGTGGGATGCGGTGTGCGGCGTTTGGTGGGGCTTGGAAGGGAGGGGAGCTGGGAAATGATGGCGAAGTGGGAGGAGGAGGAGGGTGGAATCCAGCTGGGACGGCGAGGCGAGACGAGACGGGACGGCGAGTCGGTTGGCTTGCTGCTCCTACTACTCCCCTTTATTGGGCCTGATTCCCGTGGGCTTTTGTGGGCTCTGGGTTATCTGGGCCGGATGAGGTTTAGTGGCTGGTTTTATTGGGCCTTCTTTCCTCTTATTCCTCCTCGTTTTTTTAGAGAGGGAGAGTTTCCTTGCTTCTTGAATCGTGTACAAAGGAACTCATGGAGAATTATCAACGGCCACATCATACGACCTCAAATGGTGACTACGGCTGGCCATGGGTGATGAATATTAAGTCATCTAACGTGTCATGTGGACTTTTGAGCCGTGTTAGCAGCTGGGCTTTGGTGGGCCATGTGCAACTGTAGCATGGAGGGGAGCACTCAAAAGGCCTGTTCTTTTCGGCCTTTTAGCCGGTTTTTACCTTTGACTTTTTTATTAATTATTATTTATTAGACTAATAAGTTATAGCCAAAATGCAATAGAATCTATTCCCCATCCCTGCCTTTTTCCTCCCCTAGTTCCTCTTGTTGTAACTCTAGGGGCATTTCGATAATTTTCTAATTGAGAAAAGAAAAAAAGAGGGATGTGGGGCCCACCTGTTAGTGGGCCAAATGGAAGAGATAAGGGGAGGTCTTCTCTCGTGTGTGTACGCTCGCCAGATCCGTCCTCCCACGCGTGTGCGCTCGCCAGATCCGTCCTCCCATGCGAGCGTTTCTCTTCCGATTCGTAATCCTGGGGCCGATGGCTGCTCAATCGGCAAATCCGATCTAAGAAGCGGCAGTTTCGGCGAAGAGGTAAGAGGCGCGGGCGACCCGGGAGCCTCGGCTCTGCTTGTTGGTGGCCACAGCGCCGATGACCTCTACCCCTCCTGCTCTCAGCTATAAAAGGAAGTCGCCTCCTCCCGTGAATCATATCAGAATAACAGTGTGCACTATCTCTTCAATCCTCTCTTATTTTCTCGATTTGGCTTTGGAGTTTGGTCCTTGGGGCTTCTTCGTTGGTGCTCAACCACCAGTGGTGATTCTTAGCCCTGGTGCTCAGCGGTGAGGCACTTGGCCGGTGCTTCTCATGTGCTTGTGCGGTGTCCCCTTCACCTCGACTTTGTAGGCTTGGTTACCCCTAACGGCAAAGGAGGGTATTGTATCTCCGTCTATCTCACTCCTATCTTGTTGTGACATAGAGAGGCATTAGGTTTTCTGGGTTAGCACCTACGGGTGTGCCTTGCCCGATTCTTGTTGGCGATTTCGCTTCCACTAGCTTGATTCACTTCTGGATGGCTTTGAGTGCTATCTGCACCGTGAGTATTCCGGTTCTTTGTTTGCAAACATTATGGGTTGTGCTTGTTTTATATTCTTTGGTATAAGTTCAAGTACTGGGAGACATTGTTTGCTTGTGGCTCGGTTTAGATGATGAAATTTGTCACATACTGAAAGCGATCTGTACATCTAGGTTTAAATTGAGCTCAATCTGTAGTACTTTTAGCTGTCTATCACATTGCTCTTTGAGTTCTTAGTTCGGTCAGTTAGTTAGATCTTGTTGCTCTATGATTATCTGGCATGCATCAACTAGTATTCTGAATTCAGATATGAATAGAAGGAGTTTTCAACTTTGAAGTATTGAGTATCTATGATTATGTTGTCTATTAACTGATCATCTTAAGCTATTGTTAGATTGCTGCCTTATAGTCTTTGATTTAGATCTTCTGTCATACCGAAATTTTAGGAGTTGCTACCATTTGTATATGCAAACTTTAGTAGCTAAGAATGCGTTGATTAGAGCTCAAATTTAATCTCTGGTTGTCTTATCGCTTGATGAAGAGTATTGACATAATATTGAGAAGGCTAAATTTTAAGATTTGAGTAACTCTACTTCAGAGAGCATAACATCAATTACAATTGAGCTTTAGGCTATTATAATTGATTCTTTTGTCCTGAACGTGGGTAATATGCTCCTTTTAGCATTTATTATATTTCATGAATTAACATTATGCTCTTGTATAAATAACACGGAAGAATTACACGATTATATGCAATTTATATCATTTATATACTGCTTGAAATGTGCTTTAATAATGCTTAATTATACTGGAATTAAATACAAATATATGCTTATACCGCATTTTCTACAACAATCTAGAAAACCTAGGCTTAAAGAAATGGCTTCATCGTCTGATGTCGTTAAGCTGAAAGTGTTTGACGGTGCCAACATTAAGCGTTGGCAGGCTAAAACGAAACTTTGGCTGACTAATCTCAAATTATTTTGGGTGATTTCAAATCCTCCACTGTTCCCATTGGAAACTGCTGAAATGTCACGGTGGGAGGATGCGAATAATTTAGTTTTAGCCCGTTTGTTAGCCATCTTATCCAACTGGCTGTTCGACGTTTACGTTAACTTCACAAATGCCAAGCAACTCTGGGATGAACTTGATGAGAAGTATTCCAAAGGGGATAATGGGAATGAGTCATTCATAGCTACCAATTACTCAAACTATAAGATGGTTGAGGGACAGTCGGTGATGGAGCAGCTCCATGAGCTACAACTCCAGGTACGTGACTTAAGTCAGTACGACTGCATCTTGCCAGAGAAGTTCCAAGTAAACGTCATCCTAGCTAAGTTACCACCCTCAGCTCATGGTGTGACTTTGTTACCGCTCGCCGACATATAAAGGAGTGCTTGACACTCAATAAGCTGTCAGCAGCTATCAATGTCGTAGAGCGTGCCTGAGTTGGTGATGGCACAGGGAAGGCTCAAGTCCAAGCTCATCAGGTGGCGGACAAGAGTACTGGAGGCTCTGGGAAACCAAAGTTCAAGAATTAGCCCCAAGTTAAGCTCCAACGAAAGAAAATGAATAAGAAAAAGGAGGACATCATCTGCTTTGTTTGTGGGGAGACTGGTCATAAGGCCAACCACAATTGCAAGAGCAAGGGTCCATCCCCCGGCTAGCATAAAGGTCGTAAGGCTGAAGTGAATGGCGCACTGGCTAGCTTTGATTCGAAAGGGTATGTACATCAGGCCTTTATGGCAAGTCCATTAATTGATTGGTAGATTTATACATGTGCTACTAGATATATATATGTGCTGATCAATCTTGTTTCTCTTCATTTTAGGGTGAAAGTGGTGGATCCGTCCTAACGAGAAACGGAGCCACTACGATAGTACGTGCGATTAGACAGGTTTGCCTGAAGCTTACCTCAGGCAAAACACTTATCCTCAAAGACGTGTTATATGTGCCTGCAATGGTTCACAATCTCCTGATTGGGTCAATGCTATGTAGACAAGGAATAAAGCTTGTATTTGATTCCAATAAGGTCGTATTGACCAAATTTGGTAGTTTTGTGGACAAAGGCTAAGATAGCGGAGGCATGTTTCGCTTATCCATTCTTGATCTCAATAATGTAAACATTTATAATGTTTACCATTGTAATAAAATTCATAATATTTGGCATTCACGTTTGTGTCATGTTAACTTTGAACCATTGCGCGGTTGAGTAAAATGAGTTTAATTCCAAGCTATAATTATGAGAAGGGTTCAAAGTGTGAAGTGTGTGTGTACAAGCAAAGTAGCCCCGAAAACCATTTCATAACATTGAAGGGCGAAACACCTCTCTATTTGAACTAATTCATTCATATCTTTGTGAAATAAATAGAATATTAACTAAAGGTGGCAAACGGTACTTCTTAACTCTCACAGATGATGTGACTAAGTATAACGACATTTATCTAGTTAAGTCGAAAGATGAAGCACTTGAACACTTTAAAGTCTATAAAACCGAAGTTGAAAATCAACTAGAAAGAAAATCAAATGGTTAAGGTTGGACCGAGGCGGTGAATACATCTCACATGAATTCTATCAATTCTGTGAAGAAAGTGGAATAATTCATGAAATTATTCCACCATACTCACCCCAATCTAATGGAATAGCCGAAAGAAAGAACCGAACACCTTGTGACTTGGTTAATGCCATGCTCCAGAGTTCAGGTATGTCGGATTATTGGTGGGGTGAAGCAGTTCTCACAGCTAATTATGTTCTGAATAGGGTTTCACCTCGTAATCAGGAGGAAACACCCTATGAAAGATGAAAGGGCAGAAAACCTAACCTATCATTTCTTCGGACATGGGAATGCCTTGCAAAAGTGCACGTGTCGTTACCAAAGAAAAAAAGCTTGGTCCTAAGACCATTGATTGTATCTTTCTAGGATATGTTATAAATATCACAACTTATAGATTTCTAGCGGTTTAATATGAGGTGAGTGATATTGCTACAAATATAGTGATGGAATCTCATGATGCGATATTCTTTGTGCATGTGTTTCCTATGAGACCAAATGAAGTCGTTGACCATACTAGTTCATATAAACACTCTATTCTTCCTAGTATGGCTAATATCGCTTCAGAGTTGGAGTTGAGGAGGAGTAAGAGGCAGAGGACTGAAAAGTCACTTGGCGATGACTATGTCACCTATGTCGTGGATGATAAACCATGAACCCTTTCAGAGGCATATGCTTCCCCAGATGTGGATTACTGGAAGGAGGCAGTCCGTAGCGAGATGGACTCCATCATAGCTAACGGAATTTAGGAGATTAATGATCTTCCACTTGGTTGTAAGTCAGCAGGCTACAAATAGATCTTTAAAAGAAAGCGTAGACCTGATGGTACTATAGAAAAGTACAAGGCCCGTTTAATGGCTAAAGATTTTATACAAAAAGAAGGAGATGACTATTTTGATACATACTCTCCTGTGGCTTGTTTACCCATAATTTGGGTGCTTTTAGCACTAGTTGCCACATATAAACTCCAAGTACATCAAATGGATGTAAGGAGTGCTTTCCTAAATGGATAGTTGGATGAGGAGATTTATATATAACAACCTGATGGTTTTATAGTTGAAGGGCAAGAAAAAATGTATGTCGATTGATTAAATCTTTGTATGGTCTAAAGCAAGCCCCCAAGCAATTGCATAAGAAATTCGATAGTATAATGACCTCAATCGGCTTTTGAGTGAATGAAGTCAATAAATGTGTCTACTATCGTTTTAGCGGGGGCAAAGGTATCATTCTATATCTTTATGTAGATGACATATTGCTTTTTGGGACCAACATGGATGTAATCAATAAAACAAAGTCTTTCCTTTCCCAGAATTTTGACATGAAAGATCTGGATGTGACATCCCATTTTTGGGCTTGTCCCTTTTTGCTTTGAGTTATTTTTGGATTGATAAAAATCTATTTCAAATTTTGAGTTTAATTTAAAAATGTGAAAATCTTTTTCTCTTGCCCAATTTTCTCTCCTTCCTTTTCAGCCCAAGAGAGATGCTTTTTCACCTCATTTTCCTGGGTGGGCCGAATTTCTTTCCCCTCTTCTTTCTTTTTCTTCCGGCCCGGCCTGCTTTCCCTTTTCTCTCCCTCCCCGGCCCATTTCTCTTTTTCTTCCCCGCCGCGTGGGCCTTCGGCCAGCCCAACGCAGCCGCTGCCTCTCTCGTCTTCCTCCTCCCGACGCCCTCCCTCTCACTCCCCTTTTGCTCGCTCCGGTGAGAAAAACCACGACGCTGTCCCCCGGTTTTCTCCTCTTCCCCTGTCACCCAAGCCCCGTGGCAACTCCGCCGCAACCCTGGGTACCTCCGACAGAGCCAGAACCCCCACCTATGCCGTAGCTCCCCACGCGTCGCTCCTCCGTTCGCCGCCATGGCCAGTTGCCGAAGCCACCCGGGCTGCTGTCACCTCCGTGCCTTTACTCGCCGGTCAAAAGGTGGTCTTCTCCCCGCCTTCAATGGCCGTTTTGAGTCCCGTCACCTCCTGCCTAATCCGCCAGAGCCTCCATGTGACATCACCGCCCCGTGGCTTCGCCACCGTGCCATCGTACCCGATTTTCAAATAGCTGCCCTGTGTCGGGCCTTCCCCGTGCACCATTACCTCTCTAGAGTGCTGTGAATGCGCCTGACAGCCATCCTTTCTCCTCCACCCTAGCCTGCGCTGGCGCCGCCACGTTCACCTGGCTCGGTGCGCTACGGAGAGGGGGTCAAAGTAAATGCCTCACCTACCAACTACCCCTTCATGGCTATAAAAGGAACACCGATGCCAGCAGTGCACATCCCCCTTCCCCACTGTGTTTCCCGAACCAGAAATTGTCGGTAACCCAATTTCCCCCATCTCCGGCCACTCTTCGCCGCCGCCACTCCCGAGGATCCCCGGTCGATTCTCCGCGGCTGTAGCACCCTCAACACCTCTGGAAGTCAACCGTGTCATCAATTTGAAATTTTGCTGCCTCATCTTCTCCGGCGTCGGCCGACCTCCACTGCAATTTGCGCTTGCCACCCACTACTAGAAATGTGTTCATCAATGACGATTCACTCGTGACGTTTACTATTTTCGTCATAGAACTATCGCTTTCAATGACGAAACTTACAGTTTCGTCATTAGTCACAAGTGACGGAGTTTTGGCACAAAGAATAATGACGAAAACGAACGGAGCGTCATAAAACAACAAAACTAAATCGTCATAGATTTTTGGCTCGTGCACCACCTCGAGGGCGTGGCGCCGTGGTCCCACCGGTGGTCCGACCTCGATGGCGTGGCGATGCGGTCCCACCGGTGGTCCCAACCTTGATGGCGTGGGCATGCGGTCCCACCGTGGTCCCGGCCTCAATGGCGTGGCGCCGTGGTCCCCCGGCGGATCCACCTCGATGGCGTGGCGGCGGGGTCCTCGGTGGGTCCCACCGTGATGACGTGGCGCCGTGGTCCCACAGGCGGGTCCCAATGCGGGACAGCTGCCTTCTCCCTCCCTTTTTTTGGCAAAAAATTTCCTCCCAGCGGAGGTTCGAACCTGCGACTTGCCGCTAGGTAAGTTGGAGCGTTACCACTAGAGCACTCAACCGTTCGTGGTATAGGTAAGCATGTTTTTGTATTTGTTGTTTTAAAACATGATAATTGTCATTCTGTTTCATATGGCCCAAGCCCATGTACGTACGTAGTCCAACTCGCGAGTCGTGGCCGGAGGGCGGCGCGCTGCTGTTCTTGCCGCCGCCGCCGACGCCGACGCCAAAGACGCGTGCCTCGCCGAGGGCAAGGCCGCACCTCCGATCGTCCGTCAGTCCGTCCGGCCTCCGGGGTTCAAGACCCGTCCCAAGTTTGCGATCGTCCCCGAGATAGTGAGACTGCAGGTCCGCAGCAGCAGCACACGTTCAGGCATCATCAATTCATTGGCGTATGTTCTTTTCTATCTTTTACGTCCATCGGATTAGAGCTAAGGCCTAATTGGTCGTACTCGTTATATCTGAAGATATTGGTCGTACTCGTTACGTCCATCGATTATCCTTTACGTAATCATTATATTGTTCATGAAGATAGCACATTATAGTCATGTCTGAAGAGAAAACACAAGCTTTCTTAGATACATTCAGCTAATTTCATGCATTGTTGCATCAAGTATATCGAACATGAAATCCTCGCATGATTTTCGAATAGAATCACTGTTGTGTCTGCATAAATGTTTTCCAATTGCTAGATACCGAACTCCACTTATCGCATCTATTCCATGCGATTCAAATCCTCATTGCATTGTTTTTATGTTCAGTATCGGTGCTTATGTTACTATCTTGAAGCACAAGATATGAGTGTATGACAATTTTGGTTTGAGTGTAAAGATCTAGAACATGTAGATAAATGAACAAATGAACCAGCTCACTCGCCTTGTTGCACATAAAAATATTGAGTGCAAAGGTGCTCACAAAGCATTCAAATGCCCTTATGTCGACCATGCAAAAGGTGTGACACCTTCATGTCCGATGCACCAACAGAATCACTCCCGGTCCCACTACTAAACCCTCACAAAAATGCAGTCCTCTTTGACATTGGAAGAGCATTTTCTTGTAAGGAATTAATAATGCAAAGAAAATACAGTCCTCTTTGTGACATGTTTACAAAATAGTCATGTGCCTATGTGTTGCAATGAAATCCCATACTTCATACAAAATAACCGCTTTGTTTTATTACACTTATCGATTATTGCAGGGGCGTCTCTTGAATCCATCCAGTACACTTATCTATTTTACAATCTTATAATCTTGCCACATGCTAATGAAACTTTCTTAAGCTAAGAAAAGTGTAATGTTTCTTGTCGACTTTCAAGAAAATAAGCGATGGTCGTTCTTACGCATAATTGAAAGAAGTGTAATGGTACCTACAAGACCTTTTCTGCCATTTTCATTCTGAATTCATCATTGTCTATCAAATTTATCCGTGGTACTCATCTCAAAGATCAATGAATACGTGCGAGTAAGCCGAGTACACACGGCTCCACCTCAAGCAATCTGAACATTGAGAATAGGAGAAAAAGAAAACTTGAACTTTCTCGTAGATGATCCATAAGACATTTTGTGGCGATGATGATTATGATGAGGATCACGGAGTACCAGAGATGATAGGAGATCAGATGTATCTTTGCGGCAGAGGTGATGGAGAACAACCAAGGTTTGCAAGAGTCCTTGAAGATGCGAAGAAGTCACTTAGCAGGGATCTAGCCATTCAAAATTCTCTTTCTGGTGAGGATGTTGTATATCAAGTCTCGCTTATCGAATCCCAATACAGGATTTTCCACAATTATGAAGTTCTTGTCGTCAGGATACCCTCGAGTGAGTTGCCAAAATCATATGATGAGGCCAAGAAATATCTTCGAGAATTGGGCCTTGGATTGAAAACATCCATGTATGCAAGAACAATTGTGTGTTGTTTCGTAAGAGGTATGCTAAAGAGAATGTGTGCCCAGTATGCAAGCGTCTAGATGGCAAGATGACACTGGGACCAAGCAGGTTCCACACAAGGTATTGAGGCATTTTCCACTTTTGCCAAGGTTGAAAAGAATTTTTCTTTGCAAAGAGAACTTCGAGGAAACACAATGGCACAAGAAAGTGAGGATGCCGATCGACAATGTAATGAGCCATCCGGTGATGGGAAGCATGGAAGGAGTTCGACGGGAGGAACCAACCTTTGCGGTGATCCGAGGAACCTAAGGCTTGCCTTAGCCACCGATGGATTCAATCCATTTGGCAACATGAGTACCCGATGCGATATGTGGCGGTGCTTGACACCATTGAATCTCCCACCATGGGAATGCGTGAATCCGACAAAGCGCTTTATGTCTTTACTCATCCCGGATCCAAAAATCTCCGGAAAGGATTTTGATTTGTTCCTTGAGCCCCTAATTGAAGAGCTGCTCGATCTATGGAAGGGTGTCGATGCGCACGATGCATGTCTTGGTCGGAAGTTTGACCTTCGTCTTTGCCGTCTTTGTGGTGTATACATGATTTTCAGCGTTGAGCACGTTATCGAGGCGAACAACAAAAGGGTATTATGCATGTATTCATTGCGACAAGGATCCGTTGTCTCGGGCAATAAGGGTAAGCTATGTTACATTGGACATCGTCGTTACCTTCCAAGGACACATGCATGGCGGAGAAACTTGGCTTTCGATGGTAGCGTGAAAACAAAGATCACCGGACAAGTTCACTTTGGAGGAGCTCCAAGAGGAGCTAGAGAAGGTGAAAGATGTTAGGCTAGGAAGCATCCTGAAATTACGGAAATAAAAGGAAGCGCAATGAGGGTCCAAGGATTTATAGCGCAAAGTTGGGTTGTGGAGATTGCCGTATTGGAAAGATTTGAAGCTTCGCATAATCTCGATGTGATGCACATAGAGAAAAACATATGTGAAAACATTCTTGGCACATTACTCAATGTACTGAGGCAAGACCAAGGACACAACCAATGCTAGGCTAGATTTGCATGATATGGGCATAAGACACGAATTGCACTTACAGCAGGATGGCAACTCAGTCACAACTCCACTGCTCCGTATGTCTTGGGAAGGATCGAAAATCGAGTTTTGCAAGTTTCTCAAAGGAATCAAGTTTCTGATGGATATGCGGCTAACCTAGCAAGATACATAAGTGAAGATGGTTCGAAGGTGCGAGGAAAGCTGAAAACACATTCGTGCCACATACTCCTACAAAGAATCATACCTGCTGGCCTAAGAGGGTGGTGAGGAAGGATGTATATGAAGCGATTCTGAGAGCGGGACCTTCTTGAGGAACTATGCGGTAGAAATCTAAGGATAGATGTTGTGAAGCTTGGTGAAAGAAGAAATTCCATTGATCCTATGCAAGCTTGAGAAAATCTTTCCACTGCCTTCTTTGATGTCATGGTGCACTTGGTCATCCATCTTCTGATGAGGCCTTTGCTTAGAGGACTGTTCGAGTATGGATAGATGTACCCAATAGAAAGCGGCTAGGCACTTTGAAGAATTTTGTAAGGAATAGGGCTAGGCGGAAGGATCAATTCTTTGAGGCATATATGGCAAATGACACCTTGACTTTCTGTTCTAGGTACATGGAGGATATTGACAATAGATTTAACCATGATGATGGTAGTGGTGGAGAGATGCCATTGCCTGATGACATCTCTGTTTTTAAGCATGGGTTACTCTTGTTGGATCTGATAGGAGTGACTACATTGATGATGTTGTCTTCAATAAGTTAGTTTGGTATGTGCTAAATAATTGTGAAGAAGTTGAGGAATATTTGGAGTAAGTATCGTTTAGATGTTTGAGATTTAGTTTTTATGTTATTTCTAAATTTTGAATTTTTCTTATGACTAAACTTTGCCTGCTGGCTTGTACAAGGACAATCTAGTGCAGCAAGGTGCACATGATGTTGATAGAATGGTTGAACAAGGATTTGCAAAGTGGTTTAGGAGCCATGTAAGTCACTACACATTGTGATTCTAGGTTTAGTAAATTCATTATTATCCATATGTAATTGGTGGTCGAGTACTTTTGTTGCAACAGATTGAGAACAAGCGCAAGGAGAATCGAATCGGTTAGCGAAGGACTGTGGGCACCGTCATGTGGACTGATCTGCGGGTTAAGACTTGCGACTTGCAAGGTTAATGGAGTGCGGTATAGCACCGTGGATCGTGAGAAGTTCCTGCGACACAAAATAGTGGTGTAATGATGAAGGTTCACATAATGGCAAAGACATGGATTTTTATGGTGTCCTTAAAGAGGTAATTGAGTTGGAATATAACTCGAATCTTCAAGTCCGTCGGACGGTGGTTCTATTCGATGCGATTGGTTCAACCAAGAAGGAATGACGAGAGGCCTTGAGATGATGGACATTTCAAATCCGTCAATGTGCGATCATTATGGTACAAGACTGATCCTTTCATCTTAGCAACTCAATCGAAAAGATGTTTTACTCGCAAGACACATCTTTAGGTAAAGATTGGCGAGTTGTGCAGAAATTTGAACATAGGAATATTTATGATGTGGCTGAAAAAGATGAGGCCAGTCATGATGTGCATCAGGATGATTACTGTTCTGATACTGAGCATGTAGTGCAACTAGGTGATGATAATGAGGTTAGGCACAATATTCAAGGTGGAGAAGTCACTATAATTGAAGGAAATTTAGAAGACCTTATAAGAAGCAAGAAGCAACCTATTACTCGTGAAGATAGTGAGGATGAGGAGGAAGATGAGAAAGTACTGTAGTACTGTAGTGATGGTGGCAATGACAACAATGATGACATGTCCCTAGACGATGAAGATGATGATTTCTAGTATGGAGCAATGACATTTTTTGTATTTATTCTTTTTTTGCTTTCTCTATTTTTATTTAGATATGCTGTGATGGCATTCAAGCATTTAGGATTGCGAATTGAATGTATAATGATTGTGGTTAGTTTATCGATTATCGGAATGATATACTTAAGGCGAAAGCAGTGAGCTTGTTGTGAACCCTTTTTGCAGTGGTACATGTTGTTGTGAATCTCAAAGCACCGAGGTCCTCCGGCTCGACGGCCAAGAAAGCAGACTGGTGGCATGCTCGGCGAGGGCGGCGGCGGGGTGAAGCGAGCGTTCGAGGCACCGACGGAGGAGGACCTCGGCGAGGGCTGCTGGGCGGCGAGGTTGCTGCAAGGCGATCGAGGCGGTTGCGATTGCCGTCTGTCGCGTCGAAGAAGGCGTGGCGCGGCTTCTACAACGCGAGCACGGGCTGTCCGCCGCTTAGCCGGCGAATCCGAACCCCGCATCCCGGTCGTCGCGCCCGATTCGCCGCGGCCTCGGGCGCCTAGCGCGCGCGCCCGCCGCGGCCTCGCGTCGCCGAGCAACGGCGCCCGGCGTCGTGCCCGTCGCCGCCGCGGCCTCACGACGCCCGAGGCGAGGAGGCGGGAGGAGGCATGGCGGACGGATGCACGCGGATTGGGCGATTGGGCGCGGTGGTCTTTGGGGGGAGAGCGCGGCGAGGACCAAAGAGGGAGCTGCAGGAGGAAGGGTGGAGTCGATCTAGTTGGGCTGATATGAGCCAATTTTTTTTGGTTCTGCCAACATTATTGTACTTATTTGTTGAATGACTAAAGGATAAAAGCTACAATACCTCTAGCTAGCTACAAAAAACTAAAACCTTAGATGGACACTACTATGTCAAAATCATTTGAAACTTTAATGAGATGTTTATGGAACCAAACTATGATGTTGTGTGCATCTGTGCAATTTTCGGACCAAGTTTAACTATTATTGTAATTTTTTTTGGATTAGTGAAGGATAAATGTTAAACTACCCTAGGGTAGCTAGAAAAATCTCAAACTTGGATGGATACCTCATTTTGGTGTATAATGACGACAAAAAAGTTTCAATTGATTCTGAGAAAGTGGTCATGCACATCCTCACTAGGGCATACTTGTCTCACATATAGCCTTGTGACTAAGTGAGACATGTTGATGCTTCTAGGGGATGTATAGTACCACTTTCTCAGAATCATTTGAAACTTTAATGGCATGTTTATGGAACCAAACTATGATGTTGTGTGCATCTGTGCAATTTTCGGACCAAGTTTACCTATTATTGTAATTTTTTTTGGATTAGTGAAGGATAAATGTTAAAATACCCTAGGGTACCTAGAAAAATCTCAAACTTGGATGGATACCTCATTTTGGTGTATAATGACGACAAAAAAAAGTTTCAATTGATTCTGAGAAAGTGGTCATGCACATCCTCACTAGGGCATACATGTCTCACATATAGCCTTGTGACTAAGTGAGACATGTTGATGCTTCCAAGGGATGTATAGTACCACTTTATCAGAATCATTTGAAACTTTAATGGCATGTTTATGGAACCAAACTATGATGTTGTGTGCATCTGTGCAATTTTCGGACCAAGTTTACCTATTATTGTAATTTGTTTTGGATTAGTGAAGGATAAATGTTAAAATACCCTAGGGTACCTAGAAAAATCTCAAACTTGGATGGATACCTCATTTTGGTGTATAATGACGACAAAAAGTTTCAATTGATTCGAGAAAGTGGCCATGCACATCCTCACAGGGCATACATGTCTCACATATAGCCTTGTGAGAGATGTTCATGGTAGCGAGATGTATAGTACCACTATGTCAAAAACATTTGAAACTAAAATGTAAATTAGGTAAATCAGTAAGAAATATTATACTAATTACAAATCTGGCAAAAAATATAAACAAAGAGAAATAAAAAATAAAACACAAAAATAGTTGGCAAAACCAAAAAAATGGCTTCCATAGGTTTCGAACCCAGGAGCTCAAGATCCAACTCAATGTGCCTTTCCATTGCGCTATTCAAGTGGGTTCAGTAGATCTCGAGCGCAATTTTAGTTAACTCATAAGATCCCGCATCGCCAAAAACAAAAAAACAAAACCGCAACCTCTCGGGCCGCGCCAAAAATCATTTGGAGGGCGCCATCCCGCAAAAAAAATCCGCCAAAATTGTCACGTATTTATCCATTTCCCACTCCTCCTCACCCCTCGGCCACTCGTCCTCTCTTCCCCATTTCCCAACCCTAGCCGCCACCGCCGAACACACCGCTGTCGACCACCGACTTCCTCGCCGTCGAGCTGCGCGTCGCGAAATCAATCGCCGCATCCCCTCTCGCTCATCACCCCATGCACCTATCTCGCCCCATCCACCTATTTCTCGCCCCAACCTAACCCTAACCACCGCCGGATTGTGGGTCCTCGCCGCGCTGTAGCTACTTCCCCGTCGACGAGCACCTGGTCTACATCCACATCTTAGCCACAACCGCAATGGTGGCAACAAGGGGTCAAGGTAGGAAGAGACCTGCACAACAAGAACAAGGTAAGAAAAAATCTTACATCTTTTATCTATTCATGTATCTTTGTTGTATGTTGAAGTAGTAGTACACTTTAATTGCTAGTTGGGAGTTGTCTGTGCCAGTGGCGGAGCTAGATAAATATGGAGGCGGATAGTGTCCGTGCCATTTTTGTATTGTTTTTTTCTCTGCGTCCTTATATGATTTTGTTTTTAAGGGGTGGAAATATGTGATCAGGTGATTTCAGCTAAGTTTAGAGGGTGTTTACCCCTACCGGTTTTACCTGATAAGGATGAATTCAAATTAGAAATCAGTAGTTTACAAACCTGTAGGTTTGGAGGCTATAGTATACTCACAGAGTTTCAAAATTTTTTTAATGAAGGATTGGCGCAACTATAGAAAAAAAATGAATAAGTTCTGTTTTAAGTCTTAACTTTGGGCAGCATTTCTGACAATTGGTTAGCATGTGTTTTGATCCTGGTAGCTCTAGAAGTTGCTCTGTGAGTATCATTACTCTTAAACTCGGTGTCCCATGTTAAATAACCAGGTTAGCATGATCCATTTGGCATCTGTTGACATTGATATGTAGGGTGCAACCGTCTCCAAGTGATCAAGTTCATCGATAACTAATGTTACCTAGCATTTATTTGCCATTATCCTGTAAATGTTTGGTCACTATAAAGTTTTGTGTGCTAATATACAATCTAATTTGCATTGATAAGTATATATATACCATTTTGAGTATTTGTCCTTCAGTACACAAAAAGTTGTAGCTCTTAGCTCTTAGCTGTGACCTCTTACTTGTTGCCTATATCCTATCACCTCTTATCCCTTAGCTCTTCAGCAGGCACTACTAGCTCCTACCTCTTATCTATCTAGTATCTAGTATTACTACCTCTTAGCTCTTAGTTCACTCCTTTTTATTTTCTAATAGACACAATTTGCTTGTTCTTGTAAGAACCTCCACAAACTGATTATGAGAGAATCCGGGATGCACGCGTGGCCGACAATTTAAAGAAGATGCAAGACCTCGGACTGAAAACACTATCTACTGATTGTAATAATTCTATACCACAATCTGCATCAGACGGGAAAAAATCAGCAAACAAGAAAACAAGTAGTGAAGATTCGGATTCATCGGAGTATCTCCTTGACGATGATGATCAAGGAGATAGTGATGATGATGACACTGAATCGGATGACCAGCCACAGCCCCTAGCAATAAAGGTGCTTCTTCTATCTTCAAAATACTAGATGGGGAATATTTGAATTGCATTTGAATGTTTTTAATCTGTTCTTTAATATATGCCCTTGCTTCTAGATGCACCTTCTTTCGTTCATACCTGTTTGTAATATATGGTCTTGCTTATTAATGCACATGACTTACTTGTTTTTTCCCACAGTATCCTCCAGGGTATAGGCTGCCAGTCCACACTTCAAAGAAGAGGAAGACAAATCCCAACATGCCGCGAGGAGTTAGGAATAGTAAGAGAGTGAGGGCATCGAAGGATCACACTGCAACCCCAAAGAAGACAATCAAAAGGCTTCAACCTTGGTGAGAGATGGGCGAATGTAGAGGATCCTACAGATGATCATGATGAAATACCACAATGGTCTTATACAGTGCAGAGGAAGCCAATGGAGGTGGTGGTGAGTACAATCTGCTGAGAGGAAGGCAATGGAGGTGGTGGTGAGGACACTCTACTGCAGAGGAAGGCAGTGGAGCACTCATGACAATCAGTCTTGATGAAGACAATTTAGTGGAGAGGAAGACAATGAAGGCAAGTTGTAGTTTCTTTGTCATTCAAATGTCATTTCTTTTGCTGATTTGCATGAACCTAAAGCATTTAAATGCAATTTCTATTTTGTAGCTCCTGCTGCAATGAGCCCCAAGGAGACCAGGCCACCCACCAAGGGAACAACTGCTGGACGGGATGACAAAAGCTATGGGAAGGAGGATGCCCATAGCATTCTGAAGGCAAAAGAAGGCCTCATGAACTGTTCAAGCTGCAAAGTTTGCATCCGAGGTGGTGTTATCATTCGGGATAAGGTTCTGTCCTACCTCATTGGAAAGATTACAAGAAAGACGAACAATATTACAACAACTTTGTGGGAAAGCTCTGTAAGTGCATTCTTGTTTCTATGGTTAACTTGTACATCCGCTAACTGAAATGACTAACTAAATGTGGAATTGTCATGTGACTAGGGCGCTTGGCCATGCAGAGAGGACAAGCCAACAGAGGAAGCTTGCACCGATATGCTGCGCTCTGGGTGCGACAAATGCGTTATCGGCTCAAGAAGAAATACTTCAATGGTGTGCCTGCAAATGAGATTAGGACAACTTCTCCTGTTGCTTGCATGGTGATGCATGTGGAGGGCACTAGTTGCAAAGTGGTCGATCCAAAGAACATGGTATGGGTATCTTGTCATATGTTCTATCTCATTTAGTTTCCAAATGATATTCTCATTTAAAACCTATGATGTCATCGACATGTTCATTTTATTGTAGGAATCAAGTGAAAAGAACAAGCAGAATCGCCAGTAAAGTCAAGTATCATCAGACTACGGTTCTCGCAGCTATGTGGCACACTTACATGCATATGTAAGTAAAGAGTACCTTGTACATACATGCACTAAACAACTTATTTTGCATTTCATCTGAGAAAACTTTGCTGCAATTGATTATCTACTAAGCGAAGTAGAAGAGAAACAATGCGAGAACCCGACTTAGAACAAAATGAAGAACTTGATGCGGTGGAGGCATTCAAGACTGTCATACCACCTCCAAACATGGTGCGAGTGAACCAAAGAAGAGAAGCGATCGTAAGTCCCGACATGGATTGCATACCTTTTGGCCTCATGTATTTTTGCAATTTCTGTCTGTCATTGCTTCTTTGTGCGGTTCCTAAATTGCAATTATTTCGGGACTGAGGGAGTATGCATATTCAATATGAATGTTAGGCCAGTTAGCTTGAAGAACATAACCTGTGTTCTAACCTGTAACATCCCGAATTTTTTGCTAAAAATAAAAAAAAATAAAAATAAATAATAAAAATAGAATAAAATAAAATTAAAATTAAAATAAGTATTTTTGTGCCTAAGTTTTTAAATTTGGATTTGCCCTGAATTTCTGTTTTTGAAAAAGCTGGATTTGAAAAGCATTTTCAAAAAAAACCTAAAATTATTAAATAAAATGATATTTTGATAAAAATTCTATGTCAAATTAAAATTTGGAGTTATTTGGATTTTATTTGGTTCCCTGGTTTATCTGGAGTTTAAAAATATAATTTTGAAATTAAAAAGTATTTTAAGTATGAAAATTAAATACCAACATTAGTTGAAAATATTTTTATTAAGTTTCAAATGTCTCCAGGATGTTCTAGGAATTTTCTGGAATTTTGGAGGACATTTGGTATTTTTCGAGGCTTAATGGAATTTCTAGGCTTTTACGAAAATCCAAAATCAATTTCCAAAATTAATTCCCTCCTCCTCTCTCCAGCCACGTGGGCGGCCGATTGCCGCCACGTCGCCCCATCCGGTCATCGCGCATCCCGCCTACCTACTCGCCGGGCGCCACTTGGGCGGCTGGATCGCCGCCGATCCCGCCTTCCTCCCCGCGTTCGCCACTGGTGGCGGATCGCGCCACGCCGCCCCTCGACCCATCGGCCCATCCACCCGCGCCCTTCCTCGGCGCCCGATCCGCCCGCGACGCGCACCATCCCGGCCGCGCGCCCCGCTCATCTCCTCTCTCGCGCGCGGCCCGCCGTCGATCGTCCGCCTCCTCTCTCGCGACGCGCTCAGACCCACACGTCGGACCCGTCTTCCCGCGGCCTCCTCCTTCCTCTCGCGCCGCTGCGCGCGCAACGGCCTCCGCCCTAGCCGCCACGCCTCAGCTCCGCGTGCGCGACCACCTCTCAGCGTCTTCCGCACGCCCGCGCCCAACTCCCCAATCCGCGCCGCACCGCCCTAACCACCGAAACCGCTGCCCACTTCCGCTTCCTCGGCGAGGAATTCCCGTCTCCCCTCCCGCCCTATAAATACCCCCCCGAGCTCCGCCTCACTCCGCCCCCCACGCCGCCGCCGCTTCTCCTCTCCGTGAGTCGGCGCCTCGGCAACGTCGCGCCATCGCCTCCGCCGCCTTCTCCGACTCGGCGGCATCGCGCCGTCTCGAGCTCCCGAGCCCCGCCGCGCCTCTGCGAGCCGCGTGCCGCGCGCACCTCGGGACTCTCGCTGCCTCCCCGCCGGAACCTCCTCGCGCCGTTGGCCGAGTGCGCGCCGCCTCTCTTCGCGCCGACCACCTCCCGGCGCCCTCGTAACCGCCGCCCCTACCCGCGTTCCCCTCGGCCTCTCTCTCCTTCCGACCATCGCCGCGCCGCCGTCACCGGAGCTCAGCGAGGCTCGCCTCCGTCGCTCTCGGCCGGCTCGCCACGTCGGCGCCACATGGCGCCACGTTCCCGCCACCTCGGCGCCACCTCACCCCGCCGTGCCCGGTCGGCGCCACACCGCCACCGTGCCACCTCGGCGCCTCCCCTCTCGGTGGACTGGTCCATGGACCATGGGCCCACTTGTCAGTGTCGGCCCACTCCAAGCTGACGCCAGCTGACGCCATTAATCTCATTTTTTCCATTGAAAAATAATTCCAGCCGAAATTAAATTCCTTGCTGACGCAATAATCCCAGATTTTCCTTTAGAAAAATAATTCCATAAATTCAGATTTTTCTTTTCTCTGAATTTAATCTTCGGAGCAGTTCTCCTCGTTTTAACTCCGATTTGGCCCATTCAAATTTCTAAATTCATCAAAAATTCCCCTCTATCCATTTCTGGCCTCAATTCAAATATTTGAAGTCAATTTGAATTTAATTTGAATTTAATTTGAATTTGGTGGGTTATTTTGACGTGTAGACTTCGACGATTCGGGAAATTTCTTCGACGAAGATTCAAGCCAAGTTGAAGAGAAAGGCAAGTCACCCTCCTTGATCATGTTGATCCCAGAATTGCAAATAAAATTATGTTGATTTAAATTATATTGCATGCATATTTTTATTCAGCGTATTTCAATCCTGTTTTAAATATAGTTATGCCTACTTGTTAATTCCTCCGTTGAATTTGAATTCCTCAATACCTTGTCACCCTAGATTCAAACTCTAGTTAATACATTAGTGTTGGCTAGAGGAATTTATATCAAATGCTTAGACTGCATAGATATAATGTTTGGGATATCTTTCACATAAAATGACGAACCCTTTTACATAAAATGGTATGAACTCTTGACTTTGGTGAGTCAATGAGGTTTATGAAACTATTTTGAAAATAAATGTGAAACTGGTTTAGACTTAGGCAATTGGTTAGAGTGGTGGGTGCAGGCATGCCCTGTTGGTTGGAGCCGCAGTGGTTGACCTGTCGTGTGCGAGGGTATGTGGTTGGGCCTGAGTCAATTAAAGACCGGTCTGTGAGCTATTGTTGCAAAGCCCTTATCGTACTACCACATGGTGGTATGGGACAGCCCTGGTGAATAATTTGCAAAGTCCCAACCCGAGCCGAGTTGTAGGTTGAAAGTGGCGTGGTTGGTGCCATGTGAAGTCTCACTTGGCGGCGTGGTTAAGCCATGAGAAGTCTCGTCTAGGCTCAAGAGGGGTCCTGCGTGCGGTGGATTCCTTCTCGGGTGAAACCTTAGAGTTGGCTCGACCAGGTTGAAGGCTTTGCATTGTAAAGGCCTTGTCACGACTCCTCGCCGCACACCTAAGGAAGTGTGTAAACCGGTGGCAATATGGGATGATCGTGTCTTGTGGGTAAAGCTGTACAACCTCTGCGAGTGTATAATCTATCACGGATAGCCGTGCCTACGGTCATGGGCATCTTGAGTAAAAGTTTTTCATGGATTAGACTTTGCTTTTCAAAAATGTTTTGAAAAACCTTGTGGGTAGATGGAACCCATGAGAGGATGGTAACTTGTGGATGGATGGAATCCACGAGTGTTTGGAAACGTGTGGATGGATGGAATCCATACGTGATCTTTTGGAAAAGATGGTCCGGGTGTGATGCCCGTGGATAGGTTGGTGTATGGTCGAGCTGCTTGACGGTATTAATTTCTAACTCAAATCTTGTTTTTACTTCGTATTAAATTCAGCAATTTCAATCTACTTATTGTATTTCTTGAATGCTGTTTTATGCAAACTAACCCTATGAGCCTTCCTTTGAAGCCTTTATCATTATGTTGCATTTTCCCGGGTGATTTGCGGAGTACAAGTTTGTACTCACCTTGCTTTTTCCACACAGAGAAGGAAGATGTCAACCACGGTGAAGATCTGGACGAGTAGGCCGCGTCTTACTATCGTTTGCCTGTGGGCAGGCTTGGGCTTCGCTATTTATCAGTTTGCTTCTGCAGTTAATTCCTTTATTTACTTTGCCAATGAGCATTGATGTATGACTTGGCCATAAGGCCGTATCTTTTATTTAATATAATCAGTCATTTGTGCTTGGTATTTATCTTTGTTGTGACTGTGTGAACTAGCTAATCCTGGACTAGTGCGATTTACACAGAGGATCCAGGAGCCGTTACTCCGGGTTCCGACATAACCCCAACCGGAGCTATTTGGTGCATAAGGGGAATTCCTATAGCAGACAGTCTTCCTGTTCAGATCTGAAATTTGAGTTGTAAGCAAAGGTGAAATTTTACAATCCAGCATCCATTTTGTATAGTTTGCATCAATCCAGCATTTAAAGACTAGTGTTGGAGTTTTACAATTGGCATTGATTACGGCGTAAATATGACTCATTTTTAGGCGGCATGGGATGGCTTCCAGTCTTATATAGTTACTGTCAGCCTATTTTTTTGTCTCAGCCTGTTGAGCATATAAGTTCATCTGCTATATGCATGTGCTTGTACTTGCAGTCCTAGGAACTAAAACTACCTTAGTTCTTTTTCTTATTGATAAGAAACCTATCTTAGTTGGTTGAGGGCGTAACTGTACACCTAACCATCTAAGTTAAAGTGCTTATGGAGGCAAATTTGGGTGTCTATTCTTAACTAAAATGCTACTTAGTTCATAGGCTCAACATAGATAGGCACAGGACACCTTCAAAATACAAATACTTAGTAAAGTCAATACATCTCGAGATTAAATTAACCACCGGGAGTAGTCCATTAATTAGTACTTAGATGCTAGTGTGGACATATGCTCATGAAAGATGGGATGAAAAACAAGCGAGAAAGGCATCCATGGATGAAATCAGCTTTCACTACTCTTGGACGATAAACACTAGTGTGTCTTTCTTTGCTCACATTGCTAAGCAAAGTTTGAGACAAGCATTTTGACCTTGCAGAGGATTGGTTTGTGAGTTCCCAAGTAGGAGTGCCCCACCCAATAGATTAGGAAGGAAGCACTACTCTCTCTGTACTCTGTTTTTGACTTTGACATTCGTAGATGTGCAGATCCTGTTTCTATAAGCAGTAAGCAGACATTGCTTGCTAGCATTGCAATGTGCAAACCTGTTTGTATTAACAAGAGATAGCAAGCCAGCGTTGCAAACGATGTAGAGCACATTGCATTTCATTGCAGCGGTTTACGTGTAGAGCATTTGCATCTTATCGACTTTTCATTGTACTTGTCAAACCGATTGTGCGGTTTCGAAACTTTAGCTATGTCTCTAGTCGCTAACGTTATTCGGTAGCTTTACGTGGAAAGTAGCAGCCTCATGGTCCTTTTGAGCTTGTAATGCTTGCAAAAGACATTATCTATTTTCTCGCAAAGTTCAAACACTTATTCTTTCGGGATGTTTTATGAATCGACCTTTTTATATTACAAGCGTGGTTAGAGATCAGCATAGGTTTTAATCTTGTAAAATACATCTTGTGTGATATTTCCTCCTCGAATTAATGCAATAAGTATCAACTAATGATGGGTCATTCTTTGTTTTGATCAAATATGGAAGCTTTGAGGCACAACCTATTCTTTGAAGGAGAGCCAGCATTTCCATTGTGCGAGTTGTGTCCCAGTCTTTGTCCCAGAACAGCTCACACATTTTCCTAAAGAGTGTTGGCATCAAACCAGTGGCACCCTCCAAATCATCATCATCAAATGAAAGCGAGCTTCGGGAACAACTAGCAGCTGAAGCTAGGGCTGTTGTACAAGGTGAACTCGAAGATCTCAAGAAGAGAAGTGAAGAAGCTGAGGAAAAGCTGGCGAGGACACAAAAGGAGGTGGAGGAGTACAAGAAGCTGATAGAGACAAACAACAAGGCAATGGAGGAGAACAATGCGCTGCTCAAGCGTATCTTGTCCCTCAACAATGCTTCTTCGACATGAGCGCCGCTTGTATTTCTTTGGTCCGTCTTTGGTGATTTTGTGTATGCAATAACTTATGTTCTTTGGTGGAATGTGATGTCAAGTATGTGAACCGAGTTTAGTAGTGAACTTTTATTATTTGCATGTGATGTTAATGTGAACCAAGTTTAGTATTCTTTGATTAAGTTGTATGGTCCTTTGGAATCTGGATCTGTTAATTTATGGAAGCTTTTGGTCCTTTGAATATTATTTGCATTTTCTAATGAAATCGGCATGGTGCACTGTGATGATTCTGTGAGCTTTCGTGGCGAATTTGAAACTAATGCGTGGCGAATCGTAACCATACGTGGCGAAACGAGTGGACATGTGGACAATCCACGTCACTGGCCACGTCAACAGCCACGTCACATGAAAAGTCAGCTGCCACGTCGCCAAACACGTCAGCTGCCACGTGGCACGCCACGTCAGCTGCAACATGGCACGTTACGTCAGCTGCCACGTGCCACGCCACATCAGCTGCCACGTGGCACGCCACATCAACGACCCGGCGTGGCGACGCCGCCGTCGACCGCTGACGGACGGCGAGTTATGGCGAAAAGGTGTTCTTTCAATGACGAAAATAAATCGTCATAGAAAGAAACCACTTCTATGATGGTGACCTTTTCGTCATAGAAAGAGTGCACATCGATGACGAAAATTGTCGTTTCGTCACGGTAGGCCAAATGTGACGCGCTTTCCATGACGAAGCCCATATCGTCATAAAATCGTCACAAAACAGCCTGAGTGACGAATTTGGTGTCTTCAGTGACGAAAGCAAAGCGTCATTGTTGAACACATCCCTAGTAGTGACCGCCAGCCCTCACCAAGCATCCCCGAGCTCCGTTCTCTGCACCGGTGAGCTTCCGGTTGCCCCTAGAAGCTCCCCCGTCGCTTGCCTCGCTGCCGGCAAAACCCCGGTCGCCTCCGGTCGATTCCACTCGCCATCGAGTACGCACGGGGTCAAGTAGCCCATTTTGGGCGTCTTCCCGTGCGATTATGGCGCCTTCTGCCACCGGCCGACTTCGCCGTCGCTCGGTTGGAGGAGCCCTGCTCCCACGCGACTAACCACCAGTTAATTGTTAACCATTGTGGTTAGTTAGCGCAGGTGAGCCGCTAACCGATGGGCCCGGAAGAGTTTAATTCATAATGTTAGAATGACAAGTGGACCCCACCCGATTAAAAGAACTGTTAACAGCCGGCTTATAAAAAGAAGTCACTGCCGAGTGGGCCCCGATGTACTGTTTGCACAGTACCTCGGCCTCACACATCAGCCTCTGGCCCTTTTTACAGAATAAGAAAGTGAATTTCCTAATTAAAAATGCCATGGACCCCACATGTCATACACTAAGTTTTTCCGAAATTAAAAAGTTGTTTCGAAATTAAAATAAAACCGGTGGGACCCACATGTCAGAGAGAAAAATTCTCTCTCCTCTTTTATTTTTGGGATTTGTCCTGATAATAGAACTTCGGAGAGCTCGTTCTTCCTTGTCGTAACTCCGATTTGAGTGAAACTTGTTTCTAAAATTTTCTAAATCAAGACCTTTCTGTTGGTTTTAGTTTGGTTCAGTTTTGAGTTCATTTGCTTATTATTTTATGCTTATTTATTCTCTTTGTTTATTGTATGTTGTTTCAGTTCTCCCCGTTCGAGTAGAATTCGAAGCCGCCCCCGAGCCGCATGACGATCTGCCTCAGGACCAACAAGATCCTCCTACCTTAGACCAAGGCGAGTCAACATCTTGATCATTTTTCTCCTATGTTTAATGCAATCTATATTTATTTAAAATTACTCAAACTGCATGCGTTATTTCATGTACAAACTATGTGAATTATAAAGTAGTTACCACCCACTTGAAGATTTAGAATTTATATATCTGCACCTTCCGTAAAATCTGTCAACCCACATACATTGTCGCCCTAGGTACTACTGCTACTACTTTACATAGTTATATACCTTACTCAAATGCTAAGCTAGTCCGGTCAAGTCCAGGGGTAGTTACACTGATCATCAATCTTTAAACAAATATAAGAACTTGTTTTGGGATAGTCATGGGATGTACGTGACTGAGTATTTTGTTACAATTATTTTATACTTCTCAAAACTCTAAAACTTGCTATACCAGTCCGGGCAGATGGTAAGAGTGACTGGTGCCGATGTCGCACGAGAACTTGTGGTTTGTGGGATGAACTGCCTGGACAAATTAAGAACTGAATCTTGTGATGACCTCCTTGTGTAAAATAGTACAACCACAAGTCTATATGGGTACGACCTAGCTGATTAACTTACAAAGGTTTAGCTCGGATAACATCAGTGGTAAGTGGGCACCAGGGCATACTAGTACTCACAGTGGGATACAGGGCACTACAAGGAATCAGGTGTTTCGCAACGAGGGGGCTTCTAACTGTGGTGGATTTAACCCTTCAGCAGTGAAACCTCAGCGGGTGGTATCTAGCTAAAACGGGGTAAGGCAAAGGCTTTGTGATGAACTATCCGGGCCTCATGCCTAAGGAAGCATGTTGGCTATTAAGACGATTTATCTCTTGTGGGTAAAGTGTACGACCTCTGCAGAGAGTAAACTATTCGAATAGTCATGCCCACGGTCAAGGGCAGACATGGGAACTCGCTCGAGTTAGTTCTATTTTAAAAACTTTTGTGGGTGGGAAGAAACCTGGTTGGAGGGAAGTAGTCCATATTCTGAATTTCCTTGGAAGTTGGAGGGAAGTACTCCAGTGTTAGTATGGATTATCCAATCTAAAAATCTAGTATAGGTGGATGGAACCATGTAACTGGTGGATAGAACCAGGACCGTTATATACATACTACACAATTTAAATCCTTCAAAGAATACCTTATTAAAAATGCTAGAACTTAGGATTTGTAATTAAGTTATTTGGAACTGTTGCCTTGCGCAAATAAAAGAACCTAAGCCACCCTTGTGTAAACCTTGCATACAAGTATTTGCATTTTGTATGTTGACTCGCAGAGCACGGTTGTGTGCGCTCACCCTCGCTCTCTACCCCCTTTCTCCAGAATTCACAAATCTAGGACAGTACGAGTTCTATCAGGACCAAGCTGAAGAAGGAAATGAAGATGGTGGTAGTTAGATTAGGTTATAGTGTCTCCCCATAGTCCGGTCGACCAAACTAATAGTTGGATGCGTTTAAAGTTAGCCAGACTTCTGGTTAATATTATTCGCACCTAGGTTGTCCCGGTCGCTTGCATGTAGGGTGATGAGTCTCCCTCTTTTGCCCCCGTTGTTATCGTATTTGTGTACTAAACTTATTTGGTCTGATGGCCCCTTTTGTAACACTTGTCCCTATATGGGCCATGTGCACTCTGGTATTGTAATATTGCGGTCTGTATCGTGTATATATGAAATGAACCAGCAATGTACCTGTGAGCATTATCTACTGATCCAGAGAATAGTGCAATGTTTTCATAGAGGATTCTGGGTTGGTTTAAATCCAGGGTCCAATACTGGATGAGGTTGATATTATTTTAAACATTAAGCTCATAAAGGGTGAGAATGGGATTACTCTTTTACAATCCTATTATGTGGATAAGGTCCTAACCAGATTTGGATTTATGGACTGTAAGCTGGTAACCACACTCTATGATCCAAATGCAAAGTTACATAAAAACACTGGGCATGGAAAGGATCAGCTTAAGTATTCTCAAATAATAAGATCCTTGATGTATCTAACTAGTGCAATGAGGACAGACATCTCATATGCAGTAAGCAGATTGAGTCGTTATACGTACAATCTAGGAGATGATCATTGGACAACACTAGAGAAAGTACTCAGATACTTTAAGGGGACCTCAAATTTGGGAATATATTATTTTGGTCATCCGACAGTCTTGGAAGGATTTAGTGATTCAAACTGGATTGGTGACTCAGATGACATGAAGGCTATGAGTGGCTATGTATTCACTCTAGCAGGTGGGGTCGTTTCGTGGAAGTCTTCAAAACAGACTATCTTTACACGATCCACCATGGTGGCGGAGTTAGTGGTGCTTGATTCAGCGGCTATAGAGGCAGAATGGATTAGAGAACTCTTTTCTGACCTACCTGTATTGGAAAAGCCAATTCCAGCAATTCTAGGGCCTGTTCTTTTTGGTTGAGGCTTTTGGCTTTTGGCTGCGGCTTGTGGCTTTTGGGCTGTTAATACGAGAGATTACAGAGTAACAGAAACTCACATGCAGTTTTTGCCAATATAAATGAAGTCGGCATAGTATGTACTACAATTAACTAGTAGACCCTATCTTAAAAACACTTCATTTAAAAGCTAAAAACTGAAAAAGAACAGAGCCTAACCTACTGTGATAATCAAACCGTTCTGGTTAAGATGAAGAGTAGGAAGGACAATATGAAGTCCTCAAAACATATAAGGTGGTGACTTAAGTCGATAATGCATACCAGAGAGACGTGTGTTATTTCTGAAGAATACATCCAATCTAAAAGGAACTTGGTAGACACTTTCACTAAAGGATTGGCGCAGAAGGCTATCCTTGCACCGTCAAGGGGAATGGGGCTCATGCCCGTGTAAAGGCTCACATTGGTGGTAACCTATTCTAGAAGATCGGATATCTCGTGAATTAGGCTCTAGGACAACAAACTATGTGGGATTAGAGATCACATCTAACGGGTCACATTAGATGTGGTGCTCTTTTCTATAGGGAAGGTTGAGCTGTAGCTCTTAATGAATTTGATGTCTATATGACTTTGGGAATCATCCTACATGATTCCTAGAAGAATTCACCTACGTGAGTGTGATTGTGAGATCGCAATCAAAGAAATATAAGGGTATACTTTCTTGAGTACTCATGAGCTAGATGTGGGGATATGACCATAACATCCCAACCCGAGAAGGAAAAGGGCTTACCGCCCAGTATAGAATGTAACTAGGGTGAAAATCTCACACCAAGGCATTGGATCAAGGCGAAGTTATTCTTTGTCTGTGCAAAGTCATTGTCCTTGTTGCTAGGCTTCGGGTTCAAACCCGCAAGGTACCCATCGTCGAACAGCTGTATATTAAACAAGACTTTGAGCGTCTTTTATCAATTGATAAATTGGTGGGGACTATTGTAACTCCAGGGGTATTTTGGTAATTTTCTAATTGAGAAAAGAGAAAAAAGGGATGTGGGGCCCACAAGTCAGTGGGCCAAATGGAAGAGAAAAGGGGAGGAGACTACGTCTCTCTCTTGTGTGTGTATTCACTCGCCAGATCCGTCCTCCCGTGCATGTGCGCTCGCTAGATCTGTCCTCCCGTGCATGTGCGCTCACCAGATCCATCCTCCCATGCGGGCGTTTCTCTTCCGATTCGAAATCCTGGGGGCAACGGTGGCTCAATCGGTAGATCTGATCTAAGAAGCATCGATTTCGACGGAGAGGTAAGGGGTGCAGGTGGCCTGGGAGCCTCGGCTCTGGCTATTGGTGGCCACAGCGCCGATGGCCTCTACCCCTCCTCCTTTCGGCTATAAAAGGAGGTCGCCTCCTCCCGTGAATCGCATCGGAAGAACGGTGTGCACCATCTCTTCAATCCTCTCTTCTTCTCGATTTGGCTTCGAAGTTTGGTCCTTAGGGCTTCTTCGTTGGTTCTCAACCGCCAGTGGTGATTCTTGGCCCCTGGTGCTCAGCGGTGAGGCACTTGGCTGGTGCTTCTCGTGTGCTTGTGTGGCATCCCCTTCACCTCGGTTTTGTCGGCTTGGTTACCCCTAACAACAAAGGTGGGCATTGTATCTCTATGTACCTCACTCCTCTCTAGCTACGGCACAGAGGGGCGTTAGGTTTTTTAGGCCAGCACCTACAGGTGTGCCTTACCCGGTTCTTGTTGGCGATTTCGCTTCCACTAGCTTGATTCACTTTTGGATGACTTTGAGGGACGTCTGCACCATGAGTATTTTAGTTCTTTGTTTGCAACTATTGTGGGTTGTGCTTGTTTTATAATCTCTGGTACAAGTTCAAGTACTGGGAGACATTGTTTGCTTGTGGTTTGGTTTAAAGCTTGATGATGAAATCTGTGGTGCTTTCAGCTGTCTGTCACATTGCTCTTTGAATTCTTAGTTCGGTCAGTTAGTTAGATCTTGTTGCTCTATGATTATCTGGCATGCAACGGCTAGTATTCTGAATTCAGATCTGAATAGAAGGCACTCAAAGCCTTCTATTAACTGATTATTTATCTATGATTACTTTGAAGTATTGAGTATCTATGATTATGTTGTCTATTAACTGATCATCTTAAGCTATTGTTAGATTGCTGCCTTATAGTCTTTGATTTAGATCTTCTGTCATACGTATTGTTTTAAGAATTATAGGTTTTTTCCCTCGGCGCCTATGAGCAGTTTTGTTGGGAATTATAGGTTCCCCCCTCGACGCCTAGTAGCAGTTTTCTAGGGAATTATAGGTTTTTCCCTCTCGGCGCCAGGTAGAAGTTTTCTAGGGAATTAGGGCATGTACAATGCAAGATGCTTATATATAAATGCTTAAGAGCATGTACAATACAAGTGCTTAGAGAGATGCTTAGCAATGAAAAACTGATTTTTCTTGCCACATAGGATAGATAAGGTGCTTATTTTGAAGCATCGATGCTTAAATAAGTATCAGTGCTTAGTAGGTGCTTATGTGTATAAATATATCTATTAATAGATAATATAGCATCTAAGCACCAACGGAAAAGATGCTTGTATTGGAGGAAATAACTTTTGCATGGATGCTTGATGATGTAGTTATATTCTCTTTCTTTAAGCATTTATATATAAGTATCTTGCATTGTACATGCCCTAAAGAGAGAGAATATAGCCACATCATCAAGCACCCCATGCAAAAGTTATTTCCTCCAATGCAAGCATCTCTTCCGTGGGTGATTAGATGCTATATTATCTATTAATAGATATAGTTATACACATAAGCACCTACTAAGCACTGATGCTTATTTAAGCATCGAAGCTTCAAAATAAATACCTTATCTATCCTATATAGCAAGAAAAATTAATTTTTTATTGCTAAGTATCGCTCTAAACACCTGTATTGTACATACTCTCATAGCATTGCAACCGGGAGTGGCCGAACACGAAGAGGCTCAAGACGACCATTCGTGCAGGCTTTTCTCTCTCTCTCTCTCTCTCTCTCTGTGGATAGATGGATGGGGCGGTGTACTGGTGTGGCGATTGGCGCAGCACGGTGGGGGCGGGGGATACGGTGCTTACCCCTGTGAGGCGGGGACGAGGTGCGTTCTCTCCCTGGACGGTGGGCCCACGAATGGCAACTGCGTGCGGGACCACGATCGCAGTGACACGACGTTGAGATGCATACGTTGCGGATTGCTACGTGCGGCCTCACTTGGGGTGCTACACACACACCAGAGATAGGGCCGCATGTTGCGTGGGGCCCAGGTACAAGTCACTCGCCGGCGGGTCTACCTTCGCGGCGGTCTGTGGCGTGGCGCTTCGCCATACGTCCTCCCCTCCGTGTCAGTCGTAGCGCTATAGGCATGCTCTACTCAAATAGACAAATACATTTCGCGGAAAACGTTTGGCCGCATCGCATCGCATCTCCCTCGGCGCCTCGCCATGGTTCTCAACCTCAGCAAGGCCACGGACGACCAGGTCGGCGACGGCTTCAAGCTGTCGCGCTTCACCATCAAGGGCAAGGACCTCGCCGTGGACGGCCACCTTGTCCTCGACGTCCCCGCCAACATCCGCATCACCCCGGCATCGACCCTCGTGCCCACCGTCGACGTGAGCGGCACCATCCGCATCATCCCCCCCATGATCGACGGTCCCTTTCAGGCCTGCCTCAAGCCGGGGAAGGTGGAGCAGGTGTACGTGTGGCACGCCCTGTGCGGGAACTGGGGCGGGCTCCGGCCCGGCGCGCCGGGGCTGCCGCCGGCGAAGGTCGTCCCGCCGAAGCTCTCGCCGGGGCTGCAGCGCACCATGGAGAACCTCGCCGTCAGCAAGATCGTCAACAACGGCGTCGGGCTTGTGGACCCCAGGCGCGCGCACGAGCTCTACGAGGGCCTCCACTCCAACCTCCAGGCCTCCGGCATCGACGGCGTCAAGGTCGACGTCATACATGTAAGTCTCTAATTAAACTTTTCTTCTTTTATAGCTTCGATTTTATCACTAGTACGTGCTTACTGGATGGACACCGTCACTACTTAAATTGTGGCATTGATCCGTCAATCGCACTATCGGAATGTGGTGACGAGCAGATGTTCGCCGCCGATGCGCCGCCTGCCTCGACGTCAGCAAACGATGTCGCTGCTGAAGGCAACCGTACACCGAGACCTGCTTTCGCAATGCGCAGCGGTGAATTCATCCTCGACTCCGGCGCGCGGTGCCACGCCACCGGCGACATGGACCTCCTCGTCGACTTCACGCCTGCGCCGCAGACCGGCCGTTCCGTCTGCGTGGCCAACGGTTCTCTGCTGCCCATACTCGGCCATGGGTGTGTTCGTCTCCAAGGATCAGTCACCCTCCCCGGCGTGCTGTACGTTCCCGGCCTGGTCAAGAACATAGTGTCAGTGTCCAGGCTTTGCGAGCTCGATTACAGCGTCACCTTCTCCCAGACCAGATGCTTCATCAGGGAGGCCTGTGATGGCACTGTGGTCGGCGAGGGCCGGCGAGTCAACGGGCTGTTTCCGTTGGACTACCTGCGAGTCCCACTTGGCAGAGCTCGCTGCGCGGCCTGTTTGCGCCTCGGATCCGGGTGAACGCGCGACGGCTCGCTTGCAGGAGCACGCATGCCGTTTGCAACGTGCCGCTACTACTGATTCGAGTACGATGTTTGTGTGCAACCAGGTTGTCTGTTACTTTGGTTCCGATGTGCCATGTGTTTCTACCGAATAAAGTTCTCTCAGTGTTGACGAACTACGGGTTTTCTCTTGGCAAACTAGGCGCCTTTGTGCACACAAGAGTTGGGACCTTTTTCTGTTCGATTTGGGATGCAACTACATGAAACACAGGCACACAGCTAGATCTGCTTGTCCATGAACTGCGACGTGTTCATCGTTAGAGATCGCCTCGTCGGCGCCGGGGGAGGGTGGGATGCGATGTGCGGCGTTTGGTGGGGCTTGGGCCTGATTCCGGTGGTCTTTTGTGGGCTCTGGGTTGTCTGGCCTGGATGAGGTAGTGGCTGGTTTTATTGGGCCTTCTTTTCTCTTGTTCCTTCTCGTTTTTTTAGAGAGAGAGAGAGAGAGAGAGAGAGAGAGAGAGAGAGAGTTTCCTTGCTTCTTGAATCGTGCACAAAGGAACCCGTGGAGAATTGTCACGGCCACATCATACGATTGGTGACTACGGCTGGCCATGGCCATGGGTGATGAATATTAAGTCATCTAACGTGACGTGGACTCTTGAGCCATGTTAGCAGCTGGGCTTTAGAGGCCCATTTGCAACTATAGCATCGAGGGGCGAATTGAGAAGGCCCCTTCATTTTGCCTTTTTTCGGTTAGTTTTTACTTTCGACTTCTTTTATTAATTATTATTTATTAAATTAGTAAGTTATAGCTAAAATGCAATAGAATCTATTCCCCATCCCTGCCTTTTTCCTCCCCGAGTTCCTCTGTCTAGTCTTCCCCTGAACCTCTGCTATCTAACCCAAATTCCTTGCTCTTCCAAGTCTAAACTCTATTCCTTCTCTTTTGGCTACCAATTACCGATCGGGTTCGTAACGATTTTGTTTTTGAATGAAAAGCAGGAGAGCTGCCTTGGTTTCATTGATAAGTAGGAGAAACAATTAAAGCGAAAGCAAAGAAAGAAAACAAACTTTAGAGGGGTAAGCGCAGAGGTTTGCAAGAGTTAAGACTGCTTGATGATATCCTGCAAACGTTTGCAAGAGTAACTAAGGGCAGCGTTCAGATGTGATTCCTGCCTATTGTCGTAAGGCAGGGGAAACAGCATCAGATCGTAAAGGTATGGGTTCCGGCGTCGACAGCAATCTGATGAACTGTGTGCGACATTGTCTCCGGCAGAGTTACTGCTGTGCGTGTAAGACTCAAGAAGGTGGTGATATCAATCGTTTGGTTGTTCCGATGCAGCAGCAGCAGCAGCAGCATCGGTTTATGTAGAGGTCAGCGCTCGTGTGGCAATGACAATTTGATCAACTTTGAAATCTCCCGCAGGGTTAGCAGCATCTGTTCTGCTCTGCTCTGCTTGTACTTAGAGCATGGTTACCAAGACAGGTGCCCTGTTCGAATTACTCTGGCTGCATCAATTTCGCAAAAGCTCTCAATGGAGTGCTAGTCATGGAGGACATTCAGTAATGTTCATCTCTGTATAGAGCAATCTAACTCGGAAATCAGAAACCTCAATCCTTGTCATAACTCAGGAGCAGGAAGAAGCCACGCAGTCCATGTACTTAATCAAAACGAATCAGGAAGAAAACACAGTTGCATTGATTCGCATAAGCGGATAAAATCTTACAAAAGCGCAAAAAACCAATACCATAAGAGCCAAAACAACTTCGAAGCTCTTACACAATTGTTGTTTCGACCTAAAGGTTAATACCAGGAGGGCATCAGTACCTCCTTACTAAACCTTAATAGACATACTCGACACGACACAGCGTGGACGACGACCCCGACCACGGCACATCGACGGTCACCATGCCGTCCTTGTACTCGAACTCGGCATCCTGGCCGTCCACCCTGCACAGCCTTGGCCTCGCCGACGAGTACGCCACCAACTCCCCGGCGCCCTTCACCGCCACCTCCGCCGTCACGTCACCGCTCCCCTCCTTCCTCGCCTCGAAGGCCTGCACCGCGCCGCCGGTGTTGAGCATGTTGGCGAGCCCGATGGGCGCGAACCGGATGGACCTCTCCGTCGAGATGACCCTCACGGGAGCCACGACGAGGAGCTCGTAGGTGAATGGCTCGAGCGTCAGCTCCACGCCTTGCTCCGGGAGGAGCAGCTCCAGCTTCCTGGCCTCCACGAAGTACGCGGCGAACTGGGTGACGCCCTTGACGGAGATGGGGCTCTTGCCGCTCCTCCACTCGATGTCCGCCGGCCGCGCGCGCGCCGTCACGGGGACGGAAAACTGCGACGCGCACTTGTTCCGCCGCGCCTCGGGGCTCCACCCGCCGCCCTGGCAGTTGAACGCGCCGAGAACTCCCGAGAATTTATTCAGGTTCCATATCTTGAGCATGGTCTGGCCGTCGTGGAGCGGGTCCCGGAAGAGGCAGTCGCGGGTGGGGAGCGCGTAGTGGTCGCAGCGGAGGATGGTGCCGTCGGGGAGGGCGAGGCGGCGGAGGAGCGCGAAGTCGTGGCTGCCGACGGAGTCGCTGACGTAGACGGGCCCGCCGGAAACGGCACGGGAGGCGGCGTGGAAGGCGGCGCAGGGGTGGGTGGACTGGAACATGTCCCAGTCGGGGTGGATGAAGCTGCCCATCCAGAGGCTGTTGTAGGCGCAGTGCACCATGTGGCAGCCCTGCAGCCAGAAGGTGCCGTTGGGGTCGCCGGAGGGGTCGGTGCACCAGAAGTCGTCGCCGACGCGGCCCAGCGAGATGGCCTCCGTACCCAGCAGCATGAAGTCGTTGCAGTGCTCCATGCTCGCGATCACACCGTTGCCGTTGAAGTGGCGCCGGACCGACTCCGTCAGCCCCCGGAAGTAAGCCTTGGCAAGCTCCACCCGGCCGCCGTACTCCTCGCACAGCATCTCCAGCAGCTGCAACGCACAAGTCAATATCTTTTTCAGCCAACACTGTCAAAATCCTGGTTTTTAACTTTTTATCGATCGCAGAAAAATTAACATGTTCTTTTGCTGCTGTCGTAAGGCTAGATTAAATCTGTGTCAATAGCATTCTTGTGGTTCTAATTAAGCACATTAACGCGTGAGGGAGCAAGAAATCGACATGGTGCTGCCAAATGTCAAACGGGCTGTTTTCCCTACCGTTCAGGTCACTGACTGTTGAAAAAGTTGGAACTGTCATCGGAAAAGTAGAAAAGGATGGCCTCCGGAATTGAACATGACACAACATAAATGTTGTGGATCACATGTATTCTGACATTAATTTGGACAAGAATTCTGAAATATTTAACAGTTATCACATAAGAAATGCAGAATAGGACTGGATTGCCAAATGAAAACAGAGTATTTTGGCCTATGTGCTATGACCTACCTCAATTTGAATCAACTAGCCTGGGTTGCTCGTTACAATTGTGCGAATGTAACACGAAAATCACGTCTACAACTTGGTAGTGCTATTGTAATTGTCATGGCACAAAATATTTCTGCATATACAATCTATAACGGGCGGAGTTTTATAAGAAAAAGGAACACCATAGCGAAAAACTCTGCTCTGTAATGGATGCGATTTTCAGACCCAAAACTATGGACTTACGTGATCACTTTTCAATTAGGACAAGACTTCACAAAATTCTTTCTCCTAATGTAGCGCATGCAACTCTCAAACGGGTGGACCTAGTCGGTTCCCGGTTCATACGGTTATTAATTAGTAGGGAAACCTCGCGAACCCTGCCCCCTAGTCACGGGCACCGCTTACCGACATAGTAATTAAGCACATGAACAGTGAACATTCTTGTGCTAATCCATCCAGTAAGCACGTACTAGTGATAAAATCGAAGCTATAAAAGAAGAAAAGTTTAATTAGAGACTTACATGTATGACGTCGACCTTGACGCCGTCGATGCCGGAGGCCTGGAGGTGGGAGTGGAGGCCCTCGTAGAGCTCGTGCGCGCGCCTGGGGTCCACAAGCCCGACGCCGTTGTTGACGATCTTGTCGACGGCGAGGTCCTCCATGGTGCGCTGCAGCCCCGGCGAGAGCTTCGGCGGGACGACCTTCGCCGGCGGCAGCCCCGGCGCGCCGGGCCGGAGCCCGCCCCAGTACCCGCACAGCGCGTGCCACACGTACACCTGCTCCACTGTCGGGAACGTCGCCTTCAACTCCCGCACGAACCCGCCCATGCCGCCCTTGTAGCCCCGGAACTTGTGGTTCTCCTGGAACTTGATCAGCCGGCACGGCATCTGCTCGCCGGCCGACGTCCGGTTCATGCCCTCGGAGCCGTCGCTCGGGTCGTCCTCGTCGTGGCAGATGGACTGCCAGCCGTCGTCGATCAGCACGAGCCCCGGCGGGCACCCGCCCTCGGCGAGCCGCCGCACGCCCTCCCAGACGCCCTCCGGGTGCACCTTCAGGTAGAAGGCGTCCCACGTGCACCACCCGAACTTGTCCACGATCGGCGGCGGCGTCTTCTCCTCCAGCAGCCGGAACGTGCCGAGGTGGGCGCGCACCACCTTCATGGCCTCCTTGGCCAGCTCAAACGGGTTGTCCCCTGCGTGCAGATACAGGGCGCTCCGGAACACGGAGCCCCTGACTGTGGACGACCCGCTCTCCAAGCACACGTCCACGTAGTCCTCCACCTTCCCCGGCTCGAGGCAGGCCCGAAAGGGACCGTCGATGATGGGGAGGAGGAGGACGTAGGGCCGGCCAGCCGAGTCCGACCTGTCCAGGATCATCATCTGGGTCTCGTTCTCCACGTCCCTGCCGTTTGTACCGACCCAGTGGGTCGACCACCACACCTTGAAACGGAAAATGCTCATGAACCTTGTGTCGCGGAGCTTACCGATGGGCACCACGTGCCGGCTCTTGAGCGTCGGCGCGTCGAAGCCGAGGAAGCTGCCGTCAGCGGCGCCGCTCACGTTGGCGGTGGGCACGAGGGTCGACGCCGGGGTGATGCGGATGTTGGCGGGGACGTCGAGGAGGACAGGGTGGCCGTCCACGGCGAGGTCCTTGCCCTTGATGGTGAAGCGCGACGGCTTGAAGCCGTCGACGGCCACGTCGCCGACCTGGTCGTCCGTGGCCTTGCTGAGGTTGGGAGCCATGGCGAGGTGATCGGCTTTCTTGGCTCGCTGCTTTGAGAGAAGTAAAAGAGACCGAGGTATAGGCTTTGCTTGCTTGTTGCTAAGCTTGGTTGGTGCTTCGCTGAAGGGATGAAGCCACTTGGCGCTCAATTTATAGAGGGGTTGTGTGGGCCCCAAAAGGAAAGCTCCATCGATGAAGCCTTTTTATTCGGTGGTTTATGTTTGTCTTCTTTTTAATTTATAATTTATATTTTCTTCTAAACGAATAAACAGACAGCGAGCAAGGATCGTTAAAAAAAACCACTTCTTCTTCGTGAAGGTTACATGGAAAGAGGAGTAAATTTCGGATCTGTTTATTTTAGTTGAAACTTATGACTGTGGTTTATATATGTCCTAATCGTGTAAATTTTTCATTGGGTGATATATTACGCATGGAATATCTCGAGCAATCAATAGCCGATAGCGTAGCACTCTCCTAATTAATGACTGAGATCTTGTAGCGTGGATGATTTGTTCTTTTTTTATATCAAGTGGATGATTTTGTTGGGGGGATACTGTCATCATATCATGCCGAAATTTACTGCCCCCTAAGATTTTGCTGCGTAAATAAGGCACTGCATCCCAGCAATTTTCCACCATCGATGCGCATCCATGTTTAGGCGTATCGTGTGTACGTGCAATTTTGTGTTGATGCGGACGGCGCCTCAGGGCAAGTACAATAGAAGAGGTAACTGCTACCTCTAAGACTAGCCACATAAGCAAAAAGATTACATATGGCTCATATGAAGGTAGCTAATACAATGAGTAGAGTAGAGGTTACCTCTACTAAAGCACTCAAACATTTAATACTTACATAAATATATCAGGGGTCACCTCTTGCATGAGGGGTAGTTTATCTCTCTCTCCTCGTATAATGTGCTAGAGGTCACCTCTTGCATGAGAGGCAGCTTGCTTCTCTCTCTTCTTTTCTCTCTCTTCCACTTAGGATTGTGCTGATGTGGATTTCACTAGAGGCAACCTAGTCAGCACCATTGTACTTGCTCTCATAGCATCTTCAATAGTAACTTATGAGCTAGCTCTAAGCATATTATTTCATATTTTAATAGAAGAGAGAGAAAAACTATCTCTTGATCAAGAGCTAGTCTCATACACATATTCCAAAATTATGTGAGAGTGTCATGTGAGGCTATTTATTTTATGAGCTATGTGCTAAAAGTTAATACTATTAAAGAGGTTGTCTTAGAGCTAATAACTAACTCATACTGTTGGAGATGCTATCAGGGAACAGAGACGGACGGCGTCTCACATTCCATAACCGTGGTAATGTGCCGGAGAGCCGGCGAAGTAGAGTGCGTCTCGCCGTACAAATCAAATGGCTGGTGCAGTAAAATTTGCTGAAAATCTTTTGCTTCGGTCTTCTGTTGATGGTAGTTAACTGATTTACCAACCTTTAGACTATGGAGTAGTACAAATCAAATGGCCGGTGCAGTAAAATTTACAGGGTAATTTTAACCTTTAGACACAAGTGTTGCCATGTTCCGGAAGCGTGTGTGTGAACTCCAGGCTCCAGGTGCTTACTCGAACGTGCTCCGCGCCTCCACACGACACGTCGACTGGGACGTGTCCGAGGGCACGTGTCGTTGCTCGCCTTCCCAGTTCCACGTGGCACCCGCTACTCTCGGTTACTGATACGTTAATCACGTCTCGGGGTTAATTAACTTGCACTAAAAAAAAGAAACCCTCGTCGACTTGAGATTTTTGCCTCACCAAAAGGCCGGTTCTTTTGCTTTTTTTTCCTCCCCAAACGGGACACTTCTCCGAGCAGCTTTATGAAGCTGTTTATTCATACGACTTTTTAAATCTAAAATTATATAATATCTATTATTTTAAAAAAATGCAGATAAAAATTATTAGATATGAAAAAAACCAGTGAAAGTAACCAGAGCCAAAGCCAGCCGTCCAGGCCTTTCCGGAAGAGCCTCCGGGCCTCCTCCGCCACAATTCTGGACGTATGGGCGTGGGCCACATGTGGCTCCACGCGTATGATGCAATTTGCCCCCTTTTTTTTCTTCGAGAAAAAGGTTTGCCAGGTAGACTACTGTATTGTGTTGTACGTTGCAACTCTGGCGGTGCTGCACTGCTGCCCTTCATTTCAGCCGTATATCCCTGCGCAGCTGAGCGTTTCAGCCAATGTGAGGCTGTGAGTTATGCTCTGATTTAGATGATTTTTTATGCACAATATCTATTACTAAATCTTGTTTGAAACATAGGATATATATATATATATATATATATATATATATATATATATATATATATATATATATATATATATATATATATATATATATGATGGACCATATAAGTTGGTCCAGATAAGATTATGATGAACCACTATAATATTTATGGAGTGGTTAATTGGCTTTACAAAGATTGCACTCTGTCAGGATTGATTTAGGCAGAAATTAAGGATTTTGATATTTGAGTCATAGTTCTAGTTAGGTTACCCTGAGTCGTTGGATTAAGGATACATGATGCATGTCTTTGCTAATGTAGGTCAAGTTATGAATAACTTGTGTCTGGAAACAAATTCTTTGTCTTTGGATGTGTATGGTTGCTTGGAGTCAACTGCAGTCAACGACGATAATCGGGGCTAGGCACATAGAGAAGTCGAGTCCCAAAATAATCAAGGATACTGAGTGAGACGGTGAGCTCAAACATGGCACGAGAAAGGCGAGAATGTTAAACGCGAGTTTGAATGGTGGGATGGCGCCAAGTGGCTTGCACGGACTAAGTAAGTCGTGGTTCAGTGGAATCGGGATGAGAGAAACTTGGTGGCACGTAGCAAGCTAGTGGTGTACCTACATGCGACATGTATGTCGATTACTTGCAAAGGATGGTGATGACCGGGTTAACAAAGGGATATTTTAGTATTTTGACCAAAATACCGGAAACCATCTTAGATTAAAACCACGGCACATGAACGGTGCGTTGGAGAGTGGTTTATGTCAAGATGGAGTTGATTTGATAAAGGTGGATCAATGTTAAGGATTTAGCGGATGCACACTTATGCGCTTTCAAAAGCGTGCATAAGTGAACTTGAGTGAGCAAAACTCATATGTACGGGGTTAACGGGTTCCCCATTGTAATAGTAGATAGGATCTATTTTGAGGTATAGGTGACTGGTTGTCCATCTATAAAGGTGGTTGGGATGGAGACATGTAGGGTTAACCATCCAACACCTCTATCATGTGCTTTCTTGTTTAAGGTTACGGTTTGAGAATGGAGCACATGGTGTGCTCTTTGTCCTCCAAGGTGGAGTGGTTGTAAACCCAACCTTCTCAAGTGAAGCAATATATCAATCTTTGCATATTTTCATAGATTCGTCTTGATTTGTTTGTTTTGCTCTTAATTTGGTCTTAAAGTATGATTTCTTGATCCAAGAGTTTTTGAGTTAATTTATTTGATGTTTTAACTTGCTATGACATGTGAGAATACATCTAGACTCACCTTGGTCATCATCATCCTAGGAGCTAGTTATATTCACCAATTTTGATTTTGACTCGGTTTTGATGTAACCTTACAACAAACTGAAAAATGTCTCATTTTTGCCATGATTTTTATGATCGTTTGTTCGAATAGGTCCACAATACCCTAAAGATGATCTCTATAAAGTTTCACATCATTTCAATCTACAAATCAAAAGTTTCATTTATTTTTGTTTTGAATCAGAGTTGAAACAGTCGGTGTAGTTCTCTTTCTGGAATGTCTACCAGATTTAAGACCATGTTGGTTTTGACCATGATCAAGTTCCAAATCGCATCGCATCGTTTTCGACCTCATTTAGTCTTCCAACCGCTTCGTGTTTTTCCTACCACGTGGGATTTTCGACCACTCACTGATCATTGATTTCACTATTTGGTTTTTAAACTACCTCGACCACATCGGTCGCAGATCACTCATTGGTTTCCAACCATGTTGGTTGTTCGACCACTAGTTGGTTTCTGACCACGTTCGTAACGACCACATTGATCACTTTGGTTGTCGATTGGTTCCAACTACGTTGGTTGTTCGACCACTCGTTGGCGTTCGACCACGTTGGTTACAATCACGTTGATCACTTTGGTTGTCGACTGATTCCGACCACGTTGGTTGTTCAAACACTCATTTGCGTCTGACCATGTTGGTTATGACCACGTTAATTCTCGATCACTTTGGTTGCCGACTGGTTACAACTACGTTGTTTACAACCATGTTGGTTTTGACTACATCCATTTTCGATCACGTTGGCTGTGGTCTTAGTGGTTATCAACTACATTGGTTTTCGATCGCTTCCTGGTCATTGACCGCGAGAGGCTATTTCCAACTACACTAGTTTCCTATGTACTGTCAGTTTTCAACTACAGTGAATTTTATTCAGTAGTCAATTTTCGGCCACGTTGAACCTCCGACTACACTGATTTTCATCATACTGTCAGTTCTCGACTACGGTGATTTTCGTTTGGTTGTCAATTTCCGATCATTGACTACGTTATCATCTTTTGACCACATTATTTTTCTTGTTGTCTAGTTGTGTTTGACTTTGTTTCTTCGGTTTTCAAGTGGGATTTTAACCCTAACCTTCATAGCTTCGTAGCTATCGGAGAAAAGGGATAAGTGAATACTTGGGGGGAATTTAAATACACCATTCACCCTCCTCTATTGCTTGTCCGGTCTTACAATATATATTACGAGAGCTAGTTAAACCCTACAAGAATTGAAAAGGATAAGTAAATGAAAAATGTGTGCTGTTCAAAAGTGTTGTGGGTGTAGCTTTTGGCTAATTACGAGAGAGATTAAAGAGGTAAGAGACACTCGCATTAAGAAGTAGCTCTATTTAAAATAGCTCATATAGTAACTTTTACAAACAATTTATAAAAACCATTTAAAAAATCACTTTATACAAAAACCGTTTACTAAAAAACTAGCGTCCCGCTCATTTCAGCTTGACCTTTTAGTTTCTGGCTTATTTTTCACTATTCATAAATTTCATCTTTTTATGAACTTTTGGCTTTTTTTAGTTTCTTTGCTGGTTCTTTTTTCCCGTATTCGTTTGCGTTATTCGTGATGAGCTAACATATTTTTTTTATTTTTAATTTTTTAAATTTAATTACACTAAATAAGTCATCTTCAGCTACAATATAATTTTAAATAACTACGGTATAATTTTAATCATAAGCTACTATTTTTAGCCCAATCTGTGGGACCTAATTATGCGGCAAAAAGCCCCAGGCTGCATCCAAAGGTACGTACAGAGGGACCGGAGCTGGCCGTTGGCGGTTGACAAGTACTGCCACTGCTGTAATCAAATGGAGCTTTTCAACGAAGGCCCGTCGACGTGGCGAAGATGGATGGATGCGCTGCCTGTACGTCCCAAGGCATGCAGGTGTAGGTGCAAACATGCAACGACTACGCCCATTTCAAACAGTTTTGATCTTCTGTCTTCTAAGATAAAAGCTATTTAAAATATGTTAATTTTAATTAGTTTTTTCTTTACATTATTTATAAAGATATAATAGTTTTTTTATTTTTATTTTTTATTTTCTTTTAGTTGAATAGCTTAGGAAAAAACCAACTACCGCTATCATACTGTTTTAATAAAAACCCATCGAAATGCTGAATTAAACGGGCCTAATTCAACTAATAATCCAGGAGCCTGGAAAGCTTGGTCGGTGCAGGCCACGTGGGTGAAACGATCCAAAGAGTCAAACTGGCCAATGGAGGAGTAACGTACGTGCCAAGAGCCTAGAGCACCGCAACCAAACGGGTAAACTAACGCCACCGACCGATGCAACGTACCGGTGGAAATCCGAAACCGCGTCGTTGCAACGCTCCAGTGCACAACCGACCTCTCGATAGCGACCTGACCGACCTCCATGTACGACAGCTAATTCAAGATCCTATCCGGAGCACATGCCACGACGCAGAAACCGAAGCGGATAAGGTGGGGCCACAGCGGCAGTCGTGGCTGGCACCGGCACAACACACCGCATGCGGGGGGTTGTGGCCGGCCGGTGCCGCGCGTCCGGAGGAAGCTTCACTTGTTCGGCTCTCGCGCCGCGCGTGGTCTACCACCGTACGTACATGCCTTGTTGATGAGTCGCTTGCGGCGAGCTGCTAGCCATACTGGATGTTGACTGGTCACTTTGGGCCAATGCATGTCACTTTGATGAGTTATTAAACAGATGTGGTTGATGTCTTTTAGTTGCGTTTTTTAAGATAACGGTGGATGATATCCATGACGTTGAACTCAAAAAATTGTTTAAACCGTTTGAAGAAACTATTAAACTGTTTGAAGAAACTATCTTATTTATTTTTGCTCAAGGATAAGCCAAAGCCAAAAATATCCAAAAGCTGCTTTAAACTGGGCCGGTGCCACCGCCATTAATATAGTCGAAATGTCGGTTGGTGTGGGAAAATTTTGCTATGTAGCAGTGCCACAAACCGAGCTGTGTAATGAACCAAGCATTGACATGTGGCACGAAAGCACTATAGTCCTGTAGCAAAATACTGTGCAATGTAGAGAAAGCCTTTTTTTTGCGCTAGCACTGTTTTTGGCGTTTCCCCTATATTACAGTGGTGTTACAGTATCTATGTCACGTGTCAAAAAACTGGTTGACTCCGTAGGCCAATCTCAGTGGGGGTTTCATGAAGTTTCATGACATTAAATACACTGATATGGCATTGTATTGATGAAGAGAGAGATAATAAAAGTTTCATAGGAGTAGAAAGAGTTTCATGAATGAAACTCTTCTGCACTGTTTTCAAAATATAAATATGTTAAAAATTGAGATATGAAACCTCCACTCAGCCTGGCCTTATATAACTGGGTTTGTGAAACCGTTACGCATTTCCCTGGTCTGGCCGGCCACCTGCGTGTCAACACAAAACGAAGAATTAAGTACGAGTAGCATATGCGTGTGCAACAATGAAATTGGACTTTAGTGCGTGCGCCACGCCTGGTCGGCTGCTGCATTCACCAACAGGAGTCTTCCAGGTGTCTACATAGGATAGAGGCACGTACGCTACTGTTCTATCCAGCTCTTCTTGTGCCACTTGTACGAATCCGCTTCTCGTGAAATTCACTGGCCACAGGCGTATATACATCTGGCGCGGGGGAGAGAAAGATGAGAAGACGTATGCACGGAATCAGTTCTCCTTTGCTCAAAGCAGAAAGGGAAAAAGAAAGAGAGAGGGAAAAAGAAAGAGAGAGGACAAAATGACCTGGGATCCATATACTGTTAAGTTTGAGGGCATTTTCGTTTTTTCTCAATTTGTTTTTGGAATTAAAAAATTAAACGGGAGAGAGAATGGCCCAAGTGTCATATAAAAAAAAAGAGATGGAAAGGGAGAGGTGGCCTTTGGCCAGTTCTCCACGGAGCGCACGCCTATAGAGGTTTGTGGGGTGATTCATCTCGATCCCTACCCCTCTTCGGCAGTTGCGGGAGACCAGTGGGGGCGTCTGTCTCCTCTTCCTCTCATTTTAAATCGACTCAGGACTCTTCTCTTTACGCCTTAACTTCAGATCAGGCTTCCTTTGTCTTTTTCATCCTCCACCTCTACGGAGTAAAATCTCTAAGGTTTTGAGGTCTAGTGATAGTGACGTGATTCGGCACTCCATCTCCAGCAACCCGAAGCCTCGCCCTCGGCTTAGCACATTGGTAGGCCGTGCTTCGGTGAGGACAGAGCGTGGGAGTTGGATCAAAGCAGCAGTGTCTCAGGCTTTGGGTCGGGTCAAGGCTATGACGACGTCAGCGGTGCACAACGTCTAGGCAATGGCACGAGTGAGCCACGACGGCGCCGGTTCAGGTGTTGGTGGTGGTGGTGGTTTTGTGACTAGACCATGACAGTGGAGGTTTTGGTCGTGTTTTGTGTGGTATTCTCACTTGCCTAGCATTTGGCCGGCGCTAGGTTCTTAATCTTTTGTGGCGTTTTTTGACCCTCGACCTCATTACCGTGGTGCTTGTCGGTTCATGTGAGTGGCTTTGTATCTTTGAAAACCACACCATGATGAAAACGACAGTGATACGTTTTCTGGGACAATCTTGTTGAAAGCATCTAGACCCCTAAAAATGGTTTTGGTAATTAATGATATTATGTGAATATAGAACTAACATGTTTACTGAGTGTTTAGAAGGTTTAGTTCTGATAATGATTATGAGATGCATGCTAAGCGTCAACATAAATATCAGTGTGGCTCAAGATAAAGGTATAAGTAGTCTAGAATCCCTCTTGTTTTTACCGGTCTAAGGAGAAAGAGTGGTAGACCGGATTATAAGATAAATGTCGTACTATTAAGAGAGACCATGGCTAATAACTTGATAGAGTACTCTTGTGACATTGGATCAATTTAGGATTATGCATGCACTTAAAACTAAAACTGATAACCAAACTGTGCACTATCAAGAATATCAGAAGTATCGGAGTATAAACACCGGTACTTTCGCATTTCGAAAGTTCTATAAAAAGAGTGGTACATTTTTTTTCCAGAGAGTACCATCGGAATCACTTGGTCTCTTTGAAAAACGGAAACACTAGAGTATCAACGGTGGAACTACCGCATAGCGGTAGTACCGCAATCCTCGATACTTTTGGATCTTGGAAGCTTCGAAAAACCGAGCGGTATGTTTTTTTCTAGAGAGCGCCAATTCTTGGCCTCGAAGCAAATAGAAGTACCGTGCTGTAATTTTGGAACTTCCGAAGATCGGAACTACCACGACTATAATGGCAGTAGTACTGCGCCGAATTTCAACAGCTAGTTCTGACGTTCTAATATAGCCGTTACTGTTGCTATAGAACAGGTGCGGTAGTACCGACTTTTGCACTGTGGTACTTTCACTCGCATTGATTTTTTTAGAATTTTTTTTATGCAACAGCTATATTTGATTGGTGGGGGTATAAATACTCCCTCACTAGCTCAAGGACAGAGTAAGACACTACATTGCAACATCCTTGAGTATACAACATTCACTCTACACCTTAATTGTTTTGATTCCATTCATTTGAGGTAATTGAGCTAAAATCAAGTGCGTTCACCTAGGTTGATCTTTTGGCACCTAATTGCCATCAAGCAAAGTTTTGATTTATTACTTTTGGTGTTTGCCGGTACTTAGACGGCTTGACGGAAGATTGCAAGGTGATCGCTTCAAGAAGATTGTGAAGAGGCCCGTCGCTAACTTGAGAACACCGCGATAAAATATCGTGTGTCAATTGGTTACTTCTTTGTCTCTTTTTTCCACAATTATATTTCTAGCATTTTTATGATCATTGTGATTATCTTATTTACTTGTTCTAGTGATACTTGTAGATATTATTGCTTATGGTGTCTTAGACTTAATAGAATTGTGTATGTTTACTTTGCTTTGAAATCTTGTCTAGCTAAATTGTGTTAATTAGTTTTAGAAGGCAAAATTTTAGAACCTCTTATTCACCCCCTCTAATTAGTTATCCTTGATCCTACACTTGTTCGCTGTGTTTGTGCTTGTGTGTTTCGACAACCTTGGTGCTTGGCTGGTGCTGAGGTTAGGTCTTGTGCGGCATTCTTCTACCCTCGACGCATGTCTGTGGTGTTAGTCAGTTCATGTTAGTAGCTTTGTATCTTCGAGAATCACGTTGTAGTGCAAACGGTGGTGATAGGTTTTCTTGGAGGTTTTCTTGGATAGTGTTGATTTCAACGTGCCTAGCCTTGCTGCCTTCTAGACGGCTTTGAGTGCCGTCACCTCGTGAGTTGCTTTTAGTTCTTATTGTTATTGTGTATTTGTGAGCTGTTCTAGTGTACTTTCGTATTTGATAATTGAATCAGTACTTCTTAGAGATAATTGCATGGTAATATATGGAATTGAGAGATTGCTCGATGACGATTTTCAGTTTATATGAGATAGTGATGATGAGTTGGTATATTCTGCTAATTGTTGAGTACTTGACGACCGTCTTAATTGCTATCGTGGTTTTTGCCATAGCTTTAATCATTAACTAATTGAGATACCGTTCGATGTTGCTTCTCTCAAGCTTTTCTGAACCATCGAGCACCTTCGTGGTGCGTTTCGTCTGCTCCATGGCCACTAGTAATTCGCTAGCACGGTATCCTCCAGAGTTCCAGTGCCGAATCGAAAGGCCAAAGTGAGCGTTTCTTTTTTCTTTTTTTTCCTTACAAAAACAAGAAAAGCGAGCATTTCTTTTTTTGCTTACAAAAACAAGCAAAGTGAGTATTTCTACTGACTGTAATAAGGAAAAAAGATTCCTCGGCAGTGAGCCCTCGCAAAAGAAAAAAAAGCAGTGAACAGTGAGCAATTTAGCTGCATGCTCACAAGAAAAATCTGACAAAACGACGATGAAAAATATCAACCTATTTATTTGTTCGAGAAATATTATAAACCATAGATCGGAAGAATTGGACCTCGTCTCACATCAACTGGCTGGCTGATGGGGAAACACGGAGCACGCGAGGACCACCACTGCAACTAGTTGCTTGTTAGGATTCTAGCTATACACTGTCTTTTGAACTTGTATTTATAAAAATAGTTGTATACACATAGTATTAATAAAAATAGCATTTCTACCATTCAGTCACCGGACGGCAGCACTTTAGAGGTGACACGTAGCACCTACCGTCCGGCCACCAGACAAGCCACCTGCCATCCACCCATAAAATGGCATGTGATTAAGCTACCTAATTAGTTGGCTTAATTACCTGTCAAAATTCGTAATTTTATGCTATATTTGTTTGAAGGAAAAAGTCCAATTTACTACCCCCAAGTATAGCATAAGTCTATATAACCCCCTAAACTTAGAAAAGGTTTACTTAACCCCCTGTTTATGCTAAACCAGATCAAACTTCACCTTTCACTTAAATCTAAAACCAGATTTGATGACATGGAAAATTCCAGCTTGGTTTTGCCGACTCAGAATGACATGTTGGAGCCCCCTGAGTCCTCCATTGCTATGCTTGTTTCGATGGGCTTCGATGCCAGTGCTGCAAGGCAGGCGCTCATGCGAGCCAGAAATGACATTAATGTAGCCACGAACATCCTACTTGAAGCGCGATCTCGTTGAGCTAACTTATTGCAACTTTACTGGAAAACATTGCGGGCAGAACTGGTTATATCCCAAGATGAACAACACTTTGCCGTGCATTCGACAACAGATCGGTGGACTGGACTGATGGTGCGCTGTTAATTTATTCACTTGCTGCTACCATGATTTGGAAGTTCAACATGTTTCTTCCTAGTTGACAGCTTAGAAAGTCAGCAAACATTTGCCGCAGTTAGTGTGATAATGACAATTAGATTTCTCCCACCTCACAGAATGTACTATTCCAAATGCAGCTTGTAGGATAGATGATATATAAATATTGCAATCATAGTGTAAAATTCTTTACCAATTTGCAACTTGGAATCCGTTCCAGCATGGGCACATGAATCAGGTTGAGTTAATTGGCATAAAACCAGGAGCCAAACATGAGTAAATTCATCATAACACATGACTAACTTTTTAAATAAAAAACAGGCTAGTTTCAGCATAGTATGTGAGCAACTTTTTCCATAAAAACTGACTGTACATCGTAGCACTTGACCAACATTTCTTCATGAAAAAAGGACTTTAGCATTGATATAGTGACACAACCAGGAACCATATCAATGGATCAAGTCTTCACATAAATGGAGTTAATTGCTCTGACTCCCTGTAGTGTCTCTTGCCTTCTTTTGTGGCCTATTGCACTCCAGTACCTGGACAAGAAGTATCAGTTAACAACACTGGATGAATTCTTATGTGTACAACATAAGAACAAGAAATGTTACTTGCCTCTTTGCCTTTCTCCATAATTTTTCTCTTTGACTTAGCATTAGGTCCACATGTTCTACTGTTGTGACCTGTTTTGTGACACCTACTACATTTACCTTTGGAGCCCAGCTTTGACATCTTTGTGGCCTTTTTGGCTTCACCTTGTTCCCTTCTTCTCTCTTTTCGTGGCCTGCCCGGCATCTTTACATAGGCTGGAGGCTTTGGCTTGCGATGGTCTATTGGCCACTGTTGCATACCCTCCATTGGCATCATGCAGTGATCATATATCTTGTTGTATTGCTCAACTGAATAGCAATCTGCAATGTAATCCTCAGGTTGTTTGGAACTGAGAAAAAGTGTTGTGATAGCATGAGCACATGGGATACCAGCCAGCTGCCAGTACCTACAAGAACATGTCCTTTTCTCTATGTCAACTATGTACCTTTTGTCCCACTCTTTCACCTCAAAGCCATCTTTCCCATTCCAAAGTGCAGAGCAATTTTGTGCTAAATTGATATACTTGTTGAGCTTTTGTAAAATGTTCGGGCAGATCCTTGAAGACCAATTGCTTGACTTCGTTTTATTTTGTTGTATTCTTACAAACACCTTAGTCCTGATGCCCTCTAGCATGGAAATAATAGGATAAGCCCTGACATCTACTATCCAATTGTTGAAGCTTTCACACATATTGTTATCCACACTATCACAGTTAGATCCTAGGTTGAACCATGCTCTACTCCAGTGCTTGGGGTTGGTGCTCATCATGTCCTTGGCACCTGCAGGAGTTAACTTTGCTAGCTTTGCTCTGCATAAGTTAAAGAAGGGAACACTTGATGCCTTTGCACATTTCCAGAAGGGCTTCTGAAATTCTTTATCCCTATAAGTCTTTCTCCAGTTGGCATAGATGTGTCTTGTACACATCCTATGCTCAATGTCAGGAAACAATTCTGCTACTGCATTGAGAAGACCCTACAAGCACAAAATGCAATTAGTACACAAAATTCTAAAGTATCATAGCACCAAATGCAATTAGTTCTTTACCTTTTGCTGGTCAGATATTATAACCCATCCCCTGCCACCTATGGTAATTTGTATATCCTTCTGTAAGAGTCCCAAGAACCATGACCAAGAATCTTCAGTTTCTTTCTCTACTACTGCCCAGGCTATGGGGTAAATCTGGTTGTTTGCATCCCTACCTAGAGCACATATTAGTTCACCATTGCAAGCTCCCTTGAAGAAGCACCCATCTACCCCCAATCACTTTCCTGCACCCAGATCGGAAGCCATTTTTGCAAGCATCAAAGCATACATAAAACCTCTGGAAAACTGGGTCCTCGTACTCAGGATCCAAACACACTGCAACTGTGCTCCCTGGGTTGCTTTTAAGTATTTCTGCCTGGTACTCAAATATCTTTGCATACTCTCCTTTGCATGACTCATATATCCTTCTCATCACAACACCCTTTGCTCTCTTGACCTTGGATATTGACACATCGACACCCATGTCAAGCAACACAGTCTCCTTGATATTTTGAAGCTTCCAAGATGGGTTTGCCTTTATTATGTGCTCATATTTTTCAGCTATTCTTGCCCCAGTGACAAATCTATTGTCCTTCCTTTTGGGGCAATTATGTTTATCATTGAATGTCTTAACTTGAAACCTTTCACTATTTGTCTTGTTAGATGCAAATATGAACCAAGGGCAGCCCTTCCATGAGCATTTAGCTCTAATCCGACTTTTCTCATCCTTTGGAAAAATCAAGTGCCTTTGAGTAGCTAGACCATATTTGATCAAGGCACTCTTAAAATGCGCCCTGCCACTAAAAGTCATGCCAACGCAAAAGTTTGGAATAATAGCTTCACTGTCATAATTTATAAACCTGCTCTTCCTTCTTATTCCTTCACCTTCATCATCTTCCTCGTAGCTGGCTTCTTCACTTGAGTCCATCATTGGGGGGTCAGGGTCATCCAGTAAATAATCTTCTTCATCACTTTTATGGATTTGTACCTTACTAATACTCACTTCCTGAGATGTTCCAATACTGATAGATGGATTCTTCCTCTGGTTCCTTGCATTCATCATGAACTCATTTGCTTCTTCATCATCTTCTGATGGATCCTCATCACCTTGCACAAAATCACTATCTTCTGACTCACTCTCATCTTCTTCATCAGTGCCATTCGCTTCTGCACTTCTCTCATGAGAACAGTTACCTTCATCTTCTGGGCTCCTCACTGGTTCAACATAGAGTGACCTCACAGACTGAATATCCTTAGTAGATTGATCCTTGCTTGGACTACTCAAATTGGCAGCCTTGTTCTTTGGCTCACATGTCCATATGGCTAGTTCACCACCTACAAGCTTATATATCTCGACATAAACTTCAGCTACTCCACCGTCTGTGATAGAGTCAGACATGAGATTGCAACTTTTATCATCTGCCAACCTCCTCAAACCATTACTCAGATCAGCACCAGGGAATAGCCAGTGAAAATCCACTATATCTTCCACTGTCAAATTGACATGATCACCAAGAAAACCCCTCAACTCTGGTAGTGATAGCTTATCCCTCTCTATGTGTGACAATTCAACTCTGCCATGTACATATTTCAATGAGTGGCCATCATAATCAAATTCGCCTCCAAAGTGAAATCTCACGAGCAGTATATCCAGAGGGTCCATATTCCTTGTCTATAATTGCAACAGCAAAGTATCAGTAAAAAAGAATTTGAACTTTATAATATTACTATTACTCTCAGGATTGAGAACTCCCCATAATTAAAATTATTTCACACCAATCGAACCCAAACCCTAGACTCCAGAGTAGTTGAATGAGCCAAATTTGCATTGCAAAAGGGATAGGGAAACACACCTTGTCGTGTTGTTCTCGCTGATCACCTAGTCTGTTCCGCGATCATCCAAGGAAATTGGGCCTCTGGCAGCGCTGCAAGCAGAGAGAGACGCGAAGGGAGGTGGCTACGAGCGAAACAGATCGCGCAGATACAAAGAGCAACACGTGAGGGAGGGTTATGGACCTAAATGTTCTTGCCACGTAGGAGCGCTGACATGTCCATGCCACCAAGCGAAACTGGACTACCATCAAGCTAGGTCATCAAATCTGGTTTTAGATTTAAGTGAAAGGTGAAGTTTGATCTGGTTTAGCATAAACAGGGGGTTAAGTAAACCTTTTCTAAGTTTAGGGGGTTATATGGACTTAGGCTATACTTGGGGGTAGTAAATTGGACTTTTTCCTTGTTTGAATTTTTAAATATAGCAAATGAGTTAAAAAATTATGAAATTCTATGCATAGCCTGCTGACACAACATGCTTCATTATGTAATTTTTTGGCAATTTTATCCACTCTGAATATTGCTAAAAAATTCATACGATTTTGATATTTGCAGGAGTTGTTATATATAGCAAACGAGCTCCAAAAATTACAAAATTTTATGTGAAGCCTCCCGACACAGTCGACATAATTGTGTAATTTTTTTTGAAAATTTTATCTACTCTAAATTTGCTATGTTAATTCATATTAATTTAATCATAATTAGCGATATATGATGTTCAGCCATATTTTGCGGTGTGTGAACTCTATTCTTCACATATATGTCAGTCCGTTACTGCTATCTTTTCTTTTCCACTATGTCCTTCACACAATTGTCACTCTGTTCGTGTCATCCCCCCTCGCGCGCTCCCTCGTCCGCACTGATGTCGTTATATCTGTGCCATCCACCCTCGCCCGCTCCCTCGTCTCCACATTTATCAGTGTTTCCATGTAGTCCCCCCTCGCCCGAAGTGCTGCGCATCGATGAAGAGTCCTTAATTTGCGGGGTGAACACACCGGATTCTCTTTTCGCTCGGTCATAAATACGAACTTCTCGTAGTTAGTTATCGGTCATTTGATTCGCTCATTGCGAAGCGCATTCTCGTGGTCGTCACTCAAAATTAAGAGTGCATAGCTAATTATTAAGGACGTGGCAGGAGGACGCGCCTTTGCTGATTTCTTCTCTCGAAAGATAGGTAATTTTTATCTTATACTTTCGACGTTATTTCCGTAGTCCTAATTAATTAGTGTTATTTAGTTAGTCGGAATTAATATAGAATACACAAGACCTTCGGACACTTAATGAAGGATTGCTTCAACAGACCGAGCTCGTCTGGTTATCAGTCAATGTCATAATTTCATGTATCTTTTAGTGTATCGTATTAATTCATATTTGTACCAATTTGATATGTAATTGGCAATTAATCAATTGATTACCTGAATGATTTACTCCATAATCTATTATCGCACATGCTGTCTGTAATACTATTGCGTTTTTATTTGTACTCATTTGTATGATGTACGTTTGTTGTTCAATGCATATCGACCCCTCTAACTTAATGCACGCGATGCAGCGTTTGAACAGTCCACTCAATAAATAGTAACCGCAACGATGCGTACGCCATGCTTTATGAGATTGAACCTAATCACAAACTACAAGGAAGAGTACCGTGCTAGTAGCAGTAAGAGAAAATAAATTATTGGCTAATTGTACCCCAGAATGTGGGCATCGGAAGAAATGTCACACGCCATCGAAATGGCCTTCGACAACCTGCACGACCATGTTCTCCCTGTGTCTTCATTTCGACTATACCGATTGAGCCCGCCCGTTTGGCATCAAGCGGTACTTAGGGCCGAAGTCCTTCCTACTTTCCATGGGAATGTCTTCCTTGGTGACCCCGCTCCGACTAACCCTTTGGCGTCTGCCATGCTATGTTACTGTATGACGGAAAATGTTCTTTTTCCTATAAAAAGTGAAACGCAGTTTAGATGAGCGATTGCGAGAGCTCTGTAATTTTTAGAGTTCGTTTGCTGTATGTAATAATTCCTACAAATATCGAAATCTTAAGAATATTTGAGCAACATTTAGCGAGGATAAAATTGTCAAAAAAAAATTACACAATAAAGTATGTTGTATCGGGAGGCTGCGCATAAAATTTTCTAATTGTTTGAGCTCATTTGCTATATTTAAAAATTTGAACAAATATAACTTAAAATTACAAATTTTGGCAGGTAAATTAGCCGGCTTAATCACCTACTGTTTTGTTAGTGGATGGGGCAGGTGCCCTACCGTCTGGTGGCCTGGCAGTAGATGCCACGTGTCACTTCCGGAGCGCTGCCACCCGTGACTTAAGCACCGGCAAAAAAGCTCAAAAAAAGTCAAAAGTTCAGAAAAAGACGAAATTTATGAATAGTAAAAAATAAGCCAGAAGCTGAAGCTGAAATGAGCGGGTTAAAGTCGGAGGAGCGTTTGCGTGTGCATGCACCGGCCGCGGCGAGTCCGTGTTGGCAGCACAAATTGCACTGCATGCTCTACTCGGCTCACTCTGGGAGGTAACCTCTCAAGTCTCAACTAGCTGATTGGGCTTGATGATTTTCAGAGTTCATCACCAGTAGTAGGAGTATTTGGTGTGACTGTAAGAGGATCCACTTGTTTTGATTTTGACTTGGCCTGGCCCATAAGGGCAGTTCCAGTGCTCCACGTAGGATAGTGTTTATGGCATTAATTAGATTGCCATATAGGAGTTTTAGGGGGTGTTTGGGACTACTCCACTCCACATTTTTCAGCTCCGCTCCACGTTTTTTAGCCAAACAGGTTCAGCTCCACGCACTCTGTTCGAAGAAAAAAAGGTGGAGTTGTGAGAGCACCTAAAGGGGTGCTCCACAAACTCTAGGTTTTTTGTGAAGCTGCTCCACGGTGGAGTTTGTGGAGCAGTCCCAAACACCCCCTTAGATGATGCGGCGCTATATTAAATAAGAGAGAGAAGAAAAAGAGGAAGAAACTGAGTCTCATGCAAGACCTAGTTTCTATGAGAAAACCAATGCAATAGACACTACCAAATTTTGCATTGGAGAGATGGTGGTATCTTCATGATAGATGGAGAAAAATTATGATTGGTGGAGAGGAGAGAGAGATTTTGATGCTTAATTAATTGCTTGGGTTATAAATAGACATGGTGCATTGGAGATAAGAGCAAGTCTTATAATCTGACCTTCAATTGGTTGTATGAATACTTCTGACTCACTTATCACCTACTCATATAGTAGTTCTGACCAGGTGAAGGTGTATGACCTACCCCTTCCTCTCACAAAGTTTCTTGGTTCTTGTGCTTCAGCTGGCTGTAAGCTTACAGCCCACCTCTCTTCTCTCTTCTCCACCTCAGCATACAGCTAGCTTACAGCCTCTTATAATACTTGCTCTAATAGTATCTAAAGTAGTATCTATATGACATGGTATAGATAGAAATTACTTAAATGGTTTCTGTACTGGAACTGCCCTAAGTGGGCGAGGGAATATTGATGCAAGATGGACTTAGATGTTCACGAGTCAGAACAAGAATTCGTCGGCAGCCGGTAGTAGTTGTTTTCGTCGTTACAGTAATGAATTTGCTCTGAGCAAATCTGGACAAGGTCATCTGTCGGAATGCAACTAGTATAACAGGATCTGACCAAGGAGGACCGCTCGTTTCAGCTTTAGCTTCTAATTTTTAGGTCAATATTTCTTAATTTCGTTTTTTTTTTGTGCTTTTTGTCTTTTTTCGTGTTAGTTTGCATTGTTCATAATGAAATAACCTATTTTTCTATTTTAAAAATTTTAATTTTAATTATGCTAAAACATTTATCAGCTATTATAATATAGAATAAGTCAGCTATAGTAAAAAAAAATCAAAAAACACAAGAAAACCCCATTGAGCAGTTTGGTCCTTCAGTGAATATCGCATCATCGTTCAAGATGAATATTTGTGTGCCTGGATGCTCGGTGATAAGCATTTATTTATGTGTTGTTGTGCCCTGTCTCTGTGGGAATTGACCAAGGAAGCGGCAAAGTCGGTCACCTTCTTTTAGGCTTTTTGGGTTTTTATTTTTAACTTCTTTAAAAACCAAAATAAACTGAGTGATTTTTAAAAACAGATTTTTCAAATAATTTTTCAAATTCAAAATCATATATGTTACCGATATCGATATTTTCAGCATCTGTTGCTGTCTTAAAAAAATATAGATAAAAAATCATTAGACAAAACTAAAAACTATCAATCATAACCGAAAAGAATAGAGCTGCCAAGCCATCAAGGAACCAACAACAACGGAGTGCCGTGCCACAGTAGTAGGGAAATCAACGGAGCTATCAGCTTCCATACGTAGTCCACATCCATGTTCCCTTCTCTTTTGTTTACGAAGAAAAGAATATGGGACGAAAGTTCAGGAGGCATCTAGCTAGCGTTCATTTGGATTTTCTTTTTTTGAGAAAGTAATTTGTTTGCCCTTTGTGGTCCACAACCAGCGTTTCTTTCAGCACCTCCTGCGCTGCTTTCGCTCGCCTGCTACATGAATTAGTTCACGCGAAATTCTTGAGAAATATCAAATTAATATTTTGGAGGAATCGTACCGATTCCTACAAAATCACGTAAAACTTATGTGTTCCAAACTGGCCTGATCTTTCCAATTTGCCAAACTCGAGCAGCCGAGCACATGACCAAAGTTAGGCCCAAACACTTGGGCCTACCCAAGTGTGGGCCCCATCTGCAGTCTCAAACAAAGCCCAGAAAGCCACTGCCAAGCCTGGCCCAGGTGAAGAGGTGCCACGTAACAAATGGCCCTGCCCAGTGTGGCCACCCCCACTAAGATCATGTTAGGGCATCTCCAACTGGTTTTTTATCCTGCTCTTCATTGTATATTTACCTAATATGACTCAAGAAATGGACTCCAACCGGTTCTTTATCCTCCTCTTCATTTTTATCGAGTCGCTATTTTCTCCCGGCCGCTAGCTAGATTTGGCGAGCGCCTCCTCACTCGCTTCTCAAATAGCTAGGCCATTGGAATGCTAACTCAAATAGAGAGTTGAAAATAATAGCTAGCCTCTTCATCCTAGGAAATAAAGAGGGAGAAATGACTGATGGGATGGAGTTGCTCTTAGATCGAACTGGCCCCCAACGACACCCGCTGCTATGTTCTCTTGGGCTTATATAGAATAGTATTAGACTTCGGCTAACAAGCCGAAACAAACAGAAGATTTTTTTAAACAGTTTTTTAAAGTTATTTTTCAAATGGCTTTCTAAATCTATTATCATGTGTGTTATTTATGTCAATATTGGTATTTCTTCCATCTCATCTTAAAAAATATAACTAAAAATTATCAGACATACTTAAAAAGCATTGGCCACAGTTGACATACTTAAAAACCATTGACCACAGTTTGAAATAACAGGATGCTCACTTTCCCAGTTATTTTTGAAGCACATTTCCTTCGGCCCATGAACCACCACGACGAAACCGCTGGGGGAAGCGGCGCGACGCGCACGACGGTCGTCTCGAATAGGAGGTGCTCCTCCGGCGAGCGGCGGCGATGGACGGGGACGGCGGCGAGGCCGGGGAGGAGAGAGGTTCCGGGTTCGAGTGGGACGCCGACTCCCAGCTCTACTACTACGGCAGGTTCCCCTCGTGCCCCTTACCGCTTGCTTAGTTTCTCTCTACAGGCCCCGATGCTTCGCACTTTGGGCGTCGTGAGCAGTTGCTGCTACTCGGACCCGTGCTTGCATGAAATTTTATGCGTTTGTAATTTGTGGGCGTTGTTGCTTGCGCGTGCAGTTTGAGCTGCGGGCGTTGATGCGTAGTATGGCCATTTTGTTACAGAACAGCGTAGGCCTTTTTTTTCAGCTTTTAAAGCTGCCTTTTGTATTTTCTACAGTAAATATGTTTTAAACAGAATATCTTTTTAAGATGATGAGATCTATAAGTTGATTGAAATATACACTATAGCGACTATATTTATATCGATCAAAACCACATGCGAATTTCTGTTACTCTGTGCTTTGTCTAAGCTATAAGCTGTAACCATAAGTCATAAGCTGTAGCCGAAATGTTGGAAGTTACCACAAAATTTGGGGATAGTAATTATTCACACTACTTGCGATTATGTGCAATTGTTGATTAAATCTCGTGCAGTTGTGATTTCTGCTTGAATCCATGCTTGTCTCTGCTGTTATGCAATTGGGAGTTGAATCTCTCCTGCAAATATGCTTAATTGCGCACACGCTGCAGCCTGAAAGGTTTTTTTTATGATGCATAGTAATTAGCAGTACGATAGGATCGGGTTATTGCCATCTCTGAGACATCTCTGAGATTTAAGAGTGTGTTGCCGTGTTGGTTCTGTGTAAATAGCTGGTTGTTAATCATATGGAGTGTGCTTTAAGGTATCATCATAACCGTCTGGGTGGCCTTTTTGACTGAGCTAATGCAATTATCCTTTTATATCCTTATGGTATATAGAGGTTTGGTGATAAATGGATATACCACTCACCTCATTCTTACTTGCATGGCGAATGACTTGGCGGAGAATATTGAGTGCAAATTGCTAGCAGTTTACGCAGCCTTTCTTTGTTCCCTTGCTTTCATAGACCCAATTCATTCATTAGATACAATTCAAGATATAGAAGGCCTTCTCCGTCTAAACCTCTTCTGAATCCTTTGTTACTTCAGCTTATTTGATTCGTTTTAAGTATTGCTTCTTTTCTTTCACTTTCCATTTTGGTCACTACCATTGTTATGCTTTGAATTTTACTTCTGATATTTACGTGAATGTATCATTTTCAGTACTGGGTTTTAGCATGACCCTGTCGCTGGATGGTACTGCAGCAGCAGAGATGGGCAATACTACATCTGTGATAATGGAAATTACATGCCCTGGATGTCAGATGCGGTAATTAGGACTTCAGCTGGTTCCTCCAAATTTCGCAGCTTGTCATTGGCTCATGTGTCTTTTATACATCCATATTCAAACAGGGCAATGAACCCAAAACACATTTTCCATGCGATGAAGCTAACCAAGTTTTCCTGGAACACTCTTGTAATTGTCATCATTTGAAAATGCCACAATTTTTGGGGACATATTTATTCAGCATATCTAGCTTTGGCTTCTGTCTTGGTCTTCATTTCTTTATAATCTTACTATCTTTCCGTTGAAAATTTTGAAAAAGGAACATGTAATCTTGTAATTCAGATCACTGACACTAATGACATGTAAAATCTGTGAAAAGGGGACCTGTAGTCTGTAAATTTGGGGTTTTTTCTAATAGAAAATGGGCCAGACTACATTTTTTGGGAAACAAATTGTGGAAAAAATAATTCTTTGTACAGTCGGCATTGGAAAAATAATGTGATTGCTTTTCATGTTTAATAGCAGGATTGGAACCAAATATACCAGGTGACCAGAATGAAACACAGCAACTACCATCAGAAAGGTTATTTCATAAAAAAAATGCCTCACTCTTATTTGATGAACATTTTTGTTATGGCTAGGGCAAATGGCGGATCAGAACAGGGGCTCCCGTAGGGAAGCCGGCAACCAAACGTTGCTCAGCTTGATTCCAATAGCATACGGTAGCCCTCTTTATATAGATGAGCTCCCCCTAACAGATCGAATCTAATCTCAATCATATCTCTAACACTATCTCTAATACAAGGAAACCAATCTCTAACTCAAATAGAAACCAATATCTAATTCAAATAGAAACCAATCTCTAATTCCTAATAATAAACCGACTAGGCCTTGGGCCCACCTCTATGACAATTTTTGTGCAGATCTTCTGATATTTTGTGCTTGCCTTTTTTTCCGACAGGATGGCGGAAACACTAATCAATATGTATTTGTCTGGCTACTCTAATAGAGATGTCAATGCTGAAAGTTCACTGGGAGACTCGCAAACAAATGGTTGGTACGATTTTACTCTATTTTCCACTTTGTTTTGTTGTGTTGGAAGGAGCTGAAATTTGTACTGTCAATCCTAATTAATTTATTGTCTCCAGAGGAAGACATAAGTGATACAGTTGAAAACAAACTTGGTAGCTTGGCTTTGGATGCATCAGCCTCTCTAAACGATGCTACACTGCAACAAATAGAAGATGAAATGCAACAAATAGAAGATGAAATGCAAACTGAGAATGTCACAGCTGTGCATGAATCTTTGGGGGAAGGTGAGGGCCATTATGTTACCGCCTTCGTTTTCCAGGTGTATTGAGTATGAAAATTGAATATCATGTTAGTGATTATCTGCTGTACTTTTTCATTTCTTGAGCCTGATATTTGGTTTCAAATAATGTTTCCCCAGAGGAGGAGAAATGGCTCTCTCAGCAGGGCCGGTCCTGGGCCTGGGCAACAGGGGTGACCACCTAAGGCCCACGAAAACTTGGGGCTCCTAGCCCATGTATGTTAGTATGTATACATGCATGATATAGCCTATGTATTGAATATTAAATATAATTGATTAATGATTAGTTGGGCTAGCTGCCAAAGTTAAGTAATGGCACATTTGGTCTATGTTGTGCATCCAGCACTGAGCGTTCCCTAAATATTCAAGCATGAACATTTATAGAGAGAACGCATCAAGTAAATCATCCACCAGATCCAATCCACCACACACAACGCCTACGCCCCTTGACTTCTTCACTCCTCTTTCGGTCTTCTCTTCCCCCAAAACAAGTGCCACCATTAATAGAGGAGAACCCGATTTCATTGATTTTCAACAAATTCGCCTTCGATTTTTTCATTTTGTAGTAGTTCTACTTGAAATCTCCTCATATAGCCATTGCATATATGGTACGTTTTTATGAATTTTTGTTTTTTTGATTATCTGTTAAATACCACTCTAAGTCTCCAACTTAATATCTACATTATTTAGAATAAAAATCTTTGACTTTCTTGTAACATCAGTTTCTTTTTTATATATAGATGTCCATTAGATCTAAGAGAGACAGATTGGAAAAACTATTTGAGGTCATTAATATCACATGAAAGGTTGAATGGTCTCTCCTAAATTGTTTTGTCCTTAATAGCATATTATAGTTTTCTAAGACTTATTAATAATATTAACGTGGCGGTGGATTATTGACATTGAGTACTTTGCATTTTGTAATGTATTAAGAGTAATGTTACCAATAAGTACTTTGTATTTTGTGGCGTACTGTCGAATGGTTACTGTATTGAACTTTACCTTTTATAACTGATATAAAATGTATTGCTACATATTTATATTAGAATGAAGGGTCTCACGTTTATCGTGTCCTAGGGTCTGCAAAATGACAGGAACGGCCCTGTCTCTCAGTATGGTCAAGTAGAGTGAGTAAATGATGATCAACCAGTATTTCCGAGCATGGATCTGTGGGATTGAGATATGGTCACAGAACCAGTTAGCAAAGGTCAGCCATGGTTAGGCTTGTGGGATGTTTAGTTATGGGTTTTAGGCTTGTGGTTCATCCTTCTCTGCCTGCTCGTGGTGGCCTTCTAAGAACTGCCACTGTGCGTGAAGTTCATCTTGATATTGTACGTGTTTCATCAGGTAAGACTGGAGAGGCTGCAGAAAGACAGGAAATGCATCATTCTTTAGATACTAAGAAATAGTTTGTTTTCCTTCCTAATATAAGCAAGCTTGCCTTCTGCTAGCAAATATCACTAATTAAGATAAGAAAACAAATTTATGTCTTTTTTTCTTTGAATATCTAAAAGACGGAATATTGTTAAGGGAACTTCCATTGCTTTCTGCTTGACAATTTTGGGCCTGACACTACCATGTATTGCTTACGATTACACGTCCTATTATCAGGGAAGCTGTAAGGCTAAGGAACCCTAGCAGAAAATATTTAGCCTCTATCATCATATGACTCTTCCAACCCAACAAAAGATTAAGGGTTTTCCTGATATATGTGCAAATCCTGATGATAGCTTTCATAAACAGTCAACTGCACAGTGCCAATCTGAAGTTGATGCTGAATATTCTAGCTGGAGGGGTGTTTCAACTGCTAGTGGCAAGGTAAGTTAAGATTAACTGGTTTTACTGCTAAAGTAATGTTCAGCCTGCTTCTTGCCCCAACAATATGGTAAAAGCGAAACCTATCTGTAGACCTTATGTGCCTTCTATGTCGAAATATGCAACTCATGTTTTTCCTGTTCCCTTTTCAGGGACTTTTAAGTTGGCTTTGGCTATGTCCCAATCTTCTGCTATTTTCAATTTGTTAATGAATTTGAATCATGCAACTTAGTTATTAGGGTATCTCATGATGAATTGGATATGATTGAAAGCAATAGTTACAAAAGAAGAAGAATGAAAAGCTAGAGGAAGCATAGAGGCTTTTCTGACTACTACTAGGTATTGTGCTTTGTTATTCTCCGCACGAGACAGTTTGTTAGGATTATTAATAGCTTTATCTCTCTTGTCATACTTACAACAGTTCAAATGGATAGATTACGGGCTTACATACAGGCAGCATGCAATCCTGCTTCTGTGCTGTAAAACAACGTGTAGGCACTGTAGTTATCAAATGTTGCACAGTGTCGACATCTCAAGGCACTTTTTTGAAGGTAACATCTATAGCATTTTGAAGTATGTAAAATCGGCCATTTTTTCTGGGTTGTTAGCACTCATTTGTTGAATTTTCCCCCTATATGGCTATGTATCTTCCATAAGTGACAAAACACAAAGCATCAGTATTAATGTTCTTGATATCAGCTATATTTTGAGATTTTTATAATATTTATAGGAGCACAAGATAAATGCTTATATGGACAGAGCTTCTGAGAGAAGGATCCTACACCGTGGCTTTGGGATAGGACCTGGACAGAAGCAAATTAACAGCATCAATTCTGATGAATATGAGCATACAAGTGAAGACATGGATCCAGTGATAGCTGCACCAGTAGATACGAACTTCCGTTCCAGTGGTTTGAATTGTGCCAAGAGAATCATGGAGAACATGGGCTGGAAGGAAGTATGTGAACATGGGCTGGAAGGAAGTATGTGTCTATCTAATCTGCATTGTTGGACTTGATAAATGCCTATCTTATCTGCATTGTTGGACTTGATAAATGCCTTTGAATTTTAGGATGTTGGGGGCAATTGCTTTCAGAACATCTGCAGTACAGCGAGAAAAAAATATCTGTGTTTTACTCTATACAGTGAGAAAAAAATATCTGTTTTTCATTCTATGTAGGTAGTTTTGTGTAAATACCAGCTCCCTCAAATCTCAGTGCCTGAGGATGTCAGGGCAGATATATCAAGTACAGAGGTTACGCTTTGCCTGCAGATATTTCCCCCTTTGTAACTGGGTATTTGTCTTGGTGCTAATATACCTTTTCTGAACCAAGGGCAATAAGCAATTAATAACTATAATGCAGGGTTCGGGTTACCGGCGGTTACCATGTATGACAGCGCAAACCCGATCCATGAGTGGCTTGACAGCTCCATGAGCAACTCAGAGCCTCTGCTAGATGAGGAAGGTGAGCCCCCTATGCCATCTAAAGTTGTAGTTAATGCCATATCTGAGCATGAACTTGACAAGGCACTTGATGATCAACCGTTGAAGCAATGGACTCAGAAAACTATTGGCAAGTCTCATGTTACAAAAAGAAAAGCTTGTAGCCAACCAACTGAAAAATTGGCTCGAGATTTTGCCTCACTTACACAAACAAAGAAACAAGCGGTTGGTAAGAAGAAGAAAAAAGGCATCGATGATGATAAGAAAAAGAAAAAAGGCATCGATGATGATAAGAAGAAGAAAAAAGGCATCGATGAGGATATTGTGCGAAGTGATGAAGAGACAGAAACTCCATCTGATGCAGTGGAGTACCAAGAGTCTGACGATAGTTCCTCTTCCTCATCTGATGATGGTACTGATGGTATTGATGGTGGGACATCTCACGATGGGGTACAAGGCCAACAAGACACATGTCAACCATTCGAATTCACCTGTGAGAAAACTTTCACACATGCTACCCAGGATGAAGACCATGGTTGTCACGAATCAAGAAGATTCAAAACGACCTACACAAGGGGTAAGGACCGCCAACGAGATCATCCTCAACCAAAAGACTCTTCTTCCTACGCATCATGTGGTAGCTCAACATCTTTGCCGACTTATCAGCGTCGAGATGCCAACTTACTATCTTCTGCTGATGATTCTCATTCATCATCGGGCATCTCTTATCCTCCCAATGCAAGATTTGTTTACCAGTGGGTGGAACCTGTATACTACCAACAAATTTATACTCATTGGTTACAACATGCTAATCCCACATACACTTGGGATCAATATAAAGTCCACCTGGCTCATAATGAAGGACTTGTCCTCATTGATAACAATGAGTACATGGAACAACCTTCGCGTTTCTCAACAATGTATTGGTACGAATTGATCCTTCATTAGTGTTTTCACTTTTTAGTATACTACTCAAGTTAGCATTCATTACTACTAACTTGTGTTTTTATTATTTCAGATGTAACACAACACTACAACGAGAGGGCTTCACCACATGGTCAACACCAAGTTGAATTTATTCAGATGAGGAACCTTTTTGAATGAGGTTCAGTTCTTTTTTACCATGGATATGCCACTTTAGAAGGTTTTGTTATATGCGAAACATCTCTACCGATTTTTTCCGGGTTTTGACCGGTACAACCGGTTACCGGCCGCCTCCCGCCCCGACAAAAAATTTTGTTTGACGAATTTTGTCCGGTTTACAGGATTCCGGTTCTGAGGCGATATCGCCGATTACGGTACCGCCCGGCGACCGGGATTCTCTCCGGAACCGGTTTTTCAAACCTTGCTATAATGTTTGGTGAAGGATGTTTTTTGTTGATCAATTTTTTTAGAAACACGGGGCAAATCATCAATCAGGTTTCTATTTTCAGAGTAAATATTTGACGTTTCTATTAATTTCCTTTCATTTTGTCAAATTTGTTTAGGAGAGGCCCTTGGAAAAGCAGAAAGGGTATTGTAGAACCCATCTGACCTACCATCAACAAACATGGTCTTTGGTTTGGGATGGAATCAAACCCACTTAGATGTTTCGATCTCGAACTCCTTTGGTGATTTCGGGGCATGTTGAGGTAAATCTATCTTGTATCACATAAAACAATGGGGAACATCAAACTTGTTTTTTTTCATTAGTTTTTGCTGTCTCTCATATAGTTTAAAAATTGGCACTTTATGCTTAAAAATCGTATTTTAAGTATAATTTGTCATCTGAGACATGGAAATGTGGTAAACTATTGTCTTTGTGTGCAATTTTAAAAGTGTATTTAATAACTTGCCAAATCTTGGTGTCATTGATTCAGGTGTAGCTCCTTCTATGAAAGAAATAATGTAATGTAAGTGACTCTTGGTTATCATGGTAATTATGGCCCTTCTTGGAAGGCGTTATTTTAACCGAGGTAGTAAAGGTTTTGGTTCCTATTTATGTTTAATTTGTGCCATACTGCATCTAGGAAGTTTGTTGTGTAGCTGAAATTGTCTGGATTAAAATCTTGCAGAAGGTTAGTTGTTATTGGATTGATGGAAGGCCCATGTTATGAGAAAGAACACAATAGCAATTTTCTTAACAAAAGAATTGGGAAGCAAGCTAACTTGACTTCAATTTTGTCTGCTTTTGAGACCCTAACATACTGCCATAATTTTAATACTGTTGAAATGTAAGTGCTGCCATACTTTTTGAGGGGTTTTCCTTTTCTCCCCGGCTGTCAATTTTTAAAGTGTGGTCCAAAACCACGACTATTCTTACATTCAAATCATACATTGCACACGTGCCATTATTCACAACCTTTTTTGGGGTCTATTTTCCTTCTGACAACATTAAGCTTGCATTTGTTCTTGAGTGGAAACTGTTATATTTATTCTAGATGGTTTGTTGTTCATCTGCAAATTGATAAAACGTGAGACGACTTGGAATTGCTCCTTGTAACATTTTGTATTTATTTATGTATCTGTAATGCAGTAGAAATGCTCTTAAGTGTGTCGATCTTTGATCAAGAGTTTCTTAGGTGTAGTTTGCTGTAGATGCAATTATTTTTCTACTTTCGAGACGCTAACATATATTTGTTTTGGAAGTAGAAGTATACTTTGGATTTCAGCTTGATTATCTTATTTGATGTCATTTGACCATGACACGTGCCATACTTTTTCAAGAAAATTACATACATTTGTTTGTTTCATTGTGATCATGAATCATGACATGGGGCATAAGTATGATGACTGTCTTAAAATCAATGTAGAACAGTAGCTGAGCTTCATAAAAATGCTGGAGTGGAACTTTTTTATGTGCCACTGCCACAGCGTAAGTGCAAGAGCATTTGAGGCCTACTAGGATTAGTCATCCTGCACTTCCTGATGTGTGAATTAGTACCTTTGACAAGCAAGCTTCTTTCAGCCCAGTAGAAGTATAATGAAAAGTAAAGTTAGTCTTTCTTGGGAGTGATTAACAATTATTTTAGGAGAAGGCTGGAGCTGCTGATTGTGAGCAAGTAAGGTATATATACTGCATATGATAAAAGGCGATGAGGTCACAACGAAAAAGGGTGGGAAGAAGGTGGTTAGGACTATTATTATATGCATTAAGAAGGTGGTTAGGAATTTATTATATGCAATAAGGAGGTGGTTAGGACTATTATTATATGCATACTTTTGGCCTAATTGCTTTTTAGGGCGGAAATAAATCAAAGGGCTCAATTCCACCACCCTCAAGACCCGGGCACTGCTCCCAATATGGTTCTGTGAAGAACAATTATCTTGATTTACTAATCACTAAAGTTGTGGGTTCAACTGCTCAAGTGTGAATTGACCCTAAACCAACTCTGTAGTCTACATTTGAATCCATAATGATGCACTTCAGTGCATAATTGATCATCGCGAGTTGTCAATTACTCCTAATGACTATCTGCAATTCGGTGGCTTTTGCTTTGACTATCTTTTGTTGCTTAGGTTCACCAGATTTATGTGACTTTGTTGCACTTGCAGGCACCAGCGGAAACTGGAAATCGATAGAGGTGGTGATCGGTTCGGCTGAAAAGCTCATGGCTTATGGCTGAAAACACTGTAGCTGGCTGAAAAAAGCACTGTAGTTGACAGAGGCTTATTTAGCATAATTAAATTTAAAAAAATTTAAAAATATAAAAAATATGTTAGCCCATTACGTATAATACAAACAAATACGGGAAAAAAGAACTGGCAAAAAAGCTCAACAAAAAACCAAAAGTTCAAAAAAAGACGAAACTTATGAATAGTGAAAAATAAGCCAGAAACCAAAAGCCGAAGCCGAGTTGATCAGGGCCAGAAGCGTGAATTTCCGTACAGAATTGACTGAACATTGTGTTCTGCCTGCGCTTGCCTTAACTTTTTTCGTGCTATGTATGAATAGTTTCTTTCTTTTCTTTTTTGGAGACCCAAGTTACATGTAATTGCTTGCACCACATTTTGCATACTTCGTGCCACATTTGAACAGAATCATAAAATCTTATCTGCTTAACATTTGCTGAATGTGGAATCTGGTCCTCTTATATGTGAAATTGAAGAGGACGAGAGAGAAAAATCAACCAAGTAACCAACATACTTTGATTTTTTTCATTGGAATGGCAGGTTAGATACTTGTTTGAAGAGTTGAAGTCGAATGGAGCATGCAAGCCCGAACCTGCTATTCCATGCATCTACTAAGGCTTACCAGTTACCAGTTGCTCGCTGGGTAAGCCACATCAACTAACTCTTTTGTTCCACCTATACTGGTTATCGGTATTTTAATACCAATCTTTATTTAGATTCGGAGATTTTCTCAGAAGACTAAGCTATGTTCTTGCAGAATAGGGATACCGGAATTTTTATCTAGGTTCGAATCTTCTCTTAAGAGAATAATAACCCTACGTCCTATATGATTTCTAATCAAAGGAAAATGATTACAAGAGTAATGCGGAAAAAGTCTGCACTATCTCTAATCTGGCTTCGCCTCCTTTCTTCTCCTGATGTTAACCTTGAAATAGCTAACGAAGCGACAGCCATTGTCCCGCGCTAGAAGACGCTTACGTTTCGAGTGATAACCGTCTGGTGGAAGTTATTGTAGAGAGACGTAGTGGTCCGTTCGCCATGCAGTGGTTGTTGTCAGAGAGAGATCGTGTGCGGTTATTAGATAAACGCACGTTCTAACTGCCTTATCAGACGCACGTTCGACTGCTTCAGCGGTAGTCGCATAGCGGTATGCCATCTCAAAGAGCTCGGCAACAGTAGTCGGAGGATTCAAGGTGATGTCCTCTGTGAGCCTCCTATTGCATACGCCCTACCTGAATGCCCTGATGATAGAAGTGTCAAAGACCTCCAAAATCGAGTTATGAATATGACTAAAGTATCAGATGAACTATCGTAAGGTCTCATTGCTGCCTTGGCACATTAGATGCAGGTCATCCTCCTTTTCAGGGCGGTTGTACGTACCCTGGAAGTTGGCTATCAAAAGATCGCAAAGGTGTTGCCACAAGTAAATCGACTCGAATGGTTGGTTGAGTAACCAAGACAGAGCAGATCCTTCGAGCACAGTCGGCAGATACTTTGCCATGACCTGCTCGCCTCCTCCTGTTGCCCGAACTGTAGTTGTGTAAACCTGAAAGAACTCAACGGGATTCTTGGACACATCAAATTTCTCCATATTCGCTGGTCAAAACCGCAATGGCCAGCACACTGCTTGGAGTTTGGGCACGAATGCCCATCATTTGGCGATGATTTCTTGTCATCTCCTTTGCGGGAAAGGGTAGTTGACATCACTAGGTGATCATACTCGATGATGCCTGGCAGTCGATGGACCCGACCGATAGTAAGTTTGGTCCGTACAAGGGTAGTACTCCTCATACTCCATCTGCTGGTGTAGATTGATTACTCGAAGTGGGGACCGAGCATCAACTTGTCGTTTTGGAGCCGTTCGAGTTACTCTCCTCTGACTTGTATTGAGATTGGGAGTTCGACGCAACCTGTCATCATGTTAAACCCAACTAGATGAGTTTCGTGATCGACTAGATGTGGTCATACCTTGCTGATCCTCAGAGACACGTCGGCGGGGGTGCTCGAGTCTGGCCATCAGATCGTGGAGTCTGTGCACAATTCCTTTAGCAAAGTGATCATAGTCCGGTGCCCGGGCAAGCTCTTGAGTCGGGTTCTCGAGCAAGTCATTAATCCGTTGAAGCTCTCGAGGCTCTTTGGACTGGTACTGAATAAGCCCAGGCAAAGACCTCTGGACAGCCAGTCGTCTCCTTTGAGCAATCTCAAAATCTTTGATCCCTGATGCTAGCTGGGGCTGCCTCACAGGAGAGTGATTATTTCTAGAATTTCTCCCACGCTCATTAGAGTAGTGATCGGGCTCATCACTAGAGGTCTCACATCCTCACGAGAGACGGGAGAGTGTGATCGGCGGGGAGCATCCTCAGGCCTTCCTCCGAGAAGGCGATGAGGATATGTGGGTAGGGCAAAGACCTCTTGTCGAGAATCTCCACTTCTGGGGGAGGTCCCCTCATATAAAGAATCATCGAGCGAGATTGCCTCGCGGCCTGGAGTAAACCTTGCCTGGCAGGGAAATTCTGGGTTATAGCTATTCCCGGTTGGATCTGTTCCCTATGAAAATACGAGCGAACGCGAAGAGTGCCCACCCATTATCTCTGCAGATTCGACTAGAGAGTCACCACCACCAGTTGGCGATGGATTCTCAGACTGGCAGATTCCAGGGCTCGCTGAAACTGCTCGGAGTGTAGCCGTGGGACTCGAACGCTTGGGGACAGGCCATTGTCGTGTTACAAGTCCTCATGGTCGGGTTGATCCTTACCACTCAGAAAAAGTGAATCCTCTGTTGAGCGTACTGCTGTGGGGGATTTGGATTGTTATCAACCTTTCCCGTGGCGTGATCTCAGGGATCATTGGATGGATCTCCAGAGATTAACTCACTGTCAGAAGCAAGCATGGTCTGCTTGTAGTCATAGTAGGCCTCCATGTCGATATCCGCGTAGTCGGCCAAGTCGAACCAGTTCTTCTCATTCCATTCATTCGCCATGAGGACATCAAGAAGAGAAACTTGCCAACGGAGAAATTTCCAGAGTCTTGGAAGAAGAAATCCCCACGGACGGCGCCAACTGTCGGTGTTTTAATATCGATCTTACGTATGATTTATTTGGATTCGGGGATTTTCTCAGAAAACTAAGCTATAGTCTTTCGGAATAGGGACACCAAAATTTTTATCCCGGTTCAGGTCTTCTTCTAAGAGAATAATAACTCTACGTCCTATGTGATTACTAATCAAAAGAAAATGATCACAAGAGTCTAATGCAAAAAAAGTTTGCACTTTCTTTAATCTGGCTTCTCCTCCTTTCTTCCCCTGATGTTAACCTTTAAATAGCTGACGAAGCGACGGTCATTGTCCCGCGCTAGAAGACACCTTAACGCTTCGGGTAATAACCGTCTAGCGGAAGTTATTGTTAGAGAGACATAGTAGTCCATTCGCCATGCAGCGGTTGTTGTCAGAGAGAAATCATGTGCGACTATTAGATAAACGCATGTTCTAACCGCCTTATTAGACGCCCCCACGATGTAGTAAGACGTCATTCGACAAGTCGATTGGGGATATAGAAACCGTTGAATAGTCTACGATCACAAGGTGATCGCTTACGACTATGAGGTCATAAAAGAGCTTACGGCTTGATGGTTGTAGAAAAGTTTATGACCATAGAGTAGTCGTATAATAACTTACGACTTCATGATTGTAGAAGAGCTTATGACCATAGAGTAGTCGTAGAAGAATTTACGACTTCATGGTCGTAGAAGAGCTTACGACCACAGAGTAGTCGTAGAAGGACTTACGATTTCATGGTCGTAGAAGAGCTTGCGACCATAGAGTAGTTGTGGAAGGACTTATGACTTCATAGTAGTAGAAGAGTTTACGACCACGGAGTAGTTGTAGAAGGACTTACGCCTTTATAGTCGTAGAAGAGCTTGCAACTAGGGGTGAAAACGGATCGGATAGATTCCGACCGATTCGGATGAAAACGAATATGGATTGTTTCGGATCGGATTTTCTTCGGATAATTCTTGGATCGGAAACAAATACAGATTTTTTTTGTCGGAAACGAATACAAATACAGTAGACCTGATATCCAACGAATACGAATACGGATTATCCGGATAATACGAATCCGAATATCCGAGATTTCAGCCCAACATTACTCAGCCCAAGCCAGCCTCTCATCTTCCCTGCCATCAGCCCACTAGCAAATATTTATGTTTATTAAAAATAAATTTAGTATTGTCGGTAGATTAAAATTTGTACCGATTAAATTGATATACTGTCATTTAAATAATTCTAATGCAAATTTAAATTCTTAATTAATTTATTAGTCACATGTAAATGGTAGAAATCCATTAATAATTATTTAGAACTTTAGAAAAATTAACTTCCGTTTGAATATTTAAAATCTATGCAATGGTATGACTATTGTGGATAAAAATACTTATGCTTGTTTAGACCCCGTTTGGCACAGCTCCACCACCGGCTCCTGGAGCTGTTTGGAGTCGTTTTGTGCCAAACGGGGTAAAAAAACAGCTCCACCCAAGGAGCCCCTTAAAACCTGCTGAGACAAAACATATGTACAAGGTGGAGCTGAAAAAAGTAGCTTCACCCGGCTCCATTTGCATGCCTGCATCATACTGCCCTGCATCCATCGTGAAATTACGCCATGTGCCACCGGGGCCAAAACAACCAGAACCCATTCGTCGGCTTCTCCCTTTCCCGTTCCTCTCGTCATCGACCGTGAAGGAGCGTCGTCGCCATGGATTCCCAGCCAGCCGGAGGAAAGGAAGGCGCTGACGGGACGGAATCCGGTAGGTCGGGAGTCGCTGAAGATGCTCTCGGCGTTTCGGAACCAATGGAGACCGGCGGGTTCTCCGCTCTTCTCACCGGGGCAGGCGGCCTTCCATGGCCGAGGCCCGGCGTTGCTCCATGGCCCGGCGCGGCCGGCGACGCCCCCCTCAGTGGCGGCCCTTGGCCCGGCGCGGCTGCAGGAGGCCCCTCGGGATGCGGCCCTCGGCCCGGCGCGGCCGCAGCGGCCTCCTCGGCGGCGCCCTCGGCCGCGCGGCTGCGGCGGCCCCGGCGGCGGCTCTCTCGGCGGCGGCCCTAGCCCCTGGCTGCGGCTGCGGCGCCATCCGGCGGCGGCCTCCTCCGCAGGCCGCAGGCGCCTCCCCGGCGGCGTCCCCTCGCCGGCGCGGCCGCAGCGGCGGCCTCCTCGGCGGCGCCCCCGGCCCGGCGGCTGCAGCAGCGGCCTCCCGGCGGCGGCCCCTCCCCCCGCGTGGCTGCAGGCGCCATCCCGGGCGGCAGCCCCTGGTCTGCAGATTCTTTCTTTCTTTCTTTCTTTTTGCATGTGATGAATGTGAATGTAGGAGAGGAGGTTAGGGGGTGGTGGAATGTCAGTGGCATGGGAAGATTTTTGCCGCTGGGGAGGTGGGATGAGACAGGAGTATGCTGCGAAATTTGAGTGATGAATGTGAATAATAGTGAGTGATGAATCGTTGAGAACCGAATGTACACTAGTGATGAAAGGCCAGTTCTTGCTAATTTCATGTGTTTCTGTATGGATTTACATGCCATTATTGGTAAGATGGTTTAAACATAAGTACATCTAAAAGAATATGATATGAGTAGTAGTAACTGGATAAAAAAAGAAAATGCTCATCTTGCTACAGAAGTTACAGTTATGATAGCCTTGACCCGTTCCATTTTTGGTTTAACTTGTCATCTCTTTTGGCCGTGGTGGCAGTGGCGGCTGGGGATGGCCGGAATGGAATGCTGCAGTGTCTGCCACTTTCGGGCCAGATTGGAGGACTATTGAAGAAGTCGGTGATGGACGCACGGAGATTGGACGCTCATCTGCTCCGAGTCGTGGTGCCTCTACTTGACGCCGAGGTGGTGGACGCGCACAAAAGTCACCAGTGGTTCCTGTTGCACCTGCCCCTGCACCTGACACCGTCGACCTCACCGATCCAAGGTATTTGATCATCTCATCATTCTTATCAATAGCAAGCACAAGGTGATGAAACAGTACTGCTTATAAAAATTATAGTCTGATTGCATATGTTTGAATATTGTCACCATCTTATAAAAATTGTTCGTAACAGCGAGGCCGATTGGTGTGATGAAAATACTAGGATAGTGTGTGAGATTTTTGCTGACAAAGTAGAAAAAGGAAACCGAGCAAACACTCACTTGAATAAGGCTGGGTACAAGAATGTGATACAAAGGTTCAAAGAAAGGACTGGGATTGAGTACAATAGAAAGCAATTCAAGAACAAATGGGATAAATTGAAAGTTGATTATGGTATTTGGAAGAAACTCACTAACAATCAAACTGGTCTTGGATGGGATGAAAGGAAAAAGAACATTGATATGCCTGAGAGTTGGTGGAAGAAGACAATCAAAGTAAGTGCATTTCAGGTTATTTGTTATTCCAAATTTGTAGGTCTCTATTTATCGTAATTTGTTGTATTCTAGGAAATCAAGGGTTCTTCCAGGTTCAAGAATAGAGGACTGCAGAATGAAGAGAAGTTGGAAATTATGTTTGAGGACCTTCGTAATACCGGTGATGATCATTGGTGTGCGTCTAGTGGTGTAGCACCTTCCCAAGCAAGCTTGTCATGTGACAACTCTCATAATAATATTGATGATGAAGATGAGGCCGACAACGATGATGATAGTGAGCCAGAGGCGGTGACACCCACTAGTGTGAGAGGGAAGAGAGGTGGAGGGTCTATTAACAATAAGGGAAAGAAACCTAAGACAAATACAGGACATTGGTTAAAAGAACAGATGGGGAAAATAGTAGAGATGAATGAGAGGACAACCGCTTCTTGTGAGTCTATAGCGAGGAGGAGGACAAACTGGATGTTCCATACAGACGTAATGACCTTGGTTGAAGAGTGTGGTGCTACTCAAGAACAAATGAACATTTCATTGCGATCGTATTTTTACCAAGAGGGCTGAGAGAGAGATGTTTCTGACATTGAAGACCCCTGAGGATAGATATGATTGGTTGAGGAGGAAGCATGAGTGGTTGACTAGAAATGATGTTCCTAAGTAGTGCATTCAATTTAATTTCAAAACATGAGTGGTTTAGTAGAAATGATGTATCTTTTTTGTGTGTGTTAAATTTATCCTTGCTTTGGTTTATTCATGTGTACAGATCTGATTTGGATGATAGTGATTCTGACATGGATGATAGTGATTCTGATGATTATGAGTGGGTTTCAAATACTATGGAATTGATGCGGTCCAATCAAAATAATTTGTTTGCTACTGCCCTTCTTGCAACCAAGTACTACATGACCTATGTTGATAAAAATGAAGCTAGAACTCCATTTCGATCTGGATTTGGTTGGACTATGGAGAAGCTCAACACCCCAGGTGAAAGTCATAAAATGTTTAGAATGGATGCATCATTATTTCACAAGCTGCATAGCTTGTTAGTGAACACATATGGTTTGGAGTCATCTATTCACATGAATTCCTTGGAGTCACTTGCTATCTTCCTTCTAATATGTGGACATGGTATGTCCATCAGTGCTTTGCATGGTATATTCAAGCATTCTGCAGAGACAATTAGTAGAAAATTTGATGATGTCTTGACTTGTTTGGTGTCCATGTGTGAGGACTACATAAGGCCTATTGATCCAAACTTCGCTACAACACATTCTAGGATAAGAAATGATAGTAGGATGATGCCTCATTTTAAAGATTGCATTGGAGCTTTAGATGGTACTCATATCTCAGCTACACCGCCATCGGATGAGCTCATTAGATATATTGGTCGAAGTGGCAAAGCGACGCAAAATGTTCTTGCTATTGTCGATTTTGACATGCGCTTCACATATGCATCTATTGGACAACCTGGATCTATGCATGACACTAGTGTGCTCTTTCATGCACTTAGGCTGATCATGACAAATTCCCACATCCCCCTCTAGGTATGTATATGTAACATGTTTGTTTTTTGTACAAGTTTATTTTTATATAATTTCGTGCAATTGAATTGTGGTCATTTCTACGCAGGAAAATATTATCATGTTGACACCGGATACCCAAATAGACTTGGATACTTGGCACCATATAAGGGTGAAAGGTACCATGTGCCAGATTGGAGGAGGGGTCCTGCTCCAAGCGGTGAACAAGAGTGGTTTAACCATTTGCATTCAAGTATCCGGAATGTGGTGGAGCGCTCATTTGGTGTGTGGAAAATGAAGTGGAGGGTCCTTCTCAAAATGCCGAGTTACCCAATGGAGAAGCAAAAGATGATTGTCGCTGCAACCATGTGTCTACATAATTTCATTCGTGAGAACCATTCTGAGGATAAGGATTTTAGTAAATACGATCGGAATCCTGATTATGTGCCTACTATACCTCTAAGGTATAGAAAACATTTTGCTTCACACAATGCAGGTGACACATCAACTTCGGAATCTAATGATCGGAATATGGATAAATTTCGAGATGACCTTGCACAAGCAATATATCTTTCTAGATCATCATGAACATATATGTTTGTATTATATAATGACATGTGATGTTTGCATTATATCATGACTTTGCACATGCATATTTGTCCTAACGGGTCATTCCTATGCAAAAAAACACATTAAATATTGGTTGCTTATACTTTGTGTTATTTTAAATTTTAAAATTTTTTTGAATTCAATTTTACTTGGATAAAAAATCATGTAGAAACATACAATTCTTGATGTTACTACAAGCCAAATAGACAGGGGTATATTGGATAATTGACATCTCTCAACCATGCATGATAAAACAGGTGGAGCTGTTTTGCCAAACAGTCTACCAAAACAGCTCCAGCTCCACCGGTGGAGCTGTTCGTGGAGCTGAAACAAAAAAAAACAGCTCCACTTGTGAAGTGGAGCCGTGCCAAACGGAGCCTTAGATTTCATTAATGTTTTGACAAGATAAACTATTTATGTGTTTTCATTGATTTTGGATATATAGTTTAAGGGGTTTTCATATTTTGATAAATATTCGTGACCGTATTTGTTTCGATTCATATTCATTCCGTATTTGTATTCGATATTATTCGTATCTGTATTCGTATCCGAGGTATTCGTATCCGCATCTGAGAAAAATATGAAAACAAATATGGTAGAGACATTATCCGTATGTATTCGATCCGTTTGCATCTCTACTTGTAGCTATGGAGTAGGCAAAGGAGGACCTACGACTACTTCATGAATTTTCTCCTTTATCCATAAAAAAATATTCTATAGATATATGACATAATAATTTAAGGACTATTCTATCATTGTAACTGTTGAATTTGGCGTCAGCAGTATGCATTGCGTTCAATCATTTGATTTGGTACGTATACGTTGCAAATACATGCATGATTTCGTGTACGCCTAAACTTCACTGTACGAGACGTACAATGTCTGGAACCAAATCAGACTGATCAATCCAATGAAGAGGTATTCCTGGATATAGGATTTCACTTCAGTTGGAAAATGCTTATTACTCCTACTACTAGTACTAGCACAGTTACTACGTAATTAAGACATATTCTTTTCATCTTTTAAAAACTATTTTTCGGTTTTTTTATAGTAACTAGCTTATAGGATCTACTAGTTAATTATAATACATACTTTATTGACTTCATTTATATCAGCAAAAATCGTACGTGAGTTTCTATTACTATGTAATCTCTCATATAAATAGTCTACAAATCATAAATCATAATAAAAAAATCATAAGTAATAGCTACAAAGAACAGGCCTAAGACTGTTAACAACCAACACCATTTAGATGTCTCCAGTTTTGACTGTCTCCATTTTCCACGAGCATCAAGAAGGCCTGCATGGAATCTGACCTGAGGATCGAGCGTACACTGCAACACGGCCCAGATAACCCGGTTGGTTCCTTCCATCGGGAACTTGGCGTCTAGCCGTGTCAAATCACTGGCACTGTTTCGACAGGAAAAGATGTGTCACGATTTCTTACGGAAGTCCCAGCCGTGAAACGACAGCAGCCTGCAGCAAAAAAGAAAAGAAAAAAAAGAAACCTTCTAAATCGCTCTGGTCGAGGGGGGCGCAAGTCCCAATCGAACAGAATCAATTGACGTCGAGGAGTTTGTGTCTTGCAAGAAAGAAGGAAGCTAAGGAACTTGTAACCGAGGGCCCTAACACCCAATCAAATCCTACCTTCATCCAAGCCATTGGCCATTGCTGTGAGCAACTCCTTGAGGCTAAGCTAAGTGAAGTGCCTTCTCTTCTTTTCATGTGTAGAGCATGGCCTCCTTGTGGACTGCAAATAGCTGCCCCACTCCATGGCTCCTTTTGTTCCTTGCTCATCATTAGTTAGGGCACTGATGATGCTTGCTTATGGCCAAATGCATGCTCACCCTAGGTCTTAATTGCCTGGAGTTAACAAATGGACACACCTAGTAGTAGTAGTAACTATACTAACTAGTGCATTATCAGCACCATCTCCCCCTCACATGATACCTGCCTATCCCTGTCCTTGTGACGGTTTCTTCTTGTTTTTAGCCCATACTCTAGCTCATCCATGTGCCCCTACCACCCCTCATGCCTAGATTCTCTCCTTGCCCCCCCTCCCCCTCAACACACACAGCCAGTCTCTTACCTCTTACCGACACCATTCAGCAAGCTATCTTTGCTCCTAATAACTGTTCCTTGCAAGTTTCTTCAAACGCATTTCCAAATCCGTTTCCTCCCTTTTTTATTCTTATTTGGAGTTTTTCTGGTGTTTGTAGTTTGTATCATCTATGTATGATTATCAATGAACTCCTAGAAAATTGTTGTTATGAATATCTATTGACAGTTACATATGGGATCCCAATTTGCGCCTAATGTAATGCATGCCTGTTAATTACACCGTGTAAGGACTTTGGAGAAGATTTTGTTCGTATGTATGTGTAGTAAGGCTGCTGATGTTGTTCTTAAAAAATAGTATTTTTCTTTGAAATCACATAGATACCTTTGGAGAATCAGTGCCACAATTTTCAGGGATTCTCTTCCTTCTTCCTAGCTAGGTGCTACCATCATCCATTTCGCGCACGTCCTTTTCAAATTCCGTATTTTGTAGGACTACATGTAATTGTCCTTTTAAGATCGAAGTACACGTGTTAGTTATGTATTTTTCTTATTATATAATGGGTCGTCTGTATATATGCTATATCTGTGACCTGTACTTGTACATATATTGATCCATAGGCCTCATAATTAATATAAGCGCTATTCTTAACATGGTATCAGAGAGAACCTAGAATTTTCGTTAAGTTGCCGCCGCCGCTGGTTCATCTTCTCCAGCCGCTGTCACCGCTGGATCTTCTCTAGCCGCCGCCTAGCTTTTCCACCCTCTGGTGCTGTCTCCCTGGATCAGCCATCGCCTTAGAGAGCCACTGCCGCCGTCACCCGGGGCTTTGCCTCCCTCACCACCTCTTAGGACTAGTCACCTCCTAGGACCAGCCGCCACCTCAGACAGTCGTTGCCACTCCATTTGGGTCGCCGCCGTCTTGATTGATGCCGCCTCCTGAATCTGGCTGTCGCTACTCCAGATTGATCTGCCCATCACTGCCTCGATCCACTTCGGATCCACGTCGCCATCTTTCACCAATGAGGTTGTCGCAGTCTTGTTTCTAGTTGCGACGCCTGCTGGTTTGTTTTGAAGAGCCGAGTAAAAGAAAAAAAGAAGAAAAGAAAAGAAAAAATGTCACCCTCTTTGAACACCATTTTTGTTCCTCGTTGTCCAGTGATTTTTGATGGTCTCAATTATCGGGACTAGTTTCACTACATGCGTTGTCAGTGCCTTTGGGAGTTTTTTACCGGCGAGCTGCCTTGTCCGCCTCACCCTGCTCCACTTGTTGAGCCTATGCTCCCGAAGGATGCTTCTAAAGATGCTTATAAGGAGACATCTGATGCTTTTGAGGATACCATGGAGTCTTTTCAGACTCAGTATGTTACCTACAAGATGGATTGATAAGGTGTCCATGCATCTGCTATTCTAGTTGCTAGTATGGAGATGCATCTCACTGGGGATGTGGTTGGCTTGGCTCCAACACAGGTGATGTGGGCGCATTTGCACAACTGCTACGAGCTATCTGATGATTTCTTGTATCTTAATGTTGTGCATCAGGAGCAGTCGTTACAATAGGGAGATGCCACTGTGGATGAGTTCTATGCCCAACTGTCCATGGTGTGGCATCAAATTGACTCTTTGAGACCGGATGTTTGCGACACTTGTCAATGCTGTCAGCGTTAGTAGTCTCACTTGGAGTTTTGTCGTATCTATGACTTCTTGACACGTCTCTGGGCTGAGTATGAGTAGATTCGTGTTTAGTTGCTGGCTCGCCACTCTTGTGTGATTCTGTTGGAGGCCCTTGCAGTTGTTCATGTTGAGGAGATTTGCCTTCGTGGTGCGATCTGCTACTGTCATCATCGTTTCCTTTGGTTTTGGTAGCTCCTTCAACTTCTACACTCCCTATGCCTCTAGCTACTCCTTCACCAATGGTGCCTCCACCAGTCATAGTTGTTAGTGGGGGATTCTACTGCACCTACTATAACAAGGATAGACATGTGGAGTAGTTCTGCTACAGAAAGAAGGATTTACGTCGAGGTGGCCGTCCTCTGAATGGCACTGGAGGTTCCTCCTCTCAGAGGAGCTCTGGTGCTTCTGACACTTAGGAGATTCTCACACTGCTACTTTTGCACCGTCCGATTTTGCTGGTTCTGCTGCACGGTCTTCTAGTGAGAGACCACCTTCTACTTCTCCTCTCTTAGGTATATCACCTTAGATTCTTGACTCTAGTGCATTCTTTTATATGACATCTGATTCCACTAGCCTCACCTTCATTAGTCTTCCACCTGCTCTTATTACTGTTCAGACAGCAGATAATAACTCTCTTTCTGTCGTTGGACGAGGCACTCTTTCGAATTCCTCTTTCATGTTCCTTTTGTTTCTCATGTTTCAAAACTAATCACATAGCTCATATCTATCATCAGCTCACTGATCATGGTTGTCATGTTATTCTCAATTATGATTCTTGTTGTGCTTAGGACCGTCGCACGAGGACTTTGGCTGGTATTAGCCCTCATCACCATGACTCACGACGTCTCTGGGAGCTTGATTGGCTTCATTTTTCTTCCGCTGTCTCTATTAGTCTCACCATCTACACCATCGCTTCCGCATCTGCTGCATCCTCTACTACGTTTTTTGCTTAGTGGCATCATCATTTGGGACATGTTTGTGCGTTGCATCTATCTTCATTAGTTCGTCATTGTCTTTTAGGGTCTGTGTCTAGTGATGCTTTTCTAAATTGTTAGCGTTGTAAGCTTGGTAAACAATTCCAACTCCTCTATCCTTCCAGTGAGTCCATGTCACAACGTCTTTTTGATCTTATTCATTCTGATGTATGTAGTCTAGCTCCTTTCATTTCGAAAGGAGGTCATTCATATTATATAATTTTTATTGATGATTTTCTCGGTACACATGGATATACTTTATGTCATCTTATAGTGAGGTTTTATCCATCTACAAGAGTTTTGCCACTATGATTCATATTCAGTTTGACTCTCCTATTCGTGTCTTTTCTTGCTGATTTCACTGGGGAGTACTTGTCGGGAATCTTTTGTGGTTTTCTTACTGAATAGGGCACTCTCATTTTTGTTGTCCTAGTGCTCATGCCCAGAATAGTGTGGTTGAACGAAAGCATTGTCATCTTCTTGAGACAATCTATGCTCTTATGCTTGCTTCTGCTGTTCCACCACACTTTTGGGCTGACGATGTTTCTACTGCCACTTTCCTAATCAATATTCAGACTTCTTCTGTTCTTCAGAGTGGGATCCCAGTTGAGCATCTCTGTGGCAAGATTTCTGATTATTCTAGTCTTCGCCTCTTTGGGTGCGTGTGTTATGTTCTTTTTGCACTTCATGAGCGCATCAAGATGACCACTCAGTCTATGGAGTGTGTTTTTCTAGGATATAGCACTGAGTATAAGAGATATCGTTGTTGAGATCCTGTTAGCTGACGGATGTGGATTTCTTGGGATGTTATTTTTTATGAGTCTCGTTCTTTCTACCATTGTCCTTCTCCTTCCTCTACTCCAGCATATCTCGTCGAACCACTTTCTTTCCTGACTTTTTTGTCACCCCCTATAGTCACCATACCACCACTACGGCTTTCGGCTTCTCTGGCGCCTCCTTCACTGTCGGCACTTGCTTCGCCATTGGCACCCTCTCCAAAGGTTCTTTCTGGTCTTGTTCGTTCTTATCATCTCTACTACACTCATCGTTCGCGAGTTGAGGATTCTTCTGACGCGCCATCTTCTTTTGATGGGTCATCTTCTTCGGCTTCTCCTCCTCGATATGCTCTTTGTGATCGCCGGTCTATTTGGCCTCCTGAGTGCTTTGGTTTTGCTACCGCTGCTATTGCCAAACTAACTTATTGTCATGATGTGTTGTTCATTAGGAGTGGCAACATATGATGGCGAAGGAGATCGCTGCCCTTGATCAGACTAGCACGTGGGATCTTGTCCCTTTTAAGCGTGTTACTCCTATCACGTGCAAGTGGGTCTATAAGGTTAAGACCCGCTTTGATGATTCTTTTGAGTGCTACAAGACTTGTCTCATGGCACGAAATTTTCAGTAGGAGCATGGTATAATTATAAAGAGACCTTTGCTCCTGTGGCTCACATGGCCACTGTTTGCACTTTTCTTATTGTGGCATCTGTTCAGGCATAGTCCATCTCTCAACTTGATACCAAGAATGCCTTTCTCAATGGTGAGCTGTGTGAGGGGGTTTATATGCAGCCACCATTAGAGCATTCTGTTCTTGATGATATGGTTTGTCGCTTTTGCCGATCTCTTTACGGCCTTAAGTAAGCTCCTTATGCCTGATTTGATTGTTTTTCTTCTATTGGCACTGCGGTTGGTTTCTCTGTCAGTGCTCATGATCCTGCTCTTTTCATTCACACTTCGCCTCGTGGTTGGATGTTTCTTCTTTTATATGTTGATGATATAATTATTACTGGAGGTGATTCTTAGTACATCACTTTTGTCAAAGAGGGTCTCAGTGCGCAGTTTCTCATGTCTGATTTGGGTCCTCTTCGCTACTTCCTTAGGATTGAGATTATTTCTATGTTTGAGAGCTTCTATCTATCCCAAGAAAAGTACATACGAGATCTTTTTTATCATGCTTTTCTTATTGATCAGCGCACAGCTGACACTCCCATAGAGCTTCATGTTCATCTCTGGCCTACTGATGGTGAGCCTCTGGCTGATCCTACTCACTATTGTCATCTTGTTGAGAGTCTTTTTGTCTTGATGCCACTCGTCCTGACATTTCGTATCATGTGCATATCTTGAGTCAGTTTGTCTGCTCCCATTCAACTCCATTATAATTATCTTCTTCGTATTCTACAATATCTTCGTGGAATCATCACTCGCCGTCTCTTTTTCCCTCACTCCAGTTTTTTACAGCTCCAGATATATTCTGATGCCACTTGAGCTAATGATCACCCTAATCGCCGGTCTCTCTCTGCCTATTGTGTTTTTCTCGGTGATTCTCTCATTGCTTGGAAGACTAAGAAGAAAACAAGAGTTTCTCGTTTGAGTGCTAAGATTGAGTTGCGAGCTATGACTTTGTTGACTACGGAGGTTACTTGGATACAGTGGTTACTTGAGAATTTTGATGTTTCTGTTTATGCATTGACTCCTCTTTTGTTTGACAGTACATATGCTATTAGCATTGCTAAAGATCTGATGAAACATGAACTTACCAAGTATATTGATGTTGATGCTTTTTACATGCGAGCACAGGTGTAGGACCAGGTTATTGCTCTTCAGTATGTGCCTTCAGAGCTTCAGTTGGCAGACTTCTTCATGAAAACATAGACCAGCGTCCAACACAACTTCTATCCCTTCAAACTTAAGAGCAAGTCTTATAATACAGCCTTCAGCTGGCTGTATAGATACTTACAGCCCACTTATCAGCCTACTCATATAGTAGTTCTGACCACCAAGGTGTATGACCTACCCCTTCCTCTCACAAAGTTTCTTGGTTTTTGTGCTTCAGCTGGCTGTAAGCTTACATCCCACCTCTCTTCTCTCTCCTCCACCTCAGCATACAGCCAGCTTACAGCCTCTTATAATACTTGCTCTAATGTTGTTGATCCACTATGAATTTGAGGGGTGTTAAATGTGTATTATTAATTATGTATTTTCTCTATTATATAAGGGTTTTTCTGCATATATATTATATATATTAGCTCATTGGTTTTATGATTAATATAAGCGCTATTTATACCACAATCCATGTCTCCACTTATTTTCTTCCCTTCCAAGTTTGCACTTGACACTGCAAAAGACAAGGATCAATCCAAAATCTACAAGTTTGTACGAACAAATGGATTACTATCATGGAATGGAATATTATTGAGTGGATGCGGTCGCGCGACAAGCAACTCAAGAGTCCACTGCTCACGTGATCCATTGATCACTTTTTTAGCCCTTCTTTCTTTTATTTTAGAAAAATGAGAAAAAAAAATCATATTACGATTCCATTCAGAATATTAGGATGCCGCTTATTTGGGTTGGAAAAAAGTAGCTTATGATTAAAATTTTATTATAATTGGTTAAAATTACAATGTAACTGATAGTGGCTTATTTGATGTAATTAAAATTTAAAAATAGAAAAAACATGTTAGCTCATCATGGACAATACAAACAAATATTGAAAAAAAATCGGCAAAAAAGCTAAAAAAATCAAAAGGTTTGAAAAAGACAAAATTTCGGAATAGTAAAAAATAAATCAGAAACCAAAAACTTAAGCCGAAATGAGCGAAGCCGTGCAGGTCGACTTATTTTTAAGAATTCTTCATTACCATTGCGAGTTGCATGCCAAACTTCAATTCTTGGCATTTGGTCAATTTTTGCCTGTACTTTACATACATACACACACATACATATATACATACACACACGTACGTATATACATACAGTAGTATGAACAGAACGAAGTAGACTAACTGAATAGTAATTAGAGCCTGATAGTCTGGTAGATCTAGAATATGCTGTGGTGAAAACTTTGGAAGCTACTGTACACGGATAAATGATTAGCCCCTTAACTCATTTGCTATGACAGCACAGACATAGTAGTGTATCTTCCTTTCTCCAATCCCTTTCCTCATCCATGTAAAAACTGACCAGCTTTTCACACCAGATGCCAGCTTTGAGCCTCCCTGCATGCTGATGAGTCATTACCAGCATACTTGTGAACTAAGCTTGCAATAATTTTCTGCTCTTAGATTAACTGGAGCAAGCAGGTGTTTTTTTACAAACTTTACCAGTAAAGTTATCTGATGCTTGCCCCCTTACCTGTGCAGTAACTCTGTTGTAGTGTTCTTTCCTGTAACTCTGCAAGAGAAGAACAGAAACGCTGCTGTTTTTTATGGGGGTAAAACAACTTACAATACGTGCCTTTGCCTGCCCCAAATAGAAGCCCTAATTCCGATGTAAATACTCTTAAGTTATTGAAATTATCTTCCACGGGATTAGAGGTGGTGACCTGGTTAATTAGGACTGCCCATTTACCAATGGGAATTTGGAGTGGGGGGTAGATCTAGATCTGTCAGCCTGCAAAATTTTCAGTACATGGCTAGCAATTTTTTAACCGCTGCTAATGGCGGCTTCCTCGCAATTAGCACAAAGTACAAGAAAGGCAGGGTAATACTACTAGTTTAATTACTACTGCCACTTGGCAATGAAAAGGCTGAGCTAGGTAGTAGATAGATCTCATCTAACCAAGAACATGTGCTGAGCAGGCAGCCACTTCAAGAAAGACGTGTTGGGTTTTTTGTGTTCGTTGCTCGTGGGCTCTGGGTTATACTACAGTAATAAAGTTTAAAGCGGTGTATAAATTAATTGTAATAGGTATTATATTGAATTTATTTATATCGATTAAAATTATATGTGAATGTATTTTTTCGTACTCTCTTACGAATAGCCTGGATTTAAAAGTAAACCATAAGCCAAAAAAAAAAGATTTGACAAACTGCATGGAATGAACTGTTCTGCGTGTCATGTGTTACTACTACTAAACCCAACAAGGGGCAAGCTGTGATGTCTCTTTTTTCACCCTTTGTTTTCTTTACCTTTTCACCTTTCATTTCGACTATTTGAGATTCTAGCTTCAGTTGCTTGTCACCCTTCAGGCTGCCATCCAATGCCCCATGATCACAACAAAACTTGCCTGATCAACTCTTTACACAATGATAGTACTGTTCACTAATGTTTGCTATCTCCTGTCTTATCTCTAGAGTGAGACGGTAGCAAGAGGAGTAAATCCTGAATTTTATCCCACGAAAGACTTTTAATTTTAATTAGCACTAATTAAATATGGTTATTACTAATTAATTGCGAGTGCAACAAAGCATTGTGCACACTTTATTAGTACTTCAAGATTAGCGCTAATTAATTATAATTAGTACTAAGTAAAATGCTAGTAACTTAATGCTTTGATTAGCACTAATTAGCTATGATTAGTACTAATTAATTGCTTTTAGTGCTAATTAAAGCACTAACGATGGGTTCAGCCATGCAAGTGTGGATCAACAGGATGCCAGCTCGCTTGCTGCCGTGGCTAAGCCTTGTGCCACACCTGCCCCAACCTACCGAGCAAGGGGGAGCGGTAGGTGCCACATGTCGCTTACCGCGTTCTTTGAGTTCGAGGAGGGGACTATTTTTTATAGAAACTGACGTTCGATGCCATTTTTGAAAAAATATTTGCTACAGGGCCGTATTAGTGAACAGTTAATCGGCTCATTTATACAGACTTTTACTGATGACTTTTGATTTTGGCTTATGAATAGTAATATCTTTAGAGAAGCCGTACGGAGAGAAAGAGATACTTATGTGTGATTTTGACCGATATAAATAAAGTTATTATAGTGCCTACTACAATCGACTAGCAGACATTATATTGAAAAAACACTCCGTTTGAAAGTTAGGTATAACAGAAAAAATATTTCCTGTAAAAAGGGTTTTTAGAAAAGACAAAAAGCCTGTGCAATATCTTGCTATGTGCTCATCTTATTCTAGATGAGCTGTTACATTTCCAAGATATTCTTGCCCACTAGCTGCACCGCTTTAGTAACTGCAATTGCAACGTTGCATTTGCATGCATGATGAAAAGGTTTTCACTGCCAACTGCAAATCCATTTTCTTCGGAAGAAAGGAGGGTAATTAAACTTATTGCTACTGACATGGTGGGTTGCAGCTGGTGAAGTGAAACGCATGTAGGTAATTTAATTCCATCTTATCTTATTATCACCCATGTCAGTCACGGGCTTTCCATGAAGTCACCTCACCTCCGGATGCAACGCAACAGCCGCTGCGACTTTGATCCACCATCTTTCCCTCCCTGAGGAGCAAAGCTGCTGTTGCAGCAGCTAAAAAACTCCAATCTGGCAAAGCAAAAGAAGCTTAGTCGTTGGTGACCCCTCTCCAGAAATTTAAACCCAAATCAAGCCTCTAATCTTCTTACTATCAAACCATAAACAACATGGAGTAATTAGCACTGCACTTGCTGCACTGGATGCATCATGTCATGCATGGATATTGGATGAAATAAACTGTACAATGAGGGACAGGGGTACGGTGTGTCCTGACCCAACCGGTGGCCTTGGATCCGGAGATTCTGGCTGTATGCTGAGGTGGAGGAGAGAGAGGAGGAGAGAGAAGAGAGGTGGGCTGTAAGCTTACAGCCAGCTGAAGCACAAGAACCAAGAAACTTTATAAGAGGAAGGGGTAGATCATACAGCCTTCAGCTGGCTGTAACTACTATATGAGTAGGCTGATAAGTGGGCTGTAAGTATCCATACAGCCAGCTGAAGGCTGTAGTATAAGACTTGCTCTTACTCCTCCTACTTTACAATGTCAGCAGCTCAAAACTCTTACGTGCCGGTTATGTGGGTTGAAAAAATAGTTTATGGCTAAAATTTTACTGTAGCACGTTAAAATTGTACTATGTCTGATAGTGTCTTATTTAACATAATTAAATTTAAAAAATTAAAATAAAAAATATATTAGTTTATTATAAATAATATAAACCAACACGAAAAAAAGAATCGGCAAAACTTGCACAAGTCTGGTCCTGCTTAGTGGCACCTAATCAGCCATTTTCTTGCTTGTTCGCTGCCGCTCCTATGGACATATAAAAATTGCACCCCCTGGCTATGGCCTCACTCTCTGCCTCTCCCTCTACTAAACCTCATCAGTTTGTGAGTAAGCCTCACCACCAATACACCTACTAAATCTTGCAAAGTTGCAAGCCACTATCTTATCTCAGTAGCTAGTCTTCCAACACAAGCAAGAACCAAGATTTGTTTGTGACACACCAACATGTCAAGCTAATTGAATTCTACGGCATCAGCTCATCTCATCTCTTGATTTGTTCTTGGATACGTACAATTTTTGAGTAATTAGTACAGTGTTTAGTGTAGTGATCCTTGCAAGTGGTTCAGTATATAGCTTGACTACTTATAGAGATGCCTCCTGGTATGAGTAGCAGTAATAGGAGGAGATGGAGGAGGAGGGCGTACGTGGCGCCGCCGCTGCTGTGCTGCGCGGTCGTCATGGCGTGCATGGGCGGCTCCCTCGCCGTGGACGCGCAGGGCGCGGCGCTGCTCGCGTGGAAGCGCACGCTGGGTGGAGGCGCTGGGGCCCTGGGTGACTGGAACCCGGCCGACGCGTCGCCTTGCCGGTGGACGGGCGTGGCGTGCAATGCCGACGGCCGGGTGACGGAGCTGAGCCTGCAGTTCGTCGACCTGCTTGGCGGCGTGCCGTCCAACCTGTCCGCCGTGGGCGCCACGCTGGCGCGGCTGGTGCTCACCGGCACCAACCTGTCTGGCCCGATCCCGCCGCAGCTCGGCGACCTGCCGGCGCTGACGCACCTCGACCTCAGCAACAATGCGCTCACGGGCCCGATCCCGGCGAGCCTCTGCTGGCCGGGGAGCAAGCTGGAGAGCCTCTACGTCAACTCCAACCGCCTCGAGGGCGCCATCCCGGACGCCATCGGCAACCTCACGGCGCTGCGCGAGCTCATCATCTACGACAACCAGCTCGAGGGCGCCATCCCGGCGTCCATCGGGCAGATGGCCAGCCTTGAGGTGCTCCGCGGCGGCGGCAACAAGAACCTCCAGGGCGCGCTGCCGCCGGAGATGGGCAACTGCTCCAAGCTCACCGTGCTCGGCCTCGCCGAGACCAGCATCTCCGGCCCGCTCCCGGCGAGCCTCGGCCAGCTCAAGAACCTCGACACCCTGGCCATCTACACGGCGCTGCTCTCTGGCCCGATACCGCCGGAGCTCGGCCAATGCAGTAGCTTGCAGAACATCTACCTGTATGAGAATGCGCTCTCCGGCTCGATCCCGGCGCAGCTCGGCAGCCTCAGCAACCTCAAGAACCTTTTGCTGTGGCAGAACAACCTCGTCGGCGTCATCCCGACGGAGCTGGGGGCATGCACGGGGCTCGCCGTGGTAGACTTGTCCATGAACGGCCTCACCGGGCACATCCCGGCGTCGCTCGGGAACCTCTCGTCGCTGAAGGAGCTGCAGCTCAGCGTGAACAAGGTGTCCGGCCCAATCCCGGCCGAGCTCGCGCGGTGCACCAACCTCACCGACCTCGAGCTCGACAACAACCAGATATCCGGCGGCATCCCGGCCGAGATCGGCAAGCTCTCGGCGCTGCGCATGCTCTACCTATGGGCCAACCAGCTCACGGGGACCATCCCGCCGGAGATCGGCGGCTGCGTGAGCCTCGAGGCGCTCGACTTGTCGCAGAACGCGCTCACCGGGCCGATCCCGCGGTCCGTGTTCCGGCTGCCGCGGATGTCCAAGCTGCTTCTCATCGACAACACCCTGTTCGGCGAGATACCGCCGGAGATTGGCAACTGCACGTCGCTCGTCCGGTTCCGGGCAAGCGGCAATCACCTCGCCGGCGCCATACCTCTCGAGATCGGTAAGCTTGCCAACCTCAGCTTCCTGGACCTCAGCTCGAACAGGTTGTCCGGCGCCATCCCGGCGGAGATTTCTGGGTGCCGGAACCTCACGTTCGTCGACCTCCACGGCAATGCCATCACCGGCGTGCTGCCGCAGGGGCTGTTCCAAGGCATGCTCTCGCTGCAGTACCTCGACCTCTCGTACAACGCCATTGGCGGTGCGCTTCCGTCGGACATCGGCATGCTCGGCTCGCTCATGAAGCTCGTTCTCGGTGGGAATCGGCTCTCCGGTCAGATACCGCCGGAGATCGGCTCGTGCTCACGGCTTCAGCTCCTGGACCTCGGCGGCAACGCGCTGTCTGGTGCGATACCGGCGAGCATCGGCAAGATTCCAGGGTTGGAGATTGCTCTTAACCTCAGCTGCAACGGCTTGTCCGGTGCAATACCCAAGGAGTTCGCCGGGCTCGCGCGGCTCGGCGTGCTCGACGTGTCGCACAACCAGCTCTCCGGCGATCTCCAGCCGCTGTCCGCTCTGCAGAACCTCGTCGCGCTGAACATCTCCTTCAACAACTTCTCCGGCCGAGCGCCGGAGACGGCGTTCTTCGCGAAGCTGCCCATGAGCGACTTCGAGGGCAACCCAGCACTGTGCCTCTGGCGGTGCCCCGGCGACGCCAGTGACCGCGAGCGCACGGCGCGCCGTGCCGCTCGTGTCGCCACCGCCGTGCTGCTCTCCGCTCTCGTCCTCCTCCTCGTTGCTGCGGCGCTCGTCCTCCTCGGCCGGCGGCAACGCTCAATCTTTGGCGGTTCGCGCCCCGACGAGGACAAGGACGCCGAGATGTTGCCACCATGGGAGGTCACGCTGTACCAGAAGCTTGAGATCAGCGTGGGCGACGTGGCTCGCACCCTCACGCCGGCGAACGTCATCGGGCAGGGATGGTCCGGGGCGGTGTACCGCGCGAGCATCCCGTCCACCGGCGTCACCATCGCCGTCAAGAAGTTCCGGTCGTGCGACGAGGCGTCCGTCGAGGCGTTCGCCTGCGAGATCGGCGTGCTGCCCCGGGTGCGCCACCGCAACATCGTGCGGCTCCTGGGGTGGGCGGCCAACCGCCGGACGCGCCTTCTCTTCTACGACTACCTCCCGAACGGCACCCTCGGCAGCCTGCTACACGGCGGCGCAACCGGCGCCGCCGTCGTGGAGTGGGAGGTGCGGCTCTCGATTGCCGTTGGTGTGGCCGAGGGCCTCGCGTACCTCCACCATGACTGCGTGCCAGCGATCCTGCACCGCGACGTCAAGGCCGACAACATCCTCCTCGGGGAGCGCTACGAGGCATGCCTCGCCGACTTCGGCCTCGCCAGAGTCGCCGACGACGGCCCCAACTCGTCGCCTCCGCCGTTCGCCGGATCCTACGGATACATTGCTCCCGGTAAGGACACTGCTTTCGCCATACAACTCCACTACTAGTAGCAGCAGTTGTGCACAGTACATGACGGTAGTTAAGTTCGTTACAAGTGTCATCTGATTCCATCACATAGTACACAGCACTGACGGTTGTGATTTAATCCCTATTTGTGCAGAGTACGGGTGCATGATCAAGATCACGACCAAGAGTGATGTGTACAGCTTCGGAGTGGTGCTACTAGAGGTAATTGTTGGGCGCCGCCCGCTGGAGCCAACGTTCGGCGAGGGGCAAAGCGTGGTGCAATGGGTGCGCGAGCACCTCCACAGGAAGCGTGACCCAGCAGAGATGATCGACGCTCGATTACAAGGTCGACCGGACACGCAAGTCCAAGAGATGCTACAGGCCCTCGGAATCGCCTTGCTATGTGCCAGCACACGCCCCGACGACCGGCCAACCATGAAAGATGTGGCAGCATTGCTTCGTGGCCTCCGGCATGAAGACGGTGCTGAAGCTCGGAAAGGCGGGGGTGGGTCCACCGTGAAGTGGGCTGAGCCGAGGCGGCCTACTTCGCCAACTAAACCGACAGTCTTTACCCGCATGGCCCAAATCCAAGCCCAGGGTGAGGCCCACTCCAGCTCGTTGGCCTACTCAACAACCGGGAGTATAGCCTTAGTCCAAAGGATCCAATGATGCTAAACGTGGCACTGTGGTGCCTGTGACGGTGATAGTGACTATACTTATTGTCGAGTGCACGTTGGCAGCCCCGTGGCGAAGAGTTGGCAACGCGTAGGGACTGACAGCGTGTCGCCGGCTCGCGTCTCCCCGCCGACGAGAAGCTCCCTCGGACAAGTCAAGATTGATGGATCATGTGGATTGTAGGAGGCAAGGTGGGGAGAAGGCGCCACCACAGCAAGCGAGCAAGCAATAATTCCTTTTCCTTTTGTACCATATACATAGCTAATGCATAATGCATTGCATCTGGTGTATGTAATTTATCCGGTTTCTTAGTAATTTGATCACACGATGGTGTTCCAAATTATATTCATCGGTGTCTAAATAGACAGAGCTAATTGTACCGATCTAAAGCACGGTACTATTAATCTAGCCTAGATAAACACGACCCACCACTAAGAGCATCTCCAATAGTGACTTATGAGCTAGCTCTAAGCATATTATTTCATATTTTAATAGAAGATAGAGAAAAGCTAACTCTTGATCAAGAGCTAGGCACATACACACATTCTAAGATTATGTGAGAGTGTCATATGAGGCTATTTATGTTATGAGCTATGTGCTAAAAATTAGTACTATTGGAGAAGTTATTTTAGAGTTAGTAACTAGCTCATACTGTTGGAGGTGCTCTAGATAGGCCGTACCGGTCTGGGCAACCAGTCGTGCCGACGCCTCGGCACTGCACGTCCGGCACGAAACAGCCCAGACACGCCTTATCCGCACAGGCCTTCTTCCCTTGTTCCCCAACCCCATCTGAGAGCTGCGTCGTCGCACCTGCTCCTATCATCCCGCGCCACAGCCCTTCTTCCGCCGTCTCGCGCTGCTGCCCTTTCTCCCGCGTCGCTGCTCCCACTCCCGCGTCGTCGGCATGGCACGGTACTAGTACCGGGATCCTCGTCGTCACCCTCGTCCTCCCCAAGCTTGTCCACCGCCGCCTGACGATCGACATCCTCGGCGGCGGCGAAAACATGGAACGGCTGCGCTGGGAGTTTGCGGCGGGAGCTGCGGCAACGAGAACGCCTGAGCCTCGACGGCTGCGGGTTCCTGGTGCGGCGGTGGAAGCAAGAATGGGTCAAAGGCGGGGCCTTTAAAGCCGAAGGCGTTGCAGTCACCATCACTGTAGCCGGCGTCCATGATCGAGCAGCAGGAGGAGGAGTTGTCCTGGGCTGGGCGACGAGAACGGCCATGTCGTGAGAGAGGACGGTCTCCCAGTCCTCGGCAGTTCACAGTGTCGCTTCGTCTTGGCTTCGCTCTGCACGTGGCTCCTGCAGTGTACTGCTCTGTCACGCTGGTCTAGCGGTGCAAATACAGCCGGGTTGCTGCTTGCTGAAGAGGACTAGGATCGACCACGCGGGTCGATACAAGACCGGCCAATTGTAGAATCAATGATTTCGACAATCTTTCATGATGAAATTGCGTGAATGTCGTCGATTAGTTTCCATCTAATCTAACTACAGCAGATTGTTGCTTCAAGGTGGGTCAGATTTACGGAAAAGGACGCACTAGCGACCGCCGAACGAGAAAGCGAAATGCTCTTTTTTGCTGTAGCGAGACTGAAGACTTGCAATGTGCAGCCAGTGCTTACTGCTGATCACCGAATGACTGAACAATGTGAGAGGTCCTTTCGACCAGAGAATGTTCAGCCATGTGGGGCTTGTAATGACAGCGATTTGCCTACCGGGTTCATGGATTCATGAATGAACTGTGTACTTGCACTGAGACCAAAGGAATGGAATCGGAAAACAGAGAGGCAGGCAGCAGGTAGGAGGCTAGCTGGGCAGGCTGGATTGATGCTTGTCCATGGGGTCACAGTACAGTACAGGTTGCTTCTTCCTTCATGTCTAGCCGCTCGAGTGGACGTCTCTTGTGCCTACTGTTTCAGGGAAAAAGATTGGGCATTCTCTTTCAGTGCCTGTGTGATCATCTTCATCCTGGCTTCGCTATCTTCAGTTTACACTGCGCATGTGCATGTAGTTGAATGATCTACGTTAAATCCACCGGTGGACCACACGGAGAGGGAACAGGCATGCGAGTGACGTCCACTGTTGAGCTTTGTAAGATAACAGCACACATGCATATATCAGGGCAGTTTGTCCGTGCCATTCTTTCCCTCCTTTTTCCCGTGCCTGACGGCTTGCTCTTGTCAACTAATGGAGACAAGCAGCCGTCCTTGTCTCTGACGTCTCATGTTTCCTGCGTTGATCAAATCAATGATCAATCGATCACCCACACATACGCAAAAGGTCGAGTGCACAGTTAAATTTTCAGAACAACACAATGGGAATATGGAATACTTACCAGCGAGAACAATGTATGTATATAGCAGCTGCTCAAGGGCAAAATGGGCATCTTTAATTACTGTTGCAAGCCTGAAGCTGTCAGTAAGAACTGAGATCGAAGACGCAGCATTAGTCATGAATCATGCATCCACCATGATTCATGAATGCACCGTCTTTGCGACGAAGAAATAAATTGGTCATATTATTTTCAACTTATAGTTTATGGTTTATAATTTTCTCTAAACATATAAACGGAACAGTTAGATTGTACAAACTGCATCAGCTAGATTGGACAAACTGGATCAACCTATTCGTCTATGGTCATGTCGATGTTTTAATATCGATCTTACGTATGATTTGTTTGTATTCGGGGGAACTCTTAAAAGACTCAGCGTATGAGCCTGCAGAGTAGAGACACGAGAAACTTTAGCCTAGTTCAGGCCTTCTCCTAAGAGAATAACAACACTACATCCAGTATGATTGCTAGTTGCTAGAAAGTAGATTATAATAGAGAATTACACAAATGACTAGTGCTATCTTGCGTGAATAATTCACCAATTCTCCTTGTCCTCTCCCTCTCTACTTTTGACGTTAAACTTTAAATAGCTGGTGAAGCAACGACAGTTGTCCCGCGCCGGAAGACGCCTTGACGCTTCAGATGATAACTGCCTGACGGAAGTTACTGTTAGAGAGACAAAAGAGGACGTTCACCGTTTAGCGGTTGTTGTCAGAGAGAGATTGTGTGTAGTTAGTGGACTAACGCACGTTCTAACCATATTGTTAGACGAACCGATAATGTAGTTCATGGTCGTAGATAAGTCGGTTAAAGATAGACTCGTCGTAGGAATTCCCATGACTACAGAGTGGTTGCAGTAAGACTTACGACTACATTGTCGTAAAAAGATTTATGACCATGGAATAGTTACAGTAAAATTTACAACTATGTGGTCGTAGAAGGACTTACGACCATATGAATAGTCGCAGTAGGACTTACGACTATGCGGTCGTAGAGGAACTTACGACTATATGGTCGTAGAAGTGCTTACAATCATCCTACCATATTTACCTCTTATCGATAAGGTGTATATTCAAGAAATATAATGACATAATAATTTGAGGATTATTTTATCCTCGTCAGGTCCCATCCATGTTGTCCTTCAACCAGTTCGCGACTGTGAAGCTAAATAGGAACAACTTCCTGCTATGGAAATCACAATTTGTTCCTTATCTTTGTAGCTAGAATCCTCTTGGCTATGTTGATGGATCGGTGAAGACACCAGTGCTATTCATCTCGCAAGAAGTTGAAGGTGGAGCTTACCAAGCTCCAAATCCCACCTATACCACATGGTTTTAGCAGGATCAGCTAGTGCTAAGCATACTTCTCTCCTCTCTAGCAGAGGAGATCCTTGGCCATGTCCTCTTCCTCACAACGTCGGCAGATGTATGGGCGGCATTAGAGCGCATGTTTGCCTCACACTCTCGTGCACACCTCATGCAGATCAGGTTTCAACTAGCTAATATGAAGAAGAAGAAGGAACTATTAGCGATATATTACTTCCAAAAGATGAAGACACTATCGGACACGATGGCTTCCATAGGCCATCCTCTACAAGAAGAGGAGACGGTCTCCTATATCCTTGTAGGAATTGGCGAAGAATATGATTCTTTTGTCATATCGAGTACAGAGGCAGAATACAAGGCAGTAGCAAATGCGACAACTGAAATAATCTGGGTATAGTCGCTATTAGAAGAACTAAGAATTTCTCAGAAAAGGGCACCGATTCTTTGGTGTGATAACCTTGGTGCTACATATTTGACTGCTAATCCTGTTTTTTATGCACAAACAAAACATATTGAAGTGGACTTTCATTTTATCAGAAAGAGAGTTGCATCTCGGAAGTTGGAAGTTTGGTTTGTTGCTTCGGCAGATCAAGTAGCAGACATCTTCACCAAAGCCTTGTCAAAACTGTAGTTTGGTCGTCTTCGTCGTCATCTCAACCTCTCACAGTACTCGGTTGTGATCAGGGGCGGAGCCACACCCCGGGTAGGGTAGGCTTCAGCTCGGGGTGTGAAAAAATATCTAGTGTACAGTCCGGGTAAAGTCAGTCTAGCCTAGATAACATTTTCATGGTCCAACCCAGATAACCTAGATCATTTCATCACTGAGCCTAGGGCGTAACCAAATCCTGGCTCCACCACTGGTTGTGGTCGAGGGGAGGTGTTAAAAGAAGACTGAAAACTTGGTGTCTTGACACAGGATAGGAGCAATACACAAAAGTCTCTATGCTAGAGTTCAGATTACATTTCTCAGTCTTTATCTGAATATTCAACGACAGCAGTAATTGCTTATCTGAACTTCAGCTGTAGCTTTTCAGGCTGTACTATAGCGTATCCGGGACGGTTGCGATCCGAGGATTCTCTCCGATTGTAACCAACCGAAACCCCTGTACATTGTTGTGTATAAATAGAACTGTGCTCATCTGAGTTCATTACGGCAAAACATCTCCAAATTCTTTCACGCCAAGTAACAAATGTACATATATTTCCTTGTTTTTCACCGAAGGGAAATGTGGAACATAATAGACGAACAAAATACACGTAACTCGTGTGGCTTACTCGAGAGAAAAATGCGTTGCCCTCGTTAATGGGCTGCCACTTGGACTGGGCTTTTGCAACTGGTTCACTTAATGGGCTTTCACAAACAATTAATAGCACCAACATATGAACATGCCATGCATGCTATTCTTGCATACTGAGCGCCTAAAAAAACTTGCATACTGCGGTCCATAGTACAAAATTACCATCATCACTACTCTCTAAAAAATAAACATTATCACAAATGCAAACCGGACATCCCAACAAACTAGGATTCATTCATTCGATGCATTGATTCAAAAATAAAAATCCTATAATAAGAGCTGACTCATGCATGGATTAAGGCACACGGAAACCGAAACACTATGGATGGAACGTACCATACATATGATGGTTACAACACACACACACACTATATCAATTTCATCATGTGTACATAACCAAAAAACAAAACCCTAAAGAAAGAAAAGAAAAAGAAAAGACATATCAAAAGAAGCACCGTATATCAACTCGAAAACTTTTGGTGCTATTCGCTCGCTGGGCTTAATAATTATATTAAACCTCATCAGTAACCACTAGCTAGCTAGCTAGTATGGTGGTGTTGGTTGGTAATGATCAGTAAGTATACTCGATCGATCACCTTCTCCCTCTCCTCCGGCCGGCTGGCCGGCCTAGCTAGGGGCACCGGACGTTCCGGCCGGGGCCGCCGTAGTAGAAGTAGTTCCCCCAGGCGCGGTTGTACCCGCCCTGGATGTCGTAGCAGGTCGGGTGGTCGGCGACGAGTCGGAGCGCGGCGGCCGGGATGAGGTTGTTGTCCCAGTCGACGACCTGCACGTTGCGGAAGTAGGCGGCGCGGTTGAACCCCTCGCGCGGGAAGTGGCCGCTGCCCATCTGCGTCGGCGTGTGCGACCCCGACGGCCGCGAGTTCACCACCTCGCCGCCGAACTGCACCATGTTGGCGTGCCCGCCCAGGTGCGTGAACAGGAACGACGGCCAGTACCCCACCAGCGGGCCCGACCCCAGCTGCAGCCACCAGTGCCCGCGCCGAGGGTCCTGCAGTTGCATCGGTGCATGTTGTTGCCCAGGGACGAAACCAGACATACGCATGGCGGTTGAAACTCACACGAACATCTCTGCTTAATTTAAGACATGCTAGAGATTTACGCTGCGTTAATCCACCACCATTTTTTCATTTTCTTATCTATTTATAGACTCTGATTACAAGTGTAAAGGTTAAAACTATCCAACTTTTCCGGCTACGATCCCCATGACTCACACACTCTCTACTACCCATATGATCTGCTCCACTAACCATCACACTCGGTTTAGTGGACATGACCAATTACGTGCAGACTAACTGCTATCTGGCCTAGTCTACGACCGCACATAATCCTTCGGGTTCTGCTTCGGGTCCATTGATGATACCTTCGACCACGACTGTTCTCCTTCGAGTCCTTCTCGACCATGCCTCACGACCACGGCTGCTTCGACCATAGTGCCTTTGACCACGATGCCTTCCATCGCTTCACCAACCATGGTTTGTCAATCACATCTTCGACCACGGCTTCATTGGCCGCTTCACCGACTATGGCTTGTCGACCCGCATCTCCGATAGTACCGCTCACACAGACGGTACTACCGGTCTTCGAGCATGACCAGGATACTGTAGCATACGAGTACCGACCATCGATAACAGTGCAGCTCGACTTACGACTGCACTTCTACGACTACTATGCTACGACCACTATAGCACAACTACTACTACAGAACTCCGATACCGACTGCGTCGATTTACAACTATGACCATTGCATAGTTCGACTTATGACTATGACCACTGCGCAGTTTGACTTACAATTATGACCACTACGTAGTTCGACTTACGACTATAATCACTGCACAGTTCAACTTACGACTGCAACCACGCAGTACTCAACAAACAAGTACTCAACATGACTATAGTTTGACTTATGATTACGACCACTGCGCAGTTCAACTTACGACTACGATAACTGCGCAGTTTGACTTACGACTACGACCACTGCGCCATTTGACTTACGACTACAACCATTGCGCAGTTTGTCTTACGACTACAATCACTGCGTAGTTCAACTTACGACTACGACCACTGCGTAGTTCAACTTACGACTATGGCCACACAGTACTCAACACACGAGTACAACTGCATGTGCCATCATGCCGACCCGAACGCACGTCGCCATCTGACCGCTATACGGTCAGCTGCAGTTGCCTCTCGCCTTAGCCCCTCGCATCCGACCAACGCAAAGTCAGCTGCGGAAACCTTTCGCCTCGACCCCTCGTATCTAACCAATGCATCAGCTACGGAAGCCTTTCGCTTCGGCTTTTTCTCCGACTCACGGGAAGAATATCAAGCTCTGATACCAATTGTTGGCCCAAAGACGAAACCAGACGCACACACACGGTGGTTGAAACTCACATGAACACCTCTACTCAACTCAAGACACACTACAGATTTGCTCTGCGTCAATCCGCCACTGTTTTCCATTTTCTCATCTACTTATAGACTCTGATTAGAAGTGTACAGGCTAAAACTACCCAACTCTTCTAGCCACGATCCCCATGACTCGCACACTCCCTACTACCCGTATGACTTGCTCCACTAACCATCACAGTTTGACGTATGATTACGATCACTGCGCAGTTCGACTTACGACTACGACCACTGCACAGTTCGACTTACGACTACGACCACGCAGTACTCAACACACGAGTACGACCACACAGTACTTAACACACGAGTACGACCACACAGTACTCGAACACACCGAGTACTTTACATGCATCACACCGTACTCGAATACACTAAATACTCTACACACAATATGCAGTACTCGAATACACGAGTACCACCATCAATAAGATTAGTTCTAACACATGTATGCATGCTTTTGTTCAGTTTATACTGCAAGCTCCGTGGCAAACAATTGACGTTTAGCACGCCGTGTGCGTACCTTCCATATGAGGAGACTGATGTCGAATTGCCGGCCGTTGTAGACTGAGGTCGGCGAGATGGCGGCTCCGATCGCGATGCGGTTGTTCGTTTGCACGAAGCCGGAGCAGTGGAGGTTGTAGCAGCCAGTCTCCTGGTATGCATCGGTCTGCACGCGGCCGGCGACAACATCGATCGCAACAGTTAGTTTGTCTTCCCTTTCTTTACTCACTTCATGTAGGAGTAGTACAGTACTTGACGACTTGTTGCATTCAATATTACTACAAGATGAGATGGTAAGTGCTCATATTGTTTGTTGTTGGGTTTGGATAACTTAAGAAAGTAAGGGAAAAGAGTAAGAAAATAGAATTGTGAGGTTTCAACTCTGTTACTTTTTTTATTATATTGAACTCATACTCTCAGTATATGTAAGTTACATACTTCAAGTATTTATAGACTTTATGAACCAATTTACAGACTCAAGACTAGATAACTAAGTCGGTTAACTTATTCATATATCTCGCAATAACTAAATAAGTCTATCTATTTATCCATATATCTTATGATGACTAAATAAGTCTATCAATTTATCCATACACCTCATGATGACTAAGTAAGTCTATCTATTTTAACTTATTAACTAAGTAAGAAAAGAACCATCATACATGAAACTAATAGCTCTCACTTAGTCAAATTCAATTTAACTTTGTTGTCTCAAGAAAATAAATTAACTAATCTTCAACAAACTCTCCCTTTAATTTATTTTTTAGAGACACCAATTAATTCTTTATTATGGATAAATTTTTCTCTAGACAAAGCTTTTGTAAAAATGTCCCCCCCCCCCCATTGCTGATTTGTACAACAAAATTTCAGTTCAATCTCTTGTTGGTCAACTACCTCTCGGATGTAGTGGTACTTAATAGCAATATGCTTGGCTCTTTTGTAAATGGCCGGATTCCCACTTATCGTAATGGTTGATTTGCTATTACAATAAATTGTAGTTGGCTCATGTTATTTCTCATCGATATCTTCAATTATTCTCTTCAACCAGACTGCTTGTGAGATAGCTCAGGCTGCTACTACATACTCCGCTTCGGCCGAATACAAAGCTGCTATATTCTGCTTCTTTGATCAAGAGCATATACTTGAACCAAGCAAGAAAGCATATCCTCATATACTTTTCATATCGTCAAGATATCATGCCTTGCCATAATCTGATGTTCCTTTGACATATTATAAAACTCTTTTTACAGCGAAAAACTTTAATTGACTTGGGCTACTCATGTACCTTGATAACAAACTGTCCATGAACATAATATCTGGTCGTATCGTAGTCAAGTATAACAAGCTTCTGATGAAACTTCTGTAAACTATCAAATCTACTTTATTTGCTCCATCTTCTATCTTCTGTTTCTCATTTGGCATCAAGGGGGTTGCAACTGCTTTGTAGTTATGTATTTTGAATTTCTTCAAAATAGTTTTTATGTACTTTTTCTGTGATATGAAAATACCATTATCATTTTGGCATATTTCTATATCTAAAAAATAATGTAGCAGGCCAAGATCACTCATTTCATTCGTCCCCCTCATATCTTTTTTGAATTCTTGCATCATCTTTTCACAATTGCATGTATATATCAAGTCATCGTCATATAACAAGATAACTAGTATATATGTACCTCTTTTCTTGATATGTAAGGTTAGCTCACTCTTACTTTTCTCAAACCCTTTCAGCATGAAGTACTTGTCGATTTAACTGTACCACGCTTTTGGTGCCTACTTGAGGCCATACAATGTCTTCTTAAGCTTGAACACCTTATTTTCTCCCTCTTCAATTGAAAACCCTTCTGGTTGCTCGACATAAATATCTTCTTCAAGATAGCCATTTAGAAATGCTGATTTAACATCAAGTTGATATAGCTTCCATTTCTTTTTGAGCTACTAAAGCAATAATTGTTCGTATTGTCTCTTGTCTTGCAACTGGAGCATATGTCTCAGTAGTCAACACCATGACTTTGCTTGAAGCGCTTTATATTTTTGAATTGAGACATTTGGGTTTAACTTTGACTTATAAACTATTTGACTCCAATAACTTCTCGATTTATGAGTCGATCAACTTTCTTCCAAGTGTTGTTTTTCTTATTCATATGAATATCATCTTCTATGGCTTTTTACCCAATCTGGTGCTTTTTTGTTCTTCGAAGCTTTGTGGTTCAACAATAGAGAAACCATATGACTCATATATTTTTGCTAGACTCCTTACTCGTTATGGAGCTAATTCTGGCATACTCAACTACACGCCAACACTCGTGCTTGAGCTAGAGCCCGAGTTTGAACTTGAAATTGATTCATCTGGACTTGGAGCATCACCTTGCTCTTATTGCTCAATCAAAACTTGTGGTTGGCCTAGTGAGATAGCCGTTGTCGGTATCAACTAATTCTTTTGAACTTTAGCCGCTTCCCAATCCCAGAAAGCCTACTCATCAAAGATCACATCTCAGCTGATCATGATCTTCTTCTTTTCTAAGCGGTAAAGTAGATATCCTTTAGTGCCATCAGTATAGCCATCAAATATATAACAGACACTCTTATTATCAAATTTAACTCGTCTTTGAGCTGGTACTTGGGCATGACAAAGAGAATAAAATACTTTCATATGACTGAATACTGGTTCATTTAAAGGGGGAGTTTGTTAAAGATTAATCAACTTATTCTTTTGAGACAACAAAGTCAAATTGAATCTGACTAAGTGAGATCTACTAGCTTCATGCATGACGGTTCTTTCCTTCCTTAGCTATGAAATTTTTTAACTAACAAGTTAAAATAGATAGACCTACTTAATCATGAGGTATATAGATAAATGAATAGACTTACTTAGTCATCATTAGATGTATGGATAAATGGATAAACTTACTTGATCATCATGAGATGTATAGATAAATTAGCTGGCTTAGGTATCTAGTTTTGTGTCTGTAAGTCGATTCATGAAGTTTGTAAATACTCAAACATGGAATTTACATGTACTAAGAGTATGAGACCAATGTAACACAAGGAAAAAGTAATAGAATTGAAGCTCCTCTGTTCTGTTTTCTTCCTCTGTCCCTTTACAACTAGTATCAAAGCCCTAGGTTCGAGTTGGGCTTATTGAAGTAGCACGTTGTGTTCGTGTTGTTTTTCAAAGACGAGGTTATGGCTCCAAGTTCGAGTGTCTAAATTGCGCAATCGATGGTTCTCGTATTCTCATAAGAGAATTACGATATGTGGAAGGTCAAGATACAGACGTTGCTACTATCACAAGGGTTGTGGAATATTATAGAGAACGGCTACAAAATTATGCCATTGAAGATATTCTTATGCCAGAGCAGAAGAAATTTCTAACAGAGAACCAGATGATGGATACCAATGCCTTATTTCTTATTCAACAAGGTGTTGCGAAAAGTTTGTTTCCACGGATTATCGGCGCCAAAAAAAAATCAAAGAAAGCTTGGAACAAGTTAAAGGAGGAGTTTCGAGGTTCTGCAAAAGTTTTATCTATAAAGTTACAAACTTTGCGGAATCTTGAAATTCCTCCTTTAATTTGTACTAAGTTTCCTTTGACTTCTTTGCGCCGATAATCTGAGGAAACAAATTTTACGCAACACCTTATTATCCTTCATCTAGTTCTCTACTAGAGATTTCTTCTACTCTGGTGTAAGAATATCTTTCCGCAACACCTTGTTGAATGAAAAACAAGGCCTTGACGTCTGTCGTCTAGTTCTTTGCTAGAGATTTCTTCTCCTCTGCTAGTACTTTATATTAGTGTTGCACTTGTTGATTGCAACTATTGTTCTTGCTTGCAGGTTAATTTGCAATGACAAAATCCAAATGTTGGTACGAAAATGAGTTAAATATTTTCTACACTGGTGTGAAAGATGCATGGTCTAATACATTTTTAAGAACACGCAGGTCTCCTGCGTATCTTTGTATTAAGAATGAATACATGGTTAGTATTGGTTTAGAGAACTTACTGTCCAGTATGTGAAGAACCTTGGGCTGTTGTCTCCATATAGCTGAGGGCTTACCTGAATAAAGAAGAAACAAAGCAGATAGTTAACACTGACTGCAGCCAGCAGATCGGTTTGATTACTCAGCCACCAGAGCAATTAGTGATCAAGTCAATGCGGCACACATTTCTAATCAAGATCATATTGATCGAATCTAATTAATGAGCCCAAGTTCTATCTCCTTTTAATACTATCAAGTCAACATGCAACCACATGGTAAGGAGGATCCAAACGTCCCAGTTACCATGCCATCTTAACCATCCACTGAAGAAAATCACTACCACTAGTTACCAAGCATGGTCAATTCGGAACTCGTAATGTGAATCATCTGAAAAACATACCAGCGTCCATACAAACATTTACGTTGCATAATGCACAATCATCCAAAAAAAAAGTGATTTCTCCTAGCTTTTGGAAGACGAGGTTTGTGAGTGCTTTCTTAAGCTCGAACACAAGATGAGTTCCCATCTTACACATAGCGCCTACAACTTACCATTAGTGCTTATGATTATATCATGAAAAGTTGTGAGCAGTGTTTGTTTGAGACCATAGTATGCAGGTTTGTTTTTACCCTTCACTAACGTGATTATTGATCAAGCTTAGCATCCAAACAAAGACCTGCACAACTACTGCTACTACTGGCCTAGCCGATGGCCACATTTACTCGTGTTCACCAACCAGTTAGCCTGAAGAAGGTCTGCGAGTCAGGTTTCCATTAACTAGACGGCTTTCCAGGACGATGTGAAAGCTGAGCTCGGGCCTATCTCCCTCAAACCGAAAAGACACCCGGCCGGCCGTACTACCACTGAACAATCCAAAGCAAAACCACAGTCCACTCACCTCCTTAATTTCTCCTCTCCTACCGTTCGTACAGCTCTACTGGAGTACAGAGTTAAAGAGGAGCAGCAAAATAATTACGATATCTTTGCACATTAATTCTTCAGTGTTCTTCCACTCATGGGCAGATCCAGGATTTAGATAATAAGATCAAATAAATGATAATTTTTTTACTAAAAAGTGACAATCATATAAAAAATATATAATATAACAATACAAAAAAAAATTATATTTCTATTAATTTAAATTTGGCCCTATGCCTATCAAGAAAATCATAGATGTTAATAATTTAATCAAAAACGAACTTTGCTCACTCATAAGTAAAACTAAATAAATATTTCATAAGATAATTATTAAAATACTTAATAGCTAATCAAAAGAAATAGAAATATTGGAAAGCCAAGGCCCCTGCTCGCCCCGTCTCCGCCCCTGCTTGCACTGAAGCAATCAAGCAAAAGAAACAAAACAAAAAGGGAAGCAAAAGACACGGGGAGGGAGAGGGGAGAGAGAGATACGTACAAACAGACGCAGCATGCATGTAGGTACGTACGTATGCAGATACGTAGGTATGGTATGTTAAATTCGTAGGTATATATACCTGCCAACCGGCTTCGATGGTGTTGAGGTCGTTGCCGAAGGAGCCGGAGATGACCCAGATCTGGGAGAGGCTGAACTCCGCCGGCGACGCCACCTTGGCCGACCACACGCTCAGGCTCGCCTTCGCCCCGTAGAACTGATCCCCCGTCACGTACCCCACCGCGTGCTGCGCCGCCGGCGCCAAAACAAATAAACAACATGCACGTTAGTATAACTCAGCATCAGGCTGCCGTCGCCATTGCCATTGCCATTGCTAGCTAGACATCGCCATTACCATCGCTGTTGCTGTTGACCACCCCCCCGTACAATCAATGTACTGTGCAAGTGCTGCACTAGCTTCGTAACCCCAGTACAATCAATGTAGTGTATGTGTGTATCCAAGAACAACTGCTACTCGGATCAGATTCAGATCCCTTAGATCAGCCACGTACTAAGCTGGTACAGGAAACCAAGAGACACGATTTGGTTGCGTAATAAATCAGGCAATTACTACTAGTGTTCGCCTCTGAAGCCTCCGTCTGTGGACTGTGTACCAGGAGTACTTGTGTTTTTCCCAACTAATCTGTTGAATTAGTAACTCAGTATTGATGAGCGTGCCGTATTAGCAGCGCAGCACGTACAGCTTCCTCTTGTTAATGCTCTGATGCATTTTGCAATGCTAGTGGAGTTGCGGTGTGTGGCTAAATGAACGGAGTGGTGATCACTTTGTCACCGGGTGATGACTGACCTCATGGCCGTCGCTCGTGGAGTCGCGGCGAACGTTGCCGGCGCGGGGCTTCATGCCGAACCGCCGGACGGAGCTGGACCTCAGCAGGTCACCCTCCGTCGTCCGCCGTATCGGGACCGTCCCTGGGGGGCACGACTCGCCACCGTCCGTCCACGCCTGCGGGAAGACGGCCTCCTCCTCCTGCACCGCCTCGGCCGCGCCGCACCTGGGCCTCTCCTCAGGTTCCTCCAGCAAATGCTAACAACAGTCAAGCACATTATACAGTAACAAACGATGCAAGAAATAGGAATGATTCAAACGATCACTGAAATAAAAATGCAGGCTCAGTTAGACAGATGAATGCATGGACGGATTAATTACCTCAGGCTTTTGGCCTCTGAGCTTTGGGTGGTCAAACGCCGGCTGCAGGTGCGACGGCACGCAGTCGATGACATCACCATCGGGGCTCTGCGCATGCAAAACGAACCAAGAAACGATAGTGAGATTTGCTTGCTCGGTGCTAGTTGCTAGGACAGTACAAAGACAAGGAGCAGGTAGTAGCCAGGTAGTGAAGCTAGAGAAATTGCCTGAATTGTCCTGGCAGAAACCTTCTTCATCCTGGCCATCTGAGCCATGATCCTCTTGTACCTGAGCAGCTCATCCTTGGAATGGTAGTGTGTTCGTGTGCTGTTGCCTCCGTTCTTGGCGTCTACCGAGCAAGAAGAAGCGAGGAGCAGCAAGGAAACAAAGGAGGCAACGATTGGTCTGGGCTTCTTGCTGCAGCTAGAAGCCATCAACGTGGACTTTCTTTTGGAGTTCTCTGAACTTTGTAGTAGGAAGTAGTAGGAGTTGTTTGTGCTACCTCTCTTCTAGAGCTGTTTGTATGCTCGCACATTGGCGTGGTTGTCCCCTTCCTCTCCTGCTTCTCCTCGACTCGAGCCTATTTATATAGTGTAGAGCCTCTCTATCTACAAGGTCAAATCTCTCCGATCTTGCGCTGGTTGGTTTGGTTTGTTTTGGTTGGGGGAGCTGAGCTGAAATGCTGAATTGATGAATTCCAACGCGGAATTTAGCGGTTCAGCTCATCGTCTCACTGGTACGCTTTTCTCGAGGACCACACCCCTACCCCATGACTTGCAATGGCATCATCTCATTTTATATCCTGCTCCTGTCTCCCTCTCCACATTCCCTTCTCCCTATGAAAGAAAGGTAGAAGCTGGACTACTGTATGCATATGCATCATCTCTCTGCATCATGATCATCAATAGGGTGCTGGTGACAGTGGGACTGAGTGGCACGCAGTAACTTTGCTTTGCTTCATCAGGACACGAGAGAATAAATAAAGGAACCGGATGAGAGAGAGAGAGAGAGAGAGAGAGAGAGCGAGGGAGGGAGGGAGCAAACAGGGAATATGTGTGGGTCAATGCGTCCTGAAGTGAGTGTGCATTGCACCGAGGGAGACTGGAGGAGAGAGTGGCATTCTCCGTTTGCTTTGCTTTTCTTCAGGCAAAGGCAGGGTGCTCGCCATGTGCCAGGACTGGAGGGAATTTTAAAGGCTCAACAGTGGTGTTCGACTGGTGCAATCATGAGCCCCCCTCTCTTTCTCTCCATGTTTACATGATACAAATTGCTTCCTTGTAGCTTCCTTCTTGGAGCAACTCTCCGCTCAGCTGTTGGCTAGCACACTGTACATGTGTGCATTTTGGTTCAGGTCTCTCTTGTTAGGAATAGTCTCATATTGCCTGTTGAAAAGAAAAGGTTACAACTTATAAATATGAGGAAGGCTTCATCCATTAGAGAGAAGTTCCAATACCACTTATAAGATTGTTGTTTGAGAGACTTGCTTGCAGGCAGTCAATGGGCTTAAATGCACGGGGTACGCATCCCATTTAAGACCGGGGAACCGGAAAGTAAGGTTGTGATCGTTTTGGCTTCAGCTTTTAGCTTCCGGCTTATTTTTCACTATTCATAAATTTCGTCTTTTTCTGAACTTTTGGCTTTTTATTGAGTTTTTTTGCCGGTTCTTTTTTCCCGTATTTATTTGTATTATATATAATGGGCTAACATATTTTTATATTTTTAATTTTTTTAAATTTAATTATGCTAAATAAGCCACTGTCAGCTACAATGTTTTTTCAGCCAGCTACAGTGCTTTTCAGCCATAAGCCTCCAAAAAAACCCAAATGAGCACCACCTAAAACTGGTTGGACCTAGCAGGGTGTCAAGGTCCGGATATAACATCTGGTATCAGAGCCCAGGCTCTTACCATCTCCTTGGGCCTCAAAAGTGCACAAACAATGTGTAAGGGGGAGAATATTGAAAATAGTCCTAATTGCTTGTGGGAAAGGAAAAGACACAATTTATAAGTGTAAGGGAGTCTCCACCCATTGGACTAGTCTTTTGGGGAGGTCCAATACCACTTATAAGGTTGTTGCTCGAGGGGCTTGCTTGTAGACAGCCTATGAGCTTAGATGCACGGAGCGCACAACCCATTTAAGACTGGGGACCAGGGAGTATACCCGATTGGACCTGGCGGGGTGCCAGGGGCCAGATCTAACATCTAATGTTGAATACGACCACTCCGTAGATATTACAACCACGTTGATTGATGTTACGACCACGTTGACTGATTTCAACTACGACGATGTCTTCTTCGGGTGTCGGCTTCGACCACTTGCTCGTAGACGACTTTGACTTAACTTCACTGATTGGATTCATCCAATCAGTCGTAAGAAGTTGACCACCCGATCGTAAATCAGCGGTTGAAAACAAGTAACTCTTCGGACTGCTCCGATAACACATGATGCCGTTTGAAGTGGTCTGAACGTTCTGACGTTAATCGAACAATCAAAAATGACTTAGATGAAGATCAGATAGTCTAAGCGTCTTCATTGATCGGACTGGTCCGATCAGCTTCTTCTTTGCGCCCCTTAGTCCATTTTTGTAGTGAGAGACAATACGAGAACACAAAAACTTTGGTGGTGCTCAAATTGCTGCACCTTTTCTTTGGTTTTCTTCTCTATTTATACACAGCTTTACAAACGTAGACTCAGATACATAAATCAACTCTGAAACTAATTCAAATTCAACTAAACTCAGACTCAAAATCGGATTCGGCAGGATTATTTCCAACAAACACCCCCTAATCCTTGTTGACTTTAACCAACTTCCCTAGCACCAAGTAAATTAATCATCCAACCAAAATTGACTCACCCCAATGCCTTTGTGAGTGCATCAGCCTTGTATTCTTCTGTCGTAATATGTGAAACAACCACCAGTTCTTCTTCAACGCATTCTCAAATAAAATGATATTGAGTATCAATATGTTTTCATAAGTGCTAAGGCTGACTTATTATCCACAAATAATGGAAAGCCTTGATAGTCTATTTAGTCAATTCATGAAGCAATCTCATTAACCAAATACCTTGACATGTGGCTGAAGTTGCTGACATGAACTCCGCTTCACATGATGACAAGGCTATACTTCTTTGCTTCTGTGAGCACCATGTGATCACGTTTCCATGAAGGTAGAACACCATACCTGTCATGCTTTTGCGATCAACTGGATCACCGGCTAGATTGCTATAACAAAATCCTTCAAGCATTGGTGTGTTGTCGTGCCTGATATACACTAGCCCATAATCCACAGTTCCTGCTAGATACCTCAGCATGTGTTTTAATGCTTGCTTGTGTTGTATTGTTGGTCTTTCCATAAACCTACCAAGTATTCCAACTGAGTATGCAAGATCTGGTCGACTATGTATCAAATACCTCAGGCAACCTATTATACTTTGAAATTCAGTTACATCGACCGGCTCTCCTGTCTCATCTTTGTTGAGTTTCAACTTAGTCCCCATTGGGTACTAACAAGGGTTGCATCCCATCATACTTGCCTTCTCAAGAATCTTCTTTGCATAATTCGACTGCTTGATTGTAATATTATGCTTACTTTGTTTCACCTCCAGACCAAGGTAGTATGTCAAAAGTCCGAGATCGCTCATCTCAAACTACTGCATCATCTCCTTCTTAAACTCTTCAATCCTCTGAGCACATGTTCCTATGATAATAAGATCATCAACATATATACCGAATATCAGCATGTCTTCTTCTATCTTTCTTGTATACAAAGCTGGATCCTGCTTGTATCTTTCAAAACCAAGATTAATTAATGAATTATCCAGTTTCTTGTTCCAGGCTCTAGGCGCTTGCTTCAAACCATATAATGCCTTTAAGTGTCGATAAACCTTGCCTTCTGGTCCCTTCACTTGAAAACTCTCTGTTTGTGATACATATACCTTCTTAGTAAGATTTCCATTTAACAATGCAGATTTGACATCCATGTGATGTACTTCCCATCCAAATTGAGCTGCGAGAACAAATATCAATCTCACTATTTCTAATATTGTAACTGACGCAAACACTTCTTCATAGTCTATGCCTCTCTTCTGAACAAGCCTTTTGCTACAAGTCTTGCCTTGTGACGAACAAAGTTCCCTTCTCCATCTCTTTTCACCTTGAAATCCACTTTAGCCCTATAGCTTATGATTATGAGATAGATCAGTCAATACCCAAGTTTAATTTACTTCTATTGAATCCAATTCGGTTTGCATAGCAATCTTCCAATGATGTTCGGTGAGTGCTTGTTGCAAACTTCTAGGTTCATATACTGTTGTCGACTGAAGTTCATCTTCCATCTCTATTGGTTTAGCCAGCTCATAAATCTCAGCTAGGCTTCGATATACATGTGTTTTGCTCGGCGGAGTCTCTTCCTCTTCTTGATCACTTTGAGGAGATGCTGGAACATCCTCTACAACCACCTGTTGTCTAGCGAATGTACTTGACATGGGTGTAACAGGTTCTTGAAGGTGAAATTGATCTGATTCACCATTGTTCTCTCCTTCAACTGAGAAAGAAATCCACTTATGTAGATTGTTTTCTTCTGATAGCTTCACGTCCCACTCCCATGCTTTATCTTCACAAAAAATCACATCTCGACTTACCACAATTTTATCTTCATGAGGACTGTACAACATACTAGCTTTGGTTCCTGACTCAACTTCCAAATAGATTAATTCCTTTGATCTATCATCTAATTTCTTCATATGAGTGAGCACCTTTGCATATGCCAAGCAACCGAACACCCTCAAGTGTTTTAGACTTAGTTTTCTTCCACTTAATGCTTCATACGGAGTCTTTCCTTTCAGAGCATTTGTGGGTACTCGATTGAGAATGTAAACAACATGCTTTACAGCTTCAGCCAAATCTTCCTGGTAGCAGTCTGCTTTTGAGTAAACTTCTTGCCATATTCATTACCGTCCAATTTCTCTGCTCGACTACTCCGTTCTACTATGGACTATAAGAAGCTGTGAAGTACCTTCTGATTCCTTTTGTCTCACAGATTGATTGAAATTCTTGTGCCAAGAATTCACCTCATTGATCTGATCTCACCACCTTGAGTTTGTGATCAGTCTCCTTTTCAACCAGTGTCACAAACTTTTGAAACATGTATTTGGCTTCTCATTTCCTTTTGAGTATATACCCACATTACTCTAGAATAATTATAAACAAGAAGTAGAAAGTATTTATTACCTCCATTTGACTAGGGGTAATAGGACCACAAATATCAACTTGTAGCAGTTTCAGGGTCTGTGTCGCTCTATATTGTGTTTGCTGAGGGAACGAGAGTCTTGTTTGTTTCGCAATAATACAACCTTCACACACTTGAGATGGATGATTGATGGGCAGAAGTCCATAAACCATCCTTTTCTCTGTCATCAGCTTCAAAGAGCGAAAATTGACATGATCATGTCGATCATGCCACAACTGCGCCATATTATCCACCCTGACACTGAAACAAGCTGGTTGGCTGACTCGAGTTTAATCTTGTACAGCCGATTTGGTGTTCATATCACCTTTGTCAGCAGTTGTCCTTCACAATCATGCAGTAACAAGTATGGTCCACTTAGTAACACATCGAAGCCTTCTTCAGTTAGCTGACCCAGACTATTGATATTATTGCACAATCATGGTATATAATAGACATCAGTCAAAACTCTTTACTCTGTTCTTACTTTGCAACAAAATAGTGTTCTTTTCTTCTATATGAACAACTGACCCATCTCCAAATTTCACGTTGCCTCGAAATTCCTCATTCAATTCACTAAATTTTTCCCTTTGTCCAGTCATATGATTTGAAACACCATTGTCGAGATAGCAAATATTTGACTCCACCATCTCTTCTCCAATTTTTAGCAGTTTCAACTGAACATGCTCTTCATTTAGCATCATAAGTTGCGTGTTTTTCTTCACAGATGGACAACAGAAGTGCTGGCTCCTGCTCTGTTTTGGTTTGAACTAAATTTGCCTCCTCCTTGCATTAGCAGTGCCCAAACTTTTGGCACTCAAAGCACTTAATATGACTTCTGCAGACTACAGCATAATGGCCTTATTTGCCACAGGTAAAATATTTGACTTTTGGTTTGTCTCGGTTGTAAGAGAACACTCCTTGCGTTACTTTCTCTCCACGACCAGTAGTAAAACCACGGCCTCCTCGACCAAAATTGCGACCACCTGGTCCACGACCATGTCCACGCCAATTACCAGATCCACAACCTCCTCCTTGGCTTGGATTTGATTCCTGCCAAGTTTTATTTTTAACCTTCGCTTCACTTTTTACTAGCAATGCTTGATCAGTTCTGGCTTCACACCCTTTGAGCAATTCCTCATGAGCTTTGAGAGACCCTGTTACCTCTTCCATTTTCATATTTTGGAGATCACTCAAATATAGAAAAGTTATGACCACTAGCACGAACCTCTCAGGTACACGCAAGTACTTCTCGACCACTGTTGTTTCCTCCAGAGTGCCTCCAAGAGATTGAATTTCATTGACCACAGTAGTTAATTTACCTGCAAACTCATCGACTGACTGAGTTTCACCCATATGCAGCGCCTCATATTGTCCTCGCGGAGTTTGTAGTCGAACCTTCTTCACTCGATCCACGCCTTCGCGCATAGCCGAAGAGCAATCCAAGATTCTCATGCTTTATCTTTTCTAACAAGTTGACTGAGCATCGAGTCGGGTATGGCAGCGTAGATGAGCGCTAAGGCAATTTGATCGGTCTTCACGTCGACTTCCTTAGCCTTTCCTTTTGGATCAACCTTTCCACTAGCGTCGACCGGATCAGCTACTGCATCCCAGACTCCTTGGTGAAAGCATCTAGGCCCCTAAAATGGTGTTGGTAATTAATAAATTTATGTGAATATGTGACTAACATGTTTATTGAGTGCTTAAAATGTTTAGTCCCTAAAATGATAATGAGACGCATGCTAAGGGTAAACATGAAGATCAAAGTGGCTCAAGACAAAGGTATATGTAGACTAGGATCTCTTTTTCACTTTTACCGGTCTTAGGAGGAAGGTTGGAAGACCAGATTATAGGATAAATATCGTATCATTAAGAGAGATCACGGTTAGTAACTTGATAGTATATTCTTGTACCATTTGGATCAATTTAGGATCATTCATTCTCTTAAAACTAAAATTGATAACAAATCTGTGCTCTATCTAGACAATCAGAAGTACCGGTGTGCAAACCACAGTACTTCCGCTTTCCGAAAGTTCCGTCAAATCGAGCAGAATGTTTTTTCCAGGGAGCACCCTCGGAGTCACTCTGTACTCTGTCTAGACAATCAGAAATACCGGAGTACAAATGGTGGTACTTTCGCTTTCCAGAAGCTCTGTCAAAATTGAGCGTAACGTTTTTTTCCAGAGAGCACCCTTGGAGTCACTTTTTCTCTGCGAAAAATGGAAGTACCAGAGTTTCAACGATGGAACTACCATAGAGCGGTAGTACTGCAACTTAAACAGTACTTCCGGAGCACGGAAACTCTGAAAACCCAGGCGGAATGTTTTTTCTAGAGAGCGCCAACTCTTGACCTCGAATCAAACGAAAATGCCACGCCGAAATTTTGGAACTTCCGAATATCACAACTAGCAGGATTACAACGGCAATAGTTCTGCACCAACTTCCAACGACTAGTTCAGAAGCTCTAAAATAGCTGTTACTGCTATGTCAGAATAGTGCGGAAGTACCCGCCATTGAACGGCGGTACTTTCGCTCATCTTGATTTTTTCAGAGATTGCCCTATAAAGGCTAATTTTGGTTGGTGAGGGTATAAATACTCTCATACCTACTCAAGGACAGATGTAAGAGAATCCATTGAACATCATTGACCATTGAGCATTCACTCCACACCTCAATTTTACATTGTGTATTCATTTGAGGTGGTTGAGTCAAAGCAAGTGCATTTCATCTCTATATTGATCCTTTGGCACTTGATTTCCATCAAGCGAAGTTGTGATTTTTTACACTTGGTGCTTGTCGGCACCTGGACGGCTGTGGGAGCTTGTGCGATTACTTCTTCAAGAAGGTTGTGAAGAAGCCTAGCACCGACTTGTGAGTGTTTTGGTGTCCACCATTTGCGGAGCAGAGGAAGAACAAACATTAGTAGATTGAGGAGTTAAGGCTTAATTAGTGGAGCCGGTCCAAGTCACTTGGGTTTTCCTCAATGTGGATTAGTGGAAACCGGCAAGTTTCCGATCACCACAGTAAAACATCGTGTGTATATTAGTTATTTTTTATCTCTTCTTTATGCTCTTGTATTTCTAGTATATTGTGATTGTCATATTCTTTTGAGCTATAACTATTTGTGTAAAAACTTGTGCATGTAGTGCCTTAGTTATACTAGAATTATTTAAGTTTTAATTGCCTTAAAATCCTGCTACACTAAAATTGTAGTAATTGTTATTAGAAGGCAATATAATTTTTAAACCTCCTATTCACCCCCTCTAGTCGGTTATCCTTGACCCTACACTTGGGCATGCATATTCACCCGCATCTTCATAGACCATGCCAGGTACTTCTCTGAATTGAGAACTCGATACAGACGAGAATTTGGTCATTCCTTCATTGTCAATGAAGATCTGCTTCCTACCATACTCTGCTCTTTCTACGAGTCGACCGGCACCTGCTCTGACACTAGATGTTGAATACGATCACTCCGTAGATGTTATGACCACGTTGATTGATGTTACAACTATGTTGACTGATTTCGACTATGACCACGTCTTCTTCGGATGTCGGCTTCGACCACTTGCTCGTAGATAACTTCGACTTAACTTCACCGATTGGATTCGTTCGATCAGTTGTAAGCAGTCGTAACCGTAAAAAACGACTTAGATGAAAATCGGATGGCCTGAGCATCTTCGCTGATCGGACTGGTCCAATCAGTTTCTTTTCTGCGCCCCTTAGTCAGTTTTCATAAGCTACGAACAGAGACAATATGAGAACACAAATTTTGGTGGTGCTCAAATTGCTGCACCTTTTTTTGGTTTTCTTCTCTATTTATACACAGCTTTACAAACTTAGACTCGGATACATACATCAACTCTGAAACTAATTCGAATTCAACTCAACTCAGACTCAAAATCAGATTCGACAGGATTATTTTCAACACTCTTCTTGTAGGGCAGCCATGGCAATGTTTTCTTCTTCTTTGGCAGTTGTGGGGGGACTGAGATCACGTATGAGCACAGATGCCTCCTTTGCTTGCTGCTTAATGCTTATACCGCTTTCTTTGCCAAATTTTAAAGGGAAAATTGCTCACATGCCACAAAGTTAAATGCCATACTCTCATTTGCCACATACTTAAGTGGTTTTGCTATTATGCCACAAACTTGAGTATTTTGTCTTTTGTTTTGCCATTTTCTCCCTTTAATTTCTTTTTGCATTTTCATTTTGCATTTTCAGAGACTTAACCGGGGGTATTATCCAGCCGGTCCCACCAGTCAGAGAAAGGGGTAAAACAGAGCAGGAACGGAGCAACCGGGCAAAGCCAGCCGAAAGCAGAGGAGGTGCCAGGCGGTCGGGGCAGGCGGCGTCGCCGGCGGGGTCAGCCGGGGAGACGACGGCGACCGGCAAAACGAATGGTCCCGGCGGTGAGGAAGCTCAAGGAGCCAGCTGCTCCGGCCGGGGAGGTGCTCAGACGAGTTGGCGGTGGCGCTAGGTGACCGGTGATGAGGGGGAAAAGGGGCGCCGGTGGCCGGATGGGAGAGGGAGGGAGCAAAGGCGCGCGTGAGTATGAGCATGATACCTGGAGCTCACCCGAGCGGTTGATTCGACCGAAGGGCGACCGAGGCGAGTCGGCGACGAGCTCAGGCGGCGGCGCGGGGAGGCCACCGTGGCGGGGTCGCGTCGGCGGACGAGAGCATAAGCCGGTGGTTAGGGAGGCTTCGGGTGGTGGAGGTGTCGCTCCCACCGCGCTGAATTGACTCGGGACTAATCGAGGAAGAAGCGGCGACGGCAATGGCGGCGGCCGGCTAGAAGAGAAGACGGAGAGGGGCTGCCGTTTCAAGCGGTGATTTCTCAATTCCTTGCGTGGGGAGGCCGTGGACTACAGGGGGCGTGCCGCGACGCGGGTTGGCTCGTGGAGGGGATGGCCGAGATGGCAGGCATGGCCGAAGGGCAGGGGGTCGTGGCGCCGCCGCCGTAAGACCGTGGATCGTCGCCGCCGAGTGGTGTGAGTGGGATCGTCGCCGCCGGAGCTAGCCGGAGCACCAAGGAGGCCAAGGCGTTGGGAGCATGTGGCATCGTTGTTGAAGGCGGGGTGGGCGGCGGCGACAACGTCGGCGGCGGGGCGGGTGGTGGGAGGGGCAAAATGAAAATGCAAAATGAAATTAAAGGGAGAAATGGCAAAACAAAATACAAAATACTCAAGTTTGTGGCATAATAGCAAAGCCATTTAAGTATGTGGCAAATGAGAGTATGGCATTTAACTTTGTGGTATGTGAGCAATTTTCCCAATTTTAAAGGGATTGATTCCTTTCTTTTGATTTTTGGCTTAGTCGAAATAAATAGAGCAATTTTTTAGAGGGAATTTTTCAAATGTTTTTTCGAATCCAAAACCGTATGCACCATTTATATCGGTGCCTCCACTGTCTATTGCCATCTTGAGAAGTGCAGCTAAAAAATATCAATCGTAGCCTAAAAATATAGGACTAGGGTCAATGCATAACACAAAAGGAGAGTATTTCTGAAATAATCCACGGTGATTCTGATTGAGGATGCGAAAGTGTTGAGCCACACGATATTGTTGATGTCAGAAGAAAATTTTGATGCTTTGTTTGAATGGGTTCGGAGAACAATGATCCACGTGGATCGGGTCTGAATTCTATTATCAGCGCACTATCAAAACGAAATTAGAGTATGTGCTTTAAGATGTGACGGGATAAGGCTTATTCCCTACTATACTTCAAATTTAATGTAGAATTGAGCTCGAAATTAGATGGGTAGATTCACAACCTTGTGTGCCACCATTACACCTGGAGAGTTCTCAAACCTGTGTGTTTAACACCACTTGCTATCTGTTTACAAACAACTTAACAGCGTATTTGCAGTTTGCTGAGTTGGCATACAAATGGGTCTGTTCTTTTCGGCTGCAGCTTATGGCTTTTGGTAGAAAATTTTGAATTTTGGCTGTTTACAGTATAGATTACGGAGAGACAGATACTCATTTGCGATTTTGGCTGATACAAATATTGGACTTTTAACGTGTATATCGTTTAACTTGTAGATCCCATCTTAAAAAGATACTCCATTTAAAAGTTAAGTACTGTAACAAAAACTAAAAGTCGTCAACTTTTAACTTAAAGAACAGGCGCGTTACCGACCTTCAGAAACTATATATAAAACGTACCTACAATCTGCACATGCTGTCCAAGTACTCTAGCGCTTCCTTGATCTCTCTTTTGCTCCTTTTCTTAACAAAGGCAGCCATGTCATTATGGCATGCAATGGCAACGTCCACAAACAATTCATCTCTCCATGGTTGTTGGTTGACTCCACTGTTCCCAGTACATCATTACTTTCACGTCTCATAGCCAAAAGGACAGTTTGGATGATGGGCTGCGAGAGATGGAGATATGATTAGAACATAAGGTGCGATAAATCTAGCCCTTAATTTCTCGATCCAATGGCTAAATTTATCTCACTTTATAGTCTAATTCTATTCCCAATCCTCATTTTTCATAATCCAAACGGCTCCAAGGAGTACTATACTAGGCTACTAGCAGTACCATGGACATATTTTGGGCTTGATTGCATTTCGCTGCGATAGAAAGACATGTATGAATGAAGTTAGGTCCATGGCAAATAGAAAACCTTGAATAGTCAAGTATGCCTTAATGTCTATAGTACTACTCTCGCTTATGCTTGCCACCAAGCATCTAATCCTTTGGCTTCTCTCTTGCACCTAACAAGGCTACACAACCAGTGCTCAGGCTCAGGCTCAGGCTGCATTGCATTGTTCATAAAAAATGGAGAGGTCCACATGAGTGATGAGGCCACTGGCTGCTGCCTTTTGCACAGAATGTAGACTCGTTTGAAACGTAGACAAATTTTCTGTTTCTGTAAAAAATGAACTGATTTCTATAAAATTCTTGTAAAATTTATGTGAAATTCCTATGTTTCAAACAGGCTCTAATACAGTATCTCAGTGGAAGCAATTGATGTTGCTGTTGCCAGTGTGGGGGCTGTGTGTGTATGTACTACCAGTGGATTGATTCTGCACAAGATAAAATCAGGAAAAATCAGTGGGGCTTAGATTTTAGTGCCACCGAAGTGCCATTCTATTCCTTGTTCTTTAGAATAACTACACTTCTTTTCATGATCACAATGGCTGGCTGGCTGGCTGGCTAGCAACTGCCACTATTTCTTCATGACATGCTCTACCTTTTCTCTGAAGGAGGATGGCATGCTTGTTCCCTTGCCGAACATTTTCATGCTCACCTCTATCTAAGATTAACCTTTCTACTGTCTACTGACCACTTCATGCTTACCATTTTGTTCATCTTTATAGCTTCATCTTTTTAATTCTGTACCTCCTGAATGATTTATATGCTGACCGTGAGAGCAAACAATACATAATTCAGATTTGTCAGCAGGAGGCTACGATATGATCCAGAAGGTGATTGTGCGGGTACGTAGGCGCGTGGCACGGCTTGTTGCAGTACCAGTACCAGGTGGAGTAGTAATTAGCAAGCACATGCAGTCACATTCTCTGGTACAAGATGGTAACAGACATATAATAACACTGGTAAACTCTTGATCTGAATCGAGGATAGATAATTGTTTAAACCACACCGGATCATGCCTAGTTTCGACCACAGACGATGGTCCAATCGGTCTTATGATAGCTGGTCCGATCGGTAGATTCGAACGACAGACTTCGATCACGTCAGACTTTGACTATATCCAACTTCGACCACGTTCGGTTTCGATCACGGCAGACTTCGACCACGTCCGACTTTGACTACGTCCGGCTTCGACCACAGCAAATCGACCACGGTATTTCGACTACGGCAGAACGGCCACGGCAGGTAATCGTAGATTTCAACCTCGAACAGTAACCGGTCAATACTTGTAGCTACAATACTTTTCCATGGTTGTAACTATAGTACCTAGTGGATACTTGATAGTCGTGGGATTTACTGGTCGATACTTGATACTCGTAAACTTTGCGGTCTATTGTTGTTGTCTTAGACTTTTCGATTGGTTATCATAGACCTTGCAATCAATACTCAAAGACTTTTGCGATCAGTTGTCGTAGGCTTTACGGTATAGACTTCATGATCAGTACGAGTGCTTCAACTCTTATGATCTTCGAGTACTTCGAGTACTTGTGTTAGGCCAACGGTATAACTAACTGGTGCGTGGTGGTCGATGATCGATGAACAGTACTCGGAGGAACAATATTCAAAGGATTCAGTACTTAGAAGATGGAAGTACTCAGTGGTTAGACAGTCATGAAACTCGGTAGTCGGAAGGACACGGTACTCAAAAATTAGTACAGCTCGGTACTCGTAGTCGGAAGGATACGGTACTCGGTAGTCGTAGACTTTGCTGGTTGGTAGTCGAAAGCTTTGCAGTCGTGGGTTTCGCAACTGTGGTCGGTGCTATAGTACCAGATGGGTACTCGGTAGCTATTGTTGGTGATACAGTACAGAGTCGATACTCGATAGTTCTGTGGTCAGTAGTGATACTTGTTATTCCTGAGTATTTTGAGTGGAGCAGTGGTAATTCCCGAATACTTGTTGTTTTCAAGTACTCATTGAGTTAGCAGTCGTATTGAGTGATTGTAACAGCCCAGATTTTTAGTAAAATAAAAATACATAAATAAGTAAATAAAAATTAATTAAAATTAAATTTAAAATTAAAATAAGTATTTTTGTTGCCTAAAGCTTAAATTTGGATTTGCCCTGGATTTCTGTTTTTCAAAAAGCCTGATTTGAAAAGTATTTTAAGAAAAACCTAAAAATTATATTAAATAAAATGATATTTTGATCTTATATAAAAATCCTATGTCAAATTAAATATTTGGAGTTATTTGGAGTTTATTTGGGTTTTCTGAGTTTTGAGTAGTTTAAAATGTAATTTTTGAAATTAAAAGTATTTTAAGTATGAAAATTAAATACCAATATTAGTTGGAAGTATTTTTATTAAGTTCCAAATGTCTCCAGGAGGTTCTAGAAATTTTTTTGGAATTTTTGGAAGTCATTTAGTTTTTTTTCTGAGGCTTAATGTATTTCCTATGCTTTTCTGAAAAATCCAAAACCAGAAAATAAAAATTCAAAAACCCAACCCCCTCCTCCGGCCGCCACGTGGATGGCCAGATCCCCTCCACGTCGCCGCCATCCTGGCCACCCGCTCCCATCCGCCTACCCCCTCCTGATGCCCGCCACGTCGCGCGCTCGGCTCATCTCACCCGCCCACTCCCACTTAACGCTCTCGGCCGCCCGATCAGCCCGACGCCACGCGGCCTCATCTCCGCCGCCCGCGCCACTCCCTCCGCCTCTCTCTGCCCCGCGGGCCCCTGCCGTCAGCCGCTTCCCGCCTCCCTCTCTCGCTGCCGCCCCGGCCCCACCCATTAGAGCCCTTCCCCTACCTCCGGCCGCGCCCCTCCTCTCTCCTCCCGCACCCGCCGCCGCCCGCAACCTCCGGCCCCGCCCTACCCGGCCATGCCCCCACTCCCCGAGCACGCCGCCACTACTCTCCCGCACGACCCGCGCCCCACGTCCCCCACCTCGGCGCCCACCTCCTCCCCCATTCTCGGCCGTAACCGCCGCCCACTTCCCCGGCCTCTCCGGCAACAAATTCTTGCCGCCCCGTCCTCCGCCCCCTATAAATCCCCCGCTCGAGCTCCTCCCCATCTCGCTCCACCCCACCCCGCCCTCCTTTCCTTCTCCGCTAGCCCGAGCCGCCCTAGCTCCGGCCGCCTCCCCTTTTGCGCCGGTGAGCTCAACGGCGAGCAATTGCTGTCGGCCCTAGCTCCCTCGCACCCGGCCGACGCCACCCCCAACTCCACCGCGTCGCCACGATCTCCTCCACCCCTAGGCTGCCCCTCCCCGCCGCTGGAACCTCCTCGCCGCCAACGCCCGAGCCGCGCCGCCGCCTCTTCACGCCGCCGGCCGCCACCGGCCACCCTCGGTGAGCCCGCTCATCTCCCCCGAATCCCCCACGTCCACCTCTCCCCTCTCCGCCCTTCACCGCCGGCCGCCGCGCCGCCGGAATGCCACCGCCGTGGCCACTCCGTCGCGCTCCGCCGGCGTTGCCCGGCGCCACGTGGCGCCACTGGCGCGCGTCACAGCCACCTCGGCGCCCCCTCGCTCGGTCAGCGCCACGCCCACGCCTCGCCACCTCAGCGCCCCGCGTTGACCGTGGACTCGGTCCACATGGACCGAGGCCCACCTGGCAGTTGGCCCAATCCCAGGGCTGATGTCAGTTGGCGCAATAAATCCGAATTTCCCGTAGAAAAATAAATCAGCTGAAATTAAATTCTCTGCTGACGCAATAATTCAGATTTTCCTTTAGGAAAATAATTCCAGAAATTCCCCTTTTTCTTTTTCTCTAAATTTAATTTTCCCGGAGCCCGTTCTCCTTTGTCCTAACTCCGATTGAACCCATTCAAATTTCTAAATTCATCAAAAATTCCCCTCTATCCATTTCTAGCCTCAATTCAAATATTTGAAGTCAATTTGAATTTATTTGAATTTGGTGGGTTATTTTATCGTGTAGACTTCGACGATTCGGGAAAATTTGACGACGAAGGTTTGAACCAAGTTGAAGAGCAAGGCAAGTCACACTCCGTGATCATGTTGATCCTAGATTTCAAAATAAAATTATGTTGATTTAAATTATATTGCATGCATATTTTTATTCAACGTATTTTAATTCAGTTTTAAATTTAGTTATTGCCTACTTGTTAATTCCTCCATTGAATTTGAATTCCTCAATGCCTTGTCACCCTAGAATCAAACTCTAGTTAATACATTAGTGTTGGCTAGAGAGTTTAATCGAATGCTTAGCCCTGCATAGTCATATAATTTTGTTTTGGGATATCTTTCACATAAAATGACGAACCTTTTCACATAAAATGATAAGCTTTTCAACTGTACTCCTGACTTTGGTGAGTTAAGGAGGTTTATGAATTATTTTGAAAACAAAATATCAAACTTGGTTTAGACTTAGGCAATTGGTTAGAGTGGTGGGTGCAGGCATGCCCTGTTGGTTGGAGCCGCAGTGGTTGATTATCGTGCACGGGGGTATGTGGTTGGGCCTAAATCAGATTAAGGACCGGTCTGTGAGCTACTGTTGCAAAGCCCTAATCGTACTACTACATGGCTGGTATGGGACAGCCCTGGCTGAATAATTTACGAAGTCCCAACCTGAGTCAAGTCGTAGGTTGAAAGTGAACGTGGTTGGTGCCATGTGAAGTCTCACTTGGGCGAGCGTGGTTAAGCCATGAGAAGTCTCGTCTAGGCTCAAGAGGGGTCCCGTGCCGTGGATTCCTTCGGGTGAAACCTTAGAGTTGGTTTGGCCAGGTTGAAGGCTTTGCATTGTAAAGGCCTTGTCACGACTCCTTGCCGCACACCTAAGGAAGTGTGTAACTCGCGTGGCACAAAAGGATGATCGTGTCTTGTGGGTAAAGTTGTACAACCTCTACAGAGTGTATAATCTATCCTGGATAGCCGTGCCCATGGTCATGGGCATGCTGAGTAAAAGTTTTTCATGGATTAGACTTTGTTTTTCAAAAATATTTTCGAAAACCTTGTGGATGGATGGAATCCACGAGAGATGAAAACCTTGCGGATGGATGGAATCCGTGAGAGATTGGAACCTGGTGGATGGATGGAATTCATCAGAGTTGCGCAGTGGAAGCGTGTGGATGGATGGATTCCATACGTGATCTTTTGGAAAAGATGGTCCGGTTTAGATGCCCGTGGATAGGTTGGTGTTTGGTCGAAGCCGGCACTGACGGTATTATTTTCTATTACAAGTATTGTTTTTTACTTACTGTATTAAATTCAGCAATTTCAATCTACTTATTGTATTTCTTAAATGTTGTTTTATGCAAACTAACCATATAAGCCTTCCATTGAAGCCTTTATCATTATGGTGCATTTTTCGTGTGACTTGCGGAGTACAAGTTTGTACTCACCTTGCTTTTTCCACACAGGGAAGGAAGACGTCAACTACGGTGAAGATCTGGACGAGTAGGCCACGTCTTACTGTCGTTTGCCTGTGGGCAGGCTTGGGCTTCATTTTTATCAGCTTGCTTCCGCAGTTCTTTTCTTTATTTATTTATTTTACCAATGGGCGTTGATGTAAGACTTGGCCATAAGGTCGTACCCTTTATTTAATATATGAAGTCATTTGTGCTTGGTATTTATCTTTGTTGTACTGTGTGCACTAGCTGATCCTGAACTAGTGCGATTTACACAGAGGATCCAGGAGTCATTACTCCGAGTTCCGACAGTGATCTAAGACTGATTTCTGGATAGCAATGAGATTTGTGGTCGTGGATGATCTGGTTGGTGTTAATGGTTGATTGAGGTTGTGGTTATACGTGTGTGTGTGCTGATGATAGCCAAGTTGGAAAGAACTTATATCCAAAAAAACGTTTCTTTGGTCTTCGCATGTGCATGTAGGTGTGGAGACTATTATGGTCAGTGATGAGGAGGATCGAGACTAGGATGGGGAGATCTGATGTCTAGATGGTTGAGGATGTCACGCGATGTGGTCGGGCTAACGCTGGAGTACGTAGAGATCAAAGGTGGTGATTCGTGAAGAAACTATGGACGGTGCGGTCCTAGAGGCTTCGACACATGAATGGATGATGCGAGATGAAGCTACAGGAGGTATGATCCTAGAGACTTCATCACATGTTATGTTAGGAGTTGTGAATAGAGTCCATAACTGAGAAGATTGAGAGATAGATTAAAACCCGTGTTCGGAAGGGTTTCGGATCCCTTGGTTTCAGAAGAGATAAGGTTTTAAGTCCGTGTTTAAGGTAGACACGACACGGTTTGTAGCATTAACCTATAAAAGTGGAGAGAGCCTATAGGTTAACGTGCGGTTTTAGAGAGTTTTGTGCAGGTTTTGGAAAAGACTTGTTTTACGGCTTTCGTTGGGAAGGCTTTTAGGGGTGCTTGTAAGGGTGCTTTATAAATCTATGTAAATCCAGTAATAAAAAAATATCTTGAATCAATTTAGTTTGAGATTTGTTGAAGATTTCTGGTGATTACTGTTAGGGCGAAGTGTACGTCTACGTGCAAAGGTGATCAAGAGGTTATACTTTTGAATTGATGTTTTCGAGTACTTTCAATCTGGTCGAAGATTGAAGCTGAGCGATCTGGCGAGTAGCTGAGCATCGAGTAGTCGATCGAGTTGTCGAAACCTTCATCGACTACTTGAAGATTTTAAAAAGCGGAGACAATCATTCACCCCCACTGATTGTGGTATTCGATCCTACAGTTATTATGGGTAACAGTAAAGTTCGAGTTCAAACCAAAAAAAAAGTTAAGAAAGATCCGGTGCTCAGATGATAAGGCCCTGCTTATTTCGGCTTGAACTTCTGATTTCTGGCTTATTTTTCACTATTCCTAAATTTTGTATTTTTCTGGTTTTTGGTTTTTTTTTATCTTTTTTCCGGTTCTTTTTTTCCTGTATTTGTTTACATTGTCCGTGACGGGCTAACTTGTTTTTCTATTTTAATTTTTTTAAAATTTAGTTACATCAAATAAGTCACTATCAGATACAATGTAATTTTAGTTATAAACCAGCTTATTTTAGCTCAACCGAGCAGCACCGAGATTGAGGTGGTGATTGATTGGGTAGTACAGTACATTACATTGTCTCACAGCCTGTGCTCTAAGATTTGAGTCTTGAATGTGAATATATAGTCAGTTCAGTACAGCTCTCTGTCTGATGCTGCCGGCAATCTTGTTATGAAAGATCAGGCTTTTGTGGGATGTGTGGTTATCAACTCCAGTGCTGCTTGCAAGATCCACAGCAAATGTTTGCAAGATGAACAGTAATCCATTTTCTGCAACCTGCAAAGTTGCAATCCTAGTACCAGCCACAAGGCCACTTGGTTCCATTGAAGTAAATGCGAGAGAAGAAAAGTAGCAGCTCGGATGGACATGGACCATGAACACACAAAGCAATCTGCAGCGTCGCCAATGGGGGTAGTAGACTAGTAGTACAAGATGGAGCAGCCCAGATTGCAAGTTCAGGTATCCTGCTGCGAAGCACGGGACACTATTCGTGCGCCTGTTGGTGGCAACCTGTTCTTGTCTCCAAATTCTGAATATAAGTTACCCTAAAAATTCTATTATATTTTTAAAGCAGAAGAAAAAGAAGCCACCACATTCACTCTCAAAGAGTACAAATTACCATGTTAATCAGAGAAAAATAGAAAGATCTATACCGTCGATTGAGGTGGGTCTAGATTATAATGATTGAGAAAGATCTATACGGTCAATTGAGATAGGTCTAAATTATAACGGTTGAGATTGATCTAAATTTTTTATGGTTAGCAGAGCTCTCGATCGGAACAGCAAAGGAAAATCGTGTACAAAGAAAAAGATTTATACCATTGTTTTTTTGTTCAAATTATAACGGTATAGTTTTTTTTAAGCTTTACAAATATGCACGCACTAGAATTAGGATATCTGATATATACCATATGTTAGACCATGTGGCTAGGTCTATGTTTTTTTTAGATGATGAATAATTGACAACGTTGGTTATGGTATTACTTATGATAATGTTGCATGATACGCTCGTATGAGGTATTGTGCGGATTGACTTGAGTCAAGTCGTGGACTTGTGCTCGTGCGCGGTTGGTTGTTTATTCATGTGCAGGTGTTGCTTGAGGCGGAACATGGTCGATGACGGGATTGAAACTAGGTTCGGGTGGAACTGAGGTTTCGGGACTAAGTTCAGGGAGGAACTTAGGTCCCATCGGTCCAAGATGTCATGCGGGATGTTTCAAGCTAGAGAACAATGGTCATGGAGATGATGTGGCGTTGGAGGCGCTGAGATGCGTCACGGCGGAGGCGTGCGGCAAGGCTACGGGTGCGGACGGCCTGCTACAACTGGATAGTCCAACGAGCGAAGCTATGTATGCGGGCTGGCGCGTGGTGTATTCGGCCGTGGAATACAACTCAAATACGGAGTCGTAACGCGTCGCTTCGTGTTGGAGTCGGATATGTATGGCTGCATGCAAAGCGGGGATTTGGGCGACTAGATAAGTAGAGCTTGCATGCGATTTTTGTTGGTGCGGTGATTCTCGGGAAGGCGCGTCGTGATTGAGCGAACAAAAGAAAAAAGCAAAAGGCGTGCGGCGTGCGGCGACTGTGCTTGTCTGATGGATATTGGTTGCTTTGATCGTGAGGAAAATTGATGGGCGGCTTGTGGAATTTGTGATTGCTGCGTGAGTTCTTTTTACTGGCTGCATGCATTGCTTGTTCTAGTAATTGCCACCTGTGTCTAAATTTCCTTGCCATCTGTTGGCTTCTCTTCCAGCTTTTGTGCAGTATAAGAAAAAGGGGTCTTGTGATCTTTAGATTCGTTATCTACATACATGGAATTGTTAGTAGATGAATAAAGTATTGTTGGACTTGCTCATTGATCCGTGTGCATTTTGCTTTGGCCGGGGGTTAATTGAGTTTTGTCTTTACGGAATTTGTTTATTCGTTTAATTAGGGCTTAATCAATTTTCGCCTCTATCTGCATCAACAATATTGTTTATTTTATATCTTGAGTTCTAGATCTCCGTTTGACGTAATTCCAGTCGGATGAGTTTAACAATTTTGTATAGTTTTTTCTGTCAAAATTTGAAGTCAATCGGAGTTACGGTTTTTTATCGGGATTAGTTTTAGTGAGAGTACGTTATTCTGTCCAGACTTTTTAAACAAGGCTTAAATAGGTTTTGTATTTAGAGGAGAGTCTTAAAATTTATTTTTAGCTTCCACAATCATTCACCCCCCTCTGATTACCTATCTTAATGTGAATCGATCCTACACCATATTACATGGCAAGAATAGTAATATAGGAACAGGGCTAATTGGAGTCTGATCAGAAACATTATACAAATACAGAAAATTTGGCATTGTGATGTAATGGGACTCTGCGTTACCTCTCCTTAATAGCTTTCTAGAAACCGACAAAAACAGAAGCACTACAAATCTTTGTCGGCAGGCAGTGAGATGCATGTTGCAGACGCTCCCCATGATGCTGCTGAGTCTAATGGAGGCAATGAATTACTGCACTTTGATGACCTAATTTCCAACTCATGCGCACGCCGTGCATGGCCAGGTTCAGGTTGTTCACCACAAGGCAGAACGCGAACGGGCCGGGGAACGCGGAGACGCCATGCAACGTAGGCCATCCGCCACAGGCTTCATGAGTCGGCGACGACGTGGTCCGGCCTCCCGGCGGTGGCCGGAGGCACGCATCGGGCCGATAAACAACACTACTGCATGGTAGAAGGCCTTGAAGCTCTGAAGAAGGATGGATCTGCACGCACCAGTACGACGGTGACATGCATGCACTGCATTCATGGGATCACGCAGACACGCAGTCCTCGGCAAGACCAACATCGGCAAGATGTGGAGGGGTGGCATCGCTATTTTGTTCGTACAACAAGGCACATATTGGCTTTCTTACGCACCTGAGTAGGAAAAAAAAGTAGATTGCACAAACTTATAAGCTATAAGACTGTACTTTAGAGATCTATAACCATATATTATGAGTATAATCACTAAACATGTTATCTATGCAACTAATTTAGTGTGTTATCTATTCGCTGATCTTAGGGCTAGAAATTATCACTTTAGTTTTTTTAAAAAAAGAATAACACAAATTGATCTTTTATTTATTAGTGGGTCTATATTATATATAACGGTGCAATTAATCATGTATCAAATATTTGATATATACAATTGTAATTTAAATATATGGTAGGTATAGTCCGTAATCCGTAAAAGTAAATATTTAAATGATTATATCATCATAACCATACATAGGATGGAGCGTCAACAGGGGTGTAGCCAGCCTAAGGTCTAGCCTTGGGCGGTTGGGCCTAGCCCACTGTAAAAAAATATCAAGGTATTTACTATCAAAAGTCACAGTAAAATATATGTGCTTTCTCAGCTGGGCTCCGCCTCTGAGCATCAACTAAGCTCCCCATACTTCTAGGCAAAAGAACACCTGAGGCATTTGAGGGCCTGTTCTTTTTTGCTGCGGCTTATGACTTTTAGCTGAAATTTTTGAATTTTGGCTGTTTATGGTACAGATTACGGAGAGATCGATATTCACTTGCGATTTTGGCTGGTATAAATGTTGGGCTTTTAACGTGTACTACGTTTAACTTGTAGACCTCGTCTTGAGAAAATACTTTGTTTAAAAGTTAGGTACAGTAGCGACTACCAAAAGTCGGACGGTTTGTGCCCTGCCGAACACCCCCTCAGTCGCATGTTACAACCATTTGCCGTCGCCTACAACAACGATAATAGCACACAGAGCAATCTCGCAGGAATCCTTTGAAGTTCTAGCATCCCAAACGCCAAACGGGTTTGAGAGCTATCTCGGAATAAAAGTGCTTGAAGTTTGCAGCTAGCTCGATTCAACATCAGGCTACAACACATATTCAAAGGCTAGAAATTAAAGTAAAGAAAAAAGAAGCCATCATATTTGCCCTCAAAGAATAGAAATTTCCACGTTAATTGAAACAAAAAAAAAAAGAAAAGATCTAGTCGCCCATTTGACGGATCCAAGTTATAGTGGTTTTAATTAAAAGAGAGAGAGAGAGTCTATATCAAATACAATAAAACATAACTGAAATTCAGAATAAAAAATAAAGAAAATTAGCAATTCGATTTCCATACAAACTTAAAGTAAAACTAAAATTCAAAATTAAATGAAAATTAGTAGTGAGGGGAAGGAGCAATAGATGAGTGGAGCTGGAAAGTAAAATGATAAGGTTAGAAAATAGTAGCTTTCTAAAAGAATGCATTTAGCTAAGGACGTATTTGAATAATGTGTTTCTATTACCCTAAGAACATACTACACTCAATGAAAAATTTTATACTAAAACTTTAATTAAGTGATGTATCCTGGCTAGATGTCTTTTATAATTATAAATGTCTATCTAATTACATGTAAACATCTCAATGCTAATTTGATTACCAATAAAATCGACTTATAGTTAGGAGAAAAAAATCAAACATTTATATACGATACGTAATAATTCTAGCCATGTAAAAGCGTGGGCCATCCTGCTAGTTCTGAATACAAGACTACCATGATCTCGTCAAAAGATAACCATACTTCTGTAGTTTCACTCACCATTGCAGCCAAGGGACAGCAAGGACAATGGTGCACAACGACAACTCAACCGATTGAAAGGGGCCTTAAACTATCACTATCAGCATCGCCAATTCACAACCATCCGTTCAGCTTTTCGATCTTCTCCTGACAGTGGTACTGCAACATCACCAATCTTGCACTGCAGCCAACCGTGCGAGGAAAATGCTTCGCAATGCGCGTATGGAATCAGAAGCCATGACAAAACCAGGCACATAATAGCAAACAGGTGAAGCTGCTTCAGGAAACAGGAATACCCAGACAAATAGGACCCGACAGACATCAGAGTTATATGAGGAGGGTTTCACTTTCAGCCACACACAAGTGACACAACCCAGAATGGTCTTACATGGCAGTGAGGTGGCATGTCCATGTCAGCAGAATGGCCTCGGTGGTGGTCCACACCGACGCCAGCTTGTACGCCATGTCAGCATTGACACCTGAATACCTGATGGCAATAGCCTGCTAAATGCTGTGGTCGATCACTGTATCTAACAGTTATGATTGAACAGGATCCTGGACACATCAGTACTAGAAGGTACAGTGGACCAAGGGGACAGCAGCAGCAGCAGCGGCGCCATTCAATGGGCTGCATCATCGCTGCACCTCCAGCCAGAATATTTCGCTACTGTAAAAGTCGACAGAACGTCAACTCTGAAATGTGCACAGACCATAAACCAAGTAACCAACACATTCTCTCTTCCTGTCCAGGAGGCTCAGGCCAATGGAGGAGTATGCCTTTCAACTTTCATAGGTCCCATATTTCTGACGGAAAGCAGAATTATGAAAATGCAAAGTGCCATTGAAAAGCCCTGCTGCAAATCACGCTGAACATACGCCGTCGAATTTGTTTGGCATGGGCTTGTAGAACATGATCGAGTCTAACAGTCGCAGATTATCAACTATCAAAGCAAGAGCTTGAGACCATGACAGAACCGAATCTTTCAAGAACTGCTGGTAGTTGCGGTACCTGTCAGAGAAGGAAACCAAAGCGATTGCCGAAAGGATCCTCCAACGAAGTCCAGGGGAAGTCGGTTCCAGGCGGTCTTCGTCGAGAGATCCGGCGGCCGTCGGTGCCGGGTACGCCGACGGCACGCCCAACGACCGACCGAGAGGTACTGGACTGGACTGGCCGCGTCTCATTGACCCACCATGGGATGGGAAACCTCGCAAGCGGGCTCAATAATAGGGCCGACAAAAAAAGAGCTTATGAACTGTTTGAACTTTGCCCACTATGAGCTTGGCTAGAGCACATCTCATAAAAATAATGAGCCGAGTCGAGTCGCATTTTTAGCTCAGTAGCTTAACGAGCCGAGTTTGAGGTAACCCACGAGCCACTCGTTAGCTCGTTAAAACTCGGTAACTAAATACTTATAGGTTTTTGCGTATAGGGCATTGATGATTTACTTTCCTCAAAGCCCAACCCAACTCAGCCCATATACTATCCACTAGTTGTTCAAATTTGTGGATCTTCTTAAGACTAGTAAATCATTCCCCTGTTATGGTTCATGAGCACAATCTTGAAAATATATACACATACATGTCTAAATTTGCACATATATTTGGATTTAAGTGCATGTTAGAACATACAGAAGTCCAAAGCAAATACAAATGGTGTCGAGCTACTTATTTTGACTAGCTTACATGAGCTGAGTCAAGTCGAGCCGGCTCAATAGTCAACAAGACTCTCCTTTTCCTCCCAATCAATAGCTCGTGAGCTGCTCATAAGCAACTTGAGCTTTTTATCAAGCCGAGCCAAGCCAAGCTGGCTTGATAGCCAGCCCTATCCAATAAGGCCCAATCCACTTACGGCCCAAAATAAATTGAAAACTCAGTATATGGCCTAAAAGGCCCAAACTCTACGAGAACAACGAAACGGTAGCCAACGCAAAGACAAGATCTCCTGCGCCAGTCTCGGAGTGCACACATGCACGTAGGTGCGAGTGCGTTTAATGATCAAAGTATGCAGGAAAGGATTTAAGATTTTGTCACGCTCTAGACTAAGGAGGATCAGATATCACTATTACCTGACTTGGAAAGGAAAGTCATGTACTTGGCTTATTAGGACTTAACTAGGTTTTGTAATGATAAATATCGTACGCCTCGAGTTGGAGCCTAGTTTACGCACAGTGTGGATCCACCCTTGAAAGTACGTGTCTGTGTTTCTGGAGATCTTGGATATTTGTCTAATCTTAAGCGTGTGTTATTTACGTGCGTATATATATGGTGTTATGTGCGTGCGCGTGATTGTTGTACTCGCGATAGAAAAAAGAGAGAAGATGAAACAGCGCTACTAGGGGCCTAGGGTGGGTTCGATCTTGGCCACGAGAGGCGATAATGGCATGGAGGCGGCTGGCGAGGGACGCGGCCGCGCATCTCCGGCGGGGAGTCTCCCCGCCCTTTGCTCCCGCTCGCACCTTCTCCGCCTCCTGCGCTCCCGTCGCCAACCCTACTCGTGAGTTTCTTTGCTTTCTGGTCCTCCTCCTTCGATCGCCATTGCTCGGTTGTGCTGATGCCTTCGAGTCACTCCCTCCCATCAGTTCTTGGCAGGCACGGGCTGCAGAGCGTCTGGTCGTGCTATTCGAGTTCGGGTCCCGCGTTTCAAGCTCGCGCCCCCATGCTCGGAGCTGTTTCTTTCCTCACGGCAAGAATGCCTCTTGGAGTCCGGCTGCAGTTACCAGGTGGCCTTGCAATCGTGTGCTATGTTTGCGTTGTCTGCAGTGTGGTGTGCCGTTATCATCGTTCAAGAAAAAATGATTTTGTTTCCCTTGTATTGAGGATTTTACTTATTTTATCTCAATTACCATGTCAAATAATCTGGTTAAGTGGTTATAGCCTACAGTACCAATTGTCAAGGATCACCTTCACTGATTTTAACTGTCGTTTTAGGTATTAAGTTGCTCAAGGGATTTGGGATGGGCACCGCACTTGCCATGATGCTTTATCCGCGAAAAGTTACTGATGCTAAAGAAGGTAAAATTCCTCCAAACACATTAAAAACGTTTTGTATTTGCTCTAGTATGCCATAGGGAGACTGCTTAATATGGTGGTAGCCTGCACAAGTCGATGGGGTCCAACAGGAGCGGTTTTTTTCACCTATTATAGGTAGATGTGATCTGGGTAATTGTGTATGTATAGGGCTGGCCGGCTGGGTTTGAACTCTTAAGATTAGCTAAGTGGATATCCGGTCCTATGATCCGATTTTATTTATGTTGTTACAGTCTTACCCCTAACTACTTATAGCCGATTTCCTTTAATATATGTAAACATTTTATTCTGGTGGAGCATCAAAGAAAAATCCAACCGTTAATGTCCCCTTGATTATCCTAATGCATGATATTTCTTTTTCTAATTTTTTGCAACTCAGAACAACCAGCAGAACGCCGATCAGAAGACATCACTGGGCCCTTAGGATATTCAAAACATGAGCTTAGCGAATTGTGGTCTTTGGTCAGGAAATATCAGCTGCCTGTTGGTTTGATTGTTTTGATTGCGCTTGGTTGGCAGAACCCGATAGGTCTTGTCATCCATATTTTGCTTCTTCTCTACTCTTCAAGGCCGAACCCCTATTCAATATACTTGTTTCTCCAGGAGGTTAGTCAAATGAATTTGTCATTTTATCATGAAACATGTTCACAATAACAGATTTATGGTGATCAGCATGGAATGATTGTATCGTTTCAGATTTAATTATGCAACTCAACATAATTAACTTGCAAGAGGATGTTCTGTATTTTTTTCCTGTTGCCTAATATAACATTAACTGTTTCAGATCCATCAAAGGGAGATGCATCAAAATCCTGCGTTTTGGAAGGAGGAGGTGAGGTTCATGCTTATTTTCCCCCTGAGAAAGGGGGATAATGGATGCCTGCAGTTTATATTAGATTTCACAGTAGTTCTATATCACATTGTCTCTAACTCATATTGGTTCCGAAATGCTTTCCATATGGTCATGAACTTTCACTGACATCACCTTTTTGACCATTTACATAACCCTCACATATCCCCTAAGCTTGAAAACATTAAGAAAAGTAGAAAAAAATCATTCTACTTTGTCACACACTTTTTTGAAATCAATCAGTAAAATGGTCCCATTTAGATCATTTCTCTTAATGCTGTCTTACTCTTATACAAAACCAGAACCCGCATCAATGATATGTCTACCTTGGGTAAAGGTGGGTTGGAACATATCTACCAGAGGTTCATGCTTGTAAGTTTGGGGCCACCCCACCTCTCCATAGTGTATATTGTATCATTTAGGCAGAAGTATGCAAAGCCTCATGATCCTTCCTTGGTTCCTGATAGAGAACTAGTTGATGGTTTGGTAAAATATTTTGGCTATTGAGTCCGTTTTCCTGTATTTGGAGGATATTTGATGATATGGTAAAATGTACCCATGCTGTTTCGGTGGAAGTGCACCATCTTAAATCATATATCAACAAGCACAAACCCAATGGCCTGACAGAACTATTAGACTACAGCTTTCAGGTGCTATGCCTTTCATCTCCCTTGGGCTATATGCTTGCAGCTCTCTGCCATGCTTTCCGTTGCAATAAATTCTAATTTTTTTGAGGTAAACTAAAGTGCAATTCAACTTCAGTTTTTTGTTTTATTGAAATTTAGGTAAGATTTCAGTTCTTTTTTTACAAGAAACAGTGTGAGATATTTTGTTAATTTGAGTTGTAAGTTTCAGCAACTCCAATTTTTTTGGTTGTATGTTTGAGTTGCACTTTACTAAAGCAAACATAAATGCTGAAAAACATAAATGCTGAAAATAGATTTAAGGTTATGCTTTATTTGGTCAAGTAATGGCTAGTATCAGCAAGACTGAAACATATGTATGGCAATATTCAACTTCCTAGCTTGTTTCCTCACTCCTCAGTATGCTCCTTTCATGTGCTTACTTCTTGAGTTAAACCCTTGTGCATTTATCTGCAGTTCCTGCATACAAGAAAAGTTGATGCTGAAGATTACAAGTTATTTACTATTGGAACGGTTGAATTAAAAGACAAAAGAGTACTGCATGTCATTGGAATTCTGAACAGCTGGTGGATCTATCATGTGTCATATGTCAAGTGAGAGGAGCGGGTGTAGCATATCTTTTCATTCTGAAGAGCGAGTTAATCAGCTTGTGCCTAGCAGCCGAATGTTTTGAATTATTTCTAACTGAAGTAGCTACCTAGAAATTTTGACATTTTCATTAGGTGAACTGTGCAATGAATGTTTTAAAGCACTGCTATTTAATGTGATTGCAAAATACTTTACAAAAATACAATGCAATCTGTTAAGGATATAAGGGTATTAGTATCTTTTCCTATTTTAGCGTTTAGTGTTATGTCCCTTGAGTCTTGTACTATATATTGCCTCTTTGGGCTGTGCAACACATGACGATTCATTTATTCTTTTATAGATCTAACATGGTATTGGAGCCTAGGTTCGTACCCTAACCTTTGCTCGTCTTTCGCCTCCGCTGCCCCCGGGAGGATCGATCGCCGCTCCTGGGGGCGGCCATCATCCAACCGCCACGGTCCTCTTCTTTGGGTAGCCACTGCCGCGGGCGTTCTTCTCGTCGACCGGATTCGGATCCGGCTCGTGCGCGTCGCCTCTCCCGGATTCGGCCTTGTGCCTGGACTCCTCCGTGCCGGATCTGGCTTGCCACCGCCGGCCTCTTCGCGCATCTGGCAGTTGCCGCCGCTCGGTGCTCATTGTCGTCGTCGTTGGTGCGCGCGGCCTCCTCTGCTGGCGCCGACGTGGCCGCCTTGCCACCACTCAGTGCTCGTCGCCGTCACCGTTCATCGTCGTCAGATCCAGGCTCATCGACGCCAGATCTAGGGTCCAACGCCGTCATCTCCAGTCGCCTCCAAGGCTTCCCGAACTCCTGCGGTTCCGCCGCCTCCTCTCGCTTAGTCGCCGCCCTTTGTCAGATCCAGCCGTTGCCGGCTTCTTCCTACCCGGACCCGTCCGTTGCCACCTTTGGGTCGCCGCTACTTTTCCCGGGCTGCCGCTACTCTTCCTAGGCTGTTGCCTCTTTGCCCGCCAACGGCCTCTTCGCTCGGATCCGGCCTGCCGTCTCCATCCAAGCTCTTCGGCACTCCGACCAATTTGAGGCTTCCAGGGCAAAGGGACAAACTACGGTGTTACACATGGACCATCAAAGTTTTTGCTACGTTGAAGAGGAGACTCGATTTTGCTGCTGGTACTCACTTTTTAGGCACGGTGCTTTGGCGAGCAGTGCCTCGACCGGCTCAACGATGCAAAGAATGCTATGTCTAGCATGGATGGTCAGGATCTTGAAGGGAGTGGAGATTGATCCTGTGTGCCCTTGGTCTGTCTTCTTGTTGGGCTGTTGTTATCTGCATCTGCATGTTTGCTAGTATTTGTTTCCTTGCTACTAGTTTTTCTTTTGAGTCTTCCGTTACGTCCATTCAAATCCTAATCATCTATCTTCTAGTTCGTCTAAGCCGTACGAGTCCACAAATTTCTGTGTCAGTTAGTCGATTGCTTTGCTAGCCTCAGTGTGGCCTTTCACATGACAGCAGTCGTTGCTCTTCTCTTTGAGCCACATGCAGATCATAGAAGTCGTTATGATGCCGTCATTTCTCTCTAAGCCGCCTCCCCGAGCTTCTAAGGCCGCCGCGTTTCTTCTGCACTGCGCTTCTGTTACGTTTCTTGTGCATTGTTCCGCCGCCGTCTCAAGGTTCGATCTACTTTATGGGCTATCAACATACTTTATGGGCTACTGCACGACCCCGGATGGAGACCTTCTGGCTTCGAGACAATTCTCAAGAACTGCACGCTACGACAACATCTTCGAGAGGATTTTCTCTATCTTAGTGTTAACCCTTCCAAATGCAATGCTATTATATACGTCTTGCATTTGAGGAGGGTGTTAAGGATATAAGGGTATTAGTGTCTTTTCCTATTTTAGCGTTTGGGCTTGTGCCCTTTGTGTCATGTACTATATTGCCCCTTTGGGTTGTGCAATACATGACGATTCATCTATGCTTCCATAGATCTAACACAATCCAGTGCTAATTCTCAAGGTCGTACTTTTACATCACAAGTTTGTTTAGACGATCTAGCTCTTATGTTTCATTCACAAAATCTATTTGATGGTTTATTTGCAGTGTATTGCGATGGAAAAAGTGAAATTACATCAAGTTTCATTCCATTTCTCTGCAGTTGCTTTGTAAATTCACCGTTTTGTTTGTAAAAATGGACATGGCTCTGAGTTTATTTGCGATATAGGATCATTCTGTTATGATGAAACAAGGCATGTTCTCCATCTTATTTTCCTTTTTCTACATGCCAAAGATTGAGAACTAGCACATTGATACATTATTTGCCTAAACATAAGTGCTAAACTGTTGTTGAATGTTGATATTATGCTTGCAAAGAATAACTAAATATTGAATTGTCTTTCTCTTTTCATCTGAATAGGAAGCATCTCATAATATCTTATTCCTGATTAACCTGGCTTTTGTATGTGCCCTCTTTTGGTCAAAATCAGTGAACATCAGAATTGTTCTCTTGCGCACTACCTATGCCTTGCAGATGCTGCTTCTTTAGTTAACCAATGAGGTAGAATCCAGGATTTCAGTGGCAGCGGGTTGAAAGAAACTCGAATAAAATTCTTTTTGCCACCTTTTGCTTTGCATCATGAATCTTGACTTTGCATGCCCCTTGTACTCATCAGCTTCATGAGCAGCAGCAAGCAGGTGTAACATGTTTCTTTCCAGGGGAGCTAAAGTGATGATAAGGAATCTGGTAAGGCAACAAAGGTGTAAAGATCATTGGTTCACCTATGTAAAAGGAATTTTGAAAAAACATGAAAGGAAATATTAGCCCAGTCTTTGTCTCTCTTCCCCTTTTGTTTTGGTATTTCCAATCTTCCTAGTTCTAATTATCTATTTTAAGGACCTGACCAACAACTACAAAACCATAGCTGAAACCTCATCGTCTTTCTAGACATACTGGTCTGGAAATCGCAACCAATTGGCGCTTGTTTGCAGGGACATGGCTGGGAGGAACATTGGAGTAGCTGCGGACTTTTCATCATGCAGCAAAGCAGCTCTGAGATGGGCATCAACCAACCTTACCAGGAACGGTGATCAACTCATACTTATCCATGTCAACAGTTCCTATCAGAATGAGCAAGGAGCAGTTCACCTCTGGGAACAGGGTGGTTCACGTGAGTCCCTGACTGACCGTTCCTCTCCGTTCTTTACTGTATCTTGAAATCCATAGGATAGGAACATTGAGTTCTGCACACAATTCATGGATGACACCACTTCGAGCTCTAGCTTTCTTTTTGTTGTCTTGGAACTGATGGTCCTCATGGACTCAGGACCTCAGTGTTTTCCGTTGTGTTATCAAATTATCATGCTTCTGAAATTGTTCATCTTCTGGCTTTCAGCGCTCATCCCTCTGATAGAGTTCTCAGATCCCCATGTCACCAAGACGTACGGTGTGTCACCAGACAAGGAGACGCTAGAAATCCTGACTCAAGTGGCAAATCAGAGAGGGGTACGAGTTATCCGTCTTCCCCAGTTTGCTGTAATCCAGGTCATGTTCCTCTTCCTGATGTTTGTCTCTTGTGAGCTGATTGTTTCGTCGTCAAAACTACATGACTGCAGATTCAAGTCGTTGCAAAGATATTCTATGGCGACCCTGCAAAGAAGCTGTGTGAAGCAGTTGACCTGGTTCCCCTCAACTGCATGGTCATCGGAAACAGAGGCCTAAGCACACTGAAGAGGTACATATACAGCTTCTGTTTTCCGATCTTAAATTTTCCAGAACTCGAGATTGCCTTCAAGGTTTCTCGTGTGATTAAACCGCGCAAATAGCTCATCGACCTGATCCTTTCTGTGAACATTGTTGTTTCTTCGCGCAGGGCTCTGATGGGAAGCGTGAGCACCTATATTGTGAACCACGCGACCTGCCCAGTCACGGTTGTGAAGGAGAACATGTAGCTGCAGTTAGCTACTGATACTGCCGTCTTCAATTAGCAGCTGCAAAAGCAATAGTAGCGTCTATATACGGTAGCAAAGAAAATAAGGTGTGCACTGATGCCGCTGCTGTTACGCGTTGGGTTAACCACGAGCCAGCAGGTCTTGGCGCTGTATCTGGAAAAAAAAATCTGAAGCCTGATGTAATCATACATTATTACGTATGTAATAAGACAAGCAGGATTGGTGTGTTTTATTTCCAGTGTTGTCGCAAATTGCAACTCAGACCGGTGCACGACCGTCAAATCATTCAACAACAACGTCTTTTTACCCAAACAAATTTAAGTAATCTAGGAATGAAATGTTAAAGAAATGAAAGCCTTGAATAAAACCTACAAAGTAAAAACTCTAAGTTTGTATTTTGCCATCTGAGCAGAGCGTTTAAAATGCTGTTCCAAAATTTTCTTTTTATGTCATGGTTCTGGTACGTAGATCGTTAACTTCTATATACTTCTATCTCAAACTAATTCTTTGTATATATTCTAATCCTTTATAGCATTTTTAACTACTTTCTTCTATATCAATCTTAGTCAACCGCTGCTGCTGCTTCTTACATTCTGGGACGTCTTAAAATTCCAGGCCGTCAAATCGATTGGACTGTCTAAAAATCGGTAGCCTCGCCTGGCTTCAGGCATAGCCATGCGAGGTCCAGAATTTACTATAGGGCTGTGCATTCTAGTCTGCCGTTTATCATCTTGATCGTCCGTCCTCTGAGCAGCGGTGGAGACGGATCTTGGAACCCAGATAGATGATGCTTCGTCGCTGACGGGGACGCCTTGGTGGCGGTACTGGCGTGTCAGTTTGATCGATGGCCATGAACGCCGCCAAGTCCGGCGGTCGCATGGTCGCGCGGCACGGCGGCGGCCTCCTCGGCCGCGCTCCCCCCTCCGCGCTGTCCACAGCCGCCGCGACGCCTCAGCACATCTCCCACTACCTCGCGCACCATCCGAGAGCGACCTGGGAGGCGCTCTCCGCCGCCTTCCCCCCCGCCGCCGCCGCCGCGCCCAACTGCCACCTCGATGCCGTCCTCCTCTCCCTCGCCAGGCACCCCCACTCCTCCCCCGAGCTTGTCGCCAAGAACGCCCTCACCTTCTTCCACTGGTCCGCCGCCTCGTCGCCGTCGTCGTCCCACTCCCTCCGCTCCTACTGCCTCCTCGCCCACCTCCTCTCCCGCGCCGCCTTCATCCGCGACGCGTCCGTCCTCCTCCAGTCCGCCATCACCAAGTACTCTTCATCACTCACTTCTTTCTTGGACGCCTTCTTCGCGGCCTATGAGGACTGCGGCACGGCCGCGACGACCCGCGGCCTCCACCTCCTGGTGCACGCCTACGCGCGCATGCGTCTCCCGGAGGAGGCGCTCCAGGCCTGCCGCTACCTGGCGCAGCGCGGCGTGATCCCCTCCCTCTCCGCCTTCAACGCCGTAGTGCACGCAGCGCAGCGCACCGGGCGGTTCGGGGTCGCCTGGGAGGTGTTCGAGCTTATGACGCTCAAGCGGGTGTATGCCAACCAGAGCACCGTCGAGCTTGTCATCGGCATCCTGAGCCGGGAAGGTGCGCTTGCGAGGATGGCAGCCCTCGTGGAGAGGATTCATGGCAAAAAGTGCGCTCCAGGCATCGTGGCGCACGTTGCGCTCACGCTAAGGATCTTTGAGGAGCGGAGGGTGGAGCAAGGGATCTTGTTGCTCAGGAGGATGCTGCAGAGGAACATGGTGTTGGACGACATTGCTTACTCATTGATCGTGCATGCTTATTGCCACATCGGTGATCTGAAGTCAGCATGCGAGCAACGGGACGACATGGTTCGCCGAGGCTGTCGCCTGAACACATTCGTGTATACTTGCTTCATAAGATTGCATTGCAACGAAGGCAACGTCAATGAGGCTGTGCAGCTACTGCGTGAAATGATGTCGATGGGATTGAAGCCGTATGATGCTACCTACAGTCACCTCATTGCCGGGTGTTTCAGACAAGGGAGGATGGAGGAGGGCTCCGAGTACTTGGACAAGGTGCTCCATGAAAGTTTTGTGCCGGATATTGGCACTTGCAATGAGATGCTTGAGGCGCTCTGCGACACAGGAAAGGTCAGCAAGGCTAACGAGTTGCTAACGGCAGTGATGGACAACGGAGTTTTTCCTGATCAGAATACATACTTGAGGCTGATCGATGGATATGGCAAAGTTGGTGATGCTCAAGGTATTGTCAAGATCTACCATGAGATGGAGCACAGAGGGCTTAATCTTGGTGTTGAGGTATTTACCTTCCTCATAAGGGTCCTTTGCCAGTGTGGAAATCCCAAGGAAGCTGAGAAGTTTTTGGCTGTGTTGGAAAGGAAACTGCTGGCTCCAACTAGTGACATATACGATGTGTTGATCAGCAGCAACTGTGAGAAGGGTAACACTAAGAGGGCACTCTGGTTATATGACAAGATGGTGACAGGGAATGAGAAGCTAGTCCCCTCTGCTGATACTTTTATGATGTTGGTGAGAGGAGTCATCAAAGTAAAGACTACTTGTTCCCCTAATCTCTGGTCTCGCAATTAAGATCCTTTTTGAGAAGGAGAATTGATGAGATAACAGGCTAAAAGGGATAAAAGCAATGGAAAAGAAGAAAAAGGTTATTATTCAACATGATTTCTCTTCTCATCTCATCTAACATGGAATGAGTTATGAGCTAAAGTTCAGGTAATGCATGCCCTTCTTTTAGCATTCTTTTGATAATTATTAACAAGAGAACTCTTTACTATGCATTTTACTCTGTAAAACCTAGACTATAAGCAGCTAACTTTCTTAAGCTGAATTTACGTAGGTCCATGGGTTGGGGGTTTTAGCATATGACAGGTACAGAAGTACAGAGTGAAAACTCCTATGCCATTAACGTGATAGGGATTCACAAATTGCATGCTCTAGTAGATGAGTTGGAAATTGAAAATCGTTAAAATTTCTTTTCCGGGCCAGCAAAGTACACTACAAGACCTTTTCTATTCGTATAGCTAATAGCCTAGCAGCAATACATTACCGTTTGTAAGACTGGATTAACTCTCCATACAAAATTTTTATTAGGCAATTTTGTTTTATGCATTCAACAAATCCTGGCATGACCTGTAGTGTAATTCAAGGTACGCTTTATTATCTGCATTCCTTGTTCCAAAAAAAAAACTGCATTCTGAACCTTCATTTGTGCTAGTAGGAGTATGCGTTAACATGTTTCTGCATACCATTGGGATGGGATCCATCTCATTCTAAGACCATTTCTTCGATCTGATATGCCGTGCTCATGCATCATCGATTTCTAATTAGAGAGCCGAGGAGGGGACGCTGATGTTGGAGTTTTACCTGTCAAGGTGCGATCGGCTGTACTCGATCGGTGGTGGGGGCTCGTCAGATGGTGGCTCGTCAGATTTGGCCGTGCTCTCTGCTGCGTCAGGTCAGATGTGATGCAGCTACTTGCTGCCCGGTGAAGTCCTTGTCAAGACCAAAGCATGGCACCATGACCCCTTTAACACAGTACTACAAGCGAGCTCTATGTAGCAACAGTACATGCCTCTCTCATCAACTGTACAAGTAGGACAAGAAGGCTAATGTTGGAGAGTGGTCCCTATCTTGGTCCAGTCAGTCAATTTTACCAGAAGGCTCAATAATCGTGAGGCCACATATTGACCTGTGATCACTGTTGTAAGGAAAAATACGATATTACCCTTACAATTGTAGACTTAGATAGTGATATTTATGTAACAAATCTCCTCGTGGCTATAAATATACTCTTTAGGGCGCCATGAGAGATGGACTCTCTTTTTCAGACAAATCTAAATAGGATAAACTTCTATTCCTTATCTCCACGGTTTGTAAGGCTTTAGGTAGCCCCTATGTGGCTTTTCCGTAGCTCTCTTATTTAATGTTTGGTCTGTAACCACAGTAATTAGCGCCATCCGTAGGGATCGGCGTAGAAGCGATGAGCTAAGAAATGAGTGTCTGGACACAATGTCACCAAAAAAGGCGACCACGTCAACTACCAAGCAAAAGAGGAGCACCGCCATCAAGACCGTCGTGGCAAGGGTGAGAGAGACGGCCTGCGAAGGTCCCTCGCCTCCATGGCAATGACACTGGCGAGGCGATGCCTCAGCCCATGACAACTAATGAGGGTGACTCTTCAGCAGCCGTGCCAATGACGGAGCAAGAAGCATCGCTGATGGAGAACCCGATCGTTGCAGGCAACTAAAGCGTCGAGGTCTGCACTACTTAAGCAATAGTCTCCATTGGCATCGACATCGTCGCCGTCACCATGAAGGGAGTGGGGGCCGTCCTCCCCCAGCACCGACCACGGGTGGAGACCCCCGTGAAGTGGTCCTTGGAACACTACAGCGAGAATTAGTGAATCTATGTAAAGCCATGTGTGAGATACAAAAGAATCAAAGTCAACCGACGCCCACCACGATAGTGGCGAAGGCGGTCAGAGAAGGGACGGAAAGCCGCAAGGCCACGTCGGGGCTCGCAATGCCTCTCGGAGGGTGGACCCTAAGTTCCCCCTCTGTGCAGGCCTACAGCGGAACGTCTAGCCAAAAGACTTCAAGATGCCTACAGTGGAGCCGTACCAAGATGACACGGACCCTTACGAGTTCCTACGCATCTACGAGACAGCCATTGAGGCAGCGGGGAGAGAGGACTCGATGAAGCCAAAGGGGTTGCCGCTCGTCCTTCGGGGGTTGCACTCTCCTAGTTTTTCACTATCTCCCCTAGCTTGGTGTATGCGTGGGAGCAGATCCAGCACCTTATGCAAAATATTTTTCAAGGCCACTACGCAGAGCAAGTCGACACCGACCAGCTCTTTGCGATGAGACAAGCACTAGGGGAGAAGTTGTGTGCCTACTTCAAATGCTTCGTGAAGGTCTGCTGCAAAGTAAGGGATGTCAATAATACAACTATCATCAACACAACTATTCGCGGTCCCCAAAAAGGCTCACTAGCGCGGAAGCCCATAAAGACAGTCACCAAGCTCTTCGATAAGATAAAGGAATATGCTAAGGCAGAAGAAGACGCGATGTGGCATAAGGCGAAGGTCGTGCCACCTGCTCCCAATGCCGTGAAAGAGGGCTCCAACCACAAGCAGCTAAGGGGGTCCAGGCCTAGATACGGTCTCGACATTGAAGGAGCTGAGGATAGCACTACCTCTGGAAGTAGGACTGTTTGTTCGGTTTGTTCGGTTTGTACGGTTCCGTAAATACGGTTTGCTCGGTAAATACAGTTTTGTTAGTTTGGAAAATACAATATTTTATAAAATACGGTTCAGTATCGGTAAATACCATCTTATTTCAATACGGTATCGGTAAAAACCAATTTTACCAAAGTTTGCACAAATTTCTAAACGTCAATCTCCATTCCAATCTCCAGCACACTAGCACAGCCTAAGCCTGAATACTGAATAGTTTGCTATGAATATGATTAATAAACACAATAACCTCACCAAGAAAAGTGAAAAAAGATAGCAAAACAAGTTCCATGAGCTCAATCATGTACTTGCCGTTGCTAAAGAACCAATTACAGCCACTTTTGTTCTTTCAGGTTTCATGTGACTTAACTGATTAGCAATAACAAGTACATGGGCAAGCTAGCTAGGACATCAGGCTCATCTGAATGAATAGCCGCACAGGAATAATTGAATAAGTGTGTGCTCTGCTCAGTGCTCAGCATTTTAGCAAGGAGAGCGTGGTTGGTGGGTAGCGCTGGCGCTGCTGGGCTTGGAGCTTGGGCTGACTCCCTAAGACAATGAGATGACCGATGATCTGGGCAGTTCGGTATTTTCAGGATTTTTGGTTTTAAGCCGGTTTTTACCGGAAATACCGAATAGCAGAAAAAACTAATTTTCAGATCTTGAACCGAATACTGGTCGAACCGAATTGACCGGTACGGTTTGGTTTTTTCGGCTTGGTGTACAAATGCTCAACCCTATCTGGAAGGCGCGACCGTGGTCGAAGGGGCCGTGGGTGTGGAAGGGGGCATGGTCGAGAGGATTCCCAACAGGAGGGAGCATGGTGTGAGGTGCATGACTGGCGAGACCACCTCACTCACGATTGCCCCACCATTGTGGCACATCGGGAGAGCATAACCAGAGAGCACACTCAGGAGACGAGGGTGCCAGTGGTGGCACACGTATAGCCACCCCCGAACGTGTCGCCCACGAGAACACGGCAAGACGAGTGATGGTGCTCTGTGTAAGCTACTGAAGCTCCACCTCGTACAATTGGAGGAGATTGCCCGCGAAGCGAACGATGGGGATCCAAAGCCCGGCGTCAAAGTACGCAGCGAAGACCAACGTCTCACCCTTCCGCAGCCGCGGCCCGACCTCGTCATCAGCAGGGAAGAGAATGAGCTTGCGAGACGAGATCTTACCGTCATGCACAAGTGACTGCACCAACTCCTCCGTTGCAATGGATGGGTCGAGTGCGTTCACGAATACGGTGCAGACTACGCGGTATTAGGCTTTGCTGTAGCGGGCTACCCTGGACCAAAGTACCCTGGAGGTTCATCATCCGCGCAACGCGTGGCACTGGTGCTTACAATTGCAAGTTTCCTTGCTGGTCCATGATCATCTTCCTCTAGCTAACTAAATAGTACGAATGTGCAGGTCTCAAGGCTAGAGTTTCGAGAGTGGGCTGTGGGTTTATTCTCAACCAAGCACACGACACATGTTCGTCTATTCAAAACCAGAATTCACTCTACAGTCGTCCCTTCTATCAGCCTAGTGAAAACGTGTTTCCCTCTACAGGACGCCAGCAATTACGTGGAGATTAGGGCCAGTCAGTTGTCCAGTGCCCCAGTTCCCACTTGGCCACTAAAATACGACTTGCGCAACATACAACGCTCCCTGGACAGGTTGACTTTCCTTGAGGATCAGCTTTGCCGCACGAGGAAATGGGCAGTGGTAAACCCTTGACCAGGTAGGCTGGTACTGCATTAAGTCCCAACACTTTGCATTGAGCATATAGAAATGTTGTTCCATTGACCCTATGTTTGCGCTCTAAGTGTCGAACCTAACTACGTACTCGTTAATGCTTTGCGCCCATTGTACTAATATGATATGGAAATTTTTGATATGTGTCATGCAATTTTGCAACACCAAAATTCTCTTAGTGAATTGATAGCACACAATAGCTTTTCTCAATGAGTTCGAAGCAGGCACTAGCTTCTCCCAGTGTTTTGACCACACATATCAGCTTTTCACATTGATTGAGTTCACAAGACGCGTCAGCTTGTCTTAGCGAGATCACAGCACACAAACAGCTTTCTCAACGAGTTGACAGCACACACTAGCTTTTCCCAGTGATCTGACATCACACACCAGATTTTCGGAGTGAAATGATAACACGTACCGGATTTTCTCAGTGAATTAACAATGACGTGACCTTCCATGTGCCTAAAACATTCACTCTCGTGGACTTAAGTGCACTACCATTTGGCAAATTTTACTCCCGAACAGTGCACAAGGATCGCCTATAAAGTCCGACCAGCCTCCATGACCAAATCTAACACTTCGCTCGAGCTGATCTCTAAAATAGAGGAAGTGACGAGGGAGAAGAGAGCACATGTAGAGTACATCACTGCATCACTGTTAGGGATGTCGAACTACGAAAAGATGCTTTGCAAGTGGAAGTGTGTGGCCAAGAAGAATGGATTTTACCCTGATAATTCTTGCAAGGATGCACCCGTGCCATCAGAGCTTCCATGGCCATAGTGCGGTTGTAGTAATCTAGCACATATCATCTAGTCCACACACTCAACCACTACCGCTCGAGCGTACTACACGTGCGCCGAAATTCTTGTAAGTGATTGTCACATATTGACAAATCACATTGCATGTTTTATTTTACACATCGCTAACATACTTGTGTATTACGTCAGACTACGAAGCGTTGCTACTTCTTCCAATGGATCGACGACTTGGAGATTTACAAAGAGCATTCATCGAGCAAAAATACATGCTCAACTACCCAGTGGCGCTGAAAAGATTCACACGCTGGAAACCATACACCCCAGACGACAAAGGAAATGTCAGGATGGCGAAGGACAAGGGAAAGGTCCCGATGCTCCCGCTGAACGCCAGGTTATTTCGGACTGGTACAACCTACATAAATTGTGAAAGCTGAGTACTGAGCATTATTCGTCAGGGCTAAAGCCTGCAAAGGAGACAAGGGAAAGGCACCCCGCAAAGAAGACAAGGGAAAGACACCGATGGACCCAAATGTATACAACGAATAACTGCAAACATGACTTCCAAAAGGCTCATTGGGTTGATGGTTCATTCATATTGCCATTTGTATCGTATATGTAGTGAGACAAATATACACACCTAACCAAACCTTACGCTCCATATAATTCACACCTTCATTGCAAAGTGTTATGTCGGGCTAAACATAACTCATTACAATAATTTTTTGCAATAGTGTGTCTCTACTACTTAACACAATGAGTTGGTGATGGTGGCTCAACTCCTCCTTGCATCTTCATAAAAAATTTGAAAAAAGAACGTCATGCTTAAATTTGAAGAAAAAAAGCTTGCAACACTATCAAAAGTGTCAAGTGAACAGTTCCAGTTTTGGAGGAAGCGCACCACGTAAGCTGTCTCTCACGTGTGTGGTCAGCAGCCCGGCTCCCGCTGCCGCGACAGCGCCGCTTGGTATGGAGCCGGCACGCGTGGCGCGAACCTGCCACGTGCTCGCTCTCTCAGTTGACACGGCGCTCCGCTGCATGCATGCTGCTTCCAGTTTCTTGTTTGGTGTCTTCTCCCCTGGGATGCCCAATGCAACTCATATCTTACCGTCATCTGATCCTTTCTCATCCTATTCCATCTTGCACCTCCGACGGGTAATCAAACAGGCGATCTGCCCATGCATTCTGAGCTTCTGACTTCGTTTTGTTAAGCAGCTTGCGTTCTGGCCTGTGACTGAGCATGGCGAAAAACCAAGTTTAATTTTTGTGCACTTTGTTCACGCAGGCAGCCAAGAACTGAAGCAAGCTATGTCGTCGACTGCACACAAGGTGGCGACGCACGTCTCGAAGGCCACGGGGAGGCGGGCGCCGAGCGTGGTGAGGGAGATTGTGTACGGCATGAGCCTGGGCATCTTCGCTGGTTACCTGTTCAAAGCTGCACCACTGGAGCAACCAGCGCCGCACCCGCGAGTTCTACAGCCTGCTCGACCACGGCAAGATCAGCGTCGTCGTCGACGCGCCGCCGCCGCCACCTGGAGCCGAGGACTAATAGTACACTCCAATACTCCATTACTACTAGCTCGTAGCTCTAATCGTCATGCATCACGCATGCCAATTCTGCATTACCTTTCTTCAGTGATCTACTGTTCTACAATGTCGGCGTTAGATCGGTCTCGCGTACTCTCTCAATCAGTGGTTTGCCTTGCTTTGTTAGCTAGCTCCGTTCGTTATGTCACCGTGAAACCTTACTTGTCTTACGTACTCCTACTACCTTTTACTAAGTTACTATCAGACAGTGACATTTTTATGATCTGTCTGATCTTGTTTCCTAGGGAATGGAATAAAGAAAACCAGGTTGCTCAAGTCCAGGGTGGCGCTTTGGATCTTGCTGCATATGTAACCGCGGTGTTTGTCTTTAGTTGCAGCGATTTGGGTTGCTGACAGTCGCTTTCGGCACGCCGGGATGGCTAATTCGACGACACCATGATAGCACCGGAGGCTGGGTTTGGAGAATCTCAGGGATGTATCCTCCTTTTTTTTCTTCATTGATATTATTTTTTCTTTGTTTATTTTTCCGAGTAGAAGGGAAAAAAATAATTGTAACAGTTTAGGGAAAGATGCAGAGTGCCGTTCCATGCCATGCCTCTCATTGCATCTACGGATAGGATTCTGATCTATTTTCCCATTGTTTTGAGACAAGTGTACAATTGTGCATATCTACCTGTGGAATCCTCCAGTCTAATTGGACATCTCTGTGCTAGAATAAAAACTAAAGTACCAACTCTACTGTTAACTTCCCATCATGTGATATCATGTGGTTATGGAATCAATGGCTGTTCACTCAAAGTGTGAGCAAACGATCGAGCCTTTTATTTTGAAAGAGAAAATGAAAGAGCTTAAATTTCCACCAGTTTATGATAAGCTGCAATTGGTTGGTTCAAAACCTGCGGACAAGTTGTCTTTTGAAAAAAATTTGGCACTTGAAATCCTATGTGCACCTCTCCAGTAAAAAGAAAAATCTACGTTACTTGTGAATTGTGATCAACTCAGTGTACAAGTTATCTTCTGAAGCACTCCATGAGATATATGTTCACAGCTACATGCCAACTTTCCTTAGAGAGCTAAGAAGCAATGCTTTAGAAAGAAAAAAAACCATGTTACTCCATGAAGAAGATGCACGCCTCATGCTGTCATGCATAAGTTTTCTTGATACGTATGGAACAAACAATTCGGCTTGCAATCTTGTATGTACATGGGACGTCAAGAACACGTATGTATATATCGCGTTCCACACACCATCATATCAAGAAATCAATTAAGGGTTCAGAGTATGAGACATTACCACAGAAGCAAAACCTCTTATCATATATTGATGACCTCCAAAACCCATGAATCGAGAACGCCAGAGCACCATCACCATCATGAATCATCGTAAGTTGTGCAGCGGGTTGGACCCCGTTGGCGCCAGCCTCTTCTCGTCGCCGAGCCCGCCATCGCCGCCGCCGCGCCCGAATCTCGTCGTGCCGAAGGCGGCCAGAGTACTCTCCATCCTCCTCCGGTGCCTCTGGTTAAACCCTCTGTGCACTGAACCAGATACACTCACGCCGGTAGCAGCAGCAGCAGCAGCAGCACTACTACTCGTTGATTGCTCGGACTCGGACGGCGACGGCATGACATGGCCGAGAAGCGAGGTGGCTCTCAGCGCCAGGGGAATGAGCGACAGCAGCACGAGAATCTTGAGGCACTTGACGCTCATGCCTGGGCTGGATTGGTCGGTTCTGGGAAGGGTGTGAGGACAAGACAAGCGCGCGACACTGGCGAGGAGATAACGATAGGCGGTGGTGTGAGAGAGAGAGAGAGAGAGAGAGAGAGAGAGGCAGCGTTGCTGCAGCAGAGCTAGGAGTGGTGGTAGACTAGTAGTAGAATGGCGTCTCGGCATAGGCATGTGGTGCGTGGTGTGTAATAATCGGCCATGATGGGATGGGAGGGAGCGAGAGAGCGGAGAGAGGAAGGCGAGAGGAGAGGGAGAGAAGGAGTGATTTGATTTGACGTGGGAGGCGGACAAACTAAAGGCGCAATGAGTGATGGAGTCGCCTGTCTGGTTCGTTTGTTTCCATGAACAAACAGCGCCGGTGCCGCGCGCGGCTGCAGCCCGGTGCGCGCGCCGTGCCGTGCGGGCGCGTCGCGTTTGCGTCGGCGAGCCCACGGCGCCATGATGCTGCCGCTTGACCGGCACCGGGCGGCCGGCAGGCGCTGCTGCCCTTGCCCTGCAGGCTGCGATCACAAGGCCTCGTATGCGATCTGTGCCGCGCTGCCGCTCCGCCACGTGAAGCGCACGTAGGATTTTGTCATTTCTCATGGACATTTTCCATGAGCCTTGCCAGCTCTCATCAAAAAGGAGAGACGATGCCATCGGAGAGGTCGCGTGAGCTTTCGTCGGTCTCTTTTAACCCGAAATCAACTAGTTCCCTCTGGAACGAAGGGAATTTGTGTGAATTTCAAAGGAAACTTGGTTAATTCTCGCGTTCTGGACGGGCACTTAGCCCAGGCTTGCACGCCGATGATTGCAAACCGACCGTCGGCTGCCATCCTTCCAAGAAAAGCTTGTTCCAACGAGGCAGCGAAGAAAAGAAAGAGGCTTTTCTCGTTTGTTGGGGAGATGTAGCGCACAGTCGCACCACACAGTTGATGGGGTGCGAGACGATCGATCTGCTAGTTTCCAGCGGTAGCAACGAGGGACGCATGAGTGACAGTATCCAGTTGGATCAACCCAAGATCGATCAGTTCCATCGCACTCGATCCATCGACCTTTGTTTCTTTTCTTTGCCACAAAAGATACTTCGTGTCGCAGCAGCAGTGTGCCTGCCTTTGCAACTTTGCAACTAGGGCCATAAATGATCCGAGTTCGATCAAACAAGTCTAACCTTTCAAACTCAAGCTAGTAAAAGCTTAAGTCGAGTTTGAGCTTAACTCGGTAAATTCGATAACAGTTAGCAATTTAACATGCATCAATTTTCAACAATAAAACCTTAAGCTCGAGCTCAACTTAAATTATCACTTGTTGAATATTGTTGCATGTTAATTTTTACCGAGTTTATTTAAGTCGAGCTCGAGTTTAAGCTCTTATTGCTGAAAATTGATGCACATTGAATTGCTAGTTGTTATTGAATTTATTTGAGCTGAGCTCAAGTCTATATCCAGACTCGAATCAAACTTAGACTCGTTTAAACTTGGCTCAAGCTTTTACTGGCTTGAGTTTGAAAGGTCAACATAATAGTATATATATCTTAATAAGAATAAATACTAAAGGGAAAGATTCAGTGGTGCAAATGGGCTGGGAAATTTACCGAGTCTTAACAAGTTATTCGAGCTCGGGTCATTGAAGCTCGTAAGTCTGGAATCAAGCTCGAGCTCAGTTTATTTAGAGCTCAAATTAAGCTTATATTGAGCCTATCTCAGACAGTTCTTCAGCATTGAGCTTTTTTACAACCCTGTTTCCAACTGATGGCTGATGGCTGCTGGCTTTTCGAAGTCCAGAGTCGGAGGTACGGTCATGTTGGGATGGACAGTAGCAATGCTGACAGTTCATGTTCCCCTTAGGGCATCTACATGTAGCCAATGTAACCGATGCTAGATTTATCAGCTCGCTGTCACATCAGAGGTGCATGTTTAGTATCCTCTTCATTCTCCCATCTCCAAGACGAGACCTACAATTATAGGACGAGTGTTTAATGCACCCAGGTACCTAGGCACCTATATCAATACCTGTTGATTTGCTTTGAGATTCGCAACGTTTGATGTGGGTATCTTCATACACCCATAAAAAAGTATATTTGAGATGCCAAACTCCGAAAAAATTAAATTCAACTTCAGTTTAATTAGTTTGAACTATTTTTATGGTATATACTCACTGTAGTTGCATCGAACTCAAAAGTAATTCAAACTAGTTTGAACTGAGTTCAAAACTTACTTACCATAAATATATCAAGAGTATAAAATATTTTCATACCTAAACTCAAAAAAATTATCAATCATACATGTGTATCGGACGGTTCTTGATGTGGATGCCTAGGCTCCCAGTGCCTTATATATATATTCCACCACAATCTCTTCCCCCTCTCATTTTACTTACAAATAGACCTGCATCTTTTTTTTAGCTAGAGCCGGTGCACCTGTATACACCAATGCTAGGAATCTTGCTGCTGGACCGCTCGCCTTTCCTCTCCAACGGCCAACGAAGCTAGCACCTTACGCTGTGGATGGCCTTACAGATCTACTATACATTGCCAGTAGCAATGTACTACACAGTACAGTACACACGTAGACTTGGTCACAATATACCTTAACATGTTCTTTCTGATGCTGATGGAGATGCAGGCTGGAGAGTACCCTGTGCTCTTAACATCTGGTAATGTGAAACAAATGCAAACCTCAACGGATCAACTAGATATGATTTGCAGGCATAAGGTGCAAGAAAACGGACAAGCAAGTGAGAGAAAAAAAGAGAGAAAGAGCAAGGTTCCACTGGGAAATTTTCTTTCTATATTTACTCAATTCATCTCATCTCTCTTTGCCACCTGTAGATGCGCAACAAGGATGGGCTCAGCTCACACGATACTTACTGTATGTACAAATGAATGCCACCACAGCTATGGACAATAATATCATCATAACCTACTTGAGTCGGAAAATTTCACCTTCCCTTGCTACGGCTCCAGAGCTAATCAAATGTAATACAACCACATACAACAAACATCTATGTGAATATATGATCACCAACTGATCACCTTGGTCCAGAGAGCTCCATGGCTTCCAGGCCATGCGAGGATTCGTCTGCAGCGAAATCCATGAATTTTGGAGGCGGAAGCTCTGACGAGACAGACTTTGGTGTGTCGACATTTTGTGATGCCTCCCATTTCTCTGCGAGCCCATCCCCTTCCAGCATCCTGATTACCTCGGACATTCTGGGGCGGTGAGATGGGTAGTACTGTGTGCACAGCAGAGCCACCTGAACCATTTCCTCCAGCTCGACCTTGTCGTAGTTGCTACCTAGGTCTTTATCCACCATCATGCTCAGCTGCTTTTCTTGATGAAGTTTCTTTACCTGGAACCAGATGCAAGTATCAGAAATGTTGTTCATGGTATTCTTTTCCCGAAAGAAGCCACGAGAATTTCTCTCTCAGTAATTGTTCAATGCCTTTTTCTAACCATTAAAAAGAGACTCAAGGAAGACATCACGATATTGAAGTTTCCTTTCTTCAGCAGTTAATTTACCAATGAAATGCACAACGGTGAGATTATTCTAGTTTTATATTTGCCTTTGGTTTTTCCAAATATTTTCCAATTTGTCAACTTTGCTAGGAAAATAAGCTTAGTTCTCTTGCACATCAAATCTTATCATTGAATGCACTCAACATAAAAAGGCAAAAAGAAACCTAAGAGTGACATACAGACTTGTCAAAAAAGTTACGAACTAAACTAAAGGGCAGGCCAAACAAGGTCTGATGCAAAGGAGAAAGCAGTTTTTTCATATAAAGTAATATAGCAAACTTTAGACTGTTTTCGTAAAAAGTGAAGTGAATTTACACATAGAAAATATGAGATAACATACTTACCCAATCAAGCACTCCACCCTTCTGATTTGATAGCCTTCCAAAATCCAATGCCTTCTGGCCAGTGATCAACTCAACCAACAAGACTCCATACCCAAAAACATCTGTCTTCTCGGATGACTGGCCAGTTGACAAATACTCTGGAGCTATATGCCCTACAGTCCCGCGCACTGCAGTGGTAACATGGGACTCCCGGTGATCCAAAAGTTTTGCCAATCCAAAATCTCCCACAATTGCTTCAAAGTATTCATCAAGAAGCACATTGGAGGCTTTTACATCACGATGGATTATTTTTGGATCACACTGTTCATGCAAATAAAGCAGCCCTCGTGCTGTGCCCAGTGCTATCCTCTTTCTCCTTGACCAATCTAGAGCTGGCCTGCCATTAACAAGTTCTGACAAAAATGAAAGCAAGTTTAGGTGCCTTGTGATACCAGAAGGAGAAGGTTAGTTTGCTTGCAAACCAAATAATAGACTCAGATAATGCTCATACAATGTCGGTTATCATTGACTAGTATATGCCAACAGTGGTACAGATAGAGATGTGATGTCGTGGATGGGCTCAGTTCATATTCCACAATATGGTGCAGTGCAAAATACTATGTGAACATGTTACTTCTTAAGTCAATAAGGGGAGCAGAAGTAGGATTTAAGTTAATCAACAAAACTAATTAATACCAATGCAAGCAGTATACTTGCAATAAATTAAAAGGACAATCACCGTGGCCAAGCATTGTTTGATGGCACAACAGATGGGTGAAGCTAGCCTGGGAATATATGTGGTGAAAAGGTAGGCCTGGCTGGGTCAAGACCACAAGTGATTGCAAGATAGTGTGTATCAGGCTAATATGATTGTAGATTGTAGTAGCACATCTAATTTTTACATTAGAACAGGCTAGACAACTACATGACATGCTATAAGAGAACATGCTGAGGTTCTCTTCTTGTCTTCAAGACTTCAACGCTACCAAGCTCCAGCTGTATCTCTGTTGATTTTAAGTTGAGCATTCGATGACAGTTTGTGCATAGTGGATACTGCAATACGCAAGACAAGGCAAAACTAAATGGGCGACTAATGAATGTACACACATAATGCAAGTGGTTTAATAACTTTTTGCATTAATATTAATTTACTATGCAAACATTGGAAAGCCAACACAGACAACATAAACTATGATAAATTAAGAAAGTGTGCCATCATTTTGTATTGAATGACTTGGAACATTAGTCGGAAACTTGCTTGACAATTATGTCTGATGCATGGGAGAATTTTACATCTACAAAAATCATGAGCAAAATTTTAGATCAATTTTTCTCCCTTTGTGACAAACTTGCATACCTTTTTCTTCAACTCGTGTATTTTAAAGAAATTGGGACTGATAGTGTGTGCCACAGATGTATACACTGTATACGCATGAAAGTTATGACTTATGAGCATGAAGAAAGAGACTGACCCCGCAATTGAGAAGCAACACTTCCATTGGGCATATGAGGATAAACAAGCAATCTCTCATTCTCTGTAGTGCAGAATCCAATAAGCCGAAGGAGATTCCGATGAACAGCCAAGCTTATGACTTCGACTTCAGTTTGGAACTGAACTTCCCCACCAACAGCATTATAGTCCTTCAATCTTTTGACAGCAACAACTGCCCCATCACGTAAAAAACCCTTGTATACTATTCCGTACCCACCTTCACCTAAAATGTTCTTTGAGTTGAAATTATTGGTAGCTGCTTGAAGCTCCTTAAAGGTATACCGCTTCAGATGACCCAAACACACTTCTGGGTCATATTGATCTGTAGGTAAGAGCATGTATAAGACTATAAGGTACCATAGTACTGGAAACTAAAACAACATAACATGCAAGACAGAAGCATGCACATTAACAGAGAGTACTCAAAAGATCAGAGCAAGTACTGTAAGGGTAAAAGAAGACACCTCATGTTTATTGCAAGGCAAATCAATGTACCAAAAGTAACTGGGGCATCTTGATTATGAACTGCACCAAAGGTTTCTTAATAAAGACAGCCAAGCTATCATGTCAGAGATTCAATCTTTTTGCCTAATGTAGGGGAATAAAGCCTCTTTCAACCTATATGTAAAAACAACAGAAGAAACTCTACCAATAATTTTACACTACTCTTTATGTCAAGAATATGAACATCTCAGCTTGTGAATGCAAGTGGATGGCCGTATCTTTGTACAGATGAGAATCTTTTAAGTTCCCTTCGGGACAAAGTAAGACAGCATCTTGAGGCATGGCCCAGGTCAATAACTCATTTAAGCCATGCATTTCATGATCACCTAGTAAAGTGGTCCTGGGCAGCTTGGGTGATGCTAGGACACATTAGTGTGCACCTCTTATGAACTGCATTGTTCTTACGGACTCAGCAAAAACCGAAAGCTAACAATAAATGAACCATGACATGCATGGCATACACATAGCGTAAAACAAACCCACCAGGTTTGGGAAATTTCTATCACTTCAAGTCTCTGGGCTATATAGAGTTTTCTCCCTAAATGTTAAATGCAGTTTAAATTGTAACTATCTCTACTGAACTGAGACAAATTAATCGACTATGGACAAGAATGAAATACTGAATACATGTCAATGGTACTGGCCCACAAAATGGATTACAGGGTGCCTCTTTTTATGTTCCAGTTATCAAGAGAATTTATAGCTCATTATGGAGATCACATCACTGAACATTACAGCAATGCTCAATTTTGTGGCAGAAAGTGTCATTTTTATGGGGGAAAATATGCTAGAATTCCATTAGTGCTAATCATTCATCTTGTCCAAAGGTCAAATGAACCAACCGAATTTATACAGCATTGTTGTATCTCTCTGTGTCCAAGTTAATTTACTATCAAAATGAATGCTTTGAAAAATACAGCTCATATATCAAGAAATCATATATTGTTCAACCACAGCAACAATAAAGACATCAAATTGTTGCAATTCAAATCCAGGCAGTGATAGTATGGTCACATAAGCACATAATCAAAAAGAATATTACCATTTACATCAAAAAATATCTGTTGATTACGCCTATGTCGCCACCAAAGAAGCATACTGACTGCAATACAGACAAATGCTACTGAACCAACAGTTGCTCCACAGATTATTGCAATACGGGGGCTTCTTTCCATGCCTTGTTGTGGCTGAGCTGAGGAAAAGGAGACAAATATGAATAGCACACATGAGAAAAAAATTACCAATTTTTCTATTATAGAAGCATATTTTCCAAAGCTGAACAATGAACAACAAGCTCACTCTTTAGGTCATCTGGTGGATAAGAAAGAGGGTCCAGCAACACAGAAGAGCAATTATCTCCAGACTTGACACCACAGATCATTGGATTTCCAGTGATGCTGTTCAAACAAGTAATAATACAGTGTGTTCAGGGGGGGGATTCAAGTAGCCAAGGTGAAAGGGGATAAACTGAATTACTTACTTGAAAGTTCTTGCAGAAATCTTGGGCAATGGACCGGTCAGATTGTTAAATGAAAGATCTCTATATTGCAGGTCAACGCAAACCGATTATTACAATACACCAATGAAATAGGAAAACAGGAATAACAAAAAGGGGTCGACAGAACATACAGAAGAGCAAGGCCATTAATGGTGGCTAGTGAATCAGGTAGAACACCAGATAAGCTGTTGTTGTTCAATTTCCTGGTAGCAACAAGTGAATCGGAAAATTAAATAAATGTGAATTGCTGTATACAGCTAGAGGACTGAGAAATCAAGAACCAAGGAAAGAAATCTTACAGATAGTTGAGGTTCCTGAGATCACGAAGTGAACTCGGGATACTCCCAGTAAGCTGATTGTCTGACATGTCAAGCGTCTGTAGCATCCCCAGCCTGCCTATGGTACCAGGAATAGGGCCAGAAATTGCATTGTTCTGTAATAGCCTGTCCAAGAACAGCGAAGTTGAACACTTTGAATCTTTCATGTGTCTAAGTCGAGAGCGATTTCATTTCAAGAAATGCCATGGGTAAAGTAAACAGCAGGGGATCAATGAGCTTACACAGATTGCAGCCTGGTGAGGTTCCCAATGCCGGGCGATAATTTGCCAGACAAGCTTTGGCTGGGCAGACCTCTGCGGTCACAGATCACGCGAGAAGATTAGCCCTACCTACGCAGACATTGTTGGTGCTCGCACGGCAAGGAAATTGGGGTGAACAAAGGAAGAACAAAACGTACAGCGCAGAGACGTAGCCGTCGGCGGAGCAGGTGACCATCCTCCAGCTGCAGGGGTCGACGGAGTTGATGTCCCAGTTGTCGAGGACGTTGTAGGGGTCCTGCAGCTCCGTCTTGATGGCCATCAGCGCCACCACTGCGGTACAGCCACAGGCTAGCAGGCTCAGCTTCACCAAATCTTATCTTTCCAACGAACAAGTAAAACCCCGCATGTGCGGCGAGGCGGCACAAGCACAGAAACCGCATTTTCTTTTTCTTCTCCAAAGTGAGGATCTTTTTTGCATGAAGCCATGAACTTTGAATCGGAGATCGCGAAACAAAAAAATCTTTTTACCAATTCTCGAAATGCCCCAAAAAAACCTCGCCAAAAGACCATGATTTGATGGAGTGGATATTATTATAAAATAGCAAGAACATCATCGGAATGTGTTTCTTTGGATTTTGGAGAGGAGAAAGAGAGGAGGAGGGCGCGCGCGGGTGGATGCGTACCTTCGTAGTTGATGCCGGCCGGGGAGAGCGTCGCGGTGGACGACGGCAGGATCACGGTGAGCAAGCCGGCAAGCACCATCCACCACCGCCACCGCATCCACATCCGCACCCCCATCCCCACAGACCGCAGATTCGATACGGCCAAGAAGAGGAGGAAGATAACCAATCCACACCCGCAATTCCCCAGAGCTGCAGAGCAGAAGAAGAAGATGCAAACTCACGAGACCATACGCCAAGAAGGCGAGCAATCCACCTATCTAATCCAATCCGATGATTCTAGCGCAAGGAAAGCGAGGGGTTCACGCCGAGAGGAGTTTGGTGTGGTGGTGGGAGTGGGAGTGGGAGTGGAGTGGGCGCAGGGCATGGGAGAAACCGCCAACAAGCACCTGCCACTCCCTATCAAACCATGCTGCCGCTGCTCACCACCTGCTCCATGCCGTGCCGCTGCAAACCGCCAAAAGCTCTCTCCCTCGCACACCCGAAACGGATGCGCATGGCTAAGTTGCCATCACCATTGCGACCCACTCCACAGTCCCCCGTCTTTTTTTGCTGATCTTCTTTTCTTCTTTTTCACGTTTTGTATTCTCTTGGTAGCCAGTTTCGATCAGTCTTTTTTGGGTTTTTTTTTATAGAGAAGGAACTTAGAGGTGTTTCTATTGGCTACAACAAATAATTTTTATCTGTATTTAATATCTTTTAACTGAAAATAAATAGTACTAACTAAAAGAAGTAACTTTGAAAGAGATGGTTAGTGGTAGAAAAAGTGAATGAGACATGTATGTGTGAAATTGAAGAGAGGAGTAAGACAGGTGATATACTCATGAACTTATGTCTTATCTCTGGAAATAGACGGAGGGAACTGGAGAAGGCAACTCAAAAAATTGAATGTTTGTGTTAATTTTTGCCTTTTTTAAGTAGAGGTCAATATGAATACGCTCTTAGTGTTAGCTTAGAAAAGCCAACATATGCTTCAATGCAATTTGAGAGGCAAACTGTAGTGACAATGCTCGAATTTTTTGAAATAATTTGTTTTTATTTCAAATTACAGTGATATACCTTCAATGCATAGTGGTATGTTGTGTAATTTTTTAGACCATTTGATACCTCTAAAAATTCTTGGAACGACACATAATTAATCAAGCGATTAAGCAATTATGTGTCACTCTAATAATTTTTAGAGATAGCAAATGGTTATTGTTGTAGGGGTGACCCCCACCTAAGCCTAGCCGGTCTGCTAAAGGATTGTAAAGCCCAAAATAAGACATGTATAATGACATAAATACCCTTGCGGAGGGTACTTGAGCGTAAGGACATAATTGTAAAATACTCCCCATGTGAATATATATATATATAGTATAAATAATAGGGGCACCTAGGTGTCTGGGCACCAAGTCTCCCTACCTTTGGATTGCTTTTAGATGCGTGCTAGTGTGATTGAGACTTTCCATCCATGATTAAGACTTTCCTTCCATGATTGATTTAGCATGCCTAATATATTACATACCATTGCACTAGCACGTATCTAAAAGCAATCTAACGGCAGGGAGCCTAAGTGTCTGGGCACCTAGGTGTCCCATTTCAACATATATATATATATATATATATATATATATATATATATATATATATATATATATATATATATATATATATATATATATATATATATATATATATATATATATATATATATATATATATATATATATATATATATATATATATATATATATATATATATATATATATATATATATATGGCTACTGGACATGGGAAAGGCCAAGCATTGTTCATCTGTCATCTCCACTACCATACTCTCATTTCACTGTTTGGTATGTAATCACAACAGTTGGCGCCGACCGTGGAGACAACTGAGCAAGCTCTGAGATCTGAAGAAGGATGACACCTAAGAAAGCTTCATCATCGGCAGCAAAGAAGAAGAGGAGCATAACGGAGGCGCTCGTCAACACCAAGGCTTCTGCATCGGCTGTTGGTGCAGATAGCAACGCCGGCGCTGCGGCTGCCAACATTGACGCTCGTGGCACGACAGTCGACCCCATTGCTGGTGCGGCTGTCGACACTGGTAGTACCAATCTGGTCGTCGGGGGTAGTACCTCTAAAAATTTTTGTAGCGGAGCATATCTGCTTAATCGCCTGGTTAATTATGCGTCGTTTCAAGAATTTTTAAAGGTAGCAAATATCTTGAAAAATTTCGAAAAATTATGCAATGTACCACGATGCCTTTTTGAGCTAATTTGTTTTATTTACAAATTCAAAAAATTATAACATAAAATTACAAATTTAGGCAGGTAATTAAACCGGCTAATTAGCCAGTTTAATCACTGCTGTTTTGTGGCGGACGGCAGGCCACCTACCGTCTGCTGGCTAGGCGGCAGACGCCTACTGTCTGTTGGCCAGACGACCGGCGCCATGTATTAACTATTGGGTGCTGTTGTTTGGTGACCGAGGTATCCAGTGACCGAACAATAGAAATGTTATTTTTGTTAACACTTTATATACGACTATTTATAAAAAAAAAATACACGTTAAACAGCCGTCATATATGACAAAAGTTCCTACTATAGTGTTTCGTAAAGGAAGATAAATGATGTTCAAGATTGGACGCGCTGTTGTCATTTTCATAGGTACAGTGTTAATGACAGGACGCATATTTGTCATAAACCAGTCTACAAAGCTGAACGGCACGCATCTCTACGCTGGCTGTAAATGCAACAATAAAAAAACAGAATGATGCGGAAATAAAAAAAAGGCTAGGAGAGAAGGAGAACAAGAACGGCTAGGGAGGGGGTGAAAGGCTTGCGGGGCACTGGTGAGTCACATGCTCACCTTTTATTTTTGTCTCGTCCTTTCTTGTCTCGTCGCTCGACCATGGCATAGTCACAGCCAGCAGAAGCACCTCTCTCTCTCTCTCTCTAGCCCATCGGTGTCAATGTGTCATAGAATCTTATGATTATCACTCTAGCTCTCAAGTTCTTGTTTATTGGGCGGATTGTTGTCGACTGCGTCTACTGATGGATGGCTAATAGAATTTGGTTATAGTTTATATAAATCATTTTAAAATTTTTGCTTTGATAAGTTGTTTAAAAAATATGATAAAAATCATTCTATTTATTTATTTAGAATAAGATATAAACCATAAGTTAAAAAGAAAAGGCTAGCATCCTATCTCTAGTTGTTCCGCTCATTGTTCAGATTAGTAAATTGACAACTAATGTAGCATCAGCTGTGGCACCTCGGTCTATGTAGAATTAGGCACATGCTGTTCCTTATGTGTGTGTGCATATGAGGATATAGATTAATCTTATCTTGCTAGTTTGGCTTGAGAAGAACTAACATATAAGTCTAGGGCTTCCAATGATAGCAACCTACGGTTAACTATTTTGCGCGAAGCGAGGACGAAAGTGCAAGCGGATTGCTACATGTGTACGGTCTATCCAAAAATGAGGTTACGCTTAAACCAGTTTGGACCCTAACGCGTTACAAATGGTATCAGAGCCGACCCTCGCAGTTACATGTGCGCGTGCGGGTCAGGAACGCGCACATATGGCGCATGGCGCATGTGGGTCCGGAGTGGACACATGGCATGGCATATGTGCTGGCACTGAATGCATGGATATGTGCCAAGAGGGGAGATCATGATCATTTGCTCCAGTATGGGTATATTGGGCTGACGAGGACGTTAGGTCCTTTGAGGGGGTGTATGTGACACCTCGGCTCATGTAGAATTAGACCTATGATGGCCCTTATGTGTGTGTGCACACGAGCGTGTGGATTAGTCCCACCTTACTAATTTGGCTTGAGAAGCACTAACATATAAGTCTAGGGTTTCCAATGGTAGCAACCTTCGGTTAACCGTTTTGTGCAAAGCGAGAACAAAAGTGCAAGCGGGTCGCTACGTGTGTGTGACCTATCCAAAAATGGGGTTAGGCCTAAGCTGATTTGGACCTTAGGACGTTACAAATAGTATCAGAGCCGACCCTCGCGGTTACATGAGCGCGTGCGGGTTAGGAGCGCGCGCATATGACGCATGTGGGTCCAAAGTGGACACACGGTATGTCATATGTGCTGGCACTGAACGCATGGACATGTGCTAAGAGGGAGATCATGATCATTTGCCCTAGTGTGTGGGTATGTTGGGCCGACGAGGAGGTCGGTCCTTTGAGGGGGGTGTATGTGACACCTCGGCCCATATAGAATTAGACCCATGATGATCCTTATGTGTGTGTGCATATGAGGGTGTGGATTAGTTCCACCTTGCTAATTTGGTTTGAGAAGCACTAACATATAAGTCTAGAGCTTCCAATAGTAGCAACATCCGGTTAACCGTTTTGCGCGAAGCAAGAACGAAATTCAAGAATAGAGTTAGACCTAAGCCGATTTAGACCATAGGACGTTACGTCAGCTCTCTAATATATGCGTATTTGAAAGAGCACTCAGTCCTGAATAATCAAATTAACTAGAAATGCACGAGTCCTCACTGGGCAACATCTTAGGGCTCAGTTTGGAGACGGCATCAGCGTATTTTTTAAGATAAAATCTATTAAATGATTATAGTATATAATATAATAATTTTATTTATATTGACTAAAATCATATATAAGTATTTCTTCCTATAAATTTTTTAAAATTAGTATTATTTGTAAGTAAAAACTAAAAGCAACTATAAACGGCCAATGTGATCGAGCTTTTTGCTGGTCCCTGCGCTGCATCAGGTGCCTGCAGCTAGCCTGCGCGTTTCTACTGCTGCTCCATCCATCCTATCCCACCCTCCAGCCTCAACTTATCCTCGGATCGGGAACCTCAAACATGCATGCTCGCCTGCTACACCACAAAACGCTACTGGTGTGTGCGGGGTAGCGCACCATATTACATGTGGGCGCTATGGCCATTTCTTTTTTAGCGTGTTATTTCTTCCGAATAAACCAACATATCAGTTGTTCTATTATTATTTTGAATCGATTTATTAGAACAGTTTTTTAAAAAATGGCTTATCAGTATTCGATTCGTTCGTACAAATGCTCGCGTTAGAGATAAAACGCATTAACCGTAGCAAAAAAAAAGGAAAGCACTATATATATATATATATATATATATATATATATATATATATATATAGGACGAGTGTTTCATGCACCATGGTGCCTAGGCACCAATATCAATACCCGTTGATTTGCTTCAAGATTATAACGTTTGATGTGGGTATCTTCATATACCCATAAAAAGTATATTTGAGATGTCAAACTCGAAAAAATTTAAATTCAACTTCAGTTTAACTAGTTTGAACTATTTTTATGGTATATACTCACTTTGTAGTTGCATTGAACTCAAAAGTAGTTCAAACTAATTTGAACTGAGTTCAAAACTTACTTACCATAAATATATCAAGGGTATAAAACATTTTCATACCCAAACTCAAAAAAATTATCAATCATACACGTGTATCGGATGTTGGTGCCTAGGCACCATGGTGCCTTATGTAATTTTCCCTATATATATATATATATATATATATATATATATATATATATAGCCTTGCCCGCTCAGCACAGTACAAAATGAGCTTGCTACAGTGCTCAATAGTGCTCAACAGTGCCATAAGCCTATTGTATATGTAGTTTGGGTGACCAACGCGTCAAGTTTAAGCCTAAATCTTCGTATTATCTATAGGGTTAAAACAGGATTTTTAGACCTAAGCAAAACTAGTCCGGCATGGCAAAATCCAGGTCCAACATGAATTAGGTGGAAGCATGCTCACACCGATCGGAGCCCATCCCAGACCCATGTCCTGGTCGAGCTAGCTTGTGTCAACGTACCCGTGATTGAATGTTTTTTTTGTCGCGGGTGATAGTTTGAGACGTTGGCGGATGATAGAAACGTTAACATAGATGATATCCGTCTTGATAGGATCGAAAAACCATTTAAAAAAACTAACCTACTTATTTTGATCTCCGAAGAAACCAAAGCTAAAGAACAAAAGTAAGAGGGCTAATAAAACCTCAAGTATCATATCGACGATGCAACATGCTATTTTTGTTTCAGCGACGTGAAGCGAAGAAACGCCGGGCCGGAGTAGCGGTAGGTAGAGCGCACCGCTTGATGGGGTTGGGAGGACCCGCCAACAGATCGATGGACGGAGATCGGTCTTCTTCTTCTTCTTCTTCTTCTTCTTCTTCTTCTTCTTCTTCTTCTTCTTCTTCTTCTTCTTCTTCTTCTTCTTCTTCTTCCTCCTTTGAGGCTTGAGCCATCTTCCGGATCAGCAACATTATTGTCCCGTTTCTCGTCTGTACTGCCGTTCGACGGTGGCGGACGTTGCATCTTCTCGACCGGTTGTTTCTTTACCCGTCCGCTTTCTCTCGTCTCCTGCATGCAGGGATGCAACACCTCGACATGCCATCATTTTGCATTGACAGACAAGGGTAAAAACACGACGCGTCCGACAAGGGCCACGGCATTTCAATTAACGTTGGACCATCCTGTTGACAATCTGTAGCGCATGGGAGGATCAAAAGACATGTTTGGTTTATTGCTACGGGAAAGTGTGTTTTATGTACGCTAGTAATTTTTTCTATGGCGCACTTCGCGCGTCCTTGAGTAAATTGATAATTGCAGCACCTCGGCCTATTGTAAGTGTGCACTGTTCAGCGTGGCGCCGGGTGTATGTTAGTGCTGGAATTATGTCGGATCCTAAGTTTACTAACCTGTAATTCTCTGTGAATCACTGTATTATTCCCTGGATCAGTAGATAATGCTCACAGATACAACGTTACATCATTTCATACACGAATAAACCGTACATTATAATACCAGAGTTCAAATAGACCGCGTCGGGTCGAGGTTACAATAGGGCCGTCTGGCCAAATGTCTTACATTACATAAAGGATGAAAGCGGAAGCGTACATAGCGTAGGGGCACAACTTGCCACAGGCAAGCGACTAGGATAACCCGAGTACCAACGCTATTAGCCAGGGACCTGGTTAATAATGAAGGCACCCGCCAAAATTAGCCTGGTCAACTGGACTGAGGCGAGAGGTAAGATTACCGAGGCCTATTCTAATAACCAACATCTTCATTTCCTTCGGCATCTTGATCCTCATGATAAGCGTAGTGCTCTTGATTCTCAGTTTCTGAATGGGGGGGTTAAGAGCGAGGTGAGCACAAACAACCGTGCTCCGCGAGTCAACACGCAGAATGCAAATATTTATAGATGCAAGGCTGAATAAGGAAGATTTGGGTTCTTTTATTTGCTCAAAGCGACATTTGAAATTACCATAATTTAAAATTTCTATGATCTAGCAGTTTTCAAGAACTTATGACTTAAATGCTGAAAATGTGCAATTTTATGATGGGGTAGGTTCCATATACCAATTTTATGGTTACATCCACCATATTTTATGGTTACATCCACCAAGGCTTAACATTTTTAGCATAGCAGGTTACTTCCACCCTAATACCAACACTGGAGTACATCCCTCCAGGACAAATTACCAACATTAGGCTACATCCACCTAGCAAATTTTTATGCCCAACCTCCAAAAATTTTGAAATAGAACTAACTCGAGGAAGATTTCCATGTCTGCCCTTGACCGTGGGTACGGCTATTCGAATAGTTTGGTATACTCTCTGCAGAGACTGTACATCTTTACCCACAAGAGATAATTGTCCCGATGGTTCTACATGATTCCTTTGACATGCAGATCGAGAGAATATCACGAGGCCTTTACAATACCTCACACTCTAGCATATCACTCCTATGAGGTTACGTCCATAGGTTGTGCGGGATGTCCACCATAGGTTAGCGCAGTCGGACTCCACTCTCCATATACGCTATCCTAGGCAACGTCACCTACATCTGGTGTCCCATTCCAAGTGGGGCTTTCATTACCCACCTACACACGTTCTCCGTGAAATGACTAGAGGGTTCAGTAAATTATTTAGCCCAGCCTACAATATGCTAGCTTGTGGTTGTACTGTTATACATGGAGGGTCCACACAGGATTAAGTCCTTAGGTCGTCTGGGCAGTTCATTCCACATTTCCTATGTTACATCCACACCCGCCACTCTTACCATCCGCCCAAACAGGTTTAGCAGATTTTTAGGGTTTTGAGAAGCACAACATAATTGCCCGATCATGTACATCCCATGACTCATTCAAATTTAGTTTCCAAGATTAAAGAATGATTATCAGGGTTACTAGAACCCTGGGTTCGACAAATTTGTCATGGCAATATTAAAACATATAACTACCATATCTAGTGTTTATATCTAGGGCGACAAATGATCATGGGAGTTCAAATGTTACTGGTGGTGTATTATATTATTAGGTGGACATAAGGTTGTTATCTACCTTAAGACTTACATATTTTTAGCACATAAAATAACACATGCAGTTTTCATAGTTTAAACGAACATAGTTTCACATAAAATGTAGGCGCAAAATGATCAAAGTATTGACTCGCCTGGATCGAAAGCTTGGGGGTCTTGTGCTGCTTCAAGTGGGGGCTCGTTCGCGTCCTCGAACTCTACTCGGGAGGTCGAACCGGAAAAACAACACAAACGGGAACGGAAGCAAGTAAATACCAACCAAAATAAAATCACCCTCAAATTAGCTCAAAACTGAACCAAAATAGAACCATTAGATAGGTCTCAATTTTAGAAGAATTTAGAAACTGGTTTCATTAAGTTGGAGCTATGGTTATAGAGTTATAGCATTTCAAAATTTTAATTCCTGGAAAATCCGAAAAATAGAAAAGAGGAGGGAGTGTGTGTGCTGTTGACAAGTGGGGCTTGAGAGGTATCAATGGCACTCGGGTGGGCATTGCAGCTCCACAGCCGATAGGCGGGCCCGCGCTTAATTGCAGCGCTAATACCCCCGTTAACTGGTCGGATTAAGACACAGTTATAGTGTGGCATTATTGTGCTGAGTGTCCTCTGCTCTGGCTCATCGCGACCACAAGGGGGCGGAGCCGGCCGGCGGCGGTGGGGCGCGAGGCGCGCGGCGCCGGCCGAACGAGCGTTCGACCGGTGCGCACCTCGGGGAGGGTGGAATCGACCGGCCAGCCGGGTGGCGGCCGGGAACGAGCGCGGCGGCGGGTAGGGCGGTGGCCGGAACAGGGGTTTTGTGCGTCAGCGACTCAGGCCATTATGGTTCAATTGCCCGCCGTGGGAGCATACCTGGGCGTCAATGAGCTCACCTGTGGCTTGAATGGCGGCCAACGTGAAGCGGTGCGGGTTGGCGACGGGGATGGGCTCGGCCGTGAGGGGGAAGATGGCGGCGGCTCGCTGGAGAAGGAGGCGGGGCTCGACGAGGTGGGGATTGTGTTCACGGTATCCGGGCGGTGCTCCAGAAGCGGTGAATCGGCCCGGAGTGCGGTAGTTCTCCGAGGGGACCCGGTGCCGGAGCTGGAGAAGGGAGGGTCCCGCCGGTGGCCTGCACGGGGAGAAATGCCGATTAGATGGGGAAGAAGAAGGAGGAGACAACGGCGAGCGCGGGGATGGACTCAAAAGACCCGGAGGTCGGCCGGCGGCGCTTGGCGGCGGAGCGCACACAGCAGAGGAGGCGACCGGGGGTGGTTTCTCTGGTGGCTACGGTGGGGGTGGGGTGGCGAAGCTCCAGCGCATTTTATCGGGGATGAGGTACTTCGGGGAGCAAGGCGGCGTGTTGCAGGCATGCAGTGGCATCATCGCCGTGCGGCCACAGTGCGCGCGAAATGACCGAGGCGTACCACGGCGGCGCAACGCTCGGCGAGGCGAGTGGCGGCGTGCAGGCGACGCCAAGACGAGGGCGGTGGAGGCGTGCGGCGCCGCCACCGTCGGCGCGAGCGCGAGGAGAGGCGCCAAGACGAGGGTCGACACCGCAATAACTCACCGACGGAGTTGGTGGCGAATGGCGACAAGTCGCAAGAGGAGGCGCTGGAGCCATGAGGAGGAGGAGAGCTCTGCCACCAGGAAGAAGAGAAATGAGTGGCTGTGATGGGAAGGGGAGAAGGAAGGGATGGTCAAGATTGAGGGGGGGTTTGCAAAAGTATACACACACACATATTCTTCCTCCTGTTACAAGATTAAGCACAAATCTTTTCTTTCTAAAATCTCCATATGTTGAAGTAAATCTTAAATTCTAGACTTTTAGGAGGTTACTTGATATGCTCCTTTGGAGACAAAACAAAATTTTCATTTTGAAATATTTTTGCACATCTTGGATTTTCTTTTTGAGACGCAACAAGGAAACTCAATTGAGAATAAATCCTTTTAAAATTCATTAACATACATTTGAATTTTACATTGCTACTAATTTTGAAAATGGGATGTTACAAATTATTCACTGATAGGGAGAAACAAGCTGCCATTGCTCTGCAAAGTCTCACTCTGGGAGGGGAAATTTAACTATTTGCCACTCTTAAGAATGCCACCTATCCAAATGCCACCCTCTTCATTGCAATTAATATTTTGCCACTCTCGAGCCTACGTGGCGCCTAGTCACCACCATGTCAGCGCCCGGCCTGCCCGCGCCGCCGCAAGATTTCGCTGGATGCGCGAGCGGAGTCGCGAGTGGCGCAGCGCAGTCGCGGAGGAGGCGGGTGGCGCAGCGCGCGCGCAGGAGGCCGGGCGCGGCGAGGCAGCCGAGCCCGACATGGCGGTGACTAGGCGCCACGTAGGCTCGAGAGTGGCAAAATATTAATTGCAATGAAGAGGGTGATATTTAGATAGATGATATTTTTAAGAGTAGTAAATAGTTAAATTTCCCCTCTGGGAGTGAGGGGATGGAGGAGTATTTTACGGTCTCGAAACAGTCGTGCTACGGTACAACAGGAGCCTGGAGCCCTGGACTCCAGAGATCCAAACTCCAAAGAGCATCTGTCACTTGGGGGATGGCCCTACGCTTCCCTCCAAAAGCACGCGATTATTCTAGGCGACAGTAACGATGCCGATGGGAATGTGCGATCGCTACTCGAAACAGTAATCCTCGGGCCCAGAGGATTCCCGCACATTGTTGACGAAAGGCAATCGATATTGGTCGGTTCCTCCCGGTTTTGGTTCTAAGTTATTATTGAAGAGGTGTACTATACGAGTGAATCTTATAATTAATTCAGTATGTAATAGGTTAAATAGTATCGTCTCTCTGTTAGCTTTTTTCCTCTTCTACTAGCCTCTCTCTTTACTATTTAGTCAATAGCCATAACAGTTATCTTTTAGCTATTGGCTTCTCTAGAAGATAAATAAATAGAATAGTTTCTTAAAGTGGATTTTTAAATGATTTTTTGAGTTCAAAATCATGTGTGTCGATATCTTTAGTATCCACTGTTATCTCAGAAAAATGTAGAAAAACCATCAGCTACATCTTAAAAGAATAGGGCCATTCTAGTGCGAACAACCAAGACATACCACACACAAAGCTATCCTGTCTAAGACCCTCCGTCCTAAATAGCTTTTAGCTTCCAGCTTCTAACTTACAATTTGCTTTTTAACATGACCTTTTTTTCTCTCTGTATCGTACATGGAATTATAATGATGTTTTTTATATTTTTGTTTGTTTTCTTTAACAGGATATTTTAGAAAATTTAATAACTGCTATAATAACATTTTAGCAAAAGTCATAAGAAACAGAATTAAATAAAACCTAGGAAAGAAGGAATACAGCATTCTCGGAGAAAAAAAAGGTGGAACAAAATCGCTCGTTTCCTACGAGAATCCGAAAAAATCGCTCGATCCAAATAGGTCTTAATGCTGCTACTAATACTACTAGACTGGCACTTCTTCTAGTTTGACCAAAATTACATTGTAAGCCCGTTCTTCTCAATTTATTACTTATAAATTTTCTCAAACAAACAAATAAGATAATTTCTTTGTCTCTATTTCGAAGTAGTTTATCGAGATAATATTTTAGAAGTGGTTTATCAGAGTTCAGTTTATTCTTACGAACACTCGTACTAGGACAAAAAAACCATAAGTTACAGTAAAAAAAAGAACAGATCTATAGCTGTGTTAGCTTTTTCTAATTCATTCAATTAAAAAATAAAGAAAATAAAAAAAATCACATCTCCATGAATAGTGTAAAGAAATAAAGAAAAAGAACAAAATACAAAAGGCCGAAAAAACTAAAAGGCCAAAAAGTTGAAATTAATAACCCGACACGTTTATTTCGCCTTTTAGCTTGTGGAGGTCAAAAGCTAGAAACCGAAGCCACGTGAAACGGCCCAGAGGTAGTACTCAAATCACGCACGATGCTAGGATTAATATTACATATTAGTACATTAAGAGGGAGATTTACGCGGTAACACTACTACTAGTAGTAGTAAGAGTACAAGTTAAAAATATGGATGGATGGATCTCCATCTCCCCTGCGCCTCAAGACAGGAGCAACGACAAGGGGCCAAAGCCATAGGCAGTGCTGCCGTTTGTACGCGTGTTTTCTCTCGTCTCGTTTGGCTCCGCTTCACCGGCTTCGAACACCGTGGCAGGCAGGGCGGCCGATGCCAGCGTAAGTTGGGAGAGAGAGAGAGAGGAGAAAAGGAGAAAGCAAGCTAGCTCTGACAACTGTGCGCATGTGAGCCCGCAGTACAAAGCGTCACACCTTTTCGTACTAACCTCTTACATTTCTCTTAAAATATTATCTACATGTGTTTTACTCCTACAATTTTTTAAGATAAAATCTAGAACAATAGTATACCGTTCATAACCATTTGATAGGGATCCACTAGCGTACCCTCCTTCAACTAGGCAGCGAGGTCACGGCCAATCGCGGGTGGCGGAGGAGGGGAAGAGAAGAGGTACGGAGCTACTCGTGCTGGAGAAAAAAAAGGGGAGGGGAGCGATAGTGGGGGTAACGGCCAAGGAACGGCGATGGGAAAGAGGCCTACATTTTTAAGAAAAAAACATCTAGAAAGCGGTATACCGTTTATAACCATTTGATAGGGATCCACCGGCGCAGTCTCCTTCAACTAAGCAGCGAGGTCGCGGCCGATCGCTGGTGGTGGAGGAGGGGTGAGGGGAAGAGGAAAAAGGGTACTCGCGTTGAAGAAAGAAGGGGAGGGGAGCGGCAATGGGGTAACGGCCAAGGAACAGCGATGGGAGATAACCTATTTTTTCGTGTTCCTTTATGTTGTTCGTAATGAGATAACCTAATTTTTCTATTTTAATTTTTATAAATTTAATTACGAAAAAAGCTACCAGCTACTATAATACAAAATAAACTACTACAATGAAAAACCAAAAGCCACAAAAAATCCCCACTAAGCACAGTGTAGAACGAAGACTTACACCTCATAAAGCATAGGTACATATTTTGATCACTAAATATACTTACGTGCAGTGGCGGAACTAGAATTTGGCTACGCCCCGGGCTAAGTTCTAACAACTAAAAACTAACGTCAATTTATACCCATGCCAGTATACTACAACATAACAAAAGTATATCAGAAACGCATCATTGATCCGCTACATTCTGTATTCACTATTAACTCTATAGCGAATAATTGAAAGTAAGACATCAATAATCATTACTAAACCAACATCAATTTTGGTATCTTTAGTTTCTATAGCAAACGTTCACAAATGTTCAGTTTCAGGGGAAAAAAGTACTTGACAGGGGTTTAAGAAATATTGAATTACCCGAAAGATCTTTTGAGGTCTAAACCTAGATTTGAAGTAATATTGGTCAGATTACCAACCATCTGAGGTGCAAAGCAAAGCTGAAAAAAGCAAAACACATTAGATAATTTGTATGCAAAGCAAGGTGCACATAATAACATATTCACTATTCAGCTAGTTGAAATGGATGAATATAATTCCTTTTAAAAATATATGACAATACTATAATTGATGTCCTTAGTTTACTAAAATTTCAGTGACAGCTCAAGGACTGTGGTCTGGGGATAAAAACACAAGCAATGTAATGTAATGAACACTAAAGGGCACAACTTAAGCAGGCACAGAGAGCTTAAAGATTAACAAAATAATACAACCTGCTGCATTGATATCTATTATCACCAATTCACCATCCAAGACTTTTGTAGAATCACTGAAATGCTTCTTCCAGTAACTGATGCCATCGTCTATTTCAAGTTTTCAACAGTAAGATCCAACATTGCCTCATAGTGCTCAGAAGTCAAAACTAACATGACACCTTGCGCATTTTATCTAGGAAAGAAAGAGGAACAAAGGTGAAACAATGGCAATCAATAGGAATGTAAAAGGTTAATTCACTAGATAACTGGTCTTTGGTAACTGAATCTATAGAAATAACAAATATGTAAGTTGTTATGTGAAGAGAACTTTAGATTGCAGATAGCCCCCAAATATTAATTACATAAGTGTTGTTTCTTCAGCTAAATGATGAGCACCACTTTTTCTGGCTTCCTTCATGCATACAGATTGCATAGCATTAGCATAAATGAATAAATGATGTACCTGTAAACAGATCAGGTAGCATGGCCACCACTCACCAGTGAAAATCAAGAAGCCATTTGATCTAGGGCTTCAGGCGCAGGCAGGGAGGGGGCGACGCGTCTTGGGAGGGGCAATGGCGAGAGAGGGGCCAGATTGGAGGGCGTTGCCTTGCTAGAGCAGCTAGGTCACTCCGCGCGGCCGTGCTCGCCCCGCTCACACTTAAATCACCGGCGGCGGCCACCCACTCGGGCCCGGCGACGGCGAGAAAGCAGCGGCCGAGCAATGGAGCGAGGAGGAGGCGACGCCGCGAGGAGGAGGCGAGGCGAGCGCTGAGCGGGAGAGGCAACCGGGCGATGCGTGGCCGGGCAGCCACTGGCGGGAGGTGGCGCGCCGCCGTGTAGGCCGAGGAGCCGAGAGAGTCTTGGCCGGGGCGAGGCGGTGCGAGACAGGCGGGCGGGCCGGTGCGGTGCCGAGGCGGGCGGCGCCGAGACGAGGCGCGGCGGTTGCGGTGCACCGGTGCGGTGTGGCGTCGCTTTTCGCCGCCCGGCTGCTGGCGGAGTGGGCTAGGGTTTTCTGAGGAGGGATCAGCGCCGCAGTGCGTGAAGAGCGAGCGGCGAGTGCGTGACGTGGGCCGCGCAGAGACAGACAGCAGTGGTGGGCTGCTGGCATGGGCTACCTGGGCTGAATTTTAGAAATAATACCACAGGCTGAGCTGAAAATATTTGGGCTATACACTGTATATTTTCTCATGCCCCGGGCTAGAGCCCACTTTGCTAGGGGCCCAATTCCGCCCCTGCTTACGTGGACGCATGCTCTCTGTTCTCGAGGCCTAGACCGAGAACGTAAGTAAGAAATCCTTGTATCCATCCACGGATTGAGGACCGGTGGATTCGAAAAACCCGATCTCATCACTGAGTGTCGTGTGTTTCTCCTATACAGCCTGTTCAAACGAGCCGCCGGCCATAATTCGGCCCATTTCATTTGGGCCGGGACCGGGCCCGTACAATATGGCCCATCTAAGTGTTTGCTGCAGGCCATCAACTACTTTCGGCCCAAGCACTGAAGAGGCACAGAAAAATATGAGAAGAAGAAGAACATAAGAGATCACAGGGCTACTGCTTCCATTAGCCGTATACTGCTGCTGCTGCTGCTGCTGCTGCTACTACAGAAAGGTACCTAGGCTTCCAATTGTTCGATGGTCCTAGTCTTTATGCTGCATATATGCACAAGGACCTGGCTGCTATCCCTCTGCGTATCAATTCCGGTTCTTCCTGACAACAAAAAACTGCACCGGATTCCAGTATGCATTCCCTTTCTACCATCACGAAACACGCCTTACGACTTCCGAAACATCCCTGCAAATGTTTCACCACGACCATGCAAGCAATACACCGCATCAGAGGCTGCCATGGTGCCATGCATGTAAGCTCAGTTCATACGATGGTACGCAAAATGATGGAAAAATAATCATACAGGCTATAGGAGTCGGTCCTACGCATATGAGATGGAAAATAATCGCGAGGCGGTGACGCAACGCACGGCGCGGGCGCGCAGCCATGCGGCGGCACTGGCGCAAGGCGACACTGGTGGCGGCGCGCGCGCGCGGCGCGCTGGCGGCGGCATGGTGGCGAGCACGGCGCGGTGGCGGCAACCCGGCCGCGAGGAAGCGCGGCGGCTCGGCGTGGAAGCGCTAGTGCGCGGTCAGGGAGGCGCCGGTGGCAGCGGCGAGCCATGGCAGGCAGTGGTGGCCGACGGCCGGAGACTGTTTTCACGATCGCACGGTTCGGTCGGTCGAGCACGGGACCGAACATGTATTCGCGCGGTGGGTTGTTGAGTCGTGCAGCGAGGCGTGTTTCACATGACCGTTCGGCGTTTCGCGCGGCCGAACGTCGTTTCGCTCAGTCGAACGGCCGTTTGCGCGGCCGATCGTCGTTTCGCATGGCCGAACGGCGTTCCGCTTGGTTGGGCGGTCCCGGTCGGGCTGAACGACCATTCGCACTGCTAAACGGCGTTTCGCTTGGCCGTGGGGCTAGCGAACTCGTTTCTTCTCTAATCAAGTTATTTCTTGTCGTTCTTTTATCGAACTCATCTGTGCCTGATCGATTGCTTTCCATTCCATCGTGTAAGATCTCACACAGCTGTTGAGGGAGTGTTCGTGCAGTTGTACATTCTAGATCCTTCATGCAGTGTGTCCACCGAGCGTGCTCAAGGCAAGTACCTCGTGGACGTGACCTTTCCGTTTCATAAATTACATGTTTTCAATTTATTTGTCACATTATCATTGAGTATAATTATCATGTCACTCATGCTTGTTTGACTAATACCATATCGCTAAAATCATATCGTTAATATCACTTGGCTCATATCATACTACTTAGCTAACATCGCATCACTACCATTACCAGGCTCACATTATATCACTTGGCTAATATCCTATCACTAAAATCACATCACTAAAATTACCTGACCAATTTATTACCACTAAAGTTACCTGCCTACTAGCGTGTCACTAAATCTTATCTGGTCAATATCATATCATTAGTGATGTCTGGTTATTATCATATCGTTTACGTTTGCTTGTTTATAGATGTTTAATATTGCATGCGTGCCATGATGTTTTAGATTATTTTAGTTCACCTGCTACTCTGTAATTAGGATGTTCAATTAAATGTTCTAGAGTTCATGCTTTTAATTAGTATTTTAGAATCTGTGCTTAAATTGTTAATGGGGAGGGGTAGCATATGAACATGCTTTTAACTTAGGATTAAATTATTGACATTCTTTGATATTATGGCTGCTATGGTTTAGTTTCGAATATTATGTTCCAATAATTGTTTGATGTTGTATTTGAGCCATGAATGATGTATGTATTAAATCTGTTAATCTAACTAATAATCACTTATCACATAATAAAACTTGATTGGTTGATAACCTTGTGTGAGCTATATTATAATATCTCTTTAGGTTAATCCCTATATCACTATCATCTTATCATTATTCTATATCACCCTCATATCACTTTCCATTTTCAACCCTAGCACATCTTTCCACTTCTCATAACTTTATCATAACCTTATCCTCGCCATCTCTTAGTTTCCTCAAATTCATACTTTATAATCTGTCCATGATGTATCAGTTACCTTATCACCAATCCCATCTCTCCGGTCTCATTGTATTAAATTATTACCCTCATAATTTTACCTTAAATCATTCATGACTCTCTGATTATATCATGGATAATTTGCTAAATAAAGAACTAAGGGTATCACGCTTGGACTACCCACATATAGGGGTCATTTCCACCCAATCTGGTAACGTACCGGGGGGCATACATTCTCGTTACATAGGATATTACACCCCGTCTGCGGTTATACAATCGAGGACAAGGTTGTGCTTGGCTATTCTCGTATAACCGGGTATGTGGGATGAGGTCGCCGGCACCCTTGCTATAACTTGTCACATTACAACTATCTTTAATACACAGTCTCCATGATATCCATCTCTCATTTATGATAGTATCTCCGATATCAGTTGTGTGTTGCTTTCATCTTGTACCCGTTGTTTACTTGTGATGCTTGTCCTTTATTTCATGTGGTTGAATTACTTATCTTTACTCTTGTGTTGCGACCGTTGTTGGGTACTTACTGAGATTTTCAAATCTCACGCTTGCTCTTTTCAGTCTCAAGTAAAAGGCCAGTGGAGTGATAGCATCATGCATGGGTGGGAGCACTCGAGTTTTCAGCACCTGTGGTTTGCCACCGTTTTGTTGTTTCATTTGTTCTTTATTTGGTTAGAAGTGGACGGGTCCCATGTTTTAAATATTTATTCCAGCTTCCGTTGGTTCTCTATTAAAGTGTTAATAAAGTTTTAAACTCTTTGTGATTTCTTTTATTGTACTTATTTATTCTTCACTTTGGCGATGACGTTCCATAGTAATATCCCATATGGTTACATGAGGTGTTACAGGAAGTGAGGCTTGTGTGGTTGGTCTGCTTAGGAGGGGCATGGCCATTGCTCTCTCTCTCTATGCATTGCCATTTATACTCTTCCCATTTAGCCTTGGCTGGTTATGTGCCTCATGGACCTTTTGATCCAAAGGTAGCCCTACGCTGTTTGGGTCTTTTTTGCTGCGGCAGGTAAGTTGGTAAAAGGTAAGAATGAAATTTTCTGCTGGATGATGAGAACTTAAATGCAAGACGGTGCCGACCGTCTCTAGACGGTCTGGGAACCTCAGTGAGCGCTACCTTTATTCGGCATTCTAAAAACTAATGGGTCTAACGGTAAAACTTTTCTTTATTTCTTTTATTCTCTCTTGGATTGTTTTATTTCTCGCTTTTCTTCTCCTTTACATTTTGGTGGTATTACAGTTATACAATCTTTTTTGGCATACAGGGCCTTAACCTCCAACCACTTTGTGTGACAGCATCACTGGCTGGTTTTTGCTTCCATGGGTATCAGAAGGTGAGCTTTCAGCATTTCTTCGGCTCCAGGAAGATTTTGTTGGATGATGCATGATCTGTAACGAGGCCCATTCTATTTGTTGTTTGCAATGGCAGATTTCGTATATGATCTTGGTCAGAGTATCACCCGTGACCCACTCTATCACCAATTGTGTGAAGTGTGTGGTGGTCATCGTGTCGTCTGTTCTCTTCTTCAGAACTCCAATTTCACCGATTTTTTTCTATTTTAGCCCCTTTTTTTTGAAAAATATTCACATTTAGACCCCTGGTAGTTTTAATTCCGTTTTTGGACCCAGGGGGTCGGAGCCGTGACCCACGGCGCCGAGGTAACACATATCGGCGCCGTGGTCCACGCCGCCGAGGTGCCAGGCCCGCACCAGCGTGGTGGCCTGCGTGGCACCGACGTGGCAGCACCTCGGCGCCGTGGTCAGTGGCGCCGAGGTTGGAGCCGTGGATCGTGGCGCCGAGCTCGGAGCCGTAGATCTTGGCGCCGAGCTCTGGCTACCACGCGACCTTTTTCCCCTCTGTTTCGTTCGTTCTCTCCATCACATTTTGAATCGCGCCGCCTCCCGCGGCGCCCGGTTCGCCGCCTCCGTGCCGCGCCTCCGGCCGCCTCCGCCCGCCTCCGGTGCCGCGCCTCCGTCCCGCCTCCGCCTCCCGCCGCCGCCCTGGTGCCGCCCCAGTGGCGCCGCTGCCGTCCGCCTCCCCGCGCGGCGCGCCGCGTCTCGCCGGCCGCGTCGCAAGCCATGCCGCCGGCCGCCCGCGTCTGCAAGCCACGCCGCCGGCCTCCCCATCCACGCCGCCGGTGTCTCAACCCCGCCCGCCCTCCTCCCGCCCGCCCGCCCGCGTTTCCGCTTCCACAGGTAAAACAACTCCCATCGTTTTAACAAACCCTTCTCCTTTGGGTTGAATTTGGCAAGATGTGTGAATCAAAAGATAGCAGGAATGTAGAAATCCATGGTTTAATGTAATGTGAATTAAATGTTTATGCAGTCATGGTAATCACAATGGCTGAGGACTGAGGTTGTTAGGAGTTTGGGAGTTGTGCCCGTTGTTTTGTTGCAAGTCTGGAATAGTTGAGGGAACCTGTCCTAACAAATCTCATTTGAATAGATTAATACTTATAATGAAGAGGAGTTGATGTATGCATTATATGTTTTCGGTGACCTTTGGACGCTGTAGTTTTACATGATTATGGCAATATATGGTAGGTTGTGTCTAATATTTGCTATCTTGTTTGCTATCTTGATTAGCATAGGAAGCTAATGTTTTATGGATTTGGCTTCACAACTTAATGGATAATAGATCATTTCTGTTGTTGTGGTAGCTATACTTAGTTCTTTGTGGACATTTTTATTGGGTTGGATTTGCTCTTATAGATTGTTAAGTGATGCTTCCATGTGCATAGAGAAACTTTGATGCCAGTGTTATATATGGTTCAGGGTGGTGTATTGTCCATGGGTTGTTTAGTTCAGGGTGAGCTGTTAGTGACTAGGTACTTATTAGTTACTATCTATTATCCAATGATTCGTAAAAGGTGGCTGCAGGAGTATTCAGTGATTCGTAAAAGGCCATTCAAGATGAGGTATTCTTATGTGGAGCGGAGGTACACAGTTGTGTGCGAGAAGGAAATATGTGAATGGAGGGTTTGTGCTAGGAAACAGAAGGACACGAGAAAGTTCAAGATCACAAGAATCGTTGGCCCACACACTTGTGCCGAGCGAGCTCAAGCGAAGCATCGGCAGTTGACCTCTACCATTATTGCCAAGTCACCGTGTCACATAGTAAAGGAGAACCCAATATGAAGGTGAAGACACTTGCCGGGATTGTTAAGGAGAAATTTGGATACGAGATAAGGTATGGAAAAGCATGGAGGGCAAAGCAACGATCCGGAAGATGATATATGGGACTGGGAAGATGGGTACTTGCGGTTGCGGCACTCTTCAATGCAATCAAAGCGGTTAATCCAGCATGCATTATGAGTACGTCCGAAACCAAACGAATGGACTCAAGATGGGATGCGATATTCTTCCGTGCTTTACGGTGCTTTGCTCGGTCCATCGAGGCCTTCGGCATTGTCGTCCGTCTTCTCCATTGACGGGACGTTTCTTCTTGGCAAGTACCGGGACACACTTCGATAGCCATTTCTGTGACGCAGATAACGCGTTGGTTCCTTTGGCGTTTGCTTTGGTTGAGAGGAGAACAAAGACGGTGGGATGGTTCTTGCGGCTCGTTCGGAGGCACGTGGTCGCCCTGGTAGGGAGGTTGGTGTCCTATCGATAGACACCGGGGCATACTTGTGCCGTCAGAGGAGAGCGATACCGGGTATCCAGCTTTGCACCACCGTTGGTGCACTCGGCATCTTGCCGAGAATCTACTCCGTAAGGATGGTACGAAGGATAACTTTCATCCGCTCGAGGAGGTCGCTCGAATGCTTGAGGTTAAGTTCTTCCGGAGAAGTTGGAGTAGCTTATCATCGCAACAAACGCGAAGGTAGACGATGGTTGACGGGATTGATGAGAGATGTCGACAAATGGATAAGGGCTCATGACGATGGTGGCTGGAGGTACGAGTTTCAAACAAGCAACATGGCCGAATCCTTCAATAATTTGCTTAGGGGTATACGTGGTATGCCCGTCAATGCTATCGTATCCTTCACCTTTTACAAGCTTGTTGCCTGGTTCAACGAAAGACACGCACATGCAATGGCGCTACAGAGTAAACAAGAGAGATGGGCGCCAAAACCGAAGCGCCACCTTGAAAGGGCAAAGGCGAGGGCTGAGGCACATGAGGTACATTGTTTTGACAACGCCACGGGCACTTACGAGGTTGTAGAAAGGGGTGGTACAACGACCGATGGAGGGCTCCGGCCGACGAGGAGGCATAAGGTTGTCCTTATTGCTTTCTCATGCACATGTGGTAAACTGAGGCAGTACTACTTTCCGTGTTCTCATTATGTGGCAGCAGCAAGGCATCGCAACTATGACTACGAGAGCAAGATATCTCGGGAGTTCAGTGTTGACAACCTTGCGCTTACGTGGTCTCCCCGTTTCGAGCCTTATCGGGATGAGGGAGAGTGGCCACCATACACCGGGCCCAAATACATTGCGGATCCAGGTAGCCGTTGGAACAAACGTGGAACCGAGAAGAGGACGAGACACAAGATGGTTATGGATCGACTTCCGGGAACAACGAGGCGAGGAGAGCAACCCCTCTTCATCGACCGAGCGAGAACCAATGTAGCGGATGTGGTAGACTTGGCCACAATTCACGCACATGCCATTGGCCACTTAGTCAAAAAGTAGTGCTTGTTGTTCGTTATGTTTCATAGTTCGTCTAGTTGTTTTTCCATATGCAATTTGCTATGTTTCTTGTTTAATTTCTTATTCTTTCCATATTATATGCATGTTCAATTTTTTGTTTACTTATATGTTGGTGAGAAATTTAATTTTTTTGTAGGATGGCGCAATTCCACCGCTAGACCCATACTACGAGGAGAACCACGAGGACGGCTCACCGCCGAGGGAGAATCTTGCATTCATCACTTCTGTGTAATTTCGGTTTATGTTGATGCATTAACTAAAAAATTGGTGTATTCTATACGAAGCGCCCATCCTTCGTCCTCGAACCCATGACGGGTTCTGGACATGCGATGCGACAAGAGGTACACTCCTTTCCTAGAGAGGGTGGCCTAGACGCCATCTCTTACTGTGTTCGCCGTGGGTTGCCCACCTTCAACCCCCGCCATCATCGCCTTTGGTTGTGGTATTCTCCTAAACCATTGCTCCACTTGCATGTTCATTGTTTATCGGCTATGTGCGCCTCAAATTCTCTGACATGTAGTCCTCTTTTTTGTATCATGTAGGTGGAGACCGGAGACTCACAGCTTCCACCTCCCTTTCGGGGAGATGACTACTACGCTCGAGGACACTCAGAAGATACTTGGTGTCGCCATTCACGGCCGTCCAGTGATCGGACCGTGCGTGCCTGCTGGTTGGAGAGCCCGAGTAGAGGCCTTCCTCGGGAGAGAGCTTCCTCCTGAGGCAGGCCTCCGTACAGGACATAGAGCGTTTCTCCAGGACAGTCGGCGACGTCAGGACGCGTAGCTTCCTAGAGGTAAGCTTCGACAAAGCCACTCACAAAATTAGTACCTGATATCTTCGTATCTTGTTGGTTAACAAAATGTTGGATGACAGAGGCTAGCAGGTCGGCTACGTCGTGCGGCTGGTCGTTGTGGTTGCAGCACAGGCGCGGCGAGGGACGTAGACGTGCCTACGACACGACTTGCAGACCCGACGCGGCGAGGGTCGCACACGGGGCAGAGCTCGTCCCCCACGAGGAGCGACACTTTCCCTGACGAGGGCGGTGAGGACGAGGACGAGGTGGAGCAGCAGACTTACGATGAGATAGGTCCGTCTCAGCTCGTAGACGCTCCTTCGACTCAGCCTTCACGGCACCACCACGCAGCGCGCGAGCCTAGCCGTTACACTCCAGGCACCGACGCCCTTGGTAAGGGTAAGGGTAAGGTTAGGAGGCAGTGATACTTATGTGTAGGCTTGTGGTTGGGCTTAAAAGTCGTTGTATATATGTTGTAATGAGCTAGGAGGCACGTTATAATGAGCTACTTGTTGTATATATGTGTATATGTTATATTCATGTGATATTTGTGTACGAATCCGTAGTCTGTACTTTGTGGTTCTATAATTCCTGCAATGAATTTATGTTTCCTGCAAACGACTGCAAAGGCTACGAACTATGAATTTATTACGAGACTACAGGCTCTGAAAAACCTACATAGGAACATTTATTGCTACACTGGAATCCTGAAAAAGCCTACGAACTGTTTCCTGCAATCGACTGAAAAGGCTACGAACTATGAATTTATTACGAGACTACAGGCTCTAAAAAGCCTACATAGGAACATTTATTGCTACACTGGAATTAGGGGTGGATATCGAGCCAACTCCACGTCTTATCGAGCTTTTTCTAAAAATGATATAGTTTGATTTAATATCATTTTACATATAATTTAAAAGTATTTTTAGAAACGAGCTAACGAGCCGAGCCGAGCTTTAGCAAAAATTCAAATTCATTTGAAATCAACTCATTTTAATGTTTAACCAATTAACAAGTATAATTGAAGCAATTTTGAACCGAGCCAACGAGCCCCACTAACGAGCTTTTTTTCCAGCCCTAACTGGAATCTTGAAAAGGCGAAAAGATTCGTATGTCTTGAAAAAGCGAAAAGTCGAGAATTAGACACCCACGTTGCATTTCTTTATGTGATCCACGGTCTATGTAATCCTATTATTATGCACTCTATTGTGTTTGCCTAGCTGTATCGACTGCACTTGAGACTACCGGTGTGACAGGTCGAATGGATTAGTCTGCATATAGAAAAAAAGAACAGGGAAATCATGACTACTCAGTTCAAAATTGTAAATCATTACATGAAAAATTCACATTTTCAAGCATATAAATGTCTGCAAAAGAACAATAAGACATTAAACTATATCCTGAACTTCGCAGATTATACCATGTGATTTGAGATAGCAACATAATTACTTAAGGGAAATATAATGAAAAAGTCTAAGGCACATAGGTTCTTACCTTGTCCCATTTTAGCTCTTTTGAATTCTATGAATAAGTAACACCATTATCCCCTTCTCTAACAATTAGTGTTTGACCATCGGAGTTCCCTGCTTAGGAAAAAAGTTACAAACATTATTACCATACTAGCACCCGAAATTTTCAGATTGAACACGACAACATCAAAAAAAATTAATAGAAAATTGTGTTTCACATAATTGATTGAACACGACACCGACCCCAAAAGCTAGGGATTATTTTGAAGGCGCCGAGCTGGAGCGCCACCAGTCACGGGGCATATCCAATTTCTGAATGTTCCACACCTCGGCGCCACTAGTCACGGCGCCGAGCTCGGAGCCACCAGTCACGGCGCCGAGCCCGGCGCCATGATCCACGGCTCTGACCTCGGCGCCACTGACCACGGCGCCGAGGTGCTGCCACGCAGGCCACCACGCTGGTGCGGGCTCGGCACCTCGGCACCGTGGACCACGGCACCGATATGTGTTACCTCGGCGCCGTGGGTCACGGCTCCGATCCCCTGGGTCCAAAAATGAAATTAAAACTACTAGAGGTCTAAATGTGAATATTTTTCAAAAAAAAAAGGCTAAAATAGAAAAAAAATTCGGCCAATTTCACCTGTCAATGCACTACTTAACAGCTGCTGCTGCAAACTCTGATCGTTCTTCTGTCCACTTATTCATGTTTGGATTTCTGTCAGCTTGCTCCAGCAGAAACAAGGCACGCATAGGAAAGATTATCCAGCAGTTTAGGACATGTAAAGCCTAGGGCATTCAGTTCAACATAAAACCACGCCGAGAGCATTTACAACAGTTAACACAACTTGTACATGGTTTCGTCCAAAATTCATGCCTCGAGCGGTTTGTCTCCACAGGATTATAACACTAGCTGGTACAAGTAGCAAAGAAGTCTGAGCTTCCAAGTTCTACAAACTACTAATACCGACATACAATATCAAGTGCCTCCCAGGCACCACATCGGCATAATAACACTATACCCTATGTTAGTGAAGTTTCTGGACATTCCTTGCTGTAGGCGACCATTCAAAATACTAAAATTTGGTTAGGGAACTGATTTCATCTACTTTGTTTTGTCACCATCATGATGCTGGGTTGCATCTTGCAGCAAACATTTACCAGCTGGAGACTCCCACAGCCTTGGACTTGGACCCAGGCTCGCCATGGCTGCGATTGGTTGGACTCCTGCTCCTACCACGGAATCCGTCATTGTTTGTTCTGCTCTGATCACTACCCTGAGAAGAGCTATAGAACCTGCCAATTGCATGAAGAAGATGGTCGATAAAGATAGAGGATGAAATCACATCCCAACAAAAATAAACTTGAAAAACATAAATAACGGTTGTTGACATAAAGACATAACAAAAGAAGCAAGAAGTTCGTTTCCACTTCAACTTAAGAAAATGGCATTAGCTCAATACTTCAACCAGACAATATAGGTTAATTCAGCTACACAAAATATTTCATTCAAGCACCAAAGGCTCTTAGAGCAAGATCACTTGTCAACAACACGGTATGCATGGGCACAGGTGAACTCAAAAGGTGGTAAACATGTGCCTCTGTCAAGTGAGAATCACGCATAAGGTAAAAGCATACTCTATTAGAGATTGAAACAGTACCTGGCATGAAAGCTGAGACCGTCACCAGATTGATTGTTGCTGCTGCTGTTATGTAAGATAACAATTGATTATTTATTAGAGATTGGACATAAGCTACAAATAAGTATCCAGATGGAGAAGTATATACAAACCTGTCATGAAAACTCGAATTGCCACCAGTCTGATTGTTGCTGTTGCTGTTATGAAAGCTGTAAAGTGATGGTTCATTACTGGTGGGCCTAAAAAAGGCAACGTAGAATAGAGATTGGTGCCATACCTGCTATGGAAGCTTGGAGTATCACCAAACTGATTGCCACTGTTGCTGTTATGGAAGCTGCCAATTGATGATTCGTCAGAATAGTGCTAAGCTAAAAGGCAGGATTCAAATAGAAACTGAGACACACCTCGAGTGGAAGCTTGAACCATCCCCAGCCTGATTGCCAAAATTGCTGGTATGGAAGTTGTCGGTCGATCTTTTAGCATAGCCGGAATCATACCCCTGACCACCATAAGAGACATCAGAAGATGCCCATCGCCGTGATCTGCCACCATAACCTCCACGACCAACCATATCTCTTAATTGCTGGGAAACAGATTGGTTTGCACCCTCCAAAATCTTCACAAGATCTGAAGCATATTTTGAATCCTGTTCACAGAAGAATGTATAGGCAATTCCAGTTGCACCAGCCCTGCCTGTTCTCCCAATTCTATGGACATAGTCCTCAACACCCGTTGGGAAATCATAGTTAACCACAACTCTGTGACAAAAGATTTGGAAAGGATTGTCAGTGAACCACATTTGAAAAATTACAGATTAGTAAAACGTATGTAACTCTCAAAATTTTAGAAGTGGCAAAGATAAAGTTCCAACCTGATATCTTTTATGTCTAAGCCTCGAGCAGCCACATCAGTGGCTACAAGAATTGGGCACCTGCCACATCGAAATTCACTCAATACAGAATCCCTCTCAGCCTGTGATTTATCACCATGAATAGCAGAAGCACGGTACTGCCGTGAGAGGTTTCGAGCCAGCTGATCACACATCCTCTTTGTGGAGCAAAATATTATGATTTTGGATCCAGGCTCTTGTGAACGCAAGACTTGATCAAGTCGTCTTGATTTCTCCATAGGTGTGATAACTTCCACATACTGCAATGCAACATGCAACAGACCACTTCAAAATACTGAAACAAAGAATATCTCGGTCAACAAAAACAAAAAAAACATTATCATTACCTGAGTGATTGACTTATTTGCAACCAGCTGATCAGTGCTCCCAATGTTAACCTGGACAGGGTTAGCCAGCAAATCTGAGGCTATTTTCCTCACCTCTTTTGGCCAAGTGGCAGTGAACATAAGAGTTTGCCGTCTAGGTGGTACTTGCTTCACAATTTTTCTTATTTGTGGCTCAAATCCCATATCAAGCATACGGTCAGCTTCATCAAGAACAAGATATGATACTTGATGCAGGCTCACTCTTCGCATTTCTAAAATGTCATTCAATCTTCCAGGAGTTGCAACAACAACATCAGCACCACGGTCTAAATCTTTTAGCTGAGGGCCTTTTGGAGCACCTCCGTATAAACACTTCAAAAGAAAAATCGCGATTAGACAATATCCTACGTTAACAATTATATGCAATATACATAAAATGAAGTTTTTGTAATGTGGATAGAGGTGCTACGTAAGTCATCTAAGAGTATGTCTACACTGAAACTAGTGTACTGTATATAACAGATATGAGTAAAAGATAGAAGCAACATACAGCAGATGATATTCTTGATGATCTGCCAAACTTGATAGCTTCATCTTGAATCTGTGTTGCCAACTCCCTGGTTGGAGAGAGAACTAATACTGTCGGACCTTCCCTGGAATTATGTTGTAGGCGCTTAAGAAGAATAAACCCTGGAATTAGATAACCCAGTGTTTTTCCAGAACCAGTCTTCGCCACAGCTACAATATCACGACCCTTCAAAGCAATTGGCCATGATTGAGCTTGGATAGGAGTTGGTGCAGAGAATCCTGCTTGCTGTACCTGTGAAACCATAGATCCATGACAGAGATGAGTAATATATGAATAACTGTGTACTAGAGCTTTATAAACACATAAGCCTAAATGTACTATATAGCAAAAGACAAAAGCTTCCCAAGACATGATCTTTTAGCTATATCAAAACCAAATCTAATATCTTGCAGCTGCAGGTGACAAACAAAAACAAGGAGTTGTTTCAAACCACAGGAGGCTGGACAAGACAACAAAAAGGCTAAACCCCAACTTGGATTGTTGACTTGAAGAGCCTGCTGCACAGAAAATCCAGCTTAATTATGGCACGGGTAGCATGAATGCACAATGACCTCCTGATTTCTTTGGAGAAGGATACACGGCAACACATTAATATTGGTGTGCACCTACCTCCCTTAGAATCTCTGAAGGGAAGCCCGTGGACTGAAACGTCATGAATGGCGCTGGAGCCTCATTTCCCTGGTAAATAAAAGGAATGGAATAATTAAGCAACACAGCACATAACAACCAGGAATGATTTGAGGGGTGCAAAAGTAGTTAAACACATACAACGATAGTAATCTCATGCTTAGCACGATATGCTTCTGGCAAGATGCAGTTTCCATTGGCAGCCTGTGAAACTGGATTAGTGGGCGGCACATTCTGCGCAAGGTTTACTCCAGCTGCAGAGCGTGGCTGGAAAACAGGATAGAATGTTACGTAATGCCATTGGGGAGTGGAACAAGAAATGTACATTGTGACTATATCTTTGGCTCTTTGCTATGTCATTACTACTATGCTATTGTTGTGATCTTACTATATTTATGGAGGAGCAATGTGGTACAATATACATAACGTGTAACACATGTAAGATGTGTTACCTCCAAAGGATCGCTCCTGGTCTTGTGGTCAGCGAAGGGCGCATTCTGCACACAGCTTCCAACAACTTCAGTGTGCTGCTGAAATACAGGACGACATCTCATGACATTACGTGGTTAATGAAGTAGCGATCATTAATATGACCTTTTGCGTAATTATTCCCTTATCCCTTTTAGGGATGAAGGCAGTTAGGCAGGCCAAAAACCTAACTTTCTGCTTCACTGTTACAGGCAATCTTGTTCTAACCATGCTGGTGCGCACGATGAGGCAAATGCAGTGCGGATTACATAACGTATGCAACATTAGCATGCGAATGATAAGAAAATAAAGAGATGATAATGCACCTCGAACTGATCATTTCTAGCCCTGTCATCAGCGGGGGGCGCATTCTGCGAGCGGCTCCCTCCAGCTTGCGCTTGCGGCTGAGAAACAAATAAAGCGATAAGGAAATCTCGTACACCTCCAGACCGACATTTATGCCCAGGTTGCAAAAGCAACGGAAGAGAACCAAAGCGAGAAAAGAAAGGAGGATCGTTGATGTGCTACCTCGGAAGGATCGCTGCTCCTGGCCCTCCCCTCGGGGTTGGGAGGCCGGGCGGCCGAGGTGGAGGAGGCGGAGGGGGGCGCGGTGGGGCGGTCGTACTGGACGGCCTTGGTCTCCGGGTTCCAGAAGTAGAGGTAGCCGGTGTTGCCGTCGATGAGCGCCCTCCACGGCTTGGGCAGCGTCGGATCTGGCGGCGCGTAGCGCGGGCCCCGCAACGACGTCCCCGCCGCCGCCGACGCCATCACCTACCGCAACCCAACCCTGCCACACCCCAAAAAAATCCCCACCACGAATCACATCAAAACAGCAACGCAAAGCACAGGGGGGAGATCGGAGCAGACACAGGGCGAGAGGAGAGGTCAAACAAACCCTAGCGATCGGCTTGGGCGAATGTAGATCGAGGCGGCGGCGGCCGGAGGAGGAGGGGAGGGGGTTTTGGTAATCCCGTGCTGTTCTTCCCCTGAACCCTTCCCCTTGCCTCGTCCGATTAGAAAGAGGAAGCGGAGGCGTCGATGAGGTGGGTGTCGACTGTGAGCGAAGCTGAGAATGCAAAAGGAGCGACAGGTGGTGGTGGGATCGGGATTCGGGAAGCGCAAAAGGCCGCGCCATGACCATCTATCATTTTGCTAGTTTTGGCCCAGCCCAGGTAACATTTTGCTAGTTTTGGCCCAGCCCACCTTGCAATTGCCATTTTTTTTCCTTTTAAGTGGTATATATAATTGTTTTATATATACTTTACATGTTGTTATGTTAGAACATATTTCTCCATACTTCTATGTATCAAATATAAACATGTTGTAATATAAAAACCCCAAATCTTACAAGTTTGGTACAAGAGATTGGGATACTTTGGGCATTGAGAAAAAAATGCTAGACTATAAACATTTTCTGAAGGTCCCAACATTGAATCTCTCATAACCATGATTATTTTTATATGGATATGACAAATGATATTTCGTTTTGGCGAGGGGGAAAGTTATGAATCACTTGATTTTCTAGAGAGGATTCAAAGCAACCACTTGAGCGCATGTTGAGACCATACATATACTTTGTGGTGCTAATTAATACCTCCATTAGGTGGGTGCAAGTCATGAGATTCTCTCACCAAAAGGATGTTGTCCAATAGCGGTAATACTGCTAGGAAGATAAATTGCTATAACTCGTTGATCTATTAAGCCAGTTTTTAGGATCATCAAGTCCAGTCCATCTCAATGGATAATATTGAAAAATTACAATGCAATCGTGTTCATTGTGCGATTATGGGTACGAGAAAAGCATCCATATGATTCCATAAGAAGCCTTAAAGTGCATAATTCATCGTACAATAAAGATTGGGGAACACCAACTTATGGTTGGAAACTTCATGCATGATATTGCACATTACTCCAGTACACTCAATACACTGCGTATATCCACTGGAACTAATGCATGTAGAACATTTTCCACATAAATAACCACTATAGCATAACATCAAGATTCAAGAGCATGTCGTCCTTTTTTTAGATCAGATTGTCCTCATCATGTGATTTGAGCTTGTGCTGATAATAATACTCGGTCAGGCGTTTTCCTGACCGGCAATGGAGCTCGCCCATTACAACCATGTAACCTTGTAGAAGCGATCGAAATTTAACAGAACAATTTACAACTTGCTCGAGGAAGGCACATCACGAATTGGAGATTGGTACAACTCTTTTACTATTTAGAATGGTTCAACCGTCATGAATCAACGTGTAGCAGTGTTAAATGCTATCTTCTTCCCAATCAATACAAATCACGTTCACGTTCACAAGTCAGTGTCGCACATCTTTCTGTCTTGCTTTCTTTCTGTGACAAATTCAAGAGTGACTAAATCTGGACCTTTCTAACATAACCACCACCACAGCCTTTGTATTCAGCAAGTACCACAGGCTTCCATGCACAAAAAACTAGTATTGACAGGCCAAGCCCTCATTACCTCATCAAGCCTATAGCTATGTTATTCCTTCGGAAAGCATTTGCGCTAATCATACAGCCCCTCTTGCTCCCAGATGTCCACAAGGAAATCAACCATCTCCTGCAAATTCATGGTGTATGTTTAACCACAACACCACATGCCTTACATGGAATGGTAAATTGAACTGCTTTAGATCTTACATGAAGAGGGATAGGTTGAGAAAATGGCTTATTGGATCCAAGCAAACTCTCATATGCTGCATTCCAACTGCATAAATAAATGGTTTGAGTGAGCATGAGGCATTGAGGCTTCAGAGTATAGCATAATATTATTCATCTTAAGTTTCATTAGATATTCAGAATGTAAACTAGTATCGATTTGAGCAAAAATAATTGTATGATAGGTACTTTATTGTTTGTAAAAGGCTCCAGAATTACACTTGACTCTAGAGATAGAAACTAATCTTCTTTTTCTTTATCAAGCATCTAACAAATGGCACTATACAGACAAAAAATCACACATTAAGGAGAAAAATGCAGCAATAACGTGCTTTAGAACGTCAGACACATAATTATTATAGGAAGGAATAGATTGAAAATGGGATGGTCCGGGTACCAAAAATGTATGTGAGAGAGAAAGAAGTGATAAACTATTATAGTGAGCACCATTGGAAGAGATAGGAGAAATGGAAACCAATAAGGGCAGTACTACTGGGATCACTTCGATCAAAGATTCAAAATAGACACTCAGATTGATCTAAAACTTTGGTAGAACAAAAAGGTGGGAATAAGCATCAACTAATCACAACAATATGAAATAAGATTTTTTTAAGAGTATCAATAAACTGTTTATCAAAGTCCAAAAGATGTACTGCATTGAATATACTCGTTTGAAAAAAAAGGTTGTACAGGCTAATTTTCTAGTTGAATTCTGTAAACTTTGTTCCTGCCCCTTCTGCACATATGGATAGGAGTGATAGGACTACCCATTTTCATACCTTAATATCGGTTCACGGAACTGCTTCACTTTGGGTTGTTGCCTTCTATTATCAGTCCACTCCTGCCTATTCTGTTTCCAAAGAAAAAGACCTGCAGTAATATTTCAAACTGGTCAGTTTACAATGCCAACTAATATTCTTCGCAGGCAAATATTTGACAATTCCTTTAATCCTTTTGTCACGTGAATAGGCAGTCGGACTTCTATTTCCCCTTGTTATTCAACAAGAAAATCATAATATAATTAGGCAATAGTTTGCCTACTCAAATTCCTTGCAGTCTAAATCTAGAAGCAAGATATGCCAGATGTTGTGCAAGATAGCAGAATAAATTCTAGTTCCCAAACAAAATTTCTCATTCGATAGCACACAAAGTATGGATAATTAGAGGCATACTGAACAAAAAGCAGGTGCTTTCCCCCACATCTAAACCAAACAGTGAGAACTCAAAAGTTGCCAAATAAAGTTCCTGCTTAGAACCACCACACGACAATTATAATACGGTAAACCAAATGCATTGATCTTGATAAAAGCCATGAGGTACACAACTACCCAATAAGATTTGACATGAACCGTGTGATTATATCAATCCTAGGAACTTTTAACACACTGTCAAGCTAAGACAACTATCTTTTTCTCGGCTGAAAGCACAAAGCATGGATAATTAGAGGCATACTGAACAAAATGCAGGTGCTTGCCGCATCTAAAATGACTGAACATAGCTAGGAGATAGACATATAGTCCAAATCAAGGGTTAATGTTAACAAAGGTGTCGGGAGAATGTGTGCATGCAGTGAAAACATTCCTGTTGAGCATATACGATGACATGATCCAAAAAAGGAATTACCATGATTAACAAATTCAGGAGGGCTGTGACTGCTTCCCACTGGTCCATGCTGATCAAGGGCCTGAGTGGATGTGTTGATCGAAAAAACTCCTCTTAGATCTGCCTGGTCAATCTCGATGGTGCTTGTACTCCAAAATTCTTCTCCTATGGTGGGATTTTGGTCCTGGGAAAGTAAACTCTTCGAAAGCTCACCCACTTGTCTTACAGTCTTATCACAGCATCCAAAACAGCCTCTGCTCTGTTTGCAAGGAGTATGAACATGTAGACAATTAGCATAAAAACACTCACTAAAAGGCATGAAAATTGGCAAAGATGAGTGGCAAAAACACTCACAAGTAGGCAAAAAGATCAAGCATGATACCATGGCCGCATCTAGCCTACAAGCTAGGTCAGTAGGTCACTAACGATATTGCATGAGAAAACTATGAGGACAAATAGGAAGCAAGTAATCACTAATTAGGGATTTGTCTTGCAAGAAGACAGCGATGGAGCAAACAGGCATCATGTAGCCCTTTCCTTCTCCCCTTACTTAATCCCCATGGAAGCAAGAAGTAATCACCATGCTAGAATGGAACATCACGCAGATGCGGGCTGGAACGCACTGCCATCCCCCAACAGAAGAACTCCAAGAGAGCACATCCCCATCAATGCGATCCCCTTGTGCATGACGCACTACCAGCTACGGCTATCCATCTATCAATTCTGGCCATGTGTAGTTGCGCACCCGCAAGCAACACAGCTGATTCACTTGCAAAAGGGCAACTTTTCTCCCTAGGAGGATCCTAATCGAATTGCTGGGAAGCGGGCGAAGCGGACCCACCCGGAGCAGAGGAAGAGGCAGGCGGAGGAGAGGAGCCGCGGGATGCTGCGCCAGTCCCATCCCTCGCCCAGGTCGACGCCCCAGTCGCCGACCCTCGACGCCGATCCGCCGCCGCGGGCCGCCATGGCGCGCACCGCACCCAACCACCTCCGTCGCCTCGCTGGCTCGACTTGGCACGGTCCGGCTCGGTTTTACGGGAAGCTCGCCGCGGAAGCGAATCCGATCGAAGCGAACCGGGCCACCGACCGGCTGGGTTTACGAGGGATGGGCGAATGGATTGGGTGCTCGCGCGTTGGGATAAGAGAAGGGTGGTGGGGTTGACGAAGATTTGCACGGATGCGGTCCGAGCTGCAACTGTGGTGCTGTGCTTTTCCTCTCTCTCTCTCGCTCTCTCTCTCTCTCTCCTTTCCCGATTTCCTCTCGCTTTCCGCCATCCACGACGAGCCGGCTTCTCAGTTCTCACCACTTTCCACGTGTCTTACCTGCTTGCTTTACCCTTAGAGCATTTCCCAATGCAGAAACTATGAATGATTTCTATGGCATTAAATAAGGTGTCAAGTAAGTAAAATACTGATGTGTCATTGTAGTTAAGGAGGAGAGATAAGAAAATGGTTTCTTATATAGACACCATGTCTACACGAGAATCAAGATAGAAAGAGCTGTGATAGGTAGATAATAGAAGAGAGAAGATATATTATTGGATGAAAGTTTTATTTGTAGAAACTATCCATTGGGAGTATAGTTTCCATGGGTAGTGTCTACATTAATTAGCAAGTATAAAAACTACTTCATAATTTCTGCATTGGGAGCACGCTGCACATTTTTCACTAAAATTCTTGCAAACATCGTTCATTCGTTCTGGCCTGTCCTGTCCTGAGAAATGCTGCGAGTGCTTGGATACTTACAGAGATGAACATGATTAACCTGCAGGCAGAAGCATCAACAGTAGTACAAACACGCAATCATGTCAAGCAGTACTCGAGTCATCTTACAGACGGCATTGCAGATTGCACGCATCATCTCATCCCTATAGTAGGACTGATACCAGGGATCTATCGGTCTGTTCTTTTTGGTTGAATTTTATGACTTTTGGCTATAGTTTGTGACTTTTGGACTATTCGTATGAGAGATTACAGAGTAATAGAAACTCATGTACGATTTTTACCGATATAAATGAAGTCGGCACAGTATGTATTACAATTAACTAGTAGACCTCATCTTAAAAAGACACTCTGTTTAAAAGCTAGTTACTGTAGAAAAATCAAAAGCTGAAAAAGAACAGGACACATGATTCTCGAAATTTTTATTCTTAGCTATTTAAAGTCTTTACTCGAATGACTATATTAATTACCAAGTTTAAATCGTACCAATACAGCTATACAAAATAAACCTAAAATAAGAGCCAACAAAAACAACCTTCTTTCACAAGCCCAGTTAGATCGATCTGACCACTAGCTGGTTTGATCACAGGCCTATGACCGGTCACACCGGTTGGCTGATCGGGCTACAGTTCGGGGGTCAGTTCATACGGTCCCCTGTTCTCAGACCTGAAACTTCTCAGCACAAAAGTTCAAATCTCAAGGACTTACATAAATCTCATCCAAACACTTTGAAATTTTGCATAAGACTTTATCAAGACAATAAGAACCTAAACCAGTCAAGAAACACATGAATCTTATACCCGAGTTCACCAAATTGAAGAGAATATGATCTAACTCACAAGAACATAAAAAACTATAATTATCAAATTACTTCTTACTCGTGGGGATATAAGATATGAGACCTTCTAGATTTGTTCTCATATGTTTTAGCAAGATAATCCAATAAAGAGATTGGGCTAGAACTTCCATGAATCCGAAATCACAAATCTAACTCAAGAACATGATTAAGATAAGGTTTTGATCTATTTTAGAGGAGAGTGAAGTTTATATGCTCATGGATGATTGCAAGGTGCAGCCAATGCACCACCCTTTCCTCTCTGAAGATTTTTCACTTACAACTATGGAAGAAGATAAGATAGTAGAGGAAAACTAAACATTAGAATCATTGACCTTGGTACCTCCTCTCCTCCCCTCTAAATAACCAGCACACTCCTTAATGGATCTAACTCATTAAACTTATTGGGGAAACCCGTCAACCCTACTAACACGGGTTTTACACACACACATACGCCTTTCAAAGTGTTTACAAGACTCAACCCGCTAACTCTTTAGCGATTGATCCACTTGTCGAATCCAACTCTTCTTATCTAAACCATTTCTACTTTGTGCCTCTCCGCGCTGCACTTTTGTTTAAGACACCAACTTAGTATTTGACCAACTACTAAAATACCTTTAATGAAACTTTTGGGCACATCCTCTTGATTCTATTTTCATCTTTATCTCAAAGTATCTCCACATGCTTTGATACATAACTCGTAGTGCCTAACGACTAGCAGTCATGTCTTCAGGCATTCGAACTCTCCCGAACCGTCTCTACATGTATTGACCTTGTCATTTGATACACCACATACACCAACTCACCTATCAACAATCTATGTCTTCTCTATGCTTCCACTTGAGCCATGTAGGATCACTTGGACTTACATGACCGTTTCAGACCTCAGCTCTCTCGCCTAGTCTTGGCCCATTTGCTGTCAACCGCGACGTCCTCCAAGTCACCTGCACATCCAAAGACCAAGCAACTATATTGAGCACAATTTTTATACACTTGACTCACATTAGTCAAAACTATACATCATGAAATGCAATACAAACCCTCATAGCTCACAAGCTATGAGCTGACCTCAAACCAACTTAGCTCCCCCCACCCTGATTCTGGTCACAGCCACCGGCCTGACCGCTCTCCTCACCCCGGTCGGATCGCCCCGGTCAGACCGCCAACACTGGTCGATCTAAATGGCTACCTGATGTGACCACATTTCCAATGCCGGTCACATCGTCCAAGTCCCTTGATCTGATTTCCAACACAACTAGTCCGACCGCACTAGCCCAAACTCCTAAAATATGCTCTCTGAAAAATAGCAACCGCCAACTACAAATCGGTTATACTACCCTTACGATCTAATTGCCCCAAAATCCAGTCACACCGTGTCGTCGGTTAGACCACCATTTTAGAGCGATCTGACCACTCTCTTCCCAGCGGTCCGACCGCTAGCACTTTGGCAACAAATCTGAATTTTCTGAAACTCTTGTAAAATTCAAATCCATCTGAACATCACAAACATATCTTAGACCTAGCGCATGATCTCTCACCCACAACAACAAAAATGACAGGCACAACACATTCTACATGCGATAGCAACAACAATCCTCCTATCTTCTTCCCAACCAGGCACAACACTGCATTTATTAATTTCTCACAGCTATAACAACTACTATTTAAGTCATCATATTCGCTCTCAAGAGGTAGAAATTACCATGTTATTCAAAGGAAAAAGAGAAAGATCTATACCAAAATCACCTCACGCACACGTGACCAAATGAGCTACTAGAGGCATATTTGTATATACATTTTGGATGTAGGGTCAAATCTGAATAGAAACATAGTTAGGTGGCCTTCACCTTTCAAAGTTTCTTCCATGCATACCGATTAGCGCATAATAACCAATTCAAAGACAATTAGTATTCCTAGAATCAAAGCTGGTTTTGGCACTATTTCATATCGTATTTACAGAAATAGCAGTATACACGACGTATTGACAAAAATATCACTTTTTGCATTGGCGACCGGCGACAAGACACCGCGAGGCGACGCGTGGCGCTATGCGGCGGTGGCGGCGCTGCCGCCCGACCACCGGTGACAAGCCGCTATCGCCCGACCCCTAGGTGGCGAGCAAGCTGTCGCGCGACCCATAGCGGCGGTAATTACGTCGGCTAATTAGCCGGCGTAATTACCTACCTAATTTTTTTGGTTTAGTGTTTGTTTGAATTTTTAAATATATCAAATGACTAGGCGGCAGGCTAATTAGCCGACCTAATTACCTGCCGCTTGCAGGGCTGGTGACAGCCTTGCTTGTCGCTCGTGGTGGCGGTGGCGCTGCCGCCGCGGCGGCGCCGCCGCACGCGCGCCATGCGGTATTCGCCCGATCTACCAATGGCAAAAGTGATATTTTTGTCAATACATCGTGTAGTATGCTATTTCTGTAAATACGATATGAAATAGTGCCAAAACTGGCTTTGATTCGTATTCCTAAACCACTAGAAGACGTATAAAGCCTAAATATTGCACTACTTAAAATCTACATCATATCATATTTTCCAAAGAAATACATAAATCAACAATTCACCAAATAAGACCATAGACTCTATGCCCAACGAAATCAACAAGGAAGCGCTATCACAGTATATGTTTTTGCCTATTCTTTAATCCTTATTTACCCTATGCTCTAATCATTATATTTTTCATTACTAATTCCCTTGTACTTTTGTAATTAACAGCTAACAGACTATCAACAAAACTTTCTCCACAACAAATATTCATGATTCACGGATCAAAATACTATAAACACATTGCTTGATCCCATCATTTCACAAAAACAAGAGGTATGATCGTTGTATCTCTTTTACCATCTTCTATTACCCTAATATTTCTCATATTGATTGAGCTCTACTTTTCTAATTAATAAATTCAGATTTTCAAGAAACATCATTGTTTTTCTTTGTGAAGCAAGAAACATCATTTAAGATTGGCACTTTTAAGTAGATCGCTATAAATAAACATACAAAATTTCATGATTAGTGCCATCTTTTACCACTACTTCCATTAATTACAACTCTAATGTTTCCTCAATACATGCTGAAAAAGAACAACACCCTTGCATCGACAAATCATCCAAAATCCGCCATGACTAACACCATCAAAACCAACTCAACTCATTCCTCTCAGCACATGTCGGTACTACTGCCAACCAATGGTTGATCGTACCACACCAAACCTACTCTCGGTAATAGGGGACCGGTCAGACCATAGCACCTATGCCAATCTGACCTCCTAACACACTCCAGTAGTACCGCATTACAAGGCCGGTAGGATCGCACACCTTCGGGTGTGCTACATGTCCAATGCCGGTACTACCGCACCAAGTCATAACCCAAAACTTCTAAAAGGCATTTTTGAAAAATAACTACCACTAACTATAGGCTGGTACTACCGGACACTGGCCAGACCATCGCCACAGCCGGTCAGACCACCATTACAAGGCCGGTCAAACCACTAGCAACAGATAAATATGCAAATACATAAAATCAAACTCAAACTTCGACATCGAAGTACAAACATAATCAAATACTCATCATAAATATGGGATGATATCCATATGGTCTCACAGAATTTGAGGTAATCGACGATGCGAAGTCCCAGCTGGAAGCCGTATGCCCTGGGGTGGTGTCTTGTGCTGATATATTGGCCCTCACCTAATGTGATTCTATTGATCTGATGAGTCTATAAATAGGCAAGTTCTATGCTGAATTCTTGCTAAGAACTATTTATCTTTTTGATTGATAGCCTGATGATCGATTACTCGTTTATTTTTAATTGGGGAGAGTGATGACGGACTTGCTCATTCATCATTTTGTACTAATTGTAAGACCATGGGCCAAGCTAGCCAAGCTCGAGTTACGACTACTAAGACCGAGTATTAAGCGCGGTTGTAAACCACAATGTAGTCGTAATGACAACGTGGTTGTAACGACTCTTGAGTAGTCGTAGCAGTTTTGGATATGACTACGAAGTTGGATGGGTGGTCGAGGTTCGATTTTGAGCGTGAAGTCGGTACAGATCGGACAGTGAATGAGTTACTATGGAGATCGAACGACGTCTGAGCAGCTGCGAGGATTGGGCTGCATCCGAGTGGCTTGAAAGATTGGATGACGTTCGAGTGGTTTAAGCACATCGAACAATGTTCGAGCGGTTTGAGTGCATCAGACGGCGTTCGAGCGATTTAAGCGTTGAACTCAAAGTGGAGCAGTCGAAGCTCCTCTCAATTACAAGGTGGTCAGAGGGTTCAAGCGGAGGAGTGGTCGGAGAGCTCAAGCGGTGGGGCGGCTTTAGAATCCATGGTTGAAACAATAATCAGCGACCATGGATGGGTTCCTAGGGCCACGAGGATTTCATTTTTGAGGTTGGACGGGCTTGACGAGCGGTGGTTTTGGCTGGCGATAAGGAATAGTTCCGCAGGCAGGGGCATGGCACAGGGCGGCTCAGGTGTACTTCTAGAGGAGCGCTAGGGTTTTTTAACCATCTATGAGATAAGGCGAACTCAGTGGCTGTGGCGGCTTCCGTCAGTGGTGCTCTAGAGTAATGCTCATGCTCGAGCAAGTTCACCAGCGAGTTCAGGATACAGAGGAGACACTTCTAGAGAATGCAATTGGATTTTAATCAAAAGAAGAAGAGAGTTGGGTTTAGGACTCATCGGACTCAGGGGAGATCGACGGCGGAGCTGAGGTGAGAGGAAGTTCAATTGGGTGGTTCTGATGAGTGATGGGGAGTGACGCAGAGCTCCCTGTGAAGGCAGTTGGGTTATAAAGGTGAGGAGAGGCGGTGGGAACAGTAGGGCGGTTCGGTTGCCACTGGCATGTGGAAGAGAGGGAGAGCGGGGTTCGGCCGGAGGAGGGAGCGTGCAGGCGAGGTGGCACTGCTGTCTCTGCAGGGGTTTGCAGATGACGATGACAACTGGTACGGAGTTGCGCGCGTGTCGGACGGGGAAGAGTGAGCTGCGGCGAGAGAGGCGTGCGAGTCAAATGGCATGCTGCACGAGAATTGGAGGGGATGAGGTTGGAGTGAGGTGAGTCACCGGAGGGTGATACCAAGGTGTTAACATCTGGTTGAATGGTGTGAACACGCGCGGGTGGCATGGCTGCAATTCAGAACCAGGGCGAGCGGCCGCATGGGTGAAGTGAACAGAGAGGCGGCTGGGGAGACGGGTTCTCTAAGGGCGCCAGCAAATGGAGAAGGGGGTGAAGCAAAAGAGGAAAGACACAAATTCAAGGAGGATTGCCAAATTGAGAAGGAAAACCAAATTCAAACGAAATTCAAGAATTTTCAAAATTTAAAAAAATTTATGTCGTTTCAAACTACACCGGCAACATCCGCGGCCTGTTCGGGCTTAGATTCAGCTACGAATTCCCTAAGGCCATGGTCAGGATGTGCGCTACATGTAAATTGTAAACCAAGAATTAGTGAGCAGCATCAGCATGCATGGCTAGTATCCAAGCACCTTTGCTTGCCACTTTCTTTTCTGTATGCCAGGGCTCATGTCTATTCCAGAATCCTGTGCTTAGCATGCACTGATGCATTGAATGTTACATGCCACTTTCTTTTCTGTATGCCAGGGCTCATGTCTATTCCAGAATCCTGTGCTTAGCATGCACTGATGCATTGAATGTTACCTTAGGCATGTCGTATATTGTTGGATAACGGAAGAGGCGGGTTTGATTTGCATGTGTTTTACTTTTACCTTCAACCATTCAATCGTGTGTGCATACGTATAGTCGGCATTGGTTGTGGTTGATGGAGACAGCAAAGAGGATCGATTAAAGATGAAGAGGATAGTGTTTAGGGGTGCAAACGGGTCGGGTTAATCCCGACCGATCTGGCACCGAATCCGATTGGTACCGAATCCAATTGGTACCGAATCTGGAGAAAAAATATGGGTTAGGATATGGTAATAGTAATATCCGTCCGAATCCGATACGTCTTCAAGTATGATTTCATGTTAGTGCTACTATTTGACGTTTCATTTTCTTTTGCAATGGTAAAATAAAATCTTCTACATCAGCTATTAAGTAGTAACATTAAGTTCTTGACAGTACATCCTCCTACTCCATTTGCTGTACTACATGCATTCCTTACAAACAGGTTAATCCCGACCGATCCGGTACCGAATCCGAATGGTACCGAATCCGATTGGTACCGAATCCGGAGAAAAAATATGGGTTAAGATATGGTAACAACAATATCCGTTCGAATCTGACCCGTTTGCACCCCTAATAGTGTTTGACCCAGAGGTGAGGTCCTAGACAGCCAGGCTAGGTTTGTGGTACGGATAAAGACACGTGAGCATCGTACGTGCGTTACCGAAGCTTTTGTTCGATGAGAAACAGAGCCACTTTGATTAGCTGACCAATAGATTATTGGGGAACAATTACATCAGCTGAGGGCATTTGGTCTAGTGGTATGATTCTCGCTTAGGGTGCGAGAGGTCCCGAGTTCAATTCTCGGAATGCCCCCAATTTCGTGATCTTTTTTTTGGTCTAACCGTTTCTTCTCCCACGGGAATCTCGTGGCCGGTTGGGAATTATTCGTGTAGATCCATATACCATCAGCCTCCTCTCCATCAGACAAATCAATACATAAGTCTTATTATTTTATACTGCCGTCGACAATTTTTTGCTACGGTTGATATTTTTATTTGTTCTTTTCTAGCCAAGAAGTAGATGGAATCTTGATTTTGATTGAGTGTTAGCGCTTTTTCTTCCCCTCTTGACCTTGTTGTGTGATAAGGATGTGTAAGTAATGATGATATCTCTTGGAGACCAGTTCTCATCCATATAGACACTTATTTGCTCGATTTTACTCAAGAGAATGGTGATTTTGGGGTTTTGTTCTTGTGTGTGTTTTGAGCTAAGTTCGTGTTATGATGTAACTTGCTACGATATATAAGAACCCATCTAAGGTTATATAGATCATTAAGAGCTTACTAGCAAGACTAGATCGAGATTTTTCTTTTGCTCGGTTTTGGTATAATCTTTCTTGTTTTGGATAAAGGTAGAAACTTTGTCATTGATCTTCATGATCCATAATTGGAATATGTTCCTTGTATCCTTGAGAAGGTGCATACCAAATTTTTTTTTGAGTTGTGGATCAAAAATTTAATCGAATTTTGGATTTGAAATAGTGCTAAAATTGACTTTGTCTAGAGGGGCCAATCAGATCGCCCCTAAACCAATCAGATCGCTCAAGGTCGGTCAGACCACCTGTGGCCTGCGGTCATACCGCTAGGGAAGAATCGGTTCTTTTAGCTTAGTGTTTCTTGGTACTTTTCTTGTTAGTGAGTAGCATCTAATCTTTATAGTTTTTCATAACTATTGTAATAAAGACCTTGGCCCTCTTTTGGAAAAGATTTGAAAAAGTTTTTAATCAATTTTACTCCTATTCATTGTCTCTCTAGTAACCGTTTCTGATCCTATAGTCGTGCTTGCAAGAGAGATTATTTCTAATATATATTTTGTTGAGGGTGGGCGTACGTGCTATATGTACAATCTGTCTGTAATAGTTCCGGTCGAAAGTATCAGTAATAAAAACGATATGGTCGGACTGTTTTTCAGATGATTATTTCTCCTGAAAATTAGCATGGCATGATTTTTTTCCTTTTTGGGAAAGAATTCACACGTTCTTCTTGCTACCAACTGTTTCCATGATCTAGCCATGCCACAAAGGATCTGGATCCGCTGCAGCCGTGAAGCCACCGTAACACTACAGTTTGGTCCCAGCCATTTGTTTCGGGTGGTGATCATTTGGGCTTATTTTTTATAGCTTATGGCTGAAAAGCATTGTAACTGGTTGAAAAAACACTGTAACTGACAGAGGCTTATTTAGCATAATTAAATTAAAAATATATATAAAAAATATGTTAGCCCATTGCGTATAATACAAACAAATACGGGAAAAAAAGAACCGGTAAAAAAGCTCAACAAAAAGCCAAAAGTTCAGAAAAAGACGAAATTTATGAATAGTGAAAAATAAGCCCGAAGCTAAAAGCTGAAGCCGAACCGAATCTGATGTTGTGATGTAAAATTTGAATTGTTAGATCCACTGTTGGATTGATCTAAAAAAAAGAATCCATTGTTGGATCTAATGGGGGAAGGCACGGGCGCCTGGGCACCCTAAGATTTTGAAAATTGTTGATATACCCTTGTGTTATGTCATTCACTTTATATATTTTTTAAGGAAATTCTCTATATATTTGGACATTGTTGTGATAAGACAATAATATGAGAATGAATCTCTCTCCTGTTGACCCCTTCATATGTGGCCAAAAGGTGCACTGCCTCTCCTTTTGATGCTTCTACATTGTAACTCAGTTACTGGCATTCGCACGGTGTAACAATCTATTGGTGAATAGGATACATCTGAAGAAGAGTGCAGTCTGCGCAGACAGGCACATGAGCTTGTTCCAGTGCAGCCAGGTGCATGTGCACAAGGTCTCCATTACCGCGCCTGGTGATAGCCCAAACACAGACGGGATTGCCATGGCGATTTCCCACCATGTGCACATCTCGTCTTGCTCTATCCAAACCGGTACAATCCTTTTACTCTGTACATATAGATCATTGTATATATAATTGCATGGACACCAGGTCACACCGCAAACGAAGGGATGTAGCTAGCCTGAAATGTGTATGAATCCTGACATTGGACAAATGCAGGGGGTGACTGTGTATCAATTCTATCATACACCACTGATGTTAATATCGCTCAAAGCACATGTGGGCCTGGTCATGGAATCAAGTACAAATGTAGAACCATGCATATGCAGACCTGTGCTGACGGTACTGATAAACTACTCTAGTAACAGACATTGAGCTAAGCAACTTTCTGATCTTATGTAGGAAGCCTTGGAAGAGACGCGCCAGCACTGGTGGAACGAATTAAAGTATCCTGTTGCAACTTCTTTGGAACTATGACCGGTGTGAGGATCAAATCGTGGCAGGTATATAAGAACTAAGCAGCAACAACACATCTTGTGCATCTATGTGCCTTGTATGTATCTTTTGTTTTTTTACTGATGGTTGCATAGGCCCTGTACATATTATACGCTCTCTGTAAACCATAGGCAGTATATAGCAATGCCCTAATAGTTATGAATGCAGGGAGAGAAGGGCCATGCAAAGGGGTTCCTTTTTTAGAACATCAACATGACTGCAGTCCAAAATCCTATTATCATCGACCAGTCCTATTGTCCTCAGGGAAATTGTCCACTAAAGGTGAAATCTACTGAACTCACCATCACATCGATCACTTCAGGAAATTCATCCCCAAGAACAAAGGTTGAAATATGCCTGCACTTGATTGTGTTTGTAGGATGGTGGTGTGGCTATAAGAAATGCAAGATTTATCAACATCCATGGGACATCCTCCGAGCAACAGGCCATCAAAATTTTGTTCAGCCAAAGTGTGCACTGCCGAGACATCTATCTCAAAAATGTTAACCTCTCTTGGGGGAACCATATTGCCCCAGCAAATGCATCTGTTTTAAACGCCTATGGAAATGGAACCACTGTGGGCATGGTACCAAAAGTACAGTTTTCACACCTTTGATAACTGGTATCCATCGTTATCATATATAGACATGTGGCTAAGGAGCAGTACAATTCTTGCTTAGATGAGTGCCTTGTAAAGAAGTACTACTAAACTAAGTTAATTCTATTGATGGTTCATGTTATCTCATGTCTACAAATTCTTAATGTATGACCATATAAGGAAAGTATTGAGGTGTTGGGGCAGCAATTCACAATATCTCACATGCTTCTGACTCTGAGCGGCCAAACACTGCGTACCGGTTGTTTGCAACGTTGTCGTACGCGAAGTCCCTCAGAAACCTAATTATCACGATGGAATCAGTAGGAATGAATTGCATCGTCATTATAAAACGGATCAATTGGCAGCACAACACATGCCATGGCGCATGTAAATTGAGCTGCGCAGGGGGAGAGGGAGCTTACAGAGGGAAAAGCTTGAGGAAAGTGGCGAGCTGAGGGAAAGGCAGGTAGAGGTACTCCATTATCCTCAGCACTGCTTCAGACTTTATGTAGGACCTGCACAAAAAAAAACCTTGGTTCATGACTAATGCTAACCGATACTCACCAATTAACTCAACGCAATTCTTGGAGAATTAAAGTGGCAGGTCAGTTACCTGTCCTTCTCCACAAGAACAACACTCGAGATGTCATCAGGGGATCTCCCTGACCTCTGCAGGAGCTTCCTCCCCGACTCGCTCTGGAGAGGAATATACCTGATGCTTCTGCTTGATGAAAAATCAATCAGTCGTGCGTATTAGCAGTTCAATCTTGCTGCACAGCGAGTGCTGAATCAGTGTTACAAGTGCACAAGAAGCAGATCGGCCGAACCTGTTGGGGTCATGCTCCCGCACGAACCGGACGCCTCCGTTGCAGAGATTGCACACGCCTGCACATAGCCAAGAAGCCAACTTGCTTGCGGTTAATTGACTTGTGGATTTGCAGCTGCCCAATATGAGAGGCGAATCATGGAAGGAAGGAGAAGGTTTCAGTGCGCACCGTCGAAGAGCATGATGGGCCTGGTGTCGGAGGGCTGGAAGAACTCGGCGTCCGTGGCCGCCTTCACGGACTCCACCCGTGCGCCGCCGGCCGACGCGGCCACCCGCAAGCTCGGCCGCGGCCGTCCTCGCCCTCTTCTTGCGGTTTGCAGCTGCAGCAGGCCGTGCTGTCGCTGTAGCGGCAGGATGGATGGCGAGTAGTAGCTGCAGTATTGCCCGGTCATGGTCGTCATCCTCCTGTCCTCTACTCCTCAGCTCGGCTCTTCTTCTCGTTCAATCGATTGCTGCAGCTGGTGTCTAGAGACTTTCTGCAACTTCAGTCTCGTCTACACCTGGTGCACCTCATGTAACGTGGCACATCCAAGGAATAGATAAATTGGCCTGGAAAAAAGGTTTCTAACTTGTAACATTTCCTGATAGCAACTGGTCGTTTAACAGTTACTGGTTTCTCCCAAAAAACTTGCAGAATACACATGGATTTTCTCCGCTCTAGCAGCACGGTAGCAATCGTAAATTCACCAAATTGCTTATGGAGCAGCAGCGTGTATATTTACACCATGGGATCACCAGATTAGCAACGAAAAAAGTGCAACCATTCAGTTGGCAATTCATATATTTTCGAATAAACAAATGCGAACGCAGTCTAAAATGAGAACACATTGTCATCAGACAGCCAATGAGTTTACACACACTGCCATAAAAACATAAGTTGAACAAGAACGCAGGCCATCTCTCATTCATGCAGTTTTAAACAACACTAACAAAGCACAGCAACAGCCACTGGTCTCTACTACTCTTTTTCAAGCCTGCTCCTCGCCATGTGCAGCTTCCCTCTCTTCTGCAGCTGCGGCCATCAATTCATCGAATTGGTTACTCTTTGCTACCACTATCTCAATCTGCGGGAATCGAGTTCAAATTCAGTTTCATTCTCAGCAAAAAAAAAAAAGAACTACATACATAAAGAACGAACATTTTGGCAAGACAAGAAATAAGTCCCACTAGCATTAACACAAGAATTTGATCTTCTCTGACCTTAGCCTTTTGGAGTGGACGGCCCCTCGATTCATCGTTTATTTCCACAGTAGATGTCGTAATCTCTACACAGGTCAAGGTTAAAGGGGAAAGCTCAGAGTGCAGAACAATGAATCTTGTGGAATGACCATGACAGCAGTGCTGATCGAGATGAGATGACGAAACAAAATCTACAGTACAAGGAAAGAAAAAATTCTTACTCTTCTCAACAGCAAGCCCGTTGTTTTTCAGAATCTCTGCCACGGTCACAACTGTTGCAATGGCTGCAACAGATCAAACAACTTGGTTAGTGCTGACTTTAGCAGTACAGATATATTGCAGCAAAAGATGGCAATGGGCTCAGGTTTTATTATATTTCTAGATATCTAGAAAGAAAACATCAAACCACACTGACTAACTAGATGCGCCATTGGTCCAGCTGGCAGCCAGCAGCGATCTAAACAAATCTAATGAATTATTTACTTAACCAAAAGCGACAAAAATCCTACAGAATGCTGAAAGGGTGTCATGACTCATAACTATATTTTTCTACATCTCAAAGTCAAAATGGCTGCGATTTGCGAAAGTTATGTACTTATGTGGATATGTCTGTGGTTACATGAGGTGATGATGGCCGCCTGAAACTCAGAAGGCAAAACAACAGATCACCTGGCAGATATGCGGTTAACTTGGCACAACTGAATACACACTGTTCAGCAAAGTGGCGTATCCCATGACACAAGACTAGTTAGAACATTGAAGGCAAACGTCACAGCGGAAAATGTTAGGGTTTAAGCAATAACTAAATATTTTGGGGATCCAGTAGTCATGAAAGAGCAGAGCAATTACACATGAAAACATTGCAATCTTGGGTCGTGCACATTCTCTTATGACCACATAATTACTAGATCAAATTCACGAAGAGGCACTCATCTTACTCTAAAGAGCCTAAAGATAGCATTTTTTTTTTCAGAGATAATAACAAGTAGCGATACCAAACGTACTCTCTCACTAACAACAAATCAGAAACAAAGATGAATAGGGAGAAGGAAGACGCACCCATCCCGAGCGCGGAGAGCTCAACCTCGCCGTGCTGCTGCATATACCTCTGCAACCAATCGAGCAGATTTTTTAAAAGAAACCGCGACGCGGTCCGGATCGAGAAGCTAGGGCACGGGGAGGAGGCGGTACCTTGGCGAGGTTGACATAGAAGAAGAGGGGCTTCTTGGTGTTGGACACCTGGATGCGGTTGCCGCCGCCGCCGCCCCTCCTCTGCCCCTCGCCGCCGCCGGCAGCCGCCGCCTCGCCCTCCTCCACGGCGAGGCTCCTCACGCCCTCGGTGATCTCCTCCACCGCCATGAGTACTAGCTATCGATTGTGCGGCGCCGCAACCGGATCGACGGATGGTTTCTTCTAGCCCCTTGTGTCGTAGAACCGAAAGGACGATGCCTGCGTCTGCAAATGGAGGCGAGGAGGGCAGGCAGGTAGGAAGTAAGGAGCTCCGGCCCAACACTAGAGTATCTTACTAAATTGGGCCGTTTCGGCTTTCATTGGGCTTCACCCTCGTGTTTGGTAGTCCATACAGACGAGAGGAAGGGGAAAAAACTTTGGCCCATTCTAAAAGAGAGAGAAATACCGTGCCGACGAGATAATAAGAGCTCCGAGGGAAGAAAAAAAGAAGCCTCTCTATGTATACCTACGATGGAGAAGCATGGAGAGGCGCGACTAGGTCCGACGAGGGAGTGGTGGCACTGTCGCTTCTGGATGGATTTATCGTGCCTCTCGATTGTAGAGAGGTCGGGGCGGCAGTGAGTAGCGACGATGGCTGATGGACGATGGTGGAGGGCAGTGGGTGGTGGTAGAGGGTGGAATGACGAGGTAAGGACCAAGAGAATATTAGCTTCAGTGGGGTGATCGGCGGAGGAGGGGGCGTTGGTAGCGAGACGGCATACCCACCACCAGCTGCGGGGGAGGGGAGGCGGGGGTGGGGCGGTGAAGGAGGCGCGCGGAGCTATCGCTGGTGGAGATAGAAGGGGAGAGTGGTGGGCATGAGAGGGGTGAGCTGTATGGTCAGGAGCGTCTCCGACGATACAACTTTGGGCGCGGTAGTTCTCATTCTAAAATGAGGCTAAGCAGTAGACAGGCAGAACACTTGAGCCCACGTAGAGCTGGCAGTCCAGCCAGCCCATAGAACCTAGAGTGGGTCGTGGTTTCTCAGCCGAGCCATCTCCCACAGTTGGCTACCCTGGTTTTGCTCGGAATGATGCCCGCGGCTCGATAAACTGGCACCCACGCGGCTGCACAGTGTGACCCAACACCAGCAGCCAGGGTCCAACGCGTCGCACGCACATGTATGGCCCACTAGTTAAGCTGCTGCGCCCACAGATCTGGATAGGCAGAACGGGCGGTTTACGAGGTTGTTTGTAGGTGTGGAAAGCAGATACGAATTATCTTATTATTGTATTCGATTAGATATGAATATAGTATAGATTTTTTCATCCGATTAATAATTTCTCTTCTATTCATATTCGTATTCGAATTCGCATTAAATATACGGATACAAATATAGTATGGACTTTTACCATCCAAAATGTTATTTTGTCCGGATTATTCGTGTTTTTATTTGTATTCAACAAAGTAATATGCATATTTTATTGCAATACGACTAATTAGTTGAATAAGTTTTTTTAATTCAATGTTAATTCATGTTTTTTAGTGAGGTAAATGAATTAGAATGGTTAAGCATGACTGTACGAGGATAAAATGTCATTAATATCTTCATACTACAAAAGTAATTACGAGAATATCCGGATCTAACCTAATTGAATAGATATTCAATTCGAATTCATATTCAAGAATATTTAAATTTGTATGCATATTCATTTATAAAATACAAATATAAATATGGTAAAGATATTGTTTAATTCGTATTTGATCCGTTTCCACCTCTAGTTATTTGGCCGTCGCACGTGCCTGACCGCACCATGGTATAGATGATGCGCTTGCCGACTAAATTTTCCATCCTCCGAAATTCCAACTAAATTTCCACAATTATTACTGCTGGAATTTTCCCAAGGGGGTTCAGTGTGTAAGCGGTAAGCCGTTATTGGTGACAGATTAGTTATAGATAATTAAGAACCCGGCCCGCCAAAAGAAAGTTACAGATATCAAAGGTGGGCAAACCAGGGATATCAATCTCTGGATCTGCTCCTATTGATTTCTAAAAGCTATTTTTTTATAATAAATGGCTTTTCTATGATATATAACTTTTAAAACAAAGTGTCTTTTTAAAACAGGTCTACTGAGACTAATCTCTCGCACATGATGCATGACTGTTGTACATGCTTTTATGGCGAGGTACTTGTGTGCCACTAGTACTGAGAGATTGCCCAAGTCAAGGCTAGCTAGGAATCGAAGGATCATGTGCAAGATGCCATCCAAATTGGCCGGTATCGCCATGTCAACGTTTGTTGCAAGCATGTTCGATCATGTAATGTCAACGTTTGTTGCAAGCATGTTCGATCATATACAGCTTATTACTAATTAACTTCAGGAGATGCAGATTTGGTACTTATCTTGAATCCACAGGATATGTACACATTCTCTTGATGAATCAAGAGAGAGAGAGATTGTCTTATTGTGACTTGTCCGCCTATCATCTCCCTTCTTTGGCCTCTCGTGTAGCATGCATGAGCAATTTGATTCACAAGTCACATCGTCATACGATACGAACCAAAACCATGTGGGGTATTTTCGAAGTAACGATACGAAATTAGCTGTATTGACGCATGACACATCTGTCTCGGTCTCAACATTAGGAAATAGGTTATCGTCGATATCATGCCGTTTGAACTGCAAGCCAGACGATACGTATATACGAATATCAACATTTTATGTATCAACAAACGGGCCGGGTCCATTGGATAATTATGTTTAGCTAGCTAAGCAATACGCTGTTTTACTTATTATTTTTGCCATTGTCGCAGGCTAGCTGCTGTTGCTATCAATTTGAAAGACCCACATGTAGCACGCACACCCCAATGGAATATCATCACATGCATGCATATATATGGTCATGACTTCGTGAGTCATGCATGACCGTGCAGTTGGCGCCGAGGCATTCATACCCTTTGCTCATCTAGCCGCGTTTCCAACAACTTATATCTTTGATTGATCTATCAATACACAGTGCCTTCCTGTGTGGAAACATGGATGGCCACATCGGTGTCCATGCATTCATGATGCGACTGACGTGGAATGGGATGGACACGCTCTTACTATCCAGTGCTATCGTACGTACGTGAGACTCAGGCCTAGCTCTGTGACGATGTGTATGAGGGGTACGAGGACTAAACTAAGGTAGGTAGGAGTCTAAATTAATTCAGAGGGTTTTTAAATTTTTTTCATTGAATGAAAGTAAAACTTTTCAGCCAGTAGTTATAGAAGCTATAAAAATCAGAAGACAAATAATCACAAAAAATCTGATCAAAACCGAGCAAAACATGCTTTGACAACCTCCAGCGGTCTAACCTCTTTCCGGTGGTCTAACCTCTATTCTAGCGGTCTGACCATTACGAATAGTAAAATCAGTCAAAGCTACGCAACCTTGGTTAGACCGATGCTACAGTTATTTCAGGATGAACAATATTTTCAACATAATTTCAAATCCAAATATCTATATAACTTTTGATCGGTTAATCTAAATGACTTGAAACTTTGCATGCACCTTCTCTACGATGTCAGAAACCTATTCTAATCAATGATCATAAGAATTGTTGCCAAAATTCTGACTTTTTTGGTTTGAAGGAAGGGTGTATCAAAACCGAGCAAAAGAGGGAAACTTCGATATGCTCTTGTTCATGAGTTCTAGATGGTTTAGGTTACCTAGGATGGGTTCTCACATGTCATAGCAAGCTAGAACATAGAACGAATTTAACACAAAACACCCATAAAAGCAAAACCCGAAAATCACTCCTCTCTTGAATAAAATCGAGCAAACTTAAGAACTTTCTCTAAATCATGCCTAGATGGATGAGATCTTGTCTCCAAAAGACATCTCCACCTCCTACAGGTTTGGCACTAGAAAAGCTCAAGAAAAGAGAAATCCAAGCATGAAGCTAAGAAAATCAAAAACACATGAGGGGATTCAAGGCATAACCACTTGAGCAAAGTTTGGATGCTTATATCACTTGGAGAGGAATGTTTTGTAGCCAATCCCTTAGGATAGTAGACCTCCAAGCCTAGATCACACACAAAAGGCTCCAACATGAGAAAATCCTAACCTTAATCCCTCAAGTCTCTCACAAGAACCAACTCAACACAAGGTTTATATAGTGGAGGCTACCACCTCACACCAACCAGTCACTCCTTAGTAGATCACACCATTTACATATGGGAAAACCCAGTAACACACACACAAATGGGTTTTACACTCTCACACATTTGCACGCTTTTTAAAGAGTGACTTCCAAAGGCTCCACAAGCCCAATAAGACATTCCATCCACAAAGATGTGACCTAAACCACTTAGACCAGCATTATGGTTTTGCAAACTGTCATTCCACCCAGTTTTAAACAATTTTTCAAACCGCCACTTGCCAGTCTTCACGACAATGTGATGCCCATGACTTGTTATCAATGTACGCCTGCCCGAGACAGTCACCACTTGAAATGCCCAAGTCCTAAGGCACATCGATATCACTCCATAGTCTGTGATGCCCAATGTTTTACCGTCAAGATCATATGTTGCTCCGAGGAACGTCATCACTTGAAACACACAAGTCCATTTGGCATATCACATGCATGCATTACCTTTTCACGACCTTTGTCTATCTCCCATGCTTCTCAGCTTGAAATGTTGCTCCACCCAGATTTACGCAGCACACTATGGCCTTAGGACTCCTTCTGTAGCCTCGGTCTTGTCGTTGGCTGCAACCATCAGTAAAGCACCTACATACCAAAGAATAAAGCAATTGATCCAAGCACAAATAACATACACTTGACTCTCCATTAGTAAACCAATGCATGAACACATGCCATGACTCACACATGCATGGACTCACCATGACTAACACATGCACAACACCAGCCATAACTAACACTCAAAACCATAGAACAAACTTCACTCAACTCCACACAGTAGGGTAGGTATGACCGCGGTATCCATGCCGGTCATACCACCATCCGATCATACCACAACTCCAACGCCGGTACTATTGTTTTGCGGTCATAGCGCGATACAATGCCGACAATATCTCTAACGACATCAACTCAAAATGCAATTTCTCAAAACCAAACTCAAACAACGAAAACAAGGCACAAGCAATATCAAATACCCATCGCTCTCATGGGACTGCCACCACATGGTCTTACAATCTCCTCCTTGATAAATAATTTGACAAATATCCTAAAGGCAAGAATTTGAGTTTGAATTTTAGACTTTTAAAACACACTAGTTGCAAGAGCCGCATGTGGTCCAGATATAAGAAAAATAAGGAACATGACCACAGTGGCAAGATGTAGAATGGTGCTAAGACTAAGGAAGAGCAAGTTTTCAACAAAAAACTCCATCTACACCTAAAATGCCTCAAATAGCACTGCTCATGGTCAAATGAAAGAATAGTTATTTATCATAACCATTGTCATAGTAAGATAAAGCACAAAAAAAGCAAGAACAAATCCAACACCACTTGACAACAAAAAGATCAAGAATGACTCAAAATGCATTTTTCTCACATAAAAGTTCAATTTGCTCTAATGCAACCTCACAAAGCTTATTCTCCTTTTTTTTTTAACCTTTTTAAGCATTCTTCCCTTTTTAAGTTCATTCTCAATAAATTCACCTTATTTAGACTAATACCAAATTTTTTCCTTGATCATTCTCCCCCTTTTGGCAAAGTAGTTATCAAGGTCGGCTAGTACTATGATGCTAGGTAGACTCAGTAGATTCCAGCCCTGTTCTTTTCAGCTTCTAAAAGCTGCTTTTCGGCTTTTCTACAGTAACTAACTTTTAAACGGAGTATTTTTTCAAGATAAGGTTTACTAGTTAATTGTAGTACGTACTTTACTGATTTCATTCATATTGGCAAAAACCGCACGTGAGTTTCTGTTATTCTATAATCTCTCGTACAAACAGCCCAAAAGCCACAAGCCGCAGCCAAAAGCCACAAACCGCAGCCAAAAAGAACAGGCCCCGCGATGGCCGGGCAACTCGCTAGGTCGCGATGACCTGGTGGGTGGGCATGGTGCCCCCACAGAGTGGCTTATGTGCACACTGTGATCCATGGAACGACCACAGCTTAGGTTGTGCACTATTTTTTTAGCCTGCTTTAGGATGAACTTCATAGTCTTCTGTACGGCTGGTGGTGTCTTCGGACTGCTGATGGCGGCCTCCGACGCACTTGTGATGCGCTGCGCTCGCTCCAATTGAAGTGCCATATGAAACAGTTCAGTAACGGCCAGTATGAATTTCTTGAATAAAATGATAAGATATTTAAACTATATTACGTTGTCATGCCACCGCGAAGTGCTGTGGGGATCGATCGAGCGTTGTATGCTTTCCTCGTGTGTGATCTGCTCAGGGCGATCTGGTGGAGGAATGGTGAGTCTACTACGTGACTGGGGTACGTACCACTCCAAGTGCTCGTCACACATCTGAACGTCGTATGGACGCTGCTCCATGATGACATCGAGGTGTGCCTGTCCATCCATACTGTCGTCCACTGTTGCTGCAGTGCCCACCAGTCTGTACCATGCCGACCAACCTTTCATTGTCTGCATTTCCAGAATCATCGATGTTATATAGCAAGACATGCAAAGTGTACGCATTAGTCGGATGGAGTTTAACTCACTAGTGTACAGCTTGCGGTAGGAACCTGCCGCCCAGAGGGGGGCACGGTCTGGTGCAAACTGAAATGTCGCATCACGCGCTATGGCGTGTAAGCCTCAACCATGTACGAGAACAACAGATGATGTGTCATCGCCCATAGCTCCGCGTCCTCCAGGCATTGCAGGGACATCCATGCGGCGATACACGATGCACAAAATCTACAGTCCACAGACCCCATATGACGTCACCATCGTGCAACGACTCGAACTCATTGTGCCACAGCAAGTAGCACCTTGACGGTTTGCCCTTCATAGTGGGCCACCAGATGCCCATTGTGGGCCCGTCTATCAATTCGACGAACTCGTCGAACGGGTGCACTAGCGTCACGATGGTCGGACATCCGATAAGGAAGTGCTCAGCTCGATAGTTGCAGGAGCATGTAGCAGATAGCTAGATTGGGGGTACCAGCAGTGGCATGCTGGCAAGCGTCACATAACCCCCGATATGTGGTGCACAGAACCGCTGATCCCCAACTGTACCGAGGCATCGCCCCAAACTCTGCGTCCACCAAAGACTCGGTGAGGCCGATGAATTCGACGTCGCAAATATCGCCGTGTGTGGCTGGAAACATGGTCTAACCAAAGAGCTGGATAAAGAATGCGACAAGGTGCATCCTGACGACCTCCGGCGGTGCAACCTGTGGGCACATACTGAAATTGTTTAGCTAGGTGCGGGGGACGCCATGAGCACCCTCCGGAATAAGCCAGCCGAACCGATCCGCCAGCCTCTCCTTCCAGTCGGCTGGTGCAGGGGCTGAAATAAGTGCGTCACCCCAAGAGGGAGACCGGTCAAGAATGTGATGTCCTTCAGAGTGACCGTCATCTCACCCCACCAAAAGTGGAATGTGTGCATCTTGGGCCTCCACCTGTCCACCAGTACCTCGAGCAGGCTGCCGTCGATGGTGAACTTGTGCCCGGTAGAGATCAGCCTCGCAAAGGGCAACAAGCCCGTGGCCCGCAGGGTTGGGACGTAGCACTCGTCCAGCGCCCAAGGATCCCCCAGCAGCTTGAAGGGCGAAGGGCCAGCCGCGTCACCTGTCATCCATGAGTGGCAACAGTGTTTCTCATCGTACGAGTGTTCAAGAAGCTCTAGCTAGTAAAGCCATACCTTCCAATACATGGGACAAACCAAATATTAGTGCGAAGATTAATAATGATAGTAAAACTTCCTTTATAATACAAACCGCATTAATTATGACTAACTAAATAACGGTAACTATGACTAGGACTAGGGAATAACGTCGAAAGCATACTATAAAAATTACCTGTCTTTCAGGGATAATGTGCACTACCTTCTCTAAATAATTAGCTATGCACTCTTAATTTTGAGAGTAACTTACAACAAATGGGACAAACGAAATATTAGTGCGAAGTTTGATAATGACAACAACATATTACAAGTCAGTGATTACATGTGTGTTACTACATACGGATACTTCATTAATTACCAATAATTTGATTACTCATCCGAAAAAAATGACGAGCCATTCATTATAGTCGTCCTTACCACTTAATTACTTACCACTAACTTATTACTTACCCCTAACTAATTGCCACTACAGTAATTATGACTACTTAATTACATATTTCCATTCAATAACAAATTATGGGTACCGTACATACACAAAAATAATAAAAACTATATCTAAATCACTACGACCTACTTACTTCGTAATATAAACTACATTAATCACGACTAACTAAATAACACTAATTGACTAGGATTATGGGAATAACGTCGAAAGCGTACGATAAAAAATTACCTGCCTTTTGGGAGAAGCAATCAGCACTGCCAATTTTGAGCTATACACTAGCTTCTCGAAGTAATGGGCTACGCACTCCCAATTTTGAGTGACGGCTGCGACAATGAGTTTCTGCGATGAGCGACTGAGATGAGCAATAACGAACTGCAAGAGGTTCGTATTTATGGCCGAGTAAAAAGTGAACCCAGTGCACTCACCCCATACATTGAGGACCCATTGTCACAAGCAGCGTTTTGGGTGAGGGGGACGGCATGGTAACACTGACAACTGTGCAAACGAGGGGGTGAGAGAGGGGGGTTGTACATAAATTACCTAAAAAATATACTGTGAGGTATGAATTTTTGAGCAACATTCACAATAGATAAAATTACCCAAAAATTACACTGTGAGGTACGTTGTGTCGAAAGGTTGTACATAAATATTCGTAATTTTTTGAGCTCATTTGACATATTTAAAAATTCAAATAAACACTAAACAAAAAAAATTAGAGCAGCTAATTAAGCCGGCTAATCAGCCGACTTAATCACGTACCACTCCCTCACCAGACAGGCCTGCCTACCGTTCCTCCCACCGGATGGTAGGCTACCTGCCGTCTGTCGCCAACAACCTAGCCATGTGTCGTTTTGCTGGTACTGTCGTCCATCCACCGAATGATAGGAATACTATTTTTATAAATATAGTGTGTAACAGTATCAAATTCGTTTTTATCTCGACGGTTAGCTAGACGACAAGGCAATGTACGTAACATGGCAGGAAACGCTTGCAAGAAGCCGTGCTGCCTTATCACATGCACACGACAACCGAGGGAATCTCACGTACATGCTGCAGCTTAGGAAAGCGCCGGCCTGATCTTGTTCGTGCGTGCCTACCATGCACCTGCGCGAGGGGAATCCGTCGACTACTCGGCTGATTGCACAGTGAGAGCAGGCAAAATTTACGGCACCGAACGTGTTCTAACTGGCCGGGGCAGCTCGTGAGCGCACAGCAGGAATTGCCGTATTGGTACGTACAGGCAGCGTCCATGATTGACGTGGCCCTGGAGAAGCGCAAACGGCCGGCCAACGACAGGTGATCGGCGATGGAGAAGCGACGTTTCTGTATGTACGTACCTACGTACGCATGCGCGTACATGGCTTCTCGACAATAAGGCGACAGATTTACTCATGCATACATGCACTAGAACAAACTTGGAACAAGCATCGGTTTGAGGTGGTGATCGGTTCGGTTGAAAAGCTCATGGCTTATGGTTGAAAACACTGTAGCTAGCTGAAAAAAGCACTGTACCTGACAGAGACTTATTTAGCATAATTAAATTTAAAAAAAATTTAAAATATAAAAAATATGTTAACCCATTACGTATAATACAAACAAATACGGGAAAAAAAAAGAACCGGCAAAAAAGCTCAACAAAAAGTCAAAAGTTCAGAAAAAGACGAAACTTATGAATATTGAAAAATAAGTCAAAAGCCGAAGCTGAGTTGATCAGGGCCTCACGTTCGGCCAGTGGATTGAAGCAGTCTGTCTAAACATCTTGCATGGAAAATGCTCAGGTACGTCTACCCTGAGTAATAGATTCTAGAGCTTAATTTATGCGAAATTAGCGGTCGAAACTTAAACGCATCATCAACGAGCAAGGGAATTATATAGATAGCCGCATGCCCACCTGCTTATCAGATTTTCATGAAGAAAAATCCAAGACAAGCAAGCTCTACTGCTTAGAACTGTTCCTGTAACATTTTGTTTTTTCAAAAATAGTCTCCGATCACACATTTTTATAAAAACAGTTTTTTTTTTCCAAGCTCAGAAGATGTGGCTGACCAGACAATGGAGGCTCGGCAGGAAGTGACCACATATAGTGATAGCTCGGTGTAGCCCTGCTACACCGACTTGCCTGCTGCCACACCTAAGCCTCTTGCCACGCACCACCCAATTTACCGAGCTAGGGTTATATGGTAGATAATATATATTATTTGTGATATATGTTATTTGTTACATCTTCTAATCTTCTAAGCTTGAAGAGAAGGCATTTTTACAAAAATCAGTAATCGGGGGATGTTTTTGAAGAAAAACGTTTGCTTGGCTTCCTGTTGCTCATCACATGGCGATGGCGATGGCTCTGTTGAGCTGACGCCACTGTGAGTACGGTTTGTTCGCTCCTTCCGAGGAATAGCCTCGGTAAAAAAAACAAGATGAGTAGGTAAAAATGCGTTAGAATGACTGCTCTTATCCGCAAGCCTCTGTCCACTGGGATTTTCCAACGTCAGCCTTGTCACCTTGTGAGTTCCGATCACTTGTCGAGACGCCTCAGTTTTCCGCATACAGAGAATCAACACACAGTTACTGGTGCAAGCTAGGATCAATGGATCATGAGTCGTGTATGCCTTCGAACTTATCGAAATAAATGCATGCATGTGATCTGTCCAAAGTTGGTGCGGCATGCGATGGATTCATTCAGTCCATTATATAATCGTTTTACGATGTTAACATAAGAGAATACAAATTCCCGCATGCAGAAGAGAAAATGATCGATTTGTGCCGCTTATATATATGTTGCTGTGGATCTAGATTAGATTGTGGATTGTAGCGTCTAGCCATACATGCGAATACATGGGATGGCTTACATATACACTACCATGGACAGTGGCGGGTCTAAAAATAACGCAAGAGGAGGGCTAACTTATAATATAATAGAAATATGGACAGAATAAATACCAAATCAAGAAAATATGGACCTTAGAAAAATATTAGGGACTACCATATAAATTAGAACTAACAACATATTCCGATAGCAACATTGTCATATCAAAGATGGTTGAGGTACTGTAGTTCATATTATACATAAAAGCACTACTATCAACAGAAAAATTGACTCTTGCAATCAAATAATGATGCTTGTATATTTCTTTTCTAAGGGCAATACAAGTGAGATACCTTACGAAAATAGTTCGCTGAATTCTCAACACATCTGAAAATAGTTGGCAGAGTAAATTTAAAGTTTTCAGATATTTCTTGGAGATATCTTTCGAACAATATCGTCTCCATCTAGAATAATCCTAACAAATGGCAACATACAATTCTAATTAGTTGTATTAAACTATTAATCACACTCGCATATGTATGGATTGTAGACTAACTGACAAAATGCAATATTTATATAAAACATTATCTTGATGTCATATTATAACATAGTCATAGATACAGGCATACAGCTAGTCTTTCAGTGAGTTCAGAGAAAGCCCCGATCGTTTCGGCTTCGGTTTCTGGCTTATTTTTCACTATTCCTAAATTTCGTCTTTTTCTGTTTTTTTGGATTTTTGAGTTTTTTATCGGTTCTTTTTTCCCTGTATTCGTTTGCATTACACGTGATGAGCTAACCCATTTTTTTCTATTTTTAAAATTTTTTAAATTTAATTGTACCAAATAAGCCACATTCAGCTACAGTGTAATTTCAACCAGCTACAGTAAAATAAGCCATAAGCCACAGCCCAACCGATCACCACCATATATTGATCTGATCATTTGTACAAAAGAGGGATAACAACATAATCTTAATTAGATATCCTACCTCTTATCTCATGCTAGCAGATTTGGACCACAAAAGCATAGATTTCAACGACGATGAGGTCAATTAAACAACCTGAGAATTTCCTTTGTGTGATAAAGCGACAAAGAAGGCTTCCAAACGGAATCCACCATCAATTAGCTAGCTGCTAGCTTCCATCTGTATTCCTATACATACAAAAGCGGAGAAATGTTATATCATGAGTAAGGATGTGGTGAATTAACAGTAATAACACATTGACAGCAAAGTTACACAAAAGCGGAGAAATGTGATATCAGGAGTAAGGATGTGTTGAATTAACAGTAATAAAGCATCAATCATGCAAACTGTACCTAATTAATCAAATCAATAGCAAGAAATAATCTCACTGCCACTAGGGACACACATGAACACCAGCAAATCAATCATACTGAAAGTTACACTCAAGAACGCCATCAATAGTCACTACTAATTGTCTCTGAAGTGTGTTTTCAACCAAAAAATGTAATCACCACCTGGGATATCAGGTTTATCATGATATCAGGATAAACAGACTTCCCTAAACTGTTTTCAGTATGTCAAAACTCACTAATTGTCAACACTCGCTAGACAAATTCCAAAATTACAACATGCTATCTCAATTTTACTTATGGTTGGTAATGGTACCATCGCTGTTCAAACGACTCCCAAACCATCCGAGCTCCCTACTATATCAATCTAAATAAGATCCCTTAACACATTGCTATCAGCATAAGTTCGTAGCAGCAAAACAACCCGACCAATAGGCAATAAGTGTTGGCCCAGATAAGGAAAGAAACGCACATGAGTAGAGAGAGAACGAGCAAAAATATAGAGATAAACTTTTTTTTCTGGCGACATACGCCTGCTCTTCCTTCCTCTTGTATTCACTCTATTCACTCTTGTACTACCGCCCTTCCAGACAGAGCACAGATTTAGTTTTAAAACCAATTTTTTATGGATGCAAGTTTTTAATGTTGATCCATATGGCACAAGAAATATGTTTTCAAGCTACTTGCCAAGATCCCTCTTGATGGTACGATCATCTACCCTATAATCCAGTCTTCCTCCATTCACCTAAGACCGGTAAAAATAAAATGGATCCTACGCTAAGTGCACCTTTGTCTTGCGCCAAATTTGTCTTCACACATGTCCTTTGGCCTGCATCTTTTTGCTCATATGTGAACTAACCCTTTGCATGCTCATAAAACACGTTAGTCCCATATTCATATAATTTCATTAATTACCAAAACCATTTTTAGGGGCCTGATGCTTTCACTCATTTAATTAGTGAGTGAAATCACTTGCATGTGTAATTGTACTTGGTTTATAAATTATAAATGGACGTAATGATTGAATTTAATTCGGACTTGATTTATGGATTTGGAACCTTAGGATTTGTGGTAAGATAGTAACAAAAGGCTTCCTTTCGAAAAATTGAATACAAAAGGACGACGAAATTTGATGTTGCAAATTAAAATAGACTTTATAATAAAGCTGGAGATAACATGGCGCATAGGGTTTGGGTACATGTATAAGAAACAACATCATACATGATGCAACAAACCGAAATACTCCTACGATACATATGCACCTTTTTGGAATGGAAAATAAATTCGACCTTTAGGGGACTAGTTCGGAACGGCCCGACCTACTGCGTAGACCAGGGCTATTTTTTCTTCCTTGCGAACTCGGTGTTGAACTCCTCGGTAGGCCCTTTGGTCTTGGCCGCTATTTCTCTCTTTTTTAGCCAGACTCAAAGTGGTCGTAACAACTGCAAGGTGGTCGTAAAGGCTGCAAAAATTCAACAATTAGGTTGACTATGTCGGGAGGCTACACATACAATTTTGTAATTGTTGGAGCTCTATTTTTATATGTAATAGGTCATAAAAATGTCATAATCGTATGAATTTTTGAGCAATATTCATACTGGATAAAATTGTCAAAAATACCAGGCTCTGATGACCCTAGTTGCTAGGCTCTGATGACGACAGAAGTGTCATTTCTGCCAATTTTATGTGTATTCTGTTATTTTTTGCAAATACCAGTTGCAACTATGCCAAAATTCAATTAATTGCGATTGGATCGTGTGCAAATATCTACGGATGGCGCCTACGTGGACTCCCTCCAGCATCTCTCAATATACACCTTTGCACATTGTTTTTCGTAATATATGTTACTTCATTATAATAAATTGTGGCGACATGGAAGTACTCCCTTCTTTCGAAATTACTTGTCGTTTTGGCCTCTACTCCATGGACCATGTCAGTGTTTAATTCTGTCACCATATGACCAAATGTATCAAGCTTCACCCGTCTACCCATTCATTCAATCCGATCCTAAGTAGCAAGACAGCATTATTGAAGGCGTTAGCAAAGGAGGGTTCATAGTGATCTCGGCCTCGGCAGAGGTGAGCGGCGGATGCTGCTCAAGAGGCTCGGGCGGCCTTGCCTGCTGGGTGCCGAGTGGTTACGAGGAAAATGTGTATTAACTCATTTTGGAAACATGCTAATATGATTATATTGGCTGTTAAGTAAGTTGAATTAGATTGATGTATTCATGACTACCAGCTTTAATAGAGACTCTTTGGAAAAAAAAACCGTCTAGAAAATCTAAAATATCATCTATTTAAGAATAAAAATGAATTCGTAAAACATTATCTAAAAAGGAATGGAGCAGTAGTTTTTTTACTACAAAAAGTACTGTTCTTGTAATTATCCAGACCCCACACAACACTAGAAACTAATGACGTAATAAATATAAGAAATAGTTTATGACATAATTGGAATGTACCCTCTATTAAATGATAGATTGTAATAACTCAATCTCTTCTACGTCATAAAAGCAGGGCCAAAGTGAAGATTTTACGATAATTACACTCTTTATTTTTCTCAAATGAAGAAAACACCGTGAAACGGCACGTCTCAAGAAAACGAACAAATATTGCGAAACATTGGGAGTAATTAATCATGACTATTTTCATATGACAGGTCTTAACACTTTTGCGTACGTATATCAGTGTGGTTAATCTTAAAATTTTGGCCGCGTATATCTAAAAACGACGCCCAATTGGAAATTAATGTACGGAGGGGGAGAGAGAGAGAGAAAGAGAGAGAGAGAGAGAGAGAGAGAGAGCAGCAATAACATGGTTTGGATGAGATATGGATGGGGACAAGCTAGCGCTCTCGTCTCGCCATTGTATCGCGCGCGCGTGTATACATACATACATACATACATACATACATACATACATACATATATATATATATATATATATATATATATATATATATATATATATATATATATATATATATGAAAATTACATAAAGCACACCTAGGTGCCTAGGCACCTAAATTAAGAACCGTCCAATACACGTATATGATTGATAATTGTTTTGAGTTTAGGTATGAAAATATTTTATACCCTTGATATATTTATGGTAAGTAAGTTTTGAACTCAGTTCAAACTAGTTTGAACTACTTTTGAGTTCAATGCGACTACAGTGAGTGTATACCATAAAAATAGTTCAAACTAATTAAACCGAAGTTAAATTTAATTTTTTTTCTTCTGAGTTTGACATCTCAAATATACTTTTTTATGGGTATATGAAGATACGCACATCAAACGTTGCGAATCTCAAAACAAATCAACGGGTATTGATATGGGTGCCTAGGCACCAGGGTGCATGCATGAAACACTCGTCCATATATATATATATATATATATGTGTAGGCAACTTGCTTGTCATGCATGTACAGTACAGCTGCTCTTGTCGATCTCTACCTACCTGGCTGTCGGCGTGCAACGCGAGCTCTATATAACTTCCTCGCGTCGCAGAGCCACAGCCACACAAGCGTAAGCGCCCATCCGTCCGTCCATCACGTACGACGTACGCTCGCGCCCCTACTGCTTCCCGTCTTTTCTCCCTCGCGTCCGTCCGGCGTCTCTGTCGGTGCATGCTGCCTCCCCGGCCGGCCATCTCCATCCATACAGCTCGGCTCTCCTGTAGTGCCACGTCCATTCCGATCCGTCGGCGCCGTACGTGCTGACTCGGCGTACGTACGTTGGCTTGGGATCGAGTAAGCTATACAGTGGTTGGCCGATCGCGCGGTCCGCCGGTCTTGTCGGAGAGAAAAATATTTAAGATGGTGAACACGACTGGCGTGATGAAGCCGGCGCAGGGCGGCGGGGTGCTGCCGCTGGCGTCGCTGAACCACATCTCCGTGGTGTGCCGGTCGCTGGAGAGCTCGCTCAACTTCTACCGCAACGTCCTCGGCTTCATCCCCGTCCGCCGCCCAGGCTCATTCGACTTCGACGGCGCATGGTACGTACATATATCTCCCTAGCTCACTGTTCAGTCCTTGGCAACAATGCGCGTCGTGTACATGTTCTGATAAATGAAGTTAATTTTCTTGGCCATGCGCGCATGCGTGGAAAACGTAACAAAACTGAACTGGATTGTTGTTTCAGGCTGTTCAACTACGGCATCGGCATCCATCTGTTGCAGGCGGAGGACCCGGAAAGCATGCCGCCCGAGAAGACGGAGATCAACCCCAAGGACAACCACATCTCTTTCACGGTACCTTCAGTTAATTACCCTGCAGTAAATACATGCGTATATAATTGACCTGAAATTAACCAGGCCACAATGCATGCATCAATGTATGCATGTGCTCGATCGATCTAGCTCATATGTTCAAGCTACCCTACTTAGTCATTCTACAGCATGCTGAACACGATGTCTCTCTCGATCGAGTCTCGATCTGTATATCCTGACTGCAAGCTAGCTACAGATGATGCAAGTGTCATAAACAAATAATAGACAGAGAGAGTTGCCTGATGGGTGTCAGAGAACGTTGACATTGGCGAATTGTCCGCCTGCTTTTCAGATCGAGCTAGCTCCTCCACTACTAATCCTCATTTGATTTAAGAGTTCTGGTTCAATACATTCAGTTGTTCTCAACCGTTAAATATAGCCCATTCAACGACTGTCATGGCCTTGACACCTCCAGTGTCATTGAGTGGTGCGAAGAGATGGTGCTAGCGAAGTGGGCAAAAAAGTAAGAGAAGTGGACGGAACTGAACGGGGAGAGTTTCATTTCCTTCCTTTTTTTTGGGGGTAACTGACTAACTGTCCAAAAAAGAGAGGCTCTTGGAGTGATTGTACAGTTTTGCCCTTGATTAATTAACGGTAAGCTGTGGTGGAGGTGCTAACACCTCCTACACCTCTACATGGACTGAACCAAGACTCGTTTCTGCCTCGAGATTCCTCTTTCCTTACGTTACCATATTTTTTTCTTAACTATAAGCCACATTTTCATCCATGGATCAACAGCTTCAAATCAGACAACACACCAATCTATATATATGTAAATCCAAAAGGCCACAAAAGCTGAATTGGTGCAAGAAAATGTCAGGCAACTTTCAAATATTGGTTGAACTCGCAAGTTGAGTTAGAAGCCCTCAAACTCGCAGAGCTGCGTTTGTTTGCTTTGTAAGGAGGAGAATGCGGCTTTGAGCCGATGACCTCGGCCGATGCACAAAATTGCCCTGTCATTAGGCTACATGAATGGCCCCTGTTAATTAGACACTTACCACACCTACGTATAGTACGGTAGATTGAATATGTAGCTGAAAAAAGTCACATAACTGGTGACTGAATTTTGATTGGACCAGAAGATCTGCTTGGAGATTAATTCCCACAAGTTATAGCTTAGACACTATAGAGTATATATAATTAATCTTCTAGTTTGTTTGGTCAATCATAACAAAAAAAAAAAAACCAATGGATCAATAGGTGCAGTACTGTTCTTTAATTAGCCACCCATTTCCAAGAAGAATACTATTTCTGAAACACGCACCTACATGTGCCCAACTGTCCATCCATAACTGGTCCGGACTCAAGTAAATAAAGACAGTCTTGTAGGAGATCCAGAATTGAAGATAATCAGGAAAGCCATGGCTAGCACTCATGATCATACCGCCATGTCCTACCTCGATCTCATGATCCAAAAAAAATGCCCTGCCTTGCTCCATGAGCAGTACATGCACGATAATGTGCTCCTTCAGCAGGTTGTTGCATCATAGTACAAACAATCCATCCGTGATGTTTCCACTGAAGCATGAGTACATTCGATTAGTAATTGGTCCAACATGCCCGGCCATATGTAATCATATGCATACACAAAAGCCAAGTCATTCACCTAAAAAAGTAAGAAAAAAAAAAGCTAGCCACGTCATGTTCAGGTACAGTACAGTACTCTCTACTCGTACGTGCACGCACATACCTAGATTGCTAGCTAGCTAGATTGGTGTGTGTAGATATGGAGTTTTTGTCTGCATGCGCATACAGTAGAAAAAGCAATGCATGCATGCATCGGTCCCTTTGATGGAACGCGACACGGTGGACGCATGCATGCGCTGGCCAGTGACAGGTCACATGCGCATCTGGCACAAGCAGACAACACTTCTGCGTAGCGTCGTGTGCTTTTTCTCTTCCTCTTTCCCATAGGTTGTCGCACGTATGTAGCCGGCCAATAAGTTGCATGAAATATGTATCGCTCTGATGTGTTGCATGATATATCGATCGATGTGTTGCTGTAGATCATTAACAGATTAACTCGTGTGAAGTGTAAGTATAGGACGTTACGTGTTAATTGCATGTCGTGTGTGTGTGTGTGTGTGCAGTGCGAGAGCATGGAGGCGGTGCAGCGGCGGCTCAAGGAGATGGGCATCCGGTACGTGGAGCGGCGCGTGGAGGAGAGCGGCATCTACGTCGATCAGCTCTTCTTCCACGACCCCGACGGCTTCATGATCGAGGTCTGCACCTGCGACAACCTCCCCGTCATCCCCCTCGCGCCGGACGCCCACGCCGTCATCGGCCGGCCGCCGGTGGTCTGCAAGAGGGTCGTCAAACAGCAGCAGCAGCTTACTGTTCCGGCGGCCGTGCCAGGGCCGGCACCGGCGCCGCAGTGTGTTCCGACGAAAGCCAACGGCGGCGGCTGTGTCGGCGAGGTCGTCGACGCGAAGAACATCCCTGCTTGCGCGATGAGGTCTTGCCCGGACCACCCATGCATGCAGGTTTAACCTAACCAGCGCTGCCAAGGCACGTCGTTTTGATGAACGATTAATCGAGCCATTTGTAATTGTTTTGTTGCCGTAATTAAATTGTATGTATCGGTTGTGTCTTGTCCAACATTCGAGCAAACTTGGTCGTCGATGTTGAGTGATATGAGGAACGTACTGTCATGCAGCTGCGGCTAGCTAGCGATCGCTTACGCTGCGGAGATCCATCGATCTCCATGATCTACGTATAGCTAGCCAGCCGTTAGCTCTGCATACCTTTGTATGATTGCACATATATTTGCATGTTGTAATATATCTGATCTATCGATCTATCCATGCAGGATGTACCATTTCCTTTCCTTTGCACATATACATGCATCTGTATACTATACTGCAATGCAATAAGTGCCACTATCCTTTTCCTTCTTTTCGGTTTTGCTATTGCATAGTCGATTGAAATTTTTTTATCTCTCAGTCATCTGAAGTCATACTCTTAGTCACCTAAAATTACAGTGTACTAATTCACTCCCTCCTGAAGTTGCACTCTTAGTCATCTAAAGTTACAGTATAAAAAAATGACTGAAGATAAAGGAAAAAAACAGTTACTTATGCAATAGTCACTCCCATTTCCTTTTTTTCCAACTAAATAGCAATAGTAACCTGCTTAGTCCTCCGATCCAGTCCTTGCATTCACAAAATGTACACCATATTATTACTCGTTATATATCGTGAAGCAGCAGGCCACATCTCTATCTATCGAAAACATACAAACTAACATATGGCATGTATCATGCATATATTTGGTAGTGCATTACTTAAGTTTATCCTTGCTGATCTAGGCCTTAAGTTCCATGTTGGCATGTGAACGTAACTCGTTGGCATGTTGCTTCTGCTGCACCGTTCTTTCAGGTGAAGGTAATTAGCATGTGACGTACGGCCACTTGTTGGCGCGCATGTTGCTCCGGCCACATAATAAAATAGTTAATTTGATTAGTCAAAATGTACAAGAAGGTGACAGGTAATGAGGAGGACTTCTTAATACGAAATAGCTACTGTACATTCGCCAACTGGACCATAAAATAGTTTTAACTATATCAGTCAATCTTACATGAAATTCTTGGTCATCATATAGGAATATTCATCAAGCAAGCTGTTCCATCAAGCAGGGTATCGGCACGGCACATTATCGACAGGCCAAAAGATCAACTACTCTCTGCCTTCTACCTACGTACACTACACTGTTACAACGTGTGTGTTTTCATATGTGCCGCTGTGTGTGTGGATAGGGCGGAGTCATATCTCAAGCAGGGTAGGCTTCAGTCCGGGGTGTAGAAAAAATATCTATTGTGCAGTCCGAATAAATTCAGTTCAGTTTGGGTAACATTTTTATGGTCCAGCTCAGATAACCTATATCATTTTACCACTGAGCCTATGATGCAATCAAATCCTGACTCCACCACTATGTGTGTAGATACAATCATACAATACACAAGCAGGAATGAGAAGGACACAACGTTAAGAGTGGCATGTTGCATCTTTGCAGAGGTGGTAGAGGGTACACCCCGAGGCCCGAGTACACAGTGTCCAAAGAGGACAGGACAATCCGTGAGATGCCCGTGCCGGGAGCACTCATGGCTCATCACTGATGCATATCTATCGATCTGATATATAACAGCCTGGTGAACGGCCGGTGAATGATATCGAGCCGGCCTTGATGCAGAGCTAGCATGCAGGAGCTAGCAGAAGCATGTGAGTGGCCTTGACACAGTGCAGGGTGCATGTGAACGACCACTACCACTGAAACGAATGGTGGAGATTGATTCTATTTGCTCTTTTACCCTAGCATCATCATATGCCTTCACAGGGGGAAATGTATGATGATTGTTTAAAAGAAGTAATAATAAACAGTGTTATCCTCTTGCTGTGGGTAAGTACGCAAGAGAGTTTGGGTTCCGATTACTGCTAATTAACCATTCGTTTTTGTTTTGAAACCAAATTAGTTAACCATTCGTCAAACGACAAAAAAAGAACCTGCAACTGTTGGCCGCCCCTGCGCTTGACGAGACCAGTGTTGTGAAAAATCAGGAAGCTGTAGCTGCGACATGCATCGGAGGAAACAGTTGCGACGTGGATCAGAGAGGCACTGTTCGACTGCTGCTCTTCGATCGTTCTTCCGTTTTTTTTTTCTCTGTAGTAAGGCTGGCATCAGCACGGCCGTGACACTTGTCCTTGAGAGGCAGGACCCGTGTTTTTCACGCACGAGAACGAGACTGTCCATCTCCCCGGATTCCCTCGTGAAAGGAGGCATAGTGCCATCTTCGGATGCAGCGAGGCTGCCTGGCTGTGGTTGGTTGGTGTACGGCTGGGCTTACCAATCTGTGGGTGTAGCATTCAGTCCGCTCATTTGCGCAGAAACCCTCACATCATTACAAAACCAGCATAGTGTATTAGTATTATGGTCCTGTTATTTTCAACTTTTAAAAGCCACTTTTCGGCTTTTCTACGGTAACTAGTTTTTAAACGAAGTATCTTTTTAAAATAGTCTACTGGTTAATTGTAGTACATACTATACCGACTTCATTTATATCTGCAAAAACCGCATGTGAGTTTCTGTTATTCTGTAATATCTCGCACAAACAGTCCAAAAGCCACAAGCTACAGCCAAAATCCATAAGCCACAGCCAAAAAGAACAATCCCTACATATCCAACGCTAAACAGGCTTATGTGTGATAGTCACTTATTTTTCAACGAAAAACAGCAAGCAATGAAACAAACAACAATCAATGCGTAACTCTTATCTTTCATGACTCCAGGAAGCAGAGGAATTGATGTTGTAGGACTAGACAGATAACAGAGGAGGGTAAATAGTGTCTTTAATTTTTTTCCTAAATATTCACAAATCTTTTACTCCAATAGCTACAAAGCGATGAAGATTAGGAAGTGAAGTCCACTTGAAAAACCAGAGAAACACAGAGCTCAGTACGACCAAATCTGAGCACACCATGGTCGAGTTACGACTACTCGTCGGAAACATAACATGGTCGATTACGACTACTGGTTGGAAAGTACCGGATAGCTAAACTGAACGCAACCAGTCAACAGAGAAAAGCAACGTGGTTGAAAGGCAGACAACGTGGTCAAAGCCACTATGGTCGAAATCAACGCGGTCGAAACCAGCGTGGTCGTAACCAACGTGGTAGAAACCACCGCAGTCGAAACCAACGTTATCAATATCTAGTGTGTGGTCGAAAGGCTAATGTAGTTCAGGACCAATGAGTGGTTGAAAACCAACACAGTCAAAGACCGATATGATCGTAAACTACGTGGTCGAAGACCAATGAATGATCTACACCACCATAGTCGATACCAAAGGGAGATCAGAGCACTCGTAACCAACTACGGTCGTGAGATACTCGAAAAGCAAATGTGGTCGTAAACGACTAGATGTATCTAAGGAGGCCCACGACCACACAACTTCAGATCATTGAGTGATGGAGATCAAGGTGATCAAACCAAGCCGAACTTTGACCAGTGAGGTTGATGACCAGTGAACGGTTGAGAATAGGAACTGCAGTACTGCCGCTACGAGGCTTGCAGTACTACTGTTTCCAAAGGAAGAATAGGGGAATAGAGTTTTTCACCTCAACCGCATGATCCAAAATTCATGCAACTTTTGATTAAAAGATCCAAAAAAATGTGAAGCCAGTGTACGTATGTTTCTTAAGATCTTAGGAAGCTATTCCATTCCTGGATCAAGAAATCCATGACAAATTTGAGACTTTTTGCAAATTAAAGCAGCGTACACAACCGGGATCTAAAAACGATGAGCAAATCTTGCTCGTGGGTAGAGAATATCCAAGAAGGCTTTGAGCATGATCCCACATGTCACAGCAAGAAAGAACATAGAAGAAATCAAATCAAACTCTTGGATCAAGAAAAAATTGAGAGAGAAAAGAACGAACTCAAAACAGAGCAATCGTATGATGTGGTCGAAGACTATCGAGCGCTCGTAACTGACTGCGGTCGAAAGCAACTCGATTAGCAGTGGAGGCGCACGACCACACTATTCTAGGACCATTGAACAATCGAAAATAGGTGCGGTCGTAAACGATTAGACATAGCAGAAAAGGCGCACGACCACTAGATCTGAAATCATCGAGCAGTCGAAATCAGATGCGATGTGATCTGAAACTTGACCGTGGTCGAAAATGATTTGGATGAACAGAGCAACGCACGATCGCAAGATCTAAAAACATCAAATCTTTTAATTAAGGGATCAAATGGCCGTAAACCTTTGTGCGCAAATTGGTTAAGGTCTCAAGAGGCTGCTCTAATCTTGAATCAAAAAATCCATGACTAAGATGATACCTTTTGTGATTTGAGAAAGCACGCATAAAACTGAAACCTTGAGATCGAAAAGATAACCAGACCATGCCCGTGGGAATAGAATAGCCAAGATGGCTTTGAGTATGATCCCACAACATCCAGCAAATCAGATCATCAACAAGATCAGACAAGAACAACCTCTCAGATCAAGAAGAGAATGGAACAACCGAAGGACACAGAGCTGAAAGGAACAGAGGAAAAACCAAACCCAAAACAGAGCAGACTCAATCAGACAAAAGATACACAAATGGTAGATCAAAGATTGATGTATTACTCACTTAAGATGATTGGTTTTACAGCCACTCCCCTTCGAGAGGACAAAGCTTTAAGCCTAGAGCCCACACCCACTCTCTAAACTAACTCCCATGAGAGAGAGGAGCTAGTCACCATAAGGCCTAGCCAACCTTCTCAAACCCTAACTCTTGCCTCTCCTCCCCTTTTATATGCTCACCAATGAACCCAAGACCTAATGGATCCTCCCATTAGGCTAAACCAGAGATAACCCGTTAACCTCAGCTAACACCGGATTTTACTCACGCACGCTTCTCAAAGCAGCTTACACCATTAACCCATTAGTGAACCAACGTTGATCCACTTCATATTTTCAGCGCATACAAAACTTAAACCACTTAGTCCACACACCGCCACTTTTCCTAGTAATAGGTAATTTACCAACATGCCCCTCTACCGCCTTCCTTGAAGCTTCCCGCTTTCTTTGCCACGAAGCTTCGCCCATGCTTCGCCATCTTTCATGTGGCCCCAAGGACTTGTCGTCAAACCTCTCATGTGTCCGGATCCCACAAAACCGTCCTCGCTTGCAAACGACTTAAGTCACTTGACGCACCACGTACTTCTCCTTGCGCATGATGACACCCGGCATCCTTGATCGCACATGACCTTAGCTCCTCCCTGAGCCTAGTCTTAGTCCACCTTGCCGTTGCTCATCATGTTCACCACCGATAGCTTCCGCTCCAGTTCCTCGTCGTCCTGGCTTGCAACCACCTCGTAAGGCTCAGTCATCTTCGGCATCTCCCTGACCGTTATGGACCTCAGCACCTCCATGTGCCTAGTATCAGTCCTTCCACGCCTCACCATGACCTAACTCCGAAGTCCTGCAATCAACACCAAGCAAGCCATCACATAGCACCACACGATACACAAAGATCATCAATTTGCACCCTCAAAATGTATGCACCCAAATTACCGATTCTAATCCTAGAACCAAGCAATAAACTCATGTGCACATTAGCAATAAACACCCTAGTCAACCCTAATTAGAACACCAATATTCCAGTGAACAACCTCAGCTCACTGACTGGTCTGATACGACTTATGAGTACTCAAATGCTCAGAAGATAAGGTACTCGAAGCCCACGAGTTTCTACCAACAGTCTATGACCACATAACAAACACTACAACCATCGAACACACAGACTACGACTACCACACAGATCGCTATGACTATCGCTCATATCAGCTACAACTATCGATCACACAGGCTAAGACTTCCACAACCGATCGCTACGGCTTACGACTACCGATCATGACCAGGCAGTACGCTACGACCATCGATTATCAGGGTACGACTATCGATCATACATAGTTGTTCAGCACTGAAGCTTTCAACCAGCGCGTGGTCGTTCTGCCGATCGGATCGTGCGACTACACAGTCGTAAACAGCCGATTGAACCAACCGATCACAAAAACGACAGACCAAGAAGAGATCTTTTGCAAAACTCCTCAAAAACCAAACTTAACTTTCACACTACTCTAACTCAAAAGTTAATTACCCATCACAACCATGGGTTGACCACATGGTCTCACAGACGCATATTGTACTATTTAGAAAGATAAGCTGAAGCAATTACAGTGTTCGCACTTCGCAACTAGACAATTCTATAGTTAATTAAATCTCCCTATATAAATAACATCATCACAAGAGTCCATAGTGTACATGTACTAACCAGGTTCATGTCAGGCAACAGTTGGTGCTACGCAATAAACAGTTGATACACTGAAGAAGCTAACGACCAGCGGCATAATTTAGAAGACACATCTTCTCCATCTACTAACAGAATAACATCTAACCACATCTGGTATTTACACGAGGGGGGTAGAAGTTGATCGAGACCGTGCCAAGTTCCAATACAGCAAGCAGTTTTCTTCAGCAGTTTACACCGCACTGCCCCAGGGTGACGGCTTTCTGGGTAGGAGAAATGAAAGGATCGATCTTCACCCATAGCAGTGAGAAGATGGAAGCGAGGAGGATGGACCAAACAATGACAATGGTTGGAGTGCGGTTCTGTCTCCCCATGAGACCCTTTAGGAAAGGGTAAAGATGGAGGATCACCCAGATTGAGAAGAAAAGCTTACCGAAAAGCGGACCCCAGGATTGGTAACCACTGTTAATAGCGTACGATACTCCAGCCACTATACCCACCAGGTTAATGACAAGCACGGTGGTTGGGGGGATGAGAAGACTGGTCCACTTGAACACATATAGCTCGGAGAAATCACCCTCCTCATCGGTCGCCTTTGATGTAACAGTGAAGTTTGTGTCAATCCCTGCCAAGACCTTCAATAGACCTTGGAACACAGCAAAGAGATGCGCAGAGGTGCCGCCAATGACCCAAAACTGCTCATTTCTCCACCAGTCCTCAATACCAACACCACTCCATTGAAGCTCCAAAATACCAGTGGCAAAGATGGAGGCGAAAAGCAGAATAAAGAACATCCCAGCATAATTACTAATCTGCACAGCAAAAAAGAGATAGACATTAGAAACAGCTCATCCGACAACATACTTGGTGCAAGAGGTTTCACTGTTTCAGTGATTTCACCAAAATAATGTGAATCCTCTTAGACTGGCAAAATTGCAGATCGTACAAAATTCCTGTCTACTTATGTTACAATGCACTGGCATGTAATGAATATGTTGAATAATAGTCTCAACCACTATCAAACAAAGCCATGCAAGATACTTGTGCACAGGCTGCAACAAAACAAAAGCTTTAGCTCATTAATATATGATTGAACCTGTATTCTTGCCAATCAGGTCTCCATCCCAGAAGACAACTTGAAATAAAAGTTGATGGGCAAACAACAGTTCTCATGTGAATTAAGAACATGTGACATCCTTGAAAAAGAATACTCGCCCATTTTATCAGGTCGGAAGGAAGTACACACACGACTAAGGAGAAATAAAATCATTAGTTTAATGGTTGTGTTCTTTAGGTAAAAGAAGGTGGGCAGGCGCAGAGCTAAGGAAAAACAAACACTAGTTGACCTGACATGTATATATGTTCTGATTGTTAGTTCAATGTCATTATACCTTGACCACAACCAAAAAATTTAAGTACAGAAGAGTTGGTAGTCACAAGGTTTGGAACAATGGCATGTAGGAGCACAAATGATTTCAGGTGACTTACCTCAGGAATAATGAATTTATTGGTGAGGAGACAGATAGCAGGAAGCACACAGTAGGCTATAAGTGGGAGGGATGTGATTGGATAAACAATGGTGTTTATGTAGGCCAGTCTCTCCAAAAGCTTTAGCCGTCCATTGTAACCATACCAGATAGGACAATGTCTGCTAAGCAGAATTTCGACTGACCCAAGAGCCCAACGGAGCACTTGGTTAAGACGATCCGAAAGGTTGATTGGAGCAGAACCCTTAAAGCAAGGCCGAAGTGGCATGCAGTAGATGGATATCCAACCTCTTGCATGCATTTTGAACCCGGTTAGAATATCCTCAGTAACAGAACCATATATCCATCCAATCTGTAACCATACAAAATCAAAGGAAAATCTCATTTCTGGTCACAGCAATTTTATTAAACGAATGAACTCTAGTGTACAACATAAATAGTTGGACAAACAAAGGACTAACCTCTTTCCCCCATTCTGTCTTGTCCTCGTATCCACAACTAATGACATGGATAGCTTCCTTTAGTAATGAGGATGGGTTTGTTGAAGGTGGTATGCCGCCTTGAGTCATGAAGGTGGATGCAATAAAAATTGGAGACTGACCAAATCGTTTCTCCAAGCTCTTCTGGGACATAAGCAAGGATCTTTCGTCCTCATAACCTGATGGAATTCCACAATTCACATTAGCAAAAGCTATCATATCTAAGATCACAACAACTTTAGTTCCTAGAATGGTACAGAGGATTAGGTACTAGAGGATAATTTCCACCAATGCACTGGCATTCAATATCCACAGTTGCTACTTTAAGCTTCCAGGAATGTCAAGAAGATAGTAAATGTACAGCAACTAGCACACACCTTCAAAGCCCTCTTCTATATCTTCCATGTTGAAGATGGGAGCCGAAGATTCTGATCTCTTCATGGCACGGTTTTTGCTATCAATATAGCTCTTGTCCTTCTTTCTTCCACCACAGCAGCTTTTAATGATAATGTTAGGCTCCAAATCAGCCTCAGTCAACAAAGGATCATAGCCATACAAGGCCTGCCTATTGAAACAGCATCCTGTTCCGACATACACAGGACCTTGAATGCCATCTAAACCCTTCATGTTAATCTGCGTATGAAAACCATGTAAGAATCACAAATTATACGTAAATATGACAAGCACTGCCATACTTACATCAAAGAAGACAATGTTCCGGTTAGCATATCGATCATTCAAGTCAATGCCATCAAATCTTTGTGGAAACTGGACATAGCAAGTTTTCCTTCCTAGTGCTGGATCCATCATGAAGCACATTGCCTCTCTAAGAGCTTTGCTGCTATTGAAGTAGTGATCACAATCCACATTAAGAAGGTAAGCGCCATTTGTTAGGACAGCAGATACACGAATCTGTTCATTAATTGAAATAGTAAAATTAGAAAGAGAAAGATAAACCAAACTGTCACGTGCAGAACTCAATAATTAAAGTAGGCATATACCAAAGCATTCATGGCACCAGCCTTCTTGTGATGCTGGAAGCCTGGCCTCTTTTCACGAGAGACATAAACAAGTCGTGGCAACTCATTTCCATCAGTGTCAAGCCCACCACTGTGCCCCAAGAATACCTGAGCTCCAAAAGAAGTGTTGAATATATAAGGACAAGATACGGATTAAATTTAACTTCTGACCATACCACCCATGTTAAAGTAAAAGGCACCTGAATCATTCCAGGATGATCTCTTGGGTTATTCCCAGGCCAAGGGGTGCCATCAGCCATGGTCCATCCTTCTTCAGGTACTTTTTGTGCTTTCGCAACAAGGGCATTGATCCGTACCTTGAATTCTTCATACTCCCTCTGAGAAAAAAAAACACCTAGAGAGATCAGAATCTCCCAACAAAAATGATGTACAAGTAATAATCTAACTACCTATTATCATAACTTACCTTCATTGCACGCCTTTCTTTCACAAAAGAAGGTTGGATTTTGTCCTTTAGGTAATCTATCTTTTGAGCAAAATAAAATTCGGGAGCCCTGGGTTCAATGTTGTGCTTTTTGCAAAAGGGAACCCACTTTCTGGCAAATTCTGCAGTTTCTGACAGTGCTTCAAAAGTCAACATAGCTGAACCATCATCAGAAACATAGCATGATACTTTGTCGACAGGGTAATCCACAGCAAGAATGGACAAAACAGTATTGGCGGTGATCAGAGGAGGTTCCTTAAGTGGGTCCACCGTACTGACAAAGACATCAATTGGAGCCAGCTGCGATGGCTCACCCTCCCTATCATATCTGCAATGTTGAATTGAGAAATCTCAGGATAAAAACACAAGTGCCACATTGCCCAAAATCCCGTGCAAAAGCATCAAGAAGTGCAACTTGCCTCAATGCAAGCCTATCAAGGTACGTTTCACGGTTGATAGGATACCACTTTGGGAACTGGTCTAGAAGCCAAGACAAGGCAAACCAAACTTCGCAAATAACAGATACAAGCCATAACCCATAAGCATCCCATACTGGATGAGTTATACGATACTGGAAGAAGAAGCACAGGATGATAAGCCGGAGAATGATCACTACTCGATAAAGGTTAAGCTGATTGGCGGGTATAGGCACTATGCGGCTTAGAGGTAGCCGTGCATCATCAACCCTGCAGAAGAGATAAAAGTGAGCAACTCAATCACAACATTATCTGAAAATACCGCTTACAACAAGTGATGAATTGCAGCAACATTGTTGCCAATGCATAGTGCAAATAAAGCCATCATATTATGGTCAGCTCAGACAGACAAGTCAAACAGACCTAAGTAGTCATTAATCAACATGAGAGGCTAAGCCTATTCCAAAAATTCTCCCTCTATACATGACTAACAAGAAAGAAAGATATCCTTCTGCGGAGGTGAAAGGAAAAGAGCAGGTTTTCTGGTAGAGAGGTCAAATGTTACTTGACATAGTCAAATGTTACTTGACATGCTTTATATGCAATAACTCAAATTGTAGTGAACTTCTGTTATGCAGAAAATAACACGTTAATCCAAAAGAGAAAAAAAGTAGAGCGGGTGCGAGTAAGGACAGTTCATACATTTGCAGATCTTCACCATTTGAGCCAGTCCCTTCAATATCCCCTTTCCCTTCTGCTGGATATTTATTGGTCACATGTACCATATTTTTCTCCTGTTTAACTCTCCAGCTTTCAACTCTTTCTTTCCAGTCAACACTACCAAGCCCATAAGAATTCAAGTCCTTCGAGGGGTCCACAATCCTCACAGGAACTGATATCATGAGAATAAATGAGTGTATTGCAGTGAATCTGCAGAGACATTATGTCTAAAACATGGTTGTCACGGCGTAATCGGTGACCACGGCGCCTCGTAGGCGCCAGGACGCCTAGGCGACGTCTAGGCGAGGAGACGGCGACGCCTAGGCGAGCCCTCGGCGACACTGCGTATTATCGACGCTGTATACGCCGAACGGTTATGTTCCATTCCGCCGCTGCACTGTCTCGCCAAACGGTGAGTTAATATATTAACTCATACCCTGCGCTGTCTCCCGACTTCCTCTCTCGGACTCTCCGTCTCCCCGACTTCCTCTCTCGGACTCTCCGTCTCCCCCGTCGGTCGACTCCTCTCCCCGCCGCCGCCTCCCCCGTCCGCCGCCTCCCCTCGCCTCCTCCCCCCACCGCCTCTAGCTCCCCGCGCCCGATCTGCTAACCCTAGCCGCCGTCGCCGCGGGAGGGAGGGAGGCGGCGCGGCGCGAGGAGGCGCGTCGCGGGCGGGAGGAGGAGGCTGCGCGGGTGGAGGAAGGCGGCGCGGCCGAAGAAGACAGGGTCGGACGACGTACCTGGGCAAGGCGAGGCGATCCTCCCCGGCGTCTCCTCCCCGGCGCCTGGACGCCAAGGCGTCGCCTAGGCGACGACAAGGCGACGCCGTGACAACCATGGTCTAAAATCAGCTGTGTATAACACGATATCTACCTGGAATGCTTGGATCAACATAACTTGATGTTGGGCTGCGGATAGAGTGGCGATCAGGGGAAGCATCCGGAATATCTCCAGAAATCTGAAGATAAACGTCAACATTTTAGTGCAAACAAAGAAAAACATTCTTACAGAGGCATGCAAGTTCAATAGCATCACTAGCTAACCCATTGGACATTATACAGTCAACGATGTACTAGAAGTTGGAGGATAATTTCTCAAATGTCATCTACCAAGGATATTATCTCAAAAAGGAAGCAACCAATGACATCGGAGTACTTGACTACCAGTGACTAGATTGATTCCATTCAAGCATAACACAACATGGCTAAAAGCCTAAAACATGTTGAGAGCAATCTACGGTAGAAGGAATCCATTGCTACGATTATAGGATCGAAAGCTACACAACACCAGTTCCCCAGGCACTTGACACCACTGTACAGTGATCATATATATATATATATATATATGAAAAATACTTTTTACTCCCGGGTGTAATTACACCCACCTCTAATATACCACCTAAATAAATTTGAAATACTCCTTTATCACTTTAGTTATACTCATATACTAATTATAAGATATTCTAATATGAACCACACGAAAAAATTGTAAGGGAGTTCATAGTTTTTAGCGTATTTTGTAAATACCTTTATATACGTATATAAAAAGGAGTATGTTGAAAAAGTGTACATACCACCTCTGAAAAACTGTTCATACCACCTATATAGTCTTAAATACTCGTATACTACATGTACATACTCCTCGTTACGCGAGATACTCCCTACGTTGTGAGATACGATATAGGGTGTAATTACACCCGGGAGTAGAAAAGAGGGTAAAAGTATTTTTCATATTTTATATATATATATATATATATATATATATATATATATATATATATATATATATATATATATATATATATATATATATATATATATATGTGCTTCCATGCTTTCCTCCAAGTGATTTGTACAATTTTTAGAGTAGAACTGAATGGTGGATAGTGATTATTTACCCCTTCGTGTGCTTTGAGATTAGTATCATTCTTGTTAGAATGAAAAGCATGGAAGCACTACTCATATATTATACCTGTTGCCCACTTGTCAAACGTGGAATCCTGTGATGTGGTTCATGCCGAGAAGACGACAAGATATCAACATCTTCTCCTTGAGCCCGCAGCTGCCACTGCTGGCCTTTGCTATTGCCTTGCTTATAATTGAATTCGTTGTCCAAATCATCAACATCATCCTCCTCCTCATCTCCTGGAACTCGTGGGCTCCCTGAATTTGAAGTCCAAGCAAAAACACAAGGCTATTACACACACCAATCATCGTATTACAGAAAATAAAAATAGACAAATTCGTGAAATCATCCAGCACATTGTGATTTTGATTTATGCCAAGCAATTCGAAAAGTTCACTATGCTCAGCATGTTCCATAAAGGACAGACCTTTGTGCCTCTTGTATCTAGTCTTGCATTGGGGGCAGCACTGATTCCCATCCTTGCGCTCATACTCATAGCAAGGCCGACAAACTGGGAAGGCACACTCATTGCAGGCGACAAAGACATCGCCAGTGGCTGATAGCCCAACAGTGTCGCCACAAATTTGACAGATCTGTTCGTTCAAATTCTTCAACGGCTTAGCCTGCATCACCAACGCAGACAGAGGTGAGATGTAGCGACAACAAAGTTAACCCAAACTAGAGAAAAATTACCCCTACAAGTCTGCGACACGCAACAAATCCCACATATTGTATGGAAGTTGATTGAATCGATAAGGTACATCAGTGAAGACCGGACACCCAACGCATCAGTAGCTGAATAGCAGCAAATTTGAGGCCTCGAACTGCCCTACGAAGTGAGAATCATAAAAACAAAATGCTACAGCGCACCGGATCTCACGAATCCCACTACCATCTGTTGTCCAGTTCATTTCAGCTCAATTCCCTCTGCATTTCCCACCGACGCCACCACGCATGCTGGGCGCGCGGCGCAAACTGAGATCCATTTATTGACTCGCCACTGGACCGGCAGGTGCGCAACGAAATCAGCCGCACGAAAGCAACAAATCTAAGCATCCCCGCAGCGGCAGCACGGCCAATCCGACGCGGAGCCGAGCGAATCCGCGCGGCAGCGCACGGCCACCGGCCAGATCCACGGGCCGCGGCGACCCCCACAGTCCACACACAAATCAAAACGGAACGGAACGACGAGAGGAAGGCAAACGCACCGCCGCGCCGTCGCCGTCGTGGCGGATCGTGACGACCCCGTCGCGCGAGCCGGCAACCATCCCGGCGTTCGCCGCCATCGCCGACCCCTCCCGTCCCGGGTCGATCAATGCCGCTTCCCTTCTCCTCCACTTCCCTCTTACACAACACGCACTGTCAAGGCTTGAGAGAGAGAGAGACAGAGCGAGCGCGTAATTGGTGCGAGTGTGTCGTCTACTATACGGTGCCTCTGCTGATCTGCTCTTCGCTTTCCCCACCCCGCGTCGACGGCTACTGCGAGCTACAACGAGTCAACGAGGGGGTTTCGAGCCGTCAGATGGGTGGGGGGTGGGCGTCGACGGGGGAAATGGGTCAGCCGTGGCGTCAACGTCGTCCACAAACTGCTTTCACCGTGTCCAACTGGGTACAGAGCCGGTTCTTTTCGACTGGACTTATATCTTTTAGTTGAAATTTTTGAATTTTAGTTATTTACAGTACAGATTATAGAGAGACAGATACTCACTTGCGATTTTAGCTAGTACAGATATTGAGCTTTTAACATGTAGACTCCGTCTTGAGAAAATACTCCGTTTGAAAGTTAGGTACTGTAGCAAAAGTCAAAAACCGCCAGCTTTTGAGGTAAAGAACAGGCCCATAGCCGGTGGTGGAACTGACTGCAGCAGGCTAGGCTGTCAGCACCGTTTCGTGTAGCTAGGGGTACAAATGAGTTGTATATTTTCGGATTGATCTAGTACCGAATTTGGTTAGTACCAAATATGGGATGGGAGTTCAGTATCCGACTAGATTAGGTACTGGATATTTACAATTGGATTCGGTAGCAAAATTGAGATATCTTTTATCCAATCAAATAGCATCGATAAATGGTTATTCAGATAATATTTGAACGGATATCTGGTTAACTGTTCAATAGTTAGCAAAGCAGTCGACCCAGCCCTAGGTGCCCAGTGCCCTAGCCTGTTGATCCACCGACCACCACCAGTCCACCACATTGTGTCCACACCAATCTTATCCACCACATTGCATACACCAGGCGTCCAGGGGCTCCAGGCTAGCAGCATATCGTGTCCTTCATCACTCCACATGACCGCCACCCCTGGATCCGCCGTCTCTGCCGCCCCACCACCGCACAACAGTTCCTGGAGCCGCTGCCCCCTCCCACGAGCCGCCGCATCCGGCCTCGCTGCTGGGATCCTCTGGCCCACTGCCGAGAGCCTCCATCTCTGCCCCCCAGCACCTGAGTAGTCTGCCCACGCCGCTGGGAGCCACCACATCCCACCCCTCTTGCCGGGATCCTCCAACCCCCCGCCAGATCTTGTCATCTTCATTGGTGGATTAGGTATGTGTTCCCTTATAATTTGCTTTCACGGATTGAGTGGCAAGAGTGTAAGTTTTGATAATGCTTCATTGTTGGATTCAAATTTTAACAAGTCTTCATGCCAAAATAAAGAAGCCAATAGTTTGCTATATTTCTACTTGGAGAATCCAAATTAATAATATCCTCACAATGAGCAAACTAGTAGATCTGCAAGTTTGTTCTTCTTCTTGCTTCTACATTTCTTCTACCATCATGAATATTGAAAAGTTTGAAACATCTAATGCAAATTTGTGTTGTGTGCAGCAAATCCCTAATCTCGGTTGGACTTGTGAACTCAATTATCTCGGTGCACAAGTTTGAAGATTTGATTGTGCCTAGATTCTGCAGAGAGCAGCAGAGGGCAACAGAGCAGAGAGCAGTCGAGTAGTAGGGTATATCCCGTTCTTGTGTGAATTATGGCAGCTGGGGTGCTGCTTTCCCTGCTAGCTGTCAATGTGCTCTCTATTTCTTTTACACGCAAAATCTCTTTATTTTCCCAATTTGCTTTTTTAAGGATCCTAATCTCTATTTTGGACGTGAGCGAAAGCACCTGTGGGCTCTTGGGTTTATGGCCCAAACGAGCCAACCTAAAATTTTGGCATAACCGAAACTTAGGCAAAGCTAAATATTGGTAAAAATAACATTGTTTCGATCATGGCCAAGCTAAATTTCGGTGTTACTAAAATTTTTATGAGCGATTTATTTGTCCTTGGATTGTCCACATGTGGTATTAAATTTCATTGACGTTACCAAATTTTTGTTGGTGTTACCAGATTTGGTTTGGTTTGCGGAGTAGTGAACCTTGGTTTGTTGTATCCAATGTTGCATGTCACGCACGCAGGATCTCCTCCTGCTTCACCTTTACTTGAACTGAATCAAAGTCAAAGCTGAGTCTGGGAATCTGAGGGCCTCTTCTTTTCAGCTTCTAAAAGCTGTTCTTCAGTTTTTCTGTAGTAACTAACTTTTAAATGGAGTGTTTTTCTAATATGGAGTCTATAAATTGATTGTAGTATACATTATAGCAACTTCACTTATATCGGCCAAAACCACATGCGAGTTTCTCTTATTTCGTACTCTCTCATACAAACAGTTTAAAAGTTATAAGCCGCATAAAAAATAACAGACCTTGAATCTGCTTATTAATTGCAGTATCCGTAAAAAGTCCATTATCAGTGGATTTGAAGAGTGACAGGAGTAACAAGCAGAAGAATGTCCCATTTTTTTGGTTTTCAGCAGACTCTTGACTTTGACTTTTTTCAGCAATCACTATTTATCTTTTATATTATTAAAGCAAGATCAAAAGGGGGCACCAAATCCGTTCTCAAAAGATAGAAACTCCCATGTTAATCGAAGAAAAAAGAGAAAGATCCATACTATTGATCATAGTGGGTCCATATTATAATAGTTTAGATTAAAAAGAAAAAGTCCATGTCAGGTATAATGTAGAAAATAACTATCATATTATTAAAGTAAAAGTAAAAGACTCTCAAGAGGTAGAAATTCCCACGTTAATCAGAGGAGAAAAAGAAAGTCCATACCGTTCATCATGGTTGGTCCAGATTATAACGGTGTATATTAAAAAAAGAGTCCATATCAAGTAAAATAAAAAATAACTAAAATACAGAATAAAAATGCAATATAATTAGCAATTCGGTTTTCATATGGATTACTAAGTAAAACTAAATAAAAATAATTCAGAATAAAAATTAAAAAATTAACAATTGGAATTATATATGAATTCCAAAATAAAAAATAAAGTAAAATTTTCAATTTGATTTCCATACAATTCCAAAGTAAAATCCTTAAATAAATTAAATAAAATTAGCAAATTGGTTCATACAAATTTCTAAGTAAAATCACTAAATGAATATAATTTGGAAAAAATAGGGAAAATGTTATCAATTTGATTTATACATGAATTCCAACCAAAAGATAATTGAAATTCAAAATATCAATATAATATAATTAGCAATATGATTTTGATATGAATTCCAAAATGAAAACCCTACATAACTATAATTCCAAATGAAATTTTGGGGAAAAATTAGTAATTGGATATGTATACAAATTCCAACCAATAATAATGAAAATTCAGAGCAAAAAAAATAAATTTTGTAATTTGATTTCCATACAATTGCAAAATAAAATCCCTAAATAACTAAATTTAAAAATATAAATTAAATAAAATTAGCAATTTGATTTGTATACAAACTCCAATAAAAATAATTGAAAATTTCAATAATAATAAAAAGTTATAACAAAGATAGCACGATTGGTTTTGGAGGAGATCACGACAGAGTAAAATAGTGTCGGTTTGTCCAATAAGAAGACATCGACCCATTGGGTAGCAAAGAGCCGAGGCAATGGTAAGAGAGATAAGGACAATGTTGTGCTGTCCACCTTAGCCATTCGACGAGGATAATGTTGTGCTACTCGCCTAAGTCGTTAAAGAGAAAGGCCAAAAGTCAAAGGATCTACGATGAGTGGTGAGCGTAAGCATTATTGAAGAGGACAATGTCTAATTAAGCACGATAATAGGAAAGCTTTGGCAAAGAGTAGTTGAACCTTTGTATTGAAGATGGGCTATAATGATATGGAGTCATCAGGTAGTTAGGAGCGTGCCATTGTTGGTAAAGGATATGACGTCACCTATGATGGTGAGAAGATTCCCCATAACATTACAGCGATTAAAGCAGATATGCCAACATCAGTGAAGATGCGAGGTCACCACAATTAGTGAGAAAGTCATAGCGTTAAAGTGGTCAATATTGAAGAAGAGGAGTGATTGACATGAGAGAAGAGGGACATCGAGTACTTACAACATCATACATGTATCTGTGTGTGTATGTATAGGACGCTAAAATGGGGCACCAGGTCTTCCTGCCTTTGGATTGCTTTTAGATGCGTACAAGTGCAATATTGATCCTCTTCTTCAATATTGAGTCTGGGCACCATGGTGTCCTTGTTATTTATACTATATATATATATATATATATATATATATATATATATATATATATATATATATATATATATAAATAGAAGCACAGTGTGCGAAGCGAGATAAGCAAAGAGCTTGAAGTAGGGATAACGCAGCCATAGAGAATAGACTTAGAGCCACCCGAGAGAGCGTGACAAGTGTCCCCGATAGAGATCAGTGATTGTTGCACGTGTATACATGTTTGATGTTGCAACGGTCAGTATTAAGCAATAATTGGATAGAAGTAGAATATAACTATATGATAGTGTATTGTATTAGAATGGGTAGCAGCTAAGAGATTGTATTGTCATATAACTACACGATCCATGCATAATGAAGAATATTTATGTTTTTAAGAACCTTAATCTATCAAGCTCGTACTTCAATTACATTTCTCAAGTTATATTTTCGTTCAAGCTTCTGTTGTCATTTCCAATATTTATAATGTATTAAAATCCTACATAGCCTATAAAATGCATAAACATATTATCAAATATCTAGGTTATATTTGATATTAAAAATTTTAAAATAAATTTAACCGTATAAATACACGGGTCACCTACTAGTTAAATTAATAAATCGAGCCAAAAACTATAATTCCCATCTCTAAAGGATGCCAGCCAGGCGGCGGCAGCCAGCAGGCGACGTGAATCGTCTCGGTGACTGCCTCCATCCGGCAGTACAGCTATCGGGGCAGCCCAGCCCAATCCAACGAGAATAACAGAGAGGAAGAAGACGTCTTCCAGCCCTGCTCGAAAGGAGGTTGGCTGGCTACTCGCGGCCCATGTGATCCTCACTGCAACGGCACGACTTTTATTTCCCAAGATTAAAGGCATGTTTGTTTCTTACGGCGGTGCAGACTACTCCCGAATCTGCAGCTCCCCAAGCATCTAGATTTTCATCCAGATTTTAAGTAGCGGAAGCTACGAATCCGAAAATGAACTAGTAGCCAGAAGCTGGGGTTATCCAGCTTCTCCAGATTCTGACTAGCTGGATACTCACCAGCTACTTCTCAGAATCTAGAGCTGAAACAAACAGGCCCTAAGAAAACAGGACTAGCTACTAGCTACCGGCTGGGGCTGGGCGGCAGCCGCGCTCGTACATACACTCCTCGAGAGGCACACGAATTTGGGCGACAAATGCGAGGCGTGTACTCTAGCGCGAAATGTCAATGCGCGTGGGTTTCCAGTCCTCCACTCCACTGTCACCGGGTGGAAAAACTCGTTGCGAGAGACGAGAGAAAGCTCCGTTCAAAACTGTAGCTGCCATTAGCTTTTAATCGAGACATTTTGATTGCAAAAAGGAAAATAAAAAATGTTATGTACCCATGAGCAATATAAAAGAAAAAAAGAACCATATTAAAAAGCCAACATATTTAAAACGATTTTCGACTCCAAAAAATTAGAGAAAAAAAGAGTTAAAAGCCGTTCAACACATGACGATATTCTCCGGCCAATGGCACCCACGCATGACGCAGATAACGAGCCAACCGGAATGTGTGTAACGTACACACCGCCGCCGGGCCGCATGGTTGAGGGAGGTTGCCTGCATGCGTGATGTGCCTGTCTCGCGGCGAGAAAAGTCGATTCAAGCCAAAGGGTGAATTCATGGCTGGTGCAAGCCATAAGTGTCCTATTGCTGCTCTCTCGACCCTCTGTTTAGCGTGAGTGCGCATGTACTATCCCTCTACACCTTACAATAAACTGTCTTTAGTGATAGTATTTCCTAAAAAAAATAAGATGAGAAATACTACCGCACTGTCCCTCCCATCTCTTTCTCTATGTTTTATGGAGGAAGAGAAAAATACCTCGTCATCATGCCACCACGGTCAGCTCCACACGTCTCCTCTACCACCCCCGCCGCCTCCACCACCACACCACCCCGCCTCGCCGCGCCATGCCGCCCCGAACCCCTCCCAGCCGCCTCGCCCCGTCCAACCTAATTGCCACAGCCATCGCTGTCACCGTCTTCCGGCTCCGCCTATCGTCCCATCACCACCCGTCGCCGGGCCGCCACCTCCCCTGTCCTCCTTCTATATCTAGAGGGGAGAGAGAACCCGTAGGGTGGCTGGATTTTCCTTCTCCAACGCTAGATCCGGCGACAACGCCCCTCCAGACCATCAAACCCGGCGCATAGTGGGGCCGGCGGTGGAGAGTGAGGTGATGGCGGTAAGGAGGGAGGCAAAATGAGAGGAAGCGGGGAGAAGAGAGTGCGTGTGCGGCTGCGGGAGAGAGCGGACGAAGCTATCCCTCAGAAGATTTTGAGATTTGTGCGGCTTTAGATCGAACGATTGTTGGCTATCCCATCCGAAGGCTACTCTTCGTTAGTTTTTTCTCAAATAAGATATGGTATTTTACACAAAGGGTTAATAGAAAGAACAAACTAAGCCTCTTCGGGAGGGATAAACACACCTTTTTTGGGGGCGTTCGTGGGGAAGTCCAAGGCAGATTAAAGATCGATAAACAAAAACCATTTTGTTCTGTTGATAAAGAACATGCGATGCATGTGTAATCAAAGGCATCTCTTCGTGTGATGGATCGGAGTTGTTGATCCCTCAAGAACGGAAACTGTTTACATATATGACACTATGGACCTGTTCTTTAAGTTAAAAGCGGGTGATTTTTGGCTTTTACTACAGTACCTAACTTTCAAACGGAGTATTTTCTTTAAGACGGGGTCTACAAGTTAAACGATCTACACGTTAAAAACCCAACATCTGTACCAGCAAAAATCGCAAATGAGTATCTGCCTCTCCGTAATCTATACCGTAAACAACCAAAATTCAAAAATTTCAGCCAAAAGTTATAAGCCGCAACCGAAAAGAACAGGCAATATAGCTATTTTTTTTAATTTAGCCTTTAAATATTTATTTTTACAAATCTAGTCTCTCTGAAAATCTATCGAGCTAGAGGAGCTTGACATACGACCTACTGATATACAGTAGCTTTGCAGGTCACTTGTCGAGACCCTAGTGCGGCAGCAAACAATGTGTTGTGATTAGCAGTTAATTAACCTTATGATTAGCACTAATTAATTATAATTAGTACCAATTAAATGCTATTAGCACTAATTAAGCAAAATACAGTGGCCAACCACACGACCTGCCACATTGAGGGGGCTCAGTAGAAGCTCGATTGGTTCACAGAGTTTGCTAAATTTAAAAAAAAACAATAGTAGCTTTTATATAAACAATTCCAAGAACGGTCCATCTCGCGTACGTCGTCCCATTACGTTGGACTTATGAATATCGAGGCAAGCGAGACAACGGAGACAGAGACTATCGTGCATGGCGTTTTTCTCAGTTTCTTAGCGCCTACTTCTCCGTCGCTGTACGTCGTCCCATTCTGTTGGACTTATGAGTATCGAGGCGAGCGAGACAGAGACTATCGTGCATGGCGTTTTTCTTTCAGTTTCTTAGCGCCTACTTCTCCGTCGCTGTCACAGGCCGATCGGCTGGAATGAAGCTTAGTCAGTCGAGCACTGAGCGAGTAATTAAACGAGCTAGGAAGCAGCGGAGAAAGGATGGGCGTGTCAAATGCTGCCAAGTCACACGTATCTAACCAGCTAGGTTCTGTGAATGGCTACACGACCATGGGTCCGATTCTTTTGGGTTGTGATAAATGGTTTAGGGTCTGTTCTTTTAAGTTAAAAATTGGCGGCTTTTGATTTTTGTTACAGTATCTAACTTTCAAACAAAATATTTTCTTAAGACGTGGTCTACAAGTTAAACGATTTACACGTTAAAAGCCCAACATCTGTACCAGCCAAAATCACAAGTGAGTATCTATCTTCATAATCTGTACCGTAAACAGTCAAAATTTAAAAATTTCAGCCAAAAACTATAAACCGCAGCCGAAAAGAACATGCCCTTAGAATCTGATTCTGCAAACCTAAGAAAAGGAACAATCCTGCGTGATGTATCCTGGTGCCATCACTTGCCACTGCACCAGGAATCTGATTCTGCAAACCCAAGAAAAAGAACAATCCCGCGTGATCTATCCTTACTTAACTAACACATTAAGCTAAGCAAGTGAGGAGTACATATAGATTTTTGGAGAAAGCTGTCTATATGATGCCTACGGCTGTGGCTTTTGACTTAAAAGCTAAAATCGCACTGTTGCGGCTATTAATTTTTCATGAGTCATTTAATTAAAGAAAAATGAAACAAATGAGAAAAAATAAATACACCATTATATCTTCATGGACAATAGAAAGAAAGAAGAAAAAAAAGTAAAAACAAGGAAGCCAAAATTAGAGGTCGATATGTTCCATATGATTTTCGGCTTAAATAAGTCGGAAGTCAAAAAAGTCAGAAGCTGAAGTTGTGTGGAGCAGAGTGTAAGATGCATTTTTTTTTGCGAATCAAGTGTAAGGTACACGAACGATTACAATTATTTTTTTATCCGAATGTAGGTTGATTTGAAAATTGAAATGGAGTTAAAGATGAAAATTTTATATGACGGTAGTCAAACATCATAAGTTTTTGCCCGCATGTGTTCTAGCAGTCTAACTCCCACTGAATTAACCGAGGTGCGGAGAATAATTAAATTCCACTTCGCCGTCGCAGCGCGGCAGTAACAAGGCGAGACACGCCGCGTCGAAACGTGGTGAAGGTGGTGGTGTCTTGCACCTCAAGGAGCCGCCTTTGACCGCCATCGCGAACGATGAGGCGGTGACTTGTCGCCTATATAATAAGCCCTCTGCTATCCGTTTCCCGCTTCACTGAGCCACCCATCTCAAGCGGCCATGCCCTCGCCCGCCGCGGCAGCCGAGTCGTCGCCGTTCGCGGCAGCAATGGCGGCGAGTGATCAGTCCCTGCCCTTCTTCGTCCTGCGGCCGATCTTCCTCCACGGCGTGAGCGCCTCAGCCCACCTCCTCCTCGCGCTTGCCGTCGCGGGGCGGCTGCTCTTCCGCTGGTGCCGCCTCTCCGCCGGCCGCGCCAAGGACGGGGCGGTGGGGAGAGGCGGGGGCGGGGTTGGATTCCGGTGGTACGCGGTCGCGGTATGCACCACGTGGGCTCTGGCGGCGTTCGAGGTCCTGCTCGCCGCGTACTCGTGCTACTTGGACAGCGGCGCCGGGTGGTCGCGCGACGCGCTCGCGGACCAGGTGGACGCGGCCGCGCGCGCGGTGGCGTGGCTGCTGCTCGCGGCGTACCTGCAGTTCGAGTTCGGGCGGCGCCGCGAGGAGCGGTTCCCAGTGCCGCTCAGGCTCTGGTGGGCGCTCTTCCTGCTGCTCTCCGTCCTCGTCGTCGCCGTCCACGCCGTGACGTACCTCGACGGGCTCCCCGTGCCCGCGCATTCGTGGGCGCTCGACGCCGTCTCGGTCCTCGCAGCCGTGGTACTACTCTTCACCGGGTTTTTGGGCAAGAGGGAAGCGGGCAGCTCTGCTTCCGAGGAGCCTCTGTTGAACGGTGCACATGAATCGGCCGGCGAGAACAACAGCAGCAGCGTCGATGCCTCCATATTCACCGGCGCCGGCTTCCTCAGCGTCCTCAGCTTCTCGTGGATGGGGCCCCTGCTCGCCCTCGGCCACAAGAAGACCCTCGGCCTCGACGACATCCCGGTCCTCGACCCCGGCGACAGCGTCGCCGGCCTGCTCCCGTCGTTCAAGACCAACCTCGAGGCGCTCGTCGGCGATGGCTCTGGCCGAAAGGTCACGGCGTTCAAGCTCACCAAGGCCTTGGTGCGCACCGTGTGGTGGCATGTCACGGTGACCGCGCTCTACGCGCTGGTCTACAACGTCGCCAATTACGTCGGCCCGTACCTCATAGACTCCCTGGTGCAGTACCTCAACGGCGACGAGAGGTACGCGAGCAAGGGGCAGCTCCTTGTCCTCGCCTTCGTCGTCGCCAAGGTGTTCGAGTGCTTGTCGCAACGGCACTGGTTCTTCCTGTTGCAGCAAGCAGGGATACGTGCGCGGTCCGCGCTTGTCAGCGTCGTGTACCAGAAAGGGCTCGCCCTGTCCGGCCGTTCGAGGCATAGCCGCTCGAGCGGCGAGATGATCAACATCATCAGCGTCGACGCCGACCGCGTCGGGCTTTTCTCATGGTACATGCACGACCTCTGGTTGGTACCACTCCAAGTAGGTATGGCATTGTTCATCCTGTACTCCACCCTCGGGCTCGCCTCGCTTGCCGCGCTCGGCGCCACCGTGGTCGTCATGCTTGCTAATGTGCCTCCGGGGCAAATGCTGGAAAAATTCCAGCAGAAGCTAATGGACTGCAAGGACGTCAGGATGAAGGCAACATCCGAGACCCTGCGCAACATGAGGATTCTTAAACTTCAGGGGTGGGAGATGAAGTTCTTGTCCAAGATCATCGACCTGAGGAAGACGGAGACGAACTGGCTCAAGAAATACCTTTACACGACAACGTTGGAGACCTTCATGTTCTTGGGCGCCCCAACCATGGTCGCCGTGGTGACCTTCGGAGCTTGCATGCTCATGGGCATACCATTGGAGTCAGGGAAGGTGCTGTCTGCATTGGCCACGTTCCGGGTGCTGCAAGAACCGATATACACCCTTCCCGACACGATCTCAATGGTGATTCAGACCAAGGTGTCTCTTGACAGGATAGCATCCTTCCTATGCCTCGAGGAGTTGCCGACGGATGCTGTGCAGAGGCTGCCAAGTGGTAGCTCAGATGTTGCAATTGAGGTCAGAAATGGGTGCTTCTCCTGGGAGGTCTCTCCTGAAGCGCCGACGCTGAAGGATCTCAACTTTCAAGCTCGGCAAGGCATGCGTGTTGCAGTCTGTGGGACGGTCGGCTCTGGAAAATCGAGCTTGCTGTCTTGCATTCTTGGTGAGATTCCAAAGCTATCAGGAGAGGTCAAGACTTGTGGGATGACGGCATATGTCAGCCAGTCGGCATGGATACAGAGTGGTACGATTCAGGACAACATACTTTTCGGCAAGCAGATGGTCAATGAGAAGTATGACAAGGTCCTTGAGTCGTGCTCGCTGAATAAAGACTTGGAGGTCTTGCCATTCGGTGACCAGACGGTCATTGGAGAGCGAGGCATCAACCTTAGTGGTGGGCAGAAGCAAAGGATTCAGATAGCCCGAGCTTTGTATCAGGACGCTGACATCTATTTGTTCGATGATCCGTTCAGTGCAGTCGATGCTCATACAGGATCCCACCTTTTCAAGGTATAATATGATCTTTTATGTTCAATAGACGTTTGAGAACACATTTGTTAAGGTTTGTACCTTTTGTAGGAATGCTTGCTCGGGGCTTTGGCTTCAAAAACAGTGGTTTATGTCACTCATCAGATCGAATTCCTACCTGCAGCTCATCTTATTCTGGTGAGAATTTCATTAGCAAATTTGTCATGTATATTTATTGACATAAAGTGTGTGCTTCTCCTTAAAATGTAATTCTAATGTAGGTCTTGAAAGGTGGGAGAATAGCACAAGCAGGCAAATACAACGAAATACTTGGTTCAGGGGAAGAGTTCATGGAACTGGTTGGTGCTCACAAGGATGCTTTTACAGCATTGGACGCGATCAATGTCGCAAATGGAGGCAACGAGGCTTCCTCTTCCAGTGGCACAAGAAGCCTGTCCAGGTCACTGTCATCAGCTGAGAAGAAAGATAAACAAAACGGCAAAGAAGACGATGGCAATGCTCAGAGTGGGCAGCTTGTTCAGGAAGAAGAAAGGGAGAAAGGCAGGGTGGGGTTTTGGGTCTACTGGACGTACCTCACCTCAGCTTATGGGGGAGCTCTTTCACCATTCGTGTTGCTAGCTCAGATACTTTTCCAAGTACTTCAGATTGCTAGCAATTACTGGATGGCATGGGCTGCTCCTGTGTCGACGGACGTCAAACCTCCAGTGAGCATGTCGACACTGATCTATGTCTATGTCGCATTGGCTCTTGGAAGCTCGATGTGCATTCTCGTAAGAGCGCTATTGCTTGTAACAGCTGCATACAAGACAGCAACTCTGTTGTTCAACAAGATGCATATGTCCATATTCAGAGCTCCTATGTCTTTCTTCGATTCCACTCCGAGCGGGCGCATCTTGAATAGAGTAAGTCATTTGCATTTGCATAAATTTCCTAGGAAGTTCGATTTATTTGATTGGACCATGCTAACACAAGAACTAAACTTTTTAGGCTTCAACTGATCAAAGTGAAGTGGACACCAGCATTGGTTTCCAGATGGGTGCCGTTGCGTTTTCCATCATACAACTAGTTGGAATTATTGCTGTGATGTCTCAGGTTGCATGGCAGGTCTTTATTGTTTTCGTTCCTGTAATTGCTGCCTGCTTCTGGTATCAGGTACTTTTGCCTACTTTTCTTCTTGCTGTTTAACTGCAAGATCAGCACCTCATTATATTTATCGTTTTGCAGCGCTACTACATTGATACAGCCAGAGAGCTGCAAAGGCTGGTAGGGGTTTGCAAAGCTCCTATCATACAACATTTTGCAGAATCAATAACTGGATCAACAACCATCAGAAGTTTTGGCAAGGAAAATCAGTTTGTATCAACTAATAGCCATCTAATGGATGCCTACTCTCGACCGAAATTCTACAATGCTGGAGCAAGGGAGTGGCTTTGCTTCCGGCTGGATATGCTTTCATCCCTTACATTTGCCTTCTCTTTGATATTTTTGGTCAATCTGCCGACTGGTCTCATCGATCCAGGTACGATGTTAGTTCTGAACAGTATTTATACTGAATAGATGATAGTAGATACGATCTGAGTGACTGAGTTCATATTTAACTTGTAATTAAAATTACATCCTACTTTCAGGAATTGCTGGTCTTGCAGTAACATATGGGCTTAATCTGAACACGCTGCAAGCACGGGTTGTCTGGAACATGTGCACTTTGGAGAACAAGATCATATCAGTAGAGAGAATTCTGCAATACATAAGCCTTCCTGAAGAACCCCCTCTTTCCATGTCAGGAGATAACTTGGCTCATAATTGGCCATCCGAGGGGGAAATTCAGATCCATGACCTCCATGTAAATACCCTCATCCTTTTTTCCTCCTATTTAGTTCTGTACTTTGTTACCGTCTTGTTCTGCAAAACTAGTGGATTTACCCACGCAATTACACGATTAGATACTATAATACAATTATCTTTGGTATACAATTCTAATACTTATAATTAAAATACAATTATATTTGCTATACAATTCTAATATAGATATATGATTAATCTGCACCGTTATAATCTAATCCCAACAAAATAAGTGATGGAGATGCTTTTCTTTTTTCTCGATTAATGTGAGAATTTCAGGATTTTTCCTCTTTAGAGTTATTGTGGGATTTTCTTGCCCTCAAAATGAATGAGGTGCCTTAGATCTGAGTGAAGTACCAGAAATCCAGTCTGGTGGGCAAAGGAATTGTTAGATTAAGTGCGTTGTCAAATGAGCAAAAGAATTAATTATCTAGATAGCACAGATTATTAACTTTTTAGTTTGATGCAGGTGAAATATGCTCCACAACTACCATTTGTTCTGAAGGGCCTTACGATCACTTTTCCTGGCGGCATGAAGACAGGTATTGTTGGAAGAACAGGCAGTGGTAAATCAACTCTCATACAGGCCCTTTTCCGTATTGTGGACCCTACCATCGGTCAGATTCTAGTAGACGGCGTCGATATTTGCACCATTGGGTTGCATGATCTGAGGTCTAGACTGAGTATCATTCCGCAAGATCCAACGATGTTCGAGGGAACTGTGAGAACCAACCTTGACCCTCTCGTAGAGTACACCGACAATCAAATCTGGGAGGTACTTTCGATTTTTACATGCTTCATTCGATCTCAGTTGTCAAACACTCTCACAGCAATTGTAGACTTGTAGTAAAGTTATAATATGAACCTGTTACTGTTCATTTCAGGCCTTGGATTGCTGTCAGCTAGGAGATGAAGTTAGGAAGAAGGAGCTGAAACTTGACTCACCAGGTATGGTATCTATCTCGAGTCAAGCAGTTGAAAGTCTAATAGCACTTAATTTCCATATGTTTCGCATTTTCCCCAGTACTAGTTTTTTCCAAAATCTAAAAACCATAGCACATGGCACTGTATTCTTCTGAAAATTCTGTGAATTTGCCTTGCAGTGATAGAGAATGGGGAGAACTGGAGCGTGGGCCAGCGCCAGCTTGTCTGTCTTGGTAGGGTGATTCTGAAACGGAGTAAGATCCTGGTCCTGGATGAGGCCACTGCTTCAGTGGATACCGCAACAGACAACTTGATCCAGAAAACACTACGGCAGCAATTCTCAGATGCAACGGTCATCACGATTGCGCATCGAATCACCTCGGTCCTTGACAGCGATATGGTCTTGCTTCTTGACAATGGTCAGCCTTCACAACAAATCACAATTACATCGTACTAATTTGTATATAATTTGATGAGTTTGGCATTTCTGTTGTTGTCTGACGAACACCATAACAATCTTTGCAGGTGTGGCTGTGGAGCGCGACGCGCCAACCAAGTTGCTGGAGGACGGGTCATCTCTGTTCTCAAAGCTTGTGGCAGAGTACACGATGAGATCGACGCACACGCATACATAGCGAACGAGTGAAATCTCGGTGGTTCTTCCACTCCGTTGAGGCTGCCTGAGTGTCGATGATGCCGAAAATTTTACTACTAGATGAGATGTGAAGTAGCAGATCTACTTGGTTTTAGTGCTACTAATACAGTGCTAACTTACATGTTCTGAAGGAGAAGCCGAAAGGTGCTTAAAAAAGTCGATCAAAGTAGCGCTGATATCTGAACAAAGTAGTGTTCTGGGACAATGTAGTCTGATGGACTCTTGTCACTGATACCTGATATACCTGAATAAATAATGGAGCAGCTAGATGTTTGCATGTTACTACCATGTTAGAGAACAGGTCAATAGATATCTCATGGTCCCATTCTGATTATTCTTTTTTTCTCAAAAACACAAGAGGTTTGCATTTCATTTATTAAGAGGTAAAGAGATACAGACATGGCTTGAAGGCCATGGACAAAACCTTAGGTTAGTGTAGGATCGTCGATGGTAATCAGAGAGGGGGTGAATGATTGCAGCGCACAGTGGAAACTTTTCTCAAAATCTATTGTGCTCTGTCTTTATTCAACCTGCTAATCATACGAAGCACACACACAAAAAAAGAAGGCAATATATCTAACATATGTTTTTTTTGAGTTACTGTAGCATCAAAGAACTCCTGTTTGATGTGGTTTGCAAACTCCTCAATGTTAAGGTTTCGTTGGTCATGCCGCAGCCTGTTCCTCTCCTTCTAGATCATCCAAACCTCTAGAATAATTAGGGAGTCTATTCCTCTTTGTTTGGAGCTGAACACCATTCCCCGGATCACTGCCTAGTGTTCATGCAGCGTCTGTGTGGTGAAGTTGTAAGAGGTGCAAAGTGACAGCCAGGAAAAAGTAAGGTGCCACATCTGCTTCGCCACTGAACACCGGATGAGAAAATGGTCAACAGTCTCGGGGTCTTGATCACAGAATTGACATGTTACTGGTGTTGGTATGTTGTGCTTTCTGAGCCTTGCGAAAGTCCATACTTGGTGTTTGAGGGCCAACCAAGTGAACATCTTGGCTTTCAGGGGGGCTGCATTTTTCCACAATTCGTTGGCACAAGGGAAGATAACAGAACCTTGACACAAGGCTTTGTAAGCCGATTTGGGAGAATATTTGCCGTTGGCTAACCAACGCCATATGATCTCATCTTTGACCCCTTCTTGTAATTGGACTTGGCTTAGAGCTGAGCACAACGTAAAGAAATCGCAAATGGATTGGATGGTGAAGGGACCTTGTAAGTCTTTCATCCAATTTTGGTTGTGTAATGCCTCCTTTACTAGAGTCCTTTTTTTTTTGCGAGAACTCTTCACTTTTGCCCAAATTATCGGAGCTAGATCACGTACTCCTTGGCCTTGTAGCCATCTGTCGATCCAAAAGAGAGTTGAGTTGCCATCTCCTATCTGAGTGTATGTTGGGCATAGAAGAAATTCTCAGTTGCAATATCTTCTGCCAGCAGGACGCCTTGCCATATCTGACCTGGATCATCGCGCACCATCCATTCCCAACGTGTGTGGAAGGCAATGCCAGCGAGCTTGAGGTCTGGAATGCCAAGTCCTCCATGCTCATATGGACGATAAGTTTGCTGCCAGCTTACCAGACAATTCCCTGCCTTAGACAGACTATCCCCAGTCAAAACAAAAGATCTACACTTCTTATCAATGGCTTTGATTGCCCAAGCAGGGAATGCCAATGTAAGTAGAGGGTAGATCACCATGGAAGTCAAGACTGCTTTGACGACGACAAGTCTCCCTACCCTTGAAAGCAGTCTAGCCTTCCAAGTAGGTAAGGTAGCCTGAATTGTGTCAACATATGACTGAAGATCACGTCGCCTTAGCTTTCCAGCTGACAAAGGCATTCCCAAGTAGTTGATGTGGAAAGTAGCAGTATTGCGGCCAAAAAGCTCTTTTGCAATCTGAAGCTCCTCTTGTGTGCACCAAATTGGAATTAAGGACAATTTGAGCATGTTCGGTCTAAGGCCTGAAGTAGACCCAAATAGCGACAATATTTTGTTGGGTTGATCTCGGCTAACCGTCCGAGATTTCAGGGAGGCACGCCTCCACTCGCGCGCAATGATCGGAAGCGCTACCAACAACTTTTGGTTTCAGTCCCGATCACCCAGCGCCACTAAGAAAGACGAGGGTTTCAACAGGGCTACTCACGGGAGTTGAGCTAGGCCACGAAAACCCTAACAAGATCCGATCAATAACGGCGCGCTGTGGTGAACGAAGACCGTAACTTCTCCTTCCCCGACAGCGGCATTAGCTTCACCGACTCCGGCCGACCACTTCCACACCGTCGGCCACCCTCCTCTGTTGCATCACCGAGCACCAACCACAACCTCTCATGGCATCTCCGACTCCGGGTATGTAAGATTATGCTTCCGCTCTAATGTTTAGCTAGGTGTTCATGATTTGGATCTAGGCTTAAGATTAAAGTTTCATGTTTAGACTTAGTTTAATGTCACATTTGGTATAAGAGCTCCCCTAGGATCCTCATGAACCCTAAATTAATTTTCCCGAACTCGGACTCACTAATTAAAAGGTCGGATCTCAAGTTTAGAGGCTCGGTTTTAATGTTTAATGGGTCGGCTAAGAAATTAGAAGGAGGTGATTCAACAACTTTCGCAAAACCCTAATGGAATTCCCCAAAATCAGCCCACCCGAATCCCTAAAACACGAATGAAAATTAGATCGGCGGCGGGAACTTACTTTTTTTTTGATCTCCGATCATGGGCGCCGCCGTGGCCCCACTCAACAGCCGCGCGCGCAACCTTGGTTGCACGCGCGCGCCGGCGAGGAGGGCTGCGAGGCCGCCGCTAACGCCGCGCCGATGCCGCCATGCGCCTTGTTGCCGTTGCGTCGCGGCGCCGTCGCCGCGAAGCCGCCGCGCGCTCGAGCCCACCACGCCCGCCGCTGACGCCTTGGGAGCCGCCGCTCCGCCTCCGCTCGAGCGCCGTGCGCGCCGCCGCCGCTCAGATCCGCAATTTTCGGGTGGAGGCCGGCATTTTGATTTAGGGTTAGGGTTTTCTGGGTATTTAAGTTGTGTCCGGGGTGTTGCTGGCCGTTCGATTAGATCCGGCAGTCGCCATTATGCGGGCTGAGGACATGATGGGCCGGCCGCGCTTTCCAGCCGCGCGTGCGGGTTTCCTGCGGGCGCAATTTTCAGCCGGTGTGCCTGAGTTGGGCTGCGCCGGTGTTTGTGGGCTGGCACGCAAGCATGGGCTGCCGGAGTTAATGAGGCCGCGCGCATGCGTGAATTTCATGGGCCCCACGCGCAGGTTGATTTTTTGGGCCGTTTTTCGGCCGGTTGCCGTGCGCATTTTTGAGGGCGCACGCGGGAATTAGTGGGCCGCGCCAGGGGAATTTCGGCCTGTGCGAGTTTTTTTCGCCCATGCGAAATTTTTTTGTGGGCCATGATTATGATTTTGGGCTGGTTACCTTTAAGGCCGGCTGCAGTAATATTTTTCCCCCTCTTGTTTTTTCCAGTGTATTTCCTTATGTTTTAAGTCTATTTTGCGCACTGGTTTTAATTAGTTTTCAGTGGCCCAAATTATGATGTATCTTTACCGTTTAATTATGTATAATCTCTGATTAAAATTGAACCAACGGGATATTTTGATTTTGAGATTTTATGATTAATTTTGGCATTATGTATACATATGGTTATATTCTGACCAACGTTGTTTATAATCATATGTCGCCATACTATTATGTTTTGTCTCTAATTAAAATTGAACCAACGAGATATTTTAATTGGAGATTTTTATGTTTTTGGCATTATGTATGCATATGATTACATTCTGACCAACGTTGTTTGTAATCATGTGTCGCCATATAAAATTATTAAGTTCTTTTTCATTTTCTGCCCAACGGTGATATGAATCAGAACTGTAGTTTGCATGTTATTAATCAGACCAACGTAGGGTTAATTACATGCGATACATATTTATGATATTTCTAATTCTTGCCCTGTATTATGAAATTCAGCACTTAATGCATCAAACGTTGCCGCCACAATTGATAACGTTGAGCAGCTCACGGGGAGCAATTTTCCCATGTGGAAAGAACGAATTCATGTTGTCCTTAGTGTTTTGGACCTTGACTATGCCTTAAGGGTAGCCGTTCCCATTCTCCCACCGAAGGTGAGGAGAATTATGATGAGAAAAGGAAAATTTATGAGGCTTATGCTGAAAATGGGAGCGGTCTAACCGCTTATCACTAATGATTATAAAGACCTCTATTTCAGTCGGGATTAGGGGAGCAATCCCCGATTCCAAAAATGCTAAGGAGTACTTGGCTTCAATCGAGGAGAAATCTAAAGACTCCACTAAAGTTTATGCCAGTACTTTGATTCAGAGGCTCTTAACCACTAAGTATGATGGGTCCGATAGCATAAGAGAGCATATCATGATGATGACCGATATGGCAGGAAAACTTAAGGGCATGGACATGGCAACACCTGATGGTTTCCTTGTCCATTTCATTATGACCTCTCTTCCTTCTGAGTACACGTTTTTTTAAAGATTAATTACAATACTCAGAAAGAAAAATGGAGCATGAGCGATTTGATCGCCATGTGTGTCCAGAAGAAAGAGAGAATAAGAACACAAAAGAAGAATTTTGCTCTTCATGTTGGTGGTTCTAACAAAAGGAAGTTCCAAGGGGACTTCAAATCTAAGAAAAAGCTGCAATTCTTCCCTAATTCAGACAAGTTGGGGCCTAAAGTGCAATATGCACCTAAGCCTCATGTTGCTCCCACCGGAGCATCTAAAGGGGGAATGTCTTTTCTGCAAGCAGCCAGGGCATTTCAGAAAGATTATGTGTGATGCTAAGCGTAAAAATAATGATGAGACTTCTTCGGAACTGTGGCACTGTCGTTTAGGCCACATTTCGAGGGGGAGAATGGAGCGTCTCATTTAAAGAAGAAATTCTCCACCCATTAGATTTCTCTGACTTAGACCACTGCATTGATTGCATTAAAGAAAAATGTGTTAAGCAAATAAAGAAGGGAGCTACTCGCAGCACAGGACTTTTCCTGTAACATCAGTGGATGGTTTTGATACATTTATCACATTCACTAATGATTTCTCCCGTTATGGTTATATCTTTCCCATTAAAGACCGATCTGAATCACTTGATAAATTTAAGATATTTAAGGCTGAAGTTGAAAATCAGCACAACCTAAGGATTAAAGTGGTAAGATCGGATCGTGGGGGAGAATATTATGGAAGACATGCCTCTTATGGGCAAATACCTGGCCCTTTTGCTAAGTTCCTTCAGGAAAATGGCATCGTTGCCCAGTATTCTATGCCGGGCGAACCTCAGCAGAATGGTGTAGCTGAAAGATGCAACCGTACACTTATGGATATTGTACGGAGTATGCTTAGCCATTCTAGTTTACCAATTGGCTTGTGGATGGAAGCACTAAAGACAGCCGCACATATTCTTAATCGGGTTCCCAGTAAATCAGTACCTAAAACACCTTATGAATTATGGACTGGGAGGAAACTGAGTATGAAATATTTACGAGTGTGGGGTTGTTGTGCTGAAGCTAAGTTATTTAATCCACACATTGGAAAATTAGACCCTAAGACAGTAAGTTGTCATTTTATTGGGTACCCTGACAGATCCAAAGGGTATCACTTTTATTGTCCTGATAGGATAACTAAGTTTTTTGAAAATAATGAGGACCTGGAGCCCAGGAAAATAGATCTTGAGGAGAAGCGGGTTTATGTTCCTTCACCGCTCATCTTAGAGACCTTTATTCCTGTGACTAAGGCGGTTGCACTTACAGTAGAGAATACTGTTGTTGCACCCACTGTTGAGGACTCTGAAATTCCTGATGTTATACCTAATGAAGAGCCTCAGCAGTTTCCTGAAATAACTAATGAACCTATTAGAAGATCACAGCGGGAGAGAAGATCTGCCATCCCGAATGATTATGTTGTTTATATAAATGAGGATATTAATGATATAGGGAAGGTAAATGATCCCACCTCTTATAAGGATAATGATTGAACATTCTTCTAAATGGCTTGAAGCCATGGAGGATGAACTAAAGTCTATGGGCACTAATGATGTATGGAACTTAGTAGAGATTTCCGACGGAGTCAAAACAGTAGGCTGTAAATGGGTCTACAAAAACAAGCATGACTCTAAGGGAAATATCGAAAGGTTCAAAGCAAGACTCGTAGCAAAAGGCTTTTCCCAAAGAGAGGGGATTGATTATAATGATGTCTTTTCTCCTGTCTCAACTAAAGATTCATTCAGAATTGTTATGTCACTTGTAGCTCATTATGATTTAGAGCTGCATCAGATGGATGTTATGATGGAATTTCTTAATGGCGATTTGCAAGAGAATGTTTACATGGCTCAACCGGAAGGTTTTGTCGTGGAAGGCAAGGTGCATATGGGATGTCGACTTAAGAAATCAATTTATGGCTTAAATCAAGCATCGAGGCAGTGGTACCTCAAATTCGATAAGATAATGAGTTTTGGATTTAAGGAAAAAGAAGTTGATAACTGCATATATGTTAAGTTCAAGGGGAGTAAATTCACCATCTTAAGTACTTTATGTGGATGCTATCTTATTGGCCAGCAGCGATAAGGACATGCTGTTTGAGACCAAGAGATTTCTTTCATCTAATTTTGATATGAAGGATCTCGGTGATGCCTCTTATGTTGTTGGCATTGAAATTCACCGAGATAGGTCCAAAGGAATATTATGTTTATCTCAGAAGGCATACATTGACAGAGTACTGAAGAAATACAATATGCATAAGTGCTCTGGCTCGCCTGCTCCTATTGTTAAGGGCGATAAGTTTGGGACATTTCAATGTCCAAGGAACCAATATGAAACTGATCAGATGAAGTCGGTTCCTTATGCTTCAGCTGTCGGAAGCATTATGTATGCTCATGTATGTACGCGCCCTGATTTAGCTTTTGTAACCGGGATGCTTGGCAGATATCAGTCAAATCCAGAACCGGACCACTGGATAGCCGTTAAGAAAGCTTTGCGCTATATGCAAGCTACTAAGCATTTCATGCTCATATTTAAGTTTTCTGATAACGTTGAAGTTATTGGTTATTCAGATTCAGATTTTGCGGGATGTGTTATACTAAGGAATCCACGTCAGGTTATATCTTCACACTCGCAGGAGGAGCTTTCTCGTGGAAAAGCTCCAAACAAACCCTTACGGCATCTTCAACGATGCAAACTAAGTTTGTGGCATGTTATGAGGCTAACGGGCAGGCTGTATGGCTTAAGAACTTTTTCCCGGGACTTAGAGTGGTAGACAGCATCTCTAAACCACTCACCTTATACTGCGATAATAAACTCGCAGTCTTTTATGCAAATAACAACAGGTCAAGTGGTGCTGCCAAACACATTGACATTAAGTATCATGTTGTGAAAGATAAAATCCAGGATCAAACCATAAGTATCAAGCATATTAGTATTAAGTTAATGCTTGCGGATCCGCTTACTAAAGGCTTACCACCCAATATTTTTCATGATCATGTTGCCGGCATGGGTTTATTGGAAAGCCTCTGATTCTGGATAAAAGGACCTTAAAGCAAACCAACTCCCATTAAGTATAATGAATATCCATTTCAAGATAAGATAATACACTATAGGTACTGGGGTTGTATGGCACTTAATTGGCCATGCAACACATTGCCTTGGTATGCTGTTTTATTGAGAGTGGGCTTATGATGTTAGCCTTACGATCAAAGGGGAGAATGTTGGGTTGATCTTGGCTAACCGTCCGAGATTTCAGGGAGGCACGCCTCCACTCGCGCGCAATGATCGGAAGCGCTACCAACAACTTTTGGTTTCGGTCCCGGTCACCCAGCGCCACTAAGAAAGACGAGGGTTTCAACAGGGCTACTCACGGGAGTTGAGCTAGGCCACGAAAACCCTAACAAGATCCGATCAAATAACAGCGCGCTGTGGTGAACGAAGACCGTAACTTCTCCTTCCCTGACAGCGGCATTAGCTTCACCGACTCCGGCTGACCACTTCCACACCGTCGGCCATCCTCCTCTGTTGCATCGCCGAGCACCAACCACAACCTCTCATGGCATCTCCGACTCCGGGTATGTAAGATTATGCTTCCGCTCTAATGTTTAGCTAGGTGTTCATGATTTGGATCTAGGCTTAAGATTAAAGTTTCATGTTTAGACTTAGTTTAATGTCACATATTTCTCTAGTGGCAATGAGGTCTTGGGGCTCAGATTGATGAATAGCATGACATCATTTGCATAAAAGGAGCATTGCCTCAACAAAGAGTGTGTCGCTGTTAATATTTGTGCTTGCGTAGCTGTTAAAAGCATCTTGTTTTGCACGTGGTGATGAAAAGTAAAGGCGACAATGGGTCCCCTTGTCCAAGCCCTCTGCAGTGGTGGATTTTTTGGTCTGGTGTGTCGTTGAGCATTACTCTAGTTGTGGCCATGGAGAGTGAACTTGAGAGCCAATCACCCATCGAGTGCCAAAGCCCTAGTTTTGCATAACCTTTAGCAGGAAAGGCCACGACAGGCTATCAAAGGCCTTAGCGATGTCAAGTTTGAGGAGGATTTTCTTCTCTCTTTTTTGTCGTAGCATGCTGATAGCATCATGCACAAACTTAAAGTTCTCCTGAATCATACAACCCTTGATGAATGCACTTTGATTGTAATCAACTAAGGATGTGTTTGGTTGGTGGAATGGGGAGGAATGGGATGGGATGATTCCAGTTTTTTGGGATGGGATGGAACGGGATGGTTCCGTTGATATGTTTGGTTCATAGTATAGGATGGTTCTATTTTTTGTTTGGTTAGTGAGATGGAGAAGAATGGAACCATTCCGTCTCTTGTTTGGTTGGTGGGATGGGGATACCTTCACCGGAGCTCCCGCCGGCCTCGGTCGTGCCCACGGCGGCCTCCCCGCGCGCCGCGCCGCCCGCCATGGCCGATCTCCCGCACCGCCTGGCACCCGACTTCCGCGCCCGACCGCCGCGCCGCCGCCGACCTCCGCGCGCCGCCGCGTGGGCCCCGCCGGATCTGAGTAGGGAGGGAGAGAGAGAGGGGTGAGAGCACGGGAGAATGGGAGTGGGATGGAGTCGTTCGAGTTTTTTTGGGAATGGGATGATACCGAATATTTGAGGAATATTCTTTTGAGAGAGACCATTTGCTTCCATTCTATTCTTCCCTATACTACCATCCAAACAGCTGGATGACCTCGAAATTGGAACGGGATGATTCCATCCCTTGGTCATCCTAGCATCCAAACACATCCTAACTGATCCATATGCGGCTGCAACCTAAGGGCCATCAGCTTGGTGATAAGTTTGGAAAAACTATGTATCAAACTGATTAGCCTAAAATCTAAAGGTTGGGAAGCTCCTTGCTTTGTTAGCAGTAAGGTGATTAAGGCTGAGTTCTGGAAACCGACTGAAAAATTCGCACAAAATTCACAACTGCCGACTGTTGCAGATTCAATTCAGAAATTTGGGTCAAATTTCACCATAGATATCTTTTAACTGGCTAGCGGGAATGATGTAAAATTTTACAGAGAGATGGATAATGAAGTTATAAATCTAATGGTGGTGGTCTCCCTCAAAAAGGATCACAGAATCAAAAGTTATGGCTTTGTTGGTGGCGGCTGCAAAGAAAGGAAAAAATCAGCCGAATTGGAATTAGGGTTTGGGGTGGGTAAAAATTTTCTTGTTTGGATTTTCATGGAATCAAGGATATGACCAGCAACTAGAAAAAGCTAAAATGAACACAAATTCAATTTAGCAAACCAAAACTAACAGATTGAAAGGCGCAACGGGGTTTGGATAGCGGGAATAACTCTTTTTACGGGGCAATTTTTTCTAGACTATTGGACATAAAAACCAATCTACTAACTAGGGATACAAGAAATTTCTACCGGTCAACTGAGGCTCTGATACCACTTGATGTGCTGGTGTTGTCCCAATCTTTCGATGAGAAGGATAATTTCGATTGGAGGATGATCAACTCTCACGATCCAGGCTACGAACGCAACACATACGAACCAAGCAATCATTGAACTAATCACCAAGTCATTATCAACCGTACCAAAGGCACGATTGACCTAACCACGAAGGTCTATTCCTGCATGCAACCGAAGAACACGCAAGAACAAGATAACAAACAATCTAAAATTGCAAATATTTATATTGATTTCAGAAGGTGGGATTCCACAGAGATTCTTTACGGTTGGTCTAGTCAACACAAGCGAAGAACAAGAGTTTTCACAATGGAGAAACTAAGCAAACGAAATCCAAATAAACTAGAGGGGGCGGCCTCCTTAGATAGGGGAGGAAAAGCCACACAAAACTAAGAAATAAGGGTGGTACTATTTACGGTACTGTTTATGTTAATAGTGCAGCCGTGATCAGTATGGGCCTAGGGAGGGTGCGCCTTCCCCTTGGGACCAAGCATTATAAGGCCCAATTTGGCCCAAACAGGTGACGCAACACCTTCTTTTGATGATTACAGTGTGTATAGAAGGAATTTAGAGGTGAGGCTAGATCTATTAGAAAGAAGACGAGAAAAACTTTCCAACAAGTACTCGTGGATCTCAAACGGATTCGGTATGTGAAAGTTATGCATATTTGAAGTTGGGCCGTCAGGCTGAATCCGAATTGATTTGGAGGCCGAGTTGGATTCCAAAACATGTCTAACTTGAATAAAGTATATTCAAAACTTTATTCTTCTCACATAATATTTGTATTGTTGACATAATGTTTAGATTATATGTACATCAGTTTCAGCCTCTACATATTTTCTAGCCTTAGTGCTTCTTTTGCTGTGCTGCTCTTGTTTTAGAATTCTTTAGTCCCTGTTTACATTTAGGGTCTGTTTGGTTGGTGCCTAAGTTTGCCATGCCTAAGCTTAGGCAATATGTGGCTGCCACAGAAAGTGTGGCTAACAAAATCGAAGCAACACTTGTGGCAAAGTTTGGCAAGAAACTGAGTCTATGACGTGTGGGGCCGGGTGCTAAGAAAGTGTGGCATGCCACAGTTACATCAGTGAACCAAACAACTACCTAAAAACTGTGACACGCCTAACTTATGGCTAGACAATTTCTGGTCATGAACCAAACATGCCCTTACGCCTTCTATGGTTATGTTCTTCCGTGACAGCTGGTGCGCTGATATGTGCGTCTCAATTCTTCCATGACAGCTGGTGCCATTGCCTACACATGATTTACCTACTGGTCGCGGATCGGTACCTCGCAGTCTCCAACGTTGCTACGTACGATTGTGAGGCATGCTGTATACTTTACGCATGTCGATTGTTCTGGGAAGGGCGATGCAAACTACTACTACGAGCCCAAATTCGTATGACTATAGTAGGTTACCGTTGTGCTTCTATTTTTATACTCGGTCTGTAATCCTATTGAGTCCATAAGCGCTGATCTATGCCTATTCCTATTTGGTGATCAGGGTGCATTGCAGCAGCGTTCACCATGCGGCTGCAGGCAGAATATAGTACGGCATTACCGCTCCGTATTCTCCATATAACTTACATTGCGAACCCATCTAACAACCCTATTTAGATCCCTGATATGACATCAATGGTTCTATGCTTTATGTATCTTCATATGAATATATGGTCCTCAATCATCAAAGAAAAAAAAAATGTTCTGTTTCTTTTGTCCAAATATAGTAAACACAATAGAATGAGCTGTATTTTCAAAAAGCAGCGCTAGCACATTACTAGATACAGGTTGACTGCTCAACAGATCTGTGCTTCATGTTCTTTCCCCGTAGCCACATAGATCATGGTAACAAATACATTTTGTGAACTCTCCAGTTTATTATATCTTAGGTAGTGCACATTCTTAACTCTCTAGATTTGATGCAGGTGAAATATGCTCCACAGCTACCATTTGTTCTGAAGGACCTTAAAGTCACATTTCCTGGAGACGTGAAGACCAGTATCGTTGGAAGAACAGGCAGTGGTAAATCAACCCTCATACAGGCCCTCTTCCGTATAGTCAACCCAACCATCGGCCAAATGCTAGTAGACGGCGTCGACATCTGCACCATTGGGCTTCATGATCTGAGATCCAGACTGAGCACCATTCCGCAGGATCCAACGATGTTCGCGGGAACTGTGAGGAGCAACCTTGACCCCTGGAGAGTACACTGACAAGCAAATCTGGGAGGTAGACACGCTTCATCGTATGTCAATTGTCCGCTTGTAACATAACAGTTGCAAGTTGAGCTCTGAAACCAATCTGTAACTCCATTTCAGGACTTGGGTTGCTGTCAGCTGGGAGATGAAGTTAGGAAGAAGTTGCTGAAGCTTGACTCACCAGGTATGAGTATGACATTTATCATGAGCCTTACAGTTCAAACTTCACTACTCATCTCCGACATTTATCGTACTACTTCTAGTCTTAAAGATCCAGAACTGTAGGATGTAGCTCATGGTACTGGATTTTCATCTGAAAATTCTCCGGATTTGGCTTGCAGTGACAGAGAATGGAGAGAACTGGAGCGTGGGGCAGCGTCAGCTCGACAGCCTCGGGAGCGCGACTCTGAAACGAAGCAAGATCCTGGTCCTGGACGGAGCCACTTCAGATGATACCGCGACAGACAACTTGATCAAGAAAACACTGCGGCAGCAGTTTTCGGAGGCGACGGTCATCGTGATCGCGCATCCAATCACCTCGATCGGTTCTTGACAGCAACATGGTCTTGCTCCTTGGCGACGGTTAGCTTAGCCTTGCACAACGAATCCCAAATCATAATTTGTCTAACCTGATGCGTCTGATTGGCATTTTCTGTAGTGGACTGAGCTGAAACACCGTTGCGATCTCTGGAGGTGTGGCCGTGGAGCGCGACACGCCGACCAAATTGCCGGAGGACAAGTCGTCTCTCTTCTCAGAGCTTGTAGCAGAATACACCGTGAGGTCGACGCGTACGTAGCTAATGGCTGAAAGCTCAGTGCTTCCTTCCTTCCATGCCGTTGAGACTGGCTGACTCGTCAATGATGCTGAAAAATTACTCGTAGACTGAGCATCATACGGTGTTAGTGCTTATAAGATGGTGCTGATGTTCAAGAAGGGAAAGGTGCTCAAAATTCTACAGCTAAAGTAGTGTTAATGCCTGAAGAAAGTAGTAAGCTGATCATTAGAAAAAGAACCGAATCATGATCATTACTAGGCTTGACGGGGGGCTACACACATCGAATGATAATCTAATCTGAATAGAACAGTCAAGTGTTTGCATGTCAGAGAACAAACAGATCAAACAGACATCCCGAATATCTCTGTGGATCAGACGAGAGCAAAAACGCCAAGTATATACTACAGCGTGTTGCTTTCAACTTGTTCTGACCTTTTGAGATGGCCTTGCTTTCAGCTGATTCGTCTGTATGTAGTATTGCTTGCTTCTGCATAGCGCACGGTAGTTAAATATTGACACGCACAAGAGATATGTTGCGACAAATTCGGCTCTCATATGGCAGAGAATCTACCTCGCACTTTAGGCCCCGTTTGGCACAGCTCCACCACCAACTCCTTGGAACTGTTTGAAGCTGTTTTGTGCCAAACAGGGTAAAGCAAAATAGCTCCACCCAAGGAGTTCCTTAAAACCTGCTGAGACAAAAGTAGCTCCACCCAAGGAGCTGAAAAAAGTAGCTTCTCCCGGCTCCACTTGTGAAGTCAAAAAAACAGCTCCACTTGTGAAGTGGAGCCGTGCCAAACGGGGCCTTATTGTGCTTAAGATGATATAGATTACCATTTGAGAAAACTAAAACACCAAAGGCCAGTTTAGGACGCAGGAATTTCACGATAAACAATTAAACTCCCGCTGGAATTGAGAAAATTTTCTGTATTCCAAACAGAGGCTAAATTCTACTTTAAGCACCGTTTGGAACGCGTGGATTTTCCCAGACTGCGGGTTCCGCGGGTGGAATGGATTGCCAAATTGTAGGGGAGAAAATACAATAGCGCACGACACAATGTTCATAGTTCAACTTCCTGAGAGGAAACTACAACGGACAGATCGATAACAGTGGCATGATCAGCGAAGCAGACGAGCAAACGTAGAAAAGAACAGCGAAGAGATGAGAGAGAGAGAGAGAGAGAGAGAGAGAGAGAGAGAAACGTCAACCGCATCAGCAGTAGCAACAATAGTGTCCTAACAATGGTCAGATCAGACGAACAGTTCAATTCCTAGCACAAACCACCACCGCCATCACCACAGGCTCTTCTTTAACTCTTGCTGAAGTGGGGCTTCTTGCTGCCGCCGCCCCTCTTGCTCGCGTGCGCCGTCGTGTTCTTCAGTATCTGCGCAAGAAAATACGTCTAAGATTTAGTATCGCCGTGAGAGTGAAACGGGGAGTAAATCGATCATCCATGAAGAATTGGGATTCTTCGTCTACCTGGCGGAGCGTGTTGTTCTCGTTCTGGAGGGTGGAGACCTTCTGCTCGAGCTCGGCATTGCGGAGCTCGAGGTCCTTGGCCTTGGCCTCCAGATCCGTCAGGTACGCCTTCTTCCGCTCCCGCGCCTGCTGCGCCGACACTCGGTTCCGCAGCAGCCGCTTCAGCCGGTTCTGCTCCTTGTCCCCCGCGCTCCGCCCGCGCTTCCTCGCCGCCGCCGGCTGCCCCTGCCCTCCGGCCGCCGCCGGCTGCGCCTGCTGCTTGCCGTCCTCCTTGGGACGCTCGTCTGCCGCCGCCCCCGACGACGCGGACGCGCCGCCGCCCATCTCCGGCACCCGCCGTATCTCCTCGTCACTCTCCACCCCTACGCACATGAACGCGTCGCCTCAAGACTCAACCTGCTGAATTTAGCAAGCTACAAAGCAAGAATTTGAGGCGGCGGACGGACGGACGGACACGTACCTCCTTCCTTGAGGTTGTTGGGGGCGGAGCTGGAGGAGCGCTCGCTGCTGGAGGGGAGCGAGCTAGTGGTGCTCCCCTTCTCCTGCTGCTTCTCCTGCTCCTGCTCCTGCGCCGCCATCTCCTTCCTTCCTCCGCTCCCCTCCAAGAACAGAAACAGATCAGGCAAGATCTCCCACCCTACAACCACTCCGCCGCAACCGCCGCCTCGATAAAAAAAATCAAATCTTGGAGCACGCGAGGAGGAACAAGGAACAAGGGGAATGGAGACAGGCAGACTTAGATCGGATGAGAGAGAGAGAGAGAGGGGCAAGGGAGAGGAGAGAGAAAGAGAGTGTGTGCGGGGGAAGAGGGAGAGGACGAGGGAAGGGAGAAATGGAGGTCGGTGGGGTTGGGGGGTTTTGGATGAGACGCGATCCCGGCCGTGCACGGCACCGGCATCCGACGGCCGAGGCGAGGGGAGCGTGGCGTGCCGTGGCACCATACACGACTCCGCCGCATCTGACGGTGACCTCATCGGAAGCGTGGCCGCATGCCCATCCCTCCGATTCGTAAAAGGGGCCCCTTCCCCATCTCTCAGCCGCGCGGGCCGGGCAGGGCCCAGCGGTACTAATCCTGAAAGAAATACAAACGTCACGTATACAGACCCAAAAAAAAAATCCTTATAGAGATAGTAGAGCGGGTAGCAGAATTTTTTGCGCAATTGCGTGGCTAGTTGTTACATATAATTGTCTTTTATGTATAACTCTATTATTTATAATTGAAATATAATTATATTTATGATATAACTCTAATATCTATATACGATTAATCTACACCGTTATAATTTGATCGTACCAAAATAAGTGGTGTAGGTCCTTCTCTTTTTTGATTAATGTAAAAAATTCTAGATTTTTTTAGGATTATTGTGGGATTTTTTTTCTTCAAAGTAAAGGAGATTTCTTGTATTTAACCAATTATTTTTATTTATATAAATAACACCACGACGATTATGTTATACAATTTAACTTGATGGTACAGATGTTTGTATTTTATGAATTTTGCCTATACTCTTTTGTGTCATGCACTACTAAGCATGCCTGTGGTATCAACCGTCCATCCCCTCACAGTCCATCTTGTTGCAACGTGAATTCCACGTATGACAAACCATGATTGAAGTCAAGTGTCGCGGTGAAAGAAAAACCTACAATTTTAGCGTTTTCTTTCTATTCCTGTGCATGTTTCATTGGTTTACAATAGTCTAAAGCTTAAGATCGCAACTCTTAACAAATACTACTATGTCATCATTGGAAATTTCCATACGAAAAAATTGCACATGAATCAAAACATCAGAGGGCTCAAATCAGTAGGACTAAGGGCCTGTTTGGAACTGCTCCACTCCAGATTTTGCAGCTCGGCTCCACCTTTGTCTTGCCAAACACCTCCAGCTCCTAAAATTCCGCTCCAAGAAAAAGGTGGAGTTGAGGACCAACTCCACGTTTTTTGTGGAGCACATCAAGGGGTACTCCAGGATTTGGACTTTTGTACTCTCTCATAGAGTTGGGATAAAATTACCCACCACTACCATTACATAGTTCCTCTCTGTACCGATTCGATCTTTTCCTTCTCCTCCCCACCCACCCGCGCCGCTCGCCTCCTCCTCCCCCGACCCGCGCCGCTCCTCTCCTTCTCCCCCGACCGCGCGCTCGTCTCCTTCGCCCCTGCAGCCAAAGTGCTTCGTGCTCTCTCTCGCCTCTCCTTCTCGCTCCCTTCTCCGCCGCTACTTTCACCGCCACTCCCAACCGCTCCTCCACCTCACCTCCGCGCGCCCCTTCCTCTCCATTTCCGCCGCCTTCACCTCCTCCTCATCTCCACCACCGGCGCGGTAGCTTCTCCCTTCTTCTCCTACCCTCCGTCCGCTACTTCTCCACCGCCGCTCACCGCCCACGCCTCGGATCCTCCTCCGCGCCCAAACACTCCTCCCGGTTCTTCCTCTACCGCGCCACCCTCCTTCTCGCTCCCTTCTCCGCCGCTACGCCATCATCGCCGCCGCTCTACTCCAATGCGCCTCCTCGCCTCCTTTTTCCACCGAGCCGCCTCACCCCACTTCCCGTGCGCCGCCTTCCCTTCCCCTTCTTCTCCTACTCCGGCGCCGCCACTCCTCTCTCTTCCTTCTCCACCTGACGCAGCTCCTTCCCGGCCACCACTTCCCTCCGGCGCGCCGCCCCTCCAGATCCACCGCGCCGTCACTCCCTTCTTCCTCTTGCCGCTGCTCCCCCTTCGTCGCCGCCGGTGCCTCGGCTTCATCGACACCGACGTCGCCTTCTTCCACACCGCCACCTCTTCACCACTCTCGCGATCGGGCCTCTACTTCACCACCGTCGCGGCCACCACTACATCACCGACACAGCCGATCGCGACATCGACTTCTTCGCGCTTCACTTCACCGACGGCCACACCATCCTCTCTTGCTTCAACTACCTTGGTTGAATCCATTCCACCATCTCCATTTATCGTTCTCATTTTTGCTCGTTGATTTGTGATCTATGTGATATGTTTAGTAGTGTTTACAGTAGTGCTATTGTGATATGAGTTGGTAGAGATTGTAATGTTTAGCTAAAATTGTGTTTTGTTAGTAGTTTAGTAGTGTCTACAGTAGTGCAATTGTGTTTTGTTAGTAGTTTAGTAGTGTTTACAGTAGTGCAAATGGAGCTACATACGAATCATGAGTTTCTGAACTGATGCAAGCTAAAATCTGCAATACCACAGAAACAGAGTAAATTACGTCTACATTTCATTTCTTTTGTGTTAGAACCAAGTTTGTCACTTAATGATGTTGTACAGGATCTGTTTCAACCGCCATATATTGTTGGTTTTCGCCTTTGAACAATTTTCAGAATCACAGATGTTTCTTGCTGAAGTTATTCTTGAATTTGAATCAATTGCCACATGGCCATAATTTGTAGGAAATATTACTTTGTTGTCCAAGGTCTATTTGCCTCTTCTGGGATTTGGTAGCCTTCTTGCATGGTCAACCATGAATTTTCTGGTCTTGCCCAAGGATCGCCTGGACAATCACAATATTCTCGGCAGGAAGAATTTTTTCACAAAATATACTTGTGCTTCTCTTAGCTCAGAGGGAACAATTGTGCACATTGCCCATTTTGTCGAACCTGCTGGAGAATTATGCACATAAGTTCATATCTGGCAGCATAGTTAACAGTCTCTACAAAATCTAGTTCTTCTAATGTTTAGGTTGCCAAATTGAGTTGTATAGATACACGGAACTCATTCTTGTAAAGGTAATGTTCCAGAGCTGCCAGTTGTGCAAATGGACGAAACTTTCTTTATGTTCAAAATGGCGCGATGACGGAACGACACACAAGAATCGAAGAGCACACAAGGGTTTGCATCTATTTCTTCAAGTCGAGAGGGCTGAAGGTTTTGCATCTATTTCACAGGTTCAATGGGAATTGCATCTATTTCTTCAAGCTGGAGAGGGCAATTATGTATCGGAACACTTGCATCGGAACACTTGCATTCGTAGTCATTTTGGTTTAAACTACTCTCTAGTTATCTATGGACAATTATTTGTATTTGAATGATGGACCTTGTTAATTATCTATCATGCACGTTGCAATTTATGGGACAAAAGGATGGAATTATTTGACCAAAATATTTTTTTTGGTTTGCTCGAATAAATTAATTGTGATTATAATATTTTACATCATATTTCAATTAACAACAAAAAAATATTCAGTTATATATGCTCCGCAGACATCAAAACATACACCAAACATCATTCAGGGGCACATTCGACCTTTCTCAGGGAAACCTCATATTTTTGGAGCTGGAGTTAGGCTGCGTGCCAAACAGAATCACCTGCTCCAGGAACTCCACAGTGGAGCTGCTCCATGGTGGAGTTGGTGGAGCAGAGCTGAAAAAACTAGAGCAGAGCAGTCCCAAACAGGCCCTAAACTTTCTACAAAGTAACATGATAAGAAAAACCCTCATCCTCTATCATGGAGAAAGATCGAAGGCAATTGCTAGTCTTATCTATCTCTTGATTCAACAATCAAATGTCCAAATTGAGTGTTAGGACATGCATGAGTAGTGCTGCATGCATGAGCAGTGCCCAAGGTTCTCTACCATCTTTGCTCCCAAACCGATAGGTTCGGGGCAGATTTGGGCCCCTGGTAAGGTGAGTTTTAGTATTGTTTACATTAAGCCCAATTAGAGATAGCTGGCCCACTCTCCAGCCTACGTAACTCCCTCACAAACCATACCCCTCCCATCTCCTCAGCCGGCCCAGCAGCCCAGTAACTCCAACACAAGTCACAAACCCTACCTCTCCCCAGTCCCGGTGCTCAGTTCGGCAGGCGACAGTCGTAGTCCCAACTCCCAGTCTCTCTCCCACGTCCCGACGGCACCGTGGTGGCCTCCCCTCTCCAACTCTACCCCAGCGACGGCTTTCCCCTCCCATCCCGGCAGCTCTCCCCTCCTCTCCCTCGGGCCCCAGCGATGGCTCTCCCCTCTGGCCCTCCCGTCCCGCGGTCCCAGCGACCCAAGTCCCAACAGTGGCTCTCCCCTCCCATCCCAGCCATCAGAGCGGAGTGCCTCCCCTCCCGTCCCAGCCGCCGGAGCGGTGGCTCTCCTCTCCAGCCATCCCATCCCGCGGTCCCCACGACCCGAGTCCTGAGCAGCGGCTCTCCTGTCCCAGCCACCAGAGCGGCGGCCCTCCCCTCGGTAGCTCGTCTCTCTCCTGGCTGTGACGCTCCATTAGAACAATCAATCAAGCTTTGAGTTTTGACAATCTACTTCCTCTTTTAGGATGTTTGACAATCTTTTAGGAGAGGGGCAAATTAAGGGAACTACTTTAGAATTGCTGGTTCGGTGCATGATTGCATGGTAGATTGCTAGATGATAGGCATTTGTCAAATGTTAATGTCCAAGCAAAAGACTTCAATGAATCAAGCCTTATATAGTTATATATGTTTTTACTTGAGTGGATAATTAAGATTAGCCTCATATAAATTGTGTAACTGTGTTGATACTATTTTCTAGATCTTATTCCAAACAGGCTACTCAACCAAACAACGTACTATTTGAAAGACGTATCCATTTGAGTTTTATATTCTACTGTTGAAACGCCATATGAGTCATATAATGGAATGAATTATTTATTGTAGGAGTTATTAGTGAATACAAAATGAAGTGAATCAAGATATTATCATCTTATTTTCCGACACAAGCACAATCCCACCAATCCCTTGTAGATGCAGAAACACCACAAACAAGAGCTAGTAACACGCAACGAAACAATCCTCGTGTTGTACTTAGTCCAAATGACGTTGTTGCTGATCCTGGGCTTTGGAAATCAATTGATGATTTGAATGCGGATATCAGGGATGAGGTCGTGTAAGAAACAACTATTCTGTGCAAGTGGTAAGTCAGCTTATTGCAAACGTGAACTTAGGGTGTGTTTGGTTGCCTGAATCTCCTTCGTCCTGGCTGGGTGGATCCGTATAATCTGAGAAAGAGTATGTTTGGTTGCCTGTATGAGTGGATGCAGCCTGCATGAGCGGATGCAAAATACGCCTCATCTCGGATGGGTGGATACGCTCAAAATGAGCTTCATCGCCATCTGGATGGGTTGATGCGATGTATCTTATGCGGTCCCACGTGTCAACCTCTCGTGTTTGGTAGATCGCATCCGCTCATCTGAGCAACCAAACAAAGATCTCAATTTTTGCATCCGCTCATGCAACCTCACCAAACATCTTCTTTTTCTGAAATACGATTCCACTCAGCCTGCATCCACTCAGTCAGGATATACGATACAACCTCCATCCACGAACCAAACACACCCTTAATATTATGTGTATTTATTCATATATGAATTACGACTTTTATGTTGTCTTTGTAGATTCTGGATCTTGTCTTACTACTATTGATGAAGAGATGGAATAAATGATGGGCTATGATATAGAACAAATCTTTACTATTTAGGTATGTAAATTGTATCTCTACCGACTACTATGCTATATTGTTATATTATGACACTTATTATGTTTTATATTGAAGCAATGATCTAAAATTATGATGTCATTTATGCATTTTTGAAGTACTTTAGAATACCATAATATGGGTATAAAAACTATGATGTTACATGTGGATATAAAAACAACGACATTAGTCACTTAAAGTTCAACCTGGGGTGTGATGTAATCCTAGATCTGCCACTGGACAAGTTAGTGGTACAACTGTCTAAGTTGCAATTATACTACCAACTGCATGCATTGAGTAGTGCTTTCATGCTCGTCACTCCTATAGATATGTACAAATCTTAGCACTGATTAGAGGATAAGTAGCCTCAATCCACTCTTGATTGGTGCTTTAATATTCATACAATTCACTATTTAGAAGAGCATAAAATCACCTCCCCTACATACAATCTAGGTCCAGTATCATATACTTGGCCCTCCAAAGGTTCAGATCATACCACTCGTCTTTTTCTTGGTGTCAATGACGATATAAATGATAAAATTTTCCTCAAAAAAATGATAGAATCTAGTGGCACCCTTGTCACCACCAGGTATGTGTATTAGTTATGCGTTGCTCTCCCCTCTTTCCTTCTTAGAAAGCCATCTAGGGTCTGAAACATGTGACATCCCAACACATTTTTGAGTCATACGGCTCATCTCATATCACATCATCCCCACACAACCAAAAGAATTAGAGTAAATAGTGCTCTTAATTGAGAGGATTTAGGCATTGACACATGCTCATGGTAGACCCAAACAGCAATTAGAATGTGTTCATAGATCACTAATTGCAGCAGACTTATGTTTGTTGAAAGATCCTTGTCTTAATTCTGGGAAAGCAACTTGTTCATGAAACCCGGACCCGCCTTACCTTTCCCTTTTTATTGACTGCTTAATGCTTATTAAACATGGATGGATGCATGCCCCATATTGCTTTGACAATTTTGATGCTTCCATATGACTGCTACTCAAGTAGTCCTCAACTAATCTGACTCCTATGTTTAACTAATAAACCAAATTGCTCTAAAGAAACTAAACAAATGATCATATGATCATACCGGTGCGCAGTATATTCAAACCCTAAACGACCATGAATTTTATCATCGGTACAGAATCTACAGATGATATAAACAGAGCAAATGTAAAAGCTCTGCATCTGAAAAGAAAATTGAAGTACAGTTTACAGAAGCATGCTCTAATCAAAAGCTGACAAGCTGGCCTGAAGTATATTGATGTCGCTGTGATCTTATAAACCCAATCAGAACTTAAGTGCAAACATAACTAGCAGCTCTCTTCAGTCCAAAATAGTGAAAGGACAGAAAAAGTGGAACAGGCTGAAAGGAGAGTCCAATCTGATTTGCAGGTAACTCCAGCACGTATAAGGTTTAAATAAAAGTCCAAAGAACAACAAAGCTCTACAATAAGATGCCCGTGCTTTCTTCGACAATAAGATGCCCAGTGAAGCAGTTCAGTGGCTAAAACAAATACATCTATGACGGTCTAAAACACACATATCTTGGGATAATAGGAGTAAACTGTACCAGGTGACTTTATAGCATAATTGCATTGCCTTCATTTTGCACATTTAATTGTTTTTGGACAAAACTTGCTTCCTTTTTTAATTAAACAAGACCACAGATTTACATGTCGACAACAGAATCTAATCATCAAGGTAAAGCTAACCAAACCGTATGAAGATTAGCATATACAAATTCACAGGCAAACATCACAAACCCACCCTCCGTTTCAAACTAGCAAAAGCACGGACGCAATCATGGACGACGAAAACTGGTACTAGCAGAAACGTAGGGGACACTTTCTAAAGAAGGGGAGCCAAAAGAGGTAGGAACATAAAATTATGCAAGAAAAAAAAGGTTGGATGTGTGGAGATACGATAGGTGCGTGGCTTTTCAAGCAATTAGTAACTGATAATGACCACATTAAGTGCCAGAAAACTCGAGAGTAGGCAGGAAGGTCAACAGCTATGGGTGCCTCCTCAGCTCCCGCTCCCACCTCCCCACCTCCACTACCGGGTTCAGCAGCTTTGCCGAGTGCCGGTGGCACTCGACAAAGCACGAGAAACACTCGGCAAAGTCTTTGCCGAGTGCCACCCACGGCATATCTCACACGCCATAGTTTCTGACGGCAAAAAAATCTTTGCCGAGAGCTTTTTTTCGAGCACTCGGCAAAGTCTTTGCCGAGTGCCTAAACGACTCTCGGCAAACAAAGGAGAGTGGACGGCGAGAACACGGTGACGGCGTCGTTTGCCGAGTGCCAGGACGGAATGGCACTCGGCAAAGCTTTAACCTTTGCCGAGTGTCATGGTGAAGACACTCGGCACAGATTTAACCTTTGCCGAGTGTCATGGTGAAGACACTTGGCAAAGATTTAATCTGTGCCGAGTGTCATGGTAAATACACTCGGCATAGTACGTTCCCAGAATGCCCTGGAACGTTACTTTGCCGAATGTTTTTACCATGACACTCGGTAAACTAACAACACTCGGCATAGCACGCCCGAATGCCCGAAGCGTTACTTTGCCGAGTGTTTTTACCATGACACTCGGCAAAGCATCCCTTTGCCGAGTGTTACACTCGGCAAAGTAGCCCAGAATGCCCAGAATTTTAATTGTTTATTGCACCCCACTCAAACAAGTCACAATATACCACAGTATATCAACAATATATCACATATAGTCATTCACAATCATTCACCAAGTAGAACCACAATATATCATCCACAAGTATATCAAACAAGTCACAAAGTATCACATAAACATAAACCAAGTATCAATCACAATATTCACATAAACATCAACCACAAGTATCATCCACAAAGCACGTCACCCCGACTGATGTGGTGGGTCATGAGGCAAGTTATTCAAGCCGCCGATTGATTCTGCACAAAGGAGAAGAGATTGCATGTGTGAGACAAGATTTAAGGTATGAACATACAAACTTAAACATTCATACTCCACTAGAAACTCACAGGAGTAGTTGCGGGAGGAGGTGGAGGAATAGCTCGGTGGCGAGAGGTTGACCCATCCTCTCGCCAAGACTTTGCATCCACTGAAACATCTGCGTCATCCTCTCGCTCGGCCTCATTCCTCTGCCGATCGGCCTCCATCCTCGCCGCCATCTCCTCCCGTAGCCTCTTCTCTTCTTCCACTGGGCCTACAATATTTCACCCCAATGTTACAATGGAAAGCAAAGGTATGTAAAAATTAATGAACATTTAATAAAACAGAAATAACTGGAGTGCCTCCATCCGGAGTGTGCGGTGTCCGCCGTGGGCGTATGGTCGGGCTTGAGCTCGTGCTCCTTGCTCGAATCTGGGTGAGAGTGGGAGTAGTGGCCGTGTCGAGTGTCTTGTCGCCAATCCAGATCGCCCATGCTTCTTGCCTCCTCCCACCCTCATGACGACTTCTCCATCAAGGTCCCGGGTGCTCGGATCGTACTCGCCCATGGACCGCCCTTGCCATCGATGTGTACTCACCGAGGCGGTGTGGACGGTCGCATTGCTGACACCGAGGGCGGGTCCTCCGGTTGTAGTCGACGTCGGACGTCGCTTGCCCTTGTGGGCCAAAGCCCATGCCTTGAGCTGGGAGCAAGGTGGCCACCATGTGACAACGATCGCAAAAAAAAAGCAAGACGACGGCGGGCGGGCGGGCGGCGCGCGAGCGGCGCGGCGCGGGCGGGGGGCAGCGGCGGCGGGAAAAACTTAATTTCTTGCGTGTGTGTGGCGTGGCGCGGGGACGGGAAGTTTTGTTTTCTCTTGTTTGCCGAGTGCCCCGATCCGCACTCGGCAAACTTTTCTTTGCCGAGTGCCCTTGATCCGCACTCGGCAAAGCTTTCTTTGCCGAGTGTCGCCCACAAGGCACTCGGCAAAATTTTTTAAAAATTTTGTCTCCTCTTTTCCATAACATGTTTTACAAATTTTTCAAATGTATTTTGAAAATGCCATGTCAAATTCACTCAACAATGCATATTCGATGCTTCTACGAATATTAGACCATTATTTCATGCGATTATAGCTCAAATTCAATTTATATCAATTAAAATTCTATAATTGCAGTTTAAAAATTAAAATTATCAAAAATTTCACATGAATTACCAAAATTCACATGAAATAATCTCGTTGTCTATTGCCTATACAAAAGTTTTGTAGTCAAACCACAATTCAACCGTCACTTTGACTCCAAATCTTACTGGATCCTTCTCAACTCTACGCTTCTTCTTGTAAAAGCTTGGTTTGTAAGCATCAGACGTGACAACTTATGCGAAATCTTTTCAATTTTTACCACAGCCTCACGTATGATATCATGACATCTTGACAAATCTCATGATTTTCAAACTTCGTTTGCTTTTTTAAAATTTTAAAATCATTCGGCCACACGTTCGTGTTCGTGTTTCTGAACAAGATGTTTGAAATTCCTTTTCATTTCACTGTAAGGCATCAAACCGGTGAATAACATGAATATCATTTTTCTACTCATTTTTCCTATTATTTGAATCACTTGCGGTTCAAATTTGACTTGATAGAAAAATTGCTTAAAATACAATTAATTGATTAAATATAGCAAACATATACAAAAATATACCAAATTTTAACATGGAGTACCATATGTTGTATGTGGAGAGTAAAAAAAGTTTGAAGGGTAGGAAAGGAAAATGTTTTATTTATTTGCCGAGTGCCGCAAAAAAAAAACACTCGGCAAAGAGATCTTTGCCGAGTGTCAGCTCCAGACTCTCGGCAAAGTTCTAACGGCGGCGGCTGACCTCCAATGGACGGCGGTTGGTGACGAGTGTTTTCCCGTCAGCACTCGGCAAAGAGCTTACTTTGCCGAGTGTCTAATAGACAACACTCGGCAAAGATCTTACTTTGCCGAGTGCTTTATTTTGCCGAGTGCAATATACCGGGCACTCGGCAAAGTTATTGTTTGCCGAGTGCCCGATAGATTGCACTCGGCAAACTTGAAGGCACTCGGCAAAGTACGGGTTTCCGGTAGTGCTCCCAGCGCCGACCCCTTCCAGAGCCTCGCGCCGGCGTCCATTCCGGCCCCGGCGGCCACCTCCAAGGCCGCGGCTCCGCCCTGCCCGGCCTCTCCTTCCCCGCAGCGCTGGTTTCCCCTCCTTCTCCACCTATCCTATCGGGTCGTTCTAAGGCGCAGCGTTGGGGAGATTCCAGTCCGGCTTCACCGCGCTCTGACTCCTCCCCTCCGGAGTCCTACCGCGACGCGTTGCTGTCTGCGTCGACCTCTCCTCCCAAGGCCCCGCAAGCGGTCCAAGACTCCCCCTGCGATGATGCTGGTGGATGGAAGATCGCTGAAGATCGCCGGTCTCGCCGGAGACGGCTTCGCCCGCCGCGGCACCCTCGTCGCCCAGTCCCTAGGGACTTGCGTGGAAGTGCTTCAACCGCATGGTGGCTCCCACCGCGCTTCCATGTGCCACCGCCCGACGCACGCTTTGCGCCGGGAACTAGGGCACCACTCGCCGTCGTGCGCCGCGGCGGCGCTCGCGCGCCCTAGGCCTCCTCGGCCTCGGCAGCCGCTGGTCCGGCGCCGGTTTTCAAAGACCCCTCCCGTGGTGTCGGCCCCTATGGAGACCCCTGGGGCTGCTGATGTTGGCGGTTCTTCCGGTGCTAGCAGGCGAAGGGTGCGCCGTCGTCGGCTCCGGCGGAGGCGTGCTGGCCGCGGGGGTGTTCAAGGTTCCATCGCCCCATGCTCTGCCGACTCTGGTGATAGTGATGCTGGGCCTTTTCGTGAAGCCTCCAACGTTGCCTTGGGGCCAAGTGCCGTCATTACCCCCGATCATAGGCTGCAGCGGGTGCTCGTCCGGTCTTCTGGCCTATCAAGCAGGGAGGACGATCTTCGTCGTGCTCTCATCGTCTCCATCGTTGGGGATTGCTCGGTCGTCTCTGTGGAGCTTGTCTCGGCGCAGCTTGGCCAGAGGTTCAACTTTGCGGAGGACTCATTGGTGCTACACCGCATCTCGCCGGCAGAATTCCTGCTTCTTCTGCCGGATGAGAGTGTTGCTGCTCGTATCTTCAATGGCGGTCAGCCCTTCGTCTCTCTCTCCGTCCGCCCGCACATCATGCGCCGTCCTGTTTTCCGCTCCATCGTACTTCTGCGCTTGTGCCGTGGATGTGGATATAAGCGGCATTCCCGCACACGCTGGGGCTTGGAAACCGCGAGCTCCTTCGGATGAGTCGTGCGTTGTTCGTGAAGTTCATCCGTCTCACGGCGATCGACGTGATATCTTCCGCCGCGCGTGTGTACGGCCGAGCTCATCCTCCTCCATGGACTCGCTCATTGAGGAGCCACTTCCGTCGTCGGTGGCGGTGGAACCGCTGGCCGCGGCGCACCTCTCCTACCCCATTGTGATTAAGACTTGGTGCTTGCTTTGCCGCCGACGGTGAAACTCCTCCCCGCCTCCCGATGCTAATGACCGGGTCGAAGGAGATGGCGTCGTCGGCAGACCTTCGGCGGACCAACGCAGCAGGCTCCGGTGATTGTTTTGCCATCGAACGGCGGTGGTCCTCGGGCTCCGGTGCACACTCGCCTGGGTCCCCGCCCTTCTGCTGGTGGACGCGTGGCGGGCGTGGCTGGACGCGTGGCGGGCGAGGCCAAGGCCGCGGCTGGGGTTGCGTGCGCTGTTCCTGACTCGGCTTCCCAGGCGGCGCCGTTCTCACGCGGCGGTTCGGATGGTGTAATCTCCATTCATGGCGCGTCGGCCTCCTTGGCATCCCAGGCGTCGGCCTCTCTCTGCGCGCCGGATGTTGGCCTGGCTGGACCGTCCTTGTTTGGGCCTGCTGTTAGGCCTATTGTTGCCCCGACGATTGTCCTACCTCGGCCTGTTGATGGGCCCATTCCCAAGGATGGTGAAGCTGCTGCATCTGTTTCGGGCCCAGCTGCTGGGGTGGATGTCCCTGACCGGGAAGCTCCTGCTGCTGTGTGTGGTTCTGGGGCGATTTCTGCTCCCCAGCCACCGACGTTCCCTGTTCGGTCCCCCAGCTGTTTCCTCAAGAAATACTCAAGACGGCGTTGGAGGAGCAAGCTGCCCTCTCCTCCTTCTTCCCCGGCGTTGCGGGTTCCGTCCCCGCCCTCTGCGCACGCTCCCTCGCCCCGGCGCGCGGGGAGGCGGTTCATCGACAAGATTTCCATGAAGACGTCCAGGCTCCTCACCACTCCTCCCGCCTCGAGGGCCAGGGCGAGGACCTGCCCACTTGGGGCTCCTCCTCGCCGCAGTCGTCGACTTGCTGGTGCTGGGGTTGAAGTCCCGGTGGTGGCTGCTCCTTCCCGTTCAAGGAGGCGTCTCCTGAAGTGTTTGGACCTCATCGGTGAGCGGGAAGGCTTCGACCAGGAGGCTCTGGACGGGTACGCCAAGCTCTTTGCCCAACCCTTGTTTGCTTCCAATGTGCAAGCGCTTGCTGCTCTGTTCGGTTGTGCCCCTGCTACCTTTGTTGAGGAGGAGCCTGTTGCTTCCTGACTTCCTCGCTCTGAGTTTGGTCGTGTTCCTCTTTTGGTTTTTATGAATCCATCCAAGATCCTTTCATGGAATGTTCGAGGGCTGAATTTCGGGCTCGTCAAGATTCAGTTAAAGACTCGCCGTGGACAAAAGCGAGTTGACATTGTGCGTATCCAGAGACAAAAATGGCCGAGGTCTCACAAAGAAACCATTCTATCTATGTTGGGGTCGATTTTGATAATTTTGTTGAAGTGTCTTGGTTGGTTCCAGTGGGGTTTGCTCATTGCTTGGAGGCATTGGCTTGGGCCTACTGGATCTGTCGAATCGATAATTTCGTGCTTCGCTCAACTCTCCCAATTGGTGGTCACACTGGTGGCTTACTTGTGTTTATGGTCCCCAAGGTAATGATAATAAAATCCAGTTCCTGCAAGAGTTGAGATCTGTCCGTGCTGCCTGTTCAGGTCCTTGGGTAGTTCTTGGGGACTTTAATCTCATTGTTAGAGATGAGGACAAAAATAATAATAATCTCAACCGGGCGATGATGGGGCGTTTTCGGCGTCTGATTAATGATCTGGCCCTGAAGGAGATTCCTCTTCATGGTCGCAAATACACTTGGTCCAACCAGCAGGATGCTCCGGTTTTGGTCAAGCTTGACAGGGTCCTGTGCTCGGTTGATTGGGAGCACTTATTCCCGAATTGCCTTTTGCAGAGTGCTGCTACAGATGACTCGGATCACTGTCCCCTTATTCTGGGATTAACTGACAATAAGCATGGAAAGAGGAGATTCCACTTTGAGTCCTTTTGGCCAAAGGTTGATGGCTTCCTAGAGGCAGTTGAGGAGGCCTGGAATTCTGTTACGGCCTCTTCCTGTCCCTTCGACACGCTGTCCCGCAAGCTTAAGGCCACATCAAAGAAATTGCAGAGCTGGAGTCACAGGTCGGTTGGTCATGTCAATTCTCAGCTTGCACTGGCCAGGGAGTTTTTACATCAATTTGAGATTGCTCAGGACAGCCGATTGCTCTCTCCTGCGGAGGATAGGCTGAGATTGCACCTTAAGAAGCAGTGTCTCGCCTTGGCCTCTCTTCAGCGGACCATTGCTAGGAGTCGATCAAGGATTAATTGGCTTAGCGAGGAGATGCCAACATCGCATTGTTCCAGTCTCGGGCTCGTCACCGCAAGAGGAAGAATTTTATTGCTATGCTCTCTTCGATGACCAGTGCTCACTAGTCATGTTGACAAGGCGGCGGTGTTGTATGATTTTTATAATGACTCTTTGGGTTCCCATATGCACAGGATCGCACTATTAATCTGGATGAGTTGGACATCCTCCCATGATCTTGCTGCATTGGACGCCCCTTTTCGAGGATGAAGTTTGGAATTCAATCGCCAATCGCCACTGGATAAAGCCCTGTGTCCTGATGGGTTTACAGGCGCTTTACAGGTATGTCGCCGATTATAAAAGTGGATTTTATGGTGCTTTTTTACTGTTTGGGGAAGGAAATTAGCCAACCTGGGGCTGTTAAATTTAGCATTCATTACTCTCCTACCTAAGAAGGAGGATGCTTTCTCGCCAAGGATTTTCGACCCATAAGTCTTGTGCACAGCTTTGCTAAGTTGGTCACAAAATCCTTGCTAATAGGTTGGCGGTCGCCTTGATGAGTTGGTTTCTCGCAATCAAAGTGCATTCATCAAAGGTCGTTTTATTCAGACAATTTCATGTTGGTTCAAGAACCGCCTGCTTCCTTCATCGAGAAAAGCACCTAGGATTCTTTTAAATCGACATTTCTAAGGCCTTTCATTCAGTTTCTGGCCTTTCCTTCTTGAGGTGCTGAAAAATTGGGATTTGGACAGTTGTGGTGTGACATTCTTTGTGGGCTCCTCTCAACTTCTTCAACAAAGATCTCGCTAAATGGGACCCTGGTGAAACTATCTTGCATCACCGGGATGCGTCAAGGAGACCCGCTATCACCAATGCTCTTCATTCTTGTTATGGACACCCTTTCCCATATGGTCTCCAAGGCGCATGAGAGGGTTTTTTGCAACCTCTCTCGGCTAGGTCCTTGCAACATCGGATTTTCTCACGCCGATGATGTGGTTATTTTCTCAGCCTTCGCTAATGACATGGACCTTAGCCTTGATATGTTGCAGCTCTTTGGGGAAGCCTCGGGTGAAGACTAACTCACTGAAAAGCAATGTTTTCCCTATTCATTGCTCTGAGTCGACATTGCAGCGATTCGTAATCACCTACCCCGTGAGGTGCTTGAGTTCCCTGTAAGTACCTCGGATTGCCTCTCTCCTCTCGGTTATCAAAGGATCAAATTCAACCTTTTGTGGACCGGATTGCCGATCGCCTTCCGGTTGGAAAGTCGACCGCTCACTAAGGCCGGAAGGAGGGTGCTGGTTCAGTTTGTGCTCACTTCGATGCTCATTTATTTGGCCATGGCGGTTGATCTTCCTTCTTGGGCAATCAAGGCCGTGGACAAGATTAGGAAGGGTTTTCTTTGGCATGGCAGAAAAGATGCAAAGGGTGGTCACTGTTTGGTTGCTTGGGTAAAAACTTGTCGCCCTCTGGAGTTGGGAGGTTTAGGTATTTCTGATCTACAGAAGACCAATTGGGCATTGCGAATGCGGTGGGCGTGGCTACAAAAATCTGAACCCAATAAACCTTGGTCTGTTTTTCCCATCCAAATCCATCCTTGTGCACAAGCTTTCTTCTCCATTGCAGTGGTTCTTTGAGGTTGGGGATGGAGCTCGAGTTCTTTTTGGACAGATAGATGGCTTCATGGGCGCTGGATTTTGGACTTGGCGCCACAACTTCTCGCTCTAGTGTCCAAAAGGAGAGCTATGAAACGCACTGTTCTTGAAGCGCTGATTGACCAAACCTGGATTTCTGATTTTCAAGGGGCCCTTTCTGTGGGAGTTCTGGTAGAATTCCTCGAGCTTTGGGATTTACTCTCTGGAGTGATTCTTCAGCCAGGTGTGGCGGACACATATGTTTGGCGCTTCTCAAACTCTGGTGTGTATTCGGCTAAGTCTGCCTATAGAGAGCTGTTCCAAGGTGCCATTCTTTTTGGTCCTTGGGAAAGGATTTGGAAGTCTTGGGCGCCGGGCAAATGCCGTTTCTTCATGTGGTTGGTGGCCCTTAACAAGTGCTGGACTGCAGACATGCTCGAGAAGAGAGGCTTGCCTCATCCTGCTCGTTGTCCCTCTCGTGATCGTGCACCGAAACAATAAATCACTTGCTGGTCGGCCGCTCCTTTGCCCGCGTTTTCGGTTTTCACCGCTGCGTTCAGTTGGCCTTCAACTCTTGTCACCGCAGCCTCTGGATCTTTCTTTTGATGGATGGTGGTCGATGGTGAGTTCCAGAGGCGATGGGGAGGTGAAGAAGGGCCTCAACTCGGTAATCATTTTGGGGCTTGGTCTCTCTGGAAGCATCGGAATCAATGTGTCTTTGAGGAGCGCCACCGGTTGTGGCCGTGGTCTTGGCTCGAGCAAGGGAGGAGCTGAAGATGTGGAGCTTAGCAGGGCACGGGGATTTCCTTCTGGTTGCTCCTACGCTTGAGCGAGATAGTCCTAGTCTAGTTTTTTTTGGTTTGGCTCTTTTGGTTCGGAGTGCATGTGCCTTCTGGGCTCATGTTTTTGTAAGTTTGTTTTGTTTGTTTTGGGTTTCTTTAACCCTGGTTCCGCTTCTTCTTAATATAATGATACGCAGCTCTCCTGCGTGTTCGAGAAAAAAAAAGGAAGGTCAACAGCTGGTTGCATGGTCCCCAAGAGGATACGGATTAGGGAAGGTGGCCTACAAAAAGCAACATAATTGTATGTTTACTTAATCTTATCATCCTATTTGTTCAACACACAAAATTTGTTGCTTTTATCTGATCTGGATGTCTCAACTTTAGTAGTGCAAAGAAGATAGTTTGCCAAAAAAAAAAGTGCGAAGAAGGGGGGAAAGATACCATATTTCTCCACTCTTGGGAACAATCTCATACCAAAGGGCTGTCATAATTCCAGAATTAGCTGCAGTCTAAGTACTACTCAAAAATAGAACTCCAACGATATTGCTTAGTGCTACTCTCACATGTTTTCACATATTACTATCTACAGACTACAGGCATCCTCATGAAGTAATTATCAGCCAATCATTTGCTCGTGATAGTATGAGAAAAATCAAATAGCTGTCCATGGTCACTCCGAAGTCATATCCCCCAAAACAACTCGGTCGCGCAGTATCTAAAATACCTGAAAGGTACGAGTGAACTGCACAAACTCTACTGCCCTCTTCTGATTCCTATTCGGGCAGTTGACTAATGTATTAGATTATCTTAGCTAGTGAGTTTCTGAACGTTTCAAAGATAACCCCAAGACAGAAATACCGTCCATTGTCAGACAAGAAGTCGCATAATGTGCCTATACTAGGCTACAACCCATCCCTCCGAGTGTAAAGTGCACCAGGTCGACTTGTCCACCTGGAAACCACTCATAGATAAACTTTATCAGTGGAAATCCCAGTCCTGTTCAATTATGGGCACATACTCTTCTACTAATTCACGGCAAGTCCGCATCAAACACAATGCACCCGCATGGCCTTCGAGAGTTTCTTAGGCAAGCTAAGAGAGAGAAAAAATACTGAACAATAGTCAGAAATATAAAACAAAACTTCATTATAATCAGCATGTCACAAGCAAACACTAGTATGCCATTTTCTTGTGTGATCTGCATCAGTTCACAAGAATAGCAGCTAAATGATTCATAACGAAAAACACTAGACTTGATCTGATACCATGTTATAAATAACGTTTGTATTTATCATAAGGTCAATGTGCCAATACACACATATATACATACACACACATATATATAGGAAAAATACATTTTACTCCCGGGTGTAATTACTCATACCTCTAATATACTACATAAACAAACTTGAAGTAGTCTTTTATCAATTTAGGTATACTTGTATACTAATTATAAGATACTTCAATGTGAACCACACGAAAAAAAATTGCAGAGGAGTCCATAGTTTTTAACATATTTTATAAATACCTTCATATACGCATATAAAAAGAAGTATGTCTAAAAAATATACATACCACCTCTAAAAATTGCATATTCCATCTAGATGGTCTAAAATACTCGTATACTACACGTATATACCATTCATTACGCGAGATACTCCATATGTTGTGAGAGTAATTACACCTGAGAGTAGAAAAGAGACTTTTTACACTTGAGAGTAATTACACCTGAGAGTAGAAAAGAGGCTTTTTATACACACACAATAGAGAAAATACACGCTAATAGTACACATCTAACAACAATCATTGTTTAGGGAATCACTAAAACGGCCAAACCTCCTAGCAGTACATCCAGCACATTGCCTCCTTCACAATCAACCAGTGGCGCCCTTACCTATGTATTTAATCTGCCAGTTCTCATGATGATCTTTTTTATGACTACCCCATACATCTCAAGCATCAAAGAGAAAAAAGGAAACTACCGACCAGTACAAAATGTGCAAAAGATTAGAATGTTCATTGATTGATCTGGAAAAGATTTAAGATGTACGGAGAATCTCATGAAATAGATTTCTTGTTCTCAAAAGGGAGCCTATGTTGCAGCATATCTGGCACAGTTCCTTTTTTTACACACCTCCTTTTACATATCCAACAAATCTCTTTGAAATTTAATTGATTCATAAATCTTGAGGGGCATGGATGTACACCATACAAAGTGACCTTGAAACAAGACACATACAAGAACAAAGAAAAAACATCAAGTTCATGTACAAGGACATATACATATATGCTACAAAGAGAAGCATATACTCTACCATGTACATGATGGAGTAGGCAGGAACTCAAGAATACAGTTCTGGGCAGAACTAACAAGAGCTAAAGCAATAAAGGAAAAATATAGCAGAATAACAAGCAGAAACTCGTAAACTTGTCCAAACTGCAACTATATGACTCAATACTAGCATCTGTACATGATGGAACTGAACTTCGCAAGCTCAAAAAACTGATAACCCTGTCCCCATATAGTTGGAAAATATACAGCAGTGAGCACTGTAGAACCTTCTGGGCTTAGATGGCTCCGAAAGTCCTGCCTTCCTGAAAATTCCACAGAAGATGTTATTGAGTTGCATGCACCTGTTAGTTCACCCAAAAGGTTAAACTGATGAGGAAAGGCAGACAATTCACTTATACTTCAACACTCCCCTCGTGTAAACCCCATCAAGTCTAAGACGTAGAATAGAAGTGGGCTGTAATTATTTTTTAATTACGCCAACTAATCTTGAACTCAAAGCCTCTTGACCCTGATACCGTATTAAGTTACATGCACCAAATAGTTCACCCAAAAATCTAACCTGATAAGGAAAGATGGACAATTCACTTATACTTCAATAGATGCAACCATAAACCTTGAGTGAAGGTGGATCCAGAACTGGGGGTACACGTCGAGTATGGAAAGCCAGGCTGTTGTTACACCTGCTGTGCTCCGCAATACCGTTGCGCCTGCGCTGCCCTCCAATGGACCCAACACTACGGGAGTGCCTTAGCTCTTTGAATTCTAGGGCTTCACCCCTGGCTCCCCTGAGGTCCATTGATCCCTCTGGTTCCGCTCCTCTGACATAAGCTTCTCATCCCAGACCAAGCCTGATGAACCAGACCTCCTAAACGTATGTGATGATCTCGGCAGCCCGGCCATCAATTAAATAAACCAAAGCATCCCTTTATCTCCTTAAACTAGAGGTGCTACACGACGTTTTCGGCTCTTGTGCATGTAAGAGCTAGTAAAGGATTTGCCCAAAAGTATCTGGCCATGTCAACCATTGTGTTAGCGTAAGCATGGGCAAGAAGAAGTAGGAGGAAGACAAGGTAGAATTGGCGAAGACAGGAATTTAGAATTCAGCAAGTTGTCTACAATCTTCGATATCTCTCTTGCCTCCCTTACTTCTCTTAAGTACTCTCCTATTACAGCCATTCTGGGCCGGTTACAAATGAGTTGGGCCGGCGCTCGCGAATGGGCCTGGGCGCACGACCAACTTCAGCTTCTGCACTTGCGTCTTCTTCAGTGGGCGATGTTGTCGGATCAGGAACAGTACTAACATTCCCTCCCCCATGAGAACCGGCATGACCCCATGCCGGAGCGCGGGGAAACTGCTGACGAAGCTGCTCATAGGGCTCCTAGGTAGCGAGCGAAGCATGCATCAACGACCATTTGATCAACACTTGCTCCACCGGGTGATCGCCAGACGTCCAGCGGCGCTGCAAGACCTGCTCAGGTACCTAAAACTCGACATCAGGAGAAGGCAAGAATTCTGTTATCGGTGCTGCGCCGTGTGACTTCTTGAGCTGTGACACATGGAAGGCGGGATGCACAGCTGAAGAAGGGGGCAGAGCCAACTTATAAGCCACAGCACCAACACGGTCAACAATCCTGAATGGACCAAAGAATCTGAATGCGAGTTTCTGATGGGAGCGCCGAGCAACTGAAGTCTGTGCATAGGGCTGTAATTTCAGAAAGACCCAATCGCCGATCTGAAATCGTCGTTCAGTACGGTGTTTATCCGATTGACGCTTCATACGCTCTTGAGCTCTGAGAAGGTGTTGCCTGACCAAGTCCTGCATCAAAGAACGTTCGGAAAGCCATTCATTCAGGTCTGGAATAGCAGCGCCCACAAGGTCTGGAGACAGCCCAAAGTGCCGAGGTGAGTAGCCATGCAACACTTCAAACGGTGTGCGACCGAGAGCTGAATGGAAACTGGAGTTATACCAAAACTGAGTAAGAGAGAGCCATTGCTTCCACTTAGTTGGACATGCATGAACAAAGCAACGTAGATATGTCTCAAGACATTGATTCAGGCGCTCTGTCTGACCATCCGTCTGTGGATGATAAGCTGTGCTCATCCTAAGCTCTGTCCCAGCAAGTTTGAACAACTGTTTCCAAAAGGCACTAGTGAAAATGCGGTCTCTGTCAGAAATGATGGCAGTGGGCATGCCATGAAGGCGATACACATGATCCATAAACAGCCGAGCTACTGTATTTGCTGAAAAGGGGTGTTGCAATGGCAGGAAGTGACTGAATTTGGTGAATTTGTCAATAACCACCAAAATAGCATTGGTTGATCCAGAGGATGGCAAGCCTTCAACAAAATCCATAGAAATGATGTCCCAAGCAGAAGAAGGAACTGGTAATGGCTGAAGGAGTCCAGGGTATTTGTTTCTGTCAGGCTTAGCTTGTTTACATATAGCACAGGAATGAACCATGGACCAAATATCAGATCGCATTGTGGGCCAATAGAAAAGCTGTTTTACTCTATGGTAAGTAGCTGGAGCTCCATAATGTCCCCCCAAGGCACTGGAATGCAATGCTGCAAACACTCTACAGTGGAGATCTGTGTTATTGCTTAACCAAATCTTACCATTATACCTGATAATGCCATTAACTAAAGAGTAGTGAGGGTCAACCACAGAACTGACTGAGAGCTGAGACAAGAGATGTTGTGCTGTTGGATCAGACACATAACCTTGCTGAATGTCATGGAGCCACTGTGGTTGCACAGAAGTCATTGCCAACAGCTGATCAGAAGCTATACAACGAGAAAGGGCATCGGTAGCAGTGTTGTCAACTCCTTTTTATATATTACCTTGTACTGTAGCCCCAATAATTTGGTGAACACCTTCTGTTGCCAAGGTGTGTGCAGCCTCTGTTCATTGAGGTGGATCAGACTCTTTTGATCAGTATGGATGTAAAATTCTCCCTGCAATAAATAATGTCTCCATTGCTCCACAGCTACTAAAATAGCTAAGTATTCTTTCTCATAAGTTGATAGCCCTTGATTCCTTGGTCCTAAGGGCTTGCTGATGTAAGCCAAAGGATGTTCATTTTGTAAAAGAACTGCACCCACTCCAGTAGCACAAGCATCAGCCTCAATGTGAAATGGAAGAGTAAAATCAGGGAGAGCAAGGCAAGGAGAGGAACTGAGAGCTTGCTTCAGATGCTGGAAAGCCTGATCATGAACATCAGTCCACAGGAAAGGAGTATCCTTGCACAACAATTCAGTTAGTGGCTTTGCAATAATGCCAAAGTGCCTGACAAACTTCCTATAGTAGCCAGCTAAACCCAGGAAGCCTCTAACATCTTTCACACATCTGGGTGTTGGCCAATTTTGAATTGCCGCCACCTTAGTGGGATCAGTAGAGAGTCCAGCACCACTAACAATATGGCCTAAATAGGCAATTGATCTCTGGGCAAACTTGCATTTGGAGAACTTTAACTGCCACTACTTGTGAGACAGCCGGCATTGAAACACCTGGGACAGATGAGAGAGATGATTGTCGAAAGTTTTGCTGTAGACCAAAATATCATCAAAGAAGACTAGAACAAACTTCCTAAGACCAGGTGCTAATGTTGTGTTCATGGCACCTTGAAATGTTCCAGGAGCTCCTGTCAACCCAAAAGCCATTACCCTGAACTCATAGTGTCCCAAGTGTGTCTGAAAAGCAGTCTTGTGTTCTTCTCCTGGTTGAAGCAGTATCTGGTGGAAGCCAGCTCGAAGGTCCAAGGTAGAGAACCACTGTGACTGTGCTAACTCATCCATCAACTGATCAAAAATTGGAACAGGGAACTTGGATTTAAGAGTTATAGCATTTAGCTGCCTGAAATCCACACAAAAACGATACCCTCCATCCTTTTTGGGGACCAGCAGGATAGGAGAAGAAAAGAGACTAGCACTAGGTTGTATGATGCCCTGCTGGAGCATATCTTGAACTTGGCGTTCAAGCTCATCTTTCAGTTTGGGTGGGTATCTGTAAGGCCTGATGGCAATGGGCTTGGAGCCAGGAATCAATGGAATTGCATGATTACAGGCTCTAGGCAGTGGTAAGCTTGTAGGTGGGTCAAAAAGGTGAGCAAAAGAGTGTAACAAGGGGTGAAGTTCATCAGGTATGTTAGACAAATCCAAAGAAGATGTGTCTGAAGTAGCATAAGAAATCTGCAACAATAAGTTATGAGAAGCTACAGGATGTAACCCTTGTAAAGTTGCATGAGATCCTTCATAAGGAATGTGGAGCCATTTCTGAGCCCAATGGACTTGCATAGGACTGTATTTCTCCAACCAGTCCATGCCAATAATCAAATCATAATGAGTTAAGGACAATATCTTGAAGTCTGACACAAATGTGCAACTGTCAACACTCCACTTCAAGTTATGCAGAATACCTGGACTAACAAGAACACCACCACCAGCCACATGTACTGAAGTAGGTTGAGAGATAAGTGTCTGAGAGCTCAACCGCCTAAGCACAAAAGTACTGACAAATGAGGAAGAACTACCAGAATCCACAAGTGTAGTAATAGGAATGCCTTCCAATGTGCCATAAAACTGAATAGTACGCGGAGCAGGAGCACCAGAGACAGCTGCTTTGGAAACAGCTAAAAAGAGTTGATCAGAAGCAGAACCTGAAGGAGAATCCAAGGGTGGTGTTGACTCCTCAAGAGATGAAGACTCCCAAAGGTCATGGACAGCATGTAAGACCTCAGGAGCACATTTGTGGTCTTTAGTCCACTTTGCAGAACATTTGTAGCAGAGTCCCATAGCACGACGGTAAGCTTTCAGAGCTGCCAGTTTAGAATCCATAGCGGCATTGCTTGAGGAAGAATCATGAGCTCTAGAAACAGGCCAGGGCCTGTCAGTCTTGGGTGGTAGGGGAAGGGGCAGTGGTGACTTCAACAGGGGCTTAGCCACTGAAGCCAATGGAACTCGAGGAGGATCACGAACACCCCCAGCTTCTTCCTGCAATAAGGCCAGAGTACAAGCAGCATCCAAATTCTTTGGTCTTTGAACAAGAATAATAGAATGGATGTCGGCACGCAACCCATCTATGAACCTAGTAGTGAAATAGACGGGATCAATGCCTTCTGCATAAGCAGTTAGCTGATCCACCAACTCTGTGAAACGTGTGACATAATCAGATACAGTGGTGGTTTGTTTCATATGGAAAAGTTGACGGATCAAAAGCTCATGCTGATCGCGATCAAAGCGATCACTAAGCAAGCAACAAAACTGCTCCCACGACGCCTGCGCAAGGTGTGGCTCGACAGATTGCAGCCAACACGCCGCGGAACCCTCCAAGTGCATCTCAGCCACACGAACCCACATGTGGGGATCAACCTCATACATCTCAAAATACTTCTCACACCGGGAACACCACAAACGTGGATTGTCGCCGTCGAACTTAGGAAATTGCAACTTCGGCAGGCGACCCGTGGAAGGTGGGTGGTGTACTGGAGGTGGAGGACGTGGTTGTGGAAGTAAACGAGGAGCAGCTAATGGATTGGAACCAGTGTTCATACCAATGTCCGGGACGGAAGACTGAGTCAGAGATGACCCGAGCCCACCATCCCGTGGCGAGGTTGCAACGCCGTGCCCCTTGGGCCCATTGGTGGTGAGTCCGGCAGATAGGCGCGCGGCCACCGATACTGGAGACGAGAGAAGACCCGGGCGGTGCGACGTGGTGTCGAACACGGCGCGGTCCCAGTTCTTCACGACCTTCTGCACCTCGAGCTTCAGGTCGTCGACAACGCTCTCCAGCTCCAGACGCCATGTGCTGAGGTCCGCCGCAGCAGCCTCGAGAGCAGTCACACGTGTGTCACGCTCGTCGACGATGTGCGCGACATGGATCGACTCGAGATCGGAGAGGCGCTTGGAGACGACCGCTTCATGATCAGAGTGGGCGGCCTCCAGGGCGGCGAGGCGCTGCGTGACGTTGGTGGGAGTCGGAGCCGCACGCGACGACTCCAAGTCGGCGAGGCGGCGGTCGACGGCGACGTCGCGGTCCGCACGCTCGCGCTCCAGATCGGCGAAGCGCTTCTCCCAGCGGGCTTCGTGATCGTCGAAACGGCGACCAAATTCGTCGAGGACAAGCTTCAAATTGGGATCCATGGCGCCTAGCTGCCGTTGCCGGCGGGTGTAGTGGTGGTGATCGGCGACGGAAGCCGGGTCCAGTGTGGAATCAGAGGCTAAGGAAGGTGGGGATCGAGAAGAGCTCTGATACCAGTTTGTTAGCGTAAGCGTGGGCAAGAAGAAGAAGTAGGAGGAAGACAAGGTAGAATTGGCGAAGACAGGAATTTAGAATTCAGCAAGTTGTTTACAATCTTCGATATCTCTCTTGCCTCCCTTACTTCTCTTAAGTACTCTCCTATTACAGCCATTCTGGGCCAGTTACAAATGAGTTGGGCCGGCGCTCGCGAATGGGCCTGGGCGCACGACCAGCTTCAGCTTCTGCACTTGCGTCTTCTTCAGTGGGCGATGTTGTCGGATCGGGAACAGTACTAACACATTGTCAACCAACAGTATCAGTAAATTCTTACTCTTAAACCCTTGTGCTTGAATGGCCCAATCTTCTAACTTAAATTTACCGCTGTCCGCTGTTTTCATCGAGCGTGGCTGTCATTGCAGCCACCCACATTACCAGTTGTTCGAGACTTCTAGACAAGTAGTCATCATATCACCTCATGATCGAACCACTAGATGCCTTCACCAACGAATACAGCAAACCTCAACATATGCTTTCCTTTAACCATCTCCTTTTTTTTTCAGATATAGGACCTCGAGGCACGTGTAGTATTCTGCTACTGCTATCTAGCATCAGCACGATAAACCAATTTAGAGATTAATAATAAGGCGAGAAATCTAGATACCCTAACCAGTCTGCATCGATTCCTAACACGCAACAAGCTGAAACAAACAGCATTCTTTCTTGCCACACGTTCCAGTAGGAGAAAACAAGAAGCCTAGCCTCTCCCAGCCATATTCCTCCGCGACTGCGACATCCACTCATCACGGCGCAAACGTGCGAGCAGAACGCAAGCGCGACCCGTTTGGATCCAAGCTCTCTACAGTGCTGCAAAGGGCTGGGGTATGCAGTTGTAACCTTTGCAGAGGCGAGGAAGCAGGCGCGCGCGGCCGCCGGACGGCGATGCCCCCTCTATCCTCCTCGTGTCCACCTCCGCCACCGCCATCTCTCTCTCTTTCTCAGAATTCGTATAAAATTCAAGCGTGTATATTTATCTAGCTCTTACGAAACTTGAACTGTGTACATTCTGTTGATAAACTTCACGTCCAAACCTGATGTGAGCGGATGGTTAGATCAGTAAGTACTGAGATGAACAATACAGCACAGTTCAGGGTACTCTGCAATTCAGCAACCGCACAATGCGTTGCAAATCGGCCTTGATTCCTGTTCAGTACGCTCTAATTCGTCCCCAGATGGATATATTTGGCAGTTCAAAATACCTCATAAACAGCCGAAACACCCAACGTTAGTTAGCTGTTCAAGTGCATGGAACGCAATCACGCAAGCACACAACCCACAAGCAAACCAAGCAAGGATGTACCATAGGCAGATATCATGCTAAGTTCAGCTCAACGTCCAGATGAATTCGTAATCTCAGATTCTCAATGGACATTATTAAAAGGAAATAAAGGGTCAAAACTGTTTCCAGTTTAGCACCAAGTGCTGTTGGCATAATAAAAAAGTTCGGCTGTCGTTTATTGATTGCCACGGCAGCAGGCATGTCAGCAGCTCTACGTCTTCACGATTCACTCAGAATTTGTATACCATCTCTGGCGCGTATCCTAATTCTTTGAGAACGCCAGTGAGCTGCAGATTAAACCAAATTGGATCAATAAAACGACTAAAAGAATATACAAAAAGTATGAAGGGGTCAATGCAAATATAATGTACAATTTAGTGCTTTGGATAAAGGTTAGAAATCCCGGTACCGGGGGTTTACCGCCCGGCGGCCGGTAACGGTTACCGGCCGATAACCGGAAAACCCGGCAAAAAACCGGTTAAATTTTGAATCTAAAATTTTGAATTTGGGATGTTTCGGAACCGGTAACCACAACGGTTTCCGCCAAAAACCAGAGAAACCGCTAAAAAATCGAAAAACAAAACTAAACATTTTGAATTTGGAATGTTTTAAAGCATATTTAGCCTCATATAATACATAATCTAGCACAAAAAAAAGGCCTAAACTAACCTAGAAAGTGCATTATGCAATCACAAACTTAAATGTATATTTTGAAAAACTGGCCGGGTTTCGAAAACCCGGTACCCACCGGTAACCGGCGGTTACCGGCTAGTAACTGCCGGTTTTTGGAACCCTGCTTTAGATCAATGGAATGCTCCGTGGTTGGCTTTCTGATAGGTCTGTTAGATGGGCAAACTCAGCATGCAAAGGTCATTGCCTAGTTAAAAATTAGTATCTCGGAACAATTATCCAGTTATCCTACTTCTATCGCCTTCCTCCAATTAAGAAACATTGGATTATAAGGCTATTAACTTACAATCAGATGAAACATAAATAACTAAATAAATTCACAGTACCTCGCCCTGTGATCTATCCTTTGCCTTGTCTCCAGATATATGATTCATCATTCCTGGAGGACCACAAACCTGACCAAGCAAAAACCATGAAATGGACAAGATTTCTTATTAATCCAATTATAGCAATGAAGTTAATGATATCCATAAACGAAGATAATGTTGACAGAGATCAGAAGCAATCTAACAGAATCAAAATTATTAACTGATATTTAGTTAAAAACACACCATATTTAATACAACTCCAAGCAGAAATGTCAGAAAATACTCACAAGAATGAGAGAATCCTCCCCTGGACCTGGCAAACCTTTCAAAACCATGTCCTTTGATACGTAGCCAACGCCACCCCTCCAATCACTTGATGGTTTATCAACTGTATAAAATACCTGAGATTTTGCAAGGATGATGTTATGCTCTAAAATAACTTTACCCATGTCGCAATGGACTACGCCCAGTAATACCAACCTTGAAATTAGGATAGCTACTGGCAAGTCTATCTAATTCCCTTTTCAGCAAGATGTCGTCTGGCGACACATTGGCATAAATTAAGGAAACCTAGATGAGAATAATAAATAAACCATAAAAACATAAGATTAGAGTACACAAGGACAAACATTAATCCAACGATAGAAATATTGATGTTGTTTGTGAGAACTACACGAAAATAGAGACATCAATCTGCTCTGGCAGCATGCCTAATTGTGGTATAGTGGTATACAGTGTGAGAAACTTGTTCAAGTAAAACAATACTTTCTCAACAAGATGACGGCCGAAGCATCACAGGAATGCATGAAAGTCAATGTGAAGAAGCTTGCAAATTTGTGATGACAACTTACCTGAGTGTTGTCATCAGGGTTTTTGAGGATAGCCCTGACAACCTGCAGCATTGGTGTTATACCAGAACCACCAGCAATCTGGAAGCATATAAATAATCAAATAAACATTATTTAATGATTTGGTATGGTTAAGACGTTATGCCCTAATCGAACAAAGGAAATGAACCAGCATGCTCAAACGGGTTAAACTAAAGACATAAGTAAATATATAACATACTATTTTTTCAGCTTTGCCTTGTTGAAATAAATTGAAAAGAGTAGACTCTTGCTCAAGTTAACATTCTTCCTTACCATGCCAATTTGTCTTTTCATATTTGGGCTATATCTGAGCTTTTCAATGGGCCTAGAAAAAGAGGAAAGACTTCAATCACAGAGAGGCAATAGCATGTGGAGAAAGGTAAACAAATTTTCATTTCACTTTACCCTTTGACTTCGACAACATCTCCTGGCTTCAAATTTGCAAAATATTGACTCATTTTCCCATCAGGATAAACCTGTGCAAAGTACAATTAGCAACAAAAAATAGGTTGCAGAATTTCTACTAGGCATCATCTAATAGCAGAAATCAAATATGGCAGAGCACATTTTTCCAGTATTCTTGATTCCATTTTCAAGACTAACTGATAATAGAACTTTAAATATTCACAAGCAACTAGCAAGTTCTGGAATTTAGACATCAAATTTTGTGGATACCTTGATTAATAGGTCAAAGTATCCTTGAGAATCTGGATCAGAGATAGGAGTGTACCTGCAAAAAAAGAGGATAGAATTCTAATCAAATCTAATTAAACAAATGTACTTTATATTATGTTATTGTATGCAATAATATAGAACAGCTTGTGTGTCTGCTTACGGGCGAATAACATATTTTCTTCTTCCCTCCACTTCCTCACCTATAGGAGCCCTGCAATGAAATCATTGTTTTTAGATAGTTAACACACAGGAAAGAAATACATACAAAAACACTAGCTCATAGTATCAAGTAAGAAAGTACAAACAAAAGGAATCATGCTTATAGAGGGGTGGAGAACTTGTTGCTAAAATGTACACAAAATGGTCTACAAGGGAATCCAGCCCCTCTAAACTAAACTAAATTGCTAAACAGTTGCAGTGAATATGAGTGGAAATAAAGAACATGAATTCTTTATTTGCTTAACACAAATGGTATTTTGCTTTGCACAACAACAATTATTAGCTAGAGAAGTAGTTTCAGTTAAGGTTATTAAAAATATTCTCCTAGTAGAGATATCTACAACATGCCAGCAAGTAGAGAGATACCTTGTTATGAGACACGAGGCAACGTCAAGGCCCAGCTTAGCAGACGGATCAAATGAAAATCTGCTAGGTCAAGTCACTTGCATAAGACTCAGATTACGAAAAATAAAGTCACAAAATAAAATAGCATGATTCAGAACTGATATTAATACTTTATTATCTTGCAAAAATTGATTTCAGGATTTTAGTTTGCCACCATCCTGCAATGAATACTTTATTATGTTGCCTACTAGTAAATTTGATTTGAAAGATTAGAAAAACTAACCCAATTAAAAATTATATATAAATGGGAAGCCACTGACATAAACTGTGGGAATTGATGGTGAATGCAATAACCAATATATAGAAGCATTGTATTGCAATATACTATATATGCTAGAAGATAATTGTTACACTCTGATACCCCTTCTTATACGCATCAACCCCCGAATCAGATCAGAGTTTGTGAGATACAGCACGAGGGTGCACGGTATCAAGAACGAAGAAGATAAATCTCGTAGAGAGAACCAAAATAACGACGTTAAAGCAACCATGATGAGAGAGAAGATTCGGCAAAGTCGACCACAATTTCCTTAAGCACAACTTCAAAGAGTACAAGGAATTGTCATTCTCCCACAACACTCTCAAATCTTTTAGGATCCTCGGATTGTCATTCTCCCACAACACTCTCGAATCTTTTAGGATCCTCATATCCTTGCCCTATTCAAGAATCTAATACTAAAGAATAACCTAACATCTAATCCTCTCATGCACCTCTACCTTTGAATGAGTGGGTTCTTTGCTTTATTGATTGGTTTCTCCATGATCACCCTTCATGACTTTATATAGTCCCTCTAGTACTCCAAAGTGGAATAAAAATTATACTCTAAAAAAAAGTAGGAATTCTAATCCTATTAGAATTCATCTAATACTTATAGCACACCTTTCTGGACCTTAAAAGACTAAAATATGAGTCATCAAACTTAACAATCTCTACATTGACTCTTATTTGTTGAAGTCAATGTGCTCTTCCAAGAACTCACTCCAAGTCAGCTCCACATTTTTTTTATTTTTTCCTCCCACCTTTGGGAGTGCCCCCATCACAAGGGCTCATGCACATCACCGCAATGTGCATGTCAGTGCCCGAGCTAACCTGTCCAGACCCTCCACCGGAGAGCTTTGTTATGTAGTTTAATTAACCACACATCTTGTTCCTATAGCCTTCTATACCATAGGTTTGTACTACCTCCGAGCTCCACCTGCTCGTCGGTACAGCGTGATTGGTCTCAACACGTTTTTCTTCTTCCAATAGCTCGCACCTTCGCATTTGCTTTTGCTAAATTTTGTAATTGTCTTTGCAATTCCGCATATAACTGCAGATGGGATCTAGGTACGTACCATTAACGACATGGTTTCCTTCTCCTGACTAGGATTTTTATCAAACCTCACATTGGTTACCCTTCCTTTGGGTGTACCCATCAATCGGTATTCTACATTGCTCCAGATACTTTTCATGATCACTTGCCCTTTGCAAATAACTCACATGACTCCACCTCAAGTGATACCTTGCAACCTTCAAGTTCAAGCAACCTCACAGATATTATATTCTTCTTTTAAACCGGGAACATACCGAACTCCAGTCGATATGCGACGTGCTCCATCATACATCTCCAATATAACCGTTCCCACCTCAGTAATTGCATACACCTTGTAATACGCTAAGTGAACAGTTCCATGTGCCCGGCGTCGAGATTTTTTGTCAAACATCTCCCTCACAAAATATATGTGGAAGCAACAACTTAAATCTAATATCTATCCATATAAAGTACCAGATTGACTGACGACTAATACGTCTAAATCATCCTTTGCTACCGCTGCTGAGTATGCACCCTTCATTTGCTTCAAACTCAGATAATCTTTTATCATGTGACCTTCCTCGTCATATAGGTAGCATACACGTGTGCCCTTGATCTTACCCTTCTTCCTGTGATTTTTGGTTCTGCTTGCAACACCTACTGCAGCCAATGCTTGATCACCTAAGGATAAAGATTCCGATGGCTTTTTCAAGGACTCCACCTCCAATACATATGCAACTGCTTCGTTGAAGTTGATAGTGGTTTTCTCAACGAGAATATTCATCTCCATTTGCTTCCATGATGGTGGTAGAGATGATGCAAGTATGATGACCTTATCGTTCTCCTCATATTTTATCATTCACACTAGTCACTTGTGTGATAAATTTATTGAAGACGTTGAGATAGTCAATAAACCATGTACTTTCCTCCAGGCATAACCTACACAGTTGCCAATCCAGCACCCACCAGTTTATCCGCGTCTTTGCAGTATACAATTCTTTTAAGTCCTATAATTTCTGCGGCGAATTCTCCTTGATCACACAGTGCTTTACCTCATTGGAGAGACAAAAGGATTATACTAACAACCTTCTGATTCATTACCTTCTAGTCTTCATCGGACATCATTTTCAGTTTGTCCCTTTTAAGAGTATCGATTAGCTCCTTTTGAATAAGGACATCCTTCACCACGCATTGCCACACGCTAAAATTTCCTCCGTCGTCAAATTTCTTTACTTGATTCCACATCATCGACATCAATCTTGATTTTGTACCACCTGACACTTACCGACCTTTTTACAAATTAAATTAATCTGGCCTTGGCTCTGATACCACTTGTTACACTCTGATACCTCTTCTTACATATAGTAGCCTCCGGAATGGATCAGAGTTTATGAGATACACCATGAATGTGCACAGTATTAAGAACGAAGAAGATGAATCTTATAGAAAACCAAAATACAACGCTGAAGCAATCACGATAAGAGAGAGAAGATTTGGCGAAACTGACCGCAAATTTTTTAGGCACAAAGATTTGGCGAAACTGACCACAAATTTCTTAGGCACAACCTTAGAAGAGTACAAGGAATTGTGGTTCTCTCACAACCCTCTCGAATCTTTTAGAACTCTCAGATCCTTGCCCTATATAAGAATCTATTGCTAAAGAATAACCTAACCTCTAATCCTTTCGTGCACCTCTACCTTTGAATGAGTGGCTCTTTGCTTTACTGTTTGGTTGCTTGGGTTCTCCATTACCACCCCTCGTGGCTTTATATAATCCCCCTAGCCCTCCTCCAAAATGGAGTAGGAATCCTACTCCAAAAGAAAGTAGAAATTCTAATCCTATTATGATTTATCTAGGACTCCTTATAGTGCACTTTTTCAAATCCTAAAAGACTAGGATATGAGTCACCACACTCAACAATAACCTATACAATAACATATACTATAACGCAACTAAGATAGAGTAAGTAACAGAACAAATTGTTTCTGCAATTATGCTATCACAAAAGTAGAACTTTTGTAACCATTACCTGAATAAGTGTGAATTGTGGCTAACTGTTGCCTTCTCTTGGAGCTTGAACTCTAACCACTTATCAGGGTTAAGTGCTGAAAAACAAGACAACAATCACTTAGTTACAACCAAAAGTAGAAAGGGTACAGTGTAGTTGTATACTGAAGTAGCTAAATTTTCTAACCAAAAAGCTACTTTGAATTATTACAACGCTAGCAACTTGAACCGGAGTCTGAGGGGATTCTGGACAGCAGGATTCTCATATTTTGAACGCCAACTCATTGGCTGTCAGATGAAATTCTAATAATAGAACATCTTAAAACAATATCTAGGATTCAGCAATTCACTTTGTAGCAATGTAAGATAGTCAAAATTAGGCCAATACATCCATACAAGGCCGTTCTACTAGAATACCTAGGCATATGTAAACCCTGGACCAATTTCTATCCGCTGATCCATAAATCCACTATCTGACAATGTAAGTTCATGTGCATTAAGTATTTGGCAGCGGCATGTCTCGAGTAACACAAAAGGCCTTGATCATAACAAACGGATACTATATAGGGCAGTTTCCACTGGCGCTCTACTGCATACTGATGTTCCTGTCCCTACAAAATTCGTCTAGAATTCCTGTCTTCCAAACAATGTGAGGTTCTGGCCTTCTGGGCGCATACATCATTTGTGGCTAAAATCGCAGAAGTACGTGACGCGAAATGCCGTAAAATGGCAAATGAAACAAAAATTTACAAACGTATACACACAAATTTTGATTAATCCACACATCCATGAAACTGGATCGGGAAAAAATTCAGAACGGAGGCGGCGGCAGCTCACCAACTTTAGCAGCGGCCTCTTCGCCCTTCTCCTCCATGTGCGCCTGCAATCATTCGGCACCGTGAGGCAAACAAAGACTTCGTTTTGTTCCTATTAGCAACGCCTAGGGTCGGAGAAAGGAAAGAAGAAGAAGAACAAATGGAGGCGAGGCGAGGGGTAGATCTCGTACGACGGTGGGGGACGACGACGCGAAGAAGAGCGCGGCTCCACCGGCGGCGGCGGCCAGCGGCACGCGGCCGCGGTGGGTCCCGGCGAGCCTACGCAGCAGCAGCGCCGCCATGTTGAGAGGAGAGACGGGCGGGCTCGTGGCGGAGTGATCCGATCTGACGGGAGCGGAGGAGGCTCTCCACCGGCGTGGCGTCAGTGGTGATTGATTTACAGAGATGGCGGAAATAAAGCAGAGGCTGACGATAATGCCCCTGGCGCAAAGTATTCGCTGATCGCAACGGAACACGCTGGAGTGGTTCTTCGATGCGACGAATTTGCGAAGATTTTGGGTCTAGTTCGCCATTTTTAACGCTCGTCTGATAAAAACAACCTAAAATTCCTTGCTCACTTCCGAACGGCTTATAGACCTTTTCGTTTTTAGTTTTTGACTTTTTTATAGGAACTAGTTTTTAAATGAAATATCTTTTAAAGATAAGATCTACTAGTTAATTATAGTATATACCGTACCAACTCCATTTATATTGGTAAAAATCGTACGTGAGTTTCTGTTACTCTGTAATATCTCGTACGAACAGTCCAAAAGTCACCAGCCGCTGCCAAAAAGAACAAGCCCTATGTTTAGACTTTGACTTTTGTTACTACTACAATAACTAGTTTTTAAAATTGTGTCTTTTTAATACGATGTTTATAGTTATATTATAGTAGACACTGTACCGAATTCAGCTATACCAACCAAAATCGTATGCGAGTATTTTCCTCTGCATATTGTCTTTTGTGAATAGTCTGAATTCAAAAGTCATAAGCCAATAAACCACAGTTCAAAACAACCTTATATATACTTTGTATAAAAGAGAGCAAAGTGGATCGGGAGTATATCCTTCCTGCATGACAGAGCAAACTGGGGTAGACTTGGCTTCACTAGCCTGGAGTACATGTCATTCCTATAATAGAAAGGATCAACGTCCTTCTTAACACGATAAACACACTGCTACTAAAACAATTATGAAAAAAAATCATTTTAACACTCATTTTCCTAGGATCTTCATTAAGTACTAGTATATCATGTCACTACATTGTAATTTAGAAAATATTTCCTATAACAGGACACAATAATCGACAAAGCTTATCTAGCAATCACGTACATTTTGAACCGTCATATTGTCTTTAATTTTGAGATCCATGCCAGCCTGAACCCTTGAAAATACACACCTCCCCCTCCCACTCTCACTACTATCCACCGCCACCCATCTCTCCCCTCTCCATCTCCCTCTCACTACTGTCGTCGCCACCCCTCTCTTCTTCCTATGCGTCAAAGTTTCCTGCACTAGCTAGCACCACTTACTAGTGCTAATACCACCTTCCAACTGTTGCAAATCTAACTTTTCTCTCCACTGCCAATCTCTCTAGTTGTCAGCCACCATCTTCCTTGTCTCCAATGTTGCTCTTGTCATATCTGTTGCTAGCAATGGCGCCCATCGACACCGCAACATGTAACCTATCATCGCCTCCTTGTCAACCCCACCTACCACTGGATCTAGGGTTAGGGCTTCGATAAACACCAAATACCTTCCAATTGACCCTACCCATAACTAGATCTAGGGTTGGGGCTTCAATGGACACCAAAGACCTTCCCATCGGCCTCGCCCACCATTGGATCTAGGGTTGGGGCTCCGATGACCACTGAAGACCTTCACGTCGATCTCGCCCACCATTGTATCTAGGGTGGGTACTTCGATGAACACTGAAGACCTTCCCATCGACCATGCCCACCATAGGATCTAAGATTGGGCTTTGATGACACCAAAGGCCTAACCCAATGAAACCCAACGATTGACTTGCAGGGATCCAAAAGGGTGATCAATGATGGAGAAAGTGCTCCAAAATCAGGTACTTGCTCTATAGCAAATTTCAAATGGTAAATATTTTTTCTTTCAATCTCATAAAAACGTATCGTCTAGTATGAACAATTTTCAATACATGTATTCATAATAACATAAAGCGATACCTTTTAGTTTTTCTTCTAGTAGTAAGCTAGTTAATGGATTATAATTGTGAACCTGACCAAACAGGGAAAATATACAAATATCATCTTATTTCAGGAATACAACAATCAAGAGAGTTATAAATGAGGTGCAAGTATACTGGCGTTTTCACTTGGAAAGGTAAGTTCTATATGATGCATTGCTTGCTTACCATGTTTCATGACATAATTTGCTCAAGCGACAACTGACAACAGCATGCCAAAAGACTTGGGGTCATTCTTTTCAACTTCTAGTTTATGGTTTATCTACGATAACTAGCTTTTAAACGAATTGTCTTTTCAAGACGGGGTCTACAAGTCGATTGTAGTAAACACTATACCGACTTTTGCTATATTGGCCAAAATTGCACGTGAGTGTCTCTCCGTACTTTCTCTCGCAAATAGGCAGAATTCAAAATTTTCAATCATAAACCATAACTCAAAAGAACGATCCCTAAGGTAACCCTAAACCAACCACATAAACAAGGAATACCTCTTTCTATAAGAAAATCTTCACATCTTAAGCCATCTAGAGCAATACCAAAATCCAAAGGGCATCAAGAATGAAGCATCTGCATTACAAAAGGTTGAAGCCTTAACACTAGATGCCCAAATTACCTATGTACCAGAAAGTTGCTAAATTGTAATAATGAATAAAAATTGATTAGACATGCAGAGATGGCAACGTTGTCTGATGGACCAAAATTAACTACTCATTATTTTTCATAATTTGGGAAGAATGGTCAATCCATGAACTCCAAACTACATTTCCTGACAAGCATAAAGAAAATCTGGCAACATACACAAAGATACATCAAAATGGTCACAAGTCTATCACGACCACTGCTTGATTGAGGTTCATCCTTGTTATAGTCACTTTTGTTTGCCCTAAACTTCGGAACCTGCATGCTCTCTCTCCATATTATGAATATCACTAAGCATGTCAGAAGCCAGTTCATGGCATGCAAGCTTACTCAGAATTACAAAAGAGTAATCATGTGGAACAAGTGATTACCTTTTGGAAGAAAACTCCACAATGACATCCTCTCTTTGATCTTGGAAATAACTGTGTCCTTCACAAGGAGTACAAGATTTAACTCTTTAAAAGTACAATGGTCTAGGACCAGTAGATCTTAAACTCATATTTTTCAAAAATGTCAAAAGTTTAACATCTATGACATACTATCAAGAAACAATCATGAAGAAATGCAATTTTGCTTCGTAGGTTGCAATATCAAGAAAAACATAATTCCAATTTCATTTAACTTCATATGAGTTGATTCTCATAGGTCACAGCTAATCATTAAATTACAGACAAAACAATACTTGATTGCTAAATAAAGGATTCAAGGTCTCATTTGCATTTCTTTTTATGTGTGTACATCTCCTACATGCTTGCCAAAGAACCACTCATCAAAATATCATGAAAAACAGGATGTATGTTCACTTTGCTATCATCCAGGTAAACTTTAATGCCTGCACCCATGTTGTTCTGGGAACTATTTCTAGCACCATCATTAACAACTAAAGATGACTATCTTACCATGTACCTGAATTAATGAAGACATAAGCTTCAATAACAGGAATGCAAGGATTGAGATATGATAAGGATAATGGGATAAATTACCATAGATACTAAGTGATTGCACTCCATGTCAGAAAGAAAACTTTCATACAAGAAGACCCTAAATTAAGATAAGAGACATGGGATTTGTCCACATAAAAAGAAAAAAAGAAAATATGAGTATCAAGATATAAAAAAGAAAATCTGAGTATCAAGATTTTCAAGCAAGTGACAGTTCCAGGTATAGAACTAGTATCCTAAGATCAAGACCTTTCATGAACCTTGCATTCATGATAACGAATACGTAACTAGTAAATAGGAAAACCATTGTTGGTTTCTCAAACTAGAGTGCAGTAGGAAAGATAGTGAGGTGAATAGGTGATGAAACAAATCTTGGATGCCATGAGAGTCGTTTTGATTTTGAAGGGTCAAAAGCGAAGCATGAGCTGGAAGTAAATGAGCCACTTGTGGAGTTTACTAAATTTCGTTGTGCAATACTCAAATCAAACCTGAAAAGAGTAATTAATGAATTACACACCATACTATCTTCTACAAAGAAAATATCTTAGAACTGCATTTTACTTTCTCCTCATTAGTTAAGCTTCCTGTCTTTATTTCTTACCCCTTTTTCTCCTATGTTCTTCCCCTTCTTTCTTAGTTCTTTTTACCCATTTTCTTGACTCCCTAGCTCTTATCTTCTCTCATGGCTCCCATTTGCATTTCCCCCACCTTTTCTTTCCCCTTTTCTCATGTCTCTTGTTGTAGTGTTCATTGAATCGGCTTGGCTCTTTTCCGTAGCTGATGTTGGATTGGCTTTTTTTCACTGGTAATTTCTAAGACCAAATTGATGATGTGAATCGTATGATCATTAAACCATTTCATTCAATATCTATACTAACAACTTCAACACTTTGGTAATGTTCTGTTTGTAGTTTACTTCAGGCCTTATGAATTGAGCCTAATGCCACTATCATCGTCTCCCTAATTTAACTCAAATGTTTTTTTAGAGAACACAACTCAAAATGATGAAGATCAGAATATTCCAGACACAAGATTGTGATTACTGATTGGACTTCAAAGAACCTGCTATTGTTCACTACAACAAGGTTGGGGGAGTTAATGGGTTTGACCATACATAATTTGCAAAGTCGGCCACATCAACAGCTGTTGTATAAATGCTATCATAGATCAATGAAGATCCAATCCTATAAGGTGAATCATACTATTCCTACAGAATTCCTCTCTACATATAGACACAGCTCCTGGGACCCAAATCCAACTTGGAGGACCTCAGAACAGAGAAATAGCAAAGAGCAAGAGGAGCTTACTTGCAAGAAGAAGCCAAAGTGCAGGGTGGAGCAAGCGTCAGACATGCTGCAACAAGCACTAGTGCGACTCCAATCCCAGATCCTATGCCTCCTCTTCTGTTGCCTTTCCCCTCCTCCGCAGCTTGGGTTTCTTTTTTGTCAATGCCTTTGACTTTTGGTTTTTAATTTTTGTATTATGTGTGTTTGTGAGAAATAGTATGAAAAATAAGTTTGTATATAATTTTAGCATATATAACTAATTTGATACAGCATTTACTATAATTTATCTATAAATCTATTTTAAAAAGGTATATAATTTAAAAATAAGTTAGCGGATTCGAATGCAGATCTATTCCCCTTGCAAATGGACATATCCGCGCCTTTCTCTCTTCCCTTTCTCTGTGCTAGAACCATTCAGCAAGAAATGGTTTTGAAGCCCAATGGGCCGTGTTCCAACCAAAAGGCCCAGCGGCAACAAAGGAAGATGGGCAGGCAGAAGTGACAGCAACAACACTGACAAAATATTCCAGCTCTTATAACATAACACAAACATGGTGGCAGCAATGCCAATGCAGATTTTCTTGTACAGATTACATGCACAGATTGAACAACAGTTGAAACACACACAGAACCTATGGTAGAATTGTTCACTTTGAGAACAGACTGCTCAAGTCTGCCACCCCCCCTTTTTGTTGCCATGAGCAATGGTAGATGACAGACATGGCAATGGTAGCTATACGCATGGTGGTCTCAGAATTGCTCCGGCCAGTCGCCGTAGATGCCACTCATCTTCCTGCGGCTCAGACTCGTCAGAGCGTCGGCCTTGCCATCGTCCTGCTCCTGCTGCTGCTGAAGAAGACGATCGCGCACAGCCACAGCATGCACCGGCGGAACGCCCTCGTGAGAGCCGCCGCGTAGCTATTGCCACGGGGCCCCGCGGCCGCGGGGGAAACACCCTCGCAGGCGGCATCACGCCCCGGCGCGCCTCCACACCCCCAGGGTAGCGCATCTCTGCACCAAAACGCAAGCACGAGTGAGATCGAGCAACGATTAGCAAGATCCCGACGCGATCGGCCATGCACACATACGCGTGAGCATGAGCTAGCGCGCGTACCTAGTGCGGATGCGTGGGTGAAGGCGCACTTGTCCCTGAACTCGAAGCACACCCTGCCGCCGCCGTGGATGTTGAAACTCTCCAGGAACTACTCAATCTTTCACGAGATTCTCAATGAAAGAGTACACACAAATGGAGAATGGATGGACTCACATGCACTAGTTTTTCTAGAAGCTAGCAGGAATGAGTGGAGAGAGATAAACACAGGAAGATATTTTGGACTCAACTACACACAGGGGCGGGCCCAGTGGGTAGTCCATATAGGCCCAGGACTACCCAGCAACAGTACAAGTTGGCCCAAAAAAAAATCCCGCCCTAACGGCCTACTGCGCGTCTGCGCCCATCCGCCTCCACTCCGCCTCCGCGATCGCGCGCGTCGCGCTTCATCCGCCTCCGCGATCGCCTCGCCTCGCTGCTGCAGCGCCTCGCCTCGCCTCGCCTCGGCGGCGCCTCGCCTCGCCTCGCCTCGGCCGAGCCTGGTGGCCTCGCTGTCTGGTGGCCTCCGCTGCGTCTGGTGGCCTCCGCCACCCGGGAGGAGGAGTCGGTCGATCGGAGGCGGGCGGGCGCACCGGCGCGCCACGGGAGGGAGGAGTCGGGAGAGCGAGAGGCGAGAGAGCGAGGAGGCGCGGCGAGGGAGGCTGCGAACTGCGGCGACTCGGCGAGGGACGGAGGAGCCAGGAGGGACTAGAGAGCGAGAGAGCGGAGGCCGAGAGGAGAGACCGAGAGTCCGAGAGGAGTGAGGGACTGCCGAAGGCCAGGCGGCCAAGCATTAATTTGTCGTCGGGAGCGAGGAAGATGCAGATTATGTGAGTCTATTATGGCGTGAAGGCGAATTTACCTTTTCCCTTCTACTTATCGTATCGATTCATTCAATTAGCTTTCGATTTCTCTTAACTGTTTGCTTTTTGTAGGCTATTAAGATTTTGAACATGATCAAACTATATGGAAAACCAATAAGAGTAAACAAGGTAAGTACCTCTTTTGATTGCCCAAACCCCTTGATTACTTTTGTTTTGTATTTTTAATTGCAGCGGTATGTAATATACTACTTGAAAGGTCATTCAGATCCCTTGAAATGTTGAATTTCATGTGAGATAGTTGATAGTTTAATCTTAGGTACTTTGGAATTAGGATGATGATACTTCTTGAACATCAACAAACTAGATACCAATTTTCTTTTCTTTTTGAGCTTTCTGTTTTATTTTTAGTTTCCTTCAATTCTATATTTCTATTTAGTCATTATGAATTTGTCTAGTCATAAAATTAGGATTTGAATATCACATGGACCTACCATGATTATGTCATCTCATTCCAGGCTTCCCAAGACAAGAAGAGCTTGGATGTAGGAGCAAATCTTTTATTGGCAATCTTGATCCAGAATGACTTAAAACCTATTTTCTTTGATTAGTTGCTCATTTTCACATTAAGAAGTGGCTAATGGTTTTGAGTTTGCTTTGTCAACAGGATGTTGATGAGAAGCTCTGCACGATACCTTGATGCATTTGGAGTGATAGTGACCAATCCTAAGGTGGCACTCATGAAAACTTTTATTGCATATGACTAGGCACTTATAAGAATTTATAAATTCGCTAATGATCTAGCCATACGTTAGTATCTGATTTTATGAGCATTAGTCTATTATGAACTCGAAGCAAACACGGACTATGGTTATGCTTAAGTTAAACTCGATATCACTAAATTTACTTGTCATAGTTCAGCTACTTTAGTGTGCCTGCTTCAACAAAACACTTATCTAACGATATCTAGTTAATTTCCAATTAAAAGAGTCAATCGGCTCGAGCGCTATTCCTTTCATGTGTACCATGATACTCCGAGATCGGATGAGTTAAAATCATTGTTCCCTTTCCCTTTGCATATTGCACGAAATGCATGTTTGTATCTTCTTAAGATCAATCCACCTTGCCTACTTTCTTCAAACTACGATAAAAATAATTGTCGATGTTTTTACATGTAATATCTCATTTGTATACCACATCTGTCATTTCACGAATTCTAGTGGTCACATCTGATAAACTTATTAAATCTACCTTTGGTTTTTTTCAAGATAATGCGAGACCCTGAAACTGGAAATTCTCGAGGTTTTGGCTTGTGAGCTATGACTCTCGAACTTATTTGTTGAATTTAAGGTATTATGAGATCTTTTAGATATATTATGTTTTTTACCGAACCGTTTACCGAATTTTTGTATTAGATTATATCAACATTGGATAACAATTTTTTAGTTAGGCATACCCTGGATTCAAATCCTGGGTCCGCCACTGACTACACATGTAATCACTACTGGATACAACGAACACCAAATATTTCCTTCTTGCTGTTATTCACTTCTCTCCCTGGGTACAAGACTTGAACCAGATATTTAAAGATACTAGCTACCTTTCCACGATCCTATTTTAACTCCCACAACGCTGATCCATTCAACATGCAGCACACCGCCGCTAGCTCATGCATTGACCGATTATTATGGATTCCATGCGCACTTGACGGATCACCACTTCCCACGATGTCCAGTTCTTCCTAAGATCTTTGCATCTCGGTCTTCTAGCAGAGGTTTGATTATTTCCAACAATCTCCTCCTAATCAAGACTTTGCTATGCTAAATCTTTCACTCCTATTACATATAACTCATGATCGATGACCCGCCATCCCGCCTACTTGCCATCGGTAATTATTTTTTCGCACTGTTATCTAGGATCAATCCGCGAGTTCAAGTGGCTCCCGCTACTCCGGACTCTCGGTTCTCCGCACCTAGAATAACTCCGTGCGAAACTACTTGGTACAATCTCAGCACACCACTGTTGCACCATACACACATGCAAACATACTAAAGCAAAAAGAAACTAAGTCTAGATTATTTGCTAACATTCCTTCTACTCTAGACTCAACTAAAGTAAAGTGGTTCATCTTCTGTGCACACATGAGGTTCACCGATCCCCACGGTCACGCTTTGGCTTGCGGCACTCGGATGCATAGTGCCCATAATCATTGCAGTTGAAACACTTGATGTGGCTCTTGTCGCGCCGTCTTGGAATCGCGACCACCGCCTTGCCACGATGATCGAGCTTCCCACTGGGCTTTCGTGAGAAGGAGATGCTCCTCATCCCGTTGCTGCGATGACGGTCTTTGGGTTCGCTCCTCATACGCCTTGAGGAGCCAATGACCTCCTCAAGAGCTATGTTGTTGACGTCGCCAAAATACTCGGTCGTCGTCGCAATATGGATGAACTTGTCGGAGACGGCTCGCGAGAAACCTCTTGACGACATTCTTCTCTTCTATCTTCTCTCCAAGTGTCGCATCGGCTAACAAGCAATGTTATTTTCGTTGCGAAATCGCCCACCGATTCCGTATTGCCCATCGAGATTTTCAAATTCCAGCAGTAGCGTCTGGATCTTCGCTTCCTTGACTCGTTCAGCCCCATATGCATGGTGCGGAGAGCTGTCCACACCTCCAAGGCGGTGTTCTTGGCGCAACTTGCATGAGCGCCACATCGCTCAACGCCTGGGAGATGATAGCCATGGCCTTTTCTTCTTTCTTCACATTAACAGCAACATTCCCCGTGGGCTCAATTGCTTCCCACACGCCTTGCGCCTTCATGAGGAATTTCATCCTCGTTGCCCAAGCTGCGTAGTTCGTCTTGTTCAACAGATGCATCGGAGAGACATTCCTCCCTCCTTGCTTGCGCGCCGCCTCAACGATCGACATCTTCTCAAGCCGCAAGTACTTGGGCATACACCGCTCAAGAACTCAACATCGGCTCTGATACCAAATGTTGAAACTCTCCAGGAACTACTCAATCTTTCACGAGATTCTCAATGAAAGAGTACACACAAATGGAGAATGGATGGACTCACATGCACTAGTTTTTCTAGAAGCTAGCAGAATGAGTGGAGAGAGATAAACACGGGAAGATATTTTGGACTCAACTACACATGTAATCACTCTGGATACAACGAACACCAAATATTTCCTTCTTGTCGTTATTCACTTCTCTCCCGGGTACAAGACTTGAACCAGATATTTAAAGATACTAGCTACCTTTCCACGATCCTATTTTAACTCCCACAACGCGATCCATTCAACATGCAAGACACCGCCGCTAGCTCATGCATTGACCGATTATTATGGATTCCATGCGCACTTGACGGATCACCACTTCCCACGATGTCCGCTTCTTCCCAGATCGCATCTCAGTCTTCTAGCAGAGGTTTGATTATTTCCAACAGTGGAACCCGCCGGATCCCCTCGCGTGCCCGTGCCTGTGCAAGTGCTCGTGTTCGGCCGGCCTGCGCCACCCGCCGCCGCCGTGAGAGGGCAGCGGCGGGCGCAGCTCCGCGTTGCCGTGCGCGAACGTGCACACGTCCTCGTACACGCAGCGCCAGCCGAACTCGTACTTGTCGCACAGCTTTGTCTTGTAGTGCACCTTCTCTGGCGGCTCTGGGTGCTGCCCATGCCCCGACAACACCGCCGCCGATGCCTGCTGCTGCTAGTTCTGCTGGCGCGGGTGCCTCCCCGAGGACACACGATCACGCCCTCCAGCGACGACTGCCAGCAGCGATACCTGGCGCCCTGGCTTTCCCTCTCCATGGCGGTCGATTCGGTAGCACGACAACACCCTAGGTCTAGTGTGCGCGGCCAGGCAGATAGATGGGAGGACTAGAACTAGGAGAGAGATTTATAGTGAGGAGAGGACACGGGATTAAACCCCGTAGTTTTTTATTGTAGTTTTTAGCTAATTATGAGCTATTAAGAGGGTGTTTATTTAGGCTTTTGAAACTCAAGCCTCTAGTTTTTCTATATTATAACTGTTTTTTTCACTATAACTGGTGTTAGTTTTTTCAGCGTAATTAAATTTTAAAAATGATAAAAGGTTATATCATTAATGCAAAGAAATAAAGAAAAATACAAAAAGCCAAAAAAACAAAAAAGGACGAAATTAAGAAGGTAGAAGTTTAAGTTCAAATGAACACCCCTAAGGAGTAAATCAAGCGTGTTTAAAAGTTAATCCGTCTAAAATGTTTCCTTCAGTAACTTTCACCAAAGATTTGTAAAAATCACTTTAAAAAACCACCTCACTCAAAATCTAACTCCTAAAAATTAAAAACCAGAAATTATTTAAAATAAAGCTTACGGCATCGATTTGAGGGGAGCCTGAGCAATCGGGGTCGGGTCAGAAGGGATCAATCCTTTCTGCCAGGCTCCAGATTGGATTGGGAAATTGGAATAGGTTAGCATTTGAGATCAAACAAATGCGGTGCAAAACGTGCATCGCGACGATTGCTTGCCCATCCAATTCTGTGCGCGTGGCGTGCGGCGGAAGGAGGTATTTATTTGCGTCGGATCATCGAGAAGCGTCGGCGAGATGGGCTCGGGCCTGGCCCTCTGCTTCAACGGAGCGAAGGGGAGGAGGCTTTGTGAACTCAGATGGGCCAGAACTCTGGCTTTCGGCCCTACAAGAAAAAAATGGGCCTAACATGAAAAAAGGATGAGCCAGAATCCTCACGCAACTCATGAGCTTCTGAGGCCCAACTCATCATCACTTGTTTTGTTTTTCTTCTTCCTTGTTAAGAACAGCAAGGGTTCTGAACAGCACGTTTGTTCCAGCTGGAGGTGGCCGCCCTTCACGCTCGAGTGATTCCATCCACCAATGGTGGGGATCAACCATGAGGGCGGTGATGCCGGTCGCCAAGCGTGCTTTGCGGCTGAGGTGCCACTGCCAGACACTGACATCTCCTCCTCGGAGCTTGCCTCGTCGGTGATTGCCATCCTCCTCCTTCGGCAAGCTTATTGTAAGCATTTTTCTTAGTTTGTGAAGCAGTAACTTTATAAATTGTTACATTGGTTGTTTCATTTTATTGCAGTATACCTTCTCGAATGTTGTAGCATAAGATTTTTTGCAATTGGATTATGGATTTGTTGCATAATATTTTTGTATTGTTGCAGTTGGTTATTAGTTTGTTGCACTAAATTTTTGTTATGATTGGTTGTCGCAACCGTAGATAATTTTATTACATGTTCCTACATTAATGTTGTGCCTCATTCTAAATTTGTTGCAAGTATCCTATGGAGCACTAGTTTGTCCCATCTTTGATTCTTGATTTTTAAAACCAGATGAGCCAGGGATTGGCCGCCGTTGCCTCCTACCTCTTCTATCATTGCCATCGGCACACGCCCAGACGACTGACATCCCACGAGCGAGCGAGAGGAAGAAGTGGTGTGTTTCATTGGGAGGAATTAGATGATCGAAGTAACTCGAGGGAGGATCCGACAGCAAATGCTACGTACAGAGCTAGCGTATGAATCGGACATCTGGCACTAGTTAATCCCTAATTTCTTCCCACTGATTCACCTGTCTCTGCTCCCTGCATCATTTTCTGCACTACTAATCAGGCCAGAACATGCCTTGTCAACAGATGAGATGATCCTTGAACATTATGGCCGGCAGGAAATTAAGGAAAATGCACTGTGCTCTTCCAATTTGTAATGACAAATGAATCGACCATGCATGCAAATTAAGCAAAATCTAATCTTACATTACTGCTGAGCCTTTGTCACAGCTGCCTGATCACCTAACTCGGATGCTGTGAAGTTCCATTTCAGACATTTTCAGCATGCAGATGCAGGTACGCGCGTGCGTGGCGTTCTCGGCAGGCGAAATAGGATAAGATGTTCACGTTTGCGGTCTGCAAGACTGCAATCAGCACTAGTATCGATCACAGGCTGCACAGTGCCAATGCCATGATGTGTTTGGACATGATACACACAGAGAACGCAGGCTAGTTGCATTGGTTGGTGAAGGGAGAGAAGCGGAAATTGAGGAACAAATCAAGAAGTGTGTGTGTATGAAGGAAATGGGCATGCATGCGTCGCGGTGAACAATACTATCAACCACATCCAGTAATCATGGAGGTTGGCCAGGGCCTTCTCATCATGATCCCATGGCCTCCATCATTCGCCCCTCACCCTCCTCTCACATGCACATCACAGTACTAGCAATGCATGCAACTGATAGGGGAGAGAGAGAGAGAGAGAGTAGAAAACAAGAACTGAAAAAGTGTTGCACGGGGTGCCATCATTGCCCCGATACACATTCACGGTTCCTCTGATTTTCATCACAATGTCCAAGCAAGCGAACGTACGCGTATACGAGTGTATCGATATCGTTTGTTATTGCAGGGGTGGTCTCCATCTAGATTTATTTGGTCTGCTGGATCTAATGGCTCAATAAGATATATAAAAAGATATGTATAGTTCTGGCATAATAGTACACTATAGGAGGTATTATTATAATTGGATCTTTTGGCCATATATACAGACAGTCTGGGCAGAGAAGGCAGACTAATTTATTTTTCATACTCAATTTACTAAAATACTCACTTTACTAGTCCCTTTTCTACTGTTTGGTCCGTAGCCACAACAGTAGGCGTCGTCCGTGACGATCGACGAACAAGCTGTGAGCTTGAGAAAAGCAATGGCGCAGAAGAAATCAACATCAATGACCAAGTGAAAGAGAAGTACGATGGTAGCGACCGCCGAAACCAGCGAGCAAAGGTTAGTGGTCGAAGGCCCGCCAGCCCCATGGTAGCGACACACTGGTGTTGCGGCCAGCGAGCGGTTGGCCCCGACACAAGAGGCCAGCTCCGATGCTAGTACCGGCACAACCGTCAGCCATGACAGTCAACCACGACGCCCGATCTACGGCTGTCGGCCATGACGTCCGCGCCGCCACAACCGTCGACCATGACGTCTATGTCGCCACGACCGTCGACCATGACACTCGTGCCACGGCTGTCAGCCACGATGTCCACGACGCCAAGGCCATTGACCATGATGCACACGCAGACATAGCCATGTACCTTGGCACTCGTGCCGTCATACTCGTCGACAATGGTGCTCGTGTCGACACCGTCAACTGCCATGCTTACCACATCAACATGCCCATTGACTCCAGTTTCCAAGCCGGCTGTGTTAACGACCTCCTGGCGAGCGCCTCTACGTCGGCAGACCCCGCTATACGAGCGGTGGAGGGCACACTAGTGGTGACTCTCGGAATGCTGCAGTGCAAGCTGGTAGACCTCTAGAGTACCATGTGGGAGATGCAAGAGCGGAGTCAGCAAACACCCACAGCAACAATGGTGGAGGTCGCGGTTGAGAGGGCTGGTAGTCGCTAAGCCCCTACCCCTGCTCGCAGTGCACTCCGAAGCGTGGATTTAGAGTCTCCTCTGTCCGCCGGCCTGCAGCAGGCTGCATGGTCGAAGGACTTCAAAGTACCCACCGTCGAGCCGTTCAAGAGCGATATGGACCCTCGGGAGTTCGTACGTATCTGCAAGATGGCCATCACAGTGGCCGGAGATGATGATTCCATAAAGGCGAAGGGATTGCCGCTTGCCCTTCAAGGGTAGCACTCTCCTGGTTCTTCACCCTTGCGCCGAACACCACATACGTGTGGAAGCAGATCTGAGACCGCATGTACAATAATTTTCAAGGAAACTACGTCGAGATGGTGGACGCTGATCAGCTTTTCACCATCAAGTAGAAACCTTTGGAGAAGCTCAGAGAGTATTTCCAGCACTTTGCTAAGATCCGCTGCCAAGCCAAGGATGTAAACGAGACCACTATCATCAACGTAGCAATACGAGGTCTTCGCCCGGGGCCATTGGCTGAATACAACACACATAAGCTTATAAGATCAGTTACAAACTCTTTGACAAGATGGAGCAATATGCAAGAGTGGAAGAGGACGCGCAGCGACGTTGGAGCGATGTCTCCAATCCAAGCGCATGCTCGACCCCACCAAGGGTGCCTCCAACTGCAAAGAGCAGAAGAACCAGTGTCATAAATACGTCTTCGACATCGAGGGTGGGGGCGACAACAACACCACATCAACCACAAGGGCCACGGTCGTGGAAGAGGTCGTGGTTGTGACGGCGGTGGGCACGGATGTGAGTAGGGGTGGAAACGAGCCGGCTCGAGCCAAGCTCGGTCTGGCTTGGGTGAACAGTAGGCTCGGCTCGTTTCCGAAACAAGCTACGCGAGGGGCTCGGCTCGGCTCGAAATGAGGCTCGAGCCGGCTCGCGAGCCCGAACGAGCCAAAACGGCTCGCAGATAACAGAGCAGCAGATTCACAGCAGATTCATAGACAGAGATCATTCACAGACAGAGAGCATTTACAGACACAGATAGAGAGCATTCACAGACAGAGCATTCACAGACAGAGAGCATTTCAGTTCACACTTCACAGACAGAGAGGCAAAGAGCACTTCAGTTCACAGAGAGCGGGCAGTAGGAGGCACAGTGGGAGGTGGGATGCGCGACGGGCAGTGGGAGGCCGGCAGCATCTTCTCCATGCCAGTTGAGCACCATCGTCTTCCTCCTAGCCGATGTCCTTCTCACCGTACCTAACGTCCGGCCATTAGATGTAGCTGACGAATCTCATCGCTTTGGGGCCGCCACCTCCAAATCCACCGCGCGGATGATGCCGTCCCGGCCCCCCACCACCAGATCCTGCCACCCCAGGCCTTGGTTGCCAGATCTCACTGTGGCTGGAGGCGGAGGGGAAGGATGTGAGGAAGAAGGGGAGGAGGGGAGGGCCGCCGGAGTAGAGACGGAGGGGGAGGATGAGGGGAGGAAGGGGAGGGCCACCGGAGTAGAGATGGCGGGGGAGGATGCGAGGAGGAAGGGGAGGGCCGCCAGAGTAGAGACGGCGGGGGAGGATGTGCGGAGGAACCGAGGAAGCAAGTGGGGAGGATGTGCGGATGTGCTATCGAGCGGAACACTATGGAAGGGGTGGAGTCGTGGCGATGATAAAGTAGGGGAGTGCGAAGCGAAGCACTTGGGCCTGGGTCGCGGGCGTGCGAGTGCGAAGCGAAGCGCCTGGGCCTGGGCCGATTGCAAACTGCAGATGCGAGCCAAAAAAAGCTCGCGAGCCGGCTCGCGAGCGGCTCGAACTCGGCTCGTTTTTTGCGAGCTGCGAAGGAGGTTTGGCTCGGCTCAAAAATTTACAAGCTCGAGCCGAGCCGGCTCCGCTCGTAACGAGCTCGAGCTGGCTCACAAGCCTCGAGCTATTTTTCCACCCCCTAGATGTGAGGAGGGGCAACAGCAGGGACTATGGTGCGAGGTGCACAGTCATGGAGACTACCTCACCCGGCACTGTACGGCCATTGCAACGCTCCGGGAGAGTGTCATTAGGGACAGAGCACTCGAGGCTAGAGCACCGGTGGTGGCACACGTTCAACAGCCCCTCGAGGGCCAATTGGTCCAAGCCAACCCCGTTGCTTTGTGCATACAGGCCCTCGATGGCAGAGCACACTGGGTCATCAATGCTATCACAGGTGGTTTATCGTTAGAATTCCCATCCAAACAACAGAGGAGGGCTTAAACCTGTCAACTACACCACATTGTTGCATAGGCCAACATCACATTTTGATCTTATGGGATATAAGTTGATCATATAAGTGGCATCAAGTTTTACAAATAGAATCAATAACACTTGGTGTCATGTATGCTCTTAAAGTAGCATCAAGTCTTTACAAATGGTGTCATAGAATTAAATTGATTATTTGTTTTCCTAGGATTACAAACATTAACATATTCTTAGGGTGTTGATGCAGTTAGGTGAACTTAATTGATTTAGGCTTTATTTATGCTAAACTAAATTAAGTTAAGCTTCTGCATTATAATTTTGGTTTTAGACAAATAGAAAATAATTGATAATTGAAGAAAGAATTTTTAATCCGCCTATTCACGCCCCTCTAGTCGGCCTCCTCGATCTAACATGTGGTCAGATTGACCGTTGTGATGACTTGAGTTGGTTTTAGTTGTGCTTTGGTGGTGTTAGTCACAGCGGGAGTATGTACGGGTGTTGGTCATGGTGTTTCATTTATGTATTAGTCATGATGTAGGTCCATGTATATTTATTGCTAATTGAGAGTCAAGTGCATGCCATTTGTGCTCGGATTGATTGGTTTGTCTTTGATATGCAAGTGCTTTGATGATGGATTGTAGCTAGCGACAAGACCAAGACTTGGTGGCAATGGAGTGTCGTGTAAGTCCGAATGGAGTATCATCTCAAGTCGAGAACACAGGAGAAATACAAGGATCGTGAGGAGGCGATGCGTGCACATGGTGTACCAATTGGTCTTGTGTGTTTTAAGTGGTAGCGGTTCTTAGAGCAAACGATGATCTTGGTGCCAAGCATTGGGCATCATAGGCTATGGTGTGATGCTGGTGTGTCATGAGATTTGGGCATTTCAAGTGGTGATGATCTCGGCGTAGGCGTACAATCTTGATAACAAGTCATAGATATCGCATTATCGTGAAGACTGGGGATGACAATTGAGGAAATTGTCTGAAACCGAGTGGAGTAATGGTTCGCAAAACCGTAGCACTGGTCTAAATGGTTTAGGTCACTTTTTATGGATGGAATGTCTTATCGGGCTATTGAAACCATTAGAAAGTCATGCTTTAAAAAACGTGTAAGTGTGTATAATGCAAAACCCATTTGTGCGCGGGTTACTGAGTTTTTTCATATGTAAGTGATGTGATCCATTAAGGAATGGCTGGTTTAGTGTGAGATGGTAGCCTCCACTATATAAGTTTTCTATTGAGTTGAATCATATGGGACTCCAAGATTAGAGTTAGGGTTTTATTATGTTGGAGCGTTGTGTGTGTGCTCTAGACTTAGAGCTCTGTTATCCTAACGGATTGGCTGTAAAATATTTCTGTCCAAGTGATATGAACGTCCAAAATTTGTTTAAGTGAGTTGTGTCATGATTCCCTCTTATGTTCTTAATTTACTTGATTTTCTTATTTGGATTTCTCTCTTCTTGATCTTTTCTGATGTCAAGAACGTGTAAGAGGTGGAGATATCTTCTGGAGATAAGATCCCATCCATCTAAGCATGATCTAAGAGAAGTTCTTGAGTTTGTTTAGTTTTCCTCAATAGAGAGGTGACTTGGAGATTTTGCTCTTGTAGATATTTTAGGTTGAATTTATGCTGTGTTTTAGTCTGCTATAACATGGGAGAAGCTATCTAAGATCATCTAGAACTCACGAGTAAGAGTAGATCGATATTTCCCTCTTTTGCACGATTTTGATGTAATCTTTCTTTAAATGGAAAATGATCACAATTTTGGCAATAATTCTCCCAATCAATGATTGAAATATGTTTGCGACATCCTAGAGAAAGTGCATGCTGAGTTTCAAATTATTTGGACCTTCCGGGTGAAAGTTGAGTGGTTTTTTATTTTGTTTGAGCTGAATTTCCTATACTGATATGAGGGAAAAGTAGTACTGCCCATTACATACCACAGCGGTAGTATCACACCTTACATAGTGGTAGTACTGCTCTGAGGTATCAAGTCCGGTTTGGCTCAATTTTTTGAGGGTTTCTCTAGAGGTACTTTGGCTCTAATTTTTGTATTTTTTCATAGTTATTAGAGTGAAAGACTCTAACAATCTTGAGACCAAAATTTTTAGAGAAATCGTTATCGATGTGGCTCTTATTAACCCCCCCTCTATCGCCATCTTCGGTCCTATACTCCTATATTAGTTTATGGCTTATTGTTTCCCTCCAACAAACAAACATGAGAACTTCTTTGCTGTCTTTTTGAAACAACTTATCGGGACAAACTTTTTGAAGCGACGTATCGATTTATTAGCATTCAGTTTATTCATATAAGTACTTATACTAACGTCAAAAATAATCAGCCGTAGTTATAAGTCATCCGCAGCTGGCGAAAAGCACCCACAGGGGTTGAGATATGCACGATCTATTGTGCCGGTGCGTGCGTCCTATATTGGGCTCTCTATTGTACGTCCATTTCCATGGCATGATTATACAGATCTACCAAAAATAACGCTCATAAGAGTGTATGTGTAGCTCTCTCAAATTCCTCACACTGGCTTGGAACTTGTCACTCGTCAGTCCTCCCTATTTTAATCACGTACTAACCAGTTTAGCTCATACTTCAACACCTTGGGCTTTTTCGGACCTAGAACAATTGTTTTTTTTACTAAAATCGTGCTAACCGTGTCTAGAATTTAGCGACAACTTAACTCTGACATGATGATACCATATTAAATTTTATATACCAATCAATTTATTTAAAAACTTAAATTTCAAATAAAAACAGATAATATATACTCGTGCTTCAACGGTCCGTGGATCTCAAACTTTAACTAGACACACCTCATGCCATGTATAACACGTTCGAAAACACCCCTGGACCTGTCTGGACAGAGGATTTAGATTCAAGTCCTTAGGAATAGTCAGAAAACCCCTTTCATCCTGATCGATGCACCCCCAGTTTGAGATACAACACCGAGAGGAGAGGATCAAATCCCATGCACGCACACGAGTCCTAGACCAGCATAATCAATCAATCAAGCGTGGATCTCGAGCTCAGCATCCAGCCATTTAATCACATGTGGCTGCATACATACATACATACATACATACATACATACATACATACATACATACATACATACATACATACATACATACATACATACATACATACATATAGTATAAATAATAGGGACATTATGGTGCACAAGCTCTATGATTGAGACTTTCTATCTATAATTAAGACTTTTCAATGATTTCCTTTCTAAATCAATGTATTTTCAAATTAATGAATGTTAACGGGTTTGCCTTTTCCGCTTATGGTTAATGAATTTTTTCGAATAAATAATCGAAATAGTTTCTCTGTCGTCGTTTCGAAGCGGCTTATCGTGATAGTTTTTTAGAATCAGTTTATTGACTTTCGGTTTATTTGCACGAACGTTCATATTAAGACCAAAAGATACAGCTATAAACCACAGCAAAAAAAAAAAAGAACACACCTATGATGTCCCTCTGGTCAGACCGAATTCGACTTATTTACACTCATTAGTTTCCAAACGATCGGATGAGAGATCACATCACGCACGTCAATGGTCGATCGGCACATCATGCATACATGAATGTGCCAATATCTTGGGCGTCGTCCAGATTCACGCAGCACGACCGATCGGATGGGATGGGACATGCGAGCTAGGCCGGCCGGAGGAGAGACCGACGGTTCATGGAAAGCACATGCATCCTGCCGCATTGCGCCCCTGTAGGACGAAAACGACGGCGCACTATGATCCTACCGCCATACATACATGTGTGGACCCGCCGAGTCACCTCTCCGGCGAACTGGATCCTCTTAAACTTTGTGGAGCGAAGTCACGGCGTTATATTGTGATTTTGCTTCTAAGCCATCGGATAAAAAAAATAAAGGATGAGATTTGGACCATTCTTTTTATATCCGACAGCTGAACATCTCTTAAAATCACGGTCACTATTCTCTTGTGACTTCACTTTGGAGTTGAGAGGATCTAAGTCTGCTCTCATGAGCCCTCGGATCCATCGGTGTGCGTTGCAGCGTTGGTGTTTTCCCGCGCCGCTACAGCAAGATGCAACGTCGTACGTAGGACTGCATTAGCATCGTGCAATACACTAAGTCGTGGCCTCTTCTTCCTCGTGACAGGCTGCTGCGCGGAGAGCAATGGCGCCGTGCATGCGTGCAACACAAGCGCGAACCGCCCGTGCAGTGTACAGGCCGATCGAAACCGACATGTGGCCACCACCTGAGGCGCCGTTCGTTTGACTGGTCTCGGCCTACGTGTCTGTAACACCTCACCCACCTGCCAAGGAGACGTGGCAGCCGCAGGCTTGCCCTAGCGTGCATGCATGCCACCTTGGCCACGAACCCTGCAGAAGTCAACACCCAACCCCTTCTTAAATCCACCCAAACCGTAAGCCATGGCCATACCCTTCTTCGTCCAAGCCATCACCGGTAGGTCTCTCACCGTAGCTTTAAGGGAGAGAGAGGAGGAGTACCTTGTGCACGCCGAGGAGGCATGGTGGCGCAGGCCGAGTCGAGGACGGCGGCCGGCCGCCGCCGAGCCGGCCGGGCGGCGGCGCCCAGCGCCACCACCGCATGCGCAGGGGAGGCGCGGATCCGGACGAGCCGGCCGGATCTGAGGCGAGGTAGGAAGGGGCGAGCAGGGGAGGCGCGGGCGAGAACCCGAGGCGGCGGCGGCGCGGCGAGCTCGAGGCCGGCAAGCCCGAGCTCGGCCGTGTGCCATCCCCACGCCGCTGGGAGAGCCGATGGGAGAGGGATAGAGTGGGGTAGGGAGGAGAGGAAGGGGCGGCGGGAGAACTGCCGGCGCCACCACGCTGGCCGGCCGCGCGCCCGTGCAAGGAGAAGAGGAGGAGCAGCCGTTCGCCGAGTGGAGGAGAGAGAGAGGTGAGGATAAGGGAGAGGGGGAGCCAGAGAGGAAAAAAGGAGGCGGTTCTGGCCACTGGGTAAGGAGAGAGAAAAGGAAAGAAATGAAGGGAAAAAAGAGAAGAAGAAGAAAAAAAAGGAAAGAAAAGAAAAGAGGAGAAAAAGAAATAGGAAAAAAGGGGTTTGGGACTGCGCAATGATCCCCGAAACCCGTGCATTCTACGCCAGAGCGGGATGTGGAGGTCGCAAGTCGACGCCTTCAAGACGCTCGTTCGCTCCGCTCGGCTAACAGGCAAGTACATGGTAGAGCGGTAGACCAAGGGTTATGAATATGCGATGTTTATTTGGTATGATGATATCTATGTAGAAATGCGTTGATTACATGATATCTATGTGGAAATGTGATATTTACCTGACATAAGGTTGAATGGTAAATGATGGCAATGATGATGGAGGTAGGCAAAGATGCTTGTCTACTAGTAATGCTAGTGATGAGCGTGAGTATGATCATGGGCATGTGCATTTGCATGAGGAGCACTCAAGAGTGAGGGCGGTGAGAAAGTCCCTAGCTATGAGTAAAGCTAGTGGACTAATCCGGAGTGCTCTTGAGTAAGACCTACTTCGGTAGGCCTCCACGGGAGTGGAGGGGTCCCGTGCCTATGAGGGCGGGCCCACGATGGGTGAACATCGACGGTGTTCACTCTCAGCGATCTCTGTACTTGCAAAGTGAAGAGCATATGAGCATGTAGAGTAATGAGGCATGGCATTGATGGCATTGCATTGCTTGGCCATGAGAATGATGTTATGAACATGATGATATAAGTGCATTATGGTTATATGCTTGCTTATGTTGGTAATGTCTATTGTTCTATTATGTACTTGCTGAGTCTTTGGACTCACCCTTGCTTTGTTGTTTTTTTTAGGTAACTATTGAGGACGTCTTGCACGGGCGGGTGTAGCACATGAATGACTACACGTTTTGCAACACTTCACATATCTAGCTTTTGGTAGTATGTTTAATTCCACTAGTAAGTTAGAAAAGTTGTTTAGGAATGGTATGGTGTAAGTGGTTGTTGCCTCATGATTAAGGTAGAGTTTTCTTAAATTGTTTAGTAGATGTCCAAGAGTGGTTTTATTGCGGTGATGGTAGCACTCTAGGCCCAGAGGATGGGCGGGTGTTACAGCTTGGTATCGAGCGGGCGTTAGGTCCGTGGTAAAGAAAATTTGATAACTTAGCTTAACTATTCAACTAAAATTTAACTTAGGCCTAATAATTAAATTAAAATTTGACACATCGTGCACCATAGGATGGGAATGGGTCTTACATTGCATTTACGCTTTGCACCTTGATGTTGATCTGTTTGTTGAAATGGATGTTTGTGAGCAAGTTGTGTGATTGGCTATCTGTCCCGGACAGAAATGCCGAGAGCTAGAGGACGCGGATGTGTGCACAGTAGGATGGGATTGGGTCAAGCATTGCATTTTCGCTTCTGTTAGTCATGTTGTTGATTTGCAATGCTTGATGTTGATGCTTGTGAGTTGATAGCAAGCATTTGAACTGGTTATTTGTGTGTCCTACGGGACTTTGCCGTTATTGTGTCGTGTATCGGTGCAATAGAGACTGAGACCGTGGCCACTGGAGAGGCCTGGTCATGTTGCCAATTGTGGCATTGAGGTAGTGATGTTTCGTTTCAGTTTCGGGAAGTTGGTTCCCTTTGGTTAGCAACTTGTTGAGTTGTTTGGTTAATACCCGATAGAGGGGAGTGTTCCATGCAAGTCTGGTTTTCAGGGAGAATTTTGATTATATGAATGGTTGGAGTAACTTGCAGGATGAGACCAATATTTTTTTAGAGAAGGCAATATCCAATAGTGGTTGAAGTGTTGGATTAGGTGTATGTGGGTTATGGAGGTTAAAGTAACAAGTTAGTAGGACATGGTATTCTAAATTGTGAGAACCCAGGAGAGTAATTAACTTTAGTTATGATTGTGGGATCAGAGTTGATTTGAATCCAATGGAGATTTAGTAGTTACATGAGGAGTAGCGGCATAAGGCAGATCCATTTCTACTTAATAGTTGGATTTGAATTATTGGTGAACCAGTTGGTGATTACGGTTGCTTAGACTATTGAGCCACATCGAATGACTGGTTTTGCTTTGGTCCCAATCGGTGAACCTAGCTAGGCGATCGAATCTTGCTAAAAAAAAGGGTGTGTTAATCTATTGTCTTGGTGGAAGATCCCACATCTGGAGTTATCCTTTCAATTGGTAATAGGTGAATGATTATAGAACTAAGTCCGCCAACCTTGCACCATGATTGATTATTTTAATCATGATTGATGTTTTGGAAAGGTTCAAATAGTCATGATTTTATAACTCTATTGGAATTTGTTAGGAGGACTTGAATAGGGATCTTGATGTCGGGTAGTCTCCCAGCCAAATTGAATGGAGAAGAATTGTTGTAAAGTCGTATGAGACTCAAATTCTGGGGGATGAAGCTAATAATGTTCTAGTGAGATTTGGTGGCAATATTTAAGCATGAGTTGGTGGAGTTGCACTTGCATTTTGGAGGAAACCTTGTGCACACCTACGGAAGTAGAACAGATAGATTCTATGCTTAAAAGTAATCGTGGTTTACTAAGTACATAGTATGTGTGCTAAAATCCGGTGATTGATCATCCCTAGAGTTGAGTCATGGATATTAGTTAGCGCCTTGAAAATTAGGTGCTCATGGGATTATTTATTGATAGTGGATCTTTTGATCAAAGAGACTTGACCGCATCTTGCGGTATATGCGCTTGATAGTTGCTATGTTTGTGTTGCTTTGTACAAGAAGATGGTAGTGTTTGATGAGCTATATAGTAAATATGGAGAATAAAGTATCCGTGAGCCGTGGGAAGGTTCAAGATGGGATACTAAAAGTCAATGACTTATGTATTAGCGAATTGATATTTGCTAATCTGCGTAAGCGATACAAGAGGTACCGCTTGATGTGGTTATGGGAAAGAGAATTTTAATTGATTTCTATGTTGGTATTTGGACGAAACACTTTGTGTTTGGCGTGCATTATCCTTTGGGGTTCATGACTTGAAGGAGGTCATGTTCATTCCGTCAATAATGAATACTTGGAGGTACGGTAGGAGGTCCGCATGACTCACAGATTGATTTATGTGCATGTGTTGTGAGTGCTACATGACTTCTCACTTCGATATGAGATTTCCCGGACGAGTGGTCCGTGGCGCTCCCGAACGCGTAAGTTTCGGGCGTACCTAGGAACGAAGTCCTAGGCGTACTCAGGAATGAGTCCTGAGCGTTTCCCAAACATGTAATTTCGATTGTCTTGAGTTGAGAGTCTAAAGTGGGCCCGGGCGCGTCAACTAGGGTAATGTAATATTTGGATTTTGTTGCATCTCTCCGTTTTCTTGGTGTTAATTGCCTATTGTGTTTGTTGTGATGTGATGCTATGGCCAGAGGGAATGGTTCTCCTGTCTAGGCGTTGCATCATTGAAAGAGTGAATCCCGTGTTGGGGGAGTTTTGTAGTTGTTTTGGGGGAGTGAGTGATGAACTCATTCTCAAGCCCTATTTTGTTGGAGAATGAAAGTTGTTGGGATTTCGTTCTGTTTTCTGGATGTTTAAATTTGGTAGACTTCTTAACTCTGGAGGGTTGCTGAGGGATTGGAATCCCTTGTTCTCGAAGCAAATGTTAAATTCATAACATGAAGCTCTATTAGGCCTAGATCTAGAGTGAAATGATTGACATGTCGATACTAGGGTGATAATAAAGACTTGTGTGGCTAATAGAATTCGAGTTGATCTTATGCCATAATCTCGTGGGAGATTGATTAGGGATAAAAATTGGCCTTAAAGGCGAACCCAAGGTCGATTGTGTCTTTGCAACTAGTAGTGTCTATGGGAAATAGTGGTGACCGATGTCACATTTAAGTTGGTAAAGCCAGGTAGCAATGAGAGTATGAGATTTTGGAGAAAGAACTACCTTGACTTATGTTTTTGAGGTAATCAGCGTTAGGGGTTAATGTTTTAGATTGCTTGATTCCCATATCATAGATTGAGGTAAAGATGAAGTAGAGCTATTGGAAGATTTAGTTATTTGATGTTAAATGAGATCCTAATAGATCTTACCTCATTTTGTGGATGTGAGAGGATTGAGAGTTGGTGTATGATTTGTTTTATCCACCATGTTTGGTGATCATTATTTAAAGAAGTAGTTAGAGGAATAATCCATTCCATGAGTTAAAGTCGACCATTGATGGGATTAATCATAAGACCAATAGAGTGTGAACTGAAACCCTAGGAATAAGGTGCTGAAGGGATTGAACTGATGGAAACCAATGCAATTTTAGCGGGCATGAGAGACTATATGTCGGCAAATGTGTCGTTGGTGAGGGGATTTTGCTTAGGTACTATACTAAAGCTTCCCATATTTATGGGAATGTTGCCCTAAGATTGAATGGGCCTTGTAGCTCATAATGAGCAATGGAAGAATGAATTGTTGTATGGCCATCTAATGAGTAATTGGAATGTTTTGATGGGAATCTATTATTCTTGCTAAGAGAGTTAGTGAGAATTGTCCTTGCGGGTTTAGTCACGTGGATGTGTGATCGATACGGATTTTTTTTAAGGAACACGAACTAGAATATCCCTCATGTTAACGACTGAAGTGGTTGATCAATAGTCAAAGGATTATTTTGGGTTCCCCTGATTTGAGAATTCGTTCAGGGCTACTTTGAGGGATAGTGGATTTAAGTGGAAAGTTGCGGTATTTTCGCATTTTACTGGTGGTCTATGTGGTTTTCGGCTAGGGCGTTATCCTTATGCCTAAAGAAATATGCTTTCTTTTCTTGGAAAAGAAAAGACTGATTTGGGGAAATAGAAATATTTCGCATGGTATATGCGGCATAAAGTTGTTGGTTAGGATGAGGATTGATTTCCTGTCTGGTTTTCACTCTGAGTGGATTTATTGTGATGAAATGATTTCCGTGGGGGAACGAATTACCTTCTGTTTTGAGAGAAGGGTTGATGTTTGGGGATGAATGAGTTGATTCTACGATGACGCGTGATACTTCTCTTGTAAAAGAGAAGAGCTCTCCTTGTTGCAAATAAGAGTAGCATTGACTCTTTTGTGCAAGCAATGAGAGTGTTTTCCTGAATGATTGGAGGTTTTCTTATGCCGAGGCATGAGAATTGAGTCTATGCACGGAGTGCATAATGTGTTTCATGTGTCGATGTTGAGAAAGTATGTGCGAGATCCAGAGCATGAGATTGTGTTAGAACCGTGTGCAAAAAAAGCAAAACCTCACCTTCGAGTCCCGTCCGATTCAGATTCGGAGGAATCGAGAAGGTGTTGAGACATAGAACGATAAAGTATGTTAAAGTGCTTTGGGCACATCAGACTGCGCGAGAAGTACCCAGACTTGTTCTCCATGGGTACGAGCTAATGTCATGTTATGTGCAGTTTATTACATTTTGTTCATTCATGCATATTGTCGAATGCCAGAATTCGGGGGCGAATTCTGTTAAGGGGGGTAGAATGTAACACCTCACCCACCTGCCAAGGAGACGTGGCAGCCGCAGGCTTGCCCTAGCGTGCATGCATGCCACCTTGGCCACGAACCCTGCAGAAGTCAACACCCAACCCCTTCTTAAATCCACCCAAACCGTAAGCCATGGCCATACCCCTTCTTCGTCCAAGCCATCACCGGGTAGGTCTCCTCACCGTAGCTTTAAGGGAAGAGAGAGGGAGGGAGTACCTTGTGCACGCCGAGGGAGGCATGGTGGCGCAGGCCGGAGTCGAGGACGGCGGCCAGGCCGCTGGCCGAGCCGACCGGGCGGCGGCGCCAGCGCCACCACCGCATGCGCAGGGGAGGCGCGGATCCGGGACGAGCCGGCCGGATCTCGAGGCGAGGTAGGAAGGGGCGAGCAGGGGGAGGCCGGCGCGAGAACCCGAGGGCGGCGGCGCGGCGGCGAGCTCGAGGCGGCAAGCCCGAGCTCGGCCGTGTGCCATCCCCACGCCGCTGGGAGAGCCGATGGGAGAGGATAGAGTGGGGTAGGGGAGGAGGAAGGGGCGGCGGAGAAGCGCCGGCGCCACCACGCCTGGCCGGCCGCGCCGCCCCGTGCGGAGAAGAGGAGGAGCAGGCCGTTCGGCCGAGTGGAGGGAGAGAGAGAGGTGAGGATAAGGGAGAGGGGGAGCCAGGAGAGGAAAAAAAGGGGAGGCCGGTTCGGCCGACTGGGTAAGGAGAGAGGAAAAGGGAAAGAAATGAAGGAAAAAAAGAGAAGAAGAAGAGAAAAAAAAAGGAAAGAAAAGAAAAGAGGAGAAAAAGAAATAGGAAAAAAGGGGTTTCGGGACCTGCGCAACAGATCCCTGAAACCCGTGCATTTCTACGCCAGAGCGGGATGTGGAGGTCGTGAAGTCGACGCTTCAAGACGCTCGTTCGCTCCGCTCGGCTAATGAGCAAGTACATGGTAGAGCGGTAGACCAAGGGTTATGAATATGCGATGTTTATTTGGTATGATGATATCTATGTAGAAATGCGTTGATTACATGATATCTATGTGGAAATGTGATATTTACCTGACATAAGGTTGAATGGTAAATGATGGCAATGATGATGGAGGTAGGCAAAGATGCTTGTCTACTAGTAATGCTAGTGATGAGCGTGAGTATGATCATGGGCATGTGCATTTGCATGAGGAGCACTCAAGAGTGAGGGCGGTGAGAAAGTCCCTAGCTATGAGTAAAGCTAGTGGACTAATCCGGAGTGCTTTTGAGTAAGACCTACTTCGGTAGGCCTCCACGGGAGTGGAGGGGTCCCGTGCCTATGAGGGCGGGCCCACGATGGGTGAACATCGACGGGTGTTCACTCGGCAGTACCGGTACTTGCAAAGTGAAGAGCATATGAGCATGTAGAGTAATGAGGCATGGCATTGATGGCATTGCATTGCTTGGCCATGAGAATGATGTTATGAACACGATGATATAAGTGAATTATGGTTATATGCTTGCTTATGTTGGTAATGTCTATTGTTCTATTATGTACTTGCTGAGTCTTTGGACTCACCCTTGCTTTGTTGTTTTTTTTAGGTAACTATTGAGGACGTCTTGCACGGGCGGGTGTAGCACATGAATGACTACACGTTTTTGCAACACTTCACATATCTAGCTTTTGGTAGTATGTTTAATTCCACTAGTAAGTTAGAAAAGTTGTTTAGGAATGGTATGGTGTAAGTGGTTGTTGCCTCATGATTAAGGTAGAGTTTTCTTAAATTGTTTAGTAGATGTCCAGTAGTGGTTTTATTGCAGTGATGGTAGCACTCTAGGCCCAGAGGATGGGCGGGGTGTTACAGTGTCAGTGTGACAGCTCGTAACACGGTCAGCCCGGCTGGCTAGCCACGATTTGCTGCGTGGTTAAGCTCGATCCCTCCAGTGTACGTGTACATGTGTAGAGATCAGGCGGCTTTCAGCGAAAGGTCGTTCAGAAACTGCGTGCAGAGAGATCGATCGGGCGGGGTGGTGGAGGACTGGTGGTGGCCGGTGAGTGCGCGCGATGGAACTGGTGGGCGCTCGGGTAACCGGGACAAAGCGCGCGTGCGCGAGCGAGGACGCCATGAGAGCCGGCAGGGCCCGCCCATGGCTGCCGGCCGGCCGGCCGGCTCCCTGCTCCTCCACTTTACCCCCGCCTGCAGCAAGTAGCCCTACCGCCAGTCGATCTGCACGCCCATGCATCATTGGCTATGATTCAAACAGCCTTTGGTCTTTTGGTTTTTAGAAACCAGCTTTTAAACGATACGGTTTCTCAAAATGATTTCTATAAGTCGTTTCTAGAAGTCATTGTAAGAGTTATTTTGAACGGAATGACTTTTCAATGTAAACATTTCTTAATCCCTTAATTTCTCTCACAATCAGTCAAAAGCTAAAAGAGGTAATACGTTTAAACAGTGCCATTATTTCTCCTGGCATATATTACTTGCATAGCAAACACACACTGTGTAAATACTAGGTGCAGAAGGTCTTTGAGGTCGGACGAACCATAGCTGCAAGGTTGGGTGTTTCTACAGTTAGCTAGCCGGATTGTGGCAAAACCGCTTTATTAATCAGCCACGAATTTTTTTTCCTACATCCTGATTGATGCTCATGTCTCCAAGAGCGTACCGCTCACCTTATGTACACTAATAATCTGAAATAACAAAGAAGCCAACTCAAAAGTACTCGAAACGGTCGTCAGGTCGGTAATTGTAAGGCTCCTGCCGCTCCTTCTTGCTCATCACCAGCACCTTCTTCTGCGCCGGCGCCGGCGGCTGCGGCACCTCCGGCGGCCGGACGGCCCTGACGAGCGCCCAGTTCACGCCCTTGAAGAAGTCGTGCCGCTTGACCTCGGCCGAGCCCATGCTGCTCCCCAGCCTCTTCTTGGGGTTCTTCGCCAGGAGCTGGCTTATGAGCTCCTGGGCCCGGAGAAGCTCATCCCACTCCCTCGCACTCGACGTCGCGATCCGCGGGAAGCTCAGCGGCTGCTTGATGATGTTGATGAGGGTCTTCTGGTTGTTCTCCCCCTTGAACGGCGTCCGGCCGTACATCATCTCGTACATGAACACCCCCAGCGTCCACCAGTCCACCGCGCTGCCGTGGCCCTGGCCGGAGATCACCTCCGGCGCCAGGTACTCGTGCGTGCCGACGAAGGACTTGGACCGCGCCGCGACGGGCTCGACCACCAGCTCAGGGGCAGGCTTGGGCTCCGACTCGTCGGCGTCGCTAGCTGCCGCGCCCGGCTTCGGAGGACCCTCCTTTGCATGGCACTTGTGCACGCCGTTGAAGAAGCACGACAGCACCGGCTGAATCGGCGGGACGCACGACGGAGCGTAGGACGGCTTGGCGCCGGTGTCCCCTCGGCCGGCATTATTGTGGGGGAGGTTGCTGTGGCGGAGGAGCTTCGGGACGACGTCGCACTTGAGGGAGAGGTCAAAGTCGGAGAGCATGATGTGGCCGTCGCCGCGCACCAAGACGTTCTCCGGCTTGAGGTCCCTGTACACCACCCCCATCATGTGCAGGTACTCCAGCGCCAGCACCGTCTCCGCCACATAGAATCTGCCATTGTTCGTTTTCAGCAACATCAGTCCGGTGCCAGACAAAGACAATCCACTGTACTTTTCAGCAAAACCAACACTTTGTTAACTAAGTTTAGTTCTCTTGTTAACTTCTGTTCTTTTGCTCAAAGATAATCTCAGTTGTATCTAACAAGTTGCATTCAGCATTGATATGGAAAGAGGAATATCTCTTGTGTACACAGTGTGTCGGCATGTCGCTATGCACGCGGCTCAAATCATTAGCTTTAACATGACGCCCAAGTGGTTCCAACAAATCAGTTTAGATCGACACAGCAAGACGAAAAGTGTTTACTGAAAGCACCAATGCGCATGGAAAAACGGTCACTACACTAACTTAAAGTGCTATGCTTTTACAAAAGGAGTGACAGTGTGACACTGAAACAAAGCTTGACCCTGAAACATAGCTATTCTTCCCATGCTTCATTCAGATCATCAGATGTGATAAAGAAAAGGCTAATGCTTGCGGAATGGATAATACCTCGTGGAGGAGAGGCTGAACCGCCTGCCCGGCTGCCGCTGCCGGGCCACATGCAAGTCCCCGCCGGGGCAGAACTCCATGACGAGGCAGGCGTAGTGCGATGCCTCGAAGTCCGCATACAACGTCGGCAAGAACGGGTGGTCGAGCGTGCCAAGGATCTCCCGCTCCACCTCCGCACGCCGCAGTTTCTTCCGGAAGGCCAGCGCGTCCTTGTCCACCACCTTCATGGCGTAGAGGCACCCCGTCGACCACGGTTCGCGCAGCTGGCACAGGTAGACGTTCCCAAGGTCACCGCTGCCCAGGCGCCGCACGAGGCGGAAGTGGTCCAGCCCGACACGGCCAGCGGCGGCACGGACGCGCCTGATGGCCTCCCACTCTGCCTGGTTGGCCTTGTGGGGCTTGTGGCGGCATGACGAAGCCGGCGTGTCGCCACCGCCGCCAAAGGAGCGCACCGAGACCGAGCTGGAGCTGCCAATGTCACTGATCCAGCTTCGGCGGGGGTCCGGCACCGTGAGGGAAGAGCGGCTACTGTCGTAGTCGGATTCCTCTCTGATGGCAGCCATGGAAGCTCAAGACAAAAGGCAATGCAAATGAAAATATAAGGCTCTTTTCTCTACCTTCCAGCTCCCTATGTTATATAAGCAGCTGTGGTTACCTTGGCCAATGTATGGATGGCCAGTTTTCTACTGTAGAGTATCTACTTGTCAAGCATATAACCATTATCCAGGATCTAAGTGAGTTGATGTCACTTTTTTTCTCTCTCCACTTGGATGGATGATTATGAGCAACAATCATTACATCATTGGACCCAAGGCTAGTTGGAAACTACCTGGCTCAGTGTGCTCAAGCAGCTGCACCAAAGCAAAGCCAAGAAGTATACATGGGTAAAAGTGTAGTATAATAGTAGAAACAAGAGGAGAATTGGAATCATGAAATGAACTGGGCAGTGTAAGCACGGCGACATTTGCTTTGTGCCTGGATGGAGTCACATGACATGAAGAACCAAGGCAAGTAGGCTGCTTTGGTATTAAAGAAGAGTAGATAACTGTTAAAAACTGCATGCATCGCCCGTGCAGCAATAACACACCACCTCGCTGACCTGATCACAACGGCTGAAATTAAAGGAGATGCTTACCCTTTTCTTCCTCTGCTCAATTCCCTTCCTTTTCCTTTTCTTTCTCTTTTGGTACATACCGTTCATGCGAGTCCATTTAGTGGCCACGTCAACCACATAAGCCGTCCATCTGATTCTCCCATGCCTAGTTGCCGAGGCTGTTCGCTCCTGTCTCTGAAGCAGGAAGGCTAGGATAACATCAGGTCACGTCTTGTTTGTGCAAACAACTGTCCCCGTTGAACCATGGCTGGTGTTGATTCTTGCAGCAGGCCGTCTTTTCAAGGTGATGTTGCACAAGGCAACTTCTGCATACAAAATTCAACGGGTAAAAATTCGCCATATATACACCTGCAAGAAAGAAAAGGCGCGAGACAGATGAAAACAAAGAATACAGGCATCATCGTAGTAGGAAAAAGTTAAATTGTCATGTCAAACCAGCAGCACTCAGCTCTCTACCAGACATATGATGGACCAAACATTAACTTCCAATTGCCCCAGATTTTCTCTGCTTTTAGTACCTTTTAGTTTCTGCCAGTACAAGCACAGCAGCCATACGTCATACTTTCGCCGTATCGGATCAATGTATCGTACAATCCTGCCTGTTTGCTCCACCGACCGTTGCAGAACAATACGCATGCTGGACTCCCTGGGGGCATTTGCAAGTGGGATTGTGGGAACTCTCGAAGCCCCATATCTTGACGGCAGATTCTGCCTGCCAACACAATGTTTGGTCACTTTTGACAGACCCCTTTGCAATTTGCAAATGCTACCTGATCATAGTTACAATTAACAGGTTTATATATACATCTATGCATCGAACATTGCAAGAACACTTAATTCTCTGCTGCACTTACATCATTGTAGATCCCCATATATTAGTAGAAAATGTGGATAATCACTAGTTCAACACACCAAACAAATTTCAGAATATTTGGGTTGTGGCTTATGGCTTAAATTTTTTAATTCTAACTGTTCATGAAAGGCAGTACGCAGAGGAAAATAGTCATATGCGATTTTGGCCGGTACAACTGAACGCAGTACACTTTTTTCTACAATCTTTTTGTTGACATCGCTTTTAAAAAACGCACAATTTGAAAGCTGATTACTGTAGCATAAGCTATAAGCCACAATCCATAAGTAGAAAAGAACTCAGCCTTAATTAAATATAAGTGACATTAACCAGTCCACGCAGTTCACAACTTACAGTATAGTAAATTAAGAATCAAGCAAGTGTAAAACTGACTAATTGAGTTCTCCAAAACTTCTACATGGAAAAAATCATCAAAACCATCAAGAAAATTAAAAATTGACACTCAAGCTCCAGCCATAACCTAAGTTACCCCGATACGCGATATAGGTACAGCGATACAGATACGGCAATACCACGATTTGATATTTTTAAAAAATAAGGATACATCGATACGACAAGTATCTATATATTTAAAAACATAAAAAATATAAAGAGGATAGGAGAGAATGATAAACTGATATTACCTTGACGAATGCTATATATTCCTTGCCTTCCTCACTTGATGGCATTGCCGTGGTACGGCCACGGTCTCACATATGCACTCGCCTACTCGCTCCTCGTACCTCAATCCATGAAAATACATCATATAGACAATATGAGACATATTAATATATTACTAGCAATAAACTTGCAATTTTTATCAGAAATTCAAAGTAGAGAAAAGATGACTTGCCCAACAAAATCTGACCTCAGATCACTTAAATCCTTGATCAATAACCTTGAACATAATAAATCTTACCAAAAAAACATTAGTAAACGGTAAAATAACAGATCATACAAAAATAGATATAAATAGTCCAACAACATAACATAACATAGGATGATAGGAATAGCTTACAAGGCCAAGGCCAAGGCCAAATTTAATTGTTCCAAGGTTCCACCATAGGAAATAGGAATGAATTAAACTAATACTGAATATCTTCATGATGTGATTCTTCCACCTCTGAAGGTCATTGTCCTTTCTGTCATGTGCTGAATTACTGTTCACATGCATTGTTCATGCATGTGAACAGTACCCACATATTGTAGCAAACATTTTTTTTCTCGAACGACGCAGGAGAGCTGCGTGTCATTTCATTAAGACAGAAAGAGTACAAACCGAGCTGGATTTAGAAAGAAACCCAGCTCGCAAAAAACAAACACCACACAAACCCACCCAAAAGGGGAGGGTGGTACTAAACATGACCAAGGCCTAAACAAACTACTCCAGATATTAGGTAATCTGGACCAACGACCTTGCAATCAATTCACTAAGCTTTGATGCTCCAACCATGCACCACAAACTGCATTCATCTCCTATGGTCTGAAGGAGTGTATGGATGTTGGGAAAAGCTCCTTCAAACACACAAGAGTTCCGGTGTTTCCAAATTTCCCATGAAACAAGAATGATTAGCGAATTGAAACCTTTCCTCATCTCCTTTGGAACTCCCCTAATAGCTTTTCTCCACCAGCTCGAGAAAAGGACATCATTGTAGAGGAGCCACAGCAGGCTAGGTTCAGATCTGCAGAATCAAAACCACACTGCCGAGTGAAAACACACGCAATGAGCAGTGCTGGATTGTTTCCTCCTCTTGATCGCAGAAGGCGGGCTTCTGGCGAGGCGGCCGCGCTAGCTAAGCGATCCGCATCAGCAGAATGGTTCTTGAAAGCCAACCAAATGAAGAACTTGCAGCAAGAGGAGCCTGTGTCTTCCAAATTTTTTCCACGGGAGAATTTAATTGTGCCCATGAAGAATGCTGCATAGGCTGATTTGCTACTATAAGATCCCGACCGGGTAAGCTTCCAACGGTGAATATCCCGGGCATCATGTTGAAGAGTTAAACCATCCACTTGATCCCAAATCAGCAAATATTCGGTTAGGACCTGCACCGTCAAGGCCCCATTTATGTCGGCCACCCATCTCCTGTTGTCAAGAGCCCGAGCAACAAATCCGATGCTTCACAACCCTCTTTGAGATCAGCTTGATCAGATTTGGAGCAATTTCGATTCTTGTCTTGCCACTCACCAATGGTCGGACCAAAAATGAATTGATTCTCCATTTCCTACAGATGATTCACAAGCCATATAAAACATGGCATGGGCATTTTGCGGTACTGATCGAAGTCCAGCCCAAGGTCTTGTAGGGTCCATCTTCTGAGCCCACAACCATCTGATTCTCAAAGCCCAACCGAGGGTTTCAAGATTGTGAATTCCTAAGCCACCATATTCAAGAGGCCGCTGGACCTTTTCCCAAGATACAAGACAATTCCCACCTTTTGCCTTTTCCTGGCCACCATATTGTAGCAAACATGTGTGGCGAAATCTGATTAGTTAGGATAGAAATAAGAATAGTTGGTTTATATGGGTTTACTATTTTATAGATATATAGAGGTAGAGATTATTTCTTAGAGGTCAACTCGAGTTATCTCTATAAAAGGGATAACATGTATCCACTATTATCAAGTAATTAATAATGAAGAAGTATTCTCAAGTCCCCGATTCCTAGCTTTGGTCTATCCTCTAGACCTGTCACTTTAGATCCATTCATCTTCCCCAATCGGTGCCCACTTTCATCTAGCGTCGTTCTATCTCAAGTTATCGTCGTCCGACCTCTCTTCGACGGATGTTTATCCCATTATAAACTAAGGTCCATAACACCTTCCTTATCTCCATATGTGAACCCCTCAAATTCTGGCTCATCTAATGTGAGATCAGTAGCTTTGAAAACACCAATACCACCAAAAAATCTCAAAGTCATCTCCTCCAACATCCCACATTTGGGTTAGCCCCATGGAATAATTATCTGAGTTTCTTGATAGGAGACACAAATTGTTATGCACACATACTAAATCCTAGGGTGGTAGCAGGGGCGTGGCCGGAGGCGTCGACCTTGCCACAGCAGGCAGCGACGGTGGTCTGCGTTGCCACATCGTTGGCCTTGCGTCTGCGCCGCCACGGCAAGCGGGGGCAGCGGTCTGCGCCGCCACGGCAGGCGGTGGTCTGTGCCACCACGGCAGGCGGCGACGGTGGTCTGGCCTTGCACGGCAGGCGGCGGCGGCGGTCTACGCCACCACAGCAGGCGGCGGCGATGGTCTATGCCGCCACAGCAGGCGTTAGCCATGCCACGGCAGGCGGCAGCGGTGGTCTACGCCACCATGGCAGGTGTCGGCCTTGCCACGGCAGGCAGCGGTGATGGTCTGCGCCACCATGGCAGGCATCGGCCTTGCCATGGTAGGCAGCGGTAGCGTGCTGTGTCGTCATGGCAGGTGGCTATTGCACGGGCCAACACGGTTCAGCTGGCCGAGGCCGAACTTGGGTTCGCACAGGGGTTGCTAGCCTTGCAGCGAGGCGTCATTCGCGTGGCCGAATGACTGTTCAGTCAGCCGAATGTGCTCAAAGCAAGTACCTCGCGGCCGTGACCTTTCTGTTTCACATATCACATGTTTCATATTACTTGTCACCTTGTCATTGAGTACAATTATCATATCACTAAAGTTACCTGACTAATATCATATCACCAAAGTTAACTAGCTAATATAATATCACTAAAGTTACCTGGCTATTAGCATATTACTAAACCTTACCTGGTTATTATCACATCCCCAATACTTGCCTAATTGTTATCATATACTGATACTTGCCTAGTTATAGACTTCTAATATTGCATTCATACCATGATGTTCTAGGTTATCTTACTTCATATGCTTTTAGGTTTATTAGAATACTCTGGTAATAATGTTCTAGAACTCATGATTTAATTATTGTTTTAGAATTCATGCTTAAATCGTTAATAGGGGTAGTATATGAATATGTTTTATCTTATGTTAAATTATTAGCACTCTTTCGACATTAGGGACATTAGGGCTGCTATGTTTTAGTTTTGTAATATCATGATCTATTAATTGTATGATATTGTATGTGAGCCATGAAGGATGTATATATTAAACCTGTTAATCTGACTAATATTACTCATCACATAATAAAACTTGAATTGTTGACAACCTTGTATAAGCTATGTTATAACATCTCTATCGAATAATTCATATATCACTATCACCATATTATCATTCCACATTGCTATCTTATTGGGAATTATGTTTCTCCATTTTCAACTTTAGCAAATCCTTCACTTCTCATAACATTATCTTAGTCTTCACTTAGTTCCCAAAAATTCACACCATATAACATGTTAACAATACCACAGTTATCTGCCCTGGGGTTATCCACATATAGGGGAGATTTTCACCCACGTGGTAATGTACGGGGGACCGTACACTCTCGTTACTTAGGATATTACACCCTACCTGCGGTTATACAGTTGAGGACAGCGTCGTGCCTGACTACTCTTGTATAATCGGGTATGTGGGAAGTAATCGCAGTGCCATTGTCATAACTTGCTGTATAATAACTTTACCTTAGTTTACCCTCAATTCCTTAATTACATTTCGGATAACTTACTAATATAGGAAATAACAGTTATCTGGCTTGGGATTACCCACATATAGGGGAGATTTCCACCCACCCGGTAACATAAGGGGGGCGTACACTCTTGTTACTCAGGATATTACACTCCGGCTGCGGTTATACAGCCGAGGATAGTGTCGTGCCTGACTACTTTCGTATAATCGGGTATGTGGGAAGTAATCGCCAGTGCCATTGCCACAACTTGCTAAATAACATCTATCTTTAATTCTATTGTTCATGTGATCTCTATCTCCGATCCGTATCAGTGTTTCCGATAACCTAGTTTCATTGTACTTAACCTGTGTCAATTGCTTACTTGCTTTACTTGTCCTTTACTTACTATGTTGCAATTGTTGTTGGGTACTTGCTGAGATTTCCAAATCTCACGCTTACTCTTTCCATTCTCAGGTAAAAGACCAGTGCAGTGATAGCATCATGCATAGGTGAGAGCACTCGAGTTTTCAGTAGTGTGACTTGTTACTATTTTGTTATTTCTTTTGTTTTTCATTTGGTTAGAAATGGACCGGTTCTATGTTTCAAATATTTATTTTAGTTTCCGCTATTTCTATAATAAAGTACTCTTAAAGTTTTGATTTTCTTGTGATTTCTACTATTGCTTTTATCTTTACTTTAGCGATGATGTTCTGTAGTAGTATCTCATATTGGTATGTGAGGTGCTACAATTATCTTCCCTAGTAATACCACCAACAACAGAGGAATCGACACTATTACCAAAGCTAGTATGCGCATCTATTGGAGTGCTTCTACTTGCCATCCCTAATCAGAAGTGTGACTAACCTCACAAGAATTTATAATTATGATGTCAATGCATAGGAAAGGCCACATTTTGAACTTAATTTACGCAGCAAACAATCACATGAATAATGCCAAATACTTCAAAGTTCATACCATTTTACCAATCTCAAGCTCTTCCTAAAATGAACTCAATAAAGCTCACAGAAGCCTGAAGGATGTTTCATGAGAGCTTGTCTTGTATCTACATTTAAAGATATACATGAGCAACAAATCAGAAGTATGGCCAAAGAACAAAATTTGCTAGAATCACCACTCACCAAGTATTGTATCACCAAGTCACCAGCCAGGCAGTGTCGACGATAGCGAGCAGTCGAGTCAACCATGGTGGTGGTGGTGGCGGCAAGCACAGCCGTGGCAGTGGGAGAAGGTAAGGGGGCAGTAGCCGAAGAAGGGAGTGGGGGCAGCAGGTGAAGGGAGGGCTCCAAGGGGAGGCGATGGCAAAAGTGAGGAGGTGGAGGGCACGACGGAAGCGTGGGAAATCCAAGGGAAGACAGTGGGACAGCGGGAGATGTGAGGGGGTGGAGGTGACAGCCTGCTAGAGGTGGAAGAGGAGGGACGACGACTGGCAGGAGTAGTGGGGAAGGTGACGGTGGTGGTGAGAGGCGAGCAGGGGTAGGGGCGGCTGGAGAGGTAGGGCAAGCTGGCAAGGATAAGGTTTTGATGGGGTTGGAATTGGGTTGGACTTGTAGTAGGCTTTTGTTTGAGTGGTTTTGGGCCAACAAGTATGGTGAAGTATCAACGGAGTATCACGATTAATTTTATTTATTTTGGAAATTAAATTCTGCCAATACTTCCCGCTACATACCGATACGTATCACGATACGTGTACGGCACCTCGGCAGAGTATCTGGGTATTGCAGGCCATAACAAATAAGTCAATGAAAATTGCTTCCACAACCTAAACACATAAGTCGAGCTATTCAAGGGCAGTATTTTGTATGCAAGAATGCAAATCATACAGTCATGACATATACTAAACCTGTAAGTATAAGCTACCATTCAACTAACCTTGGATTCAAAAGTACAATCACATTGTACAGTATAGTGTGCCAGTGGATCAATCTCTAGAGACACTTTTTACTTTACTTTGGAGTCCGCACCCTCTGGGTAACACAAAGAAGAAAAAGGGCTCCTACTGTAAAGCACAACACATTGGAATCATTGCCAAACGAGTCCAATTCAAAAAGGGTTCTGATCGGGGTGAAAAAGTTTTGTTTCGCGCAATTATGCCAACAATGCAGATAGCCAGATACCCTTAGACATGGTTTGCAGAAGAGCTCTAGAAAGGCATGGCCCCAATGCAGGTCCACAAACAAAAGGTAACAAGACAATAATAGAAGGGAATATCCAGAGGAGCAGTCTAATCAAACATGATAGTGACATAGCCTAAACCTCTCAGTCAGGATGTTATTTGATCGTGGCTTGCCTGCCACCGTTCACCTGTTTCAGTATAATGACATGAACCGCGAGTCTCCGCAGGGTGAAACCAGACCCAATACTTTAGATCATTGTTCACTTAAAATGAAACGAGGGAAAATATGTATCTGATCATGGACAGCTTGAACAAGCAGGTCCCAGGTTAACAGTGTCTAAAATTTGTTTTTAGTGTGGCAACAATAGTCCTTTGAAAAAGAATTAATAATTAGAATAATGCTGTCATGGACCAGCACTGTAACCCATGAACAACAGCTTTCACTTAGCAGCACGTTTCCTGACTTTGTCTGAGTCGGTGGTCCACGGTATGAGTATGCTTCAGCTACAAGCAGGTGTGGAAGCTTGCTATGCCTCCAACTCAAGACATATATCTAGAAACAATACGCAACGTCTTCTTACCATGTATTCACAATGATAAAGATACTTGATATATGAAAACACTGAAAACATAAAGAGGGTCTGCAGAAAAAGGCACTTTGTTCCAGAAGCACCGCACTTGCTTTCTGACCAATAGAGTAAATGCAGGTTTTTTAAGATTTGCAAAATGATTATGACTTTTCTGAATATGAAAACTGTAAACGAAATAACAAACACTTGATAAATCAACTGAAAAGAATAAGCGAGGTGTATGGCTTTCAGATGGACAGAGGTTGGCACAAATGGCAGAGTAGTTGTTGTTTACCTAAGGTTGTTCATCTTGCATCGCAAACCAAGAGTTTCCACTGGCATGGTAAAACCATACTTATGTCCATTAGCTTGCAAGACACAAAAGAATCCACACTTCAGCAAAATCGAATGCATCAAGCAAATGTGAAGATAACATGAGACCTGAAATTCAACATAGGATAATTGAGAATGGTTTTTCAAAAAGATAGGGTGTGTAAAGACCAGCAACTCTTTACTGCAGCTCTAAGAAATCTATGAATTCATTTAACTGAACTCTTTTGCATAGCACCCCTAAAATTGGGAATTGTAAGAACAATAATTTGTAAAAAAAAACATAGCATGAAGTATTGATTCCTTCATCAAAAGAAGCACTTGAGAAGTGGAACATACATGGCCTTCACAATGGCCTCATGTGGAAAATACGAAATTGCAACACTACATATGGGCTTGCCAAGACAAAAATACCGAACCAGGAAACTTTCTGAACACCCCTTTCTTCCTAGCACATGCTTCCCCAATTACTAATCGCACATGCCGTAGAAAATTTCTTGAGCTTGGCAATGTCTAAATTTACAAATAAGAATAACTCCTAGTCTGCATCAATCAGCAGCGAAACTACCGAGATTACACACGAAGGCGATCCCCACAAGGCCACACCAACGCCACATTACCCCACTCCAACCAATTACGAGCTGCGAGGGGGGATGCGCAAGCAAGAGCACGCACCTCCCGGAGATCGAGAACGCCCTCAGAAAACGCCGCGTGCGAGAGTGGATCGCCGCCGCTGAGAACCGACCCTCTCGCCGGCGCCGGGGAAGCGGAGCAGCTCGCCGCCGCCCCCGAGCTGATCGTATTTGCAAACTGACTGCGCTCTCCTTTACTTGGGACCGACCGCGGCATCTGATTTGGGCTTGTGGCCAAATACAATCTGGGCCTACAGAGGCCGGGCCGGCCTGCTACGGGAGGAGAAAAGGCGTTCGAATTCAGGTCTGGTCCCGTCGAAGCCTATACACCTTAGTTTGGGCTTTTATTGGGCCTAGGAGGAAATGAACTTGAGGCTTTGAGCATATTTGGGCTCGAATCCGGCCCATTATTTAGGCTGGAATGCCGTGGTCCAGGTGTCGTCCGTACTCTCCTCTTCTCCTTCTCCGTCTCCGTCGCCGACGCCGACGCCGCCTCCTACCACCGTAGGGTTTCGCTCCCTCTGCCAGGTACTTCGTACTAGCGCGTAGCGCGAGCTCATTGTTATTCGGATTTCGCGGTTCCATTGCTAGATCGTGGGGGCCCTCCTCTTGGTTAATCGTCTAATCGCGGTGTTTGCTTCTGTGTCCATCGCTGCAGGGCATCATGTATTGTCCTTTAGGCACCGTGCCTATAATGTATTGAATTGTCAAGCTTTCTGTTACTCCCAATTTATTAAAGAACCACCCAACCTGGCACTATCAGAGTTTGACAAGCAGGTTTTACAGTTTTGTCAATGTTTGCTTTGTGTCATTTAGGTAAGAGTAAAGTCTATTACCGGTCCTTAAACTTTTTATACTGTGTCATTCCGGTCTATAGACTTTCAAAGTGTGCCATCCCGGTGCCTAAACACTCTTTGGGCCTCAAAATTAGCCCGTTACGGGTCTTGGTTGTGTCATCCCGGTCCTTAAACTTTTTATACTGTGTCATCCCGGTCCATGGTTGTTACCACAGTAATGGCACACTTTGAAAGTCTATGGACCGAGATAACACACTTTGAAAGTCTATGGACCGAGATGACACAGCATAAAATGTTTAAGGACCGGTAATGGACTTTACTCTTTAGGTAATCTGTCTTGCGATTGATCTCATGTTTGTGTTACGCCCTTGTTTTACATGATAACTGGAAGAACAGGCTGTCACGACCAGCTTTCCAACAGTTCATGACCCACTCATCAGGACCCAGTGGTGATTCTAACACAATCGGGGACTCAAGTACAACAGTAGCTGCTGATCCTGATACACATCAAGATTTCCGGCCTACAAGCAAAGGTTCTGACATGTCGTACGATGACATCATTGCTAAGGTATTTATATGTACACATGAGCTTTCAGAACATTTAGATCAAAGCACTTGAATTGTAACGAAAACAGGCATGACATTGAAACTTTGAGGCTTAAAGTTGCATCATCTTCTTCTGCCATTTATTCATTGCCTCAATGGAATCTTTGGGCAGGATCTCAAGGGAATCCAGTCTTGGTCTACATTAAGAGTTCTCCTGATGCTCCCAGGTGTGGTTTCAGTGCACTGGCAGTTAAGGTCCTCCAGCTATATTGTAAACTATCTTTTAGCACCGATTTTTTGAAATTCAGTTGTTAACCAATGGTGTTTCCAAAATTATTAAACCATATCTTGTCTATTTGCAGGTGCCCCTGTCATTGGTAGAGATATTTTGAGTAATCTCAAGCTCAAGGAGACCTCCCTGATGTATGCTTTTAGATGGAAGACACTTAAAAAAAACTCGACCTGCGGGGGGAAGAATCCCCTGGGCATTGTTTTAAGAAGAAGGTCTTCTCACGCAGACCGAGAAAACCCCCGAACCCCTGCTCCACCCTTACACAGCGGCACCATCGCCCGACCTTGTGAGACTACCGCGGATCCTTTGATCAACGCCTTGGCGGGCCTTAGACTCGTGCTTTGGTGTGGTAGCAAAGAGGGATTTTTTTCCCCCAAGCCTGAAATTCGCTCTCACTGGGAGTCAAACCCAGGACCTGGGGGGTGCTACTCAGGCCTCTAACCATTGGGCTAGAGACCCTTTCGCGGTCATGGGAAAAGAAAAAGAACTAGACTGTGTGCGGTATATTCTCAAAATTCTGCATCATGGGAATACTGTATGAGATGAGATAATAAAGGAAACGTTTTAAATAAGAACCAGCTTCGACCAGACAACAAATGTTAAAGCTACAAAATATGAGTTTTGTTAGGGTGTCACTTAGTTGGAGGCTTTGCTTAGAACACCATATTCCAAATAATGTTATCAAAGAGAACACCTATTGCAACATTGCAGAGCTGTACTTGCCATGTTCATCTTTTAAAGGTTCATTCATATTCAATTGAATTCCTGTACAATGTGTATCATAATGTATGGAAATGAGAAATGGATAATCTTACATCGTTCAGCTGATTCAGGTGCCAGAATTGGGGTATTGTTTTATCTTTTGATGATATTATTACTTAAGTTCCGCTTGTTTGTGCAGTAGTGGCCTACATTTCCACAAATATTTATCAAGGGAGAGTTCGTTGGGGGATCTGATATCATATTAAGCAGGCACCAGGCAAGTGAGCTCATCATCACTGGTTTAGTCACCAGGTGTATGCAGCTAGTATCTTCACTTAGTGGTTGACTTCTTCTCCTCTCAATTTTCTTCAGAAAGGTGAACTTAAGGATCTACTTGCTGATATTGCACAAAAGGGCGAGCAAAACAGTGCCTCATGAAACAAGCCACAGTAGTCAGTATGTTACCAGTAGCATGGATGCTGGATGCTTCCTTTCTGAATGTTCTTACTTGGACGATCTTTGGGTGACCTCCCACTGTTTTTATGCAGCATTGGATGTGGATTTGCGTTCTCCTGTTGCCAATTGTGATGGAAAAACCCTCAGTTCCAAGAGCATCAAAGTTCTCATTCAAGATAAATAAATGCCACTTCACAATGCTTTTCTTTTGCACGTTTTCTATGCCTGGATATGGATCTTGGAGTTCCAACACAAACGAGGTGATTTCGGTTGCATTTTAGTTTGGACTTGACTTAAGCTGCAATAACAAATGATTAGGCTGTTCTGTACTTATATATGCTACAGTTCTATTCGATCAATTAATTATTGTTTGCGTTGTCGGCTTCGGCCACAAGTGCATTAAGGATGTGTTGTTGCGTGATCAGAATTCAGAACTGATCTGCATGCGAGCTGCATCGTGTTAAAGATGCTCATAGAAACAGATGTTACATACTTACATTCATCTGTTACCTGCGTGTAGTCCAGGTCTCCAGCTAACCAAATTCACGTGCTGATATAGTGAAGTTCTGTCGTATAAACAAATCAACTACCTGTGAGTTCCATCAGATATGATGCGACCTGCAGGCCCTTAAGCACATCTGCGCATGATCTGCCGGTATATGTACACCCAAAAGTGTCTTTAGCACATGATCTGATTGGTAGGAACCTTTGTCTTTTGCTCCTAGAAACCTCAACGTTTCCATGGTTTATGCAGAAGTCAAAACATCTCAACTAGGATAAATGGATAATCAATTCAAAAGAAACAAGAGTAGAAATCATTGAAACAAAAATATCATTGCAGCCAAGGATACAAATCTTAGAGCCGGAGAAAAAACCCGCCTGGCGGCCGGTAACGGTAACCGGTCGGTAACTGGAAAATCCGGGAAAATGATGAATTTTGAATATTGAAATTTGAACTTGGGTTATTTAAAACTGGTAACCGGAACGGTTAATACACAAAAACTGGTAGAAAAAAGCTACCAAAACCAAGAAAAGCTAAAGAAAACCAGTTATAGGCAATTAGCAATTGAAATAATACAAATACTAATTAGAAAATATTAGTGAAGTGACAAGCCTGATACATAAGGGCGTCTCCAACAGCTGGCTATTTAGTTAGCTAAATCTGATGTGGCAAGGAAAAAGTAGGAGAGAGAGTAGTCACTAGCGACGAGCAAATAGCTGATCTATTTCACGTAGTCCAAGAACATGAGAGAGGAGCATGTGGGTCCAACAGTATAAAATAGTCTGTGCTTTTGTCTCTCACCTCCACGTCAGCTGACTATATAGCTAGTACTAGCTATTACCATTGCGGACGCCCTAAGGAGCTTGATATCTAATAGCATACTAAAAACAATAATGCAGTAGCAATTCATACCAATACATTGTCGAGAAACGGGAAGATTATACAATGTACTCATTGTTATAAATTAGCATACTAAAAGCATATTTTCTCATATAATACGTAATCTAGCATAAAAAAGTCTAAACCAACCTAAAAAGTGCATTACGCAGTCATAAATTTAAATTTCTATTTGAAAAAATTCGGACCGTTTTTTTCTCCTGATTCCCACAGGTTTTTCCAGTAACCACAGGTTTTTTCCCCTGATTGCAACGACAACTGAGGGAAACACAGACCAAATTAAGGAAATTTGAGGAGTACAAGATTACGTGAGACATAATAAAACGCCAAGCTACAACATGGTTGTATACCCAAGCCTGAGTTCGCTGTTCAACCAATTACCTCTCAATTTTTGGAACAACCACACGTATTATTTCAACACACGCAAAGCCTTTCTTGGAACATTTTATTTCATTTGATCAAGATGACGAACTGTCGACTCCCAAGTTTGTGGCAAGCCATTTGCCGACTTCTTCCATCTCCTCTGGGACGGTGTAGTGCCCAAGTCTTCAAGAAGGAGAGCAAACAGCATAAGTAAATTGCTACATTAATGGGGGAATAGGGAAGGCATCAAACCTATTGTATGACTTGAACACGACATTAGAAAATCCGGTTGACTTCAGTGCATCAGCAGACTTCTCTCCATGCTTGTAGAGAACTACATCATCAGCTGCATAAAATCAAAACAAGGCATAATTTACTAACGGTGGCCATGCCTTGTGCATGAATACAGAAAAAAAAACACTTAACAAATAAGTACCGCGTTCCTGAGGCATCATGAAAGCAGATGAAGCCATTTTCAAGACACATGATCTAAATATTATGGTACTATCAACTCCAATATGCCAGGGACATGATGTCCACAAAAACTTGAGGCATGCCTCAACTTTTCCTCAAAAAATGTCTAATAACATTTTTATGAAACTATAAATTATGCATAGCTAATCATTTCAATCAACCTTGCAAGGCCTGCCTCATGGAAATCATAGAAATGTAGTTACTAAAAGGCAGACAGCATCAAGTTTAGGCGAGACAGAAATAGAGCGACACAACTTTTCTGATGACTTCCAGGCGAACACTAATATTTGCATGCAGGATACAGGAAAAAACCGTCCAAATACTTGATAGGCACCTCAGTTCTTTTACATCTGCTACAAAGAAGCAAGTTCAGGAAATGTAAGTACCTAACTACTACTATCCTGGTGTTTGAGAAACAGAGACAGTCATTTCTGGCTTGCAGTATACATGTCACTAGTTCCAGGAGATGGATAGGGCACAATGTGAACATCTAGTAGTTTGTGAATTGTAGAAACTAGAAAGCCATGCACAGGTAGGTCACTTTTGGTAAAAAGTTTTGTTAGCAAAATAGACTCAATAAATAGCCTTTCTTTCCTAGGAATGATGATGTATGCTTATGCTATTTTCAGTACTCAAGAAGTATGTTATGGTATACTTTGCCTTCACCTGTACATATACATATAACACTAGTACGAGTATAAACCCCATACTACCTCCAAGCTGAATGTTAGAGCATTGCCCAATGAGATGCTTATGGGTGGGTACAACTGAATTCTAGACTGCTCGCGAGAGGCAGCACGCAGAGAAAAATAGTCGCATGCGATTTTGGCCGGCACAACTGAACTTGGCACAATTTGTACTACAATCTACCTGTAAAGTCCGCCTTGAAAAAACACACCGTTTAAAAGCTAATTACTGTATCATAAGCCAAAAGCTAAAAGCTGTAAGTTCTACCAAACACACCCTACATCATTCTAAGCACAGAACTGTAACATGCACTTTGCGCGCCAAATGAAGATCATAAATAGATATGCACCTTTTCCATGACAAATCAAAAGAGATAAGGATGAAGCCTTTTGTGCAGCCTCCTGTGAGCTCTCAATTTTGTTCTTCAAGGACCTGGGGTGATCACACAACACGAAGTACATAGGCCACAAGGCAGCAGTTTCAGTGAAACTTATACACATCAACATACTAGGACAAACCTGGCACATGGAAGCCAGCCACTCAGACCAACAGCCACACTTAGGTTTACAGGATATGAATTGCCATTTCCATATTTTCCATGAGCAAAGCAAGTTGCTGAGTAAAGGGCAGTAGCAGCACCCATACTAAAGCCACCAACGCCAATCTTGACTGCAATGATTAATGTGACAGGGCCAAAAGTTATAGAGATAAATACAATATTAACAACAAAACACCCAGCAGGGTTCTGTCTATTGAGTTATCAATTTATGAGGATAAATTAGTTTGTTTCTGGGAGTAAATGCATGAACTTTACAAACATCCATTAATTTAACAAAGTTGAATAGAACAAATTTACAAAGAATGCCTGTAAGACAACAGAGGGACAGGCAAATAACAAAAAATGAAATATGGGCCCAAAGAAAGAATAAATAATCAAGTTATGCCATAGTCAAGCAAATAAATGGAAATTAACTCGGGAAACATACTGTCAATGGGCTCAGTTGACAATAAATTTGCAACATGTGCAGCTGAGGCATCCAACCCCTCAACATCATCAGGAGCATCTTCTGAAAGATCGGCAACATCAAACCCTGCGAATACAGAAAAAGACAAAGTTATGTCAGAGATAGCATTGCATGTATATGCATGATATACATACTGCACGGACTGCACTGTGCACACCTATAAAACAAAGAGCAATTTCAAAAGGAGTTGTTACATGTACGCCCAAGAGCAAAGTAGGAAAATACACGTAACACAAAACTTACATGCAGTAGATGGGAACCCCCCGAACACTGCCACAGGCCTCGTAGGTGCAGTTGGGCAAATCCATTTTATCTGCAGTGATAGCAGATCAAATAACCACAAGAACTTGGATCAGGATACATGTTTGAAATCTAGCTCGAAACTTACATTGGGAAGGGGAAGAGTTTCCAATAGTTGAGACCAGCTGCAAATATAACATAAATTCCATCATTTCTGTCACATCTCAAATTTTAACTTGCGACAATGCAGTACAGTTTTTTTTCAGATCATGATCGCACAGAAACTATCTTTCTTGCAAATAACAACTAGCATTTTTATGTGCAAATGAGCGCATGTCAAGAGATGTCCATTAACAATTAACAGCGGCAGTGGTGCCACCTGTGAAAACGTACAAAAAAATTCATAGCAGATGTTACTCCACTGAACAACGAAAATCACGCGACAATTCTCTGTTTGCTCAATCAGATGATTCGATCGGTCAGCATCGTAAGCACACATAGTTATAAGACCCATTGGTGAGGAGAAACTGCTACCATAAACAGTACGATAGTGAAATGTCTCCGGTGCCACAATCTACAGTTAATTACTAGTACTTAAAAAAAGGTAGACAGCCTAAGGTTCATGAGGACGAACAGACAGTTCGTCATCTAAGCACATAGGGTGTAGGAGCGTATCATCAATCACAATGAGAGGCAAGGCGGCGGAACCGCAACTTGGAATGCGAGGTTGGTTCCTTACCTGGCTCCATTGTCTCCGAGGCCGTGGAGCCAGACGATGGTGGCCTTGTGCGCGCCCTTGGGCCTCACCACATGCGTCCTCCCGTACTCGAACGGCCTCTTGGCACCTGCACCCATCCATCCCATTCCAGCATCCCAACCCCAACACATAAAAACCAAAAAATCACCAACGAAACCACAACATCAATCAACCAAAAGAGCACACCGGACGCGACGGAGCTGCCGCCGCCGAAGTTCATCCCGCGAACAATCGCCGCCGCCGCCGCCTCTCCTCGCGACCACGCTCGCCAACGCTGCCTGGAACCGCAAATCCAACAACGTTAACAACAAACAGGAGCAGCAGCTGATAAAAAGCGAAGAGCGCGCGCGCACCAGGGAGCAGTGGCGACCAGACGCGACGCGATGCGGGGCACGGAGCCAGGCAGTGGGGGAAAGCCGGATTTGGGCGGCGGAAAGGAGACCGCCTTTTTTTTTTTACGGGAGTGCGGAGGGAATCTAGCACAGCCCTGTTTTTTGGTTAGGAACTTTGGCTTCGCCTAAATTCAAATAAATGGGATGATTTTTAAAAACAGATTTTCGAGAGAGAAAAAAGTATGCATCATCAATATCAACGATAGAGACACCCGCTGTTGTATCAAAAAATATAGACAAAAATCATCAGCAGCCACAGCTAAAATCCATCGATGATGGTCCGAAAAACAAGTACAACTATGAACCAGAAATTTTTTTTTATTTTTTTAGTTTGAGTGTATAGTGAGTGTACTATAAAGGTGAGTGCATACTATATCCTGCTACATTGGAACCAACCAATAAGGGAGACATGCATATGAAATTTTAATACTCAAATACATGCGCCATCTGCATACATCTCATTGAATTCATTTCCACTTTATAACCTTTTGTTACTTTGCTGATTTGCTCCATGCTAGTGCCGCAGCCGGGAGAAGGGAGAGCCGAGATGAGGGCTAGCTGACTCAGACTCAGTGCTTGCATGTTCGTTTGCTGATTTGGAGTTGGAAACCACTGCCACAATGGATCAAAACCGGATTACACTGGGTTAGGAGTTAAAATAAATAGTACTGATAATTTAGTGGGGCAAAATAGCCGATTTTATAATTAAAGGTTGAAACTTAGATTATAGTAAGAGTTAATGAGACAAATAGACTTTTTTTTAATGGCCATATATCAGTAAAGGCGCTGTCGCTGTCACTGAAAAGGAGACGAACAAACGAAAGTGAGGGCTGGCCAAAGACAAATGATTAGTGAGGTTCGCAAGGCACCAGAGCAGAGCAGACGGCAATGGCATGCCAAAGCCGAATGGGGCTTCCTTATCCCCTCTCTGTATTCCCCTCCTTATTCTCTCAATCTAAACTATTCAAATCTCATCTAATGGCTAGTTTTTTTAATATATTTTCATCATTTTCTCATCCATCATAAATAATAAAAAATACAGAAAAAAATAAATTTTATTTTTTATTATAATTTTTTTTACAGAAATTATAATTTTATTTTTCTGTAAAAAAATATAATAAAAAATAAATTTTATTTTTTTCTGTGTTTTTTTTATTTATGATGGATAGGCAAATGGTGAAAAAAAACTAGCCATTGGATGAAATATGAGTGATTTAGATTGAGGGAATATGGAGGGGAATAGGGAGAGGAAATAGGGAAGCCCCATTCACAAAGGCAGCGGCAGGACAATTGGGACAAGCGGGCCGAGCCCCACACACCACACAGCTCAAATCCGCGGCTCGCACGCTTCACCCTCTCTGCAGAATGGCCCAGCTACTGAACAACACTGCAGCGTCCATGATCAGCCATTATGCATCCATGTGAGATTGTTGGTGAATTGGGTAGAAACGATCGTTATCGCCAAAGTCATTCTCAAAGAAAGATGCATTCCAAGTTCGAGATGCTTAAAGAGAGGGGAGAAAGCAAAAAAAGACAAGGAAAGGTGCATTTGAGTCGCTTAAACAAAGAAAGAAAGGGGGGGGAAAGAAGAGAGAAGTGATTGAATACCAGGGCCAGTTTCCGAAAGTTAATGACAGTCTGTGTAGCCCGTATCAAGCCCATATGTATCTGTTAGTGACAACGAGTTCCAGCTGCAATAGGTGAATGGAAATGGGCGGAGCATAATGGATCTCGTGAGGTTCTGGAGATGGGTTTTGACGTCTTGTTGTGCTATACAAAATGCGCGCGGGGGCCAACTTTTTCTTGGTAGTGAAGGTGGAGTGAGCCAACTAGAGGTGTCCCCTGGCTGTGCCGGGCCGGCACGGTACAGGGTTTGGGTTCAGTTCAGATACAGTCTATTTAGGCACGGTTCATTGAGGCTCGGCAAATAAACGGGTCGCCAACAGGCCGCGGTGTGAGCTCAAGCACGGCCCACAACTGTGCTATGCCAGCATGGGTACGGTAAGGGCTTAACGGGCCGTGCCGGCACAGTTGGCCCATTACACCGAGAAAAAGATAAAAAAATTGTAGAAAATTGTAGAAAATTAAGGAAAAATTATAGAAAATTGTACAGATTGTTAATCATCAAGATATTTATTTTTAATGACGTAATGAGCTTTATTAACTTGTTAAATTACATGGGATGATTGTCTTGTTAAAAAGCTTTACCAAGTAAAAACTCAACTTGAGAAGCTCACTAGTGACTACATATTGAAAATCCTATTCGTTGCTATCTAGATACAAATCTCAAAATATTCTTCTAAGTTTCTATTCTCTGTAGTATGTCGGACTCTTGATTCAGCTTGTTCCCAGTCTTTGACGGTCAGAAAAATTTCGACAATCTCGTTCGAGAGATTTGTTCACTGTTCCTCGATTATTCTTGCAGATAGATTGAAGGCTGACTTCGAAGAGACTGTAGAGACAGGAATAGTCAACATATCCTGTGCTAATATGGATAGCACTGGATTTTTGGATTTGCCACAACGAGAGGATGTTCAACTCTTGCTCGAAGCTGACGCTATCACTGCTGAGATAGCTTAATAGGTCCCTAGTGCTTTGCCGTCTTCCTCCTCCTGACAGATACACCTTCACGAGAATCTCTAGAGGAAGAACAAAAAATCTTGTCCCATTGCATAGTCCTCATAGAGGTGCGAGGGGCTACCGGGGGTGTTTCCAAACGCATAGACCCAAACTTATTTTCATATTTCTCGTATATCTCATATAATTTATCATTAACTACTCTACAGCATGTACAATAATCTAAATCGGTAGCATCACTTAAAAGTTGTAATACATTTATAAATCCTTAGAGTTTGGCCCTAGGATCCAAAATAAAGATGAATGCATATAAAATAGAAATTTCCCTCTAATATTTTCAAAACCTCGTTTTCATGGCAACTACAACATCCTGTAGTATAGAATTGTTTTCAAAAGCCTTTAGGTGAGTGGCAATTTCAAGAATGTTATGAATAATTAGAGGAGAGGTTGGGTAGTATACTTCAGAAAGACAAAGTGTAACTTTATGAAAAAGTTCTAAAAAAGAAAATATTTTTTCACCAACAACCCAATTGTTTTTAGTAAGTTCAGGGTCTCTAACTTGGGTTCTATTAGAAGAGCTATGATATTGATGACCTTGGGTGTGAAGAAAAACAAATAAGGTGCTCTTATATGGCTATATATATTTAAGCATAAGGTAAGTAGAGTTCCATCTAATAGGCATGTCTAAGCCAAATTTTCTAGGACGGATGTTCATTGCTATGCAAAAGCTCTTATATGTAGCTATTCGTTGGTTAGAGCAATTAATATATGAAATTACATCCCTAAAAGAATCAATACAAGCATTTAATCTTTTTAACCCAGATTTAACAATAAGATTAATAATATGATAAGCACAACGTTGATGCAGTAAGAAAGATTGTGTATAAGTATTAAACAAAGGAGTAAGAATTTTCATAGCCTTAATGTTTGCAGCTGCATTATCTAAAGGTATAGAAAAAATCTTATCCATGATTTCAAAATATTCTACAACTTTAATAATACATTCTGTAATATTTTCAGTAGTATGCCAAACATTAATTAATTTAACTCCTATAATTCTATTTTCCATTACCTAATCATCATTAACATAATGAGCAACAACACTAATATAATCCTCCCTAGCCCTACCAGTCCATATGTCTGATGTCAAAGCAATACAGAATTTACATGTATGAAATATTTCTTTCAAATTTTCATGACAGTTTTTGTAATATTTAATTAAATCTCTAGTTGTGTTTTGCCTAGATACAACATGAAATCAAGAGTTATGAGCAGTCCTAATATATTTTTGAAAAACATCAGACTTACCAAAATTTAAAGGTAAACATCAGACTTATCTGTCTCGAGAACCGAACGGTTATCTCAAATCCGAACGATTGTCTTGAGATCCGATTCGACGGACAGATCGATGAAAATCGATTGCAATTCCTCTGTCTAATGTCTATCTGCCTTCTCAACTCAAGTGAAATTATCCCATTAACCGAAGCCTGTTCCTGGTCGATAATGGTCGAGAAGGCCTTGCTTCGACCATTTTTTGTTTACGACTTCTCTTTCTCAAGTAAGTTACTTTCACTTAAAGTTGGGGGCTAGATGACGATGATAAAGTAATCGTCAAATTATTACGTCATTGTATTATCTGAGTATACCCCTTATTAATAAGGAAAAATTCACAGGTAAGTCATAAGTATTTCTACGACCATATAGTCATAAGTACTTCTACGACTACTTAGTCGTAAGTCCTGCTACAACCTAATAAGTCATAAGTACTTCTACGACCACTTAGTCGTAAGTCTTGCTACGACCAGATAGTCGTAAGTCTTGCTATGACCAGGTAAGTCGTAAGTGCTTCTGCGACTACTTAGTCATAAGTCCTGCTACGACCTGGTAAGTCATAAGTATTTCTACGACCACTTAGTCATAAGTCTTGCTACGACTAGATAGTCGTAAGTCTTGCTACGACAAGGTAAGTCATAAATACTTCTACGACTACTTAGTTGTAAGTCTTGCTACGACAAGATAAGTCGTAAGTACTTTTATGACCACATAGTTGTAAGTCCTGCTACAATCCAAGAGTTGTAAGTACTTCTACGACCACATAGTCATAAGCCCTGCTACGACCTGATAGTCGTAAGTACTTTTATAACTACTTAGTCGTAAGTCTTGCTACGACCAGGTAAATTGTAGGTACTTGTACGACCACTTAGTCGTAAGCTTTACTACGACCAAATAGTCAAAAATACTTCTACGACCATGTACTTGTAAAATCTCCTACAATCACATTATGGTCGTAGACCTTCCCACGAGTCGTGTATTTCCGATCGACTTGTCTAACGATGTGGGGATGTCTAACAAGGCGGTTAGAACAGGTGCTTACCTCTAATAACCACATACGATCTCCCCCCTAACAACAACCGTTGTATGGCGAACTGCCTCCATGTCTCTCTGACAATAATTTCCGTTAGGTGGTTATCTCCCGAACCGATGAGACGTCTTTTGGCGCAAGACAACTGCCATCATTTGGTCAACTATATAAAGGATTACATCGAAGAAGACGGGGATGAAAGAAAGAATTAGTGCTAGGCATTTTTTTTTATTACACACTTTGTAATTTCCCTCTCTGAGCAATAGCAACACAAGACGTAGGATTATTATTCTCACAGTAAAAGACCGAACCTGTATAAAAATTCCCATATTTTTCTTCTGCATTACTAGATCTTAGAAATAAATGTTTCCTCTAAATCCAAACAAATCATACGTAGACGGTATTAAAACACCGACATATAGTTTTCCGATAGTTTTAGTAAAGTAATGTGCAGCTTTATAAAATCTACCAAGACAATTTTGCATGCTAAACATGTGTTTTCATTTAGCGGAGTTTGCAACCACAATAATACAAGTGTAGGCATGTTCTTTTCGGTTGCGACTTATAACTTATAGCTTTTAGTCCTAGTGCGAGCGAATCAAAAGTCGGTAAGCCGTTTTTAGAAGGCTATACTAATAAGCTATTTTGAAACAATGATAGAGGCCTGGTTCTTTTGGGCTTAAAGTTGGCTTATATTTATACTGTCTACAGTAACTAGTTTTTAAATTGTGTGTTTTTTAAGACAGTGTCAATAGAAAATTTGTAGTAAAAAGTATACTGAATTCGGCTGTACTGGTCAAAATCGCATATGACTATTTCTCTCTTTATACTGTCTCTCACGAATAGGCAGAATTCAAATATTTAAGTCATAAGCTATAGATATCAGTCTAAAAAATCCACCTAAAAATTGAAAAAAGTTATGAATGTAAGCTGAAAAGACAGACCCTGGCGGCCCAAAATCCTGTGGAAACCGGGCGGCCCCGCGGCACGCAGGTGTCCTCCCACTGACCCAACCCAGCTTCCATTCAAAAACCACGGAGGCGACCGCGACCGCGGCCAGCCAGCGACCACGAGACGAGACGACGACGACGGCGACGACGACGCGAATGATTGGGAGGAAATGGTGGGCGCGCGCACGGCGAGGCGAGCCGATCCGGGTAGGAAGGCAACAAGGGGAAGTGGGCCGCGACAAGATCCATGATCCTAGGAGATGGTACTCCCCCCTCCCTGCCTGGATTTTTGTTTCTTCCCCCCTCCCTACTTGTCTCCACCCGCTTGGATCTTACCGGATTCCCTCTGAATTATGCGTCGTGCACTGCGGCCGGCCGAAAAAGGCCTGCGCGATCGCCCGCCAGCCCTAGGGTTGGTTGTAGCTTCTCCGATCGATCGCCGCTGTAGAGATGCGCGGAGGTTAAAAGTTTTGGGTGTACTCACTCTTTTTTTTTGCGAAAATTAGGGCCGAATTTGTGCTGGATCGTGTGGATTTTGCTGCCCTAGTTGAGGAATGTGCAGTAGGGATGCATTGTAGGATTGAGAATTCGCGGGACATTAAACCCAGTCTAGTTATTGTACAATAGTTGCCCTTATCGGCTTATCCGCAAAACTGTAGTCTCCTCACTATTAGTGAGCACATGCTCTGACAAGCGAAATCAGCATAATTATTCAAATTTGAGGGCCCTGCTTTTGTCCCCTAAACCTCTCTAAAATGATTGGAAAATTGAAACGGTAGGGAATATGTACAATGGCAAGACAATTCCACTTAGTCGATCCGAGTTAAATATGAAATCCTTCAGCCTGATAGATCACATGTCATTCGTTGAATACAAATGGAACAGATACGCACGGCATGTTTTTGGAGCTCATGTGTACTGACTATTTGAGTGTAGTTTCATTTTTATTTCTTAGAGCCTCCACCTTTTGTGCATGTTACTCTTGTGCTGATAAGCAACTCTGAACTGTTCCTGTGGCCGCCATTTGTTCATCCCGAACTTCTGCACCTTGCTTTCGGTTCTGTAGTGCTGAATTAGTTACACCTGACTGCTATACACGAGTGAGTTGTATACTTGTATTTGTCCTGATTAGCTTATTTTACATACCAATGAGCTCACATCAAGCTCAAGCTTGAACTGAGCTTTTAATAAGGTCATAACTCGTAACAAACACTCTTGTCTTGACAATTAAGTTCATGACATACAGACAAACTTGAGTCAACCATCAACGGCAGAAAATGTTTGAGTTACTTTAACTCATCCAAAACATTAAAAATGTAGTACAGCACAAATTTACAGTGCCATAATATAGATAATATGTTTGGGCTTTGTTTCTTTCTAAAATTGCACATCAATCATACAAAGGATAATTGTTGTTTACGCTAACATTATTTAAACCTCAATAGGAGAAGAATTTGGAAAGACTTGGGCAAGTAATTGTGCTTGTAGGGGTCAGGAGAGTAGACAGTAGAGAAAATAGTGCTAGTATGGCCAAGAAGAGAAGGAGGGCTAGGTTCAGTGACGTGGTACAACTAAGGAGGATTGTTCTGGCGACAGTAGATTAGAGGATGGGGAAGGAAACTATATTTGGGTGGTGCCCGTGGCTTGAAGGGTGAAGGTATGTTGGCTAGAAAGTGCAATCAGGTGCGAAAGGAGTAGGGATTGGGGAATAAGAAGGGTTTTAGGGAGTGGGGAAAAAAAGAAAAAGGAAGGATTGCATCCTTTTATGTGTTAAGCCTTAATCCCTCAAAGATTAAACCACTCTGAAGTAGGCTATGGATGACTTCCTGGCTTGTATGTTACCAGTGAGATGCCTTTATCTAGTTGGTCCCATTAGTACTAGCCCTGCCATATTTTATTTGCTTGAACTTATGAAATATTCCAAACCAGTTATCTCAGCAGCTGGAAGAATTTGCTGTTAAGAGCAGTAGATCACCTTCATGGATATTGAAGATCTATATTCTGATATTGGAAATATGAAGAATCGGTACATTTAAGGTATCTAACAAATACGAACTTGTACTGAACTGGGTAAATGTTATTTTCAAATAGCAAAGTTTACTTGACATCGTCTCTGAGAGTGTTGCATGACTGGACTGAAATGAATCTTGTGCTCGTTGATGTTACTAGGATAACACTCGACCAGTTTCTTGACTCAGAATTCGATCTCTGGTCACTGCAGGAATAATTCATTGAGTTTCTAACTAGAGAAAGTTATTTTCACAGTACCATGGTGCTGGTCAAAACTGGATGTCTGCAATGCTACAATCAAAGTTATAATATTGTTTTTCTTCAGCTTGTCTATGACAATTACATTGTTTATACAGTACGGGCTTATTTGGTTGGTGCCCCGGGCTCCATGCTGGCAAAAAGTGGTGCTTGGAGGTAGTCTAGTATTTTAATACTTTTTGCCTGGTCAAGCAAGCGAGGATATAAGTGTTTGGTTGGAAGCCTGTGCCTAAAACTGATAGATGAAAGCAGAGACGTAGATCGAAGAAACCAACATGGATCGAGTTGCCAGCCAGGCCAACAATTTTGGTCGCCTGGGCCTAGGAGCCAGCCAGGGCGGCAACCAAACAACCTCCTGGCGATTTCCCGGCTGCCGCCCTGGCCAGGCGCACGCGGCCATGGAGCCAACCAAACACGCCCTACATCTCAACATGTAGAAATGCAGAGCAGTCAAACTTTGTGAGAAGTTACTCAGATGGGGCATGAACTATGCTCAACGCCTGGTGTTGTCCGTTATTATATGGTAAATCTGCTTGTTACTACATTCAGTGTCTATACACTGATGGGCTAGTGTGGGTCTGAATATGTTCTGCCATCAGCTATGCCTACAGTGATCATATGGACCTTCGCCCTCCCCCACCTCTCTCTCCCTCTCTCTGCTGTGCAGCTATTGTGCAAGAGACATTCACTGATAAATAATTTACTAGTCTTGTCTTTACCCGTTCTTACATCATTGCAGTAATTTATTAATTATTTCTCCTGAGGCAGGCAGTAGCATATTCATGAATTGGTATCAGAGATATAACTACTACATTTACTTTCTGTGTATATCTGAACTGTTCTTCCTCTTCAAATGGCTTGTTTGTTCCATTCGCCTATTCATTAAAATGCCTGCAGAGAGTACAGTCTTGTTCTTAACTATTATTTTCTCTTCCTGTTCAGGTCAGATAATGTCATGACGACAATGCCCTTAGGCTGGTGGAACCTGCCATTTTAAGGAGGATTGAAGAAAATGAGCAGTGCAGTAATTAATTTGCTAAATGTTTTTTTATTGGCCTACCGTACCAGTTCACCAATCCCTGTTGTACATTTGACGATCAGAAGAGCAGAGTCATGTGACAGGCATGTGATGGCACTCTTGGGTGAATGGCATGATCATCGTGCCTGCTCTTGCATCTGACTAGGGCTGTAAACGAGCCGAGCTCGAGCGAGCTTGGGCTTCCAGGCTTGAGCTCGGTAGAAGCTCGAGCCGAGCTCGAGTTGGGGTCCGAGCCTGGACCTGGGCTCGAGCTCGGCTCGGTCTAAGCTCGAGTAGGCTCGAGCTCGGCTCGTTGAAGCTCGGTAACAATTAAAAATAATTTATTATGCACTATTTTTCAATAATAAAAAAAATTTAAGCTCAAGCTCGGCTCTAGTAAACTCGATAACAGTCAAAATAATTCAAATATACACTAATTTTCAACAATAAGAAAAGCTCGAGCTCGAGTTCGGCTCGAGTAAGCTCGGTAAGAATTAATATGTATTACTATTTGAGCTCGAATTGGGGCTCGCGAACTATTCGAGCTCGGCTCGTGAAGCCTCGCAGCTCGAGATCAAGCCTCGAGTTCGGCTCGTTTAAAGTTCGAACCGAGCTCGAACCGAACCTAGAACGAGCCGAACTCGAGTAGCTCGCGAGCTTCGAGTTTTTTTTACAGCCCTACATCTGACACGACAGATAGGAATCACTTATTCCCATGTTGGTATGTTTCTATGTAGTCTGTTACCATTTATACACACATTAATTTCTTAAGCGAAATTTTAGTTCATTTTTCATTGATCCACATTGCACAAAATGATCTATGCTGTGTACAATAAAAATGGTACTCTTAGCCAAGAAATTGTTTCCTACGATCAATTTTGTGCATTTATGTTTTTCATTTCATTGAGAACTGAACCTGCCAGTTTTGTATCCTGGACAGGATCTATGCTTAGAAACCTAGCAAGCAAGCAACCGAAAACTAACCAAGCAAACACACAATTGAAAACTAATCTGATGCCTACGTCAGTGCATTGTAAATTTTTAATGATCAATATTCTGCTGTTGTGAAAAGCAAACATTCATAGTTGAAGTGAAAAAACTGAGTTTAATATGTTAGTTGGTAAAACTTTTAAGAAGAATGTTGATTTTGTGATGAGGTTTGCTGAACGAGAAAATCGTTCATTTCTTACTTCTTTTAAAATATTTAGAGTAGAAAAACTGACAAGCAGAGATGGAGCTCATGCCATATCATGGCCATACATGATGTTACAATGTACTTTCTAATCAAACAGGGTAAACTTTTAATCACAGTGATACTATCACAACTTCTGAGTGTTTTAAGAACAAAGAATATGACCACTAGATAAGTATCTTGTGAAAATTAAGATATCTTTGTTGCAACTTCAGTGGCTGTCTATTATGATCCACAGTATTCTTATGTTGTACGTAACTTTGTGAGATAGCGAGAGAAATTACTAAATTGATAGGTCACGACCCGTCCAAAGCTGAGGAGTATTGGCAATTAATTATGGTCATTTTAAGTGAACTACATAATGAGCCAACAGGAGTAGAGTAGGTGTGTTGCACTGGTGCAACTGAGTTTTGTGTTCTAATATTCATCAAACAGGTTACTGAAAGCTTTGATGAATTTTTTTTTGGAAAGGAGCTTTGATGAACATTTTGGGTTACTCACTAAATTTACTCCATCCATCTCTCATCCAATAGTCCATGTGTGAGTTTTCATGATTGCACTTAAGTATTGAGTTTGCACTAGATATGCCGTCATATAAATATTCGTTGAATAGTATTTAAAATCCATATTTGAATCCAATAAGATGATAACTTTGATTTCTTTTCGTTGTAAACTAGGAACAACACCCTTTTGCATTTTTTTAAGTAAACCACAAATTTGATTTTTAGGTAATAATATTTGTCTATTAATGTAGAAAGTTCTGCATAAATTCATCCTAATCGTGCCTAATACTAATTAAAGACTTACACTTTCTAGCAAGTAAATAATAAGCCACCAAACTAACAGTGATGGTTCTGTTCTTTTGGCTTTTTTGTGACTTTTGGTTTTGGCTTCTCCGGAAGTCGAAACAAATTGGGCGATTTCTCCTAGTGGCTTCTCCAAACAGCTTCTCGAGTCTAAAACCGTGTACGCCGTCCATGTCGACATCTCTATCATCTCAAAAAGCACAGCCAAAAGCCATCATGCATAGCCCAAAAGAACAAGGTAACCAATGTATATAATAAATGAGATTAGGTCTTGAAATTCGATCCTATCCATATCTAGTGATCACCTGACTCGTTATTCCATTAGGTGGTGTTAACTGTGTCAACTTAAGCAGCGAATATTTTAGGAGATTATACAAGAAGTTCTTGGATAACTCTTGGTAGTCTAGATGACTGCCAGTAATTTGACTAGTAACTACATACGATTTTTACCCCTTACTTATGGGATCATGAAGACTAGAGCAGACAGAAAGCCATAAGGTGCAGGCAAGATGTGTAATGCCACAGGTTAGTTTTTTCAAATACAGAATATCGAGATCAGATATATTTGTTTCGGTATGTGCTCAAACCAGATTGGACCACGTTCTAAGGACAATCCCCACTGGAAATTTTGGTAACTAAAAGCTTGTACTGACCTTACTTTGCTCCTGCAACAGTGTATGCCAGTGGATGGAGCTAACTTTTTTTGATAGCAAGAGCATTAAGTTCCATTTGTCAATTACTAACAAGGAGGTAGAGAGAGGAGAGGCTCCTTGCTATGAGGCAGTGAAATCTGAAAGGACTCCAATCATCAGGAAGCAGCTTGGTGTGCTGCTGCTGTCTACTACTCTCCGACAGATTGACACAATTCAAGGGTGGTAAGGGCCACAAGAGTTTGGTCCTTAGTGCCCCAAGTTAATCAAACAAAACAAAAAACAAACGGGCTATGTATGTGATGAGGGATTACATTAGCATAAGGGCCATGGATCTGAGGGAATTTACTGGGGAGCTGTAATGCCAGCAAAAAACTAAGTAGATTTGGGGTCTTCGAGGTCTCCCTTGGTGAGTCTATGAGCTGGAATCCATGGAAGAGTGTACACTCCAAGCATGTCGAGCTCATCATATCTTTAGATAGTTGAGAGAAGTTTTGGTTGGTGTGTCTGTGATTTGTTTTCCGTGGTGGTATTGGAATTAGGGGAGAGCTTGGGGGTTGTTTGTCTGTGTTGAAATACGGTGTTCCACACCCCGATCACAGCTGTGCAGACGTTGGTCGGAGGGCTGTCGGGAACGGTACAGTTTGTTATCAGATGGGAAGCTTTTTGGCGGACCTGCTCTGCCATGTGACGGTAGACCCTCTTGATCCTGTCATTTGGTCTGTGCCGGAAGGTACGGTTGAGGGAAACTTTTATGTATTCTTTGTCACTTATTTGATGTTCTCTCGCTTCAAAATTGAGGGGCTGTTTGGTTGCTAGCCACACTTTGCCACCATTTGCCAACAAAAATTGCCACATTTGCCTAAGTTGAGGTGCTCAAATTCTTTGCCACACCTTAGCAAGCCTAAGGGAATCTTGCCACACTTTTTTGAGTCACTGACGCGTGGGACCTAGTTTGCTGGAAGGGAATCTTGCCACAACTGTGGCTGCAACCAAACAGCTGCTAAGTTGGTCAAACTTGCCTAACCTTAGGCGTGGCAACCTGTGGCAAAGTGTGGCTGGCAACCAAACACCCCCTGAGTCTGTGTTTGGTAGTAGAACAAGTGCTGCGGGATACAATGGTGGGCCATTACATTACTTCGTTCCGTTACCCAACATGTGCTCTGTTATGTTTCCGTACTCGCGCCTCATTTTGATTTGAGGCCTTGCTTTTGCTGCTTCTTGTTTGTTATTGTTTCTCCTTTATGGATGTTGTAAGCTGGCTATTTATTTAATTTCCCCTTGCACTAATCAGTTGCTGCTGGATAGCTGCAGCCTGTAGGTGCTGCAGGGAAATGACAACAGGACCTAAGTTAACCCAGCTAGTACCGACAAGATATTTGTGAGGTCTACTCAAGTCTCCCAAAGAATCAAACGTGATGTATTGCCTTGGAATCTTATAAACCAGTAGCTTTGTTTTTTTTAAAAAATAAAAATAGACAAGATGAATTTACAAAATACAACACAGAACTTCCAAAGCTAATGTCTGAACTTTTTTTTGGGAGGTTAGCTATGTTCCTGATGGAGTAGTTTTGGGCGTTTGACTTGAGCATTATATGGTTTGCACTTTGCAGTGATTGTTGAAATTTCCATTGTTGAGTTTGCGAATGGCGTGCATATCTGATCCGGTGCTAGCTTATATGTTTTAAGTATATTACACATTAGACAAGTATATAACGTGATAACGATCTTTATAGTAGATGTGTGACTGCACTGGATGGATAGACAAGAAATACTCCATTATTGCACGGGAACCAATTGTTTCACTTGAATATTTGTACTGTGTCTATTTGTTTTTGAGTTGGTCTGACTTAAAAAGGCATGGGTTCTCTCTCATGGTTATTTGGCCTGAGATTGCCTTTTCTTGCATAATACAATATAAATTATGTGCGTAGACAAAAATGCACTTTAGGTGCATAGACTCAGACAATATGTATATTTCTGTAGACATGTTTTTTGTAAGTACAAAACTTAGTTCCCTCAGTTTATTAAATAATGCAGCATTATTAATATGCATGTTTTGTGATTAACTCATTTGGAGTCTCAGAGAAAACCAGGGCTAAGTTAGAATATAATCCTGCAAAGAAATGTGCTATATATTACTGTCTAAATGGCAGTATAAGAATACCATGTGCTTTCATCACATGGAGGGTGCTCCAATTTAGCTATTTGGCATTAGCTGGTGATTCCAATATAATATAAGCTACTGTTGAGTTAATCTAGATTAACGATCCTGCAATCTCTTTTTGCAGTATAAACAATATAACACCAAGACTGAAGATCTTTTTTTGGAAAGCTCCCCAAGAGTGAAGAATTATTTTTTTGTTATCTTTCAGAGTGATTGGTGCAAGGAAAGAAGGTTCCTGAAGATATATTTAGTTGACTAGCAGCAGAGAAGAAGAGATTATTGGTGAGATGTACGAGGAGGTGCGCGTTGCCCCTGGGAGGGGAACCAGATTGCACAAATGAACAAACAAAAAAGACTGCAGTAGAGAAAGGACGAGATAATTCCCTGGTATTAAGACATCCACTTCTCCCATGCCCCCTACCTTCCCTCCCATTTCTGCTCACAATGTCCATTTTTGAATTCATATCATCTTGCAACATGCATCCAACAATCCTAAAGTCCAAACACTCTTGTTCTTATCATTTGCTACTGCAAAGTCCCTTTCTTTACATGCTTCAATCACATGAATGATGAGTTCGAAAAAGAAAGCTAGCCTGCTATGATCATTGCACTCAGGGATCTAATCTTGTACACAAGTGTATACTTTTGCAGCACCAAATAAAAATGCCATTTACAAATGCCAGCGTGGTCCCATTCAGCCCGATGTTTTGCACCATGCTGCGCAACGGCCCTAACCATCATAGTGAGGCTAAACATGCCTTCTTCCTGAAAACTCGTCCATAAATTGCTCAATTGTTTTCATGTCACACCTTTTTAGGCTGCTATCGTGATGGTAAAGGCGTTTCTAGCCCTCCGGATTTTGGTATTAAAGCATGCTTCACATGTCGGCTAGAGGGAAGTGGAGAACCCTATGACCAATGCTGTGCTATGCGGTAGTTTACCCTTACCCTACTCTTAAAACAATCAACAGGGTTTAACTCATTGCACATTTATTTTAATCGCAAAGGTAACTATTCTGTGTGTTGGGGTCACATGCTCTTTGGCATGCCAATTGCCTCATTTCTTTATGACACGTTGTTAGGATACGGAAGAAGAATGCCATCTCACTAGGATTAAGGGCAAGGAAGGATGCCCTCTGGCACATGCCCTCCCTTATGGGGACCAGAAACACATGGGAGCTACACATCTAGAGCTCCCCCTCAAGAGGAACAAGGGTGTGGCCCCCTTTGGAGATCTCTAAGATGAGAGCTTTCTTGCCCATAACATCACTATTCCCCTCCCCTGGTCCAAATTGCATAATAAATTACAAGTATAGGACATTAAAGTGATAGTTCAAAGTTGTAGCATGTTAACTTTCAATTTTGTTTTTCACAGTCAGGTGGCTGCATTTTCTACTCGATACATTACAGACTGTAACATCATTATAATAGACCAAAGATGTTTTTACGGTAAATTAGTAAAAGGTGAATTGTTTGATATATTTTGACTTCCGATTTTCATCATTTCTGGAAGCAAAAGAAGCGGGCATAAATGATGCTACAGTCTTAAAGGAAGCTGGCAACATCTGTGGGGAAGAATGTGCAATGAGGGATTGGATGCTGTGCAGCCATGGGTTTTCTTTTTGCCCAGTTGAGCTTGGCTTTGGGAAGAAGAGAAAGGCATTTGATGGAGGCAAGTCCCTCAGGTGGGGATAAGAGCCTGCGCTCCACCTGGCCAGTGTAGTGGCTGCTCTGTCTATGCCTTTGCCCCTTTTCACAAAAGAGGTAAAAAGGAGCTGTGCACTTGAAACTTTGATGCTGGCAACCTATACGTACCGGCATCATGCTACCTCTTGTCTGTGAAACTTGTGATGCAGGAACAGTCAATTGGGGTATAAGTAAATCCTGCTGTACAATGCACTCTGAGCAGTGCTCCTTTTTTTCCTGCTGATCAATGATTGGGAGTTTTAAGGCATATGGTATTATGCTAGGTACTTTAGGGCCTCTTTACCCTTAGACAGCCGCTGTATGTACTAGCTGGTTTCTGCAGCTTGTGCCCCAGATTGTTTACACAATGTGGCAGCATGAGCCCATGAATTCACAGTTTACTGAGCAATATATCGCTATATCTAATTCTGCCATTGCAAAACATTCCCCTGTACAAGGACAACTGTGCCTGTATGGAAGCATGCAGCTTTTTTTTAATCCTGCCATAAACAGTAAGCAGGTGAGCTGCAAGTCTTTTTTTTTTTTTTTTTGCGTTCCATGAAATGAATCTGCGCTGTACTTTGCATGATCCAGATCCAAAACTAAATTTGAATAATTTTGCAGATCCCAAGAGCAGCCTGCCTCGCCTGTCCGAAGTACTCCGCACTGCTCCCCCCACAGCCACTGGAGTCCATTGCAAGCCAGGCCAATCCAGCAGAAGGTGGCCATCTCATCTCATCCCATCCATTTCCGTTCATACTCTTGATACAATGTGGCAGCGCTGTGCCGGCCAGCCAGCGCAGTCTGACAGAGGAGATGAACAGTCGCAGGGCCAAGCCACCGCAGGGCCCCCCACCCACCCCTCGCCGCGGTCCGATGCGGCAGCGCCTTTATGAGGACGAGGCTCATCGGCCGCTACAGTTCTGGTCCTCGGTCGGCCCGCGACCGCCCTTGGGCAGTGACAGCTTGGCCGGACATCGTACATGACTACATGTCTTTTGCACAAAATCATTCATGTGTTGTGTTTCAGAGAGGTGGTAATGGAGCTGACGGGGTGATGCTGAGCAGAGCAGGCGCAATTGCACACCGTCGCTATGATCAATCTATCCATATAGCTGCTGCTGCTGCTGCTGCTTTCTTGGCTGCCGTGTTTGCTCCAACTGTAGCACGCCATTTGTTCCCTTTGCAAGGCACTCTAGCCAGCACCCAGCTGTGCCCATCTCTTCCTTTAATGGCTTCTAGTCTGCATTGCAAGAGGACCACAGACAGGAGGGGAATGATAGAGAAGTAAACATAGGGACTGTGGCGCCACAATCTTAACACCACGCATGCATCTCTCATATGCCTTCCTTTTCGTTTTTTTTGGGTGCCTCTCCTTGTTTCCATGCCCTACCTCTTCATGTATCAAAAACAAATGGAACATGACTTGTGTACAATTTGCAATCTTTCATACACCAAAACCCCATCCAAGAAGGAAGAAATCATCAACCCAAAAGACAGAAAAATTGGGGGACACCGGACACATCTCAAGTCCTCTAAACTGCTACTTCTCTACTAATCTAAGCTGCTGCTAGCATCTTGTGCAGGATATATGTCAGTACAGTACCGGGGTGGTTCTTGCAGTCACTCACTGGAGGTAGCTTGCTCCTCTGCTCTTGAGGACAAAGCAGCACACCCTGAGCCGGAGCCGGAGCCGGAGCCTGAGGGGGGTCATTTCGGAAGCAAATTGTACGAGGGAGGGTGCTGCCACGTGGTTGCCAAGAGATGCTCAAGGGCCACGTGGTTTCTTCCGGTCATTCTGCCAGGCGCAATCGACACTGACAAAAGGTTAGTGCGCTCATCTTCTCACGGATGTCGCCGCGTGATTGGACGGCTGAGATGAGCGGGATCGGAAGAGCAGGGGCGCCCCGTACTGCGGGTGAAGGAGCATCAGGACCGTCGGCGCGTGGACGTAGCTGGGCGACAGCCGGAAGTCGAACCGCTGGAGAATGATGGCCACCGAAAGCTTGGCCTCGAGGAGCGCCAGGTTCTGGCCGATGCACATCCGCGCGCCCAGCCCGAACGGCATGAACGCCGTCGGGTGCTCGGCCGCCCGCGCCACGCCGTCCGCGAACCGCGCCGGGTTGAACTGCGCCGCGTCGGGCCCCCACAGCCGCGCGTCGTGGTGCACGGCCATGATCGGGATGAGCAGCTCCGTGTCGCGCGGGATAAGGTACCCGCCGAGCTCCACGTCGGACTTCGCCCGCCGCACCGTTGCCACCGCCGGCGGGTACAGCCGCAGCGTCTCGTTCAGGATCATCCCGAGCTGCCAGTGGAATCAGAATGCGTCAGCTCACCGTACATTAATCTGAAATGGTCGGAGAACTGTGTCTGGGGGATGAGATTACAGTTTTTAGCTTGGCGAGCTGCTCGCGGGAGGGGACGTCGTGCGCTCCGCAGACGTCGAGGACCTCCTGCCGGGCGCGCTCCTGCCACTCCGGGTGCATGGCGAGCACGACGGTGGTCCATGTCAGGAGGTTCGACGTCGTCTGCTTGCCGGCGAAGAAGAACGTCTTGCACTCCTCCACGATGTCGTTCACGGTAATGGGGCTCACCGGCTGCGTCCTCCTGCCGCCATTGCTGCTCGCCTTGATCATGAGGCCGAGGAGGTCCTTGGCGCACCCGTCCAGCGTCTCGTCGTCGGCGTCCTCCTGCCGCCGGCCGATGAGCGTCACCAGGTTCTTCCTGATCTCCTTGTCCAGCTTCCATGAGCTCGTGTTCTTCTTGGTCGGCAAGAACCTGTCCACGCACGAAATCATTTCATTACATTAAATAGCACAACATAATTATAAGCAGAACATTATGGTTGATTAATTACCTGTATCCAGGGATGAAGACCTTGCGAAATGCCTCGGAGGCGAAGGCCATGAGCTGCGTCTGGAGCTTGAAGACGTCCTTGCCGTCCTCGTAGCTCCGGCCGAAGGCCGTGCGCGTGATGGCGTCCTCCGTCACAATCTGGAACCACTCGGACACGTCGATCTCGACCTCGCCCGACGCGGCGGCCATGCCGTGCCACTTCTCCACCATGTCCACGACCGTCTTCCCGATGAACGGCAGCAGCAACTGCGTCGCGCGCGCACGCACGTCAGGGCCACAGTTCAGCCTCGATCATACCGTGGCCAATGCCAACAAGGCAAGGACAGAGTTACAAGCGGCGACTGCTGACCTTGAGGTTCTCCATGTGGAAGGCGGGCGTGAGCACCCTGCGGTGGTGCGCCCACTTCTCGCCGCGGAGGCTGACAAGCCCTTCGCCCTCGAGCTGCCGTACCATGGGGTGCGACTCGTAGCGGTCAAAGTGCTCGGAGCGCGAGAGGAGGATCTCCCGGATGAGGTTGGGGTCGGCGATGGCGAGCCTCGGCGTCGGGCCGAACCATATGAGGAACGTGGAACCTGCGAGGGCAGAGGCAGAGGCACGGTCAGTGAGCGGGCGATCAGGGGAGGCGGAAGCAAACAAGTCGCCCAATGATTAGCCAGGGAGGCCATGTTACACCACATCAGTGTCCACCAACTGCCAAAGGGGGGCAGGGCAGGAGAAGATGCCGGATGCACACACACCACATACGTACACGCACACATACAGTAGGCACTGCAACATCGGGTACTGCATTGCAAAAGTAAATCATCAGAGGCTCAACGCATGCACTAGATTACAACTGCAAGAATCACAGCAACACAAGGCGGCAGCAGCAGGTGGTGGTGGATTGCGACGGAGCGGAGGCGCGGCGGGCGCAGGCCATATGAGTAAATGGGAATGGCGATGGATAGGATGGACGCGGTGGGCATGATTGGAGGTGGCGGGGAGCAGAAGAGGAAATGTGTAGGCTCATGTCGAAGGCAGCGGGGGCGGGGCGGGGCGGCAAGTAGGAAAATAGACCCTGGCCACCTAACCGGGCTGCAGCCGGGGGACAGCGAAAACGAGAGACAACTACGGCAAACCACTCCGACAAGCCCAGGCGCTCGGCATGCCACTGGGTGCATCTTGTCACTTAAAGCCAGCAGCATTCTGGCAACAAAACCGCAGGGCACAGCCACCATACAAGTTGTTGCTGTTGTTCTTGCTGCTGCTGCTGCTGCTGCTCTTCTTTCTTAGCCATGTCGTTAATTTCATTTCATTTTCACCAATGTTTTTTATTTTCAGGGAAAAAAATAGAGTCTGAGGAGTGGGAAGAACGGAGAAGGAGCAGAGAAGCAGCGAGAGTAAGTAAAGAAAGAAACAGAGTCTGAGGAGAGGGAAGCAAGAACGAGGACACGAAAAGAAAGAGGCGGAAGGCCATGCAAGGTGATAGATATCGTTGGCGTACCGTAGATTTTCTTCCAGTGGTGGTAGAAGGCGAGGACGCGCGGGAGGACGTTGTGGGAGCGGTAGGGTGGCGGCATTGGCTTGGCGGAGGCGGCGACCATGAGCGCCACCATCTCGCGGACGCAACCGATGAAGAAGCGGTACCGGGGGCCCCTGATCCCCTGCCGCGCGAAGTGCTCCTCCACCCGCCGCGGCCGCCACCACAGCACCTCCATGAGCTTCACCACCACGTACGCCCACGCCGCCACCGCCGCCGCCCATCCCCAACCCATCTTCCGCACCGCCACACCGGCCAACAAGGACAATTCTACTCCCCCTCCTCCTCCTCCAACCTCACTGTGGCGTCCCCAAAGAAGCAGAGCCGAGAAGTGTTTGTTTGTCGCAAGAGAGAGAGAGCGCGTGAGGTGGCAGCGGGGGAGGAGACGTGGTGAGGTGAGAGGAGAGGAGAGAGCGAAGGAGATTTATATATAGAAGGCTGAGCACTAGCAGTATGTGTCGTGCGTGAGTGGTGTAGGATTCGTAGCGCTAGCGTAGGCCCAGTAGGGTGGAGGCGGGGGTATAATGGTAAATAAAAATAAAAATAAAAATGGCAGAGAGAGAGAGAGAGAGAGAGAGGAAAGCAGGCAGAGGGATGTGCGCTGCGGAGCGAGCAGGGCCGGCGCCGTTGGGGCCGCCGTCGCGGGCATTAATGCGGGGGTCAACCCAAACCGGGAACTCTGTCCTCTTTTGTTTTGGCCCTCTCCCTCTGTTGCTCTGCGGTGTGGGCCCCGCGGCGCCTTGTATGTAACGTGCCAGCGCTGTCGCACTTGATCGCTGCGCTGATGAGCGATGACCAGTGCGCGCGCCGCAGGCTCCGGAGCATTCTGTTCTGAGTAACCTTCTGATGGACATGCATTGTATGTAGTGTCATGTATGATGTGTGCGTGTATTGCCCTCTGCTGTGCACTGTGGTTGAGCTGTGACATCTCTTGGCCCTCCGGTGAAGGGAAGGCGTCAGGTTTGATGGGGTGTGCGCGCCTAACTTCTCTGGCTGTTTGGGGGTGATGGGAGTTTGTTACGTGAAGCTTTTTTTTTTTTACGGTGGCTTCTGTTGGGTGGGATTTCGGAAGTGTTTGTAGTAACTTTTGTTGGTGATTTTTTATTAAAAATAAATAGTAGTGTTTTTTTTTGGCTTTTGTTTGTGGTTTTGGCTATGACTTATGACTTTTGGGTGAAAATAAATAGTAGTACTGAAAGAAGTATCTTTTAGAGGAAGGGACGAGCGGTAGAAAAAGTGAGGGAGAAATATATGCGTATGAGTGTGTGACAGAAGTGAAAGTACTATGGTGTGTGATACACCTGTGATCCCTATTTTATCTCTAGAGAAAGATGGTGGTAAGAGAAGTGAAGAAGCTATTTTAAAAATTAAGTATTTATATTGATTTTTGGCTTTCTATAAACAGATATCAGAAATAAAATCTAATACGAGCAGGATCTTCGCTACTTGATGAGATTGTTGAGATCCCTTGGGGTTACATTTGGATGCGTTTTGTTGTAACAGTTATCAGTTATAGTTCTACCTTTTGGGATGGGGGGCGGGGCTGGCAAAGGATGTGTGGCCTGTGGGACCCTTAAACCTAAGCTCACAAGAGACAAGGGCAATTAAGGAGTTTTGAAGCGTAGGATCTTGATTTAGTAGAGAAAAAGGAGAGTGCAGGAAAAGTGTGGCTATGTAAGACCGTACTGTTGGGTTGGTAGGCTCAGTTCAATAGAGGAATTGGTGTCAGTCTAATTAGCATGTTTCCCCCCTCTGCGTTATATGGCTGCGCTGAAGAACATGCATCATTACTGGTGAATGATAAAGTAGACGTTTGAATCATAATCTCTGTATCTTTAATTTGCATGAACATTGCAACAAACTCCATTTCTTCACTCATCATCCCCGGCCGGGCGAATTAATTGGTGCAACAAACTCCCTTTTCTTCACTCCTTGTGGATTGTTGCATTCTTTTCTGGTCGGTTTTGTTTGTTACACATTAAGCCTTATCTGCTAGTGCCCTTTGTTTTAAGACAAAGAGACATATTAATTGTACCTTGTTCTATTCTACGTCACAGCAACATGTCTATTGTTTCCTAACTGCTTCCTCCAAAAATTATCTTATTCTCCATTTCTTATCAAATTCGAATGCAAAAGGAGAACCTCTTGGGTTGGTAATTGGAACTACTGGCCCCTATCATGGATCAACGCCAATAAATGAAGCAGCAAATGTTACTTGTACTTGCTAATGTAGAGCAATACATGATAAAGTTGACCTGATGGAATCAACCAAGTAGAAGTAACAAGATGTTGGACAGATCTCTAAGACCATGGCTGGTCTTGCAAAACATCTGATGTCCCCAGTGATGCTACAAGCCGTCCGTGTTCCCTTTATTCATTGATTACTTGGCATGATGTGTGTGTGTGGGGCTACTGTATATCACTCACGCACCATGTACAAGTTGCCTAAAACTTGTATATCATTCATACACCATGTACAAGTTGCCTAAAACTTGTAGTCTCTCCAATCCAACAGGTGGTGCATGCTAGCTCCAATGACATGACTTTGCACAATAATGCACAACTGGCATGCCTTGCTGGTTGTACATCACTAGCTAGAGCCTCCCCACTGCTCACCTGATGTGTAGCTCACCCTGCTTGGTCCGTTTCTGCTGAGCTACTATAACTGGAGCTGCAAATGATAATCATTGTCACTATAGTATATATGCACATACACACACATACCTGCGTCAATGCATGATCACTGCTCAAAGAGATATATCATCACACATAATCTATTAGTATTAAATTCATTCCTTACATGTCCCGATCCAATATTCATGGCCCACAATTATGGTCCTGTTCTTTTTCAACTTTTAGTTTTTTTACAGTAATTAGCTTTTAAACAAAGTGTTTTTTTAATATAGGGTCTACTAGTTAATTGTAGTACATACTATACCAACTTCATTTATATTGGCAAAAACCGTATGTGAGTTTCTGTTACTCTGTAATCTCTCATATGAACAGCCCAAAAGCCACAAGCCGCAGCCAAAAACCATAAGCCTCAGCCAAAAAGAACAGGCCCTATGCTTACACGTAGCTTCGGTCCTGTTCGGAATGCGAGAATTTGTTGTTTCTTTAAAACCAAAGATAGAAGTTCTGCATTCATTTCAATGCGAAGAGAAATACTCCGATTCGAAAAGCGATACACTAAAGGCATTAACAATAGCCCCACAATAGCGGAAACAACATCAGAAAGGATTTCCAAACTTGGGACTCCTACCAAGACATCAATTGCATCTACAAGGCAAGTAACTTGCGAAGCAACAATGAAAACACCTCCTCTTACAACCAAACAAAGCATAGGGCTAGCAATCCATGGAGCAAAGCACAAAATTGGAGAACCATAGAACTGGGGAAGCGACAATGCCCTGCTGCGCTATCGGCACACGACACGGCCTCCGACATGCCAAATACACACATTTAGCTCTGCTAGAGAGGAGGCCCCACTACCATCACTACCACAATAGCAGCTACGCGTGGTGAAAAGGAGGGAGCGGTAGCAACCGATGCCCTTGAAACACCGTCATCGGCGTCCTTGTGCGGCCTGCCATCACCGCCGGGGCTGAAGCAAGACCCCAGAACTACAACTCCTCGAAGCAGTGGCTTCAGATTCTGGCAAATCTACTCATCATCTACTCTGCCAGTGACCTTGACGCAGATGGCTACCACGGCTCGGAGAAGCTTAGCGATGAGCTGCGTCGACAACCGAGCACGAGAGCATGACAGCACTTGTGTGGATTCTGCAGGCACCGGCAGCACACAACCTTTACTCTCCTGTAATGACATCGCCAAGCTAACCACCACTGGCTGTGCCTAGGACCCAACGACGAGACTCCCAGATCTACAAATGTCGAGAGAGAGAAAGCGGCAGATCCAGAGAGGGAGATGAAGGGAGGAGCTACGATGGCCACGAACGACGGCAGCGGTCCTAGACAACGATCATGATGCAATGAATCTGAGGCATGAATGGTGTATCTGAGAGAGGAGGGAAAAAGAGAGGAGGAAAAGGAAAACAGCTGCGGAAGGCCCATCACGGCCGGTGGGGAGGGCTTGTAGCCATCACTGACTATGACAAGGGGGATGGGGTGGTTGGGGGAGGTCCGCTCGGCACCTGTGTGTATCGCCTCGTAGATAATTTCATTAAAATAATGCAGCAATTCGAATTTGTTCTATTTCTACGATGAAATCATGCGTTCGAAGTTTTTCTCATTGATGCGTCGAAATGCTGGTGCACATACTGAAAGAACATGTGAGAAGGTCCAGAATACTATTGTGATGAACCATTGCAATTTTGTTGAAGTGGTAAAGTGGTTTTTGCAAAGACTGCATTTGATTTGTGTTGTTTTTTGGAAGTTTTAGAAATATCGAAAGTACCGCGGGTATAAACGCGGTAGTACCACTAGGGTTTGTGTGGTAGTTCCGCTCGAAGGGCAGTTCCAGTAGGAGGTGTTGTACGTTTTTTCCAGAAAGGTCCAGTTCGGGTTTGCAAGGTGCGGTAGTACCAGAAAAATAGGGCTTTGGGATTTGAGTCATGGATTGGTTTGGGATGACCTGGGTCATTGAATTAATGGGTGATTGGATTAAGATTGCATGATACATGTCTTGGTTAATGTAGGTCAAGTTGTGAAGAACATGTGCCTAAAAATGATTTCTTACACTTTGAAAAGCATGTATAAGTAAACATGTGAGAGTAAAACCCGTATGTGTGGGGTTATCGGGTTCCTCCATTGTAATAGTGGATAAGATCCATTAAGGGATGTAGGTGTCCACCTATAAAAGGAGGTTAGGATGGAGACATGTGGTTAACCATTTAACCCATCTCTTGTGTGGCTGTAAAACCTAGCTTCTCAAGTAAGTAATATAGTAATCTTTATGCAACTCTTGAGTCCTTGTTTTTTATTGATGTGCTTGACTTTTGGTTGGTTTTGATCTTTCATCTTTTCTTCTTGTGATCTTACTGTGCTATGAACGTATAAGAAATGGAGATAATCCTTCGGAATACATCTCCACTCATCTAGGCACTTTGATAGCAAGATTCATGAGAAAACTCGGTTTTGCTTGACTTTGTCCTTCTTGGTCTATCTCTTGATCCGAGAGTTTTTGGCTTGGTTTCTTTGGTGATCTAACTTGCTGTGACATGTGAGAATACATCTAGACCCTTCTTGATCATCGTCATTCTATGAGCAAGTTGTATTCATCGATTTTGGTTTTGGGTCGGTTTCGGTGCAAACTTCCAACAAACTGAAAAATGTCTCAACTTTAGCCTTGATTTTCGTGATCATTTGTTGTAATAGATTCATAATATACTAGAGAAGATCCATGCAAAATTTCATATCATTTGGATTTTCGAATCAAAAGTTCCACCAATTTTAGTTTTTGAACTTGGGTTGATTTCACTGTTCATCGAGAAAAGTACCATAGGAAGTACCTTAGTTATAACAAAGGTACTTTTCATTTCCTTAATTTTTCTTTAAAATTTCATATGTTTATTTTGCTTATGTGGTGTTGGTTTCTCATTCCAATCTTCATAATTGTATAGTTATTAAAGTAAATAAGTGCTGAATATTTAGAAAAAATTAGAAGACAATATTCACCACCTGTTAATATATTCAGCCTTTTACGTACTGATGAAGAACAAGATGGATCTAGGTAGGTTGATGGATGGATCTAGGTATGCACTGTTGCATGGAGAGCTGTGCCGTGAGAAAGTGCCAAAAGTTTCCTTCCCGGTGTTGTACTGCGATGTGAGAAGCTAGCTTAGCTAGGGCGCTGCAAGAGGCTGGAGGGGAGGCACGCACGCTGTTGCTATATGCATGGCATGGGTGGCCATGGACGGAGAGACGTGCAATTGGAGGAGCAGGGTCTAGTTCTCTTTTAAGCTATAATTTATAATTTATAATTTAAAATTTTAAATTTTAATTATTTATAAGAGGGAGTATGAAGAGAGATACTTATATGCAAATTTGACCGATATAGATGAAACCGATATAATATATACTGCAATCAATTTGTAGACTCTATCTTAAAAATACACTATTTAAAAACTAATTATTGTAATATAGCCAAAAATTACCAAGCTATCACCGAATATACCCCCCAACATATCGAGTAAAACGCGAAACCATGCATACATGCACACAGTGTACCGTACTAATATATATCATGCATCATCCATCATGCATGTAGCTAGTACGTACATCTCTCTGTTCATGTACGGATGTGCTGTATATTTGATGTATGAAATTTGAATGGATGATCAACCACCGATCGATTAACTGTGAATTAATGGGTCAACTATGATCAATCGTCGTCACATCGATCCTACCGGAGCTTGCAATCATTTTCATTCTTCTTCTTCTTCCTTTTCCCTCCTTGTTGAAGAATCTATCAAGTGTAACCAGTGGATGAACATGGCCATGCATACTGCTACAGGTATCAATTAAAACATGAGTTTGTTAGGCACCCATTTGGGTAACTATTTAGTAGCTACCATGCATGCTACACGCCTACACATAGCACAGCAACAGTTGATATACAAGACATGATATTTTTCAGTACTGGACAGTGTACAACAAAATGTCTTGGGGTGAATACTCCATATATAATTGTTCATATGTTTTCCCACATTCTGTCCAAGAAATTATACATCAATGATTGTTGATTGAAAGAAGAGGAAACAAGAAAGCAAGAGCCAATAATAATTGAGAGAGCAAAAAAAAAAAGAGAGAAAAGGAGACAGAACATTTCCAAGGCCCATTGCCCATCCCAGTTTCCAGCAAGTGGGTGTCGATGCACTGAGCTTGATGGTGCAATGCAGCGCGACACCGAAAGAGGAAAAGCCACAAGCTGGGAGAGAAGCTTCTCATGGGACGATCTGATCTGACGGATGGGATGGGACGGGCGGATCGGAATTGAGGGCTGGAGATCGACCATACGTACGTGTATTCCTGCCACCACCGCGCCTCGCCTCGCCTCGCCTTTTGGTCACCTCATGGCCCTCCCTCCCTTCACGCTTCCCCACAAATTGAAAACGAGAGAATCGTTCTCTCTCTCTCTGCATCTGTTGCTGCTCAGCTTCTGCATACGCCTTGATTCTTTTTTGGAACTGATCGAGCGAGATCACCTCAGTTCGCCCCTTTTTGTCTTCTCTTTCTTTACTAGCATCTTTGTTTTATGGATTTGATGGCAAGGCCCCAGCTTTTATCTGATTGGGAAGGATAGCTGTAGAAGAGCTATATTCAACTTCATTGCAGGAAGGAGAAGTTTACATGGTTAGTCACTCGAGCCGCGTCACCATATAGTTAGTGACAAACAAAGTAAACAAGATGACGAATCCAATTGAAAAATTAGAAAGAAAAGTGTACGGAGAAATCCCTGATGAGTCGTGTAAGTAATGCTCTGCCCTAAAACCAAATTGCACCCTTCGTGCAAGGTTTTTGCGCTCTATGAGGGCTAGTCTTAATTGGATTGCAAAGTGAATATGAAAGAGATAGCATAATTAGTAGAGCTCACAATAATTTTCTTGAGTTTAGTAAAATTGTGGACGATTTGGAAGTCAATCTTATGAGTATGAAAGAGAAGAAGATCACTCGACAAATTACGCGAAAGAGATAAGTTACTACTACAAAAAAAAAGTCATGACAAACGGCTCAAAACCGTCATCGCAAACAGTTTCTGAACCGTCTAAACTTATGTGTCTATGATAACATATAACTATTACAGATGGTTTTCGAACCGTCTGTGATAAGATACAACACAGACGGTTTTAGTTAAGAACCGTCTGTGATTGTGTTATAACGTCCTCATAAATAGACCTCCTTCAGTTCATCAATATTCTCTAATTACTCTACAAAACAGTGCAATCAGAGAATACAAGATAAACCAAAGCATGCATATTTATAAGAACAAAATCATCGTGCAATAAACTTTGTCGTCATGTCTTCATCCTGCAATAAAATATGAGTTTCAATAAGGGCCAAAACCCTAGCCATCCATCAATCATCATAAGAACTAGGGCATCAACAATTAATTTTTATGTGCAGAGCATCAAGATTTACATGGCCGAAATCCTAGCCATCCAAAAATTTTGGATGGGGGATATATCACCGCGCGATGAAGGAGATGCGATGGTAATGCCACCATTGTGCCACAACGGTGACAATGCACAAGACACTTTTACGATACTTAGGACAAGAATGTCTTGTGTAATAAACTGTGGTGTCACAACCGGAGGCGAAGGAGCTCATGGCGGTAGTCGGCGTCGTCAAGGGGACAGGGCGCTTCGGTTTAGAGGAGGAAGCAGAATAAGGAGTGGATGAACTAGAAGCAGAAGAAAATGTTGGTTCTTAGAGTGAAATTGGGGGAAAGGGAACAAGGGAGCAATAATGGGCGAGGGGTGGGAGGAGGCCCGTGCTTGCTGTTCAATACGGAGAGAATGGATGGGTGAGATCAAAATCTTGGGAGAGATGCCACGAATCGGTGATGTGGCATAATCACAAGACAGTTCGGATTAAAAACTGTTTGTGATGTATGCTGATATCACAAACGGTTTTTAATCCTAACTGTTTGTGATAAGTACAGTCATCACAGACGTTTTTGTTCTGAACCATCTGTGATATATCACATACGGTTCGGAATAAAAACTATCTGTAATAAGTAGCTCATCATAGAAGATTCTTTCTATCGCAATGAATTTAGATGGTCCATCTTGTAAAACTATCCATGGTAACTTTATCACTGACAGTTTGTGTTGAGCCGACAGTGATGAGGTGTCTAGAATGATCCTTTTTGTAGTAGTGAGTGCTTGTTTATTGCTGAAAGAATGTTTACAAGGGTGCTTAAGGAGCCTTGATTACAAAGAGAATGAAATTGGGATTTGCTTCTGGTTATCAATATGTTTGTCGCCTCTAGCTTTGCCTTAAATAAGTTCTGAAGGGGGTGACAATTGCCGCTCGCTAGGAGACATCTCCTCACTTCCAAGACTCAGTGGAGAGATGCCTCGATTCATAAAGTCTATACATGTTGTCGATTGCTGTCAGTGAGATATCCTCCCTATAATAACCATCAAGCAACTATTGTCAGAGAGATATTCTTCCCATAGGGATTGTCGTACAGTTCTTGTTAGTGACGTGGGAGAAAATGCGGGGTTATTGTGGAGGCATAACCGCGCACGTCTAACCCCTCAAACTGCGCAAGACAAACTACTAAAGGCTTATCTACCACTCGGGGAATGGGCCCACATGTCATATTAGTGGATGCTTCTAAATGGTCTTTAGTCAAGAGGTGATACTGATTGGATATGCTTATCCTTCGACTAGGGGTACTCGAAGGGTGCCACTCGGGGAATGGCCCCACATGTCATATTAGTAGATGCTTTCAAGTGGTCTTTGTTTGAGAGGTGATACTAATTAGATATGCTTATCATTCAGCCAGAGGTACTCGCAGGATGCCACTCAAAGAATGGGTCCATATATAAGATTAGTGGATATTTTCGAATAGTCTATTGTCAGGAGCTGATATTGATTAGATATGCTTATCCTCCAAACAGAGGTACTCGTAGGACTTTAGATAAAATAATCAACAGCTATAATAAGCTATTTGATTATGGATTATTTAATCCTCGTAAAAAAAATGTAGGAGGGGCTATCACCCAGTGTGACCACCATTAAGCTCCGCTAATGGTACCAAGGAAGGATTAATGAAAACATTTGCGGAGAAATAGGTAAGAAGGATGAAAACACCATTTCTTATGTTAAGTGAATTGCAGAGCTCATGTGCTTGTTTTTTTTAAAAGAAAAACGAACAAAAAATAAAGAGGTGGGTCTGAACTCAGTGCGAGGTGACGAGCGATCGAGTTAGAGGAGTCTAATCAGATGGCTCGATCGATCGATGGATCGATCATCACATGAGAGAGGAGGCCGGGCTGAATAGGATGTGAATACATCGCATCCCAATCATTATAATGATCAGAGGTGCAAATCATCTGAATCATTGAGCTAGGCATGTCTCTACAAAACGACAGTATGTGGGATGGCACACCACGTAGGACCTACAACAAGATATGATAAGACGCGACGAGAATGGTAATACCACGAAATGTGATGATAGTATCACCTGCTTTACTCCAACATCACAAGCTTATTTCTGGAACAATTAATTATGCGATCATTAATTAGGCTTTATTTATATTGGTTTCTGTCTTTATTTCTATTTACAGAAGCCAGAAATTAATATAAGCACCTGATTTTTTGAAGTGGATTCTTCATTTCTCTCGCTCCCGTCTTGTTCCGAAGGTAAATCAAAGGGTGATGGGCGCACACGTACTCTATTCTTGTCACTCCCATCTCGTGCATATATTTGTCTCACTCTTGTACTACTCGACTCCTCCTAAAAGCTATTTCGTCCGATCGTTACAATTTATTTTCAGCTAAAATCTACCTATAGATACCAATACGGATGCCCTTTGATCTAACTGCTGTAAGTAACACACTTCGGTTTTTTACCAGATATTTGAGATCGATCCCCACCAAAGGTATGTTCAGTTTGTAAAAAGCGCAGAATTTTTAAGGTTAGATAGAAGTAGCAAGAACGAGTTGGAAGGAGCGGGGCGGTGAGAGCAGGGCACATGGGAGCACCGGCCGGCCGGGTCCGAAATCTCCGTGCGTGAGGACCGACGAGGAGGCGATGCCAACGCCGGTCGAGCCGAGGTTGGAACGGGACGCGGTTTTCCCCGGCGCGCGCGCGGGCGGTGCGAACGGGCCGCGCTGCCTGCCGGTGGCGTGGACGAGGGCCGTGCCGGGCTGCCGGCCGGGTGCCCGGCGCCAGCCAACACAAAGTGAAGCTTCTTTTGTCTCATTGGCCTCCCGGGCCCACTCCACCAGGAGAAACAAGACAAATTCAATCGCCTGGTCCACCCAGCTTTTGAGGAGGATTAGGTCGCTGCTGGACTTGCCCCTTCTTCATCCCTTCCAACCCTGTTTAGACGAATAAGACATTAGTCTTCCGAAATTTCTGTAAAATTCTTGTGATCCAAATAAGATGAACCTTAAGAGTCGGTCCAAACAACCTGATCTGAAATGCATCGGGTAGGTTTACATCTGATAGATATTTTACCTTTCGTCCGGGACATGGCTATCCTGTTCGGACCCAGGCATCTAGATCGCTGTGTGTTTGGGTGGTTTTGGTTCAATGTGCGAGCAGGACTGACGAGAACGGGCCGGCGATTCAGGCGTTGGTACAGTGCATCCACCTAAGGCCCGGACAGCAACTGACCATCGATCGGCCACTGATTGGCGTCGACGGTTTAATCTTCTTTGGCTAATGATAGCGCCAATCCGGCCATTAGGCCGTCCGTTCTCTGTACCTGGCGTCGCTAGCTGAATTAATAATGCAAGAGATGGAGTGAAGTGGAGGCTGGCCTGGCTACCTAGCTTCCCTTAATCTCGTGTCCTAATGCAACCACGACATGCAGGGCCTCCTGTGCCACCATCCCCTCCGGCCCCACAGCTCAGCCTCAGCATGCATGTACACACCAACAGACATGAGACGAGATCAGCGTTGAGCAGCTCTCGCATTAGTTTGTCATCTAGCTTCTCCCATTGCATGCTCAAGTACATATATTAATGTGCATGTTTCAAGATTAGAACCTTGGTTTTGGTTTTTTTTGGATATGCGTTAGCTGACTTATTTAAGTACATATATTAATGCGTTAGCTTGATTCATGGCCCGTGGGTGCATGTAGCTTATATGTATTAAGATGACCCGCTCTAAAAAGACACCAAAGATTAAATTAATTAATTAATTCCATCTGGGCATGCTAGTGTTACACTACTATAATTAAGTTGATGTGCTTAATTAAACCCGCGCTTTCGGTGCTAGATTGTACGCATGCATCTTGTAATTAACCTTACATACGCATGCATTGATGATACTATGTTAATTGAAAGTTCTTGTCAGCAAGATTTTGGCAAGATCCGGCTATTGCTAGCTAAATTGCTAATGATGGATGCAGAAGCGGTAGTTAAATGGCTTTTTCAAGGAGACGGTGAATTCTTGTGTTTGAATAATATCTTTGCCCTTTGAACTGTTTTGAATAGACATGAGCGGAGACCCGGGGCTTCTCTAACACAAGTCATGGGTTCTTCTCAACATCCTTGTCAAGATATCATTGCCAACTAAACATATATAACCTAGCTATGTGCATGCACGTCGTCTTCAAGACAAAAGCACTGGACCTACACTACAAGAAAAGTCTCGACGAACACATGATTAACAAGACATCGATTAGAATTAAGTTAACTCTGAAGTGGATCGATGGAAAAGACCGGTCAGGTCAAGAAGGCCGATGATCGATGGACAGAAAGATGACAAACTTCCCCTAAAACAGCACACGTTGCTACGTACCCGCCAGCTATCTGCCTAACGATCGATCGAGGAGCTAGCCCCTGTAAGGCTGTAACAACAATTATATGATCGTAACAATGAAGTCTTATCCATCTAATCTAATGCTGAATGCATGCACAGATCGATCGGTGTTGAACGACCATCGATGTGCCGTGCACTGCATGCCACAAGTGCATGCACCATTACCTAGGTAGCTAGCTTTGCTATGCTGCCATCCACACACGTATGCATGTAGATCGATCGATCGATGGATCGGATCATCCACTAATGATTGCCTTCCTGTAACTAATCAAGCTTGAAAAGGAGTAATATATATTGCCCCCATTTGACCTAGTCAATTGTTTAAAAATATTAGTTATATGCCTGTGCATTGCAACGGGATTTATTGGATGTATAGAGAATTATGCTATAGAAAGGGGTTGCTCTGAGCGGTTGAAAAATGAAGAGTGATGAGAAGTTGAAAAAATAGAATAGTTGAAGGAGAATAGACGTACGACAACTAACTTGTTCTTTTATAATAATGGTAAGGTCCTCGCAAAAAAAAATCGACTAGATAGTAACTTCGATAAATATACACACCTCATGCATGCATGGCAAATTATTATTATGTCACGAGTTGTCGTGTTAACTGTAGGCAGTCTGCTACAACTTGCAGACCCGGTATTTTCGGTGCTCACGTACGTAGCTTTAATAAATCTCTTCTAGCTTTTCCTTTTCTCATCAAATATCGACCACTGCGTTGTGTGAGACATGGTGACCAGGGATGTGTGATGTGGAACGAGATTAATTGTTGTCAACAATGAACTAACTAATTAATTAGGAACATATTTATATAAGCTGTCGATGGTTAGTTTGGCTGGTTCCATCAGATCGAGCCGGGTGCGAGCTAGCGTGTGTCTCTACACTGGCCGGCATGCAAGTTGGCGCCACATGCATATGTGACTCATCCTTAACGTAAAGTATATGCATATGTGCGCGTTTTTTTAGATCATGGTGTCAGCCAGTTCGCCTCCCTCCGCTCGACCGAGCTCCCCCACCCACCAAGCTGCGCTCTCCGCCTATTCTCATCCGCTAGTACTAGACCAACAACCATGATACGGATCTCACATGACAAATATGAGCCACGGGCAGCTTTAGCGACATATTCAGTAAACTCATGAGCGTAGTAAAAACAATTTCATATGACCATAAATCAAAATATAATCTGAACATAAATATGGTATCTATTTTTATTGTCACCATCACACAATAGTTCTATTTTTTTTCCAAATTTCATGAATTCAGCAAAAGCGATTTCATTTGACTGTAAATTGGAATGTGTATCTAGACATAAATATGGTATCTATTTTTACTATCGTCATCACATAACGGTTTCATTTTTTTTCCGAATTTCATGAGTTCAGCAAAACCAGTTTCATCTGGCCATAAATTGAAATGTATCTTAATGTAAATAAGGTATACATTTTTACTGACGCCATCACACAGCGGTGTCACATGACGCGTATGAACCAGGCTAGGTGTGACAGTAAACTCTAACGACATGTCTAGTAAAATCGTGAGTACAATAGAAGTCATTTCATCTGGCCGTAAATTGGGACGTATCTGACAGTAAATATGATATCCATTTTACCGCCACCATCACACAACGGTTCTATTTTTTCGAATTGCATGAGTACAACAACAGTACTTCCATCTGACCGTAAATTGGAATGTATCTAGATGTAAATGTGGTATCTATTTTTTACTGCTGACGTCACATAGCAGCACATGGCCAGTATACACCATGGCTAGTTGTGACAATAAACTCTAACAACATGTCCAGTAAATTCGTAGTACAATAAAAGCTATTTCATCTTGTCATAAATTGGAATGTATCTGGACACATGTCAATAAACGACAGGGGGAAATTGCATGGTGTTGATACGAGAGATGGCGGTGGTGTGGTGGCAGCAAAATTGCATGACACGAGTGATGGTGATTGATTACTGTTGATTGGTGAGCTCTCGCACCCATGTGGTGGACGGCTTGGCGCCATTTTACTGTTGATTCCATGCAGTGCCATGAAAGACGGGGTAGGGGCGCCAAACGATGGGTGTGGTTTTATGGACGGTTGCATGGGAGCACCTAGAATCACGCATAGGTGGGTCATGGTCAAGCGCGTGAGGGACTGGTTGGGTCATGTGCTCTAATTACGGCCAGAGCTCAAAAGCAGAATAGCACATGTGTGCGCATTGTTACAAATGTGGGCAATATTTTAATTTCAAGTTTTATTAGGAGACAAAAATAATAAACTAATGATGCAAAACTCACAACTAACAGCAAGCTACTCATCATACTTCAGAACATACACAAGAAACACAATATAGTAACAAAGTCGAACGTGCGCACGAACGACTTACTTGTTAGCTTGATGAAGAACAAGAAGCCGCGCAGGCTTGACGTAGTGCAGAACGCAGATGATGCAGTGCAGTGAGCGGTCGCGCAGATGCGCTGCCTAAAAACCTTATTGCTGCCCCGTGTAGGTACTCTCTCCGGTAATGGTTCGGAGATAGCCGCTCTCCCTCCTTCCAGGTGCACGCTGGGAAGAAAGATCGACGAGGTTCAGACGCCACAGAACAACAGCACAAGAGCAGAAAGCAGAGGAAGTATGAAGGTGCAAAATTCTATCTTTTTTCCTGGACATCTGCAGTTACTACTCACTAGTAATTGCTGCGTTTTAAATAGAATTATGCACTGGTAACTGCCTCATCAAATCATAAATTAAGTAGTGTAAATTCACTTGTAACTGCCTCATTCAAATGTTTGAATCTCATTCAAACAGAGAGAGAGAGAGGTGCAGAGTTTAGCAAAATAAAGATAGACTTAGTCTGCCAAGTGGCGTGCCACGTCATGGCATGGTCACGCGTCGCAAGTCACAAATCACGCGATTTTCACGTGAAAATACGCGAATATGCGCCCGCACGTGCATGCGCGTGTATGTGTGTGTGTGTATGCATATACATTATATGTGTGTGTGTGTTTATGTATGTGTGTGTAAGCCTTTTTCGTACTTTTGGTAGTACATATTTCAGCTTTAAATATACCACTTAAATGAAAATACTATACCTTTTTTTTCACTTTCGGTATAGTTAAATACTAATTCTAAGATATTCCAACGCGACCTGGTTGAAAAAAGTTTATCAGAGCCCTTTATTGTTGCTATATACAGTTTTATATGTAAAAGGAGTGTATACATAAATCATGCTATAAAATGTGGATTTTGATGAAATTTTTCATGAAACTCACTTTGGAGTATTTTATAATTATTATTAGAGTATGCTAAAAATGATAAAGACGTATAACTTATTCATTTAAACGGTATTTGAGAAGTAGAAGTGCGTACTCTCAGAACTATGGAATCATTTTCCTATATATATGTGTGTGTATATATAGGACGTTAAAATGGGGCACTACGGTGTTTGAGCACCAAGTCTCTCTGTCTTTGGATTTGTGTGTGTATACATGCATGCATGCACTGAGCCGAGCGTTTGTTTTTTGTTTTCGACATCTTGAGTTCTCGGTGACGACGATCGACGAACAAAGCGTTGCATGGACGTGCAGGAAAGTAGATAGAAATGCTGCTTAATTCAGCCTTCCAGGGAACCTGCAGATCGCCAGCGAAATTCTGCTGGAGAGAAATTGGGCCGGGCTACTTCGAGGCATTTGTACCGTACGTAGGCTGCCCCACCTATCGCGCCTTAAAAAGGCTGGACCAAAATGTCGTTGGACTATTTTAGTCTGGCTAGGTCCATTACCTTATCATGCATGGTCCATACCTTTTCTACGAACCACATGAAACTTGACAAACGAGTGCAAGCAAAAAAAAAAAAAAAGAAAAGAAAAGATTTGGGCCTTTCTAGCCCATGCACGCAGAACTGGGCCTAATATTTATATTCTGCGAAACATTTTATTTGTTGCCGGCGAGAGTGACGAGAGACCTGTACCATTGCACTCTCTAAAATTCCGCAAATCTCCGGGGAGTAGGATCAGAATCTCGTATGATATTTTCTTTATGCGATAGTACACCTGCCAATGCTAGAGAACTAAGACGCCATCCGTCGTGGTACATACGTAGGCAACTCTTGTCTCAGTTGTCAGGTTTCTCGAATTTGGCCCAAGTCTGTGGGTCTGTTTATAAAGGGTTTTGATTTTGGATCTCGTTTTAAATGATTTTAACTTCTGATTTTTTATTTTTAATTTATTTAAATCAAAAGCTACCTAGAATGCATTAATTTCTAATTTTGGTTTATTTTATATTTTTTTCACTTTTCTTTTTTTATATATCCCTTTATATTGTCTGTGACGATATAACGGTTTTTTCTTTTTTCTCAATTTTTTTTCTCATGTTTCTCAGAAAAAACTAAGTTCCCAACCGAAGCCCATTGGAGCGCTGCCTTGGTTATTGGCTTCAACTTATAAATAGTAATAATTTATAGAAAAACTTATAGACTTGCGTACGATTTTAATCGATATAAATAAAGTCGCTGTATTGTGTACTACCATCACCTTAAAAAGATATCTCGTTTAAAAATTAGATACCATAAAAAGTTATTTACAGTAAAAATAATTTTTAAAAGTTAATATGAACATGACCCTCCGTGTTGCAAGCCCAGGTAGCAACGTGCGTTAGAAGGGAAATTTAATTTTTTGCCACCCTTAAGAATGACACCTATCCAAATGACATCTTCTTCGTTGCACTCAACAATTTGCCACTCTTAAGATGTGGTTGCCTAATTTTTTGCCACTTTCGAGCCCAAATCATGCCATGTCAGCGCCTCCCGCCACGCTGGCCTCCGCCTCCGCCTCCGTCGGCGCGCCGCCTCTCCTCGCGCGCGCCGCGCCTCCCGCCGCCACTACCACTCTCCTCTTCCCGGTCTAATCGGCTTCTCTTCCTCTGCAGAGCCGCGGCGGATCTCATCTTCCCGAGTCCGGCGCGGATCCCGCCGTGAAGCGCTGCGTCTCGAGCCAATTCATCGCGCGTGGGCATCTCCGTGGCACACCGAGCATATCCCCACCTCGCCGGACCCGCCGCCTCCCAGCCGAGCCGCCGTCTTCATCCTCGCCGCCAAGCTCCTCTCGCCGCCCGCCCGCCGCTCCATCTCGGCCTCGCCGACGCCCAGTGAGCTCCGGATGCCCGTAGATGCTTCACCGTCGAGAATCGCTCCCACCGCCGAGCCGCCGGTGTCCTTGCTCCCTGTCTCGCGCCGCCGCAGGACGGAGGCGCGACGCAGCGCGGCGCGGGACGAGGCGAGGCGCGGCGCCGGCGAAGCGAGGAGGCGGCGCACCGACGGAGGCGGAGGTCAGCGTGGCGGGAGGGGCTGACATGGCATGATTTAGGCTCGAAAGTGGCAAAAAATTAGGCAACTACATCTTAAGAGTGGCAAATTGTTGAGTGCAACGAAGAAGATGATATTTAGATAGGTGTCATTCTTAAGGGTGGCAAAAAATTAAATTTCTCGCGTTAGAAAGGCAAAGCGGCGGCTTGGATTATCTTCTCTTCTTCGCTTCTCGAGATACGACGCCCATACACCGTTACGCGGAGCAACCCAACAACCGACTTCGCCGCTAGTTTGCTGCCATTCTAGATAAGCCGACCGACGGGGCACCGAATCATGCGCGCTCTAATTTAAGCACGTCATCATGTGGATTATGCCATTTGTGAATTGAAAAAATACGATGAAACTACGGGTCTAGCCAAAGCTGCTGACGTAACGGCCTAATTTTCTTTCCAGTCACTTTGCATTCTCCCGATTAGTAGCACTAAGTGTCTTGCGTTGCAGACTGCACCTAAATTAATCAGGGTCAGATTAGTTTAATGCAGAGGTCGGTTTCATTGAGTGTCTCCGCGATGAGCCGAGGTCTGACGGCAAGGTGCGTACCTAAACCAAATGGCGATGATGTGCGATGTGACTAGGATAACACACTGGGATTGCTTACTCATCTTGTGCCGCTTGGCAGCGACGCAAAGTCCCATGAATTATTGATGAAGACGGGCAATTACAGTCTTGAACCTTGATGATGCTACAGGTCATGCGGGGAAACCTCACTCCCCAAGTCCCCAACTCATCGAATAATCAAGACGAGAGAGGAGAGACAGAGCGCCGTGATAGAACTCCACACGCATCAGCAAACCAGTTTGCTTGAATTTGATGTTCTACAGGCCACACAGAACAAGGACACAAAAGCACAACAACATCCAAGACTAGAACAAGATGGCGCCATGTATACTGCAGAAAAATTCGAAGCGTCTCAGCAGTCCATCCAGTAACAAAGAGAGACGCATCTGAATCTGACTAGTCACAGCTGCAAATTGACAATATTCTGAAATCAGAGCACAGATCTTGCAATAACATTGAACAAACCGAAACATCGTCACATAACACTTGGGTGCAAGGAAAGAACCAGTCGAGAACTAGGCTTACTAATCAGTTCATCTCTATCAAATTAAGGAATCCGGGAGGCTTGGTCGCAGTCGAGTGAGAAGAGGCCCTATCCTAAATACTAGTCCCCTTCTCTAAGAGTGCAACGTCTCTTAATCGATTCCTCTCACACAACGGCAACAACAACATCAGCAACGTTATTTTTAGTACCAAACAAACAAACAAAAGAACGGAGAGAGTGAGGGGGGAAAGATGGAAGCTAGCTTATATACACGGCGCGGTGCGGCGCGGCGCTTTGGCTTGAGTTGGTGTGAAAATGGCGCGCCTTGGGGGCTGGCTAGGGCTTGTTGTCGGGCGCGGCGGAGGCGAGGCGGGAGGCGATGGCGGAGTGGTACATGGCGTCGTGGAAGCTCTCCGTCTCCATCATCCGCATCCGCAGCTGCCGCGCCTTCTCCTCCGTCAGCACGCCGAACCGCCTCGCCCCCCGCGGTGCAGGCGCCGGCTCCCGCGCCTCCTCCGGCGCCGGCTGCGCGTCGATGTAGTCGGGCTGGCCCGACCACCCCAGCAGCGGCGCCCACCACTTGCCGTTGCCGCTCCCGTCGGCGCGGAACCTCGCCCCGCCGGGCGCGGCGGAGGCGGCGCAGGCCCGGACCGCCGGCGCTGGCGGCCGGACGGAGAAGGCGGCTGTCCCCGATGCAACTGCCATTGATTTCCACTGCACTACTGCACGAGGAAAACTAAAAACAGGAATCCAGAATCCTTGGGTTCGCTTTGGGATTGAAGGAATCGGCTTTGTGATGTTGCTGCTATGCTAAGGTGGTGGGATTGGGGAGGGATTATAAAGCGGGGGGAAACGAGTGGATAAGGTTCGTGGGCGAGGGGGCACGCGGCGTGCGTCGCTTTTACGGTGGGGGAGCGTCGTCGCTGAGGCGCGGTGCGCTTTTTGGGCAGACGGGACGGCGCCTCCGTCGTCGTCGGGCGCGGGGTCGTTTTTACAGGTTGGTTGTTTCGTTCGGTTATCCCGTGGGCACCGCACGGCACGGGGTTTTCCGAGGGAGAGGCGAAAGGGGTTTGCAGCTTCTTCCAATGGTTGTTTTCTTTGGAAATTGGTTGGAGAGGAAAATAGAGAGCTCTGTATTATTATCTACATGTAAGGAGGAGAGGAATTTTTTGAATTTTTTTTCAGTCGAAGTTGGTAGTTGTGTTGTTCTTTCTTAATGGAATTTGTACTATTTATATAGAAATTTGTAGTAAAACTCGCACGCTAGTTCATATAAATTCAGTTTTTACTAGGACTAAAAAACGTGTGTAACCTGCAAGTAATTCAGTACAATTGGTCTAGTCAGCTAAAGATAAAATAAAAGAACAAAATGGGTAATCTAATAAGATCTTCTAGAGCTTAGAAGGTGGTACCCTAATTAGAGATATATGAAGATGTTGTGACTAACACCAGAGTACATGGTAGCGATGCTAATGACTTTACTGCTAAGATAGAATTACATCAAGGCTCAACACTGAGTCTATACAATTTTGCTATAGTAATGGACAAGGTCACGTGAGACATACAAGGAGATATCTCTTGGTGTATATTTTTCGCTGATAATATATTGCTAGCTAATGAGAGTAGAATATGTATCGATAGGAACATGAGTTGTAGAGGAAGACTTTAGAATCGAAGGACTTTAGACTTAGTAGGAATAAAATATTTTGCTGCTGTTTCTAAGCCTAAAAACAGATAGGTACAATATCATCTGTGATATATGTGCTTAGTCGGTTCAATAGACTAGAGTTAATGCTGGAATCGATTCAATACGTTGGAATCTGTCGATTCAAAACAAAACTGTAGAGAGTCGATATACACTTTGCTTCCAGATGCAACTTAATAAAATAATGCTTTTCCTGGGTAGTAAGCCGATACATTAAGTGAATTAGCCCAAGGAAATGATAGAAATTACGGAAAGTTTGTGCCAAATGATTATTTTATTTTTACAGTGGATCCGTCTAATGTATGGTTTCAATTTAACACACTTAAGAAAAATACACTTGATTTGTATCAACTTATGTGGCATAGTTTTAAATCTACTTTAATTTAATACATTAGAGATGCTCTGTCAGTTCTTTCTAGATCGAGGAATATATTGCCGGTTTTGTTTGTTGCTTAGCCCGACGGCGACCGGCCGGGGGTCGATGTGGACGGATATCTTGTTCGCGGGCGCCGGTTGCTCGCGTGCGCGATCCGGTCCAACCGCGTGGGCGAGCTGGCACGTCTCCCTCCCTCGGCGACGGCAACCCCCGTGTCCGCTAGCCACGGCGACCGCTCCGCCGTCGCCTTGCGGGGGCCGAATCGGCCGGGGAGCTTCACACGAGCCGCGCGCGGAAGCGCCGCAGAAATACACCAGCACCGTGCCGTGCACATGCGTGCGCGAGGTAGAAAACAATATAGTACTGGTACTAGAATATGCTCCGCTCTCGTGCAGCGCACCGGCACGGTGATCCTCGGCGTCTTGCAGGAGCTGCGCGACGGGGACGGGCCCCGTTTCCACGTGATCATTTCGTACGACGTCCACGTCGATCGGCGCTTGTTCATACCTCCCCTGCCGTCGTCGACGGCAACTGCTCCAGATATATCCACCTTTTCTGTTGCATTTCTTGTTCAATCTTCTCGGAGGTTATGAAACTTACGATTAATTGCTCCACTCCTCCGTCGCTGGTTTTGCACGGTGTACGATGGATGATTAATCGAGCGTTTTATGTGGTGCCTGCCAATAGGAATTTGGAACCAGTGATTTTCTTAGCAGAATAATGAAAGCTCCTATATATGTACCAAACTAACTGACCCAACCTGCACGTTTTTTTAGATGCAACCCGCACGTCCTACCTTATTACTCGTGGAGCTAAACATTAGTCTTTCCCATGACAAATGGTTTATGGGGAGCAGACAAAGGCCCGCTCGGTTGGGCTGAAAATAGTGGTTTATGACTGAAATTATATTATAGCTGGCTGAAACTACACTGTAGTTGAAGGTGATTTATTTGGCGTAATTAAATTTTAAAAATTTAAAAATAGAAAAAATACGTTAACTCATCATGGATAACGCAAACGAATACAGGAAAAAGAACCAGCAAAAAAGCTAAAAAAAAAACTAAAAGTTCATAAAAAGACGAAATTCATTAATAGTGAAAAATAAGTCAGAAACTAGAAGCTCAAGTCAAAATAAGTGGGACGAAAATCTCACGGATCAAACAGTCAAAAGGTCACGATGAAGTACGTCGGATCTAGAACTTGTCGATAACGATCAAGTTGGCTCATTGACTTGTGCTGAGCGTTAACAAAATGTCTAACGTGGTAGAATTCTCTAATCATATTATGTTAGGTCTAATCTTAACAAGTTTAGCGATTGCTCAAAATAAATGGAAATGCTCACTTTTAATTTTTCATTTTTAGTTTAAGAATTTTCTAATTGCTCTACACAAGTAGAATAAGTCAATTTCATATTTTCATCTTCACTAAGCATGCTTCTACAAGAATCATATGCATTACTAGCCAAAGATCTAAGATTGATTGTTTCTACTTTAACACTATCAAACTCATGATGTAAGGTAATATAAGAGTCACATGGCATAAAAAACATTCAATTTCAATTATTCATGTTCATATTTTAAGCATGCAAGAAAATTATTTAATTTATACATATCCCTAAGTAATAGCTCATATGATTCACAAGGCATGCGAGATTTCAATCTAGCAATTTCATGAGACAAATCACTATTGTCTTTTTCTAGCATTCCTATTTTTTCTAGCTTAATGATGCCACAGACAATGAGCTCTGAATGAGTTCCTTCTTTCTCACCTTGCATAACTTGAGTAAAAGATCATCCTTAAATGGCTCATCCTGACCATCTTTAATCGCCACTCCACAAAGGCCATCGCTCTCATTCTCCTCCTTAGACTTTAAAAACTTCTTATTCCTAAAACTAGGACAATTAAAAGCAAAGACTCTACCACAAGCTTTGCAATAGGTTTATTTCCTAATTACCAACATGCCCAACTCAAGCTCAAACCTCTTGTCATAACGGATATCATCGGCAAAGGAACTACAACAAGAAGTAAAGAAATGCTCACATGTCCTCATACTAGTTGCCAAGCTCAAGGATTAGCAAAGATCATAAAAGAGTAAACATTGCTCTAATACCACTTATAGGATCAAAGACGATGACTAGAGAGGGTGAATAGGAGCTCACACCTTTACCATATCAAATCGAACCCTCGGGTTGTCCACATCTTCAAAACACACAATGGAATATTAAGCATACGAAGCCTACAAACCAACTCTACAAAAATCGAGTCCAAACACTCCTCTGGCGGTCTGACCACAAGGAGGTAGTGGTCTGATCGCTTGGCCAATATGACCGCAAGCCATTGGTGAAATTTGGAACAAACCTTTACAAAAATGTTAGAAACCTATTTCAAGCAAAGATCAACATGATCAAATCAAAATTTTGACATTTATCCAAATCAATGAAGGTTGCACCAAAAACAGACTAAAACCAAACTTGGAGCCAAAAACTTGCACCAAAAACTTGCTCATAGGTTAAAGATGGTCAAGATGACCGTGGATCAGATCCCAGGCATCCTAACAAGCAAAATCACAACAAGAAACACAACAAAGAGCTTAGGATCAAGATCTTTCATCGAGAGCCTCAACTCAAGTCAAAACCAGGCAAACTCAAGAGTTTTTCATAGAAAGTGTCTAGATAGATGGAATCTGATCTTCAAGAGATATCTTTACTACTTTTCACATCCTTGGCACGAAGAATAATCAAGAGTGGAGAAGGAAACACCAAAAATCAAGCTAAATTAAGAAATCAAGAACTTCAACTTGAGGATAAAAAATTGGATGAATTTGATGGATCTATTAATACTTGAATATAACTGTTTATAGCCACTTCATTATGAAAGATAGAGCTGTACTCCTAGAGCACTCATATAACGCTTTCAACACAAGAAAATCCTAACTTTAAAGTGCATCTCTAAGCAAAAGAGATATTTTCTCTTAACACATACAAGAGCTTAAATAGTGATGACTCCTCACCTCACACCTAACCCTAATAATCAGGACACACTTATTAGATACAACCACTTATGAAAAAAAAACCCAATAGCCCCACATACAAATGGATTTTACGCACACTTGCACCCTTTGTAATGCGTGACTTCCTTATGGTTCCAATAGCCCGGTAAGATGCTCCACTCTCCATGACGTGACTTAATCCACCTTAGGCCACCGCTGCGGTTGTGCAAACTGCCTCTCCACTCAGTATTAGATAATTTACATAATTGCTACCCACTGGCCTTCACGATGCTTCTCCTCGAAGCAAACTCCAATATGAAGTTCGTGATACCCAATGACTTGTTGCCAAGCCTATACGGCTTAGACTTCCTCTCGGATCGCCTCCACTTGAAGTGGCCCAAAACCAATGGCACATTGCATGCATGCACTTGCCTTATCATGATATTTGTCTTGTGCTTCTCCACTTGAGGTGTAGCCTCACCCGAACTTATGCGACTCTCCATGGCCTCGGGCTTCTCCTCTGACCTCGGTCTTGCCGTTGACCGTTAACAATAACTAAGTACCTTAAATATCAAAGAACAAGCAATCATTCTAAACACAAGTGATATACACTTAACTATTGTTACCAAACACCACAACACTCATAGCCATGGTTAACATAATGCATAGACTTTCTTAATGACTAATACTTGCATAGACTCTCTCCATAACTAACACTTGCATGGACACCCAAAAAATTTTCAGAGCAACAACACAATCGAGGCACAACTTAGCTCACTCAACTTAGCACAGGTCGGTCTGATCGCCAACCAATGGTCGGTCAAACCACCCTAGTCAACCATAGTCAAACCCCTGTAATAGAGGACTGGTTTGACCACGGCAACATGCTGGTTAGACAGCTTGACACCCTCTGGTCGTACTGCTATCATATGACCGGTCGCACCGCTCTCAAATTCTTCGCACAATAAAATGAAAACATTTCTGGAATAAACATACCGCCAACTAGAAATCGGTCACACCGGACTGTCGGTTAGACTGCCGTCGATGACCCGTTAAACCGCTGATCACCTGATAGCAAAACTGAAAAATGCAAATGACACAAAATCAAAGTGCTATCGTGCGACCTGGCTGGCAAGTGGCAACGACACTTCAAATTGGCATGGAGCTGATTTGGAGCGCTGATCCGGCCGGGACCAATAATTTGGGATATATGCTGCCTAGTCAGCAGCCGGACTAGGGATTACTAGGGAGTTCTTTAATTACTGCGTGGTGTGACAGTGGAGAGGAAGGCGATGTCACAAGAAAGCGGATCAAATGGAGTGAGAGCTAATTACTTAAGAGTACCCGGTGAAGCAAGTTGGTGATATCACAGAGGCCCATCTGTTGGGCACATGGTAGACCGACTGAAAGAAGCTCCGCTCTTGTTGCGATGTCCCTTTCTCCCCGGCCGACGTAGGCGAGGGGACGAGCTGAGGCGCCCGCACCACACGGCGAGGCATGTAGGCCGTGGAGTGGCGCCGCGCTGCAGGGTAGGGAATATGGCTGGGCCGACAGTGTGTCGTGTGGCGCGGCAATGTGGATCGGCCGCGCGTGAGCATGCGGGCCGTCGGGCTGACGGGAGTAGGACGCAGCGTCTCAACTCTGAAGAATAGCGCCGTGCTTCCGCCAAGGGGCAAAACGAAATCTTTGGGCAAGAAAAAAACAACCTGATAGACCGGGGAGAAACAGAGCAACAACAAAAATGAGACTCGCGCGTAAACACGGTCATTTCTACACAAATTGAACAAATCAGAATTGCAAAAATACAATCCACGGTCCAGACAAGGCAATTTGATACCATATCCTCTTAAGGCAGTTAGCAGTTGTAATCTCAGGAATTTCCATGACTCAAGTACGCTCAAGGACTTGCACAATGTAGAGGCAGTATTGTGTGCAGTGTGCTGTTTTAGTCTCCTATGCGAAGAAACGCATTACAATTTCCCTCCAGTTTGGCATGTTACGTCGCTTTCTGTAATATATAACTATCGTGCGACCTGGCTGGCAAGTGGCAACGAGCCAACGACACTTCAAATTGGCATGGAGCTGATTTGGAGCGCTGGTCCGGCCGGGACCAGTAATTTGGGATATATGCTGCCTAGTCAGCAGCCGGACTAGGGAGTAGGGACTACTAGGGAGTTCTTTAATTACTGCATGGTGTGACAGTGGAGAGAAGAAGAGATCATTATTACACATGGGTTAATATCTATTGAAGTATTGGTGTGTAATAGGCATAGGCCCTAGATCCAACCCACGAAGAAGAGATTAGTTTTCTTTTGTTAGAGATATGACTAGAGATATGATATTAGTTTCTATATTTATTAGAGATATGATTGAGAATAGATTTTATCTATTAGGGGAAACCCTTCTATATAAGGGGGCTGCCGCATGCTATTGGAACCAAGCAATAAATAATAAAATCATTCTCATCTATAGTCTCTCCCACTTCCTCTACGTCGACACTGTCCGGCCATCCTCTCGGCGGTGTTTACCCCCTATGAACTAAGATTCATAACAAGTTGGTATAATAGCCACTCACCATAGCTTCTGCTGCCTAGTTAACAGATGATAAGATCATTGCTGGCTATGAAAAAAATCATCGCTAGACCCAAGAATATAGAGAGCATGGTCACAAGCAGTTGTTGCTGCGTGATCCATGGTGGCACTAGGCCCAGGAGTAATGGTGACCGTGCTATGGCAACGGCGCTGCTATTGCTGCCCCTTCATTCGGAACGGCCAACGCTACGTCTTCAAGTGACGCCAACGTGGCATCTTCCAAGGTCGACACACTGGTCACAAGCTACATCTTGTGACGATGACAGCGCTGCTTGGAGAGGCAGATGTGGTGGCACTACTCCCAGCAAGGAGAACCCAGAAATTCCCCATTCCATCATCCTTCTCACCAATCGGGCCGTCACTGCCATTGCGCCTCTTTGGGTTGGCGTCGTTAGCGACCTCTAGATCTCCATCTCCGGTGACGTGTACGACGTCATGGCATGTTTGCCGTGCCACCCCAGTAGGGACCTCCTGCTCCTTACCCTCATGGGCCAGGATGCCACCGATGCCTCCGCCAACTACCGCCGCCTCCTCGTGCACCTCTCCTCCGTTGGCTTCTTCGAGCACGCCCACCTCCTTGCCGGCGGCCTCATCGGCTTCATCTGGATCCAGTTGGGGTGGATGGGCCACGACTTTGGTCACCACCACATCACCGGCCCCGCCGCGCTTGACCGTCGTGTGCAGGTGCTCTCCGGGAAATGCCTCATCGGCCTCAACATCGTGTGGCGACATCTGCGGGAAGCTCGGCAGAGACCATGCGAAGTTTGTGCGAAGTCCATCGGAGGCGACATCCGCGCGGAGCTCGGCGGAGACCGTGTGAAGTCCGTCGGAGATGACATCCATGCGGAGCTCGGCGGAGACCTTGCGAAGTCCTACGGAGACCATGTGAAGTCCGTCGGAGGCAACATCCGTGCAAAGCTTGGCAAAGACCGTGCGAAGTCCGTCGGAGATAACATCCATATGGAGCTTGGCGGAGACCACGCGAGGTCCCACGGAGGTTGTGCAAAGTCCGTCGAAGGCGACATCTGCGCGGAGCTCGACGGAGACCGCACGAGGTCCCACGGAGGTCGTGTGAAGTCCGTTGGAGGTGACATCCACGCAGAGCTCAGCGGAGACCGTGCGAAGTCTGTCGGAGACGACATTCGCACAGAGCTCAACGGAGACCTTGCAAAGTCCCGTGGAGGCCGTACGAAGTCCGTTGGAGGTAACATCCACATGGAGCTCCACGGAGACCTTGCAAAGTCCTCGGCGGAGACCGCGCAAAGTCCCACAGAGGTCGTGCGAAGTCCATCGGAAGCGACATCCGCGCGGAGCTCAGCAAAGACCGTACGAAGTCCATCGGAGACAACATCCGTGCAGAGCTCAGTGGAGGCCTTGCAAAGTCCTACAGAGGCTGTGCAAAGTCTGTAGGAGGTGACACCCACGCGGAACTCGGTGGAGACCGTGCGAAGTTCGTCCGAGATGACATTCGCGGGAGCTTGGCAGAGACTTTGCAAAGTCCTGCGGAGGCTGTGCGAAGTCTGTCGGAGATGACATCCACGCGGAGCTTAGCGGAGACTGTGTGAAGTCCTCGGCAGAGACCACGCGAGGTCCCGCGGAGGTCATGCGAAGTCCGTTGGAGGTGACATCCACGCAGAGCTTGGCAGAGACCGTGCGAAGTTCTCAGTGGAGACCACACGAGGTCCCACGGAGGTCGTGTGAAGTCCATCAGAGGTGACATCCACGTGGAGCTCGGCGAAGACCATGCGAAGTCTGTCGAAGATGACATCTACGCGGAGCTCGGCGGAGACCTTGCAAAGTCCTACAGAGGCCGTACAAAGTCTGCCAGAGTCGACATCCGCGCAGAGCTCAGCAGAGACCTTGCGAAGTCCTCGGCGGAGACCGCACAAAGTCCCGTGGAGGTCATGCAAAGTCCATCAGAGGTGGCATCCGCGCGGAGCTCGGCGGAGACCATGTGAAGTTCGTCGGAGATGACAACCGTGCGAAGCTTAGTGGGGACCTTGCGAAGTCCTGCAGAGGCCGTGCAAGGTCTGTCATAGGCGACATCCACACAGAGCTCGCCGGAGACTGTGCGAAGTTCGTCAGAGACGACATCCGCGTGGAGCTTGGCAGAGACCTTGTGAAGTCCTATAGAGGCTGTGCGAAGTCTGTTAGAGACGACATACATGTGGAGTTTGGCGAAGACCGTGCGAAGTCCTTGGTGGAGACCACGCGAGGTCCTACAAAGGTCGTGCAAAGTCCGTTGGAGGTGACATTCGCGCGAAGCTCGATGGAGACCATGCGAAGTCCTCAGCGGAGACCGCGCGAGGTCCTCAGGGGAGACCGCGTGAGGTCCCGCGGAAGTCGTGCGATGTCCTTCGGAGGCGACATCCACACGGAGCTCGACAGATACCGCGCGAGGTCCCGCGGAGGTCGTGCGAAGTCCGTGGGAGGCGACATTAGCGTGGAGCTTGGCGGAGACCGCACAAAGTCCTCAGCGGAGACCGCGTGAGGTCCCGCGAAGGTCGTGCGATGTCTGTCGGAGGCGACATCCACACGGAGCTCGATGGAGACCACGCGAGGTCCTGCGGAGGTCATGCGAAGTCCGTGGGAGGCAACATCTGCGTGGAGCTTGGCAGAGACTGTGCAAAGTCCTCGGCGAAGACCGCGTGAGGTCCTACGGAGGTCATGCGAAGTCCGTCAGATGCAACATTCGCACAAAGCTCTACGGAGAAGTTGGAGGCAAGCGCTTTGTCATCCTGCTTCGAGTTGGCGTCAATGAAATGTCAACCACGGGGTGGTTGTTTCTGTCAGCAAAGACTTGACCACGGCGCGGTTAGAGATGTCATTGAAGGCTTGATCTGGCGTGGTAGTGGGTGTCGATGGTGTTTCAACCCCGAGGGGTCGGACGACGTCGCCGAAGGGGTGACCATGAGGTGGCCGTAAGTGTCGACGCAGTCGGCGGTGGGGCAAAGGATTTGGAGCGCACGCTCCCTGCAGACTCCCTACCGGAGACGTGGACAGCGAGGCTCAACATTCACCGGTGTTGTTCGGTCCAGAGGCTCGGCACAGAGACTTACGAAGGCTCGGTGCAGTGCATGCATGCGTATCGATCGACGTGCTATTGTTGACGACTATACTCATGCATATGGAGATCTCACACAGAGGGCGTGCTAGATCTCACACAGAGGGCGTGCTACTCCCTGGTGTCGAGATGACTGCGCGTCAAGGTTGACGGTTGTGCCGGCGTGGGCATCGCGGTCAACAGTCGTACCGGGGTGGGCGTTGTGGACGACGGTCGTGCCGGCGTAGCCGGCTTCGGCGATGATTGTGCCAATATTGGCATCGGAGCTAGCTCATCACGTTGGCACTGACCGCTCGCTGCTCGTGGCACCAGGGTGTCGCTGCCATGGGGTGGCGGGCGTTCGACCATCGGCCGTCGCGTGCTGAACTCGACATTCGCTACCACCGTACTTTTCTTTCACTTGGTTACCATCACTTTCTAGCGCATTCTCTTGCGCAGCTTCTCGCACGGTGCCCACGGACGACGCCAACTGTTATACCCACTGACCAAACAACATATGAGGGGACTAGCTAGAGAGAACTGGTAAGAATAAGTGGAACTCCTTGTTCATACCCCTCTTGGGGGTTTATATATATATGAATGAGGTAGGATGAGATTCATTCTACCCCTTAATAATTACGAAAGGTAATGATACATTGGTACATTCCTCTATACTATTGGGTTTATTATATACTGAGCCAATTGCAAGGCCCAGTCACAAGGGGTTGGGCCACCCCTACAATACGAAGCAATTTGAATTTGTGCCCTTGAGATCTGCCTATTTTAGGCCAAGAAAAGAACCACTGACATGCGTGGTACTTGTTCTTCCATAAAAGAGAAAAGAGCTCAAAGATTCAACAGATTGGCTCCTATTTGAAGCCAGCAGAAAGGTCAGATAGAAAAATCATTAAGCCATCACACTGTACTATACATGATCCTTAGTGCAATACCATGCATGGCTATTAATATTACCTGAAGGTGTCTTTCCTCACGATGGCTTACAGTTCTGTGCTTTAGCTCTCCACGGTTGGTTGTCAGTTCATCCAATATCTCAGCGTCGTGACAGCTATCACAGCTTCCTGAGCTAGATCCATCTTCCTCCTGTGTGAGGAACCAAATTTCAGATAAACAAACGTCGGAGCATTGCAATATCAAACGTAATCGAGACTGACAAATAATTTATCGGAGAATGCGAGATCAATTTATACCAGTGTGTGATCGTGCTGGACCCCTTCAAGCTCTTCATACTCAGCTGCATCCAGTTCCCGTGAGTCATTTGGCTCGAAAAACTTTGGGAGGACGTTCTGCCTGATGAGAATCATAAGGAAGAAAGGCAGCGGGAACAGGATCCCTGCTATTGGTATCCATGTTATGCTGAAGCATATCAAGAGATAAACCAACTGGAAGATCGTAAAGACAGATATTGTTCTTGACGGCACCGACTCCACGAAAGATGAATGGGGACCTTCCAGAACAGTGGCGGATCCAGGAAAATTTTTTGGAGGGGCAGAAGTACCTTCAGCTCGATCTCAGCCCCTTCTACATTATACATCCATGGCTAAAAATTTAGGGGGGGCTCCAAGGGTCCGGTCCGCCCCACCGCTGGATCCGCCTCTGTTCCAGAACCCTGCAAATGTTACAACCACGGGTTAGTGCAAGCTGTTTACTGTTACGCCAATCGATGATCTTACGGAAAATGGTATGATTAATCCAAAAGAAAGCCACAGGTTGTATTATACATATGTATTTCATTTGTTCAAATGACGCGAACAGATGCGGAATAGAGATATTACTTGTAGCGTCGGCTTGATGCAAAGAACAGAAGCTGTATCCTTTCCCAAAACTGGTTCCCGGGTAGATTATCAATGGTCATGTAAGCAAAATAATCCTATAGGACTGATGTCGGTATTATCCTGATGACTGGCATAGCTCCAACACAATCACCAACCAGTAAGGATTGCAGCAGGTTGCTCAATCTCTGTTCATTCACGCGAAAGGGCAAATGGGCTTCGATATGTTTACTAGGATCAAATTATCCAGCCAACTTCCCGTCTTCGTCACATTATTGCAGCACAGCATCCTTCCCTTTCTGTGGCTGGGAATCAGTCTGCAGCACATTATTGCTCTTCAACTCCTTGTCAACAGAATCAGTCTGCAGGACAATATTTTGAGCGATATGTTGATTCACTTGATTTTTTTTCCATACAAGACTAACAGGGCCATCAACATTTAAATAGTTACTACTGAAAGAAAACTAGGGCATGGACATATCACATATCGTGCTGTGAAAACTGAAAAAGAAGGATGCAGAAGCAATTACATGAGCTTTGGAGTAGAAGGTTTTCTTAGCATTCACAACAAAAGTAAAGTGCAGTGGATAAAATTAAGGGGAAATTATATGGTAAGATATAAATGAGTTTAGTAACAGAGTCAAAGACTCGCATTCTGTTCGCTATCCATTTCGATGAAAACTTCCTGCATTTTGCCATATATTTCCAAACTGCTAGCAAGGTTCATCATGCCCTCCTTGGCAGTTTGAACCGTCTTTTTGCGTAGCAACTAAGTTGAAAGAAAGGGAGAAGATGGATGAGCAAAGCTGACTACCGTAGCAAATGATACACATCAGTCTGAAGTTCACTAACCTGCCCCCTAAGGACAGCAAGGCTCCTGGTGTGCATGGGGGACTGAGGAAGTACTCCATTAGATGGAAGGATGCCAATCAAACCTCAAAGTAGGACCTGTATCATTTATATACTATGAGAATATGAGGAAAGGAAATATAATGTCATAAGTTGGACTAAAAATGCGGTCAAGGTAAATGGAGTGGTGTCTATTACACCATAAAGCAGGATCTGTATCATTTCTGTACTATGGGAGAAGGAAAAGATTGTCTTTCTTTGGCCTGACAGATGTGATCAGGTCCCTAAGAAACCCAGGAAGAAAAAAACTTACTACAGAATGGCCACTGTAAATACATACAATGTATGCTATGCCAAGGACCAAAATATCATAATGGTAGGCAGAAGGCTTCTTCAAATTAAACTCCTTTTGCTGAGCCAACTGTGAAGCTACGCTATGATCGAAGAAATAAAGTCCTGCAACCATCAAAGCAGGCACAATGGCTGCAAATATATATGCTGGAGGGACAGAAAACAAATCCTGAAAGTGAACATCGGTGAAACCATTTAGAATTACGAGTTTACGACATGCAAGATAAGCTCTACTAATGCAAGATAAGTTCTATCATCTCAGTCTATAGTCAAATCTCTCATCCCACTAAGTCGACGACCGGCCTTTCTCTCGGCGGTGTTTACCCCTTATGAACTTAGGGTCATAACAATTTGGTATCAGAGCCAACATCATGCCTTCTACTGCCGAGTTAACATGTGGCAAGGTTTTTGCTGGCAATGAAGAAATCCTCGCTAGACTCAACAATATAGAGAACATGTTGAAATGATAGCAGCAAAAGAGAAGGCACAAGCATCTGTTGTTACGCGATCTACGGTGACACAAGGGGCAGGGCAATGGTGGCCGTGCCACGGCAACGGCGCTGCTATTGTTGCTCCTTCATCCGGCAAGGGCAGCGATGCATCTTCAAGTGGCAACGATGGTGTCCGCCGCTGCCTCATCATCTTCGCCGTGGCAAGAAACCTTTCGTCCATTACGGATCAAAGAGTTATGGTGGCCTCCTCCTCGCCTTTTCCGGACCACAGCCCAACTTAGTACACAGCTATCCACCGAACCGCAATGCAGAGATGAAGGTCACGTTGCATCCTCCTCCTTCTGAACCGCAGCCACATCGCCTAGCACCCACCGTCTGCGGGCCCGCTCCTCTGGTGCTTCTTCGTCGGTCGCCTCTTCGCCTATGCTGTCTCCTCTACCTCCGTCGACTACCGCTGTCATCCCCGCCGCTTCTTCTCCCTCCTCTCTGATGAGCTCCTGCCCCACGCCATCCTCGATCACCTCACTGCAGCTATCGCTGCCTCCAAATCTGCCCATCGCCTCTTCCACAAATCCGCTCTTCCAGAACTTTCTTGGCTCACCACCACCAACCCAAGCAATGGCCGCCGCCGGATCGAAGGCCCTCGCTGTCCTGGCCATCACAGCCATCTCCGTTGTCCCCGCCATGGACGCACCGGCGCCCAGTTCATTGCCACCGCCGACGTCGTGGGGTGTTCCCTAGCCACAGCCCTCGTCGCCTCCGCCACCGCCGTCCTCCTCGTTGGGCAGCCGCCACCGCGGGGGTTTTTTCTCGCTGCCTCTGGATCCCTCCAGGATCGGATCCAGATCTGGCTCGTGCACGTCGCCTCTCACAGATCCGGCCTTGCCCTGCTTGGTGTTTGCCACTGTTGCCAACCTCGGCCCAGGCTTTGAGTTCCTTGGTTGCGCCGTTGCCAACGCCTCCCTCTCCCTCAGTGACACCATCACCACCATCGCCACCCTCCACGCCCTCGGTGTCTGCTCCCACGCCATCTTCATCCACCTCTCCAAGGGCCTCCCCCTCAGCTTCGGCCTCGGCTCCTCCGCTGCATCCACCGCCGTCTCCGCCAACTCCACCACCGTCTCCGCCAAGGCCGTCGACGCCCTCTTCGGCTTCCGTCTCCACCACAACGACCTTGTCCTCACCGGCCTTGTGTCCGAGAAGGCCGTCAACGGCTTCCACATCGACAATATCGCCTCACCATCCTCTGTGGTTTCGTCCTTGACCGCAGCTACGACCCCGGAGCCATCGCCACCGATCCCAGATCCCTTTCCCGATGTGGCCCCAGATCCCGTCATCGACCCCGGAGCCATCGCCGTTGGAGCCGGAAACTTGTTGGGTTTTGGCCACATTAAAGCTTCGATATCAGTAGTTGTAACTCATTTATGACCACGGTGTGGTTTACAACCACATTTGTAGTTTCGACCACATTCAAAAGAGAGAGAGAGAGAAAAAAAAGAAGAAAAAAATTCTTCTTTTGTAGGCGCCGTTTAGCCGAAAGCACTACACTTCGTCGACGTGGAACTATAACCATGGCCACTGCCTAACAGCTTGAGGACGAGCTGCATGTCCGGGAGGGGTGTAATGTCATGGACGTGGGCCTTGGGCTCAGTCGGTTCATTATTAGAAAGTAGAGATTAGTTTCTATTTGAGTTAGATATTAGTTTCCCTTTGTTAGGGATATAATTAGAGATATGATATTAGTTTCTATATTTGTTAGAGATATGATTGAGATTAGATTCTATCTCTTAGGGGAGCCCATATATATAAGAAAGCTGCCGTATGCTATTAGAAGGAAGCAAAGAAATAACAAAGTCATTCTCATCTATAGTCTCCTCTCTTCCTCTGCGCCGACATCGCCTGGTCATTCTCTCGGTGGTGTTTACCCCCTATAAACTAAGGCTCATGATAGGAGTGAAGAGCCTCTAAGGGACTCCTGAAGGGACCTTGCTTGGTAGTGTGTAGGAAATGCTGTCCACACAATTACCATAAATGGGACAGCATAATTGGCAATGAAGTTTCTAAGCCACCCTGCATGTGGCAACTCAAAGGCACAATGGTTAGCGCATGGATTATGGTTGCAGCTGATCGTTTTTGGTCCTAATGCAAGTGCTATGCGAATGAACCGAATACTGATAAGTCGTTTAAAAAAGACAATGAAAAATCCGTCCCATGTATTTGTTCAAAGGAAACTATAAGCCACAAACTAAAACAGAGGGAGCCGTTAACATGAAACTAGAGTTAACCCTTACTTTTGCAATAGTATAAAAATAGACTTTTCCAAACATTTATAAGCTGATTTAGCATACATAGTAATTTTTATCTTAATTTTTAAAGGCCCAAGGAGCAAAATGTGTACATCTATAATTGTCCATATATAACGGGATGAAAAATATTTCAATTATAAGTACTTCAAAGAAAATAACTCAACCAAACCAGACAAGAGCCAAACCAGGCCATCCCGAGTCCAGTCTAATACAAGTTTTTTTTTGGTGAGGTGGTATAACTTTAAACGGTTGGATGGCTATCACTTGTCCAATTGAACGCCTGTCATTGATTTGATGATGTGGGATAACATGAGAGCTCAGTTTGCACTCAACTTTAGACAAACAGAGGTAAGGCTCCCTTTACTTTCAACTTATGGTTTATAACTTCTTTCGAATAAATAAACAAGATGGTTTCTTCGTCGCCGTTTCGAAACGGATTATTAGGATAGTTTTTTAGAAACAGCTTATCCGCTTTCGGTTTGTTCCTATGAATACTCACGCAAAGGCCAAAAAAAAATCATAAACCGTAGCCATAAGTCACAGCTGAAAATAACGCACCCAAATATACCCTTCTTTTGGGCTTTAGGTTTCTCCAAAAGTCAAAATAAACGAAGCAACTTCTTGAAGTAGATTCTTCAAATGGCGTTCCGAGTCTAAAATTGTGTGCACCATCCGTGCCGGTGTTTTCGCTGTTTGGTACCATCTCGAAAAGAGCAGATAAAAGCCACCAGTCATAACCCAAAATAATAGGGCCAAAGATAAGTAATAGAAAACGTAACTGTTTGCGCCGTCCACGTCGACATCTCAGAAATCTGCTACCGTCTCAAAAATACAGATAAAAAACATCAACCACAGTAAAAAACCAGACCACAGTCTAACAAATAAGACCAAAGATAAGCTATAGAGAACATATGACCAACCTAGGCCATACAGCCATGACCCTGCCCGCCTGGTCCTTAATGCAGTGTATAACAAGCCAATAGAAAAGATAACACCAGGTAGACAATTAACATATATCCACTGGAACTGGTATATTGCTGAATTGTGGTCAGCATCTTTAGGCACACTGAACTCACTTATAACACCCTGCAATGGATAGGACCCGTGTTAAATATTTTTCTGCTAAGGTACAAATAACTGGGATTTACAGGATATAGTATACCTTGATAGCTTCTTGCTGGAACAGAACAATGATCAACATCCCAAAAAGTTCTCCTGCAACCCTTGTAAATCTGCTTATAACATTGGAAGCATTGAACATTGCCAAAAGAAACAGCATGATAGTAGTCCAGATGCAGACCCTGCCAACAAAAATAAAATATACAGATATATTATTAAAGCTAACACAGGATAGCCGTTCTCCCAGACCTGGCTGCTTCTTGGCAAAGTTGTAGAGATATGTATACATGATAATGGTAGGTTCTGCAACTCCAACGATCAACAATGGCTGCCCTCCAAGAATTGAATGTATGATGCCGCATATCGCAGTAGATGCCAATGTTTCAACTGTGGTGAGCATGCCATCTGAAACGAACAACTTCTTTTTTGTTAGAAATTGTGTGAGCTCAGCTGCTCGCCGAAGGCGATGACAGGGAGTGCAGAGGCAAAGAAGATTACATGGTAGGTGCCAATATCCCGATTTTACATTAGGAAGCAACATAAGTAATTGAGCGATGTAATTAACATGCAAAAATGACGAGGCAAGACACGGCTAATGATCTAGTATGAGTAGTTTAAATAAAACTGACATGAAGCCAGTTCGGAGCCCTGCAACCCAGTCGTGCTTGTACCAAGCTGCTCTTTGACATCGGCGACGACTCCCTTAAAGGGAGTCCTTAGTAGATCCATCAGCTGATCAGATAGCCTCAAGAGGATCAATAATGGTGCCGAGAATTTAGAAACTCAAGCAAAATAGGCATCAGGTGACTTATGTCGTAAACAATCACAGCTCAGCGCAAGCTGAGATAAGGAAAATTTGTCCAAGAATTTGCGTTTACTCTGACGCTGAGTTAATACTACTTGATTGCAAGGAAGCCCCAGCCACAGAAAGGGAAGGGGTATAAAATTATTCCAAAATTTTTGGAGAGAATTTTTTTTATGAACAGAGCACTTCAAATTGTCCTCAGGAACTTTGGTGGTGCAGTGTGAGCAGACGCTTACAAACCGACCCCCCACGTCGGCACGGGCCTCTTCATGGCTGATGCGTGGGGTTAGTGGGTTACGAACGACTAAATGCACGCAGCAATTCTCCGCGGCTTTACGAAGAACAGCACATCAACTCAGGTGTAGAAAAACTCAACAACTCAAGTCACTGTGTTACCAAGCGATCAAACTTTCCCATAAAAACACAACAAAAAATCCCGGGGGGAAAAACAGCTACAACCAGATAATCGAAACAGGAACGCACGAATAACTGACGCACAAAATATATTTTTCGCAAAACGCAACTGGAAAAACAACTTACAAATCCAAATGGAACCCACTCCACATACACATGCACATAAACCGGAGTATGAAACAAACGAACGCGGCGTTTCTCCGCATCGTTCCAAACAACTCACGAACTCCATCACTAAACCGAAGAGAAGCAGCCACAAAAAAAACTCGAATAAATTCCCCCAAAAATGTCGACTAGTACAGAAACCAAACACAGCGCGCGCACGACTCATGCAAGCACGCATGCATTTTTTTTTCTAGAAATAAAATCCACGATACAACCTTGCAAAAGGCCAAATAGAACGGGAACCACTCCAAATCCACACAAAAACACGTTAGTCGAACGTATCAAGCATCCGGGGAGGACCAACGGCAGGGAAGCACGCATGGATCAAGCGACCGCAGGAAAAAAGAAGACGGATCGGGGAGACCGTACCGATTAACGCGCGCCCGCGGCGGCGGGGGAAAGTGGGGAGGCGGACCAACGGCAGGGAAGCACGCATGAATCAAGCAGACGGTCGGCAATGCTGGCTTCTCCTCGGCGCGGCGCGGAACCCTAGGCGGGCTCCTCTTGGTTGACGACATTGTCGCCGTCGCTGGTTGGGATTTCTGGACACTGGACCCCTAAACAATTAAATTTCTCGTTTTAACCCCTTTTAAAAAAATTTTCAAAAGTAGACCTCTCCTGACCGCGCGTCTCCACGCTGCCGCCACCTGTCCCGGTCGCGCGATGCGGTACCGCACGATCGGGGTTGTGCGGTAACGATCAGCGACCTGCGCCTCGTCGCCTGACCGCGCCTCTGCTGCCCCGAGCGCACGATCGTCCCGCCGAGCGCACGACCGCCATCGCCGACCGCACGATCGAGCAGGCGGCGCCACGACTACTTCGCCGACGCGTGACTTAAAAACGAGCGCGAGAGCGAGTTCACGGATAATTGCCGCTACAGGAAAAACATGCAGGAATTAATGACCATTGGCAAGAATTCATGTTGATTAAAAAAGGAATTAAGTGCGGCCCACTGTCCATAGATTAAAAAAGGAATTAAGTGTTGTCCGTAGATTAAGTATTCATGGCTATTAAAAATAAGTTAAGTGACTTCCATAGGCTAACAATTGTATGTGTACGAATTAAATTTACGTGACGGTTGTATAGTTCGTTCCGCCCGTGAACTCTCTCCACTGATAATTGCCGCTACAGTTCCTCCTTCGCGCGCTGGTTTTTTAAGTCACACGGTCGGCGAAGCAGTCGTGTGCTCGCGCGCTCGATCGTGCGGTCGGCGATGGCGATCGTGCGCTTCGGCGGACGATCGTCTTCGGGGAGGCGGAGGCGCGATCGGGCGACGAGGCGGCAGTCGCGCGGTTTGGTACCGCGCAACCCGGTCGTCGCGGTACTGCCGCGCGATCGGGACAGTGGCGGCAGCACGGAGACGCAGCGGTCGGGAGAGGTCCACTTTTGGAATTTTTTTCAAAAGGGGGCCAAAACGGGAAATTTAATTGTTTAGGGGTCCAACAGTGTCCAGATTCCGTTGGAGTGGTGAAAGAGGAGAGAGAGAGATACAGGGGTGTAATGTAGTCGTGGCGCTCACCCCTGTATATATACTAAAAAATATAATATATTTTATTACATACCGGTGACGCATAAATTTTGGAGTAAAATGGATTGTTTGGTGATCTACCTAGGGTTTTCTAAAACTTTTGCTCTAAGGTTACCTTAGGTTCTTTAAAAAAAATGCAAAACTTAAGGTTTTATGTTACATTTGCGGTAAAGGCTCGGGTTTTATGAAATTTATTATCTTTTTTTTTTAACTTGTCAACAGGTTCATAGTGGTGGGCTTGTTTGGGCCTAATGGATTGGTTCACTTGGTGGGCCTAGAAATGCCTCTGGTGTACCGGGGGTTTTGCTGGGCAGTTGGGTTTTACATGATGAATGGGCTAGGAAATAGTACTCTATCTATCCATTTCATTTCTATTTTTCTCTTTTGTTGGAGAATTGTTTGGGCTAGAGTATTACCATGACCTTTGATGTGCTCTAAGATTTGCGACAGCTTCATTTAGAGTTCACCTATCCTCTGACGCTAGGGCTTTGTTTGGAAACGTACGCACTTTTCTTCGGTGTATTTTGTGTAAAATCCATGTGAAGTTTATGCATTCCAAACAGGTCTAGAAGTCTATAGTAGGGCCGTGTATTGAGTAGGCACAAATTGAAATCCTCCAAGCCTGCTTCGATATATACAAAATGGACATCTCTTGGAAATTCTGCTTGGTACATCACCTACGGAGAGAGATATCCCTAGTTGCCTATTCATCACTGCCTTGAGATGCTTGAAGGAGCAAAGGCGGGGAGAATGATTTGGCGGGTCTATTCTTTTCAGCTTTTAAAAAGCGAGTTTTTGATTTTTTTAACAGTAAGTAGCTTTCAAATATGTATCTTTTCAAAGTGATGTCTACAAGTTCATTATAGTATACACTGTAATGACTTCATTTATATCGATTAAAATCATACACGAGTTTCTGTTACTCCATACTTTTTCTCATAAACAACCCAAAAACTATAAATCATAGCCAAATCGAAAAGGAACAGGCCTGTAAGCATCTATATCGTAGTTCGATGATGTCCACATGTTGTGCCCCCGAGGTCTACTAAGTCTTGAAATACTAGTGTGATAGCAGTAAAAAGAAGCCGGTTGTTGTGAAAATCACAGTGCAAGTTGAGGCGATTCAAACTAAGATAGGGCTCCATCTAAACGGCTTCAGTTTCTATCTTCTGGCTTCTTAATTTTATTTTTTAGCCTTTTGTTTTTTTTTACCATTTTTGCTTTTCTCCTTATTCTTTTATATTATCCGTGATGACATAATATTTTTATATTTTCATATATTTTTAAATTTAATTATTTAAAAAAGTTAACAATGTTACAGTATAAAAAAATACTAGAAGTCATGACTTTAAGTCAGTTGGAGCGGAGCCATACTTGACTGGAAAGCTGTAGAAAATTGCTTGACGGCTTCGTATCAATTATGCATATCGTTATCACAGCGGCGAGAGAGAACGCTAGCTTGTCTGGGAAAATTGCTTCACGGCTTCGTAATGCTGACATCGACGTCACGTCAACCTAATCTGTCACGTGCACATACGTTCCGGTGAGAACTACAATAGGTGGTGATCGGTTCGGCTGAAAGCCTCATGACTTATGGCTGAAAATATCGTGAAATTAGTGAAAAACATCAGAATCGTGTGAGCCTTATTTACCATAATTAAATTTAAAAAAATTTAAAAATAGAAAAAACATATTAGCCCATCACGTATAATGTAAACAAATACAAGGCAAAAAAGAACCGGTAAAAAAACTCAAAAAAAGCCAAAAGTTCAGAAAAAGACGAAATTTATGAATAGTGCAAAAATAAGCTGAAGCCAGAAACTGAAGCCATATTGATCAGGGCCATAGTCTCCTTTCCGCCGTCCGATCAGGGGCGGAACTGGGCCTCGGGCTAGGTAGGTTGTAGCCCGAGGTCCAGCAAAATTAGCAGTGCAAAAATTTCGTTGGCGGGGGCGGCTCTCCCCTCTCTCCCCGCGACGCCTCTCCCCTCTCCCCCGCGGAGGCTCTCCCCTCTCCTCCCGCGGCTCTTCCCTCTCCTCCCGCGGTGGCTCTCCCCTCTCTCCCGGTGGCCGCTTGCTCTCCCCTCCCGTCCCGGCGACCCGAGTGGCAGCTCTCCCCTCGGCTCTCTCGGCGGCCGGCGGCGGCTCTCCTCTTCCCGGCGGCGGCTCTCCCCTCTCCCGCGGCCAAAGCGGTGGCTCTCCTCGCATCTGGCGGGCGGCGGCCTAAACGGCGGCTGTCCCTCCCGTCTGGCAACCCGAGTGGCAGCTCTCCCCTCGGCCCTCTAGGGCTCCAGGCCGAGATCGACCCGTCGACCAAGGGCTACTTCATGCAGCAAATGGTAAGCCACTCTACCTATTTCATTGTGTGCAATAGTTCATTGCGTGCTCTGTGTGACAAAAAATCGCAAGAATCTTTGTATGTTCTTTCCCGTGAGTGGAACATTTCCTAATTTTTGCCTGCCAACTAACTCTATGCTACAAATGTTTGAATAGATCTGATGAGGACAGAGAAACATGGGTCTTCTTAAGGGCTATGTTCGAGGATGGGGATTTTGCCCGGACAAAATTTCTTGCTCATCTTGGCTATCCACCTCAAGAACCGACTGTGAATTCAACCGATGAACTGAGCAAAACATTGGTAGACACACTTAATCTTGATGCTCTGGTTATTGTCCATGCTGGTGGTTCTGCTCTATGGGAAAGCACAAGAATTCATTATCTTAAGAAAGGTATCTCACCCTATCTAAAGGTATTCTTGTATTCTCGGTTTATTGAATATCTCAGCTTTATTATTTCTGACTACAATATTTCTGCTTATATTACCATGATTTATCTTTCCGTTGGTTCAAACTCAGGTTGTTTCTGCTATGGTGGGCAATGATTTAATGAGTTTTGTGAGTGCTTGGCCGCTAAATGAATGGAAGGAAACACTTGCACTACTCTGCACAGTAAGTGTGTTACATTATGTATTGTAATTCATTTTTCTTGTTCAATCAGCTTGCCTGTACCGTTATTTATTATTAAGCACAAATATGAGAGATCAGATATGACCTCTTTCCATGTAGAAGAATTACCCCATGGTGGCTTCAGGCTTTCAGCTATTAGTCTAAACAGGCATTACATTTCATTTATTATTATCTCACATTTATTCACCGAACTTATATAGAGCCTAACTTTTCTGATATGTGTTACCTTCATGTTAGTAGCATTGAACTCAAGTTTCATATCAATAATGCATTTGTAATGTACTTTTGTTATGTCGTGGTGTAGATAAAAATTGATGTTAGTTTTAGGTTGTTACAGTTTAGCCCGGGGCGTAGCTAAATCCTGATTCCGCCACTGCGTCCGATCAAATATAATTCGGGAATTGTTTCTTTAGACAAGCAGGCAATCATTGACTCTGTTTCTTTGGGCATTTGGTCCTTTGGTTTTGATTTTTTTTGAAAGTTAAAATAAATAAATCAATATTTTAAATAGATTTTCTAAACAATTTTTCGAACTTAAAATCATATATACCATTTATATCGATATCTTCGTCATCTGCTACCTTCTCAAATAGCATAGACAAAAACTATCAGCAATAGTAAAACATCATCAGCTGTAATCTAAAATAATAGGAACATTGTTAGAGCAACTCCAGCAGACCCCCTACTTGAGCCCTCAAACCTCATATTTGAGAGCCAGAGCCAAAAACTGCACTCCAGCAGACCCCCTACTTGGCTCTCAAAAATAGGAGGCCTCTCAAATGAGGCCTTCAAGCCCTCATTCCCAGGGGCCCCCTACTCTGCCTCTTATTTCCGTTTTTTCCCCGCTGCGTGAAAATCACCGCCTCGCTTCCACTCGCCCCGCCTTCGCCGCCCCGCCTCCTCCTCTTCCGCTCGCCCCCCGACGCCTCCGCCCAGCGCCTCCACTCCCCCGCCCCCTCCCCTGCCGTCCCCGCCTCCCCCGTCGCCCCCTTCCCCGGCGCCTCCACCCCCTCCACCGCCACCTCGCCCCCTTCCCGCCGTCCCGCCTCCCCCCCCCCGCTGCCCCCGCCCCCCCCTTCCCGGCGCCCCGCCTCCACCGCCCGCCTCGCCCCTCGCCTCGCCCGACTCCCCGCCTTCCCACCGCCTTCTTCCTTTCCGGCGCCTCGCCTCCACCGCCGCCTCGTCGTCCTCGAACCGGCGCCACCGACCGAAACTCCTCCGCCGGCCTCCACCGCACAGATCCGGCCTCGGCCGGCTGATCCGGCCGCCTCCGCCGGATCCGTCGCCGCTGCGCCATCGCTGCCGGATCCGGCCATCTTCGCCGAGGCCGCCGCTCCGCCGGATCGGCCGGGCAAGCGCCATCCGGCGCGCAGACGCCGTCTCCATCCACCTCGGCTCGGCCTCGGCTCCTCCGCCGCATCCGCCTCGGCTCGACCTCGGCTCCTCGCGCATCCGCCAAGGCGTCGGCGCCCTCCCGGCTTCCACGCCGTCCGGCGCCGCCGGATCCGCCCCGCCGCGCCGATGGAGTGAGGGAGGAACGGTGATGAGAGAGGGACGAAGAAATTTGTCGAGTGGGTCCCATGTGTCGATGTGTGGTGAATAGATTTGAGGGCTTAGATTTGAGGGGTGCTGTTGGAGTAGAAGCAAAAAAATTGGGCCCTCAAAAGTAGGGGGAGCCCTCAAATAAAAAGTAGAGGCCCTGTTTTGAGTAGTACTGCTGGAGTTGCTCTTATGTCGACAACATAGCCCCGAGAGTTATTACAGCCTTAATTTCTCGCAAGCCCAGGCATATTTCTATGCATGGAGCCACTTACAAACTGAAATGCAGGAGAAATAAACTTCGTTCGAATGCAAGCACAAATTTTTATTCGGTCATGCATACATGAATTGTTTGATTCCGTACACATACGGAATGCATCATCCTAGATGCTAACGATATCATGCAACTTAAGGCTGTACGGACAAGGCGGCATCGGCTTCGATCTTCTCGCCGTTCTTGCGTCCAAGCAGAGCCGCCGCCGTGCTCGTGTCCCTCTCATGGCTCCTTCTCCTCGAGAGCTCCGAGACGTAGCGGATCATGTCCGTCAGGTCTGAGTACGACGACCCGCCTCCCTCCATTGCCGCCCTCGCCTTCGCGGCGAGCTCCTTGGCCCTCGCCTTCCTCGCCGTCCCCTCTGGCCCGCCGTCCATCAGCTCGGCCACCGCCTTCTCCACGTCGCCGCTCGCCACCTGCACCCCCTCGGCCTCCTCGGGGACGTTCATGATCGGCACCTTGACGCCGGACCTGACGCCGACGCCGAGCACGTCCACGAGCAGCCGCTCGCTGCTGAACTGGTCGGCGATGTTGGGCCACGTCAGCGCCGGCACGCCGTGGGAGATGGCCTCCAGCGTCGCGTTCCAGCCGCAGTGCGTCAGGAACCTGCCCACCGCCGGGTGCGAGAGGATGGTCACCTGCGGCGCCCACCCCTTGACGAGGAGGCCCCTGTCCCTGACGCACTCCTCGAACCCCTCCTCGGCGAGCCACGCCCTCACGGCGGCGTCGGCCTTGGCCTCCTTGATGGCCCAGACGAAGGGCCGCCCCGACGCCTGCAGGCCGCAGGCGAGCTCGATAACCTGCTTCGCCGGCAGCTGCGCGATGCTGCCGAAGCTGATGTACAGCACGGACGCCGGGGGCCGGGAGTCGAGCCACGAGACGACGCGGCCGGCGTCGACGTCCGCGCGGTTGCCCCGGCTGGCCTTGGCGTTGGTGTCCATGCTGGTCGCGCACGTCGGCCCGACGGCCCACGTCCTCTGGCCGAGCGCCGCCGCGTACCCGTCGCCGTCGACGAAGGCGCCCTCGATGTCCCGGAACGTGTTGATCAGCAGGCCGTCGGCGGTGGCCTCGGCTTCGATGGCGTCGCGCTCCTCCTTCTCCACGCCGGGCCACTGGAAGAATCCCCGCAACGTGGCCTTGTTCCCGACGGCGCGCACGGGGAAGTCCGGCACCTCGAAGGGCTCCATCTCGTCGGCGACGCGGTCGTACACGCCGTGCTTGTACAGGTTGTGCACGGCGAAGAGGAAGTAAGCGGACGGGCAGTGCAGCACCAGCCGCGGGATGCCGAGCCTGGCACAAACCTGAAACCCCTGCCGTCCACGGGTTGCACGAGTCGCCGACGAGGCAGTCCGGCCGGCGGGGCAGCGCCCGGACGTACTCCTCCAGCGGCGCCGCCATCTTCCAGATGGCCTGCAAGAAGGCCAGGTACATGGTCCTGTCGACCATCTCGATCTGGTCGATGTTCTCCAGCCCCTCCGGCAGGCCGAGCTGCGGGCCGGGGAAGGCGATCTCCGCGAGCTCGACGGGGAGGCCTGCGCGCCTAGCTCCTTCGACGGCGGCCCTGTTGCGCGCGGCGTTGACGGGCGTGGTGACGACGGTGACGCGCGCGCCTCGTTCGGTGAGGAGGCGCGCCAGGTCCACCATGGGGATGATGTGGCCCTGCGCCACCAGCGGCACCAGCAAGAAGTGGAGCTCCGTCGACGCCATCTCCACCATCTCTCTCCTCTCTCTCTCTCTCTCTAGCTTTCTCACACAAAAATGGCAGCGATTAATGGCGAGTGTAGTGTAAACTTATATAATTGGTTTAAAACTAGTATTGATCATAACCAGCAGATCATATATAGTAATAGCAACACACTGAACATCTGTAAACGCAAAAGCAAATCTGATAATGACGCCATCATTGGTTGTGATCTATTATCTAGAGCCGAAGAAGTATTGTTGCTCTTCTACTAGGGTTTGGTCTTTCTCATCAAAAGCAAGCCACAAGCTCTAACTACAGGTGGGGATATATTGGTATGACCGATTACCCTGATGAGAGGACTTGTCCACTATTTATAGACTTCAGTATCAGATTCTATCCTGGCCCATCAATAGAAATAGATTCCAAACCAGACTCTATACAGACACAAATTCCAAGTCCATATTATCCTTATTATATGCCAGACTCTTAATAAATATTTTAATTGATCACTTTATATATTTGAGTCATCCAAAATAGAAAACCAATATGTATAAACTCATGTAGGTTCACATCATAGAAAAAATAATCCAACAATCTCCCACTTGGACCAAATGAGTAAATACATATCAAAACTTTATGAGCTTAAAAATGCTTCCTATGTCATGAGCATCCCTAAAACAATCTGGTCCATCAACTATATCAACATAGGATCAAAGCAATCTTCGTCACTTTTAAGGGTAACTAGACTCATCAATGGTTACATATGCAAACATAAAGAATGACATGGATCAAATATGGATGTGTAGCATGGAAATTACATGAGATTTGATCATAACATGCCTATTTCCAACTGGTACAACTTTATTTCTTATGAGGTCAAAATATCTTCTCAAAACAAAATGAGATGATATGAATCCAGAGTAAAGATCATAAACTTTATTTCTCTAGACAATATAACTAAAGGTCTTTACAAAATCAGGATTGTCTCATGAGCATAAAAAAATTACAAACTCCCACTTGAACTGAATTCTTTAATTGGAACCACACCCATATGAGCAACACACTTAAAGAACACTTTAGGCGTTGTCAGACCCAGATTTTATAATCCGGAATCTACTGTGTTTGATTGCACTATTCCCTGGATCAGTAGATAGTGCACACAGTTACAGTTCTGAATATCAAAGTACATATCATGCGAAAACGTAATTAAAATAATAAACTTACACATGGGCCGATTAGGCCGAAATCGATAAATGGTAGCAGCGGAAGAACGAAGCACACAGGTGGGACCTTCAGGACATGCCCACAGGCAGCCAACTGGAGGTTCGCGACCTAGCCCTTGACATCTTCATCTTCTTCGTCATCGTGATCCAAAAGTATTGTTGAAGCGCAGTGATCTGATTCCCGCTTCTGAATTTGTCGCAAAAGCGAGCATGAGCACTCCGACCCCGTGCTCCGCGAGCCAATACACAGAATGCAAATAAATAGTATGCATGGCTTAACAAAGGAGATGCTCGGGTTATTTTATTTGCCAAAAATCACTTTTAGCAGCTTTCCTATTACTTAATAATTGCGTTATTTTTATTGTCTATACATCACCTAGTGACTACCATAATCGACTTAATTCACCAAATACACTTTATTTCTTGATTGCTGTCTAAGACTCCAAACAGCAAGTATCATCATTTATTTAATCCACCGATCATACTTTGTATTCAATCCTTTTTGTCATTGATTTCAACCCATAATCCAATAATCCATCTCATTTTTCTATTATCTATCACTAGCTAATCCTCAGATATACATCCACCAAAAATTCAATTTACCAAGATTATAATCCACTAATGACCCCTCTAATCTCCTCAGAAATTTAATTCGTTCCTCTAGTAATTGATCAACTCCTATTAATTCCCTATATTAACAACATCTTCCAAGGATTAACAATTACTATTATATATCCACCAAGAATATCATTAATCAAGAATTATAATCCAATACTTGTAATATTCCACCAAATCCTTGAAAATTCATTTGATTCATCTAGTGCTGAATCTATTAATTCTAATATTGACATCTCCCAAGAATTTATTTCTCGTGTCATAATCCAATATTTATCTGTGTAATTCCTAAATCTCCAAAAATCATTTAAATCCTCTATCTAGCCTATCATTTAGCTAGACTTCACCAATTTATTCCTCCAGAACCCACACTATCATTTCCTATTCAAGATCGACATGAATCCACCAATGCCTTTATATGTACTCTAAAAACATTCCTCTCTTTTACTCATGACCATGTTTATCCCACCCATATTTTATTTTGTAAGAATAGAAATACCACTATTTGAAATATAATACATAAAATTCCCTGAGACCTAGCAGTTTTGGACAAAAACATAATGTTCAAGGAATATTAACATGATTTTCCATACACAAGGCATTATATCATATGCACACTATCACCATGGCATCACACCATGCAACGTATTTCAGCGTTATAGCCGCTTAACTTACCACTGGGACGACACCCAGGACAATTCCAAACCAGGGCAGTCCATCGCCCTTCCACTTTTCCATTCCCATTTCATAAAGCATTTCGAAATAGAACTATATCCAGTTAAGATCCCATGTCCGCCCTTGACCGTGGGCACGGCTATTCGAATAGTTTTGACTCTGCAGAGTTTGTACACTTTCACCACAAGAGACAATCAACTCGTTGCCCCACACGATTCCTTAGTCATGTGGTTGAGCAGACCATCACAGTAACCGTTCAAAGTACCTCGCCCCTCCCATCATTTCACCCTATGGGTCGTTCCCACTTGCGGTGGGTCCCATACGTTGTGCGGGATGTTCTCCTTCTGAACGTCTAGCAGCTGGCTCCCCGCCCCTGCTAGCCCGCCACAGCAGAACTTCACCTTTCACGGGTGTCCCATTCAAGCCGTCTCACAGACCGCCACTTGCACATCCTCACACCACCTCCTGGAAGGATGACTTTCAGGGTCCGGCACATTTACTAAGCCAAGCTATACTTTACAGACTTGTGGTTGTACGGTTTTACACGGGTTGGCATGACAAGATTCAGTCCTTAGTGGTATCTGGGCGGTCTACCACTAACCACTTTGTGCATCCACTGCACCACACTGTGCATCCACTGCACCACACTGTGCATCCACTGCACCACACATACACACCCTCGCACCAATCCGCCCAGACATTAAAGCAAGTTGGGGATTTTGGGAGCGCAAAATATCCATAACCAATATATCAGTCATTTCCACCATGACTGCCCAAACCAGTTTCTCCTGAATAAAAGTGATGCTTGGGACAATTTCTTGCCCCGAGTTCCTAATCAATACTAAGCATAGCATACGGTTACGGACTTATTTTCGAAATATTACTAATATATTTTTGCTAGGGCGACAAGGTTCACACATTCAAATACTCAAAGGAGGGGGTAATATTATTCAAGGTAAACAACGGCATATAACTAGAATATCAAATTTAACATGTATTTGTATAAAAATACAGCATGCATTTTGTTAATTTAAAACCAAATAATTTGCATAAATGTGGGTTCAACATGATCAAAGTATTGACTCGCCTTGGTCACAGTGGTCGGGATCCGGATATTCTGATGCTTCTAGTGTCACTGCCTCGATTTCTTCTTCTTGTGCCTCGTAATCTATTTTAGCGTGCGCCCAAAATTCGTATAAAAAGAAAACAGCAAATCAAACCAAATAACACCAGAAATTCAAATGAACTCTAAAAATTACAATTTTAGTTCCATTGGATAGATCTTGAATTTAGATGAATTTAGAAATTTGTTTCATTCAATTTGGAGTTAAAATGAAAAAGTTATGATCATTCAAAGTTCTCAGTTCTGTTAATTCCAAATATTCTCAAATTTCTGACAGTGGGACCCACTGGTTATCTTAATATCTTTATCTTTTTATTATTTTGTTTAGTCCTGATTCTCTGACCGGTGGGGTCCACATGTTAGCGACGTTATACGTGGGTGGGGTCCATTGTCAGCCAGTCTGAGATTCATGAGGCGACAAGCGGGGTCCAGCTGTCAGGGATGCATTTTAAAAGAAATCGCTCGACCGCAGGCGCGGAGCTGGGGCTCGAACGCGCGCCGCGGGAGCGAAGGGGAGGGAAGAGTAACGCTGAAAGCCACTCGGTTCGCCCGAGCGATGCTTACCCCTTTAGGGTAATTATACCTTTGAGTTAGCTCGCCGAGGGGCGGTGAGGAAGAAGAAAGCGGCGGCGCCGCGCAGTGGTGGCGGAGAGGGTGGGAGCTGCGTGATATGTAATCCTTGCGCGATGGGAAGCTTCGGCGGGTCGGTGGAGGCGGAGGGCACGGTGGCGGGCGCGGCGTGCGCGGCGGCGGTTCGGGATGCGGTCGCGCCGCCGTGGCTCAGCGACGAGAGACCCGGTGGAGGAGGGCTAGCCGCTGGCTCGGAGATGGCTCATGAGCAAGGAATCGAGCTCGGGTGGCTCGGTGTGGTGGATGGGAGCTCGCGGAGTTCGGGAAGAAGGAGAGGCCAACGGCGATGGGGGCTCTCGGACCAATTCCTTACAGGAGGGGAGAAGAGGGTAGCGCGGCGCGATTGCAATCTCGGTGGGGTATTTATAGCCGGAGAGGGGAATACGTGGCAAGGCAGCGCCGGCCTCCGCCCTGCTCACGCCGACGAGGGGAGGTGAACCAAATCTTGCCAAGATCTCGCGGGAGAGAGAGCACAGGGGGTGCTTTGAATTTGCCCGCGAGGTATGAGAGGAGAGGAGGAGGATTCGCCTGAGACGCGAGAGGAAGGCGGACGCGAGGCGCGGCCGCGTGGAGAAGAAAGGCCGAGGAGGAAGAAAGAGAAGAGCGCGAGCGCGGCGGGTCCACCGGCCAGAGAGATGTCTCGCGCGAGGGAGCGGGGCCACGGCGCAGAGGGAGCGGCCAGGTGGCGGCCCGGGAGGAGGGGAAGGCGGGATGGGGCGGCGACGTGGGCTGATCCCGGCCGTCCAGGTGGCGGCCGGAGGGTAAGTTGAGTTTTTAATTTTTCTAGATTTTTATTTTTAGCTTTTAGAAACTGCCAGAAAATCCAATTAATTTCAGAAAAATATGAAAATACCTTTAAAAATTTCAGAAAAATTCACAGAAGTTCTGGATGACCTTTTGGACTTAATAAAAATAGTTTCAACTATTGTTGGTACTTAATTTATTTGCTTTCCTTGTTATTTATGGCATTATTTAAAATGAGGGCTTTATGTTTAAACCAAAATTTCCCCCATTCCTTTCTGGATCATCTTTTCAGATTCTTATTTAAATTTTTAAATTTTCTATATTTAAACATGTTTGTTTCCTCTTTAGCTTTTGGGAACTTTCATCATAATTTTCGAGACAACACCAGAACTCCAAATTCAAAATAAAAGTAAATAAAATAATCCAAAAACTTCATAATTTAATATTTACATTTATCAGGATGTTACAAATCTACCCCCCTTAAATGAATCTCGACCCCGAGATTCCGGTAGAGTTGGAAGAAAGGATGTGGGGTTATATTAGCTAATAATGGGTTTTCGGGTGCTGTTCGACGTATAGTTCCTGAGATCCACAGGGAGATGAAGATCTGCACATTAGGGGTTAACACTTGAAGAAGTCGAAAGGGAAGAGAGAAGCCTTGTTCTTCTGGATAAGTCGTAGATTTCCAAATACTTGCTCTAAGTCTAGGTTGTTGCAATTCCAACTACACGTCTCAGCAATTCTTCGGCATTTCTATCTCATAGCGCTACCCCCCTTAAAATGGGTATCACTAGTCATTATCTAACCCCAGGCATGATGGGTCTTGTGACGATGCGAGGACTCATCCGTGGTACTTCAGCTGCTTGGTCAGTAATAGGTTTTAGAAGCTATCTTCAGGTTGGTGGTCGTCTTCGCAGTTGGAGTAGTTCACGGAGTATTGGTATGCGTAATGTCTTTTCCCTTCACGTTATCGACGCGATCCTTGTCATTGTGTTTAGGTGGTGATTTGATCTATGGGTCCTCCGGGTGGGTAAGGAAAGAATGTTGGTAGGGCAGAGTCTTAAGTCTTGGTCCTTGGCGATCCATTACTTTGTTTCAGTAGTTTTAACTAGGATTGTAGCAAGTGGGGTGAGAGGGAATAGCATGAGGTAAGGATTGAGTCGTGGGGATAAGGTGATCTAACCCATGTTAATTATAAAAGAGCACACCAAAAGGGTTGGGTTGCTACCAAACCACGCAAGTTTTTCAAAAGCAAGTCTTTTCCTGTGACTGCGAAATAAGACGCTCGGGAGCAAGAAGGCAGTGCACAGGGCCAAATGAAAACCTTGCGGCAGTACATCGTCTACTCGGGAGAACACACATAAGGGGCATAGGGTTTGTCTGCATAGTTCGTTTTAAAACGAAATCATCTTATCTTCAGGAATACCTTCAACGTCCCTAACCTTATATTTTGGAGTAAGGTACGATGAGAGGATCAAAAATTTTCCTTTTAATTTAATAGACATAGGAGGGAAATATTTGGGGTAATTTGTTTAACATTAGTACTCACTCTCGTATTAAGATTTTGAATTCGAGGTAAGAGAGCTTTTAGAAATATAAATGGCTAGGGCAGCATATAGATGTGGGGAATCATCTAAGAGAGTTGAGATTGAGCAATACCACTTAGTTTTGTGAAAATAGATACTGAGAAAATAATTCTAGTCATGGACTAACGACCAGGCTAACTAGGGCACGACCTGCAGTCGATATGCTCTGATACCATGCCTGTCAGACCCAGATTTTATAATCCGGAATCTACTGTGTTTGATTGCACTATTCCCTGGATCAGTAGATAGTGCACACGATTCTGATTCTGAATATCAAAGTACATATCATGCGAAAACGTAATTAAAATAATAAACTTACACATGGGCCGATTAGGCCGAAATCGATAAATGGTAGCAGCGGAAGAACGAAGCACACAGGTGGGACCTTCAGGACATGCCCACAGCAGACCAAGCGGAGGTTCGCGACCTAGCCCTTGACATCTTCATCTTCTTCGTCATCGTGATCCAAAAGTATTGTTGAAGCGCGATGATCGATTCCGCTTCGAATTTGTCGCAAAGCGAGCATGAGCACTCCGACCCGTGCTCGCGAGCCAATACCTGAATGCAAATAAATAGTATGCATGGCTTAACAAAGGAGATGCTCGGGTTATTTTATTTGCCAAAAATCACTTTTAGCAGCTTTCCTATTACTTAATAATTGCGTTATTTTTATTGTCTATACATCACCTAGTGACTACCATAATCGACTTAATTCACCAAATACACTTTATTTCTTGATTCTTGTCTAAGACTCCAAACGACAAGTATCATCATTTATTTAATCCACCGATCATACTTTGTATTCAATCCTTTTGTCATTGATTTCAACCCATAATCCAATAATCCATCCCATTTTTCTATTATCTATCACTAGCTAATCCTCGGATATACATCCACCAAAAATTCAATTTACCAAGATTATAATCCACTAATGACCCTCTAATCTCCTCAGAAATTTAATTCGTTCCTCTAGTAATTGATCAACTCCTATTAATTCCCTATATTAACAACATCTTCCAAGGATTAACAATTACTATTATATATCCACCAAGAATATCATTAATCAAGAATTATAATCCAATACTTGTAATATTCCACCAAATCCTTGAAAATTCATTTGATTCATCTAGTAACTGAATCTATTAATTCTAATATTGACATCTCCCAAGAATTTATTTCTCAGTGTCATAATCCAATATTTATCTGTGTAATTCCTAAATCTCCAAAAATCATTTAAATCCTCTATCTAGCCTATCATTTAGCTAGACTTCACCAATTTATTCCTCCAGAACCCACACTATCATTTCCTATTCAAGATCGACATGAATCCACCAATGCCTTTATATGTACTCTAAAAACATTCCTCTCTTTTACTCGCGACCATGTTTATCCCACCCATATTTTATTTTGTAAGAATAGAAATACCACTATTTGAAATATAATACATAAAATTCCCTGAGACCTAGCAGTTTTGGACAAAAACATAATGTTCAAGGAATATTAACATGATTTTCCATACACAAGGCATTATATCATATGCACACTATCACCATGGCATCACACCATGCAACGTATTTCAGCGTTATAGCCGCTTAACTTACCACTGGGACGACACCCAGGACAATTCCAAACCAGGGCAGTCCATCGCCCTTCCACTTTTCCATTCCCATTTCATAAAGCATTTCGAAATAGAACTATATCCAGTTAAGATCCCATGTCCGCCCTTGACCGTGGGCACGGCTATTCGAATAGTTTTGACTCTGCAGAGTTTGTACACTTTCACCACAAGAGACAATCAACTCGTTGCCCCACACGATTCCTTAGTCATGTGGTTGAGCAGACCATCACAGTAACCGTTCAAAGTACCTCGCCCCTCCCATCATTTCACCCTATGGGTCGTTCCCACTTGCGGTGGGTCCCATACGTTGTGCGGGATGTTCTCCTTCTGAACGTCTAGCAGCTGGCTCCCCGCCCCTGCTAGCCCGCCACAGCAGAACTTCACCTTTCACGGGTGTCCCATTCAAGCCGTCTCACAGACCGCCACTTGCACATCCTCACACCACCTCCTGGAAGGATGACTTTCAGGGTCCGGCACATTTACTAAGCCAAGCTATACTTTACAGACTTGTGGTTATGCGGTTTTACGGGTTGGCATGACAAGATTCAGTCCTTAGTGGTATCTGGGCGGTCTACCACTAACCACTTTGTGCATCCACTGCACCACACTGTGCATCCACTGCACCACACTGTGCATCCACTGCACCACACATACACACCCTCGCACCAATCCGCCCAGACATTAAAGCAAGTTGGGGATTTTGGGAGCGCAAAATATCCATAACCAATATATCAGTCATTTCCACCATGACTGCCCAAACCAGTTTCTCCTGAATAAAAGTGATGCTTGGGACAATTTCTTGCCCGAGTTCCTAATCAATACTAAGCATAGCATACTGATTTACGGACTTATTTTGAAATATTACTAATATATTTTTGCTAGGCGACAAGGTTCACACATTCAAATACTCAAAGGAGGGTAATATTATTCAAGGTAAACAACGGCATATAACTAGAATATCAAATTTAACATGTATTTGTATAAAAATACAGCATGCATTTTGTTAATTTAAAACCAAATAATTTGCATAAATGTGGGTTCAACATGATCAAAGTATTGACTCGCCTTGGTCACAGTGGTCGGGATCCGGATATTCTGATGCTTCTAGTGTCACTGCCTCGATTTCTTCTTCTTGTGCCTCGTAATCTATTTTAGCGTGCGCCCAAAATTCGTATAAAAAGAAAACAGCAAATCAAACCAAATAACACCAGAAATTCAAATGAACTCTAAAAATTACAATTTTAGTTCCATTGGATAGATCTTGAATTTAGATGAATTTAGAAATTTGTTTCATTCAATTTGGAGTTAAAATGAAAAAGTTATGATCATTCAAAGTTCTCAGTTCTGTTAATTCCAAATATTCTCAAATTTCTGCGATGGGACCCACTGGTTATCTTAATATCTTTATCTTTTATTATTTTGTTTAGTCTGATTCTCGACCGGTGGGGTCCACATGTTAGCGACGTTATCTGTGACGGGTGGGGTCCATTTGTCGGCAGTCTGAGATTCCTGCAGGTGACAAGCGGGGTCCAGTATCGAGGATGCATTTAAAAGAAATCGCTCGACCGCAGCGCGGGTGGGGCTCGAGCGCGCGCGAGCGAAGGGGGAGGAAGAGTAACGCTGAAAGCCACTCGGTTCGCCGGCGATGCTTACCCTTTAGGGTAATTATACCTTTGAGTTAGCTCGCCGAGGGGCGGCCGAGGAAGAAGAAGGCGAGCGGCGCGGCGGTGGTGGCGGAGAGGGCTGGGAGCTGCGTGATATGTAATCCTTGCGCGATGGGAAGCTTCGGCGGGTCGGTGGAGGCGGAGGGCACGGTGGCGGGCGGCGGCGTGCGGCGCGGCGGTTCGGGGATGCGGTCGTCGCCGCGGCTCGAGCGACGAGACCCGATGGAGGAGGGCTAGCCGCTGGCTCCGGAGATGGCTCATGAGCAAGGAATCGAGCTCGGGTGGCTCGGTGTGGTGGATGGGAGCTCGCGGAGTTCGGGAAGAAGGAGAGGCCAACGGCGATGGGGGCTCTCGGACCAATTCCTTACGGGGAGGAGAAGAGGGTAGCGCGGCGCGATTGCAATCTCCGGTGGGGTATTTATAGCCGGAGAGGGGAATACGTGGCAAGGCGGCGCCGGCCTCCGCCCGCTCACGCCGACGAGGAGGTGAACCAAATCTTGCCAAGATCTCGCGGAGAGAGAGCACAGGGTGCTGAATTTGCCGCGAGGTATGAGAGGAGAGGAGGAGGATTCGCTGCGAGACGCGAGAGGAAGGCGGACGCGGCGCGGCGCGTGGAGAAGAAAGGCCGAGGAGGAAGAAAGAGAAGAGCGCGCGCGCGCGGGTCCACCGGCCGAGAGATGTCTCGCGCGAGGAGCGGGGCCACGGCGCAGAGGAGCGGCAGTGGCGGCCGGGAGGAGGAAGGCGGGATGGGGCGGCGACGTGGCTGATCCGGCCGTCAGTGGCGGCGGAGGGTAAGTTGAGTTTTTAATTTTTCTAGATTTTTATTTTTAGCTTTTAGAAACTGCCAGAAAATCCAATTAATTTCAGAAAAATATGAAAATACCTTTAAAAATTTCAGAAAAATTCACAGAAGTTCTGGATGACCTTTTGGACTTAATAAAAATAGTTTCAACTATTGTTGGTACTTAATTTATTTGCTTTCCTTGTTATTTATGGCATTATTTAAAATGAGGGCTTTATGTTTAAACCAAAATTTCCCCCATTCCTTTCTGGATCATCTTTTCAGATTCTTATTTAAATTTTTAAATTTTCTATATTTAAACATGTTTGTTTCCTCTTTAGCTTTTGGGAACTTTCATCATAATTTTCGAGACAACACCAGAACTCCAAATTCAAAATAAAAGTAAATAAAATAATCCAAAAACTTCATAATTTAATATTTACATTTATCAGGATGTTACAGGCGTCAAGCCTTTAGTGAGCGGATCTGCAATCATAGAGTTTGTACCTATATACTCAATTGACAATTTACCACTCTGAATTCTTTCCTTCACAACTAGGAACTTGATATCTATATGCTTAGACCTTGATGAGCTCCTGTTGTTGTTGGAATACAAAACTGCAGACTTGTTGTCATAATATAACTTTAGTTGTCTGTCAACCTGATCCAAAATTCGCAGCCCTGTGACAAAATTTTGCAACCATATCCCATGATTTGAAGCCTCATAGCAAGCAACATACTTAGCTGCCATTGTGGACGGGTCAATGAGTGACTGCTTAGCACTTTTCCAAGAAACTGCACCTCTACCAAGCTGATAAATGTAGCCTGAAGGGGATTTGTGTGTATCTTGGCAACCAGCAAAATCAAAATCAGAATACCTAATAATCTCCAACTGATCCGATTTTCTGTATGTGAGCATGAAATCTTTCGTGTTTTGCAAATATCGTAACACCTGTTTTGCTGCGACCCAATGATCCAATCCTGGAATGCTTAAATACCTACTTAGCACTCCAACAATATATGCTATACCTGGTCTAGTGCAAACTTGAGCATACATCAAACTCCCTATCAAAGATGAATAGGGGATATTCTGCATTTTCTTAGCCTCAAAATCATTTTTAGGACATTGGCTAAGACTAAAATTTTCACCTTTGGCCACAGGGGTATCTAAAGGTTTATAGTTCTGCATACCAAATCTTTGCAATACCTTATCGACATAGTTCTTTTGTGATAACCCAAGTATACCTTGCGAGCGATCTCGGTATATTTGAATACCTAATACAAAAAGCATTACCAAGATCCTTCATCTCGAAATTTTTAGCGAGAAATTTCTTGGTTTCATGCAACAAGCCTATATTGTTACATGCAAGTAATATATCATCAATATACATAACCAAAAATATGAAGTTATTCCCACTGAATTTATGATACACACAATCTTCAACTATATTTACCTCAAAACCAAAAGAGATAATGACCTCATGAAATTTGTGATACCATTGCTAGGAAGCCTGTTTGAGCCCATAGATGGATTTCATTAACTACATATCATTTGCTTTGGGTCACCGACCACAAAGTTTTCTGGTTGCTCCATATATATCGTCTCATCAATGTTTCCATTTAGAAACACAGTTTTTTACATTCATCTGATGAAGCTCAAGATCAAAATGTGCCACAAGTGCCATAATGACCCTAAATGAGTGTTTCGAAGAAATCAAAGAGAAAGTATCTTTATAGTCTATGCCTTCTTTTTGAGTATATCCTTTAGCAACAAGACGCCTTATATCTTTCCACATTACCTTTTGAATCCTGTTTGGTCTTAAATATCCATTTGCAACCAATGAGTTTCTTTCCTTCTAGCAATGGGACAAGATCCCAAACATCAGTGTCTTTTATGGATTTTAACTCTTCATTCATGGCATTGATCCAATTAACTGAATTGGGGCTTTGTAGAGTCTTTTGAAGGTTGATGGGATCTTCTCCCAAAACGTCACCACATGCCTCATTTTTCTAAAGAAAGATAATGTAATCATTAGAGATTGCATTTCTTCTTTCTCTAGTGGATCACCTTAATGGCATTGGTTGAGTTTGTTCTTCTGTAAGAACATCATTTTGTGGAGGGACCTCATGGCCATTATTTTGATCCACATTTTCCTCAATAACACTAGGTAAAATAACCTGATCCCGATCATTATTGGGAATAACCAAAGGAAGAGAAAATAAATCCCCTTCAACAACTTCTTCAAAATTATGTCCCTAACCATATCTCTCCTTTGAAACACAACATCCTCAAAAAACCGGGCATTCCCTGTTTCAAAACTTGTTTTAGTAGTGGGATCATAGAATTTGTAACCCGTAGATCTTTCAGAATAACCAACAAAATAACTACTAACAGTTCTTGAGTCCAATTTTCTTTCATTAGGCCTGTACGGCCTTGCCTTAGATGGACATCCCCATGTATGTACATGCTTGATGCTAGATTTCTTTCTTGTCCATTGTTCGTATGGGGTTCTATTAGTTGCTTTAGTTGGTACTCTGTTGAGTAAATAAGTTGCAGTTTTTAATGCTTCTCCCCAGAGAAACTCTGGTAAGGTAGAATGACTAATCATACTCCTCACCATATCCTTAAGAGTCCTGTTTCACCTCTCAGCAACACCGTTCATGCTAGAAGAACCCGGCATGGTATACTGAGGGACGATTCCGCATTCCTCTAGGAACCCGGCATCATTGGTTGTGATCTATTATCTGGAGTTAAAGAAGCGTTGTTGCTCTTCTATCAGGGTTTGGTCTTTCTCATCAAAAGTAAGTCACAAGCTCTAACTACAGATGGGAATAGATTGGTATGACCGATTATCCTATGTCAGATTCTATCCTGGCCCATTAATAGAGATAGATTTCAAACCGGACTCTACATAGATATGAATTCAAGTCCATATTATCTATGTTAGATACTCAGACTCTTATTAAATACTTTAATTAATTAATTTATATATTTAAGTCATCGAAAATAGAAAACCAATATATATAAACTTATGCAGATCCACGTCATAGAAAAATAATCCAACAAGTTTGACACGACCGATGCAAGCATTTTTTTCTCTTTTTGCGAGACACCGATGCAAGCTTGACGGCGTGACGTGTGTATATATAGACATATAGTGCGTGGATCGACTGAATATTCAAATGCGGCAAGAAAGAAGATGAGCGTCTGGCTGCAGGAAGAGGACGACGTGATAAGAAGCGTAGGGTGATTGGGCCGTCCAATTTGGGCGAGGTACGTACACCAGTGGAACACGTGTCTGTATCTAACATACTGCCATGTTTGGTTGAGCTGAAAAATAGTGTTTTATAGCTGAAATTACACTGTAGATGGCTAAAATTACACAATAGTTGAAGGTGACTTATTTGGTGTAATTGAATTAAAAAAATTTAAAAATAAAAAAATGTGTTAACTCATCACGAATAACGCAAACGAATACGAAAAAAACCGGCAAAAACTCAAAAATAACAAAAAAAATTTAAAAAAAACAAAAGTTACAAATATTAAAAAATAAATTAAAAATCAGAAAATCAAACCGAAATAAGTGAGCAAACTGCGGCGGTGTCCAGCTCGCTAGCGGAGCTTCCTAGAAGTAGTCAAGACTCAAGCGGCAGAGGGCGGAAGCTGATCCGGCCAGTGACGTATGCGCCTCGCGAAGCTTCCTTGTCGCCGTGTTCCGAACCCAACGAATGGGGGCTCTGCACGGTGTTGTCTCGTGTTGTTCCTGGCAAGCAAGACCGGAGGTCCCAATCCAAGTCCACACCCCGGTTCAGGAATCCTCAGATGTCCGCATCTGCATGTACTGCATGTTGCAGTATTGCCGCATCTAGAATTATCTACTATGGTCAGGTTTTTTTGCTTTTATTTAGCTTATATTTGTACTATTTATAGTAACTAATTTTTAAACGATGTGTTTTTTTAAAACGGGATCAATATAAAAATTATAGTAAAAATTATACTGAGTTCAGCTATGTGAGTAAGGTTTCTGGAAGCATTCAAGCGGCGCAGGGCGGAAGCTTCTCCGACCGGTGACGTATGCGCCTAGCGAAGCTTCCTTGTCGCCGTGTTCCAAGCCCAATGAGTTGGGGCTGTGCACGTTGTTGCCTCGTGTTGTTCGTGGCAAGCAAGACCGAAGGTCGTAGTCCAGTCTGCACCCCGGTTCAGGAATCCTTAGATGCCTGCATCTGCATGTCTTGTTGCCAACCTCATCGACTCCAAGTCCGAAGGGTGGAGGATGGGCCGCGCGCGTCAAGGCTTCATCTCGCCGCCGCCTTTATTGACTCCAAGTCTGATGAGTGGGGGACGGGCTCGCCGCCGACTTCGTCGACTCTAAGGTTGAAGGGTGGGGGACGGGCTGCGTGCGTCCAAGCCTCGTCCCGCCGCCAACTACGCTAACACCCACAACCATGTCATGAGCAATGTAGTTGTGGGGACTTTGTCCAACCACTTCGTGGTCGAGACTTCATCGATGCTTGTACGAGTGGTGGGGGACGGACTGTGCGCGCTTTAAGTCCTCGTCCCGTCGTTGACTACATCGGCGCCCACGACAACGTCACGAGCGACATAGTCGGGATGACTTCGTCTGACTGCCTCTTGGGTGGGACTTCGTTAACGTCCATGACCACGTCTTCATCAACGTAGTTGTGAGGCACTCCACGACCACCTCGTGGTCGAGACCTTGTTGACGCTCGACCATCGCGTGGTCGTGACTTCATCCGACCGTCTCATGGTTGGGTCTTCATCGACGCCCACGATCACGTGGTCATGAGGCATTCCCTGACCGTCTTGTCATCAGGACTTCGTGGACACTCGTCCAATACTTCGTGCTCTGTATTTTGTCCACACCCATTCGACACTTTGTGGTCGAGACTTCATCGACGCCCACGACCACGTCTTCATCAACATAGTTGTGAGGCACTCCACGACCACCTCGTGGTCGAGACCTCATTGACGCTCGACTACCCTGTGGTCGTGACTTCGTCCGACCGCCTTGTGGTCGGGTGTTCGTCGACACCCATGACCATGTGGTCGTGTGGCATTCCTTGACCACCTCATCGTCGGGATTTTGTGGACGCTCATCCGATACTTTGTACTCTGCATTTCGTCCATGATCATCCAACACTTCGTAGTCAGGACTTCATCGACGCTCGGCCACCTTGTGGTCGCGACTTTGTCCAACCGCATCGCAGTTGTGTCTTTGCCGATGCCAACGACCTCAATGCGGTGGCTCCGGCTGAGCCAGGAGACTTCGCCGTCCTCCTCGTAGGCATTTGCCTTGGAGGGGTGGCCCGACCCATGACTATGCCTTTGGGTACCGCTCACATCGGACAAAGGACCCTGACAGGATGGAGATGGCTTAGGCTCCAGGCTTCGCCGCAGACATCTACGCGCCGCCCGTGTTCAGCTATGTTAGGGGACTCTGCCGCCCTCCTCGTAGGCGTCGCCTCGGCCTCGCCTCCGTGCATGGCCTGCATTCGAGGCACGATCTCGACATGCTGGCTACGGATTCATTAGGGGACTTCGCTAACCTCCTCGTAGGCATCACCTCGGAGGGGTGGCCCCGCCCTTGCTCCACCTCCATGATTTGTCGAGGGACTCTGCGGCTGCATTATGATCAGTAAAAGAACCCTGTTCTAGGGGGCTACATGCTACAAGTTGCATCGGCTCACCAATCGGCACCCTCGCGCTTGCTGTCGGGGGATGAGGGCTGGGATAGTTGATCACGTTAGCTCGCCTATCAGGACCTCCACGCTTGCTGTCGATAGAGTTCTGTTGTAGGGGTAGCCCACCCCCGACTGGACATTGCAATTGGCCCAATATGTAATAGGCCTAATAGTATATAGAAATGTACCAGTGTACCCTTATCTTTTATAATTATTAAGGGGTAAGATGGAAATTTCTCATCCTACCCTACTCATGTATATAAACCCCCAAGAGGGGCATAAGGGGGCAAGATCCACTCATTATGACTCCCCAGCTCTCTCTAGCTAGTCCCCTCATATACTGTTTGGTCAGTAGCCACAACACATGCATATATATACACACACATATATATTACATACATATATATATACACATACACATTTACATATATACACACACATATACATACACACACATATATATATATACACATATATATTCATATATATATATATTGTTTGTTTCATCATAAATTTTAATTTGTAGTATTTTTATTGTCATTATAAATCTTCACACTAATATTTCGTCTATCCTATTTGTTGTAAGGTATGTCTTTACCGGAGCTTTTAGAATAGTTCTATGATGAGAACCACCGGTGCCATATGTGGATCGCGGGTGATATGGATGGCCCTCCAGCTAGCCCTGAAGCTCTGAGAAGGGAGGGATATTTGGGAGCTGGACGATCACTACATCCCAACCCTCTAGGCCACGGGCTTGTTACCCTTTGTGAGGCTAGTCTCTAGCGGATGCCAGTTCACCTTGGACGACAGTCTGTTCTCGACACTTATGGACAGGTGGAGGACCGAGATGTACACCTTCCACTTTCGGTGGGGTGAGATGACGACCACTCTACAGGACGTCTCATTCATGACCAGTCTCCCTCTCTAGGGTGAGGCACTTGTTCCAGCCCCTCCACCGGTGAACTGGAGGGACAGGTTGGCGTATCAGTTCGGCTTGGCTACCCCGGAGGATGCTCGCGGCGTCTCCTGCACTTGGCTGAGGCATTTCAGTCAGTGCCCGTAGGATGCACCGAAAAAGGTTGTCAGGATGCACCACGTCGCGTACCTTGTTTAGCTCTTTGGTTGGAGTATGTTTCTATCCACATAGGGTGATATTTGCTACCCTAACTTCATCCGCGTCATCGAGTCTTTGGCTAACGTGGAGGTTGGGGCGATGCCTCAGTATAGTTGGGGATCAGCCGTCCTATGTGTCACATATCGGGGGTTGTGTGATGCTTCATAGCACGGCACCGATGCTACCCCAACCTGGCCATCTACTACGTGCTTCTGCAACTATGGAGTTGGGATCACTTCCCTATTGGGTGTCCAGCCTTTGAGAGGCTAGTGCACCTATACGCCTAGTTCGCCGACTCGAGAGACGGGCCCACTATGAGCTTCCGGTGGACTGGTGCCCATCTGTGCTAGGCCAAGGATAGAACGACGAAGTGCTACTTGTTATGGCACAATGTGTTCGAGTCGTTGCACGACCTTAACAACATCTAGGCTCCATGGACTCCAAAATTCGTGCAGAGTGTAGCGCCACACGGGCTATCCGTGCAATGCCTCTAGGACGCCGAGTTATGGGCAATGACCTGGTGTCTGGTGTTCTCACACATGGTGCAGGCTTATGCGCTGCAACGTGTAATACGACAGTTCGGTTTGTACCTGGTCGTGCCCCCTCAGATAATAGGTTCCTGCAGCGAGTCGTACACCGGTGAGTCAAACAACATTCGAATAATATTTATATTTCGTATGTCTTCTTTTGTAACATCGATCATTCCAAAAATACAAGCAATCAAGGGCGTGTCGGTATGCTATGGACTAGCTGGCAGTGTAGTAGGAGTGGACAACAACATGGGCGAACAGGGAGCAGTTGGATGTGAATAGCATCCATACGACGTTCAAACATACGACAAATACCTATAGTGGTACGTACCTCAGTCCGTAGCAGATTCACATTCCTCTACCAGAGCGCCCGAAGGAGGTGATGCACGACAACAACCTATAGCGCTCGTTTGATCACCACAGTGCTTCGCGGCATCATAACACCGTAAGACATTGCAACCTCTTATCGTTTCATTGATGAAATTTGTACCACTCATTGCTGAATCTGTTTCATATGTCAATTCAGTTGGAGCAGGCGCAGTGCATTGCAGGCGTGTTTGAAACCGCCATCAGCAGTCTAAACACACCACCGGCTCTACAGAAAACTTTCAAGTACATCCTATCGCAAGCCAAGAAAATAATGAAAAATCTGAGTTGTGGCCATTCGATGGACCACACCGTGCGTATCGGGCACCCAGTGGGGGCACCGTGCTCACCCCCCAAGTCATCACGACCTAGCGAGTTCGCTTGGTGTCAGTTCTACCCATCGTTCATCCGTGGGCCAGACCGACGAGGAGATAAGTTACGCACAAATCTATGTTTTGTTTTCTTGTTATGCCTTACATTTTGCTAACATCATGGCATTCTCCCACCGTAGCTCCGTCGTTGAGATGCTTCAGTCTTACCCCCGCGCCCCCTACACAAACTACTGCTCCCCATCGGTTATCTTCACTGCATATCCAGAAGGTACGAGATTCACAGTCTACATCAAGAATATTTATTTTGACGCAGCCTTCAATTTAACGTGGGGTGATGACCACTCCACCGATGAGAATACGGGCCTCTTGTCTGTTTCCAGGGAGCAGTATACGATGCTAAGGTTTGGACCGTACTGCTTGCAGAGCTCAGTGTTAGGATCATACATAGGGTCTGGAGCGTATACAAGGCTTGGACCGTACGCAGGGTAGATCTCCTCTGACTTCGCTGGTATGTCGTACGGTGAAGGGTAGAGCTCGTCCGCATGACCAGGAATTCTAGAATCCCTCATTCAGGACTTCATCTCTGGTGGCCCCCCAGTTTCGTATGTCTTAGCAGGAGCACATCCACGCTTACCAGACCCAGGCTGCTCTAACTCCGCCTACTGGTGCGCCGCTAGCGACTCAACAGAGTGAACGGTCTCCGCACCTCCTTTGATCCGACACGCACGCTCTGGACACGCTCGACAAAATACAAGACCGCGCCCGCGGACACGACGAGGTGACAGTAGCGGCTCAGATGAGTGAGCCATATCACATCCCATGTCAGGGCGCTTTTTGTACTATTATATATGTACAGTTTTTGATAATACAAAATTCTGCAAAAAATTATACAATCAAGTTCGCTGCGTAAGGATCCTTAAAAATTCATAATTTCTGGTGCTCATTTGCTAAATTGAAAAATGCCTACAAATAGTTTATTAAATGATTTTTCAAGTAAAATTAAGAAGCGATAAAAACTACGAATAAGTTACACCATGAATTACGCAGTGTTGGAAAGCTCCACAAAAGATTTTATAAGTTTTGAAGCTCATTACTATATATAAAAATTTCAACATGCAGTACAGGTAAATAAATTCCCTAATACTATATTAACTAATTAATGACGGAGGCTAATAATCTATCGCACGACCACTGTACGGCACTGGGCTCTGCCGCATGGTGGCCATATGTCAGCTCCTCAGGGCCCACCGTATGGTGATCGGATAACAAAAGTGCTATTTTTACTATTGCATCGTGACCGACGCTATTTCTATAAATAAACATCCAAAATGAGCCAAATCAACCCCAAAAAAAAGCTTCAACATGCACAGGCGAATGTTGTCCGTGTAGGTGTAGCTGGGCGACCTTTGGGCCCTCTGGCTGGCCAGTGAAGTAGACTGGATATTGCAATACTTTAACATCGCGGCAAATCACTGTGGTCATTAATCTTGCTCTTTTGATATTTTTTATCGAAGGGATAAAAGGTGAGGATATGCAACGTTATTATTCGTCCCACCATTACTAATTTATCATGCAATGGTGGAGGTTCCCCATTCCATACTTGATGCACGGTCCTGTAGCGCTCCGCCTTGTTTCTCGTGCCTTATTCGGTATGTCATTTGCAAGTTGCCACTCTCATTTCGAATATGCCTCTGCCACCGAGACACCAACACAATTGCTGCAAGAGGAAACAAGGTGTCGATGGATGAGGCACAGTGCTTGCAATGGCTTGATTCGATGAAGCCAGGCTCAGTGATCTTTGTCAGCTTTGGCAGCCTCGCCTTCGCTGCACCTCAGCAGCTTGTTGATCTAGGACTGGGACTGGAAGCTTCCAAGAGGCCTTTCATCTGGGTGATCAAAGCAGGAGATAAGTTTCCAGATGTCGAGGAATGGCTTGCAGATGGGTTCGAGGAGCGCGTCAAAGACAGATGCATGATCGTAAGGGGCTGGGTGCCACAGGTGATGATCCTGTGGTACCATGCCATTGGAGGGTTCATGACGCATTGTGGGTGGAACTCAACACTGGGGGCATCTGCGCGGGTGTGCCTATGATCACATGGCCACACTTCGCGGAGCAATTTTTTTGAATGAGAAGTTGGCAGTGGATGTTGTAACACCCCCATTTCTGAGAGTATTATGAAATCATCGCAGTTGCCCAGGACTGTTCAACTGCGAGTACATCCATTGAGCGTATAACATTACCAACACAAGCTTAAGCGTAAAAGTGAACTTTATTGCAATATAGGGGCTAAAAGCCAAGTATCACAGTAGGGTCAACTGCCCTTAATTACAGTACAACAAAAACTGCCACAGGCACGCCTGAGCGGAGAACGACCCTAAATCCACGCTTCATCAATCTCGTACAGAGTCACTCTTCGTCTTCTTCCGCATCCTCAAAATTAGCTGTTTCTGTTTATGTTTTTAGCAAGCATGAGTACTACCACTTGTACTCAACAAGTCACACGGAGCTTAATAATAATTTCATGCATGGTATATCAAGTAAAGGGGAAACAATGCTATTATTTTATGTGGATGCAGTTTTGGTTTGGAACCATTTGAAAATCTTTAAAATGTACTCCATTAAAGTAAAGGGGGGTTTCAAGCTTGATTATCATTACTCAACATTACAAAACCATTTCAAAACTACTTATGCCTTGATACTGGATTCACCCACTAGACACAACTTCGTTAACCGGAAGCACGGCGTATTCGAATACTATTTGTCATGACTTTGCAAAGCTGCCCTGCTTTACCCACAAGATCCCTTAACTCCCGCGATAGAGTTAAGACAACAAGGATGTTCACTGCTCAATTCTTTGTGTAGACTCCGCCCAGTAGGTATTTAATCTCGACAAGCCCGGACGACCCCACGGATCTCGTCCGACTCATCGCAGTCCTACAGTTGTATGGTTAACCACCTCCCATACGGACTCACCCTCTGTCTCCCCCTTTCCAGTTGCAGAGGTTCAATTGAAGTTGAGCAGCTACTAAGCCAGGTTTAACTTAAGTCATGTTTGACTAAGTCAACGCTTGTGGTTGGGCGGTTACTATGTCCGTTACTCAGCATAAGGGTCTAGTCCTTACATTTTAACTGAGGCATCATCCACACACAAACCCATATTCAGTACACACTGTACTGCCACCAATCCAAAACCAGCCTCCACCCTAGGATAAGGTCTTCGGATCCATCTCTGCGATCCTCATTTATCCTATTTCCAACTTTCCAAAACTCTAGACCAATACCAAACCTTAACAGTGTAAAGATTCAGTGATCCTAAACTACCAAGTTATTAATAATATTATATTTTATGCTACTAGGTCTTGTCAAGGTGAATGTGGCCATCAAGTTAAATTGGGCTTTTCGGGTGGTAGGACATAGCTAGTATCATGTCATTCTAAGCATTGATTGTACATAAAATAACAGTGCGCAAATAACATAATGAAAATACAGTAAATAAATAACTTAGGGAATGTAGGATCAACATGTTCAAAAATATGTGTGACTTGCCTTGCGGATCTTCGATTTCGATTATTTCGTATTTTTCAGTGGGCCGGGTCTGGACTTGAGCTCTTTCCTCTGCTCTTGCAAAATCTCGACTCCGTAAACTAACGCAAAACAAATAAAATAAAGTGAATTCCATGCCCGAAGGAATGAGCAAGGAATAAAGAAAATAAAAGAAGAAAAGAAAATCCGGAAAACTCCATTAAATTGGGATTATTGGGTTATGGGAGTGTTATATGGGGAAATGGGTCTTGGATTTGGGTTGACGGGCTCGAAACGAATCCGAGGATCGGGCTCGGTACTGTTCCTCGGGCTCGGGCGAGGTGGCTCAGTCGAACCGCATCACTCGGGCTCGAGTCCGACGCAACGGGCGCGCGGGGCGAACGGACTGGGTCGAGACGCGTCGGTGCGGCTCGGGTCGGCGCGGCGACGCGGGGTTGGGCTCGGGTCGGGTGCCTCCGGCGCGGCGCGAGCTGGGTGCGGTGGAGCGGCGCGGCCGGGTGGGCTCGGTCTGGCCGAGTCGCAGCGGCGGGATCGGGGAGCGATGCGATGCGCGCGCGCCGCCGAGACCGAATATACAAATCCGGACTCTCACTGTGTATTCTCGCACTAGTCCAGGATCACGCTAGTGCACACAGCGTAAACAAAGACAAATATCATCCACATCACGATATTCTAAAGAAATCCAAATTATATTAATAACCATCGAGTACGACCTTATGGCCAAGCTTACAATTATTAGCTGAAGGGCTTTAAAGAAACTAGCGGAAATCCAAAATTAGCGTAGTAGCCACTCGACATGCCCACAGGCAATCGACTGGGGAGCGAAGTCCTAATCCGCGAAGTCCTCGTAGTAGCCTCCTTCTAGCAACTCCTGCCGATCTGGTCCCTCCTCCTCAACTGAGCAACATGGGCATAAAGCCGTGAGTACATTGGTACTCGACAAGTCGTTGTAACAAATGAATGCAATATAGTATGCAAGGCTTATCAATGGATGGTGAAAGGTTAGTTTTGCATAAAGCGACAATTTGAAGTGAATACAATAAATAGATTGTAAAGCTAATTTAACAACAGACACTAAGTAGATAATCAAAGGAATTAAATAAATCCACAAGTGAACTAACCATTCACTTCCCACTCAAACCAACCAAAATTTCATAAAGACTCTACCCTCGTGTGAAATCACCGAGCATCCATGACCGAGGACACGGCTATTCGAATAGTTTTACACTCTGCAGAGGTTGCACTGCTGTACCCACACGATGTGATTAGCCTCAGCTTAAGGAAATCACAACAAGGCTTTTACAATGATCCATCTCCACCCGATCCCACTCGCTAAGGATTCGCGTCGAGTAGGGTAACCCCTAGTCGATAATTGCCCCTCTTGCGCCACACAACATCGTAGTAAAACCAAAGTGGAGACTTCACAAATTATTATGCCAGTCTATCCCATACTAGACATGTGGTTTGCGATTAAGCTCGGATCAATGGCGCACAAAGTTAAGTCCTTAAAAGTTACCCAGTGAAGCATCCACATCCCAATGTGCATTCAGCACCCCTTTATCGCACGATCATTCGCCCAAGTGAAAGCCAAGTTTGTATAACCAATGCCCATGACACTACCCATGTCATGACATACAAATTTTATAAGCGTGGCTAGCCACCACGTTCAAGTAAATCATTAAGTCGGATTAATTAACCACATGTGATGACAGATCCCAACGAACTAATAATAAGCGAGCTAAGCGGTTGAGCGTAACCCCATGTGACAATTATTATCTTATCACTAAATAATTCCCAATCCTAAGGTGTCAATGGAATCATGGTGATCAAGTTATCATGGAGGATTTAACCAATTAGGAGTATAACTACCAATACAAGGTTTTATTAACAAATAGCCATGCATGATAATTTGAAACAAAATAATACATAATAGATTGAAATCTGGGTTCAACATGATCAAAGAATACGACTTGCCTTGGCCTTGCTCAGATGAGGGCTCTAGATCTTCAAATCCAACTTCGCTCCCTCGAACACGCGATCTAACGAGAGAAAACGAGACGAAAATAGAAAAAAATTCAAATAAAATTCAAATGAACTCCAAAACTTTCAAACCTGAACCAAAAGGTAGAGCTCAATTTTAGATGAATTTAGAAAAAGAACGGGTCAATCGGAGCTAGGGCGAGGAGAACGGGCTCTTGGAAAAATTGGATTTTCTGAAAATCAGGAAAATTGGAAAAGTGCATTGTCTTTGTGGACCGGGCGCACGGAAGCTGGGTCTACGGTGGGCTCGGCTCACGGAACAAGACTGGCTGGCTGGCTCTTGGCGCAGCGGTGAGTCTTGGCGTGGCTGGCGACGGGCGACACGTGGGCGGTTTTGGGCGGCGTGGCGGTGGCCTGAGGCATAGCGATGCGGCGGGTTTCTGGTGCACGGTGACAAGTGGGCCCGGTGTGTCGGGTGGCTCGGCGCCACGGAGACCCGTGCACGAAAACGGCGGCGGCGCGGTAGCGTCGGGCCAGCGTGGGCGTGGGCGCGAGGGACCGAGGCGGCGCGACGGAGCGGCCGAGGCGCGGCGCGCCCGTCGGCGCGCGCGGCACGCGGCGGCGGTTCGCGGCGGAGAGGTGGCGGCGGATCGGCGGTCGGCGGCGGCGAGGCGGCGGCGGAACTCACCGGCGGATTTAACAGCAGCGCCGCGGCGGCCGGCGGCGAAAACACGGCGTCGGCGAGCAGAGAGCGTGGCGAGGCGGCTCGGGGCGAGAAGAAGCGAGGGTCGGCCCCTTAATACACGGGGCCGGCGTTCGACTCTAAAACGGCGGAGGAAAGCGGAAGCGGCGGTGGCGTCCCGTCGGAGACGGGGCGAGTCCGGTCGAGACGACTCGGCAGTGGGCCCCACTGCCGGCGGCACGACGACAGCGCGGCCGAGATGGCGCGCGGCGTGAGCGGCGGCGAGATGGCGACCGCGCGTCGTCCATCGGCGAGGGCAAGCGGCGCGGCGCGGCCGGATCGGCGGCGCGTGGCGCGCGGAGGGCGCGGTGCGGCTCTGGGGTGGGCGGTGGTGGGTTTCGCCCAGCGGCGGTTGGGATTTTCTTTTCTTTTTCTTTTCAGAAATTCAAATAAATTAATTTGAGCTCTAGAAAATAGCAAATAAATCGAGAAAAATCCAGAAAAATTCCAATAAATTCCTTGAGACACAAAGAACTCAAATAAAATAATTTTGGCAAATGTTCATGTTCAGATTAATCATATTAAATCCTTTTAATTTATAAAAATTCCATTTAAGCTTTAATTAATTCGAGAAAAATTCAAATGGTGAATTTTATTTTAAAAGCTTCAAAAGACTCTAAAAATCAGGATGTTACAAACCTCCCCTTAAGCGGAATCTCGACCCGAGATTCGGCTCTCTAAAGAATAGGTTTGGAAACTCCGCTTTGAGATCCTCCTCGCTTTCCCAAGTTGCTTCCTCCTCTGAATGATTGCTCCACCGAACTTTGCAAAAGCGAACGACCCTTCTTACGGTGACACGCTCGACACTTCCAAGATCTTGATGGGATGCTCTTTATAGGACGAGATCCTCCTGCAGATCCACGACCTCAATTGCACTTGCTTCTCTCGCACTCGCAAACACTTCTTTAATTGAGATACATGGAACACATCATGTATCCCACTCAATTTCTCGTAGCTCGGTGATAGGCAACTTCTCCTTGCGCTTCAAAATCTTGAATGGTCCCACATACCTTGGCGCTAACTTTCCTTCATTTGAAAACGCTTAACTCCTTTGAAAGGTGTGATCCGAGGTACACATAATCATTGGGCTCAAAGCTTAAATCTCTTGGCGAGTATCGGCATAACTCTTTTGCTCGGCTTGAGCGCCTTCACCTTTCTTGAATCAAGCGCACTTTTCTTGACTTCTTGCAAACACTCGCCCAAATATCGCCTTTCTCTGTCTCTTTCCAATTGAGAGGGTCCTACACTTCCGACCATACAAAGCCTCAAGCGGTGACATCTCGCAAACCGGCTTGGTAGCTGTTGTTGTAGGAAAATTCCGCAAAGGTAGGCAATTGTCCCACTTGACTCGTGATCCAAAACACATGCTCTCGGCATATCCTCTAGGATTTGATTTACACGCTCTGTCGACCATCGATCTGCGGGTGATAGGTGTGCTAAAATTCAGATGGGTACCCATTGCTTCGTGGAAACTATTCCAAAATCGAGAGGTGAACTGCGATCCACGATCGACACTATTCTCTTAGGTACTCCATGGAGACTCACTATTCGGACATATACAATTCGCCAACTTATCTCCGAATATGTGGTTTTGATTGGAAGGAAATGGGCTACCTTTGTCAATCGATCCACAATTACCCATATCGAGTCGTATCCTTCCTTGGTCTTGGGTAGACTGTGATGAAGTCCATGCCCACATCTTCCCACTTCCACTCGGGAATTTTCAGCGGTTGCAACAATCCTACGGGTCTTTGATGCTCTGCTTTTACTCATTGGCAAACATCACATAGTGCTACATACTCTGCTATTTCTCGCTTCATACCGCCACCAAGTACTTATCCTTGATGTCTGATACATTTTGGTACTGCTGGATGAATTGAGTATAATGACTCGTGTGCCTCCTTAAGCAACAATTGCTTCAACTCTTCCTTATTGGGTACGCACAATCGCTTCTTGTACCATATGATACCACGATCATCCTCTACAAAACTGTTGCTTTTCCTTCTTTCAATCCAACCTTGATCCATTGGATATTTTCATCCCCAGTTGCGCTTGACGAATCGACTATCCAAAGTCGTTTGCAAGTCCAAGGTGGCTAACATCCCTTCTTCAACCAACTCCAAACCGAGCTTTTGAAATTCCTCGTGCAATCTTTGGTTGACTCTCCTTGACCATAAGCGTGTTGCAATACACCTTCTGCTCAACGACCGCACTACGTTGGCTTTTCTGGGTGATAGTGGATTCCAATGTCATAGTCCTTTATCAACTCCAACCACCTTCTTTGTCTTAGGTTAAGGTCGATTGGGTGAAGATATACTTCAAGCTCTTATGATCCGTGTAGATCTCACATCATTACCCATCGGGTAGTGTCGCCATATTTTCAAGGCATGCATAATCGCCGCTAACTCCAAATCGTGCGTAGGGTAGTTCTCCTCATGTGGCCTCAAGCGACGCGATGCATAAGGTACCACTCTTTTGTCTGCATCAAGACGCACCTAAGCCTTTGCGGGAGGCGTCACAATAAATCTCAAAATCTTTCTTGATGTCAGCAAAATTAGGATCGTCTTTGTTGTCGACTTTCCTTTAGCTTCCGAAAACTCTTCTCGCACTCTGGCGTCCATTCAAACTTATTTTCTTTCTTTAATAGCTGTGTGAGAGGTCGGGCTACTTTGGAGAATCCTTCAATAAATCTCGATAATAACTTGCCATTCCTAGGAAGCTTCGACTGGTCAGCGACGTGGGTGCCTTCCAGTGAGCACATCTTGTACTTTCACGGGTCAACGGACACTCCTCTGCTGTCAACACATGACCCAAAAGGCCACTTCCTTCATCCAAAATTCACACTTGCTGAACTTGGCATACAATTTGTGTTCCGCAATCTCTGCAGTACCAACCTTAGATGTTCCTCATGCTCCTCCTCATCCTTGGAGTAGATCGAATGTCATCAATAAACACAACGACAAACTTGTCCAAGTAATCCATGAACACTTTGTTCATCGGTACATAAAGTAGGTGGGGCATTGGTTAGGCCAAAGGACATCACGGTGAACTCGTATAATCCATAACGAGTTGAGAAGGCTGTCTTGGGTATGTCCTCGGTCGAATCCTCATTTGATGATACCCGATCTCAAATCAATCTTGGAGAATACTCGGCTCCTTTTAATTGGTCAAACAGTCATCAATTCGGGCAACGGTACTTATTCTTGATAGTAACTTCATTGAGAGCTCGATAATCCACACACATCGCTGGCTACCATCCTTTTTCTTGACGAACAATCTGGTGCTCCCCACGAGAGGTACTGGTCCGACATATCCTTTATCCAGCAATTCTCGTATCTGTTTCTTCAATTTCGCTAACTCATTGGCGGGCATTCGGTAAGGTCTCTTGAAATTGGCGAAGTGCACGGTGCTAACTCAATTGCGAACTCCACTTCTCTTTTGGTGGCATCCGGGAGATCATCGGGAAAAACATCCGGTATTCTCGGCAAGCGGCACTTCATTCGTGGCAATCCCTTTACTTTGGCACACCATTACTTTTCTCGTTTGCTTCATGTCGGCTTCAAATCTAACCTTGCTTCCATCGGGACCGCCCGGGGTGATTGCTCGGCTTCCACATTCCAACAACGCTTGATGCTTCTTGAGCCAATCCATACCCATTACGTCCAAAGGCGGATATTCAGCACAACCAAATCTGCGGAGAACTCTACTCCTTGGATGGCTATCTTAACTTTGGGGCATCCTAGGTTTGTACTCATCTCGAGCACGGGATTGAACCAATAAATGGAACCAAGTGCAACGACTTCCAACTTATGCTTTAGAGTGAAACTCCGGAAACAAGCGAATGTGAAGCTCGAATCAAACAAAGCGTGGCGGTAATCGAATTTATCGGGAACTTACCGATCACCACATCCGCGCCGCTTGAGCTTCCTCCATGGTGGCGTGGTTCACCGGCCACGTATCACGATGCGATCCTTTGTTGGGTTGATTAGATCCTTGAGGCGCCCGCGTCGACCTGCTGCGGGTGCGATGCGGTGTGGCTCCCAAGTTGAAAGCGGTGGTGTCAATCTTTGTGTTCTGCGGGCATTTGTTGGCATAATGTCCCGTCTCATTGCATTTGAAACAAGTGATCACGACATGGGCTTGGTAATCCTCGGTTGTTGGTTTCCCACTGGATTTGGTTTTGCATCAAGAAAAGCGACGGGAGCTGGTGCGGGAGTTTTGAATCCCGCTCGCGAGGAACTCGAGTGGCTGAAAATTGCTCAAGCGGGCTCTCGAGCTTGGTGCATCTGTGATCCTTGCTGCATCATTCTCCTCTTACGAGATTCTTCCAACTCGCGACGACTTTCCTCAATGAGCATTGCCTTGTCCACCATATTTTGGCGGCATAATCATGTCCCACTACTTGAACTTTCAATCCTGGGTTCAATCCTCTCTTGAACCTCTTTTGGCGTGCATCATCTGTGGCAACATCTTCTGGAGCATAGCGGGCCAACTGAGTGAACTTGTTGAGATATTCACTCACGGACATGTTCTTCTGCTGCAACTCCCGAAATTCTTCCTTCTTCATTTCGATCACCCCATCCAGGATATGGGCATGACGAAAGGCTTCTGCGAACTCAGCCCAAGTGATGCTCTCTGGATCCTCATGAGCGGCACAATAGTTTTCCCACCACTCGTTGCGGCACCCTCAAGGCGATGGGTGCATACAACACCTTCTCGCGATCGATACTGCTGGGCGAGTTAAGCTTCTTTTCCACTGATCGCATCCAGTCATCGGCTTCCAATGGCTCAGAAGACCGTGAATAGGTAGGAGGTCTTGTCCTCATAAACTCTGCAAACTTGGACTGCTGGCGAACTAGTGGAGGCATGGCCATGTCTTGATTCTGTCGATTCATCATGGCGTTCATGTTCTGCATCATGGTGTTCAACAACTGGGTCTGGGCTGCCATGAACTGACTCAAGGTCGGATCTAGTCCACTGGGTTTGCATCTGCTCGGAGTTGCTGATCGCCTCGTGGTCGACTCATCGACCACGTCCTGCGGAGCTCCGGGTATCAACCATCTGAAAAGAAAGATCACTTGCTTGAGAACTGGCTTCACAGGGCTTACTAGGTAAGAGGGAAAAGCAAAGATAAGTGGTAAGCTCGTCTAAGGGGAATTCCTAATGGCAACCTAAACTAAGCAAACACTTAGCCGAAAAGGCTAACAAAAGAAGCGATAAACTCCGCAAAAAAAACTTTTGACATGACTGCATCATAATGCTAGAAGCAAAACTGCAGCTCACATCACACCCAACGGCAAATAAGAAGCAAAACGATCTATACGATACTAACACTATAACAAGGTTCAAATCTAATGGTTCCTAATCTTCATGGAAATCTCCAATCTTGTCTTGACATATTGGGTGCTTCCTTGATCCAGACTTCACAGCATAGCTTGAAGAATTTCCCACCAACTTTGACTTTGATTGAGGGACTCTCAAGACATCTATGGACATTATAGAGATAAGAAGTCAAATTTAGGTTCAAAAACAAGTTCTCAGAGGAGACAAGGAGCAAGAATCCTAAGAACGAGGTAAGAATCAAGAATTACTAGATAGTCATTTAGTTGATTTGATTTAGAAAATAATTTTGAAAACTTTACTAATTCGACCATTCTAACTAGGGCTCCGTCCTACAGTCGATATGGCTCTGATACCATCTCTGTCGAGACCCGAATATACAAATCCGGAATCTACTGTGTATTCTGCACTAGTCCAGGATCACGCTAGTGCACACAGCGTAAACAAAGACAAATATCATCCACATCACGATATTCTAAAGGAAATCCAAATTATATTAATAACCATCAGAGTACGACCTTATGGCCAAGCTTACAATTATTAGCCTGAAGGGCTTTAAAGAAACTAGCGTGAAATCCAAAATTAAGCGTAGTAGCCACTCGACATGCCCACGGGCAATCGGTCGGGAGCGAAGTCCTAATCCATGAAGTCCTCGTAGTAGCCTCCTTCTAGCAACTCCTGCCGATCTGGTCCCTCCTCCTCAATCGAGCAACATGGGCATAAAGCCGTGAGTACATTGGTACTCGACAAGTCGTTTGTAACAAATGAATGCAATATAGTATGCAAGGCTTATCAATGGATGGTGAAAGGTTAGTTTTGCATAAAGCGACAATTTGAAGTGAATACAATAAATAGATTGTAAAGCTAATTTAACAACAGACACTAAGTAGATAATCAAAGGAATTAAATAAATCCACAAGTGAACTAACCATTCACTTCCCACTCAAACCAACCAAAATTTCATAAAGACTCTACCCTCGTGTGAAATCACCGAGCACCGCCCATGACCGAGGACACGGCTATTCGAATAGTTTTACACTCTGCAGAGGTTGCACAATCTGTACCCACACGATGTGATTAGCCTCACTTAAGGAAATCACAACAAGGCTTTTACAATGATCCATCTCCACCCGATCCCACTCGCTAAGGATTCGCCGTCGAGTAGGGTAACCCCTAGTCGATAATTGCCCCTCTTGCGCCACACAACATCGTAGTAAAACCAAAGTGGAGACTTCACAAATTATTATGCCAGTCTATCCCATACTAGACATGTGGTTTGCACGATTAAGCTCGGATCAATGGCGCACAAAGTTAAGTCCTTAAAAGTTACCCAGGCGAAGCATCCACATCCCAATGTGCATTCAGCACCCCCTTTACTGCACGATCATTCGCCCAAGTGAAAGCCAAGTTTGTATAACCAATGCCCATGACACTACCCATGTCATGACATACAAATTTTATAAGCGTGGCTAGCCACCACGTTCAAGTAAATCATTAAGTCAGGATTAATTAACCACATGTGATGACAGATCCCAACGAACTAATAATAAGCAGGCTAAGCAGTTGAACGTAACCCCATGTGACAATTATTATCTTATCACTAAATAATTCCCAATCCTAAGGTGTCAATGGAATCATGGTGATCAAGTTATCATGGAGGGATTTAACCAATTAGGAGTATAACTACCAATACAAGGTTTTATTAACAAATAGCCATGCATGATAATTTGAAACAAAATAATACATAATAGATTGAAATCTGGGTTCAACATGATCAAAGAATACGACTTGCCTTGGCCTTGCTCAGATGAGGGCTCTAGATCTTCAAATCCAACTTCCGCTCCCTCGAACACGCGATCTAACGAGAGAGAAAACGAGACGAAAATAGAAAAAAAAAATTCAAATAAAATTCAAATGAACTCCAAAAACTTTCAAACCTGAACCAAAAGGTAGAGCTCAATTTTAGATGAATTTAGAAAAAAGAACGGGGTCAATCGGAGCTAGGACGAGGGAGAACGGGCTCTTGGAAAAATTGGATTTTCTGAAAATCAGGAAAATTGGAAAAGTGCATCGTCTTGTGGACCGGCGCACGGAAGCTGGGTCTCACGGTGGGCTCGGCTCACGGAACAAGACGGCTGGACCAGGCTCTTGGCGCAAGCGGTGAGTCTTGGCGACGTGGCTTGACGCGGGCGACACGTGGGCGGTTTTGGCGGCGTGGCGCCGATCGGGCATAGCGTGCGGCGGGTTTCTGGTGCACGGCCGACAAATGGGCCCGGTGTGTCGGCGGCTCGGCGCACGGAGACCGGTGCACGAAGACGGGCGGCGGCGCGGTGGCGTCGCTGGCTGGCGTGGCGCGCGGACCGGCGGCGCGCCCACCGGCGGCGCGCGGCACGGCGGCGGGTTCGCCGGCGGGAGGGTGACGGCGGCGGCGAGGCGGCGGCGGAACTCACCGGCGGCGATTTAACAGCGAGCGACGGGCGGCGGCCGGCGGCGAAAACACGCGGCGTCGGCGCACGCGCGCGCGGCGTCGGCAGAGCAGCGCGAGCGAGGCGGCGGCTCGGACGGGAAGAAGCGAGGTCGGCCCCTTAAATACACGACGCCGAGGCGTTCGACTCTAAAACGGCGGAGGAAAAGCGGAAGGTGGCGGCGTCCCGATCGGAGAGCGGGGCGAGTCCGGTCGAGCGACTCGGCAGTGGGCCCCACTGCCGGCCGGACGACGACGGCGCGGCCGAGATGCGCGCGGCGTGGCGGCGGCCGAGATGGCGACACGCGCCGTCCATCGGCGAGGGCAAGCGCGCGCGGCGCGGTCGGATCGGCGACGCGTGGCGCGCGGAGGGTGCGGTGCGACTCTTTGGTGGGCCGGTGGTGGGTTTCGCCCTTGGCGGTTGGGATTTTCTTTTCTTTTTCTTTTTCAGAAATTCAAATAAATTAATTTGAGCTCTAGAAAATAGCAAATAAATCCAGAAAAATCCAGAAAAATTCTAATAAATTCCTTGAGACACAAAGAACTCAAATAAAATAATTTTGGCAAATGTTCATGTTCAGATTAATCATATTAAATCCTTTTAATTTATAAAAAATTCCATTTAAGCTTTAATTAATTCCAAAAAAATTCAAATGGTGAATTTTATTTTAAAAGCTTCAAAAAGACTCTAAAAATCAGGATGTTACACGCACTGTTCTTCTTCTCCAACCGCCGGGCGCGCGCACGCGAGGGACAGAGGAATGAGCGGCGAGCGGCGGCGGCGCTACAGAGTTTTGCGACGCAAATCGAGGGCACTGGCGGGTTCGATGGGATGTGGGGAGTCCGTTTTGGGTGGTGGCGGGGTCAATGGGCTCGGCAATCGCCGCCGGCGAGGTCATCCTTGCCACGACGAGATTTGAATTTGTGGGAGATTGGAGGCTTGCTAGGGCAATTGGGCTGGTCCTAGGGCATCAGTGGGGTCTAGGGAGGCTTTGAGGGGAGTTGCCCGAAGCTCGGGAGGCATGGGTTAATCTGGCCACGGTGGGGGTGGGCGGCGGTGAAGGGGTGAACGGCGCCGGGGAAGAGGGGTGGATGGGAGGTGATGGCGGCGGTTGGGGATGGTTTTGGGGAGTGCAAGGAAGCTATTGGCAAGAGGAATCAGAAAATGAGGGGCCGAAGGCAAGAAATTGCTCTAGGGCTTGCCTTTGGGGAAATTCACAATTACCGTCGACGGGGAGGGTGGCCGGGGCTCCGGGGTGGTCGGGCGGTTATGGGAGAGCTAGTAGCGTCTACGAGAGAGCTTGGACGCTTAAATAGGAGCTCGGAGGCGGTTTGGCACGGAGAGGCGAAGAGAAACCACGGCGGCGGCGGTTTCCAGAGAGGCCGGGACGGCTCACGAGTCTTGGTGTGAACGCAGCCTTCTTGAGTGATGCAGAGCGGCGGTCAGAGGTAGTAGCGGGGTTGCAGGTCGGCTGTGAGGAGAATTCGCGTGAAAAGGGCAGAGGCGGTGGCGATGTGCGGCTGGCGGCGCTGCCACGCAAGTCGGCCGGCCTGGGCGGTGTCAGGGCGGGGCTGACGAGGTGTACGACCTCTGACAAGTGGGCAGGAGCTGGCAGCAGCGGGTAGACGCGAGAAGGCGCGAGGAGGCGGCGTCGGCAGAAAGATCGGCAGCGGCGGTGATTTTTTTCGGGCGATGAACAGTGACCGCGCGGAAATATCCGTTTCCACCGTGATCACGCCGTGACGACTGGGTTTAGTGAGGGCTTTTGCTTTAAGATTTGTGTGAAATAGATTAGAGGAGGCAATGGAGCTCAAATCAAGGGCAATTCAAATCCAATTCTCGGTTGTTTCAGATGTGCTAAAAACTGGGGTGAGGAGCTCTCCCGGAAGCCTGGCTAGGGCACAACGGTTGCACCTAGCCAGCCCGGCTTCGAGTCCTCACTTAACTTAGAAAGCAAAATTAGAGGGACATCTCTCATCCCCTACCACATCTTCTTTTTGAAAACTGGGGTGGAGATTGGAGTGAAAGGAGCGACACAGTGGGGATGTGAACAAAACGAGGTTATGGTTACAAGGGATGCTGTGGAGACAGCAGTGTCCACTGCGATGGATGAGGGAGAGGCTGCAGAAGAGATGAGGATGAGAGCAAAAGATTTCGGCGTGGAGGCAAGGACGGCTTTGGATGAGGGAGGTTCTTCTTATAACAACATAAGTCTATTGATTCAAGACAAATGCATCTGGTTGATACAGATGGTAATAAACATTTTTTTTCTGGGTGTGAACATAAAGTGGAAGACCCTACCGCACTTAACATGCCTGGTTTTGTTAAGCACCAAACTGTAAAGCTTCTCCAGACACCGTCATTCGCTTAACCAAGTGATTGATAGAACACAGTTGTGAAAAAAAAACTTCAGGCCAGGAGATAAATCGATGTCTGCAAGAATTTCCTCCCATCAATATCTCTGCGAAGCTGGACAAGCTCGAAGTATAAGGTATCTTAGGCAAGTTCCAAAGTGAATCATGTATGGCATGTTAGTAAAAGAAACTTAAGAACAAATAAATTCCGAATTACTAGTGAACTTTTAGCACATAAGAATTGAATCAGAACCTCCATCAAAAGAACAATTTGACCTCACGATTGTAATATTTACGCATGGCTTGCTGGTAGACCACCGAGCAGATTAAGGCTTGATTTCTTTTCTTTTCGAATAGGTTAATAGCATCTACTCGAAGTTACTTTTGGTTGGAGTTGTCAAAGTTCTCAACCCTTGTTTACCGAATCTTTAGTTTCAGAGGAAGCATAGCTTTAGCCCCCAAAATTAGGAAGAATAGAGTTTCACCTATTGCCTGACTAGAAGTCATGAGAGTTGCCTATAATACCGAAGGTAATTCTTGTACCCAAGTCCTGGAGCGCTTTACAAGCTGGTCGAAGACCCGAGTTTTAATCTCTTGCATTATTTAGCTATTCGCTCTTTTGACTGCCACATTGCTTTGGAGATGGGCGGCAAAGGCAAAACATAACTTGGTACTCAATTCCTTGTAAAATTCTTAGAACTTTACACTCGAGAATTGCTTTCTATTATCAATAATTATTCGACTTGGTTCCCCAAATCGAGTAATCACACTCTTCATCATGAATCTTTTAGCAGCTTTTGTTGTTATCCCAGTGATAAGTTCGGCTTCAATCTATTTTGTGAACATATCAATAGCTACAAAAAAGAATTTAAAGCTGCCTGGTGTTTTTGGAAACGGTCTTAAGATGCCAAAACCCCAGGTCGAAAAAGGCCAAGATAAATGTGTAGTCTGTAGAGCCTGAGCTGGTTGGTGTATTTACCTACTATGAAACTAGCATTGTACATACTTCTTAATCAGCTTTTTAGCATCGTTAAGGGCTATTTATTAATTTTTGTGTACTTTAGTACACTAACACACCCCCTACCCTTATTCCCACGGCAAGAAATGCCAGAGCGATTTCTCGCGTTAAACATATATTGCTTAATGAAATGATTACAATGGAGAAAGTAATACGAAAATGTCTTGCTCTATTGCTATTGTTCCTTGGGTCTATCCCAGTATTTTGGTCCCCTTCTTCTCCCTGACGTTCACCTTTATATAGTTTGCATGGTGGCGGCTATTTCTCCTTGCCAAGAGACGCTTTAGCGTTTCGAATGATAACCGTTCGACAGAAGTTTTTAGAGACGTGGTATCTCACTCATCGTGTGACGATTTCTACCTGGATGAAGTTATGTGCACTTATTCTAGAGAATAAATACACATACTAACCGCCTTGTCAGACAGACCTACGATGCAATGAGTCGTCGTAGACAGGTTAGTCGAAGTTTGGCTTAGTGGTAAAAGGATCTAAGACCACAAGGTGGTCGCAGGATGACTTACGACTATACCATTTTCGTAGAAGAACTCACGACTATGAGGTGGTCATAGAAAAAGCTTACGATCGTAGAAGAACTTACGATTAAAAAATTGTCGTAGAATAGAATCGGTCATACAAGAGCTTATAATTAAAGAGTTGTCGTAGAAGAGCTTACGGTTAAAGATTAGTCGTAGAAAGGCTTACGATTAAGGATCAGTCATAGAAGAGTTTCCGACTAAGAAATGATCGTAGAAAAATTTATGACTACTCTGTAAAATCTCTCTTATAAATAATGGGTAATCTCGAGAAGTATAATGCCGTGAGAATATTATTTATAAATAAATAATAATTTCAAAATTATTATATTCTCGTCACATGGAGCGACTTACGAACTGAAATGCAGGAGGTATAAACTTCGCTCCAATGCAAGCACAAATTTTTATTCGGTCAAGCATACATGAATTGTTTGATTCCGTACACATACGGAATGCATCATCCTAGATGCTAACGATATCATGCAACTTAAGACTGTACGGACAAAGCGGCATCGGCTTCGCTCTTCTCGCCGTTCTTGCCTCCAAGCAGAGCCCCCGCCGTGCTCGTGTCCCTCTCATGGCTCCTCCTCGAGAGCTCCGAGACGTAGCGGATCATGTCCGTCAGGTCGGAGTACGACGACCCGCCTCCCTCCATTGCCGCCCTCGCCTTCGCGGCGAGCTCCCTAGCCCTCGCCCTCCTCGCCGTCCCCTCCGGCCCGCCGTCCATCAGCTCCGCCACCGCCTTCTCCACGTCGCCGCTCGCCACCTGCACCCCCTCGGCCTCCTCGGGGACGTTCATGATCGGCACCTTGACGCCGGACCTGACTCCGACGCCGAGCACGTCCACTAGCAGCCGCTCGCTGCTGAACTGGTCGGAGAACTTGGGCCACGTCAGCGCCGGCACGCCGTGGGAGATGGCCTCCAGCGTCGCGTTCCAGCCGCAGTGCGTCAGGAACCCGCCCACCGCCGGGTGCGAGAGGATGGTCACCTGCGGCGCCCATCCGCGGATGAGGAGGCCCCTGTTCCTGACGCGGTCCTCGAACCCCTCCTCGTCGAGCCACGCCCTCACGGCGGCGTCGGCCTTGGCCTCCTTTATGGCCCAGACGAAGGGCCGCCCCGACGCCTCCAGCCCGCGGGCGAGCTCGATAAGCTGCTTTGCCGGCAGCTGCGCGATGCTGCCGAAGCTGATGTACAGCACGGACGCCGGGGGCAGGGCGTCGAGCCACGAGACGACACGGCCGGCGTCGACGTCCGCGTGGTTGCCCCGGCCGGCCTTGGCGTCGGTGTCCATGCTGGAGGCGCACGTCGGCCCGACGGCCCACGTCCTCTGGCCGAGCGCCGCCGCGTACCCGTCGACGAAGGCGCCCTCGATGTCCCGGAACGTGTTGATCAGCAGGCCGTCGGCGGTGGCCTCGGCTTCGATCACGTCGCGCTCCTCCTTCTCCGCACCGGGCCACTGGAAGAATCCCCGGAACGTGGCCTTGTTCCCGACGGCCCTCACCGGGAAGTCCGGCACCTCGAAGGGCTCCATCTCGTCGGCGACGCGGTCGTACACGCCGTGCTTGTACAGGTTGTGCACGGCGAAGAGGAAGTAAGCGGACGGGCAGTGCAGCACCAGCCGCGGGATGCCGATCCTGGCACAAACCCCCGCCGTCCACGGGTTGCACGAGTCGGCGACGAGGCAGTCCGGTCGGCGGGGCAGCGCCCGCACGTACTCCTCCAGCGGCGCCGCCATCTTCCAGATGGCCTGGAAGAAGGCCAGGGACAAGGTCCTGTCGACCATCTGATCCATGTTCTCCAGCCCCTCCTGCAGGCCGAGCTGCGGGCCGGGGAATGCGATCTCCGCGAGCTCGACGGGGAAGCCCGCGCGCCTGGCGCCTTCGACGGCGGCCCTGTTGCGCGCGGCGTTGACGGGCGTGGTGACGACGGTGACGCGCGCGCCGCGGCCGGCGAGGAGGAGGGCCAGGTCCACCATGGGGATGATGTGGCCCTGTGCCACCAGCGGCACCAGCAAGAAGTGGAGCTCCGTCGACGCCATCTCCTCGCGCGCGCCTCTCTCTCTAGCTCGCTTATCCAAAAATGACAGCGATTAATAGATTGTACTGTGTATATAACTAGTTTTTAAATGATTTATTTTTTAAAAAAGAATTAATAAAAAATTATAGTAAAAAATATACTGAGTTCAATTATATCAGCTAAAATCGTATGTGATTATTTTTCTATATATACTACCTTTCACATACAGTCAAAATTTAAATATTTAAATTGTAAGTTATTAGCCGAAAATACCAGACTTTTTTTTTTCGAGAGCCCGATGCAAGCGTGACGACATGGATCCAAACGTGGCAAGAGGAGCGTCTGGCTGCAGGAAGAGGACGACGCGATAAGAAGCGTATGGTGTTGGGCGAGGTACGTACACCAGTGGAACACGCGTCTGTACCTGTCGTACTGTTACGCGTGCTAAACTGCGGCGGTGGCCAGCTCGCTCACCGTGCATTGCCATGCGTGGATGGATGCAAGAGATTTCACACAAGCGCGCGGCCCCATATCGACCGGAGATCACCCCCACTCAAAACAGCCCCATCTTCATATTTATTTTAATTTTCAGCTTATTTAAATTAAAAAAACACTTAAAACATATTAGTTTCTAATTTCAGTTTATTTTAACATTTTGAATTTTTTTGTCTTTTTTGTTATTTCTTTGTATTGTCCATCGCGGTATAATATTTTTATTTGTTTTCTTAAAAAGTTTACAGGCTTTACAATATAATTTTAACTATAAATTATAAGATATAATAAAAAATTTAAACCATAAGCCTGTTAGAGCAGGGCAGTCAAGCGGCGGAGGGCAAAAGCAGTGGATGGAACTCGCACCTGCGCGGGTGTGTCTATGATCAAATGGCCACACTTGCGGAAAACTAGGGTGGATGGAACTCACACCTGCGCGGGTGTCTATGAATGAGAAATTGGTAGTGGATGTGCTGAAAACTAGGGTGGAGATTGGAGTGAAAAGATTGACACAGTGGGGATGTTAACAAAACGAGGTAATGGTTACAAGGGATGCTGTGGAGACAGCAGTGTCTACTCTGATCGATGAGGGAGAGGCTGCAGAAGAGATGAGGATGAGAGCAAAAGATTTCGGCATGAAGGCAAGGACGGCTTTGGATGAGGGAGGTTCTCCTTATAACAACATAAGGCTATTGATTCAAGAAATGGGAAACAAGACAAATGCATCTGGTTGATACATATTGTAAGAATCATTTTTTTCAGGATGTAAACATATAGTGAAAGACCCTACCACACTTATCTCATTATAAAGGATTTTATTTTACAAATAACTAGTAGCCTGCATCAGGCTCACTGGTGGCCTGCTTGTTTAGAGATTAGACCTGGTCTAAATTACAGAAATATCTGCTCTCCACACTGTTGCCTAGGTTTCATGGCACATGGCAGTCAACATAATGTTTACGCCTCAGTCTGCTTGTACACATGTTATGCTCTCCCTTGCATTTTTCTAGAACAAGGTTGTGTTATGCTGTTTTTTTAAATAAAATGATCAGACTCCAAGACTAATGAAGAAATCCATTGTTTGAATGTGTTGTTTTATTCTCCTCATGTAGACAAAAATCCTGCTAAATATGCAGTCTAGTCTTCTAAACTGTTTTTTATGATAAAAGTATGCAGTGGACACTTTCTATTCGAAACCCCCATGGTGTAAAAGCATATAAATAGAAATTAACTCTTTCATAAGATTTCTCAAGATTTACCGAGCAAGTATGAACGAAGCCTGAAATTTAAATATCCTATGTGCAAAGTAGGTGCATATTTTGAGGTTATTACAATCTCAAATAGCAACTGGGCAAAGGAGATCAAACATATGAAAGCTGCAGATTGCATGGAATAGAACATACCTGGTTTTGTTAAGCACCAAACTGTAAAGCTTCTCCAGACACCATCATTCGCTTAACCAAGTGATTGACAGAACACAGTTGTGCAAAACAAAAAACTTTAGGCCAGGAGATAAATCAATGTTTGCAAGAATTTCCTCCATCAATATCTCTGCAAAGCTGGACAAGCTCCAAGTATAAGGTATCTTGGCAAGTTCCAAAGTGAATCATGTATGGCATGTTAGTAAAAGAAACTTAAGAACACCAAATAAATTCCGTATCACTAGTGAACTTTTAGCACATAAGAATTGAATCAGAACCTCCATCAAAAGAACAGTTTCAATAAGAAACAACAAATTATTCAAGTTTTTCACAATCGTTATCGTTGCATTAGATTCTGAACTGAGAAATGCAAAAGCGACTGCCAACTTCTCACTGTGACAGTAAAGAGCATTCTGCTTTTTCCTCTTCAGTGACTTGTACAAACACCTCAGTTACATCAGGCACATACCCAGCATTCTTCAAATCAGCGAGTACATTCTCCAACTTGGAATAGATTTCTTTGCTCATAGGATGAGATCTATCACCAGCTACAAATTCATGAACAGCGCCGTTCATTTCAATTAGACTGCAACCAGGCTCTTTCTTGACTCCTTTCTCCATTATTACCTGCCTAAGCCACCGGACATCTTCCCATCTTTTAGACTTTGCATAAATGTTGGACAAAAGGATGTAAGCCATGCTGTTCTCTGGATCCAGCTCAAGGAGACGCTCTGCTGCCAATTCACCTATCTCTGAATTACCATGAACCCTACAAGCTGCCAGCAGGGTCCCCCAAATTGCAGAGTTAGGTTTCATGGGCATTTTGCCTATTGCCTCCAATGCTTCTGTTAGTTTCCCAGCTCGGCCAAGGAGGTCGATTATGCACCCATAATGCATCACATTAGGAGAAATCCTATAGGTCCCAGTCATGCTGAGAAAGAACTCTCGTCCTTTGTCAACCAAGCCAGCATGAGTGCAGGCAGTGAGAACACCAATAAAGGTCACCTCATCTGGAGTTTCAAACACACTAAGCATTCTGTAGAACATATCGATAGCCTCCTCACCATGGCCATTCACCGCGAGACCAAGTATAATAGCGGTCCAAGTAAACTTATCTCTGCTGGGCATCTCTTTGAATACATCCAACGCCCGCTCAATGCTCCCACACTTTGAGTACATGTCTATGAGTGCATTCCCAACAAAAACATCCATCTTGATCCCATGCCTGCTCAAGTAAATCCTTGCCCATTCTCCCGTCTCTAAAGCACCTAGCTGGGCGCAAGCCGTGATCACGCTGACCATGGTGAACTCATCTGCCCTCACCTTGCTAAACTGCATCTCACGGAACGTCTCCAACGCCTCCCTGAATCGGTCAGCCTGTACATAACCGTCAATCATTGCAGTCCATGAGACAGTGTCTCTCTCAGGCATACGATCAAACAGTACCCTGGCTCGATCAACATGGCCTGATCTCACAAACCCAGAAATTACCAACGTCCAGGACAAGATACTCCTCATTTCCATGCCCTCAAACAGCTCCCAAGCTGCGTCCATGTCGTCACACTGGGCGTACATATCAACCAGCGCATTCTCCACCTTCAGGTCGGGCAGCACCCCGCTCTCCAGGATGCACTTGTGAACCTGCATCCCGAGCAGCCTGTCATTGCCTTTCCCGTAAGCCGACAGCACCGAGATGTAGGTGACTGGCGTGGGCGTGACGCCGGTCCGCACCATGTCCACGAAAGAGCAGCACGACAGCCCGAATTGCTTGCTTCTGTTATGACCGGAGATCAGCGCGTTCCACATGACCGGCGAGCCTCTGATGGGGCACGCATCCAGCAGCGCGCGCGCCGTCGCGCCGTCGCCCCTGGCCGCGTACATGACGATCAGAGAGCTCGCCACATGGGCGTTGAGCTCCAGCCCGAACTTAACGACGTGCGTGTGAACGGCGTCGCCGAGGGCCGCCGACGCGGTGCCCCCCGCCGCCACCGCCTTGAGCAAGGACGGGAATGTGTACGCGTCCGGCCCGACGCCGCGCGCCAGCATGCCCACGTAGCGCGCAAGAGCATCCTCCGCGCCGTGGACGGACGCGCGGGCGGCGGCCCGGTGGGGAATTCCGTCGAACAGGCCGCGGGCAAGCGAGAGGGCGCGGACCATATACGCACGCGTCCGCACTCCTCAATCCTCACAGCGGCATTCTTGCATCAACCGCAGGCCGTTACCGCGGCAGGGAGTCCTGGGGAAAGAAAGATGAACCAAGGAGACGGAGGCGGTGGCGCGCGTCTGGTCCGCGAGTAACAGTGGTAACAAACTAGCAGCCATGCGCAGGTGAGCGCAATGGGCTAAGGAGGAGAGCGTGGGAGAGACAAGGGTGGGAAGGCGAGGAGGGCGCGCACGCAGACGCAGACGCAGTGGAGCAGGTGTATCTTGCGGCTGCGTTGCGCTGCGGGCTGCGGCAAGCAACAGCGGCTGCAGAGTGCAGACTCCCCTCTTTCACGGCTTAGGTGATTCGCTGGTGGTTAACCGCTGCTTGGCACGCTAGCAACTTGTATTGTTTTGGGATACCGCGGATAGCTTTTAGTTACGTTTTTTAAGACAATAATGAATGATGAAGATATTAATACGGACGATGTATATAGTTTTAGACTCAGAAAACCGTTTAAAAAAATCCATTTCAACAAACTGCAACGTTTTTTAAACCCATTTCAACAAACTGCAGCGTTTATTTCGATTTTCGGAGAAAACAAAAGCCAATGGCAAAATCCCAGAGGAAAAGGATCAAAAGTGTAGTCTCATGTGATATGGTGTTTGCTGCGAAAATCTTACATCCAAACGTGATCCTTTTACGAACAGTAGTAGGATGATATGTTAGCGCATCATGCAGTTGATGGAAATAGAACTATGCCTTTTAGCTACGAAACTAAGATAGTGACATACGTATTAACTAAAGGCTAGTGTGATAGTCTTCCTTCGAGCATGTCTCAAAGTAACGGCAAGACGGTAAGGTAGAAGCAGAGGCTCCACTAAACTGTCCTATCAAACAATTAATTATCAAAGTTCCATATCGTGATGCAAATGTAGACAATACAGGTTAAAAAATCATATTTAAGCTTTTTTCAAAAAATATATATGCTTACATAATATGTGCAGGACCACTACTCATCTAGAGAAGATCCGTATAACTTGATATATCCTATATCCAAGTTGTCGGTCATGGACTATAGATCAGTGTCACCGTATACATATTTATACACTGAAAGGACTCAGAGGAGTATGCAACACCATATCACTACAACATAAACTGTCTTTGAGACAATTTCAAGCTAATGTAGCCATGGCTATACCCATCTCTACGAGCGCCAAAGATGGTTTTAGCACCCGTGTCACAGGCGCTACATTGCCCCTGCCTCAAAAAATTAGAGAAGGTTTTAATAACCTTGTTTACGTGTAGATACGGTTCATAGACACGGTTAAAACCATCTCTATATGGAGAAGTTAAATAACAAACCAAATTGCTCGATATGTAAAAGTCCATCTCTAATTTCAATTAGAGTAAATTTTCCCCGTACCATCGCAATCATCGCAGTGTTGCAAAATATCATACCAAAAGGAGTTAACTAAAAAAATGGGTGTTGCTAGCACCCAGATGTATGATGGGGGACTTCCCATTGTACGCTCCAGTGCAACACCTTTAGACAATGTATGCAACAATTTTAATCAACATGTGTAACAAAATGTTTGACAAAAAATCTCGATGTTGCACACATAAAATCAAAATATTGCACACATCAAATCAGCAGCTAGATTCACACGAAGCTCCACCCGAATTACCAAAACCCAAAGTAAACATACAACTCAAGCAGACTCAGCCGAGAAAAGGGATCTACTAGTCTAAATGTCCTACCAACGCACGGAAACATTTTGGGAGGAGGCGAGTAGAGCTGATCTTGACGGTGAATTTGTGGACGGAGTTGGCTGACGGTGCAGTGGCCATGTTGGAGGGGACGGGAAGAATCCTGGAGAGATTGGATGGAGCGGCGACGAAGGCGACCGAGCGGGCTTAGGAGTCACAAAGAAACAGGTGGATACACTTGGCCAGAGCTTGCACGAATGTGCTTCGAGAGAGAGAGAGAGAGAGATAGATGGTTGGATGAGGATGAGCGGAGCCAGATTGGATGGATAAGGGGTGGAAAGCTAGGACCTAATTGGAAATGGGCCATCCGAGCGAATGGCCCGCGCATCGGACATTTGAACCGTAGCAATTTCGCTGAAAAATACCATGGTCAAAGATTCTACAAAATACCATCGATGTGATGTTTTCCATCCCAATTTCCAGTAGCGCGAGATGATCATTATGCCCTCAGCCTTTCTTCCTTCATTTTTTATTGCCGGTCCCACCTGTCATTCTATCATGTCCTCGCTCTTTTCCCCATCCCTTCTCCCACCTCCTCCCAAAATTAGAGCCACTCCCTTCTCCCTCTGGCACCACTGCCTCCCGAGAGCGCCGCCTCCCTCCTCCTTAGTCCTCACCGCCTCCGCCACCCCCTCCCAAACACCAACCCACCTCCTACCTCCTCTCACCGGCCACCACATCCCACTCCATCATGCCAGCCTCCCCTCTGTTGGACCATATGATGGTTGTACATTTTATTGATGATGAATAATTGATATTTGATTTTATTGGAATTTGCATTTGTGAAAGTTCTGGTCGATGCGCTTTGGTGCTTGAGTTTTCATGTTGGCAAAATGACCACGTCCAACTTCGACCACGTCCAACTTCGACTACGTCAGATTTCGACCATGTTTGACTTCGACCAAGTCCGATTGCGATCACGGCATATCGAATACGGCATTTTGACTACGTTAAGCTTCAACTACGGTAATCCAACCATGGTATTTCGACCTCGCCATTCTTCGATTATGACATTTCGACCATGGAACATCGAATACATCAGAATGACCACACCTGGTCGAATATGGTAAGCTACAGTACTTTTTGATGGTCGTAGCTACAGTACTTTTCGATGATCGTAGCTACAATACCTTATCTATGGTCGTAGATACAGTAACCTATCGATAGTCATAGACTTTACTGGTCGGTACTCGATAGTCGTAGACTTTGCTGTTCGATACTCATTGATGGTAGTCTGTGTGATACTCGGTGATCAATGGTGCAACGAATGGTTGGAGATCGGTAGTCGTGGACTTAGCGATCTGGTGTCTTAGTTGTAGCGATCAGTACTTGGTAGTTGGTACTCGCTGGTTCTATGGTTGGTAGATATGGTGGTTTTTCTTGAGTGTTTGGGGCGATTGGAATTCCTGAGTACTTGTGTTCAAGGACTCGGTGATCTAGCAACCAGTCGTGGATAGCGGTTTATAACCATTCATAATGAGTTGTCTGAAGTTGATTTCTGAAAAGCGATGGATAGTATGGTCGTGGATGACCTAGTTGGTGTTTGTGGATAGTTAAAGGTGTGGTTTGAGTGTGTGTGTGTGTGCTGATGTCGGTCAAGTTGTGGAGAACTTGTGCTAGGAAAACATTATTTGGTCATTGATATGCACGTTAGCGTGGAGGTGGTCATGGTCAGTGACGAGGAGGACCGGGACTAGGATGGAGAGATCTGAGGTCCAGACGGTTGAGGATGTCACGCAAGGTGGACGAGCTCACACTGGAGCACACAGAGATCAAAGGTGGTGATTCGTGAAGAAGCTACGGGCGGTGCGGTCCAGGAGGCTTTGACACGAGCGGTGATAGTGTGTGATGAAGATACAGGAGTTGATGTCCTGGAGGCTTCGTCATATGTTGGGTTAGGAGTTATGGATGGAGTTCATAACTGAGAAGATTGGGAATTTGAATAAAACCCGTGTTCGGTTTTAGGTCCCTTGATTTGAGGAAGAGATAAAATTTTGTGTTCGTGTTTGAGTTGAACACGATCGATACATTAGCCTATAAAGGAGGGAGAGGCTAAGGGTTTATGTGTGGCTTTTGAGAAAATTTTAGTGCAGTTTTGAGAGGGCTTTTGTAGAGAAGGTTTTCAGGGGTGCTTGTGAGTGCACTTTGTAAAATCCACAAGATTCTAGCAATAAAGATAGTCTTGAATCAATTTGGTTCTTGATTTGCTTGAAGTGTGCTAGTGATTGTTAGTGGTTTGGATCATACAACAACGAACAAAGCGATCGAGCCAAGCGTTAGACAAATTGGTCAATCAAGCGAGTGGTCGAAAGCATCATCGATTGTTAAAAGACTCCAAAAAGCAGCAACGATCATTCACCCCCTCTGATTGAAGTAGTCGATCCTACAAGTGGTATCAGAATAAGGTTGCAATGGAACCAGAGAGGTATGTGAATCGTCCTCTCATATTAGATGGTATTGATTTCATTTTTTGAAAGTGTCGTATACAAGCTTACATTGAGACTCAAGGTGGTGATGTCCGAAAAGAGGTTTCTCAATCTTATGTGATTCCTACTGATGTTAAGATTGAAAATAAAACAGATGTTGATTTAAATGCTTGTACTAATAACTTGCTTTTCACGAAATTTCTCGTAAAGAATTTGGTCGTGTAGCTCCTATTGCTTCTGCTTACTTAGTCTGAAAAATTCTTTATAATTATCATGAAGGAACGACTAAGATTAAGAAAATGCGTAAAAATCTTTATCAAAAAGAGTACTTGAATTTTGCTATAAAACCTGGTGAATCTATTGATGATATTTTTGCTCGTTTTGAGTAACTTGCACAGAGTTAGTATTATACCGACTGATGGAGATAATGCAACTAAAATTTTGAGGTCTTTAGGTTCAGAGTGGTTAATGGTCGTCACGACTATTAATTAAATAGTCGATCTAGATACCCTTACCATGGACGATCTATATTCTAGAATGAAAACCTATAAGATGGAGGCTTTGCCATCTAAGACTAATAAATCTTCATCTTTAGCACTTATAACTAACCCCATGCAGGCTACTTCGTCTAGTACTTTGTCTTGTGTTTCCGTGTCATCTTTGACTTCTTTTTCAGATGAACAGTTTGAGCAGCTACCTGAAGAAGACCTAGTGCTAATTTCCTCATGGGCATACGAGGCACTCTAGGTCCAATCAGATGCTTTGAGTGTGGCAAGCTAGGCCACATCAAGATGGAATGCTCCAAGCTCAAAGGAAAAGCGGTCAAGGAAGACAGGACTTATCGTCGTCGACAATTCAAGAGTAACACTAAGGTTGGATCTTTTCATCGTAAGGTTCTAGCAACTATTGAGCACCTCGATTTGAGCGATGAGGATTTTGAGAGCTGCGATGATGATGACCACAATGATGATAATGCTAAAAGCAAGAAGAAGAGCGCTGACGACTTCACAGGCACGTGCTTCATGGTAAACAGCAACAACAACAATGACAACTACAGCGATGCTGATGAGGTAAGACAGTCATATGATCAGCTTGAAGATGATCTAGTTAAATTTGCTCTTGAATTGAAAAAAATTAAGAAATTGAAAGAAAACAATTTTCTAGTCGAGAGCTTGAATTCTGAAATTAATAGACTTATGGCATCTATTTCTAAAGAAGATTCTTGTGAAGCTTGTTAAGTCTTACACTCTGAGTTGGAAAGTGCTAGATCTGTTAATGCAACAAGCCTAGTTTAACTTACAGATGCAACTGATAAATTTGATCAACTAAGAATTCTACATGACTCTTGTGATGGAAAACTTAAAGTTTATCTCAGGAATTTATTCAACAAATGATTTACCATAAAACTCTTTCTTACTTTAACTACCCTAAGTTAAATATTGAAATTGATGCTCTAACTAAGCAATTGAAGGAGTTTGCTGAAAAGGAGAAGCCGACTCAGTCTAGTGCTTCTAAGGGCCTTGCTAGGGAATTCGTTAAGTGCTCGTCATGTTCCTTCCTAGTTAAAGAAAACGAGTACCTTAAGAACACTTTAGAGAGGTTTTCTTTTGACAAAAAAAATTAAATATGGTTCTAGATTAATTAAAAATAAGTGTAAAGAAACATGGTCTAGAATTTAACTTTGTTGAGTATGCCAGAAATAATCCTCTTACGATTGTTAAACTTCTTGAACCTGGAAAGTTTGAAGTAGAATATGAACCAAAATAAATTATTTTTAAATCTGTTGGTATAGCAAAAGATCTATCTACCGAAGTGAGTGTTCCAAAGTCATCATATATGACTTCTCATCAAGTCAAGTATCAATAAACTCATTGTGGTAAAGATGGTCATTGGTTCAATTCTGCTTTAGAGAAGCAAAGAAAGAGAAGAATGATAGGATGAGGAAGTGTTTTCGACTAACTGCTTCCCGTGGTCGAATAAGCGAAGCTGGACCAGACATTCGACTAGTTGTTTGCTCATGTCAGCTTCCGACCGCGTCCGTCCCTTCTGATTACTGAGTCTCCACGGGCCCACCCATTCCATCCCATCGATGAAGGTCGGATTGGTTCTTGCATGTGCTTACATTGTTACGTTGAAAGTCCAGTTTGGTTCATCTATGTACCGCTACGCCGCCATGCGCTTACTACTATTGATGCAAATAGCCTGCACTGCTTATGACCATTTGGTTCTTTTGCCTGCTAGCACTGGTTCGCTTACTTAGTGTCTATACCAGTGTTAGATTGGATGATTATTGCTTTAATGTGTTCCATCATTTTGCCAATGTATGCATTGCTTGTTACCTTCTTGTGCTTGGCCGTGGTGCGTTATGTTTCAACTATGTTTTCCCATCGCAGTCCCTTAATTTTGCCTCTATCTTATTGCTATGATCGTTACGCAATTCGTGTTGTTCTTGTTGCCCTCTACGTTCTAACCCTTCTATCGTTACCTCTGTCTCTAATCCATTGTTACCTCTAGCTATGGTCTAGTGAGCTATGTGCATGTTTTAGTCATGCAGCCCCGTTCCTTTTCTTTGTCCCACCATTGTGGTTTACTTGTTACCCTCCCTTAAGCCCATGTCATGTTGTTTACGAGCCTACGTTTACGTTCTAGGATTGCGCGCTAGTGTTTTGTAAGATACATCCAATGTTAGATTCCATAAACACGTACCAAAGTACGCCCAGTGCTCCCCAGGCACAGTTCCTCCTTTTCTGTTTGTGTTGATCCTCAAAAGAAATTGAAGGTACTGTAGAATCTTCATCTTATTCAGAGGCTATCTCTTCTAATGATTGAGAAAGATAGATGGTTTCCATATATGATAAAATAGAATCTTTTGGCAAGAACGACACTTAGAGCTGGTCAAATTGCCAATCGAGAAAAAGGTTATTCGTTGTAAATAGATCTTCAAGAAGGAGGAATGCATTTCACCAACCGAAGAGATTAGGTACAAAGCAAGACTAGTCGCTAAAGGATACAACCAAATTCGATACAACCAAATTCAAGTATTGATTTCACAGATGTATTTACCCTTGTTGTGAAGCATAGTTCTATTCGTACTTTACTCAGCATTGTGGCTATGCATGATTATGAGCTTGAGCAATTAGACGTGAAAACCGCGTTCTTACATGGGGAGTTAGAAGAAGACATTTATATGGAGCAACTAGAAGGTTTTGTCGTTCCTGGAAAGAAGAATTTTGCTTGTAAATTAAAAAAATCTCTTTATGATTTGAAGCAGTCACCTAAACAAGGGTACAAGAGATTTGACATCTTTATAATATCTCAGAATTTTAAAAGATTCGATTTATGATAGCTGTGTTTTTTGAAGACTATTAACAGTTCAGCTATTTATTTGCTGCAATATGTTGATGATATATTGATTGCTGCAAAAGACAAGGCTGGAATTTCAAAGTGAAAGCACAATTAAGAAGTGGATTTGAGATTAAAGATCTTGTTACAACAAAAAAAGATTCTTGGTATGGAAATCATAAGAGACAGACGGTTTGACAAATCATACCTAAGTCAGAAAGGTATATTGATAAAATTCTTCGTTGTTTCAATATGCATAAGGCCAAACCAGTGAATTGTCCTTTAATTACACTTTTTAGACTTTCTTCAGTATTATGTCCACAATCAAATAATGAAGTAGAGTATATGTCTAGAGTTCCATATGTGAGTGCAATTGGTTTGCTTATGTATGCTATGGTATGTTCTCACCTCGATTTATCTCAGCCATTAAGCGTGGTTAGTAGATACATGGTTAATCCTAGAAAAGAGCATTGAAAAGCAATTCAATGAATTTTCAGATGTTTGTGGGGCACATCTAATGCTTGTTTATAGTTTGAGAAGACTATAAATTGGCTAGTTAGTTTTATGGATTTTGATTTTGCTTGAGATTTGGATAAGAGAATATCTCTTATTGGTTATGTGCTCACTATTGTAGGCTAATGAGTAATACCAACTAAGTTTGAGATTTGTTTATGAGCTTTGTTCTCTTTGCCTTTTCTTTTAGTAAATTTCAGGATACCCTAGGTTTTGGGGGCAAAGGTAACATAAAACTCCATGTTTTATAATTTTTTTTTCAAGAAACGCTAGGTTTTAGGGCAAAATATTTCAAAACACATCATATATACTACCTGGCCATCCAATACATGGTATTTTTAGTATATACACACATTGGTGAGTCCTATAGTACACCACTTCCTCTATACACCTCTCTCCTCCACCGGCGATGATAGAGGTGGTAATGTGAGGCCCGCCGTCAGCGATGTCGCCGATCAAGGAGGAGTAGCACAATGACTAGCTACAATGCAACAGCAGGATTTGTGTAGCCAATCACAGCACTACCTGACAATCAAGGAGGCAGTAAGGCGAATAGCTACACAGCAGCAGCGAGATCTGTGTAGATGGCACGGTGATTGAGGAGGCGGCACGATGACTAGCTACATGGCAGTAACGGGATCTATGTAGCTAGTCCCGGTGCCACCTCCTTATTGATTAGTGACATCATCGCCGTCGCTGGTTGGAGAGAGGTGAGGGAGGGTGAGAATGAGAGAGGAGAGAGACGTATAGGAGTGTAATGTGGTCTATGGCGCTAACCCCTATATGTATATACTTGAAAATAAAATGTATTTTTATTATGTATTGGTGACTGCATAAATCTTGGAGTAAAATGGATGGCCAGGTGGTTTACGAAGGTTTTCTAAAACTTTTGCTCCAAAACCATGGGTTCCTTGAAAAAATTGCAAAACCAGGGGTTTTATGTTACATTTGCCTCAAAACATCGGGTTTTATGAAATTTACTCTCTTTTTTTAACTCATCGGAGGGTTTATAGTGGTAGGCTTGTTTGGGCCCAATGGGTTGATTTGCTTAGTTCACATAGATATTTTCATTATCAAATAGCATTTTGAATAGTACAGAAAAAATTATCAGTTACAGTAAAAAATCATCAGTCATAGTCTACCCGAGAGTTATAACAGCGTCAATTTCCGGCAAGCCAGCATATTTCATGGAGCGACTTACGAACTGAAATGCAGGAGATACAAACTTCGTTCCAATGCAAGCACAAATTTTTATTCGGTCAAGCATACATGAATTGTTTGATTCCGTACACATACGGAATGCATCATCCTAGATGCTAACGAGATCATGCAACTTAAGGCTGTACGCACAAGGCGGCATCGGCTTCGATCTTCTCGCCGTTCTTGCCTCCAGCGAGCCGCGCCGTGCTCGTGTCCTCTCATGGCTCCTTCTCCTCGAGAGCTCCGAGACGTAGCGGATCATGTCCGTCAGGTCGGAGTACGACGACCCGCCTCCCTCCATTGCCGCCCTCGCCTTCGCGGTGAGCTCATTCGCCCTTGCCCTCCTCGCCGTCCCCTCCGGCCCGCCGTCCATCAGCTCGGCCACCGCCTTCTCCACATCGCCGCTCGCCACCTGCACCCCCTCGGCCTCCTCGGGGACGTTCATGATCGGCACCTTGACGCCGGACGACTCGACGCCGAGCACGTCCACGAGCACCGCCATTGCTGAGCCGGTCGGCGGTTGGGCCACGTCGGCCGCACGCCGTGGGAGATGGCCTCTGTTGATTTGTGATCCAAATTCTATTCATTAGGCCAGCTTCTGGACGGGTCGAATTAGGGTTTCCCTGTTATATATATTTCCTGTAAGCCGCCGTTTGGGATATGAGATTAGAGTTGTAAATCCCGCATTGTAACCTCACCCGATATAGTGAAGATTGTTGTTTGGTGGCGCCGTGGTTTTTCTCTCGCATTGGGAGGGTTTTCCACGTTAAAATCTCGTGTCTCTCTGCGATTGATCTTGTTTACTTCGTCGTTCCTCCGCCGTCGCGTGTAACAAGTGGTATCAGAGCCTAGGTCTTTCAGATCGGGCATCGCGATGGCGTCGGTGAAGTTTGATCTACCGCTACTCGACTACAAGACGAGATTCTCGCTGTGGCAAGTGAAGATGAGGGCGATACTCGCCCAATCACAGGATCTGGATGAGGCCCTAGATTGCTTCGGGAAGAAGGAGAAGGATCAATGGACTCCTGAGGAGAAACGTAAAGATCGTAAGGCTCTTTCGCTCATTCAACTTCATCTTTCTAATGATATTTTGCAAGAAGTGCTGCAGGTTAAAACTGCTGCAGAACTTTGGGTGAATCGAATCGATCGCATGTCAAAAGATCTCACCAAGAAGATGCACATGAAGATGAAGTTGTTCTCGCACAAGTTGCGGGAGGAGGATCGGTGTTGAACCACATATCGGTCTTTAAGGAGATCGTGGCGATCTGTTATCCATGGAGGTAAAATTTGATGATGAGGATTTAGGTCTTCGTTACTATGCTCACCGCCTAGTTCACATTCAAATTTCCGTGACACCATATTGTTAAGCCGTGATGAACTAACCTAGCGGAGGTTTATGAGGCGCTCGAGTAAGGAGAAGATGAAAGGTATGGTGCGGGGTGAGTCGTCGTCCTTCAAGGCGAGGCGTTGCGAGTCCGTGGCGATCCGGCGAAGTCCTATGATAACAACAATCGCGACAAGAGCCGCATGGTAGAGGACGTTCAAAGTCCAAGGATAAGAAGTTCTGCAAGTATCGCAAGAAAACGAACCACTTCATCGAGGATTGCTATAAGTTAAAGAATAAGGAGAAGAGGAATGCCTGCACACCAACGAGAAAAATAAATCGAAGGTAATGCCTCTGTTGTCTCCGGTGCCGATAGTAATGATTCGGAGATTGCCTTGTCGTATTTCTTTGGTTGTGTTGCTGGTCATGATGGATGGTTACTCGATTCGGCATGTTCGTTTCATATCTGCATTAACAGAGAATGGTTTAGTTCTTATAAGCTTTGTGCGAGTGGAGATGTCGTTCGCATGGGAGATGACAACCCATGTGAGATCGTGGGCATTGGATCTGCTTGGATCGGGACACATGATGGCATGGTTCGCATTAATGGACAATGTGCGACATATACCAAGGATGGCAAGAAATCTCATCTCCCTCAGCACACTCGATGATGAAGGGTACAAGTACTCCGCTTCAGGTGGAGTTTTAAAGGTATCAAGAGGTTCTCTCATTTACATGATTGGTGATATGAATTCTGCCAAGTTATATGTGCTTAGAGGAAGTGCATTGCGTGTTTCCGCCACGGCTGCTACTGTCTCTGATAATAATACTAACCTCTGGCATAAGCGTCTTGGACACATGAGTGAACTTGGTATGGCAGAATTGATGAAGAGGAACCTGCTGGATGGCTGCACTCAGAGTAAGATGAACTTCTGTGAGCACTGCATTTTTGGTAAGCACAAGAGAGTAAAGTTCAATGCCTCGGTACATCGCTCCAAAGGTATACTTGAGTATGTACATGCTGATTTGTGGGGGCCTTCTCGTAAGACCTCGTATGGTGGTGCAAATTATATGCTTACTATCATTGATGATTACTCTAGAAGAGTGTGGCCTTATTTTCTGAAAGGTAAAGATGATACATTTGCTGCTTTTAGAGATTGGAAAGTAATGATAGAAAGGCAAACTGAAAAGAAGGTAAAGTCGCTTCGTCATCGATAATGGTGGTGAATTTTGCTCGCATGAGTTTAATTATTATTGCAGAAAGGAAGGCATTGTGAGGCATCATACCATCCCGTACACTCGCGTGAGAATGGTGTGGTGAGCGCATGAACAGAACCATCATATCAAAGGCTCGTTGCATGCTGTCCAACGCAAAAAGATGAGCAAGCGTTTTTGGGCGAGGCCGCCAACACCGCATGCTATTTGATTAACAGTCGCCTTCTATTCCACTCAACAAGAAAACTCCCATTGAGGTATGGTGCGTACACTGCTTGATTATTCACAACTGAAAGTTTTTGGTTGCACCGCTTATGCTCATGTTGATAATGGAAAATTGGAGCCTAGAGCTATTAAGTGTCATTTCTTGGTTATGGTTCGAGTAAAACGATATAAGCTATGGAATCGATACAAGAAAGACTTTCATGAGCGAAGTGTTGTTTTTAATGAATCGTGATGTTTAATGACAGTTTACCCATAGATATTGTACGACATGATCGATGATGAGCAGAGAATATGAGCGTGCGGGTGGAGCACGTGGATGATCGAGAGATGAATTTATTGATGATACTATTGATACTGTTCAGCACTTATCTCTGTTTTGCAGCAAGACGATCGACCTATTGCACCGCAGAGAAAAGAGGAGTTGTGCTCCTCGATCCGATTAATTGAAGAGTGTAATTTGATTCATTATGCTTTTAGTTGTCTTTGAGCAGTGGAGAACACTCATGAGCGATTCATGCATAATGAAGCCATTGTTTCTGGAGATCATGAGAAGTGGATCTCAGCTATGCAAGAAGAGATGCAGTCCCTGGAGAAAAATAGCACATGGGACGTGGTGCGCTTGCCTAAAAATAAGAAGACCATGCGTTGCAAATGGATCTTCAAGAGGAAGGAGGGCCTATCTCCTAGTGAGCCTCCAAGATTTAAGGCAAGGTTAGTAGCTAAAGGTTTCAGTTAGATTCCGGGTGTTGATTACAATGATGTGTTCTCCCCAGTTGTGAAGCATAGCTCAATTCGTACATTCTTTAGTATTGTTGCTATGCGTGATCTTGAGCTTGAGCAGCTAGATGTGAAGACAGACATTTTTGCATGGAGATCTTGAGGAGGAGATATACATGGACCGGCCTGAAGGGTTCATAGTGCTGTAAGGAGGATCATGTTTGCAAATTGAAGAAGTCCTTATATGGTTTGAAACAGTCTCCTCGTCGATGGTATAAGAAGTTTAATTCATTTATGTTATCAAATAACTTTAAAAGATCTGATTATGATAGCTGTGTCTACATTAAATTTGTTGATGGATCACCTATATACTTGCTTTGTTATATGTTGATGATATGCTGATTCTTTGCCAAGAGCAAGAAAGAAATCACTACATTGAAGTCTCGATTGAGCAAAGATGCATTTGAGATGAAGGATCTTGGTGCTGCTAAGAAAATTCTAGGTATGGAAATTACTAGAGACCGTGCTTCGGTTTATTGTTTCTTAGTCAACAAAATTATATTCAGAAAGTGCTTCATCGTTTCAACATGCATGATTCAAAGCTGTGAGTACTCCCATTGCACCTCACTTTAAATTGTCGACTTCACAATGTCCTAGCAACGATGAGGAGGTTGAGTACATGTCCGAGTTCCGTATGCTAGTCTTTGTAGGGTCTTTGATGTATGCCATGGTTTGCTCTCGTCCGATTTATCTTATGCTATGAGTTTGGTCGTAGATATATGGCTAATCTGGTAAAGAGCATTGGAAAGCCGTTCGTGGATTTTCGGTACATGCAAGGCACATCGAATGCTTGTTTGAAGTTTGGCGGGACTGAAAAAGAACTCGTTGGCTATGTTGATTCTGATTATCTTTGGTGATTTGGATAAGCGTAGGTCGCTCACAGTTATGTATTTACCATTGGAGGTTGTCTTTGTGAGTGGAAGGCACATTTGCGAGGATGTTGTTGCGCTGTCTACCATCAAGCGAGAATATATGGCTATGTGTGAAGCAAGTAAAGAGTCGGTTTGGTGAAAGGTTTGTTTCTTGAGCTTGCTTGGAGTTGATTCTTGCATTAATCTGTTTTGTGTGATCGAGTGCAATTTATGTCACTAAAGATCGATGTTTCATGAGAGGACAAAGCACATTGAGATTAAATATAATTATGTCGAGATATTGTTGCAAAGGGTAAGCTAAAGGTATGCAAGATTAGCACTCATGAAAATCCTGCGATATGTTGACAAAGCCAGTTCTGTTGCTAAGTTTGAGCTTTGCTCAAGCTTAGTTGGTATTCTGACTTAGCCCAAGAGGTGTGTGGCGCCGAAAGTATTTCTTTCTTTGTTGTGTTCAGGTGAAGGATTGATTTATGCTACAGGAAGGAATTTGTCTCAAGGTGGAGTATGTTGATTTGTGATCCAAATTCTATTCATTAGGCGGCTTACGGACGGAGCGTAGCGAGGGCCGTCGCCGTTTCCTCGTTATATATATTTCCGTAAGCGCCGTTTGGGATATGAGATTAGAGTTGTAAATCCCGGCATTGTAACCTCACCCCGATATGGTGAAGATTGTTCTTGGTGGCGCCGTGGTTTTTCTCTCGCATTGGGAGGGTTTTCCACGTTAAAATCTCGTGTCTCTGCGATTGATCTTGTTTACTTTGTCGTTCCTCCGCCGTCGCGTGTAATGACCTCGGCGTCGCGTTCGGCCCGCGATCGTCGAGAACCCGCCACCGCCGGTGCGAGAGGATGGTCACTGCGGCGCCCATCCGCGGATGAGGAGGCCCACATTCTGACGCGCTCCTCGAACCCCTTGTTGGGAATAATCCCACATTGGTTGTGGAAGAGGAGAAAGCACAACTTATAAGTGTGGAGCCCCACCCATTGGACTAGTCTTTTGGGGAGAAGGCCCAGCACCACTTATAAGGTTGTTGCTCCGTTGCTCGTGGGCTTGGTTGTGTTCCGCCCATGTGGACTGTGGCCGGGAGTAAAACCCACTGGACCTAGGTATGCGGCCAGTCCGGATCTCACATTTGTATATCGAGCCCAGGTGCCTAACACCTCCTTGGACCTCATGGTTGTAGATGTGTCCAACCAATGTGTGAGGAGATTGTTGGGAATAATCACATTGGTTGTGGAAGAGAGAAAGCACAACTTATAAGTGGTACTGGGCCTTCTCCCCCCAAAAGACTAGTCCACACTTATAAGTTGTGCTTTCTCCTCTTCCACAACCAATGTGGGATTATTCCCAACACCCACGGCGGCGTCGGCCTTGGCCTCCTTGATGGCCCAGACGAAGGGCCGCCCCGACGCCTCCAGGCCGCGGCCGAGCTCGATAACCTGCTTCGCCCGCAGCTGCGCCATGCTGCCGAAGCTGATGTACAGCACGGACGCCGGGGGCCGGGCGTCGAGCCACGAGACGACGAGGCCGGCGTCGACGTCCGCGCGGTTGCCCCGGCCGGCCTTGGCGTCGGTGTCCATGCTGGAGGCGCACGTCGGCCCGACGGCCCACGTCCTCTGGCCGAGCGCCGCCGCGTACCCGTCGACGAAGGCGCCCTCGATGTCCCGGAACGTGTTGATCAGCAGGCCGTCGGCGGTGGCCCCGGCTTCGCTCACGTCGCGCTCCTCCTTCTCCGTGCCGGGCCACTGGAAGAATCCCCGAAACGTGGCCTTGTTCCCGACGGCGCGCACGGGGAAGTCCGGCACCTCGAAGGGCTCCATCTCGTCGGCGACGCGGTCGTACACGCCGTGCTTGTACAGGTTGTGCACGGCGAAGAGGAAGTAAGCGGACGGGCAGTGCAGCACCAGCCGCGGGATGCCGAGCCTGGCACAAACCCCCGCCGTCCACGGGTTGCACGAGTCGGCGACAAGGCAGTCCGGTCGGCGGGGCAGCGCCCGGACGTACTCCTCCAGCGGCGCCGCCATCTTCCAGATGGCCTGGAAGAAGGCCAGGTACATGGCCCTGTCGACCATCTCGATCTGGTCGACGTTCTCCAGCCCCTCCGGCAGGCCGAGCTGCGGGCCGGGGAAAGCGATCTTCGCGAGCTCGACGGGGAGGCCCGCGCGCCTAGCTCCTTCGACGGTGGCCCTGTTGCGCGCGGCGTTGACGGGCGTGGTGACGACGGTGACGCGCGCGCCGCGGCCGGCGAGGAGGAGGGCCAGGTCCACCATGGGGATGATGTGGCCCTGCGCCGCCAGCGGCACCAGCAAGAAGTGGAGCTCCGTCGACGCCATCTCCACCATCTCCTCGCACGCGCCTCTCTCTAGCTCGCTTACCCAAGAATGGCAGTGATTAGTAGCTTATACTGTCTACTATCTTTTAAACAGTTTGTTTTTATAAGATAAAATTAATAAAAAAATCCGTAGTAAAAAATATATAAGTTTAATTATACCAACTAAAATTATACATAAATATTTTCTATACGTACTATATCTTATAAACAATTAATATTTAAATATTTAAACCATAGATCATTAAAAAAACCAGCCATTTTCTTCTTGCGAGAGACCGATACAAGCGTGACGTGTATATATACAGTGCATGGATCGACTGAATATTCAAACGCGGCAAGAAGAGGAGAGTCTGGCTGCAGGAAGAAGACGACGCGATGAGAAGCGTATGGTGTTGGGCGAGGTACGTACACCAGTGGAACACGCGCCTGTACCTGTCGTACTGTTACGCGTCGCGACAAGTGAACAAAACTGCGGCAGTGGCCAGCTCGCTCGCCGTACATTGCAGGAGATCGCACTCAAGCGCGCTGGCCCATATCGACCAGAGGCTGAGAGCTGTACGTGTGGGGAAGGTTTCTAGAAGCAATCATGCGGCGGAGGGCGGAAGCTCCTCCGGCCGGTGACGTATGCGCCTAGCGAAGCTTCCTTGTCGCCTTGGGGCTCTGCACGCTGTCCATCCTCGTGTTGTTGGTGGCAAGCAAGCAAGACCGGAGGTCGCAGTCCAGTCCACACCCCGCTTCAGAAATCCTCAGATGTCCGCACCTGCATGTGCCTTCTTCTCAAAGCACCACATGCTTTCCTACATGTTACTGCATGTTACTACAATATGTTACTGTATCTGCATGTGCCTGCCTCTCAAACCATCACATGCTTCAACATGAGTTACCCAAACCCATTGGGTATATCATCGTTTCTCATGTGAGTATGGTTAATATTGCTTTAAATAGGTATGAATAAAATTAAGTATAGATTTATATTACCCATACTGGCAGCCCTATCAGAAATCCTCGGATGTCCGCATTTGCATGTACCTTCCTCTCAATGCGTCACATGCTTTCCAACATGTTACTGTATACTATATGTTGCAGCATGTTACAGTATTGCCGCGTGTAGAACTATCTACTATCAGTTGATCTACTATATGTTACTGCACGTTACAGTATTGCCGCGTGTAGAACTATATACTATCAGTTGATCTACTATATGTTACTGCATATTACAGTATCGCCACATGTAGAACTATCTACTACATGTTACTGCACCTGCATGTGCCTGCCCGTCAAAGCGTCACATGCTTCAACATGCACAGACGAATATTGTGACTTGTCCATGCTTCATCTTCTTTTTGAAAACTGGGGTGGAGATTGTTGTGAAAGGAGTGATACAGTGGGGGTGTGAACAAAACGAGGTTATGATTACAAGGGTTGCTGTGGAGACAGCAGTGTCCACTGTGATGGATGAGGGAGAGGCTGCAGAAGAGATGAGGATGAGAGCAAAAGATTTCGGCGTGAAGGCAAGGACGGCTACGCATGAGGGAGGTTCTTCTTATAACAACATAAGTCTATTGATTCAAGAAATGGGAAACAAGACAAATGCATCTGGTTGATACAGATTGTAAGAATCATTTTTTTTCAGGATGTAAACGTAAAGTGGATGACCCTACCACACTTATTATAAAGGATTTTATTTTACAAATAACCAGTAGCCCGCATCAGGCTCACTGGTGGCCTGCTTGTTTAGAGCTTAGACCTGGGCTAAATTGCAGAAATATCTGCTCTCCACACTGTTGCCTAGGTTTCATGGCACATGGCAGTCAACATAATGTTTACGCCTCAGTCTGCTTGCACACATGCTCTCCCTTGCATTTTTCTAGAACAAGGTTGTGTTATGCTGTTTTTTTAAATAAAATGATCAGACTCCAAGACTAATGAAGAAATCCATTGTTTGAATGTGTTGTTTTATTCTCCTCATGTAGCCAAAAATCCTGCTAAATATGCAGTTTAGTCTTCTAAACTATTTTTTATGATAAAAGTATGCAGTGCAGTGGAAGAATCAGGATTTAGCTACGCCTTAGGCTAAACTCAAACCACTTTGAACTAACGTTAATTTATATCCACACCACGGCACAACAAATGCCAAAGCAAAATCAACTTCTGGTTGCAAAGAATAGGCCTGCTAATTATTTTAAACCCAACCCAAAATCAACCCAACACATATGAGATAAAACCACTTGCCACCCCAACCAAACCCACAAAAGATTTTTCACAACCTCACCCAACCCAAATCACTTTCTATTTAAACCCAACCTAACACAAATCACCTTCCACTTAAACTCAACTCAATCTGAACCCATGGGTTCAACCCATTTACCAACCCACTTATTCGTAAAACTTTGGTATTTAGAATTTTAACCTCGCGTTCACATTATAAAATTTTTACAAAATCAATTAAAACTTATTACAAATGATTCTACGTGTAGAGAAGCAACTCTGTGCAAATTGGCAGGGCTAGACGTACACGTGGCCACCCCGCTCATCGCACTGTCGGCGTCCCTCCTCGCCGTCTCCGTGGTTCTCCTCATCGCCCTGCTCGTCCGCCACAGTGCAGCGCCGGCGCAACGGGCCCAGAGACGCCGCCGACGCACCGAGGTCGCCGCCCACCGAAGTCCCGCGCGTCGCCGCCGCCAACGCCACCGCGCGCCCGGCCACCCCGGTGCACGCCTCCAGCCACCCGGCCGCGCGCCCCGCCAACCCCGCCTCTCGCGCGCCACCCAGCCGCCTACCTCCGTTCCGCCGCCGGCCACGCCCGCGCCCGCGCCGTCCTCCACGCCGGCGACCCCTCAAGGGTAGATCGGTCTTTTCCCGTGCTAAAAAATCAGCCAAGTGGGTAGTGGGGCAAAATAACAAGGGGGCACTCCAAGTATGGGGCAAAATAGCAAAGCCATCTAAGTGTGGGGCAAACTTACAAGTCCCTGCTAACTATAGGGCACATATACAATTTTCCCGGTTTGCAATGGATGGACTGATGGAGTATGCCAGTATGGACCGCCACCCGCCAGCAAACGGCTTCGCGACGCAGCACCAAATGGCGATCCGCGTGCGAGCTGGGCTGCGGCCTGCGTGCGATCGAATGGGCCGAGTGGGCTGGCTATGGTGAGTCGGTATGGGCTATCTAGTCTGGGCCATAAGAATACTATTCTAGATTAAACTTAAACTATTTGTGCTATATATTAGGTATTTTTTACGTCCCACACTAAAATCTATTTATGCCATGGGTCTAATTCCTCCCCTGCTGCAGTGGGCACTTTCTATTCGAAACCCCCCTGGTGTAAAAGCATATAAATAGAAATTGGCTGTTTCATAAGATTTCTCAAGATTTACCGGGCAAGTATGAACAATCCTGAAATTCAAATATCCTATGTGCAAAGTACGTGCATATTTTGAGCTCATTACAATCTCAAATAGCAACTGGGCAAATGGGATCAAACATATGAAAGCTGCAGATGGGATGGAATAGAACATACCTGGTTTTGCTAAGCTCCAAACTGTAAAGCTTCTCCAGACACAATCATTCGCTTAACCAAGTGATTGATAGAACACAGTTGTGCAAAAAATAAAATTCAGGCCAGGAGATAAATCGATGTATGCAAGAATTTCCTCCATCAATATCTCTGCAAAGCTGGACAAGCTCCAAGTATAAGATATCTTGGCAAGTTCCAAAGTGAATCATGTATGGCATGTTAGTAAAAGAAACTTAAGAACACCAAATAAATTCCGTATCACTAGTGAACTTTTAGCACATAAGAATTGAATCAGAACCTCCATCAAAAGAACAAATTGAATAAGAAACAACAAATTATTCAGAAGAGCAGAGAAAAAATTACTTACTAATATCTAACCAGCAAAATGAAAACAGATCTCTGCATGATATCCAACATAACATGTAGTATGTCACCTTTCTTTCAATAAAATATGCGTCAATATAACCAGCAACAGAGAGGGTTACACCAAGATGTTAGGACATTATCCCAAAGAGAACATAACATGGATAGGTTCCACTGGTTTGAGAATATCATCTCAGTTGTAACTTCGTTCTCTGAACTACAAATTTGCTGTCTGTACAACATTTGAAGTGAAGAATGCTTGTCACCATTTAGTGATCACTGAGAGTTAAGACAACCGATATTCATTTGTTTGATGTGATTGATGTATAATGAGTTACCAATAGTCCTTACAAGAACCATGTCTAAAATGATGGAAGCGTGTCTTGTCCCTCACAATGACGACCCTTCCATACAATTTGGATATCAATTTTATTGCATTGTGGCAATCCAAACACATCCTCAAGTTTTTCACAATCCTTATCGTTGCATTAGATTCTGAACTGAGAAATGCAAAAGCGACTGCCAACTTCTCGCTGTGACAGTAAAGAACCTTCTGCTTTTCTTCTTCAGTGACTTGTACAAAGACCTCAGTTACATCAGGCACATACCCAGCATTCTTCAAATCAGTGAGTACCTTCTCCAACTTGGAATAGATTTCTTCGCTCATAGGATGAGGTCTATCACCGGCTACAAATTCGTCAACAGTGCCGTTCATTTCAATTAGGCTGCAACCAGGCTCTTTCTTGGCTCCTTGCTCCATTATTACCTTCCTAAGCCGCTGGACATCTTCCCATCTATTAGACTTTGCATAAATGTTGGACGAAAGGATGTAAGCCATGCTGTTCTCTGGATCCAGCTCAAGGAGACGCTCTGCTGCCAATTCACCTGTCTCTGAATTACCGTGAACCCTACAAGCTGCCAGCAGGGTTCCCCAAATTGCAGAGTTGGGTTTCATGGGCATTTTGCCTATTGCCTCCAATGCTTCTGTTAGTTTCCCAGCTCGGCCAAGGAGGTCGATTATGCACCCATAATGCATCACATTAGGAGAAATCCTGTAGGACCCAGTCATGCTGAGAAAGAACTCCAGTCCTTTGTCAACCAAGCCAGCATGAGTGCAGGCAGTGAGAACAATAAAGGTCACCTCATCTGGAGTTTCAAACACCCTAAGCATTCTGTAGAACATATCGATAGCCTCCTCCCCATGGCCATTCACCGCGAGACCAAGTATAATAGCGGTCCAAGTAAACTTATCTCTGCTGGGCATCTCTTTGAACACATCCAACGCCCGCTCAATGCTCCCACACTTTGAGTACATGTCTATGAGTGCATTCCCAACAAAAACATCCATCTTGATCCCATGCCTGCTCAAGGAAATCCTTGCCCATTCTCCAGTCTCTAAAGCACCTAGCTGGGCGCAAGCCATGATCACGCTGACCATGGTGAACTCATCTGCCCTCACCTTGCTAAACTGCATCTCACGGAACGTCTCCAATGCCTCCCTGAACCGGCCAGCCTGTACATAACCGTCAATCATTGCAGTCCATGAGACAGTGTCTCAGGCATACGATCAAACAGGCCCGTTAGCGCATCATGCGGTTGATGGCAATAGAACTGTTTTTTAGCTACGAAACTCAGATCGTTACAAACGTATTAACTAAAGGCTGGTGTAATAGTCCTCCTTCGAGCATGTCTCAAAGTAACGGCAAGACAATAAGGTAGAAGAAGAGGCTCTACTAAACCGTCATATCAATCAATTCCATATCATGATGCAAATATAGATAATACGGATTAAAAATCATATTTAAGGTTTGTTCAAAAAATATACTTACAAGATATGCGCAGGACCACTACTCATCGAGTGAAGATCGTATAATTCAGGTGTTGATCATTTGGGCTTATTTTTTGTGGCTTTTGGCTGAAAAAACACTGTAGCTGACAGAGGCTTATTTAGCATAATTAAATTTAAAAAAATATAAAAAATATGTTAGCTCATTACATATAATACAAACAAATACGGGAAAAAAGAACCGGCAAAAAAACTCAACAAAAAACCAAAAGTTCAGAAAAAGAAGAAATTTATGAATAGTGAAAAATAAGACGGAAGCTAAAAGCTGAAGCCCAATCGATCACCCCCTGATATGTCTAGGTTGTCGGTCATGGACTATAGATATGTATCGGTCATGTCAGTGTCACCGTATATACGTATGTATACACTAAAAGGACCCAGAGGAGTACGCAGCGCCATATCACTACAACACAAAATGTCTTTGAGACAATTTCAAGCTAGTGTAGCCACGGCTATACTGTCTCTAGGAGCTCCAAAGACGGTTTTAGCACCCGTCTCACAGGCGTTGCCATTGCCCCTGCCTCAAAAAATTAGAGATGGTTTTAATAACCGTGTTTACGTGTAGAGATGGTTCATAGACATGGCTAAAACCGCCACTACATGGAAAACTCAAATTCCAAACCAAATTGGTAAAAGTCCATCTCTAACTTTAATTAGAGTAAATTTTCTCCATACCATCGCAATCGTCGTGGTGTTGCAAAATACCATCCCAAAGGGAGTTGTTGTGATTACACACCAAACAGTAAAGGAAGGGGGTTACGGGAAGGCTGTAAGTGGGCTGTCCGTAATCTTACACACCCTAGAGATGGCAATACAATGTCTTGGAAGTGGTAATATTTGATCCTTTGCTAAAAAAGAGTACTTTTGCCTTCCCCTTGGTGCACTCAGGTAAGTATTTATAGCTGTGAGGCTTCATTACACAAATACCCCTATCTATCCCTATCTTTATAGAGGTACATATGTCCTTTTTCCTATTTGAAGTTATACAAATGCGTCTAGCTAAGTCTATCCTTTTAAGGGTACATATGCTATTTTCTTAGCCTTGTGGGTTTCTATGAAGTTACCGGCATGTCCTGCTGGTACCATGGACCATTTGGGCCAAGGTGGGGGTTACTCCCCTAACAGGTGTCAACTGAAATCTTGGATAAATCATGGCGTAAAATGGACGGCCAGGTGGTCTACCCGGGGTTTCCTGAAACTTTTGCTCTAAAACATTGGGTTCCTTAAAAAATGGCAAAACCTAGGGTTTTATGTTACCTTTGCCTCAAAACCTTGGGTTTTATAAAATTTACTATCTTTTTTAACTTGTCGGCGGGTTTATGGTGGTGAGCTTGTTTGGGCCCAATGGGGTTCGCTCGGTGGGCCTACAAATGCCTTTGGTGTACCATGGTTTGCTGGGCTGTTGGGCTTTATATGATAAATGGGCCAGGAAATAGTGCTCTATCTGATCCATTTCATTTCTATTTTTCTCTTTTATTGGAGGATTTTTTTGGGCAACACCTTTGATCTGCTCTGAGGTTTACAACAACTTCATTTAGAGTTCACCTATCCTCCAACGCTAGGGCTTCGTTTGGAAACGTGGGCACTTTTCTTCATTTCTATGAGAAATAAACTATTTTGTATAAACTTCATATGAAGTTTGTGTGTTCCAAATGGGTCTAGAAGTCTATTCATCATTGCCTTGAGATGCTTGAAGGAGCAAAGGCGGGGAGAATGACGCAAGCATCTCTATCGTAGTTGGATGTTGTCCACATGTTGAGCCCCCCTAAGTCTACTAAGTCTTAAAATACTAGTGTGTTAGCAGTAAAAGAAACCGGTTACTGTGGAAATCATAGTGCAAGTTGAGGCGATTGCACGTCAGACAAACAGAGGGCTCCCTCTAAATGAGTTCAGTTTCTGCCTTTTGGTTTTTTAATTATCTTTTTTTGATTTTTTTTGTTTTTTGACCTTTTCTTTTTTTTCCCTCCTATTCTTTTGTATTATCTATGATGACATAATATTTTTTTATTATTTTTTTTTAAAATTTAATTACTCAGAGAAGACAACAGTCGTTACGGTGTATTTTTAGCCTTTACAGTAAAAAAAAAATACCAGAAGCCATCGCTTTAAGCCAATTGGAGTGAAGCCATAATCTTCTTGATCGGAAAGCTGTAGAAAATTGCTTCACGGCTTCGTATCAATTATGCAAATCGTTTCACAGCGGCAAAAGAGAGAACGCTAGCTTGTTGGGGGAAATTGCTTCACGGCTTCATAATGCTGACATCGGCCTCAAACTAATCTGTCACATGCACATTCGTTCTGATGAGAACTACAACAGCCTCCTTTCTGCTTGAGTTACTCGAAAGCCTTGAACCTTCTGCTTTCTTGTGCGTGAGCCGTCCGATCAAATATAATTCGGAAGTTGTTTCTTTAGACAAGTAGGCAATCATTGGTTCTGTTTCTTCGGTTCTTTAGTTTTTTGCTTTTGACTTTAGTTTTTACTTTTGATTTCTCGGAAAGCTAAAATAAATATATCAATTTTTTTGAAATAGAATTTTTAAATAGTTTTTCAAATCTAAAATCGTGTGTCATATATACGTTGGTATTTTTATCATCCGCTATCGTCTTGAATAACGCAGACAGAAAACTATCAATTATAGTAAAAAATCATTAGCCACAATCAAAATAATGGACCATTGTTATGTCCACAACGTAGGCCGGACCCGAGAGTTATAACAGGTTACTTTCTCGCAAGCCCAAGCATATTTCTATGCATGGAGCGACTTACGAACTGAAATGCAACGCAGGAGATATAAACTTCGTTCCAATGCAAGCATAAACTTTTATTCGGTCAAGCATACATGAATTGTTTGATTCCGTACACATACGGAATGCATCGTCCTAGATGCTAACGATATCATGCAACTTAGGACTGTACGGACAAGGCGGCATCGTCTTCGATCTTCTCGCCGTTCTTGCCTCCAAGCAGAGCCGCCGCCGTGCTCGTGTCCCTCTCATGGCTCCTCCTCCTCGAGAGCTCCGAGACGTAGCGGATCATGTCCGTCAGGTCGGAGTACGACGACCCGCCTCCCTCTATTGCCGCCCTCGCCTTCGCGGCGAACTCCTTGGCCCTCGCCCTCCTTGCCGCCCCCTTTGGCCCGCCGTCCATCAGCTCGGCCACCGCCTTCTCCACGTCGCCGCTCGCCACCTGCACCCCCTCGGCCTCCTCGGGGACGTTCATGATCGGCACCTTGACGCCGGACCTGACTCCGACGCCGATAAAGTCCACGAGCAGCCGCTCGCTGCTGAACTGGTCGGCGAAGTTGGGCCATGTCAGCGCCGGCACGCCGTGGGAGATGGCCTCCAGCGTCGCGTTCCAGCCGCAGTGCGTCAGGAACCCGCCCACCGCCGGGTGCGAGAGGATGGTCACCTGCGGCGCCCACCCGTGGACGAGGAGGCCCCTGTCCCTGACGCGCTCCTCGAACCCCTCCTCGTCAAGCCACGCCCTCACGGCGGCGTCGGTCTTCGCCTCCTTTATGGCCCAGATGAAGGGCCGCCCCGACGCCTTCAGGCCGCGGGCGAGCTCGATAAGCTGCTTCGCCGGCAGCTGCGCGATGCTACCGAAGCTGATGTACAGCACGGACGCCGGGGGCCGGGCGTCGAGCCACGAGACGACGCGGCCGGCGTCGACGTCCGCGCGGTTGCCCCGGCTGGCCTTGGCGTCGGTGTCCATGCTGGAGGCGCACGTCGGCCCGACGGCCCACGTCCTCTGGCCGAGCGCCGCCGCGTACCCGTCGACGAAGGCGCCCTCGATGTCCCGGAACGTGTTGATCAGCAGGCCGTCGGCGGTGGCCTCGGCTTCGATCGCGTCGCGCTCCTGCTTCTCCATGCCGGGCCAATGGAAGAATCCCCGGAGCGTGGCCTTGTTCCCGACGGCGCGCACCGGGAAGTCCGGCACCTCGAAGGGCTCCATCTCGTCGGCGACGCGGTCGTACACGCCGTGCTTGTACAGGTTGTGCACGGCGAAGACGAAGTAAGCCGACGGGCAATGCAGCACCAGCCGCGGGATGCCGAGCCTGGCACAAACCCCCGTCGTCCACGGGTTGCACGAGTCGGCGACGAGGCAGTCCGGCCGGCAGGGCAGCGACCGGACGTACTCCTCCAGCGGCGCCGCCATCTTCCAGATGGCCTGGAAGAAGGCCAGGGTCAAGGTCCTGTCGACCATCTGGTCGATGTTCTCCAGCCCCTCCGGCAGGCCGAGCTGCGGGCCGGGGAAGGCGATCTCCGCGAGCTCGACGGGGAGGCCCGCGCGCCTGGCGCCTTCGATGGCGGGCCTGATACGCGCGGCGTTGACGGGCGTGGTGACGACGGTGACGCGAGCGCCGCGGCCAGCGAGGAGGCACGCCAGGTCCACCATGGGGATGATATGGCCCTGCGCCACTATCGGCACCAGCAAGAAGTGGAGCTCCGTCGACGCCATCTCCACCATCTCCTTGCGCGCACGCTCTCTCTCTCTCTCTCTCTCTCTCTCTCTCTCTCTCTCTCTCTCTCTCTCTCTCTCTCTCTCTCTCTCAAGCTCGCTTACACAAAAATGGCACCGATTAATGGCGAGTGTAGTGTAAGCTTATAGAATTGGTCAGTTTATAGACGTGTATATATATAGTGCATGGATCGACTGAATATTCAAACGCGACAAGAAAGAGGAGGAGCGTCTGGCTGCAGCCTGCAGGAAGAGGACGACGCGATAAGAAGCGTAGGGAGACCAGTGGAACACGCGTCGCGACAAGCAAACGAAACTGCGGCTGTGGCCAGCTCGCTCGCCGTGCATCGCCATTCGTGGCGGATGCAAGAGATCGCACACAAGCGCGCGGCCCATATCGACTCGAGGCTCAGAGCTGTACGTGTGGGGGAGTTTTGTAGACTTATGCGCCTAGCGAAGCTTCCTCGTCGCCGTGTTCCGAGCCCAACGAACGGGGGCTCTGCACGCTGTTGTAAGCAAGACCGGAGGTCGCAGTCCCAGTCCACACCCCGGTTCAGGAATCCTCAGATGTTCGCATCTGCATGTACCTTCCTCTCGAAGCGTCACATGCTTTCCTATATGTTACTGTGTACTTATATGTTACTTCATGTTGCAATATTTTTTTTCTGGTTGATACAGATGGTAATAAGCATTTTTCCTGCGTGTAAACATAAAGAGAAGACCCTACCACACTTATCTCATTATAAAGGATTTTATTTTTACAAATAACCAGATTAGACCTGGTCTAAATTACAGAAATATATGTTGTCCACACTGTTGTGATAGGTGCGGTGCTAGGGATAACATCAATGGCACACTCGACCGCCCTAACCGGAGGTAGGCCCGGAAGCTCAGCGAGGAAGACATCAATAAATTCTCGAACAACTGGCAAATCCTCTGGTAAAGGTCCGGTGATCGGCTTCTCTAGCATTGCGAGAAGACACCCAGATTTGGCCATCCTCCAACAACCGAAGTAGGAGGCCAAGAACAAAAGACTGAGGTATTGCTCCTTGCCCTAATAAACGATCCCCCCATCATCCTGCATAAGAATAACCTTACGGTCAAAGCAATGAATAATGGCATGATAACGAGACAACCAGCCCATGCCCACAATCAGGTCGAAGGGTTGAATTGGCACCACCACCGCGTCAATACTGAATTTATGGCCTTCAATCTGTAGGGCAACATTGAGATAGGTAAAATTGCTAATAAGAGGTCCATTGGCGGTGGACACCATCACTGGGGCCATCAAGTTGTTGACTAGTACAGAGTACTGCTGAATAAAGTGAGATGCCAAGAAAGAAAAGCTAGCCCTCGAGTCAAACAATGCAAGAGCAGGGTAAGAGTTCAAGGTAACCATACCTAAAAAGTTAGGGTGAGAGGGCAACAGATTAAAAAAAGATGGACAACAATGGAAAAGTAGGAAGTGATAGGAAGAAAACATTACCGTGCACCACGTCAGAGCGACGATGAGACTCCTGAGTCAGTAATGCATAGAACCGCACATCCGTACCACTAGAAGCGGTAGCAATCGGAGTGGGACCCGGGGCTAGCGCATTCTGATTATCGACAGGTGGAAAAACCAACTGATTCACTGTGCCAACCGAAGCCTTACGCTTCTTGAACAACCCCGGCGGAAGGATAGAATCAGGGTTCTTGTAGCAAATAATGGTCTTTGTGCCCCTGAATTCCACAAGTGTGACACTTGCCAGAATAGCCACAGTCACTGCCCTTGTGATCTCCACCACAGCGGTAACATACAAGTTTCTTCCCTAAGGTTCCTCGAGCTGCTGAGTGGTTCCCGCCCTTGGAACGGTGGGAAGGAGAAGGAGACTGCTGGCGCTTCCCAAGATGACGAGCTTTCTTAGAGTCCCAAGAACTGGACTCACGCCGGGACTCCACAGGTAAGACCTCTTCTTGTCGAAGCTAGCGCCCTTTTGAGATTCGGTCTGACAGAGCTGGACCTCCATCTGCCAAGCGCGATCCACCGTGTCTCGGTAAGTGCGCTTATCCATTGTAGATAGGACATGGCGAATCTCCTCTCGAAGACCACCAATGAAACACCAAGCCTTCTTGTGCTCATTTGAATTCACCTCTGGAAGAAAGCAGAAAATCTCTCGGAATGCCTTCTCATACTGCTCCACCAACTGCCCTTCTGCCACAAAGAATCAAGCTCAAAGTCCTTCACCTTAGTTAGAGCAAAAAGATAGTACTCTGTAGCAAAAGTGGTTGTGAAGTCCTCCCACGTAGGTGGATCTGCATGAGGGCCGCGAGAGCTGCGCACCTAAACCTACCACAAATCCGCCTCTCCCAACAACTGTTTAGAGGTGAATACCACCTTCTCCTGGGAAGTGAGCTTCATGGTGTTGAATTTCTTGTTCATGTAACGAAACCAGTCATCTGCCTCCACTGGCCCTGATCCATTGAAAGTCCGCAAGCCCAAGTATTGCCACTCCCTCATTGTCATACGAGGAGCAGGAGGGAGCGGCGCCTGGGTAGGCGCAACTATAGCAGCCCTCGTAGCCCGATTAGAAAGCATTGCCGAAAGAGCAGTCTGCAGCAGTGAGACCAGGTTCTGCACATGAGCCAAAAGCTACTGCACCTCGCTCTGAGAAGTAACCAGCGCCGAAGAGGAAGGGGCGTTGGCTGTGCTTGCAGAAGGATCCATCGGTGGGCGTAAGGTTGATGCATTAGAAGCGGAGTTCATCAACGATGAATGCTGACCCTGTTTGCCCAGATCATTAGCGTATTCGCGAACCCGGTCTACGAACTCCAGCACTCGGGCTCTGGCATGCCTAGCTGGAGGTATACTGTTGCATACAAGAGGAAGATTGAAACAATGTCATAGGATAATGATAGGATAAAGGAAATGGCAATTGGATATGGAATCAGAGTAATATGCCAGTGGCTAGAAATGCTTGTATGAATTAATTAACTCGAAGCCCCGTGTAAGTGCAAAACATTATTTTTTTAGAAACTACAGCATGAGCTCTGATACTAACTGTAGCACTCCACATATAGCCAATCTGGGATACTACTATCGAACATCATCGCCAAAGTAAAGAACAAGTAATAAAAGCAACAATACGAACTCAAGGAAATTAAAACTTTGAGAGTACTTTATTAAAAACTAGCGGAAACTAAAATAAGTGTTTGAAACATGGGACCGGTCCACTTCTAATCAAAAGAAAATAAATGAAATAACATAAATAGTGGTAAGCCACGGTGCCGAAAACTCGAGTGCTCCCACCCATGCATAATGCTATCACTCCACTGGCCTTTTATGTGAGAATGAAAAGAGCAAGCATGAGATTTGGAATCTTAGCAAGTACCCAACAACGGTCGCAACACGGAGAGAAAAGGACAAGCAAGCAACAAGTAATTGATAGGCTAATTGCAATAAAATTAAGTAACTAGAAACATTAAAACTGATCAAGGATAGAGATAACGGAGATGTGAAACCAAGGTAATAGTTATTTAACAAGTTATAGCCATGGTCCTGGCGATCTCTTCCCCACATACCTGGTTATACGAGAGTAGTCAGGCACGTCTCTGCCTTGACTATATAACCACAGGCAAGGTGTAATATTCTGAGTAACGAAAATGTACGACTCCCCGTACGTTACTAAGTGGGTGGCAATCTCCCTTATATATGGGTAACCCCGAGCCAGGTAATAATTATGTTATTAATGACTAATATGGTAAGCGATTAGAATAACTAAGCACAAGTCTGGATAAGGTTAAGATAAGTGACAGGATTGTTAAGGTTGAGGAGGAAAGGCATAATTTCCGATATGAGACAATGAGAGATGATACTATAGTAGTAGTGATCAGGAATTACTCTAAATGGGCACTTTAACATCTCTCACATAAGGGTTGTCAATAATCCAGGTTTTATTACGTGATAAGTGGTTATTAGTCAAGTTAATGAATATCATAAATAAATCAGTCGAGACTCACAAGCAATAACGTACAAATAGAAGATCAGGGAAGCAAGGTATATAAATAAAGTAGCCCAATGTTAAAAGATTACTAGTGGTTAACCTTAAATTCAAACATGCTTATACGCTACCCCTATCAACAATTTGAGCATCAATTCTAATCGCAAATCTCTACTCTTTAAAAATGTGAGTTAGTTGTCGTCGTCCCGTTCTCCCTCCTCTCTTCTCAGTTGTCCGATCAAAGATCAACTATCCAGATCTACATATAGGTAGTTCTTCCACCCCTCGTAGAAAAGGTTGGGCTAACGCGTGGGCCGCGCTCCTCCTCTTCTCTTCCCCCGCATCCTCCGCCTCCTACAACCACTCCACCTCCTGCAACCGCCACCTCCTTCTCTCCCCCGAACCCTCGTGCTACGCCCTCTCTCCTCCTCCTCCTCCTCCTCCTCAGTGCCACCACTAATTCATTCCCCGTGTGGCAACGTCTAGTCGTAGTCCCCCAACTTCCCCCAGCAGCGCTGCATCCCCTCGTCGCCACCTCCCCAACGCATTCGCCAGCAGCCTCCTCTCCCCATGTGCCCGTCACCGCCTTCCCACCTCCACCTCCCGCAACCACCGCCTCCTTCTCTCCCCCGAACCCTCATGTCACGCCTCCTCCTCCTCCTCGGCGCCGCCACCAATTATTTCCCCATGTGACAGCGTCTAGTCGCAATCCCCAACTTCCCCCAGTAGCACCATATCTCCCTATTGCCGTCTCCCGAACGCATTTGCCCACCGCCTCCTCTCCCCATCTACCCCCGCCGCCTCCCCACCTTCAGCAACCGCCACCTCCTTCTCTCCCCTGAACCCTTGTACTGCGCCTCCTCCTCCACCTCGGTGCCACCATGAAGGGTCGTGGTTGAAGTCTGAGCTGTGGTCAAAGGGGACAGTGGTCGAAGTCGAAGGGCCGTGGACGAAGTCGATCCGCAGTCGAAGTCGAAGGGCCATGGTCGAAGGGGGCCGTGGTTGAGGGGCCATGGCCAAAGTCGAAGATCCGTGGTCGAAGTCAAAATCGTGCTCGAAGGGGGAAGTGGTCAACGTCAAAGGGTCATGATCGTCGAAGGGCCGTGGTCGAAGGAGACAGTGGTCGATATCGAAGGGTTGTGGTTGAAGGGGACAGTGGTCAAAGGGGAAGTGGTCGGCGTCGAAGGGTGTTGATCGTTGAAGGGCAGTGGTCGAAGGGGACAGTGGTCGAAGGGGCCAGTGGTCGAAGTCGAAGATCTATGGTCAAAGTTGAATCTATAGTTAAAGGGGGCCATGGTCGAAAGGGTAAGTGGTCGACATCGAAGGGCCGTGGTCAAAGGGGACAGTGGTTGAAGGGGACGGTGGTCAAAGGGGGAACCGGTCGACGTCGAAGGGCCATGGTCGTCAAAGGGTCATGGTCGAAGGGGATAGTGGTCAAAGGGGGCAATGGTCGAAGTCGCAGATCTGTGGTTGAAGTCGAATATCTATGATCAAAGTCAAAGCCGTGATCGAAGGGGGCCATGGTCGAAGGGGGAGGTGGTCGACATTGAAGGGTCGTGGTCGAAGGGGATAGTGGTCGAAGGGGACAGTTGTCAAAGTCAAGATCCATGGTCAAAGTCGAAGATCCTTGGTCGAAGTCGAAACCGTGGTCAAAGGGGGAAGTGGTCGTTGTCGAAGGGCCGTGGTCGTCAAAGGGCCGTGGTCGAAAGTCGAAAGGGACAGTGGTCGAGGGGGCAGTGGTTGAAGTCGAAGATCCATGGTCGTCATCGAAGCCGTGGTCAAAGAGGGAAGTGGTTGATGTCGAAGGGCCGTGGTCGAAGTGGTCTCTGCGTTGTGTTTTGATTTCAAGTGGTAAAAAACGGAGACAATCATTCACCCCCCTTTGATTGTGCCATACGATCCTACAAAAATATTCATTGACTTGGTCCCATAGCAATTTTTTAAAATCTAGCTTCTCGCGCGTGTAACTACATTTCTGGGCCCTTGTCCACTGCAACAACAGTAAGTAACGCGTGCCAACTTTCATGCTACGTAGCCGCAGTAGGTTGCCTCCACCATAGCAAGTTCTACCGCGGTGCCTGAGCATAGTAACTTCTGTTATGATACCACACTACGGCGAGATTAGCTAGCCCATGGGCGCGCGCATAAAACTAGTGACAGTATTCCCACTCAGCATGTTCTATCGTGGTCCTATAGCATGCCAGGTCCTACTGCGGTACCATACTACAGTAGGTTTATGGCTACCGCACTCATGAGCGACTTGCCGTGGTCCAGACTGCTATTACGGTAGGGGATTGAAACAGGTACACGTGTCACCTGCCGTTGTTACCACGGTCATCTAGGAAGTCAAATGTGCAATTTCGCATGAGAAGGAGTCAAATTTGCCAAAGAAAAGGCCAAGGGGCCAATGTGTAAGAGCCTCATCTGCCAAGACCACTGCATGTCATTTAGCGAAAGAAATAAACATGCACATTAATTTTTGCAGCAAATAACTGATCAACTCGGTTTCGGCTTCTGGCTTATTTTTCACTATTCATAAGTTTCGTCTTTTTCTGAACTTTTGGCTTTTCGTTGAGCTTTTTTGCCGGTTCTTTTTTTCCCGTATTTGTTTGTATTATACGTAATGGGCTAACATATTTTTTTTCATTTTTAAATTTTTTTAAATTTAATTATGCTAAATAAGCCTCTGTCAGCTACAGTACTTTTTTCAGCCAGCTACAGTGTTTTCAGCCATAAGCCACGAGCTTTTCAGCCGAACCGATCACCACCAAAGTGAGCTGCAAAATAGTTTTTTTTAATCTGAGATTACTTGACCTATCACCGTTCTTCAGTCTTTTTATACTCTTCAGTTCTTTGTTCTTTGCGTCTTGTGTTGCACCGAGATGTACTGGATGGATTGTTCACGGCTGCTTGTGGTACGGAGGAATCGATGCATAAAATCTACCCATGGCGAGGCATCAGGCACATCAGAAAACAATGCAGCGACCAGTAAGCTCACCAAGAAGGAATGACTTCAGTTCAGAGGCAAACACTCGCAATCAAACATCTTATTACAGAAGCAAGAGAGAATATTAATGTCACCACAGTAGCAATCCAATGTTGGAAATAATCTTGTTTTAGAAGACGCATACAAAGTTCGGAAGTAATCGAAGTCAAGACGGAGGAGAAATCAGGAGTCGAAGATTGAGACCGAGTTCTAGACGAGGTCGTATCAAAGTCGAATTAGAAGTCGTATCGGAGTCGGAATTGTAATCGTAGTCGAACCCGTGCTAAAGTCGTAGAACCGGGTATATAAGGAGAGGTAGTCATGTAACCAAGATACACCAAGCAATTGAGAAAATACCAAAAAGAGGGAAACATACAAAGCTTTGTTTTGTCGTGTGTTTGCGCAAGACGTGGTCGGAAGGACTCACGATCACCGCAAGCGTGATCGGGAGGAGTTACGACCACGGCAAAGTTCCAGCAGCGTAGTCGGAGGCGCTACGACCACGGCAAAGGCAGTGTTTTTACGACTACGGCTAAGGAGCGAACAACGTGGTCGTGGGGATCGACTACGAGGAAAGCTACGACCACGGTGAAGGTGGTCGTAGGAGTCGAAGGTGGTCGTAACGAGCTACGACTACACCGAGAAGACGATGCGTGGTCGGAAGCGACTCGACCACGTTGAAGGAAGTGAGCGTAGTCGAAAGAGTGTTCGACTACGGTGAGCGATGATCGCCGGCATCAACTGCGTGATCGTAGAAGGTTTCGATCACGGTATCTCGGCGGTGAAGGAAGGCGGCGGCGGCGATATCGCGGAGCGATCGTAATTGCTACGATGAAATTTACGACCACGTTGAAAAAGCGATCGAAGGAGATTGAAGCGTTCGGAATTGGTCGTAAGTACTCTGAACCGATCGTATTTGATTCTCACCGGTCGTAAACGACTCTAATCGGTCGTAAAAGGTCCTGGGAGGTCGTAAGACCTTTACAACAGTTGGTATCAGAGCCTCGGTGAACCATGGCGTAGGCCTCGTTTTGGTTTCAGCTTTTGACTTCTAGCTTATTTTTCACTATTTATAAATTTTGTCTTTTTCTGAACTTTTAACTTTTTTGAGCTTTTTTACCAGTTCTTTTTTCCCGTATTTATTTGCATTATACGTGATGGGCTAATTTGTTTTTTTTCTATTTTTGAATTTTTTTAAATTTAATTATGCTAAATAAGCTTCTGTCAGTTATAATATTTTTTCAGACAGTTATAGTGCTTTTCAGTCATAAGCTACTAAAAAAAGCCATATTGAGCACAGACACAGGTGGCCTACTTCTCGAAGGTGACCGTGGAGTTTAGATAGACTGATAGAGGCTTAAAGCTTACGTGAATGTGAGGAAGAAAAGGGAAGCCATCTCCGACCATTTGAGGGATGTCTCTGCAGATAAATAAGAAGTTCAAATTTTCAAATGCTTATATTCTGTTAACATGCGTCAAAAAGATGAAATGTTCCAAAGAGAAGGTCTCTCTTTTCTTCCTGAAGTGCCACAGGTTTCTTCTTCAAGAAAACAAAAGCTAGCATTTGAAGACACCTAAAAGTATAGACTTTTTGGCAACAAATAAAGAAATGGCCAGGTGTTGGAACAGACAAACAAGCGGAGAATCAAGGTCAAGCAATTTGGTGTTTTTCTAACTTAGAACTCTGCTTTAAAACGTTTGGGCATTTTCTCTCGGTTCAAAAAGGAAATTCCAACAAAATATGATTCAGAAACGATTTTCGAAAAGAAGTTAACCAGTCTTTTAAGACTGAAAGAACAACCTTCCACGCAGGCTAGCAAACTCTTCAGTCTCTTCTGATACAACATTTCACGTCAATTTTTTTACTATATCTCTCTGTACCAGCGGCTCAAAATCACCGAGCTGGGATCTATACTTTAGTGCTCATTTCAGCTTTTGCTGTGATCTTTTAGTTTTACTAATACTGTTTAAGGCTTTTTCTGTAGTGTAGCTGATGTGAGCTTTTTTAGCATAATTAAATTTTAAAAAATAAAAAAAATTACATCATCACAGACAAGGGAAAGGAATAAGGGGGGAAAAGAAAAAACAAAAAAACCAGAAAAAGGTAAAATTAAAAGTTAGAAGCTAAAAGTTAAAAACTAAAGCTTAAATGAGCACAATGTAGTGCTCATTTCAGCTTTTGCTATGAGCTTTTAGCTTTATTAACACTGTTTAAGGCTTTCTTGTACTGTAGCTGCTATGAGCTTTTTTGGCGTAATTAATTTTTTTAAAAAAATAAAAAGGTTATGTCATCATAGGCAATGGAAAGGAATAAGGGGGAAAAGCAAAAAAACAAAAAAGCTAGAAATCCAAAAAAAGATAAAATTAAAAAGCTAGAAGCTAAAAGTTAAAAACTGAAACTCAAATGAGCACAACAGAATATCATATCTAGGGGGATTGGATCATATACCCTCCCCTTAGTTGGGAAATTCAGGATTTACCCTCTCACCTCAATGACATGTGGGGTCATCATAAGTCACTGACGCGTGGGCCAGGAGGGTAAATCCTGAATTTCCATCTAAGGGGAGGGTATATGATGAATAAAACCTATCTAGGGCAACCATCTCCTCTTTTTTTTCATTCATCCAGTTGTATGGAAAGGAATGTCAACTGATCATGGAGCTGGAGGATATGAGGAACATTTAGAACACAAATACGAATTGACCCAAGAAGATATGATTTTTATACGAAATCCTGTTAGAAAACAACAGGGCAAGTAGCAAAGATAATCAAGAATAAGAGACACAGATTTTAATGTGAAAAACCCTAGATAAATACAACTATCATAATATGATCTTTTAAAATTATGAGAAAACAAAAATGCGTCAAATCTCATATACCATTGCCTAGGTGATCATTTCAAGCCATAAAGAAATTTCTTTAACCTACAAACAAGGTTTTGCTTTATTGGGACAACAAAACCTTCTGGTTGCCCCATATAGATGTCTTCTTCTAATTCCTCATGTAAAAAAGTAGTTTTGATATCTAATTGTTTAAGCTCATAATTATGCATAGCAACAATACTAAGTAGAGTGCAAATGGAGCTATGCTTCACAACTAGGGAAACACATCAGTAAAATCAATACCCAAATCAAGCTATAAACTTTTGCAACTAATCTTGTTTTATACCTTGCTTCATCGATTGGAGAAATTCCTTCCTTTCTTTTAAAGATCCACTTACAGTGGATAGGCTTCTTCCCTCTTGTTATTTTTACCAACTCCCAAGTGTAATTCTTCTCAAGTGACTCCATCTCATCATGCATAACAATTATCCATTTATTGCAACCAACAGAAGTAATAGCCTCGGAATAAGTTGAAGGTTCTGCATTATCTCCAATATCTTCTGCCACACTCAAAGCATAAGCAACAAATATTGCCTATTTATTTTTAACTTATGGCTTCTCTTGAACAAACAAACAGGACAGCTTCTCCACCATCGTTTCAAAGTGGCTTATCAGAACAACCTTTTTTTGAAATGGCTTATCCGTTTATCGGTATTCGGTTCATTCACACAAGCGCTCGCGCTAGGGCCAAAAACCAAAAACGCAGACATAAGCCATAAGCCGCAGCTGAAAAGAACCCACCTATTAGCTTGTTCAATCAATCTCTTAGGAAGTTGGAAAATGCTCCTAGGTGTGTCAACTGCAATGGAACGTTGTGGTGGCTGCACAATAGTAGAAAAATCTTCAACAACAGGTGCAATGCTTTCTTTGTCTGGTGTATAACCTAAATTAACATCATGCTCCACCTGCACACTTGATTTCTGTTGGCTCTCAATAGGAATATCAACAGAGGGCATATCTTGCAACATAGTAGATTCATTAAAGATAATGTTTCTATTGATCACAGCCTTTTTAGTTTCAGGACACCATAACATATATCCTTTCACACTAGATTTATAACCAAGAAAGATAAACTTAATTGCTCTAGGCTCTAATTTTTTATTATCAACATGAGCATAAGTAATACAACTAAATATTCTTAAGTTTGACTAATTTACTAGGGAACCAGACCGTATTTCAATTGGAGTATTCTTATCAATAGCAATGAAGGGTGTTCGATTGATAAGATAACAAGTTGTGGAAGTGATCTCTGCCCAAAAACACTTAGACAAACTAGCATTGGATAGCATACAACTAGCCTTTGAGATGATGGTTATGTTCATATGTTCAGCTACACCATTTTGTTGAGGTGTATGTGGAACGGTGTAGTGTCTCACAATGCCATCAGACTTATAATATGAGTTGAACTCATCAGAATATAATTCCGTCCCATTGTCAGTGCGAAGCTTCTTGACTTTATTTCTCATCTGTCTTTCAATCATAACCTTTCACTCCTTGAATGTTAAAAACACTTATGATTATGCTTCAAGAAATAAGGCTAAACTCCTCTAGAGTAATAATCAATAATAGCCAACATATAATGAGCATCTCTTAATAATGGCTTGCGAGATGGTCCCCATCAATCAGAATGTGCATAATCCAGAATACTCAGCTTGCTAAAAACACAATACTCATAGAACTTTAGCTTGTCTATGCATTAGCCATCAAGGAGTCATCTTTTGCTCAATTCTGTCAAGCCAATTTCACCCATATGCCCCCAAACACATATGCCAAAGATTAGTAGCATCAGAATCAGATAATGAATTTGAAATAACAGCAGCATTACCTGATATTGTAGTACATCATAGTTGGTATGGATTGGCTTCTTTTATATTAGCTTTTATCACAACAAGAGTGCCTTTCAAAATTTTCAGGACTCTACATTCACTAGAATACTTGTACCCTTTAGCATCAAGAGTATTCAAAGAGATAAAGTTCCTCTTCAAATCTAGAATGTGCCACACATCTGACAAGGTTCTGATAGTGCCATCAAATATCTTAATCTGAACTGAACCAATGCCTGCAACCTTACATAGTGAGATATCTCCCATCAACACAAAACCACATTGCATAGCTTCATATTTGGTGAACCAATCCTTGTTTGGGCATATGTGAAAAGTACAAGCTAAATCAAGAATACATTCATCACTAGTTTTTGCACATCTAACAAAGGCTATGAGTACTTCTCCATCAGAACTATCATCAGCAACAATAGTAGCTTTACCTTCCTCATCTTGTTTACATTTCGACCTATAATTGCCACTTTTCCTTTCCTTATTCTTCAACTTCTAGCATTAATATATGATGTGCCCTCCTCTCTTGTAGTATTTCGTGACTTGTACTTGTCTCTAGACTTCGATCTACCTCTATAGCTGCTCGAACTTTTGCCTTTAGCATCACTATTGGAGTTCTTATCCTTTTTTCTACCATGAACATTTCATTAGACATCATAAGTTTTATCTTCTTCTTGGCATGCAATGCTTCATAAAATTCATTAAAAGTAAGAGTATCTCACCTATATAATATGATATCTCTGAAATTAGAATAAGAACTAGGCAATGAATATAAAAGAATAAAACCCAAATCTTCTTCATCATATTTTATCTTCATCGACTCTAGGTCAGAGACGATCTCTTTAAATACCGTTAGGTCATCCAGTAGCGATCCTCCTTCCAACAACTTGTGCGAATACAACTTCTGCTTCAGATGCATCTTGTTGGTAAGATATTTTGTTATGCAAATATACTCTAGCTTCAACCATGATGCAGCTACTATTCTCTCCTTCAAAACCTCACGCAAAATATTGTTTAACAGATGAAGATGAATATGTGATAAAGGTTTACGGTCTTTCCTCTGCTTCTCTTCGTTTAAGCATGATGTGGGCATCTTGTCGATCCCTAGCAACACATCATCTAAATCCATCTGCGCCAATACTGCCCGCATCTTAACTTGCCACAATGAAAATCTCGTGTCTCAATCCAACACGAAAGATCATATTTTGATGTCACCATATCAAATAAACCCTAGATTAAACGGGCAATAAAAGTGGCTCTGATAACACTTGTTAGAAAATAGCAAGGCAAATAGCGAAGATAATTAGGAATAAGAGACACCGATTTTAACGTGGAAAACTCTTGCAGGAAAAAACACAGGTGTACAATTAATGATGATCACTATATAGGGAAAATTTCAAAACACAGAAGATTTACAATGAGTCGTCAACTCATCTCATGTGGTTTACAGAGGATATATATAAAGATACAAAATGACTCGAAGTCGAAGAAGAAAACTTATCTGAAAAAGTGGCCTAATCCGTTTTGGGCCTACCGGCCCGCTACCATAAATTATCCTCTATCAGTATTATCCGAAATCGGATCACATAAATCAACAAACCCTTTCTAGGATCTCTCTCCACTTGGGAGATTAATCAATGCTGGATTGTCCTTTACTCTTAGGGTGTGTTTGGTTCGTGGATGGAGGTTGCATCGTATATCCTGGCTGAGTGGATGCAGACTGAGTGGAATCGTATTTCAGAAAAAGAAGATGTTTGGTGAGGTGCATGAGCGGATACAAAAAGCGAGATCTTTGTTTGGTTGCTGTATGAGCGGATGCGATCTACCAAACTGAGAGGCGACACGTGGGACCGCATAAGATACACTGCATCCACTCATCCGGGATGGCTAGTGAAGCTCATTTTGGCGTATCCACCCATCCGGGATAAGGCGTATTTTGCATCCGCTCATACAGTGTATCCGCTCATCTGAGCAACCAAGCGAGCTTTTCTCGATTATACGGATCCACCCATCCAGGACGAAGGAGATGCAGGCAACCAAACACACCTTTAGAACCTTAACCAGCAACAATTAGCATCCCATTAGATTCGTAATGAGCACTGGCCGTTCTTTTTACATGTCTCTCCTAATCGCTGCTTTTTTCGCTGCACCGAATTATCCCCACTATTCTACCACATCATTTTGGCTCCGCTCAATTGGACTAAAAAATAGTGGCTTATGACTAAAATTGCATTGTAGCTGATTGAAATAATACTGTAGCTGAAGGTGACTTATTTGGCATAATTAAATTTAAAAAAATTAAAAATAGAAAAAAATGTGTTAGTTCATCATGGACAACGCAAACGAATAGGGAAAAAAAGAACCGACAAAAAGTTTTAAAATAGCCAAAAATTCAGAAAAAACAAAATTTATAAATAGTAAAAAATAAGTTAGAAATCAGAAGTTCAAATTGAAATGAGCGAGGCGTTTAGCTAACTAGCCCACACATCTTGTTCTCCCAGTCCCAGGTATGCATAAGATCGATGGAATAACTAAATAAGGCCAACATGGCACTAGTACTACTACTAATAGTTTCTCTCTCACACACACACACCTTTTTTTTAGAATTTCTTGTCCTTTTCATGTGTACTGGACTACTGGTAGAATATGCCCATTTGTACCACAATCTTCCAAGAGATAACACACAACACAAAAAAGCAAGCAAGCCTCTTGGGTTGGAACACAGGCACTACAACTTTTGAAGATACCAATCTCACAGCATACTTGATGGTCACGAATAATCAGAGCATCCACTACTGTGGGCTTGTTTTTAATACTACGGATTATTAGTTTATCACATAGTGATTGCTGAGAGGAATTAAAATCCACTGAAAATCTAGAAAGATCAGAAGTAACTCCGACGCATTTTTCGATCTAAAGCGACATTTATTTAGAGACGAAGGGGGTATCAATTAATTCACTCGCAGAAGCAATGGGAAGGCATGTCTGCCAGACTGTACTAATATAAGGGCATCTCCAATGGTCTGAGTCAGCTAGCTATATGCATGTACACATCAGCATATATCCTATGTGGAAAAAAGAGAGTATGCAAAAAAAACCGAGCCAGCTCTTCCTTAGAGCAGGTACAATAAGGCTTAGTCAGCAGGCTATAGTAAATATAATATCAACCAAATCTTACGTGGCAAAGAGAGAAAGGAAGAGAGAGAAGGAAGCTGACTACTAAATTACAGCTAGCTATAGCACGTAAAAAAATGCATTTCACTCTCTTACACGTGAGGCCAAATAGTTATTGTAATAGCTACCTTATTGTATGAACTATTTTTTTGAAGGCTATAGATGAAATGGACAAGTGTTAGAGCAAGTCCAATAATAGAGCCAAGTGTTTGGCTATAAGTCAAGTTATAAGAGCCAGGTTATACAATAATTTATCTTCTATTTGTCTACAAAAGGTTTTTTATTATTATGTGGTACTATGTCTCACATTCTCTTTCCTATTCCTCCTCACATACATTTATTATCTGAGCTCACCACTGCATAGGCTCCCGTGCCCAGCTTGTTGCTTGCATGAGAGCCAAGCTCTCATCTCTCTCCTCTCTTCTCTCCTCCACATCAGCAAAAATGCTGACTAACTTGGCTATAAGACCATTATTGGACTTGCTCTTATAGCCACTAGTTGGCTATACTATTGTACTTGCTCTTAAGCACTGGTCTATAACGCCAAACGAGGCAGTCTCTATAAATTCTGTGTGTGCATGTAAACATCAAATAGCTATCCTATATATAATTCTTTAGAATGCTAGCTTTAGTGTGTACTATATAAATGATGTGGAAGTCTTATAGTTAGTTGCTAGTTATAACCATTGGAGATGCCCTAATGAAACCGCGGTGTAAAATCTGAATAGGCCCTGATCAACTTGGCTTCGGCTTCTGGCTTATTTTTCACTATTCATAAGTTTCGTCTTTTTCTGAACTTTTGGCTTTTTGTTGAGCTTTTTTGCCGGTTCTTTTTTCCCCCGTATTTGTTTGTATTATATGTAATGGGCTAACATATTTTTTTATTTTTAAATTTTTTTAAATTTAATTATGCTAAATAAGCCTCTGTCAGCTACAGTGATTTTTTCAGCCAACTACAATATTTTCAGCCATAAACCACGAGTTTTTCAGCCGAACCAATCACCTTAGGAATGACCCTCGGTCGTTGTGGCAGGTCATCATCATGATTATAAAATCGAGAGCCCAGAAGGCTTCTCCTTTTCAGTTATTTTTTGTTTAGACTTCTTTATGTAATTACTGTACACTAGATTAATAAGCTATAGTAGAAAATAATAAAGTATAGCCTAAAAAATCATGCCTAGGCCTGATCAACTCGGCTTCGGCTTCTGACTTCTGGTTTATTTTCTACTATTCATAAGTTTCATCTTTTTCTGAACTTTTGGCTTTTTGTTGAGTTTTTTTGCCGGTTCTTTTTTCCCGTATTTGTTTGTATTATACGTAATGAGCTAACATATTTTTTATATTTTTTTAAATTTAATTGTGCTAAATAAGTTTCTATCAGCTACAGTACTTTCAATTATAAGTCATGAGCTTTTCAGCCGAACCGATCACCACTGAAACCCTGTAGTCTGTGCAACTAAAATCAAGATTCACGACAGCTTGCATGTTGGCTCGAGGGTCGAAACTAGATGACAAAGCAGAATGTGGGCAGCGACAACTGGATGGACAGAGAGAAGGAAAACGAAGCAAGATTACTGTGGGAAGGCGAGCAAAAAATTGCGAGCGACAAAGGCGCAGCAGCACTACTGTAGTTGTAGCAGCCGTACGGGGCGGAGAGAAACGGAGAGGGGGGCCCTAATCCTATTGCCCAATGGAAGGAGAGGAGAATTTTCTCCACGTCGCGCCAGACAAAAGGGGTACTCATTCACAGGACGATTTGGCCAGGTCACCACTGGCGCGTGTCACGAGGAGAAAGTGCCTAATGGGGAGGGGACTCCCAGATCTGACCTCGTTGAGAGAAAATGAGGACTGCATTCGGATAACCTCCACATCGCGCGCGCACGAATCTCCTCATACGAAGCCAATCTCCACCCAAAGTCGAGCACGCGCAGGCCATTCTTTCGTCTTCCCCCTCCTTCCTCTTTCCCTCCATCCCCTCCTCCCCCTCCGCCTACGCCGCCACCTCCCAACCTCGAACCCGCCATGGCCGACGCCGCTGCGCCGCCGACGGCCGAGCTTGCCGCCGCTTCCATCTCCTCCCCCGTAGCCCTTGTAGATCTTCCTCTTAACTTGGTTATTCGTACTGGCAACTTGATTAACTTTATAGCAAGAGATAATATGTGGATTAAGGATTTTTTAAGGTAGCCTCATGGTGTAGTATTGACGGAGTATCTCAAGGAAATCCCTGACTGAGTTCATGACATACGAAGACTTAATGTAAAACCATGCGGTTGAAAATTTATTAAAAGCTATAATTTAAATCAACATGTATTATATACAATGTAATTCAATGCAAACTGATAATATGGTATTAACTAAAGGGTAGGGTGTGGTTAAAATATTTCTCCGAACGGTATCGAACGTAAACTCACGTTAGATGCAATAATGCAAACCCCGACTACTGTTGGATAAAGGTTGTATAGATGAGATTTGGATAGTCTGAGGACGGTGCGAACCCTCGTAAACACAACAATTTATCCGTATTACTCATCCGACGATCTAGCAAGTGCAAAGCTTGTGCAATCGTACAAAGACATGAGCTTGATATGCCCATTTCCGTAAATACCTAAAATTTTGTATTCGATCACATAAATTTTTGTACGCTATCACGAGACTCAGATCTATCCTAGTGAGTAGAAAAGAATCAAGGGTCTCTTTTTTTTGTTTCTAAAAGAAGTTTTTTTTGTTTCTCTACAATAAGTACCTAGCTTTTAAATATAGTATCTTTTAAGAGGGAGTTTACGAGTTAATTGTAATGTACACTGTAATAACTTTATTTACATCGATCAAAATTATATATAAATTTCTGTTACTCCGCATCCTCTTCTATAAACAATCCAAAAACCATACATAACAGCTGTAAGCCGAAACCGAGGAAAAATAGAAGCTGCCAAGGACGCCCCACTTAATCGAGTGGTCAGCCGTGGGCATGTCATACATGCAGAGTGATATGAAGCCCAATTAACGGCCGGCTCAACGTGATCTGATCATCAAACCACGAACGTTGTTTGTGTTCAACAAGCTTCTGAAACATGCTGCTGGCACTTAGCTTGCACACAAATACTTTGTATATATCTTTGTTGTAAACAAATACGTACTTACGTACGGTGTTCACGTAGGGTACGTATACGTACCAAATGTACCTGCATGCTGCTCGTACAGAGACAGAATCCAGGCAAAAGGTAGGGATTGGAGTCTTGTACCTGAAGACTACCCCAAGAAAGCGACCAACCCTAATTATTGCACAGGGAATTCGATGCACCAATACACACACCTTTCTCCTTCGCTCTCTACCCCTAGTATAGCATACATGCTCAAGCTGTGTCTCTGCGTATGGAGAAAGAGATAATCTTCTTAGCTTGCTGCCCACTTCCTAAAAAGCCAAGAGTAGTAGCAGCTGGAAGATTCTCACTCACTTATCTCCCTCCCTCTCTCTCTCGAAAGCACACCATGTTTTCCTTTCTGTCCTTCCTTGTGCGCTTGATACCTCCCAAAGCCTAAGATATTCCTTGCTTGAGCCTTGACAATATATTCCTTGTGAATGCAAAGTGGGCCAGCCCAGTACTACACACACACACACAGCCGCAGGCATATATACATGTGTTAGTGTTACTCTCTTGGTGAAGGCTGGAGAGCTTCTGTGTGAAGGGATGCACCACCCTTTTCAAAGCAAAGAGAGAAGAATCTTTTCATGTCTTTGGGGGCTTGAATTATGTGTGGTATATGCTTTACCGCTTTACCATTCCCTCCTTTGATTAATCATGCAGGAATCATCCATTAGAACCCCCCCCCCCCCCCAAAAAAAACAAAAGTTGGCACTGTGTGAGCATCTGTAGTGATATTTCTTAATAGTTATTAGGTACCAAATTATCTTCCTTTTGATTTTTGTAATGCAGGTAGGGAGTTGGAGAAGGAGGTGGTGTGATTCCCAGCTAGGTATATCTGGTGATTATCCCTGTGTTTTGAAATCAATATGGGTATAAAGGTAAATATTCTCCAAGACACCTAGCTGGTTCTCTCTTAGACTTGCAAGTTCTTTTTGGGGTACTTTGAGCCCATCTTTAATTCCTTTGAATCAGACGCGCCCAGCTAAGCTTTCCTATGGGTGATGGGCAGATTCCTCATTGTAAAAACCATTGTAAAGTTAACTTACCACGAAATGGGGCATCCATGCATGTAAAAATATTCACCAAGAAAATACATTTACATGGCACTGGTTGAGTGGCCAAACACTCAAAAGAGACAAGAAGACTTGGCCAGCAAATTAAAGTTTCAATTTTTCATGCATGAATACTGACCACAGAGATTGATCAGAGGACATATGTTTTTTGTGGCTGTGGTTTATGATTTTTAGCTAAAATTTTTAAATTTTAGCTATTTGCGATAGAGATTACAGAGTACAGACAGACACTCGTTTGCAATTTTGGATGGTTAAGATGTTGGGTTTTAGTGTATACTATAATTAACTTATACATCTCATCTTAAAAAATACTTCATTTAAAAGTTAAATACTATAGCAAAAACTAAAAATGGATTTTAAAAGTCGAGAAGAACCGGACCATATATAACTTTCAAGGGCAGAGATCTATTTGATTTGAAATTTTGAATGAAACAGCCAGTAGTACCGTAGTACATGCATGGGTCAGAGGAGACTAGACGAGAGAGAGGTACTAAGGTACGTACGATATGGAGAGGTCCAAAACGACAAGTTTTGATTCCCTTGGACATGAAACCTCCTGCACTGCATGCAAAAGCTTAGCTCTTGCACCTTTGATCTTTGCAAGAAGTTACCATGCCTTCGCTTTATCCCTCCCTAGCTACTAGCTAGATTGCCAGATCATACACACACATCCAACTTGAGCAGTTTTTCTATCCTTGAGGAGGTACCAAGGTACAAGGTACCAAGAGGTACCAAATTAGATCCAGCCGTTCAATCAGTGTGATCAATGGCTCAAAATTTAGTACCTCTTGGTACCTTGTACCTCTTGGTACCTCACGTCCGGTACCACTAGGTACTGCCAAATCTCAGCCGTTTGATCAGTGTGATCAACAGCTCAAATTTGGTACCTCTTCCCCCTCAAGGATGGTAAAATTTCCCATCCAACTTTATTCTATCTTCCCTCCCAAAACTCACCCTTAAAAAAGCCGACTCCCCCTCTCATTCTCTCTCTCTCACACACACACTTGATATCTAAGTGGTAATACACTGGAGCTAGCTGTAGCTGCATCTCTATAGCAGTGTAAGCTACAACACAAACTTAGTACAACGGCTGAACTTGGCAGCATGGTTTCTTCACCTTCTGACCTAACACTAGACTACAAGCCCAACGGCGGCGGCGGCGGCGGCACGGCTGCCGGCACGTACCCGATGATCATCCCGAAGCAAGCGACGGTCGTCGACCACCACCTGACGACGGAGCAGGCGAGGCAGAAGCTCCAGGAATTCATCACCCACCTCGAGGAGGAGCGGCTCAAGATCGACGCCTTCAAGCGCGAGCTCCCTCTCTGCATGCAGCTGCTCAACCATGGTAACGTATCGATATCCAATGCATGCATACGTACGAGCAACGTGTGTGCCAGCCTTAGCAATGTGTGCGTGCGTGCAGCCATGGAGGCGTACGGGCAGCAGCTGGAGGTGTACCAGACGGGGAGCCAGGGCGGGGCGGCCGTGGCGAGGCCGTTGATTCTCGAGGAGTTCATCCCGCTCAAGAACATCGGGATCGACGCGGCCGACAAGCCGGGGAACCCGCCGTCGGAGAAGGAGAGCTGGATGGTGTCGGCGCAGCTGTGGAACGGGCCGGCGGCGGACACGGCTGCGAAGGGGCCGCAGACCCCCAAGGAACACTCGGAGCACCCGCCCGACACGAGCCCCAAGCTCAGCGCGCTCGACGGCGGCGCCGGGCGGCGCAACGGCGGCGCCTTCCTCCCGTTCTCCAAGGACAAGGCCTTGGCGGAGAGCCCGGCGCTGCCGGAGCTCGCCCTCGCGCCCGCGGAGGACGCAATAGCCGCCGACGCCGCCGAGGTTGACAAGAAGCCGTACCACGACGCCGGCAGCAACAACAGTGTCGTCGGGTGGAGAGACGTCCAGAACGGGGCGAAGCCGACGTCGACGGCGCCGGAAGGGCAGGCTTCGCCGCCGCCGCCGCCGACCCACCGGAAGGCTCGGCGGTGCTGGTCGCCGGAGTTGCACCGCCGCTTCGTCAATGCCCTCCAAATCCTCGGCGGCGCTCAAGGTACACCACATCTACATGTATGATCGATCGATCCATCAAATTAACTTTGGATGTTGATAAATATCATCTGGATATTTTCTTTCTAGCTATCGTTTAAATTTGTGATCATTGGATTAGAGATCTAATGGTCATAAATTCTCTCCACCCCTCCAAAAAAAATTTCCCCCTCCAAAAAAGAAGCCATTGGATCTCTAATCCAACAATTCAAAATTTAGATAATTGTTAGCAAAAAAACATCTAGGTGATACCTAAACATATTCATTATCCTTAATTACATGTGTACTAAAGACAAAATAAATCTTGTTTGTTCTTTGCAAATTAAAGTGGCGACCCCGAAGCAGATTCGCGAGCTGATGAAGGTGGATGGATTGACCAACGATGAGGTGAAAAGCCATCTCCAGGTAATTGTAATCTCATCATTCATGCATGCCCAATTTCTATGTGCTAGTAATATACTACCCATAGTATGATAGTAATACTCTATCTATACAACATTTAACTATTTTTAAAGACAAAATTGGTTAGATTTTAAGATCATTCGATAGAGATTCAACACATCAGACTCACCCCTAAATCCTATAAAATAACTTAACCCTAACTTGACCCCGCCGCTAGCCAACTCCCCCGTGCCGACCTGCCACCTCACCCAAATCATCTGATCCTGTGACCCTCTCACCTGTGCCGCTCCCACTTCCTCGCCAGTAGTGAGGCCGCCACGCCATCACCTCCCCCTCCCCTGCCTCCTCCCCCGCTTCCTCCTCCTCCACCGGCCTCACCTCATGCCCTCCCTTGCCTTTCTCGCCGAAGCAACTCCCTCCGCCAGCCCCCGCCCTCACCTCCACCACCTATGGCTAGCGGCAACCCCGCTACCTGGCTGTGCCGTCCCCTACCCCTCTCCGCCATGCCGCCTGTTCAACCTGATAGCTAGTACCTTCCGTCGCCACCGCCCTCTGGCACCACCCACCACTCTTCTTACCCCCTCCCTCGGTCGTCCCCTCCATGGCCCACCACCGAGCCACCATCCCTTGGGCACGCTGGCGAGAAGAATGAAGGGATCATCGGAGAAGGTGGAGATGGCGGCGCGCGAATCTTCGCGCATATCTAGGGGTGAAAACGGGTCGGATTCGGACGGATATTATTGTTACCATATCCTAACCCATATTTTTTCTCCGGATTCGGTACCAATCGGATTCGGTACAAATCGGATTCGGTGTCGGATCGGTCGGGATTAACCCAATTCGTTTGCACCCCTACTTGTTTGTAAGGAATGCATACAGTGCAGTAAATGGAGTAGGACGCACTGACTTGATGTTACTATTTAATAGCTGATGTGGAAGATTTTATTTTACCATTGCAAAAGAAAACGAAATGTCAAATAGTAGCACTAACCTGAAATCAAACTTGAAGATGTGTCGGATTCGGACGGATATTCGGATTCGGACGGATATTGCTGTTACCATATTCTAACCCATATTTTTTCTCCGGATTCGGTACTAGTCGGATTCGGTACCAATCGGATTAACCCGACCCGTTTTCACCCCTACGCATATCAGATTTACCCCCAAGAAAACATGCAAATATTGTATAGCACTTTCAATACTTTAATTGGGGTGTCTATTTCACCTGAAAATTTATCAAATCACAACCACATTTTCCTACCGTTAAATCAAGATACTGTGATTCACATTCTCTTCCTCACTCACCTATAATAATTCTCCCATCCCCTAACTCTCTAAGCCTGGGTATCAGTAAATCCAAACACTTAAACGTGTGAATTCTAACCCTAATCCACCAGCCACCGTCATCACCGTCAGTGGGCACTATAGAGGACGAAGACAACCTTGTTGGAGCACGGATCTCGACACTGATCCGAAGGTGAGGAAAGTAACTATGATTTTGCTAAATTTCATAGACACGTGAAAATGGCAAATCCGTACTTTAACTATGAGTTGTTATTATGAGTAGTATGATACAAACACATGCGTATCTAATTCTAAAGTTCTAAACCAATTCTTTTCTTATGCTGGGAGCAGAAATATAGGCTGCACACGCGGCGGCCGATGCCGGCGCCTCCGACGACGGCGGCGGCGGCGGCGCAGCTGGTGGTTCTCGGAGGGATATGGGTGCCGCCGGAGTACGCGACGCAGGCGGTGGCGCCGTCCATCTACGGGGCGTACCCGGGGACGCAGACGCACTACACGACGACGGTGGCGGCGCAGGAGTACTACCAGCTCCCCACGGAGGTGCACCACCTGCAGCAACACCCTGCGGCCGCCATGGTGCGCCGCGCGGTGGCGCCCCCGCCGCCGCCCGCGTACAAGGCGGCGGCGAGGGTGGGGTCCCTGGAGTCGGAGGGGCGGGGCAGCATCGGCGGCGGCGGCAGGGAGAGGTCGGAGAGCATCGAGGAGGAGGGCGAGGGCGAGGAGCGGGAGGAGGATGACGACGACGAGATGGCGGCGAAGGCCGACGCCGAGGAGAACGCCGCTGGTGCAGGAGTGATTGAGTACTAATAAATCAAGTAACACGCACTATTAGCTAGCTTGATTAATCGCGCTTGGGTCGTACTTAAGCCAGTATTATTTGCTCTGGAAAGTGGTTCTTTGTTCGCGCGCGGAGAATGGAAGCCGGCCTCTGCTTCAAGCGGAGTGGAGCAGAGTGAAGTGGAGTGGGAGTGTCTCATTCGTGATGTTCAGGGGCGGAGCCAAGATCCGAACAAAGGGGGCCGACCGCAAGGCGCCAGCGTCATGGGTCCTGGGCGCCGTGTGTCGGTAAAATAGTATTAAATTTTGCCGGCCCTGGGCCCTAGAAGCTGCCGGCGGCAATCATGAGATCATACTGCTGAGATTCTGGACTTACAGTTATATATAAAAATAACATGGCAAGCAAGGAAGAAGACAACGAAACAAGCGATGCTAGTTCCCATATTTCTCGACAAAGGATGGGACTAGGCTAAGCAGAGCGAAGTCCCGAGTTATAACAAGTTATCTCGAGTACTAGATAACTAAAGGCGATCTGGACAATTTTGAACCTATTCATCAAGAAAACATATTACTAATCATTGAATTTGCAGAAATTAGAAAGAGCTCCTAACTCGGTGTTGCAGAAATTTAAATAGTATTTCAAGACAAAAGGAAGCAGAGAGGCCTTACATATTGCTTGACGGTCGGTTTGGGCTTCTAGCAGTCTTGCTCAAAGCGAATGTTGTAGCGCTTCATCTAACTTTGCAATTTGTTCGAACAAAGATGCAAAAGCGCTTTGGATCTTTTGCGCTCAGCTCGGTAGTGCGGCCGCCGCTTCGGCGCTTGCGCTCGCGCTCTGCCTCTGCTCACCTTTGCTTGGCTTGCCGCTTGCCTCTGTCTGGCGAGATGGGAGGCGAGTAGTAGTAGACTAGTAGTAGTAGTCGATTCGCATTCGATATTCACCGATTCATCATTCACGGAATAAATGTAAAATGTGAGTATGTGACTCTTCGACCGTTTTCTTTTGCATGGATCTGGGCGTCGGTGGACCATTGGGCATTGGGATTAGAAGTGCAGTGGACCATTGGGAAGCGGCCCCGCCCGCCCCGGTGATGTTGATATATGACCCTTCCCTTTTTGTTCTGGGTTTGGAGTTCTCCTCCTCTGTTTTTTCTGTTTTAATAATCTAGTAAATATGTGGTCATGGAAACATGAGCTAGAGATAATTACGGCCGAATGTATCTTCATTGACGCCAATATGACCCTTTATGAATAGTTACTAGTATTTCTTGGGCCTAATGAACGTTGGGCTATAAGAAAATGCTATCTCTCGTATTGTCGTATCCGTCTATCGGGCAAGTATCGGCTGCAAATTGTGTTCGAGCCTTTGAGGTGCAAGTGGAATCTCCAATCAAGCAACGACAGCTCAGATTCGTAGCCACCTTGCGACCGACCGTCTCCGACCGCCGGCGAGCCGTCCACGATGCAGCACAGCCCGTCTCCTCCGCCGCCGGCTTAGACAAGAGATTAACACCAAAACGGAGGCAGTAAATAGTCCCCTCTAAATGGTTTAGCTTTTGATTCTTTTTATTTTTTTGACTTATTTAAATAAAAATTCATTTAAAATGTATTAATTTTTTTTATGATTTTTATGATTTTTTTCTTTATTTCTTTATATTGTCTTTGATGGTATAGCGGTTTTTTTAAAAAAAACTAACAGCTATTATAATATAATTTTAGTAATAAATTAAAAGACACATTTACAAGTTTAAATCATAAGACCGTTGGAGTGGCCCAATATCTCCCTCTCTGGGTCACATGAGGTCACGTGCGATCCTCACCGGCTGCCCTGACATGGCATGGAGTGACTGCCGAGAAACGGCCGCGATGCCCGCCGCGGCGGCCGCGCGCCACCAGCGCAGCCTCGTCAATTCCCTCCACCTCGTATTTGCCCCGTCTATTACAAACTAATATCCAAAATACCCCTCTACGCTTAGCAGTAGCACATGACAGAGCTAGTGGTAGTTCTGTAATATATTCTGCTGACAAGGGGTTTTCTTGGTAGTTAACAGCTTACCCTCTGTTTCTGGGTCACTTCCTCGCGAAGTCAAACTCAATACTATATGTCCGTCTTTCTAGAACCCTAATTCTACGAATCCGAGAGGGATTAACCGATGAAAAAGCAATACAACAGAAGTATACATGGGGTGATTATTGTATTACATTCCAAGCGATCCAATCTGGTCAAGTGATCCGTGCAATGCACTTGAGCAGAGGAGCTAGTGCCGTGCCCGTCCTGGCGAGCAGTTCTAGGACACTGAGCTGAAGGAGAGGGGACTGAAGAAATTTCTACGTTGGGGTCAGTAATCAAATCACTCTATGATCTTGTCAGTAGCATAAAATTCGCCATTAGAGAAATTTTACTGCGCGTTTGCATTTTTTTTTCTCCTTCGAATACTTTGCTACTCGATCTCCATGTAGCCAAGATTGTACAGTACAGATTTTACTGTAATTTTGGCACTCTCCTCCACAGTAGCATAGCTGAATTCATCTGACTTTGCAGTTAGGTATGCAAATCTGGTAAATTTGCCTAGTGTCTGGCTAAGTTGCAGCTAATCTAAACAAGAAGTGATGCGTTGCTCTTCAGTACTGCACCATTGTGATACAGTTTGAGGCTCTTGCAGCAATGGTCGCAAAAAATTTGCAGTTTATCGGCGCGTTCTTGCTGCCATTGTTTGCCATCGCTTCCTCGTTTGATCCGTTTCACCGGAATGAGCAAAGCATGGATCCGATGGGCGGTGGGCAGGGGCAAGGCCCCTTCATTCCCCACGAGTACGTCCGCTTCGCCGACGTCAAGCGGCAATGCCGGTCCGTGCTCTCGTCCGCCGCCGAGCTCACGTTCGACGCCACCTGCGCCAACGCCCTCATGCCGGAGCTGTCCGTCGTCAAGGCCTCAAGGGGGACTGGAAGCAGGACGTCGACGGTGCGCCACTAATGCCGTTCGACGGCACCGACGTGACGGACGGCGCTGCCGGGGCGCCGGACCCGATGCCACTCGCCACGTTCAAGCTCACGCACGTCGACGTGGCGCGCCGCGGGAAGACGGCCCTCAACGTCAGCGGCGTCCTCGGCGTCGCCATCTCCCGCAACGACACCGGCCCGGAGATGGGGCCGTACGTGTCGCCGGAGTTCAAGGTGTGGCCCGGGAGCACCGAGCTCAAGATACTCTTCGAGGGCGTTTACACCGAAAACGGCGACGGTGAGGGTGTGCTGTGCATGGTCGGCAACGCCGTGCTGCCGAGGCGCGGCACCGACGCCGCCAACCCGTGGGACTGGGCCAAGAACACCGACCGCAACAACTTCCAGCCGCCGATCATAAATGATAAGAACATCCTGCTCGTGCTCCGGTACCCCCCGACGCTGACGCTGACGACGCGGGCCGTGCACGGAGAGCTGACGAGCGCGAACGGCAAGTCGGACGCCGCCTACTTCGACGCCATCCGGTTGCTATCGCAGCTGGGCGCGTACTCCAAGTCTCCAACTACAAGTTCGGGTCCGAGGAGCTCGTGGACAGGGCGTGCAGCCCGCACCCTTACCGCGATGACGTCCTCGGCAACGGCAGGGGGCTGTACAGGGGCAGTTCCCTCTGCGGCATCCTCGACAGGTTCACGTCGGAGGACGTGCTCGCCGTCGTGCCGAACTGGAAGTGCAACTCGACGGACGCGCTCTGCCGGAGGCTCGGGCCGTTCGAGACAGACAAGGCGATCGACGCGACGGACGGCGGGTTCACGGAAGTCAGCATAGTCATGCAGGACGTCCGGTGCGAGCCGAGGAGCGCTCAGGATGGCAAGAGCTCGGCGAGGGTGTCGGCCGTGTTCCGGGCCGTGCCGCCGTGGGAGCACCCGTACACGGCGGCGAAGCGGAGCGGGCTCAGCGGCATGACGCTGTCGGCCGAGGGCGTGTGGCGCGCGTCCACCGGCCAGCTCTGCATGGTGGGGTGCCTCGGAGTCGGCAAGAAGGCGTGCCACTCGCGCGTATGCCTGTACGTGCAGACGACCTTCTCATCCACCCGGCGAAGCATCACGGTCGGTCAGATCACCCGCATCGAAGGCGGTGGCGGTGTCGCGCACTTCCCGATGTTTGAACGGTGCACCCCTCGGAGCTGTGGAACCGGTTCGGCGTGTCGGGTGGCGCGCCTCTGAGCATGGCGTACAACTACACCAAGGCCAAGCAGGCTGGCGAGTTCCTCCGGCGAAGCGAGCCGTTCGACTTCGGCACCGTCATCGCCAAGTCGTTGCTGAGCTATCCGAGGAAAGCCGGCAACCTGGCCGACGAATCGATGAGCCTGTCCAACCTCGCCGACGACCTCACACTCCACGTCCTGGCCGTGCCCTGTTGGAAATAAACCTGACCAGTGTGTGCTCCGGGTCAGAACGCGTGCGTGCGTGTGTGTGTCAAGTTGAGTCGGCGACGGCGCACCTGTATGAGCTCGTGTTGGAGTCTGTCGCCTAGGTCTCGGTCTAGTCGGTCCTTGGCACATGTGTGTGCAGCGTCGGGTGCCAGGTAAGTGTCTGCCCAAGTCAGAGACGGTTGGCGGCATCATCGGAGGGCGAACGTGGAGCACGGACCAAGCAGCGGCAATCGACGATTGAGTCTCGCGCGAGTGGTGGCTTGCGAACGAGAAGTACGGATCGCCGATGGGCATGTGTATGTGCACGTGAAGACCGGGGACGTGAGCTCTTGGGCGCTGCGCCGCCATGATGTATAAAGCCGTCCTGTAGATGGGTGTGAGTCCTTTGTCCCGAGTTGTGTTTGATTAATAATAGCCAACATACAGGCGTTCGTCGCCGAGAAATTTCCTTGTCTACTGTTTATCTTCTACCTTCGTCCGGCGTGAGCTAGAGTGACTCGGTTCCAACATGCCCGACCCGTTCCCTCGTGAACGGTTCGAGCGCCCGTTTCTTCAGCTCGAGGTGCTCTCGCTCGGGCCACTCGTCGGCCGGAACGCGTCGTCGTCCCAGAGTGTGCCGGCAGGCCCGCCCCTGAGGGGGGGGCGAGCAGGGCGGCCGCACCGGGCCCCCAATCCCCCATATACATAGTATATATACTATGTATATTTTGTTATGGTTGATATGGCAATCAATTCATTGAAAAGTAGATTTCAAGAACTCCAAACATTCGGAAGTATATTTGGATTTTTAATGAGTTCAACAACATTGAAGTCATTGGATCGAACTGAATTAAAAGAATGTTGTATAAAATTTGCAGAAACTTTCTCTCTAGATGGTTCATCTGATGTTGAGTTAAATGATCTAATTTCTGAGTTAAGTGTTATGCAATTGACTTTATCAGATAAACCAATGTCTGCTATAGAGATCTTTGAGTTTGTCAGAGAAGCGGATTGTTATCCTAATATTTCTATTGCTTATCGGATTTTATTTACTACGCTTTGTGGTGTGGCATCACTGAAAGAAGCTTTTCAAAGTTGAAATTGTTGAAGAATCATTTAAGGTCAACAATGTCTCAAGAGAGGTTAAACGGTTTGTCAACTTTATGTATTGAGAAGAAATTATTGGATGAGATTGATATCAATACCATCATTAATGACTTCGCATCTAGAAATGTTAGAAGAAAATTTTAAGGTAATATCTATAAACTCTTTGATATGGAATTTTCTTTAATACATAACGCATTTTAAGTGTTTATTGGTAAAATTAGATACATATATATGTGTATGTAGATTTATATTTAGATATTTATACTAGGCCCCTTATTTCTAGTTTCGTCCTGGACCTCTAAAATCCCAGGACCGGCCCTGTGTGCCGGTTCCGGGGATGCCAGCCACACGTGGGAGCGACCAAGAACCCTCGTCGTCGCAACCGGAGACGACGTCTCTCCTCAACGTGTCCGCGGAGCTCTCGCTCTCCGGGGAGCCTTACGTGAACGTGACAACCCTGTCCTTGGAAGGCGTGTACAACCCGATGGATGGCCGGATGTACCTGTGAGATTGATTAGACTCAACGCAACAGAGTCTATTGCAGATGGAAAACACATATATACACCTCACCCTTACCATAACAGCTCAACCGACTTATAGCAACAGAATCGGGAGGTTTGGAGGGAATATCGGTGGTGATACAAACAGCCATACAAGGCTAGATATGATACGTCTAACACGCCCCGCGATCGAGCGTCGATGGGTCGAGCGTTGAGACCGGAGGCGAACTCGGTGAAAGCAGGCGTAGGTAATCCTTTGGTGAAGATGTCCGCGTACTGTGACGTCGTCGGGACGTGAAGAACACGTACGGCGCCAAGAGCAACCTTCTCTCGAACAAAATGGAGATCGATCTCAATATGTTTGGTGCGCTGATGTTGCCGGATTGGTCGATAGATACACCGCACGACGTTGTCACGATAAACGGGGTAGCCCGGCGGGAGGTACGTGGAGCTCGTGTAGAAGGCGTCGTAGCCAACATGTCTCGACCGCTGCATTGGCGGCGGCCGGTGCTCGGCCTCGGCCTTTGGAGCGGAGAGGCGGTGACTTGCCGCTTGGACGACCAAGAGACTAGGTTATCTCAGGAAGGCGGCATACCAGTAGATTTCGGGTGTCGGGCAGCCGGCCCAATCAGCATCAGAATATGCGATCAAATCGTGCGTGGACGAGCGCTGGATAAGCAAGCCAAACTCCAAGGTGCCCCGAACATAGCGAAGAATCCGTTTGAGAGCGGCAAGATGAGGCTCCCGAGGATCATGCATGTGAAGACACACCGCTGAGCGGCATAAGCAATATCGGCCGAGTGAAGGTGAGGTCTTGTAATGCACCGGCCAAACTCCGATGTCGGCGGGTCGGATACAGTGCGCTGTGGTGGCTGATAGCTTGGCACATGTGTCGACCGGCGTGCTGCAAGGCTTGCAATCGGTCATGCCGGCACGCTCCAAGATCTCAAGGCAGTACTGGCGCTGACTGAGAAATAGGCCGGTGGGTTGCCGCATAACACTGATGCCGAGAAAGTGATGAAGAGTACCCAAATCTTTCATAGAGAACTCGGACTGAAGAGCACCAATCGTCCAGGTGAGCAAGGCGGAGGAGGAGGCCGTCAGAACAATATCATCCACATATAGTAGAAGATAGACACAATCAGCCCCGCGGCGGTAAATGAACAAGGATGTGTCGCTCTTAGCTTCATGAAAACCAATGGACACCAGAAAAGTGGCAAGTCTGCTAAACCAGGCACGCGGAGCTTGTTTGAGACCATAAAGTGACTTGTTGAGCCGACACACCTTGTCGGGATGAGCAGAATCAACGAACCCGGATGGCTGAATACAGTAGACTGTCTCATCAAGAGTGCCATGGAGAAAAGCATTCTTGACATCCAACTGATGAACAGGCCAATTCCGAGAGACAGCAAGGCTCAGAACAGTGCGGACAGTGGCCGGTTTGACAACCGGGCTGAAGGTCTCATCGTAATCAATACCAGGGCGCTGAGTAAAGCCCCGGAGCACCCAGCGGGCCTTGTATCTATCCAGTGTGCCGTCAGACTTGAATTTGTGGCGGAAGATCCACTTGCCAGTCACGAGGTTGGCGCCGTGAGGACGAGCAACAAGGTCCCAAGTGTGGTTGGCCTGAAGGGCGGCAAACTCCTCCTCCATGGCGGCACGCCAGTGTGGATCCGCCAAGGCCGCACGGTACGTGCGCGGTATAGGAGACAAGGCAGACACATGCAAGCTCTCCTTGTACTTTGGTTGGTGAGTGCCGGCTTTGCTGCGAGTGACCATCGGATGAGAATTGATCACAGGCACAGCCGGCGAGACTCCAAGAGCGGAAGGTGGCGCGATCCGCGGAGCGCGTGCGCTACGCACGCCAGCGGTACGGCCGTCGGAGCGAGACGAGGCGAGGCTCGGCGGCGAATCGATCGGAGCGTCCGAGGCGGGAGTCATCGGGCGTTGAACTCCCAGCAGGCGATCCGAGGCCCGATGGAGGCGGCCGAAGCATGGGGCGGCCGATGGGGAAGAGCGATCCGCATCGAGAGGCCGGCGGTCCGAGTGGCGAGGCGGGAGCCGGCCGTAGCGGACCACGAGCGGTTGGCGTAGCGAGAAGAAGAAGTCGGCGCGACCGAGATGGGCACCGATGCGCGCGCACGGCATGACGAGGCACGAGGACCTGCAGACAGTGCTGTGAAACACGAAAAAGTCTTCCAAAACTCATAGTCAGCAAAGACGATGGCGATGAGCGATTGCTCAAAGAAAAGGAAATGATGTCTCATCAAAAACCACATGGCGAGAAATGATCACCCTGTTGGAGACTGGATCAAAGCACCGGTATCCTTTGTGCTCAAGGGGGTAGCCTAAAAAGACACATTTAACAGAGCGGGGCGAAAGTTTGTGCGGTCTTTGTGGCAGAGAGATTGGGGTAGCAAGTACACCCAAACACACGGAGGTGATCATAGGATGGGTGGACACCATGGAGAGCAAAATAGGGAGTGTGCTGGCTAAGGGTTTTGGTAGGGTGGCGATTTATGAGGTGGGTGGCAGTGTGGAGGGCTTCGACCCAAAAAGAACCGGGAGGTTGGCTTGAAAAGAAGAGAGCGAACGATGTTGTTAATAGAACGGAGCATACGTTCAGCTTTCCGTTTGCGGAGAAGTGTGTGGGCAAGACATACGCATGGTGACTCCTTTAGTTAGAAAGAAGGTGCGGGCGGAGGAGTTGTCAAATTCACGACCGTTATCACACTGGACGGTACGAATAGTAGTGGAAAACTGAGTCTGTACGTATGCAAAGAAATGAGAAATGGTAGAAAAAGTGTCGGACTTAAGACGCAAAGGAAAAGTCCAAACATAATGTGAATAATCATCAAGAATGACAAGATAATATTTGTAGCCCGAAGCGCTAACAATGGGAGAGGTCCATAAGTCACAGTGGATCAACTCAAAAACAGTTGTGGTTCGACTTAAAGAACGAGTAAAAGGAAGGCGGACATGACGACCAAGTTGACAGGCGTGACAAATGGTGGTGGAGACTCCAGGGGGAATGACCGAGGAGCGAGCGAGGCGGGCGAGCATCGTGACCGAGATGACCAAGACGTCGGTGCCAAAGGGTGGTGGAGTCGGCGGTGAGAGCATGCGCAGGAGACGACGTGTGGAATGGATAGAGATCACCCGAGCTATTGCACCTGGCGATCACGGTCCTGGACTGTAGATCCTTCACAGAGAAACCAAAAGGATCAAACTCAACTGTGCAATTATTGTCAGAGACAAAACGCCTAACAGAGATAAGATTTTTGATGATTTGAGGAGAGACCAAAATATTGTTAAGGGCAAAAGAACCATGTAAATTGGTGGAGCCAACGGAAGTGACAGGAAGAAGAGAGCCATTGCCCACAATAATACTAGAAGGTGTATGGGAGGAGGGTGTATGAGAAAAGGAGAGGATACCGGCGTCGGAAGCCATATGAGACGTGGCATCTGTGTCCATGTACCAGTCATGCGCAATGGTGGAAGGCTGCGTCAGGGAGACGGTGTTGAAGGCGTTGCAGGCTTCTTGGTCCCATGTAGGCGCCAAAGCTTGATCTTGCGCCGGCTGCTCCAAGCTGCCGGCGAGTAGAGCGGCTGCAGGGAATGGAACGCACCAGCCGGTGCACCTGTGCCAAGCTGCCCAGCGCCAATATTCATCGAAGAAGGGACGGGCTGGGACAGAGCGGGAGGCAGGCCGGGATGGCTGCCCGCAGCGCCGAGTTGGCCAGTCAAGACAGCACCAGCAAAGGGTGCTTGACCCAAAGAAGCAGGCGGCCGTGGGCCGAGGAGACCGCGGCCCAGTGGTCCGGGCCACATCTGGATCGTACCAGCCCATGGGTTGTGGGGACTGGGCCAGGAGGAGTGCTGCTGCTGCTGTCCAGATGGAGTTCCCGAGCCATTGCCGTTTTGTCCGCCATTGCCGCGACGCCGGCGGTTGGAGCGGGAGCTTCGGCCGCCGTTGCTGCTGCTATTGCCGCCGTTACCACCGTGTCCGCCATTGCCGCCAGAGCCAAACCCGGTGGCATGGGCGGGATTAGGGGCGAGACCGCCCCCGCCACTCTGTGAGCCGGCGGCGAGGAGAACCGTGGAGGTGCCGGAAGAACGGCCGCTGCGAGTGATCTCTTCGAGCAGGAGTTGTGATCTGGCTTCAACAAAAGTAGGGAACGGTTTTTGCAAAGGAAGAATAGTCTGCAGGTGGCGAAACCGTTCGTTCAGACCTTTGAGCAGCGTGAGGACGATGGTACGGTCGGTGGTGAGCTCGCCGAGATCGGCAAGGCCGTCGGCCATACTCTTGAGGCGTCGGCGAGAGTCGGTGACGAGAGGTCGCCCTGGACGAAGCAATGAAATTCCGCCGAGAGGTTGAGGGCGCGCTGCTCACGGTTGCCCAAAAATTGGTGTTCAAGACCGCGCCAAACGGAACGTGCGGTGGAGGAGGCCGACATCACGATCTCGAGGAGCTCGGTGGAGATGGAGCCGTAAAGCCACGCGAGGACGACACAATCCATCCGTGCCCAATTCGGCTGGTCCGGATGGTAGGCATCGGACAAGACGTGGTCCGCCAACGCGTACTTGCCGAGGATGACGAGGAAGAGACCCCGCCACTTGGTGTAGTTGGCCGCGGCGAGGTCAAGAGTAACCGGGACCAAGGTCTTGACATTGAGAACCGCCACGGCCTGGGCGTGAAGAGAAGCCGTAGCATCATCACCGGGATCGGCGGAGAAGGTAGCAGCTGCTGGAAGAGATCCATGCGGGGGCGCCACCATGGGAATCGCAGGCGCCGCCATGGGAATCACAGGCGCCGCAAGTGCTGGTGCAGGAGGAGCAGACGCCGCAAGCGACGCCGACACGGGAGCAGGGAGGGAGGCGAAGACTGCTCGGACCGCATCGGCAGTGGCGGCGGCGATGACGTCCGCGAGAGAGGCGAGGATGTCGGGAGAGAGCGCGCGGCGGCGCGCGCGCGCGCTGCTGCGGCGGCGCGTAAGAACCGCCGTCCCAGGGGCGGATGCGTCGAGGGAGCCATCCGGCGTGGCCATGTCAAGCGCCGGCGACGAGAGATAGAGAGGAGCGGAAGCTATGGAACAAATCTGATACCATGTGAGATTGATTAGACTCAACGCAACAGAGTCTATTGCAGATGGAAAACACATATATACACCTCACCCTTACCATAACAGCTCAACCGACTTATAGCAACAGAATCGGGAGGTTTGGAGGGAATATCGGTGGTGATACAAACAGCCATACAAGGCTAGATATGATACGTCTAACAGTACCTCATCGGCTGCCGGAGCATCCAGGCGCCATGGCGAGCCTTTTCGACGATGGGGGAGCTCGAGGACGGTATGGACTGCTCGATCGAGATGAGAGTGGAGTACCCGCCGACGACGGCGCGGTGGCTGATCAACCCCACGGCGAAGGTGCACATCACCAGCACGCGCGACCCCGGCGACCCGCTGCACTTCAACGCGATGGTGCTGCAGACGCTGCCGATTCTTTACCGGGAGCAGCGGCGGGACATCCTGTCCCGGCGGAGCGTGGAGGGGATCCTCCCCATCGTGACGCTGGCGGCGTCCATCGCCGCCGAGTTCAGCCAGCTGCTGTACATCAAGGCGAGCACCGACGTGATGCCGTATGTGTCCCTGGTCATGCTGGGAGTGCAGGCGCTCGGCTACAGCGTGCCGCTGATCACCGGAGCGGAGGCTCTGTTCGCCCGGATCGCCGAGGCGGGCACCGACGGCGCGGCGCCACCGTCTTGCGAGGTCGACAAGAGCTAGGTGTACTGGACCGTCGACTGCATCGTCAAGATCCTCATCCTCACCGCCTTCCTCCTCACGCTCCGGCTCGCGCAGAAGGTGTGGCGGTCGCGCATCCGCTTGCTCACGCGCTCGCCGCTCGAGCCGGGGCGCGTCCCGAGCGACCGCAAGGTGCTCCTCTACAGCTTCGGCGTGCACCTGCTCGGCTTCATGGTGATCCTCACGGCGCACTACGTGAGCGTGTACACGCGGCCTCTGCGGCCGGAGGAGTCGTACATGGACGCGCGCGGCAAGTCGCACGCGCTGCGCGAGTGGGCGGTGACGCTGGAGGAGTACATCGGCCTCGCGCATGATTTCTTCCTCCTCCCGCAGGTGATCGGCAACGTGCTGTGGCGGATCAACTGCAAGCCACTCAAGAAGAGCTACTACGCCGGCATGACAGCGCCGCACCTGTACGACTACATCAGGACGCCGGCCATCAACCCCTACTTCGCGGAGGAGTACGAGTTCGTCAACACCAGCCTGGACTTCTACTCGAGGTTCGGCGACGTGGCGATCCCGCTCGCCGCCGTGGCGCTGGCCGCCGCCGTGTACGTGCAGCAGCGGTGGAACTACAAGATCATCAGCAGGACCGTCAGGACGCAGCAGAAGAAGCTGCAGCACCTCGGGTCTCGGGTGTACGAGCGGCTGCCGTCCATGTCGTCGGGCAACTTCGAGGCCGAGCTCGTCTCCGGTGTCAACGATGGCGTCGGCCTGCGCCGCGACACCAGCCTGAGCTAATCGATAGATTCTCCAGTTCTTTTGCTCTCGTAGGTTAACTTGCATGCTCTTGTGTGATGCTTTTTTCTTTTCATTTCTTCTTTTCCTTCTGAGCCAAATGTACTACTAGAAGTTCAATTAAGTTTCTTATAGCTTTGAGCTTTCGTTCCCATGCAGTTCTGCATTCTGCTCATCTGATTGTCTTTGTGTGTGTTTGTGTTCAGCTGATGTTTGCTGATGTGGCATAACTGTTCTGCTCAGTGCCCAGTCACTCAGTTCAGTTTCACTTCCCCTGCTTTTCTGAACACTTCCAATGAGAAGAATTTTGGCATGGCGCCCGAATTGTCATGGTATTGATTATGAGTGGTTAAGGATGCTGACATGATTTGCAATTTCAGATCTTCTTTGACAAATCTAGCGAGCTTACTAGTTAGTATTATATCTGCTATGTAATTGCACCTAGTAGTTAATCAGAACAGAAGATAATCTAGCTACATGTAGGTGAATGAAAGGGTGAGCTCGAGCGATATCTTGTGCTCCTGCTCCTGCTCTTTCTGCTGGTGAGCCACTGCCTCTGATGCTCCACTGTAGGAGGACGGCTGCAGATGATCGGAGCTGCCGCTTGGCCCGGCGGCGCCGCCTGCAGAACGCTGCAGACGAGAAGAACAGAGCAGTGTGTTGGCAAAAATAAAATAAAATCCAATAGCCGGTTGCAACAAGGCATGACAGTTCTACAAGATGTTTCAGGAAAATTATGTAACCAGTTTATTTATTCTTTTTTCAGTCTTCTTTTACTAGCTTTACAAGACCTTCCGATGCTTTTTCTGTGTAACTACAAACATTTGGTTTTTAGTTAGTTCAACAATGCCTTACAAGAATCAGTTGCAATGGAACGGACCAACACACTGTACTGTATACAGTGCCTCAAAAGCAAAGCGGGTGTGTATAGGTATCATCCGGATGTTTTCTTCTCAACAATTATCTAAATTTCGGACCGTTTGATTAGAGATCCAACGGTCTCTTTTTTTTTGGAGGGAGGAGAATTATTTTTGGAGGGGGTGAATTATTTTTGGAGGGGGTGGGGAGAATTTGTAGCCCTTGGATCTCTAATCCAACGATCATAAATCTGAATGATAGTTAGAAAGAAAACATCCGGATGATATTTATCAATATCCAAAGCAAAATTACAGAACTTTAGCATGCATTAGTACAGAAAGCTGACTTAATCAACCTATTTGAAATATTATTTGGAGCGTATATATGAGTACAAGCAGAATTAGTGAGTAGGCTGATAAATCAAATCATCAAATAACCAAATTCAACACTTTGCCAAATTCAAGAACTAACCACAAATGCATTTCTTTTCCAAGAGAAAGGGACCGAAAAAAAATGCAACCCAACCAAAAAGAAAAGCAAAGATATGTATGCACAATAAAGGATGAAGCTCTCAATGAAAACGATTCATGTATGTACGTAGGAGCTACAAGAACTGACCTCGCCGCGGCGCGTGACGTTGCCGTCGTCGTCGACGTGGTAGCCGGCCTCCGCGCAGAGCGCCCGCAGCACGTCGTTCTGGTCGGCGTGCTTCGGCAGCGTGTACCCGGCGTGGGCGCGCAGGCCGGCGTAGATCCTGGTGGCCACCTGCCGCCTCCGCCGCTCGCGCTGCCGGTTGTTCTCCCTCTCCCGGGGCGTCGGGTGCCTCAGCGACGTCGTCACCCCGCCGCCCCGCCCCCGCCGCCGCACCGTCCACGGGCCCCGCGTGGAAAGGATGCACCCCCTCCTCACGGGCACCACCACCGCTGCCGCCGCCTCACCCTCCTCTCTCCCAGCTCTTACCTCCATTGGCTTCACACCTTCCATTACTTGCAGCAGTTAGCTCACTCACCTGATCGATCTCCCTCTCAACCTTACTCCTCACACACACGAGTGCTATTTATGGGAAGGGGATACTGTGTGCCTGTATGGTCCTTAAAGCTTCTTCTTTCAAGTTGTAGAAAGGCAAGTGCTCCTAATTCATGAAACTTGTTGCTATGTGCATGTAAGTTTCTATGCTTCTCTCTCTATCTGACACACACTCTCTCCCGAGAGAGAGAGAGAGAGAGAGAGGGAGGGAGGGAGGGAGGGAGGGAGAGTAAGGGAATATGGTGGTTGGACTTGGAGGCATGTAACATCTGTGTTGAGTAGTACTAAGGGGAAGAGGTAGAGGAGCTGCATGCTACAGGTTAAATTGCCACAAAAAGAGGAATAATTTTCATCTCACTACTTCCAATGGTTTCATGCCCCATTTGGATCTTGCCTGCCTTTTCAGCTCTAGCCTTTCTGATTAACCACTTGGCTGGATGCAGGCGAACTGTGCCTCGGCTGGTGAGTGAGACGCCTAGAGAAACCAGCTTACAATTGGATGCATGCATGCATGGATGCTGTGCGAGCAATGCAAAATGCAAGTGTGAATGAAGCGGTAGCTAGCTTCCGGCACTGGTGCAGTAGCTAGATCACATAACCAAATTAGTTGTTGATTTTTTCCGTTTTCTTTACTTGGCACTTCATAAGTATGCATGTACTTGTTGATTCTGATATCTAGCCATGCATGATGACAATGGTTAAGAGATTTTATCATGGGTGATTAGTTGGATGGTCAAAAGGAGCAGGAGTCACCAGATTTTGATGGCTCATGAGATCTGTGCATTAGAATCTCAGAATTCTCATGCATGCATTTGGGGGTCACGGTTCAGGTGTGCAACACACACACACTGCTTCTAGCCACTTGTTTGATTGGACTCTGGTGTGCATGCATGAGAATGCAAGATTAGTAAATGTTGTTACGCGTGGGATAAGGAGAGCATGCCAGCCAGAGATGGAAGAAACAAACAGGGCTGATTAGAGAAGTAACTTTAAGCATAATTCAACTCCCAGCCTTCACCACATATATTTAGGCCAAAAGGCCATCTCTGATTTTTTTTTTCTCACCACCCATTTCTTTTGCCATTCAGAATTTCAGATTAGTTTCTGAAGCAGACTATGTAGTATGTACAAGTATTTGTTGCAGCAAGATTAACTGCCAATACGTAGTAGGTGAAAAGCCCCTAAAAATTTCAAAATTTTTGAGCATTTTCCCTGAATTTTTGAGTGTTTTCAGAAACTTTCCTTTTTGGGAAAGTCTTCCCCGTTTCCGCTTTCCCTTTTCGGCAGGGCGCTTCTCCTCTCCGTTGGCGCCCCGTCTTTTTCCGCCTTCGCTTCGCCCCAGCGCCCCGCGCCCTTCCCTCGCGCGCTGGCGCCTTCCTCCCTTCCCCGCTTTCTCCTCGCGCGCGCCTGCGACCGCGCCCGCGGTGGAACCGCCTCAGCACCGCCTCCGCCGCGCTGTCCCGACCGCCGCAGAGTCTCCGCGCCACGCGTCGCCCCTTCTCTGTGCCCGTCCCCACCTGGCAGCCCCCGCTTCCCCCTCTCTCCCGCGCGCGGACGCCTCCCTGCCCATGCCGCAGCTCCACCTGCCCTCCCGTGCCGCCGCCTCGCCATTACGGCCCTGCCAGCCCCGTCACAGCTCCATTGCGCGGAGAGGACCTCCTGCCAACTCCTGTTGACCCCGCGCCACCGCCCGTTGCCTTCTCCCCGAAGGTTTCTTCCCCCTCCCGCTCGGGTATAAAACCCCCTCCCGTGGCTCCCTCTCTTCTCTTTACTCTCTGAGCTTCGCCACCGCCTCAAACCCCTTCCACCACTCCCGTGCATCTCCCCGAGCAGTGGATTGCAACCCCATCGCCCGTAGCGCCGCCGCCGTCCTCCCCTGCGCCGGCGCCCCCGCGGAGTCGATCTCCCTCCTCCTCCCTCCGTTTCTCAATTATCCTCGCCCGAAGCATCCCCTCCACTTGCTAATCATTTTGACATTTGCCCCTGGACAGGAGGATCACCGAGGAACTCCGGCACCGTCGACCCTCTCCGACCGCCGCACCCCCTCCGTGGCCAGCCTACTCCGGAGCTTCCCCGCCACAACCACCGCCGCCCTTGTAAGCCCCCGAACCCCCAGATGGTGTAGCCGCAGCCGATTGGCCTCCCTCGCCGCCGGTGACCCCCCCGCCACCATCTATCCGAGACGCCTCCCTCGGCCTCCCTCTCTCCCCTTTGACCCCCACAAAATCTAACTCCCCAAAATGGGATCCCCTTGCCGTAATCTACCCGTTGATACCCCAGCTACCGCCGGCGAGCCCCCTGGCGCCCGGGCCGTCGTCGCCACCATGTCCCTACCGCGGGGACGCTGTAACGGCGAGAGGAGGAAGAAGACGACCTCCCCGGCGACGTGGCCCCTCCTCCGCCCTCCGATCGTCATAAGTTCCGTCCTCCCCGTCCGTTGGATCCACTCGTACCGATTCGCCGCCCCTCCTAATCTCCACCGTCGGATCGTCATAAAGACTCCACCTCCCCTCCGTCCGATCCGATCCATACCGCTTCGCCCCTCCGTTCTATCGCCGCCGTTCGATCTTCATAACTGCACCCCCCCCCGTCCGTCGGATTCCCCCACCGTACCGCTTCGGCCGCCGCATTCGGGCCGCACCGCGGGGACGCGCGTCGGCCATCCCGACCGCAGAGGCGCGCGGTGGACTGGGCTGCGGCCTCCCGGCCCGTTTTCCCTCCCCCGCGCGCGCGATTCAAATGACGGGCTGGGCCGCACTGTAGCAACGGCCGGGCCGGCACTGTTCATCTGAATATCCCGAGTTTTTCAATTTCCAAAATGCCAGAAAATCCAAATAAATCCTAGAAAATCACAGAAAATCCCAAAAATTCCCAAACTTCACCACCTTGCTCCAAATAATATCCTGGACCCATTTTTGGCCTCCATTCCTCCAGTTTCATTCCAGATATATTCCTAAAATTCCTCATTTGGAGATTTATGCATTTTACTCCTTTTTAATAGATTATTTTTCCTCGCTTGATTAGGCTCAAGCCGGATTTATGTTATTTTCTGTGTTTGCGCTAGTTTCGAAGACCCCGGAAGTTCAAGTGCAGTTTCAGGAGCCAGGAGGTTCTTCGTTCGAGCTAGCCGAGTTCGTCCCGGTTTACGGCAAGTCACAAGTCCTTGATCATGTTGCAACCCATGTTGTCTAATTACGCTATTATGTTATTTGCATTGAGCTAATTCTGAAATGTTAGTTCGAAAGTAAAATAAAATGTTTAGAATGACATGTTATGTAGTTAATCCTACCACTGTCAAATGCCCTGTTTAATTTGTAGCCATGCCTTTGAAACCCTAGAAATAATTATCTGTTAATCTAGATAACTGTAGGTTATTATTATCATGCAAAGTCTTACACTAATAAGGTTGTGGCTGTGGGCCAATAGAATTTAGAAAACCCGACTCTAAGGTAGGGTGGTATGGGACACCGTATCTTAGAGCGGAGAGTGCCGGCGTGCACAAGGTAGGGTAAGGAGTGGGGAACCGCGAGACGGTCTTCGCCCATCTTTACCCTAGGGTTTGGAGTAGGGTAAGGGTGAGTGGGAAATCGCGAGACGATCTACGCCCACCGCTTACCTTAGGTTGGGTCGCGGGCCTGGCGAGGTTGCGGACCATGTAAAAATATAAGGACTGAAACCCTTACGCTGAGCAAATGTCACAGTAATCGCTCAACCACAGGAGTTGACTTGTCAACACTTGTCTAGTAGCTGCTCAACTCGATTGAAACTCTACAGGAGGTTTAGCAGTGAGGTTAGGTGAGCCGCGCTATGGGTGCCTAACAACGGTAGAGTTCACTCGAAGCGGACACTGTTTTCTCTTGTGTGGGTGTGCGTGTGTGAGTGTGTGTGGGATCCAGACCCGAGTGAATTCTACCGGGTAGAGCCTATATAAAAGTTGAGCGGTGAAACGACACGGCTTCCTTAACTCGTCGCGGGAGTTAAGGGATCGTGTGGGTAAAGTGAGCAAACTCTGCAGAGTCAAATAAATGGTATTCGAATCGCGTGCTCCGGTTATTGGAGCTGTGTCACTTGGGTGATTCCAGCAGCGAAGCTTAAGTAGTTTTGTACATGCTTTAACTTGATTAAGTTGGTTAATTAACTCTTCATGAAAAACCCCTGAGTTCTTGAGAAGTAGTTTTTGGTCTATTTTGTAAAATCTTTGCAAATAAAACTGCATCCGCTCAACAATTAATAAACCAAGTATACTCCCTTCCTTTGTTGATCCGTGCAAGTAGTAAGTTAGGATTTCCCTTGTGATTTGCTGAGTACGGGGTTGGAGTACTCAGGCTTGCAAAATGCCACAGATACCAGAAGGAAAAGAAGGCAATTCAAGTTTTCGTGTTGGAAGGGTCTCCTCGTCAAGGACCCGAGGCTTTAGGTCTTGGCCGCGCTCAAGCGGATTCTGGAGTTTTTGTAAGGTAAGTATACTTTGGACTTGCACGCCCCGCTGTAGAAAAACGGATGTTAATCCTTATGTGAAATATATGCTGGACTTTTGTTGTAAGCATGTAATGGTATACTCTTGCGCGACGTTCCATAACTGTTCATGCGTGAATAGCTGTGGAATGCCGTGTCCGTACGCGCCCCTGGAAACGGGGGCGTTACAGTAGGGAAGATGAAATTTAACCACGCAGGTAAAGTACAAACAGAGGTTTCCGTTCAAAAAAAAAAGTACAAAAAGAGGAGGAAAAGAATGGAAGTAAAAGAGAGTCACTATTCCATGCTTCAGAGATGCTGTTGCATTTTTCGGGCCAATCAAACTTTCAGCTTTTTCCCATTTAGCTTTCAGTCTTATATCATCACATATTTACTGTATGTAAGAACCAGTAATTATTGTCACATTACTGTACTTGCAAAGTTCCACATAGTACAGTAAAAATGACTTTGTCACCTAGTAGTTAGAATTTCATGCTAATTCTCATCATGTTCATGGCATGCACATTTATCTCTTGCCAAACGCTGCTGAATACAATAAACATATTAATTCTATTGCCGATTGGCAGAAAATATCTCTGCAATGCGCCAGAATTATCTGAATTGATTTACTACGTACTGAACTGCTCGGCTGTTACACCACGTGTTTCTTAAACCGTCTTAGTTGCCGACCTCGCGATTAAGCCCTGAGTTAATTGCGTAATTAACAAAGTTATCACAGCCATTTTAATTATCAAAATTGTACAACAATTCAAGTCAGTAAAAGACTGAACTGCTCGGCTGTAACACCTCGTGTTTCTTAAAGTTTAGTTGCCAACCTCGCAATTAAGCCCTGAGTTAACCACGTAATTAACAAAGTTATCACAGCCATCTGAATTATCAAAATTGTACAATAATTCAATTGAGTAAAAGACGACACAGTAAAGAGATACAATTTACAACATACATCAGAATTTAATATTATTACACTCATTTCCATATACGTTTGAGCTCATTTCTTACACATTTACAATTAACCAGAAATTCTAGAATAACCTATAGTATTAATTGCGAGAAAAGCAAATAACAAGATACTGAAAAAGACCAAACAAAAGAAGAAATTGAAAGCCAGATTGCCGTCAGAACCCTTGTTAGGTTATCGAAATGTGTGTTTCACTCATTGAGATACCAGAATGCCAGGGGCTAGTCGGTATCTCTCGCAGCCGTATGATTTCATCATCCAGCGTTAGAAATAAACTTGAATCCATTCCAAATTTATTGCCAGCCAACCCATACCCAAAATCAACCCTCCTCTACATAGTGAACATTGTGAAAGCCATAGCACAGTCACGACACAGGGGGAGGACAAAGTTGAGAGAGTAACCAAAGGAAGAGAGATTGAGTCCATTTTCACCCATGACCGTGGTGGCCATCACCACAACAACACCCACATTCCCCATTCCCCATATCTAATCCATCCCCCCCCCCCCCAAATCCCCCAAGCCAACCAAGAGGGAGAAAGCGAAGTGAAGCTCCGCAACCAGGTCAGAGGAGGAGAAGGCACTAGGAGGAGGAGCAAGCGAAAAGGGAAGGAACAACAACCCTAGGAGGCAACAGCCGAACCAATGCCCAACCAATCGGCATACCGTCGAGCTAAGAACAAGCCCCTGGGAAGACCGAACCTTGGCTTAGCCCACAAATCAAGTCAACCCCATCAGACAAGGTATCCCCCACAGCCCACTTTTGATCTTGCCATCACTATCACAGGACCAAACCACATGCATCATCATTCACAAACATCTCACCGAATCCATGGCATACATACGGTAAGCTAGAGGTAGAAGGAGGATAAGATAGGAAAGGAAGGAGCGTATATAAGAGGAGAGCCAACCATAGTGATGGCGTGCCACCACAGGCCAGCGTGCGCACCCAATGGCCACCATACTCCCCGGCGTATGAGAACATTCAGCAAAATCTGCACGTGAGTTTCTGTTATACTGTAATCTCTCGTAGAAACAGCTCAAAAGCCACAAGCCGCAACCAAAAGTCATAAGCCCCTGACCAAAAAACCAGGGTTTGCTCACATACAAAACCACGCCATTTCAATTCACACTTTTATTCAAATCGTTCCACAGATGAAAGAATCATGCCACCTGTAAGCAGGTGAAAACGAACAGACGGAGACAAAACAAAAAAGAAAATCATGAGTAACTTCGCTTCCATCCGGGGAAAAAGGAAGAGGGTAAAAACTAGAAAGTGAAAAGTTCAGGCATATGCACACCATCATGTCAGACATATGCTCATCACATACTCGCATTCCCCAAGCACATGTATTCTCGAAAAAAAGAACAGCCCCAAGCGCATGTCCTGATTGTGCACCCTGTTTCCTGGAATCAGGCAGGAATTTATCCTGCGCCGGGAGAAGCGAATTGCAGCAGAGCTACACAAACGGCAGGTTCTCTGCAGTCCGTCGTCTCAATCCATCTATCTATTCAGTCACTTGGAAAACCTTTTCAGTCTTTATAAATGGGACGTTAATTTGTTGGAGATGATCCAACTCATCAGTTTTAAGGACTAAGGGATGCTCTGTATCTGAATCTGCTTCAAGATTTCAAGTGCACTGTATACTGGTGTTCGTGATGATTCGATTGGTTGCCTATATTGTCAGGTAAGAAATATTGTCAGGTAAGAAACACAGGCACTGCAAGAACGTACACTGTTTATTGGGGATTTTTACGGTATATTTTACTGGTAATAGTTGGATAGTTATAGAAATTAAATCTAACCAGCGATTTACGAGAGTATATTTCTATATAGCTAACACCGAGTTGGACCGATGCTCGGTGCTCTTGCTGCTCTTCCTCACAAAGCTCAGCAGCTCCCTGAGGCCCTTGGCGAAGTCCTTGTGCAAGTCAGTGGCGGCGCCGTCGCCGCCAGCCTCTTTTGGCTGTCCCACCGCTTTCTCGTCCGTGCCTGTGGCGGCAGCAGCTCCGTTGCCAACCTTGGGGAGTCCATCACCGCCGTTGTGTGGAACGGCAGCTCCGACACGGAATGGGAGTGGCGCCACGCCACCTGCGTGGGTGATCTTGCGGTGGTTGCCTTGGACTGTTGCTGGACATGTCGCTCAATGGGAGGTCATGCACCCTCGGCGTCTGCAGCCGCGCCACTGCTGCCCCGCCCGTGCCACTGCCGTGCCTGAGGAACGGCCTCGGAATGGCGCCTTCGCCGAAGTCGAAGGGGGCGCCGGCGACGCTGTTATGCTTCTGGTGCGACCTCGCCAGAGTACCGCTCGCCGTGGCTGTGCCGGTTGTCACTGTTCTACTGGTGCGCAGCACCCCGTTCTCCTTCGTTGGGGTGGTTGGAATGGGCACGGCCGACATCGGCAAGTCGCATAAGCAAAACCTCACATAGTCGAACACACGAAAGCAAAGCCAAAGCGCATGCCTACCTCTTGCATATCGCGAGCGGCTGCGCACTTGAGAGTGAGCGGGCTCGGCCTGTCGCCACCGGCGCACGTGCCCCACGGCCGAGGCTGCTAACCCTAACCCTTTGCATGCGGCTCGCCCAACGCTGCGGCCGCGATTCACTGCTAGTACTATCGGTGATAGTAAAATTAAATTTCTAACTAATCTGATTCATTGAATCAAAAGGAATAGATGGCTCATATTTATTTTAAAGTACTATAAAAGAGCTCTATTCTTTCACGTTGTTCACGGACAGAACCAGATGCACTTACCCGACGGGGCAAAATTCCCCGCCAGCAGGTACAACAGATAATAGCATATACAAGCAGCAATTCAGCATAACAGCAATTACAAGGGTACTAAATTAGCAACTTGACAACATAGCAACCTAAACAGTAGCATATCAGACTACAGTACAGTAGCATATCAATCCACAACACAATATTAAAGCAACAGTAGTTCAGTAGTTCCATCCAGACACAACACAATCACGTAGTACTTATTACAACACATGCAAATGAGCAAATCACATCAGTTTGATAGCACAAAAGACCACATTTGAGTGAGATCCTTCCACAGAAAGAGAAGACATGCATTCTGCTTTCCACCTTGTCAAATTGGAAGACCCCCATCAAATAGACAGGCCCTGCAATGGTCATAAGAAACAAGAGGCAATATGGACATCAAGATAAATGTCTTGGAAAGATATCCCGTGGAGAAGCCATTAAAATTATAAACTTCTTTTGAGGATCAAATATTGCCATGGATAACAAAATCACATGACAAGGCAAAGGATAAGAATATCAAACCTACATGACAATAGATGGTGATATCTGATGATTGATCCCCAGATGGTGATAAGAAACAAGTCATATTGTATATTTGTATCACAAACCATTGCATGTAAGTATGTTTTGAACATTTTACCTGCAGTCCTTCCTGAATATCTTGAAGACAAATCCAGAAGCTTGTAGGCAAAACTCTATCTTGATCTGTTAAACAAGAAAGAACCATATTAGAATGAAATATACCAGATTTGATGCAAAATGTACAAACAAACATGCAAGTAAGTACCTTTGTATCGGTTGCGAATCCAATCCTGTGAACACATCAATGCTTCTAACATATCGGGAGTGAGACGGCTACGATGCTCACTAAGAACTCTCCCACTTGTACTAAAAGCTGATTCAGATGCTACGGTAGTCACTGGAATTGCAAAAATATCCCGTGCTACCATCCTCAAAGTGGGATAGCGTATACCAGCAACCTTCCACCAACTGAGTACATCAAAATTTTCCCTTGTAGCCATGACATAGTCATCCTCCAAGTACCTATCTAGCTCTGATTTCAGCCTAAGTGATGCTGGTCTTTTTTTAGCAACACGGGCAGTCAAGATAGACATTGCAGCAGGAGCTTCTTTTGGTGCCACAGCAGCTGAAGATTCTATGTTGTCCTCATCACAATCTACTTGGTACTCTGTCATTAGCTCACACAACAGCTTGGTGACTTCTCTAACTTCCCCTCACATTCCTCACCATTGACACCAAGAAGCATTTCAAAGCAAACTAGTAGCATTTCAGTTTTAAAACGAGGGTCAAGAAGTATGGCAATACCCATCAGCCCCTGAATCTCTAACCAATACTTATCAAACTTAGTTTTCATCTGTTCTGACATAGCTTCTAAAATTGGGTTGCCACATGTGGACCAACTCCTTATGCTCATTTTGATCTCACAAATCTTTGGGAAGAATATGTTAGCAGTAACATAATCTGTCCCAGAAAATATTTCAGTCACTTCAAAAAACAACCTAAGCCTCTCCAAAACATCAGCAGCAAATTCCCATTCATCTTCACTTGGAGCTGATTCATATTGTTTGTCAAGCTTTTTCAAACGATTAAAAACATTCTTATAGGGCAGAGCAACGCTAAGCATTGTGAAAATTGAGTTCCATCTTGTTTTGCAATCAAGAGCTAACTTTTTAGTTATTGCCACTTTCACATACTTAGCAGTATCCTCAAATTTCTCAAGTCTTTTTGGAGTGGCAGTCCAATATGCAACACTATCTCGAATGTTTTCTATTGCCGACTTTATAACATCTAGCCCATCTTTAACAATCAGATTCAAGATGTGTGCACAACAACGCATATGCAACACCTTACCCCTCAACATTAGCTTACTTGCCCCTAACTTATCGGAAAGGAGACTAATTACCTTGTCATTTGTAGTACAATTGTCAAGAGTGACAGTACTTAGCTTCTTGTCAAGGTTCCATTTGACCAATGCTTCACTAAGCTCTTCAGCAATAACTTCAGCAGTATGTGGAGCTGGAACATACATGAACCTACAAAAAATAAATAAATTTGTCATCAAATATACTTCCTATTTTCAGATTAATTAATTCTAATGCATATGACACCTTACCTCATGAGGATACTCCTCACCGTCCACAAATCATCAATGAAATGGGCTGTGATAGCCATGTAACCTCTTTTCTGATTGTCAGAAGTCCACATGTCACTAGTGACAGCAACACGAGCTTTACTTGCAGACAAGTAGTTGATGGCTCTCCTCTTCTCTTTCTCATAGTTATCCATGATGTCCTTCCTACAAGTCAACAAGTGCATCACAAAATAATTAGACACTGCATAAAAGATAATAACACAACAAGCATCTATATACTTCATACCTAATAGTGTTCCGTGTCACCATTTTGAATAAAGGCTGAAGTGAACTAACAAATCTCCTAAATCCAGCGTGGTCAACCATAGATAAAGGATACTCATGTAACACCATCATGTCAACAAGTTCTTTTCGAGCAACTTCTTGATCATAAGTGTAGTTATCCACTGACTCTATCTCTTGACAACTAAACCTAAGCGAACACTGTGACAATTGCTTTCCTTCTTTATTTGCTGCATTCATTTTACTCTTCCGATACACACACACCTTCAAATGATCATGAAGATGTCGTGTTCCATTGCGGGTATCTCCTCCAAGGTTCTTGCTGCACCAATTACACTTTGCCTTAATTTTACCATTGACACTAACCCTCTTGAACTTCTTCCAAACTACTGAAGTTAACTTCCTCTTGGAGCCAACAAGGCCACCTCCTTGTTCTTCATCATTATCATCAATTACTTCAATGTCCACCTCTTCTCCCCTCACTGCCCCTGAGTCTTGAACAGAGTGTGACTGGCTCTGTGACGGTTCTGTGTCTCCTTGAGAGGGTGGCTGAGCATCAGGTTGAGGCTCACCACGGCTTGAACTTGCATTCCCAGATGTCGACATTGCAATGTTCACTTCACCGCGAGTGAGGAAGAGTCACCGCCTTGGGTGGATGCGCCGGTTGCCGCCGCAGTGGATGCACCGGCCGCCGCCGCCGTGGATGGCCGAGGCTCGAGGGCCGCAGCGCCGCGGTGGTGGGTAAGGGCGTCGTCAGTCGCAAATCTGTGGAGGAGGGTGTCGCCGGTCTCAGATCCAAGGTGGCGTCACCTCGGTGGAGAAGAGGAACCGGTGGGGAAGGGCCGAAGGGGGAGCCGCCGCCGCGGGTGAGGAAGAGCCGCCGCTGTGGATGGTTGAGGCTTGAGGGGCCGCCGCCGGTCTCCTCGGGCAGTCCGCAGTCGCCGAGTGGGGGGATCTGAGGGTCTGAGGGTGGCCGAGTGGGGGGATCGGGGATGGTTTAGGGTTTTTTTGGCTGACCTTTTATATGAAATGTAGAGGACCCCACATGTCAGTGATCCCCGACGGTTAACGGGGACGGAGATCACTTCCCTGGCCCCGGCCCCGCCATCCCCGACGGGGACAGTATTTTGCCAACGAACATCCCCGCAGGGAATAAAATCCGTCAGACCCATCCCCTAATAGGTGAATTCACCGTCGGGGATCGGGGATCGGGTCCCCATTGCCAACCCTAGTACTGTCACAGTCTAGTACTACTGACCACGACTGGTTGATCGGCAACAACCAGGAGAGAATTGGGCCCTGCAGAGCGCACTCTCACCCAGTCGCCGCCGTCCCTCGTCCTCCGATCGAAGCCGTTGACATCGTTCTGGAACAGGACGGTCAGGTAGCTCCCGTCGACGTGGGCGGCGAGGCCGACGGCCGGTCCGACACCGAATGGGAGTAACTGAGCATGCGGAAGTTGGCGTCCGCGGTGCCGATGGTGGCTTCGGTAAGGTGCGCGAGGCCGTATGCAAGGTTCAGACGAGTCAACCTCGTCATCTCCCCGGTCGTCGACGTCAGCGCCTTCCTGGATCGATGGCGGCAGAAAATTCAGCAGCAACGTCACAGGTTGAGTTAGAACTTGCAAGAAGAAAGATTCAGAGACGCGAGTCACTGTCTGATCTAGTAACTGCGATATTTGGAGCTGTCTACATCACACGTACACGTGTGCGAGGCTGTGAGGTGACACGACACATTTTTCCACTGACTATGGTATTCAAGAAGAGCATCACAAGAAGCGGTCGTTGCCGTCCGGCCACAGGCGCGATGCGAACGCGCGGGCCTCCTCGCCGCCGCCGCCGCCGCCGACCGCGTTGAGCACCCCGAACGCTTCATGCCAGCACGCTGCGGAGTCCCGCTTCTCCATGTAGCCCTTGAACGGGCTATCCACGGCGCTGCTTTTTTTTTTTTTTGAAAGCTAGCAGGAGCTGGATAATATATTAGAAAGAAAAAACAGATCTGATCAGTTTACAGAAAGCACTGTCAACGCTTGTGGCAAACTAAAAAGGGGTAAAAGGTTTACTCTTTACAAAGAATTAAGGGAGCGACAACGTGAGTTAGATATTGCATACTACACGACATTGTTTGCCCTTTTAGTTAACTCCTTTAAGGGTGTGATCGTTTTGGCTTCAGCTTTTAGTTTCCGGCTTATTTTTCACTATTCATAAATTTCGTCTTTTTCTGAACTTTTGGTTTTTTGTTGAGCTTTTTTGCCGGTTCTTTTTTTCCCGTATTTGTTTGTATTATACGTAATGGGCTAACATATTTTTTTAATTCTTTTAAATTTAATTATGCTAAATAAGCCTTGTCAGGTACAGTGTTTTTTTCAGCTAGTTACAGTGCTTTTCAGCCATAAGCTACAAAAAAAAGCCCAAATGATAAATGTTTTACTCTAGTCAACTCTCAGAGATTGGCCTCTTCCTTGATTAGTGTTAAGATCTCACGTTGTGTTGAAAGTTTATTTTGGAAGATGCGTCTGTTTCTTTCCTTCCATCATTACCAGAGGACAAGGACGATGAGTGTGTTCGTAGCCTTTGTGAGGCCTATCATGGAGTTGGCCTGCTTGAGCCACTAGTGTTCAATTGTCGTCGGTTGGCCCCAGTTTGTTGGGTCAAGCATCAGTAGGTACAGTCATTTTGCTATTTGAGTCCATATCTGCCATATTACCAGGCAGTCGATGAAGAGGTGCATTGTAGTTTTAAGGTTTCTATTGCACATTTGGCAGAAGTAGTTGTTTGGCCATCTCCAAGACTGTAGTCTTTGGACTGTCCAGATTTTATCCTGCAACACCAACCAAGCGAATAACTTACAGCGCGAGGGTGCCTAAGCTTTCCAAATAATGGCTTAGTATGAGGTTCGAATTGATCCTAGAAATTGTGCTCAATAGGCTGAGGATGTTGAATAAGCGCCATTAGTAGTTAGTTTCCATTGGATCTCATCCTCAATCTCTGGATTATTGTCAATATGCTGTACCTTGCCCCATAGGCTCACGTATTCAACTAGCAGGTCGGTGGTGAGACTATGTTGGATGTCTCGTATCCAATTCATATCTTGGATAGCATTTGCAATTGACCTATTTTTTCACTGTGAATGTTTGTATAATTTTCGGGCCAGATAACATGGCGCGACTCCTTCAATCCAAGGAGAGGTCCAGAATTTTGCTTTGTGGCTATTTCGTATACCTTAGTGGCCGCTGCAAAGAGCTCTTTGTCCCACTGTCACAGAGCGTTGGAAGCCCTACCCATGGTTTTGCGGCGATTTCCATTTATACCAAAACCATCTGAGTCTCAATGCGGCTGCAAATTTCTTTAGGTTCAACACTCCCAATCCCCCTAACTCAATCGGGCGGCAAACTTTGTTCCAGTTAACTTTGCATTTTCCTCCATGTGCGTCTGCAGTTGCTACCCAAAGGAAGTTTTGTCTGACCCTGTCAAAATCCTTAAGGAAATTTTTTGGCAGTTTGAGTGTAGTGAGCAAGTATGTCGGGAGTGAGATGAGAACAAATTTTAAGAGTGTGAGTCGTCCTCCTAGAGATAGGTGCTTCAGCTGCCAACCCAGTAGTCTTCTTGTTGCCTTATCATGAATTAGTTGTAGATCATTCTGACGTAATTTTCCCATGGTTAGTGGCAAGCCAAGGTACTTGATTGGGAGTGTGATCTTGCTCCTATAAAAGGTTGCAAGACAGCTTGGGCATTAATGTCTTGGCATCTTATTGTGACAGCCGAGCTCTTATCTAGATTTACTTTCAGCCCAGAGGCACTTCCAAATTCTTTTAGAATGGTGACTGTTGCTTCTATCTGCATCCTATCTGGGTTTAGAAATAATATCACATTGTCTGCATAAAGTGACACTATTATTGTTGCAGGTTGACCTCTTAGGGTGTTAGAACCCCTTGCTTAGTGGTGATTTGAAGGATACGCTATAAAGAGTCGATTGCCAGGATGAAGAGGAAGGGCGAAAGCGGGTCACCCTGGCGCAATCCCTTTCGGTGCTTTATCTACTGCCTCGGTACTCCATTAAGCAGAATTCTTGAAGATGATGTTGCAAAGGAGATTGCCATCCACTCTCTCTATTTTGGCCTAAAACCTCTGGCCTGCAGAAAGTTCAGTATGTATTCCTAGGACACGGAATCAAAAGCTTTGGTTATGTCCAGTTTGAGCATTATTGTCGGTGTTTGACTTTTGTGCAATACTCTAACTCGGCTCTTGACAAAGAGAAAGTTGTCTTGAATGCATCGGCTCTTGATAAAAGCAGTTTGTAAACTCGAAACTAGCCTGTCTATATGTCTAGAGAGCCGAATAGTAAGCACTTTTGAGAACAATTTGGTTATGGAGTAAATTAGGCCAATTGGTCGGAAATCTGTTGCCGCCGCTGCTCCATCTCGTTTTGGTATTAGCGCTATGGTTGCTTCATTAAGATGATCAAAACCATTCGTCGAGCAGTTGTGCATGCATTGGAAAACCATCATGACGTCCTCTTTGATGATATCTCAGCATGCCTATAGAAGGTTTCTGTGAAGCCATCCGGTCTAGGAGCCTTTTCTGCTGACAGCTGCACAATTTCATGGCGCACTTCTGCCTCAGTGAAAGGAGCTTCCAGGTCCTGCAGGTCATGGGGAGGCAATCCTAGTTCAGTCCAATCAATGTCATGCCACCGAGGTGTCCCTGTTCCTATGATGGCAGTGAAGTGGTTGTGAAGCTCTTGTGCCTTGTCTTGTTGCAAACTGACAGTGCCATTTGAAGTTTGGAATGTTTGAATGAAGTTTTTGTGCCGCCACACATTTGCCTTTATGTGGAAAAACGTGTGTTAGCATTACCTTCTTTAATCCAAGTGATTCTAGCTGCTTGGCGTTTTTGCGCCTTTTCTATTGCCGCTAGGCCAATCACTCTTGGGTCCCCGTCGAGGTCAACGCGAGAAGTGCCAGCGGCGCCGAGGTAGCCACGTAAAGAGCTGTTCCTCTGATCGATCTACGTGTATTCTATGGTTCGAAACATGTATCGTATCTAACCTCGTGTGCCAGTAGTTGGGATGTCGCCATATGTCATAGCCTCCTAAGCTTTGCAAATGTCTTTAAAAAAAAGCTCTGCAAATTATTTCTCGAAGCAAGTAGTACTAAGAAACCGAATAGCTTCTGTTTTCAAAGGTCGTAAAATCGAAGCCACTTGCAACCATCCATGCATGATCAAGAACAGTGGCGATGGATGCGATTCCACGTGGTGGCCGACAGGCAGCTTCCATGCATGCCACGTCATCCTCCGGCTCCGTTTTTTGACCGTTGGATCTCAATCCAACGGGCCAGAACCATCCACCGTACGTTGCTGTGCAAAGCCACCAGCACCATGTCAAGAAGTAAACCCGTGCAGCCAATTCGTTGGTCTCGACAAGCAAAAAAAAAAGGAGTACGGCCCAATTTTATGAGAGCGCATCTCTAAGCAATCAAGGCCCAGCACGGCCCACACAAAATATGCGGCCCACGTCCGGTCCATCCACGTGCCGGGCATTGGTCGCGGTTACGCCAGGGGTGTTGCTGTCAAAAACCAATCGCAGTGAAAAAAAAAATCCTAGAAAAAAAGTGGATACGGGGGATGGAGTGGTGCAACATCGTTCGAAGTTCGTGCTCGGATAAGATCAGTGGAGGGAGAAATTGAAAGGAGAAAAATTAGGCATCCAGGACGTTCGTGGTCGTTACGCCCGGGGCTCATCGCGCCGCCTCGGTCTTTTCACCAACTAAATAGCCACGAAAAATTCCCCAAAAAAAATCGTGGAGATGAGGTGTGGAGTGGTGCAACACTGCAAAATTTTGTGCGCACATGAGATCGGCATAGGGAGAAATTTAAATTAGAAGAAAAATAGAAGACCATGCAAACAGCAAGTAGTCTAGTAAGACGAGAGATCCTTAAGGCCATGTTATTTTGGGCTTTTCAACGGTTTTTAGTTTTTGATTTTTCTTAGCAATCACTATTCATTAAACTAATAAGTTATAATTTAAAAGGCATAAACGACAGCCCAAAAGAACAGACACTTAGTTTAAGTCATAATTCGATGCCTCATTGCCAGTGCCACAGTGACGGGCCAAGTAGTCTCCAATCCAACATGAATTTCAACCCACAAAAAACCATATAACGTAGTCAGCCCAGCACACTATCCGTAACCAGATTCAATGGCCCAGCACACTGACATGAGGGGCACTCTCCTCGTGGGATCCATCATAGGTGGCGTACCACTAAGGCCATGTTTGGTTGGGTGTATCACGGGGGGAATGGAATCGGATGGTTCGAGATATGCCATATGACGTGTTTGAGCGTTGTCGATCATAGAGGTGGTGGCAGGGTTGGAACGTTGTTGGCTTCGTTCGTACATACTACCTACAATTTTATTCTTCAGTCTTTTCAGTTTATGACTTTCAGTAAACTAACAAATAAGATAGCTTCTTCGCTATCTTTCGTATTGGCTTATTAGGACAGTCTTTTTGAAGTGGTTTATCTGCATTTAGTTGGTTTGCACAAGCGCTTATTTTAGGAGCAAAAATCATCAACCACAGTCATAAACTATTAGCCGTAATTGAAAAGAACAAACCCATATTCTGTCTTCCACCTACCTTCCTGGTGGCCTTTAATAGGTGCCTTTTCCTGTTGAGTTTTTCTGATGCAATCAAGCTTTCATTAATGCAGCATTCAAATGGTCAATGACCTGGTTGCAATTTGTAGGTGTTTCACCGCAAAGGATTAGCCTTTAGACAAAGCTCAGTATATATTTTATGGAAGATGCTACGTAACGGTATTCCTCCACCTGCCTCATTCTCTAGCGTCGACCGTCGCCCTCCTCTCCCTCTCTCTTCTTTGTGCCCGCCGCCCTCCCCACCTTCTTCTCCAGAGCCAGCCACAGCTCTACACTCCTCCTCCGCCTCTCCCGTCCCCTCCTCCACCACTGGTAGCTGGTGGTGACCCTGTAGCCTTGCCTCGCCGCACCGCCTCCTCCCCCACCCAACCTAAAATTCATTGCGCGCACCGCCTCGCCATGCCACACTCCAGCGCCACCCACCACCCTTCAGCGCCTCCCAACGCCCTTCGCTGCTACCCACCGCCTCCTTGGCCTCCCTCTACAACTAGAGGGTGTGGTGAACCTGTCGTTGGTAGTCGTGTCACTATTGAAATATCTGATGTATCAAGTCATAAGGCTTAACGTGTGCATGTGTGTGTTGTGTTAGTAGTATTAGCACCCACCTTGTACATGATCTGTTGAGATCCGGTATTGCTAGATATGACTGTTGCACATACGTCAATATAAAGAGAACTAGATCCTGAGTTGCGAGGTGTGGTTCTATCCTCCAAATATCTCCTCCTATCTTCAATTCTATTATGGTATCAGAGCCTAACTCCTAAACTACGCAAGACAATGTTGACTGTGGCACTGGAGGCAGTGGCACCATTGGGGCACTCTTTGGCGCCATCTCTAGCATCGCCTCCGACATGATTAGTTCAGTTGGAATTTTTCCCACTCCCGCATTCGGCCACCTCATCAAGATCTAGCTCATAGAGAACTACTTACTATGGAAGGCACAATTCCTTCCTTACCTCTGGGCGAACAACATGATCGACTATGTGGACGGGTCCATCCCATGTCTACCAAGGATGATCACACTGCCTACCGAAGGCACCGATGGCACACCTTCCTAGTTCCAAAACCTAGAGTTCCTACAGTGGATCCAGCAAAATTAGACTGTACTAGGCACGATTTTGTCTTCTCTCACTGAAGGATTGCTTGGGCATGTGCTATCATGCACGTCTACCTGAGCAGCATGGGATGCACTGGAGCAGAATGTTTTCATTTGGCTCCAAAGCCTGGATCATGTAGATTTGGGTCCAGTTGGCAAACATCAAGAAAAATGACATGCTAATTAGAGCCTACTTCAACAAGGTAAAAAGCTGGCTACACCATGTCTTCCATAGGACACACCCTAGAGGATGAAGAAAATATGTCGTATATGCTGGCTGATCTAGGGCTGAATTATGACCCCTGGGTCACATCCATCACCACTTGTGTCGAGCCCATGTTGCTTACTGATCTCTATGCTTACATGCTGAGCTTTGAGATGAGGAAGGAGCATCAAGCTAGCGATCTCCACATCAATGATCCATCTATAAACTTTGCTATTCCCAATGGAGGATGTGGGTGAGGCAAGTTCTCTCCATGCAACAAGGGTGGGCGTGGTGGGGGCGGCCGTAGCAAAGGTGCATTGTCTGGTGTACTACAAGGTGCACCAAAGGGTTCTTCAGCCAACTTGCTAGGTGTGTGGCAAGTATGGTCACAGCGCCCTCAAGTGCTACTTCCGTTTCAACCACACCTACAAGGGTGATGAGTATGTAGCAAATTTGGCACAGACTCCTTCCTATTTGGTTGATACCAACTGGTACATCGATTCAGGGGCTATGGGCCACATCACAAATGGCATCGAGCATCTCTTTGTCCGTGACAAATATCAGGGCAAGGAACAAGTCCACGTAGCAAACAGAGCAGGTTTGTCCATCCATAACATCGGTCACTCTACTATTCAAACTCCTATTCGTGATCTGAATCTTCACAACATCGTACATGTACCTAAGTCATCTAAGAATCTTGTCTCTGTTCACTGTTTTGCTACTGACAAACAATGTGTTTCTAGAGTTTCACCCTTTTTACTTCCTTGTCAAAGACCAGGTCACGAAAAAACTTCTCTAAGGTAGATGTGAAGGTGGATTGTTCCAATACCACCAGTGACTACTAACCCGAATAAATCTCATGCACTCACCAGTGTAAAGGTGTCTCAAGATTTGTGGCACTATAGGCTTGGTCATCCATCTCCAAAAATTGTTTAGCGTGTCCTTCATGAACACAATCTCCCTTCTGTAGCAAATCATAATGATGCCACTGTATGTAATGCTTGTCAGCTAGCAAAATCTCATCAGTTGCCATTTCCTTTATCTACTAGTGTTTCAATTTCTTCGTTACAGTTCATTTTCTCAGATGTTTGGGGACCTACTATAACCTCAGTTTCAAGCAACTAATACTATGTCAGCTTTATAGATGATTTCAACAAATTTTCATGGATCTATCCCTTGAAACAAATATGATGTTCTACCTATTTTTCTTCGCTTTCTACATCATGCTGAATGTTTGTTAAACACCAAACTTGTTTGTTTTCAATCGGACTGGGGGGAGAATACCATAAGCTGAACACATTCTTCCAAGAAATTGGTGTCAAACCCTTAGTGTCATGCCCGCACACCCATCAATAGAACGGTGTAGCCGAGAGGAAGCACCGTCACATCGTTGAGGTCAGATTATCTCTTCTCACATAGTCTTCTATCCCTCTCAAGTATAGCATCTAATTAACTCAACAAAGATGTATCAACTTTTGCATTAGTTTGCTCATTCAAAAGAATTGGACATTGCAATGTTGAATGTCTTTTCCAATCCAAAAACTCAAAACGTAGGCTGCTATGGTAATTTATCAAATAGGTTGAGTGCAGAATGGTTTTACTATGTGAATTAATCACTAATATATTCTAAAATGTAAACTACTACCACTAACAGGAAATTCAAATCTTGAGCTCATAGATTGCTTACCTTTGGAGGTTGGAGTTGAAGGGGATGGAGCAAAGGGAGTAAACTAGCAGCTTAGGTAGCCGCCTAGTTCTTGATTTCTACTTTCCTCCTTGATACACTACCCAGTTTCCAGCTCTTGCCTATTGCCAGCCTAGAAGCAAGGAAGTAAGGAAGAGGGTAATGCATCAACAGCTACCTCCATCCACCTTGAACCCTAACCGCGACCTAGCTCTCATGGGCCTCAACCCTCACAGCCATTGATCTGTGCAACCCCTACTAGGCACATCATGGAAGCGAGGAGGATGCAGAAGTGACGTGATGGTGATGGGAGGTGCTGAGGAAGGGACGGAGGCAGTGGTGCTTGGTAAGTGATGGGAGGAGAGGTGCTGGAGGCCTCCTCCTCTCTACTTGTCGTTGCCTCATTCCCATTGTGGACCTTCCACAACCTCCACTTCCAGGTTGCGCTTTCGCTGGATTTGCTACCCACCACGGCAACCGCCTACACCTTCTCCCTCCTGTCCTTCCCACTCCCTGACCGTCTTGCCCTCATCGATGTCGCCACCGAAATTGCCGTCTCCTACCCCTCCTTCCTCACCGGTGGCTTCTGTTCCTGCCTCGGCCTCAACCCTAGGGAAGCCGACGGCGCCCATATCTGTGTGGATCTAGGGCGTGGTCGCAGGGTCACATTGGCCCTAACCCTAGCGGCAGCGTCCTCCATGTGCTGCTGTAGGCGGATTTGTGCTCCTCCATTGCCGCCTCCAGTGGATCTAACCATGACCACTTCCTATCTTCTCCTGTCCAGCAGCGGCGCGGTGAGGCAACGTTGGGGGACGGGAAAAGGCACTGGGAGGGGAGAGAGCAGAGTGGGGAGACGATATCGGGGATAGGAGGTGGCAATAATTGTGGAGAAGACGTGGCGACATTGGGGAAGAGAGGGGAGGCGGTGACGGTGCACAAGGATGGAGAGGAGAGGACGAGAGCGGGTGGTGGGGAACGCACAGGAAGAGGACGTGCGGACTAAGATGAGGAGGCATGGGGAACCGATGACCGTATTGTAAAAAGTAATTGACAAGGAAGGATAGAGAAGAATTTTGCAATTTCTCAAAGTGCTCGATTGATATTTTATCTATGTGGGAAACAACCAGATCTAACGTCTATTGTACCTTGGAGCAAGATCAGATGGACAAAAACAATAGGATGACGTGGCCATGCTCTTTTGGGGCAAAATTCAGCTAGTTTCATATATAGAGATTTGGACCACCTGATCTTGATCCTGCATAGGATAGGATCAAGATACCAATAGTCCACACGGATGGTGATCGTGACAACCGTTGCTCTAGGTCTCTAGGGTAGGAGGAAAGAGTGGCTAACTTGCACCTTTTTGTCTTCATGTATGGAGTTGGTGCTGCTACGTGGTTCCATTTTATGTCTTTCTTCATTCGATCAACTTAGCGATAGCCGAGGAGCTAGGGTCGGGTGGTCGTTGGCGTGGGGTGCACGCATCGCCCGCATAGGCTTCATCCCAGGATGTTGCCAACGTGTCTTATCAAAATAACTAGTAGAGGAAGCACGGTGGCATGCCGCGCTAACTTTCAGGTGGACCGAAGTAAAAGAATCGATAATTTGTAAGAGACTTTTCATGAGAAATCGAGGATCCACATGTATTTCCGCAAAGGTGAAGGGTTTTTCTAAAAACAAGGACCCATAGGTAATAATGGGAAAATTGCGGCGTTTTATCTTGCAAAATGAGGGTCTCCCTAGAAAATTTGAGGACCCATATGCAATTTCGAAAAAGCTGAGGGGGTTTCACTGAAAAATGCATGACAAGGTCTTTTTGCAAAATGCAAGGATCTGTACGCGATTTCAAAAAAGTTAGATGGCCTTTTTGCAAAGAAGCTGACGTGAATGCCCTCCTGAGGGTTAATCCCCAGGGTATAATATAGGGACTATTTGAGCTTCTCATAAGGAACAGTAAATATACAAGTAAATATGCTTAGTGGTTAAAACACGTGTCATGTTTAGTAAAATATAGGCTTTCACTCTAATTACATGTGTGCTAGTAGATATATGATATGTATCTCTCTTATGATTAGGAGGATGCGTGTGAAGCGTGCGTGTGACGGTGTGAGTGCGTGTGTGCCTCCACCCCCGTTGTACTTAAAAAAACCCAGCGATAGCCAATGTGCCAGGGTCGGCAGGGTTGTACAAGCACGTGCTGGTGTGATCTTCCACCAACGCCAACATCGATGCATACGACTGATTTGGGGGCAGATTTGCTGTCACAGCTCAATTCAATGCTTCCGATAGTCAAGTGCCTAGATAGACGCTGAAAAGCATCAGCATTAGTTTCTCGGTTGCTGACCCGAAATCTCGACTTGGTTGCATAGGATTAATTGAATGCAGCGGTTGCTTGGAACACATGGTCGTCGTCGTCGCGGCAGTTGGTTCATGTCATGATCATTCACCCAGTGCTAGCGACTGCAAACACATGCGTAATAATGCAGCTAATTCAGGCATGAGTTTTTTTTTTTCAGATCCTTGATTTGCATGCTTAGGTTGTTGCGATCGACCTGCCTGCTGAGAGCTGAGTTGTCTGAAACTTTTCGGCAGGCGATCGATGGAGCCTTGCGGCTGTAACGAGCCCACATTGAGGTGTGCTGTGCGTTGAGGTGTGCTGTGCTTGTCCGGTTCAGCTTTTGAGATGGCACGGAGGAGTCAATGGGGACACGCCAGGGAGCAGCAGCTCAACAGCAAGGCAAGGCACCTTGCTCTGCTCCTCTCCTTTCTTTTCTTTTCTTTTCTTTTCTATACGCTGTTTATTAGAGAGATCGATAAATTGATAGATGCAAATTAATAGTAGATCAACTTCCCCAATCTATTCGACACATATGCTACATGGGAGAGTACCAGTAGCTACTAGTAGTGCAAATTAATGCTGACATTGCTGGATACCTGAAGATTTTGTTTAGTTTGCCCAGCATGTGTTTAATTGATCAGAATAGTCAGTCGGCTACGTGTACCATTCTAGGATCTTGGCTTGTGTGTAGGTCACTGGTTGCATCAACAGTAGAGTTGAGGACGTTTCCACAGTGTCATTGTAGAGACAGCTGAGCTGAGATCTGGAAGGCACAGACTCATAATTGTGCTGTTATCTGTTAAGAAGAAACTAGGCAGCTAATGGGATCTGTCCAGTCCAGCAAACTTTTAATGAGCGTCTTTGATGATTGATTTTATTGCAGCAAGTAATTCGTGCAAGTTCTTTTTTTTTGGAATTTGTGTCAGGCCCATTTGTATACATTAGTTTCTTCAAGCCTTGTGATCAGAAGTTTGTGCAGGTGAGACATTTTCTTGTCCAAGAACAGAGCAGGAAAAAAAAACAGAGGAGAGAGAGAAGAAAGCAATCCATCCATTCATTCCTTCCTTCCTTCCTTCCAGAGAGGATAAATACAGTGTTGAGCTAGCTAAGCTGCAAGACAGCAGCAGCAGAACGGCACCTGCTCCTTTCCTTAAAGCTTCCCAGCAGCAGCAGCAGTGCAGTGGCATCGCCACCTTTTTCCCGATGTTTCCATGTACCAACAGCATCAGTCAGCCTCCTCTTTTGGTTGCTGCATAGGAAAAAATATGCTAGCCATCGCTAACCACCTCCACTGTTGATCTGAGCCCGGAGGCGAAGGCTCCAACAGTGAGCGCTCAACGCTGCGACCGATCGACGACGCGCCGCTGCCTGTCCGCGCTGTACCATTAGTCCAGTGCCCATCTGATGATCTGCCTGAACGGCAATGATTCCTAGCCGCCAAGCTTGTCAGGAGCCGGTTGGCGAAATGAGCAGAACTACAGTCGGAGTGCAGTGGAAAGCACGTTGCCTGCTTGCGTTGCATGCGTTCTTGAATCTTGATTAAAGCCCTGTTCGGAACGCTTGAGCTTTGCAGATATTTTACCAAAAATGGTTCGTGAAAAACCGTATGATGGTTTCCCGTATTGTAGTGACGAGTAATTGCCAACTTTTTTTTTTGAATAGATTTGAAGTTTGTTTTCTGGAGATTGCAAATTGTACTGTGTTTGTCTAGGGCTGATCATTCGAGTGAGGCGAATGATCCGGATCAGACGAACGATTTAGTCCGATCATTAATCCAGAGTGAACACAAGTTAACATTAGTATGGGTCGGATCATCTAAGTTGGTCGGACTATTGGGTCGGATCATTTGTCCAGCGAAGGTGTATTTTTAGGTTTGTTTGGGTCGGACCATTGGGTTGAATCGTTTATTCGAGGTTGTAAGAGGACTTCGCAATGAACCTATTGATGATATTTTTGGGCTAATAGTGAGTGTTTTTACGATGAGATTATACTATACAATGTTTTACTTGTATTATGGTGCATGTAGGTGTATATAGAGTAAAAATAGTGAAATAGAAAGCATTGATGACTCCATAGCTTTAGTCCTTTGCACACATATTGTAAGACATATGTTAAGCCTATGTGAAACATGGTTGAGCTAACCATGATGGATTTGAATGGATGAGCATGACAATTCTTGATGTGATGTGTGAGGTGTGTGTGGTGCATTGTGAGCCACGAGGTGGCTTTGTGGTGTGGTGATGCTTCGGGAGTGAAGCATGTAGGTATGTACCCTTTGCTCACCACTTGTGTCAGTTGATGATTAATTGTGTTGTGCGGTGCTATGTGATGAGTTTGCTTGTCGATAATGGTTGTAGGACTTCGAAACTATGCCATGGTAAGGCGAACAAGACAATGACTAAGCTAGGAGAGTTTAGATCTAGAGCAATCAAAGGATCGGGACTAAACTAAGAGAGTTTAGGTCCAGAATAATCAAGGTGTCGTCAGAAGATGACCGAGACTAACAGAGTGGTTACAAGCTATGAAGACAAGGAGCCAGAGCAGGAGGGTGATGGAGATGATGAGCAACGGCGAGGTGGACCATGACTAAGCTTAGAGAGTAGCTAGGGTCCAAACAGTAAGGAAGCTAGATGTCGTCATGGTTCAAGGTGGTGCGCCGGTGTAGCATCTCACATACCAACATAAGATATTACTATAGAACGTCATTGCCAAAGTAAAGAATAAATAAGAGCAACATTGAAAATCACAACGAAATTAAAACTTTATTCACACTTTAATAGAGAACTAACGGAAGCTAAAATAAATGTTTGAAAAATAGGTCCAGTCCACTTCTAACCAAATAAATAGTAAAAGATAACAAAAATAATGGCAATCCACAATGCTGAAAACTCGAGTGCTCCCACCCATGCATGTTGTTATCACTCCACTGGCCTTTTTCTACCAGAGAATAGAAAGAGCAAGTGTGAGATTTGGAGATCTTAGCAAGTACCCAACAACAGTTGCAACACGGTGAGTAAAGGATAAGTAATGCAAGCAAGTAATCGACACAGATTAATTGCAATAAAACTAGGTTGTTGAAAACATTGATAGCGATTGGGGATAGAGGTAACAAGAACCATGAATTAAGGATAGTTATTATGTAGCAAGTTATGGCAATGGCACTGGTTGATTACTCCAACATACCCGGTTATACGAGAATAGTCAGTCGCAACGCTACCCTCAACTGTATAACCGTAGACATGGTGTAATATCCTAAGTAACGAAAGCGTATAGCCCCCATTAGTTACTAGGTGGGTAGCAATCTCCCCTATATGTGGGTAACGCCAGGCCAAGTAACCGATAAGTTATTACCAGACATTGTGATCAGATATTGGAGTAATTGAGCTAGATCCGGGTAAGGATACAATGAGCGAAAAGATTGCAGCGGTTGAGAATAGGGAAGCACAATTTCCGATATGAGTCGATGAGACTATGGTGATAATGAGATAAGAGTTATTCTAATGAGGTATTATAAAATAGCACACACAAGGGTTGGCAACCATTCAAGTTTTATTATGTGATGAGTGATTATTAGTCCGATTAACAGGTACTAAATACATCAGTCATGACTCACATACAAAATCATACGAGTAATGGATCCTAATATCAGGAAGAATAAACATAGCAGCCCTAATATTGAAAGATTGCTAGTGGTTTAAACCTAGAGTTGGAACATATTCATATGCTGCCCCTTATTAGTGATTTAAGTTTGAATTCTAAAACTCTAATTAAAGGCATGAATTCTAGAGTATTATTAACTGAGCATTCTAATAAACCTAAAAGTATGTGAACAAGATAATCTAAAACATCATGGTATGGATATAATATTAGAAATCTATAACCACACGAGTATTGGTAATATGATAATAACAACGCAAGCATCAGTAATATGATAACAATCAAACAAGCATTGGTGATGTGATAATAACTAGATAAGGTTTAGTAATATAATAATAGACAGGTAATTTTAGCAAAGAGTTTATGCTTCCAAAGGAGAGCTCAAATGGCATCACTAGGAATTCGAAGAGGCCATGGCAAGTGCGAAATGCTATCTTTGGAATATCAGAAGCTTTGATCCAGACTTGGTGATAGCTGGACTACAAATCTATCTTGGAGAAGAACTTGACACCCTTGAGCTGGTTGAAGAGATCATCAATACGAGCTGAAGGGTAACGGTTCTTGATAGTCACCACATTGAGAGCTCGATAATAAATGCACATATGTAGACTCTTATCTTTCTTCTCCACAAAAGTGATTAGTGAAGTCCACTCAGAGGTACTGCATCGGATGAAGCCTTTGCTCTGAAGGCCATCATCTAACTCAGTACGAGATAGATGGTAAGAAGCCTTGGTGATGGATGTAGTGCTAAGGAAGAATAATCTTGGGGTCAAAGCAATGGATATAGCGTAATTAAGAGACAACTAGTCCCTACTCACAAACAGGTCAAGAGTTGGATTAACGCCAAAACTACATTAATGCTGAAATTTGTGGTCTTCAACTCCAGCACAGTGTTGAGACAGGTAAGATTGCGAGCAAGAGGTCCATTGGCGGTGGTCACCACCACGGGATATGCCAAGATATTGATGGGTATAGAGTGGTACTGCCAAAAAGGAGAAACTAGCTCCCAAGTCAAACAATGCAAGAGCAGAGTGTAAATTCAAGATAACCAAACCTAAATGGTCAAGAAACGAGGAAAAGTAAATGGTGAGATGGGTAACAATAGGGAGGTAAAGCGTTGTAACCAACTACACCACTCTTGAGTCGCTGATGCGTAGAGACGCCCATTAGTACCCTTTGGTACAGTAGCAATTGGAGCAGGAACTAGAGCTGCGTTCTGACTACCATCAAGTGAAGGTGAAAAGGTAAGCTGATTTGTAGTGCCAACCAGGCCTTGTGCTTCTGGAGCATCCCAGGCAGAAGAATGGAATCAGGATTCAGGGAATCATTGGAACAAGATCAAAAAATAGCAATGAAATACAGAAAATGGTAATTAGATATGAAATCATGATAATACGCCAGTGACTAGATATGCATGCATGCATGAATGAATTGACTTGAAGCCCCGTGTACGTGCAAAACCTTTTTTTTCCAGAAACTACATCGTGAGCTCTGATACCAACTAACAATGGTCGCAACACGGTGAGTAAAGGACAAGTAATGCAAGCAAGTAATTGACACATGTTAATTACAATGAAACTAGGTTATTGGAAACACTGATAGCGATTGGAGATAGAGGTAACAGGAACCATGAATTAAGGATAATCATTATTTAGCAAGTTATGGCAATAGCACTAGTGATTACTCCCATATACTCGGTTATACAAGAATAGTCAAGCACAACGCTGTCCTCAACTATATAACCACAAACGGGGTATAATATCCCAAGTAACGAAAGTGTACGACCCCCATACATTACTAGGTGGATAGCAATCTTCCCTGTATGTGGGTAACCCCAGGCCAGGTAATCGTTAAGTTATTACCAGACATTATGATTAGATATTGTAGTAACTGAGCTAGATTTCGGTAAGGATACGATGAGTGAAAAGGTTGCAAGGGTTGAGAATAGGGAAGCATAATTTCTGATATGAGTCGATTAGAGATGATACTATGGTGATAGTGAGATAAGAATTATTCTAATGAGGTATTATAAAATAGCACACACAAGGATTGGCAACCATCCAAGTTTTATTATGTAATGAGTGATTATTAGTTCGATTAACAAGTACTAAATACATCAGTCATGACTCACATATAAAATCATATGAGTAATGGATCATAATATCAGGAAGAATAAATATAGCAACCCTAATATTAAAAGATTGCTAGTGGTTTAAATTTAGGGTTGGAACATGTTCATACGCTGCCCCTTATTAATGATTTAAGCATGAAGTCTGAAACTCTAATTAAAGGCATGAATTCTAGAGCATTATTAATTGAGAGTTCTAATAAATCTAAAAGCATGTGAACAAGATAACTTAGAATATCATGGTATGAATACAATATTAGAAGTCTATAACCAGGCGAGTATTAGTAATATAATAATAACCAGGCAAGCATAAGTGATGTGATAATAACCAGGTAAGATTTAGTAATATGATAATAGCTAGGTAATTTTAGTTATTTGATATTAGCCAGGTAATTTTAGTGATTTGATAATTGTACTTAATGGCAAGGTGAGAAAAATCTAAAACACATGGTATGCGAAATGGATAGGTCATGGCCGTGAGGTACTTGCCTTGAGCACGTTCAGCGGACATGCTGTACAAGGGATCTGAGGTGTGTAACTATCCGAACGATTCCTCAGAGGCCACGTGTGAACCTGCGAGGATAAGATGGAGGTGAATAAGACAATGGTTAAAATAAAACTAAGGATGGACAAAAAGAGAATATTTGGCCAGAAGGAATCATGTTCGCTGGATTTCGCGGTACGAATCATGGGGGAAAAGAGAGAGATGGTGGCTGGTTGTGGGGGAAAAGGGTTTGCCCTTTTTGGTGGGCCCTTAAATCTAGATTACAGCTAGTTAGGTTTGCTAAGAGGCCCACCTTCTAAAAGAAAAATATCTGGGCGCTACAGCCGGGTGACTCAAACCTGTGCAAGTATGGCGGTGGTGCGGTAGCATCTAGAGCCTGAGAGACTTGTCGGTTGGGCCAGCAGGCACTTGGACACATTTGCGTTCATGGTGAAGACATGTGATGAGCATTGGACGAGAAATATTGATCGATTCAAGGTCAAGTGGAGGCTTCTGGAAGATTAGCATTATCTTCGAGGCGAAGTGAGCTGCTATGAAGGTGGATTCTAGCTATGAATAGGAATGTATAGCGTGGGGCTCAGAAATAGCTTTCCAATGTATCCAAGAACGCATAATTCGGAGTTCGTATGGGAGTTATGCCTTGTTTTGTTAATGGTTTTTGGATATGGCCGAATTGGTATTGTAAATAAGTTAAGTGGATGGTTGGTAAGTGGGTTTTGAACTCCACCACCAGGTTATGATTTTGAGATGGAGTGGTTAGTTTGGCCACGACTATAAAAAGAGAAGAGGAGTGGCTAGGAGATAAACCTTTGATGATAGAGTTGAGGAGAGGTGTAGGTGTACTCTTGTGAGGGCTTTAGGGAGAGATTGAGATGCTAGTGCTATGACTGGTGTAGAATGGACATGCAAAATCTCAAGTTGATCTGACATTTGAGCAGTTCAAGATCAAGATTTTACCATTTGACCATGGTTTTTGTGCAGTTGAGCTTTGAGAGAAAATACCCCAACTTTCTTATGTTCTTGTAAGTTTTGTTGGGCTCAGTTGAGTTTAGGCTTATTGGCTTTTGTACAATGCTACAGTAATTCATTGTTAAATGGTGCGTCATTTAAGGCAGTGTCTATAGGTCGATTGTAGTAGACAATGTATTGACTTTAGCTGTATCGGCCAAAATCGCATGTGGCTATCTCCTTCTTTGTAATATCTCTCGTGAACAGATACAATTCAAAAGCCAAAAGCCATAAGTCACAGCCCAAAAAAGCCCTCCCTTGCAAATCTAAGTGATTTTAAAGCCTTGCTTTGAAAATTGTGTAAGTTTTTCTATTAGGCCGTACTGTTGTTTTTCATTGTGTTGACTCGGATCATCCAAGTCAAGTCAGATAATCCGCCTCAAGTGTTACAGCAGCCGTGTCTAGCTTTTGGTTAGGGTTTTGTGTTGGTTTTCACTGTGTGTCTTGATCTGACCTTTGTAGTTTCTCATGGCTATTAGATGGAAGATTTTTTAAAATATTTTAGGGAAAATTTTTAGTGCCTCCTATTCACCTTCTCTAGTCGCCAACCACGGTCTTTCAGTTTGATTCACATGGAAATCGAGAAAAAACGGGGCATAACTGATTGGAAAGCTGCAATTGCCATGGACATGGATTGGGATTGAGATGGATGTGCATTTGAGCCGGTGGCCCCTCCCTACATGTTTGATGAGCATGTACAAGCATATACTACCATGCATTGCAACCCCACTGAATTGAAGAGCTACCACCAACAAGCATTATGGAGTGAAGCAGCACAGCAGCAGCAGCAGCAGCGAGTGAGGCGACACTATTCGCAGGCAGAGGCGTTACGTGATCGAAACCTTTTTTTTCTCCTTTCTTGGGGAGAATCTTAACAAGATGAGTTGGACGCTGGACCTGGCTGGATCAATCATAATAGGGTATTGATATTCATCCATCCATGCATGCCGTAGAAGTGTATGTATATGCATGGATGCTGGTGTCATCTGGCAATGATTGCGCCAAAATCTGATCACGGTGGTCCTCTCGTGTGGCAGGGGTCTGACCGGCCGGCCGGCCGGCTCGTCTTGCTACTCATCACAATATTGGCAACGAGGAAGAGAAGTCCGACGAGAGGAGAGATCCAGATTTATTATCGCCATTAACTGCGCGGTAAGAAGCATCAATTCGCGGCATCAATGTGCATCGTCCTGAGTCCTCCCTCTTACAAATTCATTCAGCCTCGATCGGCCGCTTTGAAATCTATTACTACATCTTCTTGCAAAGTTGCACTGCAACCTCTGGTTAGGATGCCTGGATGCCTGGATGGACGCGTGCCTGACTGCATCATCTGCTGATCTGTATGCCTGCATATGTGCCGATATATATTGCTGCCTGCCTGTTACAAGTAAGAGGACAGCATGCAACTTCTTTTACGGCTCCCCCAACCTTGAACTAGATAGGGGAATTTTCGCTTGCTGTTTCATTTTAGCAGGCTGTCTGCTGTTGGATTTGCAGTACAGCAATAATGCGCCGCGCGCTCGTCGTCGACGACGATGCCCGTGCTCCCAGGACTCGGTCCATCTCCGATATACTATGGGCTACCCATTTCAGAAGAATTCAGAGCAACATGCACTAGTAGTATTATCAGTTGCGTATAAGACGCGCAGGTATCGCTTTCCTTCATGTGATGTGGTGTATGAGCTTCACAGCACCAGCAATCCAATCACCTGCAGCGAATTGGGATAACAACTACTGCAAGCAGGAATGTGTGATGAGCTTTTCCCAGACTTTTTCATGGAATAATTGCTGATGTGGTTTTCAGGGCAATCCTGGACACACAAGCCGGATTTCAGATGGGGAGTCTGAAAGCGAAAACCGGCAAGAACTCAGTCACTCCTACCTACATCCTCCTAACAACCTCCTTTTCATACTGTTAGCTTTCATCATTCTGTCTTTTACTACCCCAGGCTGTAGGAATGCCGTAGCGTCCATGCAGCATTGTGCACTTGCAGCTTCCTGATCCTAGCCTCCTAGCCACAGGTAAATTTTAATTTGCAGTAGTAAAATGGATCGATGGAGAGGTGGCAATGGCGACTGGCCCCGTCGCGACGATGGGCTTCCCGTGTCGGGTTTCCGGTGAGCGACAACCGGCGCACTGTTGTTGTTGCAATACTTCTTCGGACAGGCGTGGGACAGAAAGGGCAGCACAAGCTCCACATATCTGCTGGAGCCATCTTTATCACCACCTCGCATATGGCCTCCAATAACCTCATTTCCAGGGCTTTCCATTCCATCAAAAAACTATTTCCATTTTCTTTTTTTTCTCTGCATGTCTGTCTGTCACCAGAATTTACTAGGATTGACTGGAAATTCAGCGATATCGACAAAATTAAAACATTTTTCTGCCGAGTTGAATCTGCGGGACATTTATTCCTGGAATTTATTCACCGGTCGAATTGAAACCCGAACTGTTAATCCCTTGCTGTACTATACATACATGGCTGTGGAGGGAGTGGGACAGACAAGCTCTTAGCTCTCCCCTGCAAGGCTTTATATCACCTGTTCAGTGGCTTGGTTGCTGCTGCCAGCTAGGAATTGAGAGAATGACAGAGAAATTCTGTACATCCATTCAAGTGATGGTGCCAAATTAATTGTCGTTCAATAACTCATGCGTGCTGTACATGCTCATTCATTCAGTCAGTAGTAGTACTCAGTACTGAGTACCAACTCATTCTGTTTGCTTGACGGTTTCCATTTCCATCCCCTGAATTTCTCACCGATCATCACATACATAATCTCTTGAGATTTTACGTGTGTGAGGTAGAATAGAAATAGCTGCAAGTTAGCTCCCATCTTTCAGAGATTGATGTAGAGATGGCATCTGTTTTGGCATTGCCTGGGGCTGGGAGTACCAGTACTACCGGTTTGCAAGTTGCAGCCTCTGAATGCTAGTTGAGGCTAAGGGGGATCTCTCTCTCTCTCTCTCTCCCCTCATGGCATCTTCTCTGTTTGCATCATGCAGAATGGGATATTGCCAGGCAGAATTCGAAAGGTAAAAAGATCCCTGCAGATCTCCACAGGCTCCAATTTTTTTCTTGTTTTCATTCCGGAAGCAGGACAAGCACCACAAGCAACCCAGCAACTGGCTCTACCCCTACCGCACACAGCTGCATACATCCATGTACACACCCTCTCAAGCTTCCTTCTTCATCTCATCTCAGTGTTGTCATCCTTGTGCATGCATGGTTTGGTCCGTCTGGTTGTTAAGTTCTTGAAAGTATGCATGCATCCTGTGCATGCATATGACAGCCCCCTCTATACACAACAGTACAAGCCAGATGTGTCCTACACAGTTGTAGCTACACTACACATCCATGGCATAAATATACATGCATGTCCAGTGGTGCTTATTACTTTGCATACATACCTATCAGTACAAGATCAGGGTTGCTAGTTTATACATGCTCCTATCATTGACCAGCCTGGCTAGCTACCTTGAGCTATATATTGGGCACCTTGTGCCAAATGCAAAACTACATGCCAGATTAATTAATCAACTAACTAATAGAACTGTTCGGTAACAATAAACTAGTAACAACCAAAACAAGCACTTAATCAGGAGCCAGGCTACAAGTAGAAGAAACAACATGTCCTTTTCCTTTTCTTTCCTTCTTCTTCTTCTTGTTCTCATCTTAATTTTTCTACACCTAGAAGCTGCCTAAACTTAACCAATTAACCCCAATTGCATGCTTAACTCTGCTGCTGCTCTTCTTTCTTGCAGCAGCAGAAGATTTTCTTGCATGCATGCATGCGTCGCTGCAAACCACCGGTCCTTAGTTACATGCACGCATGCACACGCATGGAAATATGGAGGAAACCTTAGACACAACAACCGCACGCGGGCTCCCTCTCTAGCTAGCTAAGCCACCTCCATTTCTGAATTTTTTTTTGCTCCATTAACTGTTTCTATCTCTCGACCGGTGAACGATCATCAACCTATGAGAGGTCATGGACGTCGGCGACGTCGTCGGGTTCGGCCGTGGAGACCATCTTTAGCGCCGACCCGCCGGTGGTGAAGGCCTTCTTGCGCACGGCCATGTACTCGGGCCACGTGACGGCTCGGTACGCGGCCTTGCGGCCCGGCGGCATGGCCTCCTGCAGCGGCGCCACCTTGACGTCGGCGGGCGGGCCGAGGAAGTAGCCGAGCGATATCCGGTCGCGCTCGCGGTTGACGACGGCGCGATGGTAGACGCTGTGGAAGCGGCCGTTGGTGAGGATGTGGAAGAGATCCCCGACGTTGACGACGAAGGCGCCCGGCACGGCCGGCACAGCCACCCACCGGTCCGGGCCGTGCCGGAACAGCTGCAGCCCCGGCACGAGGCTCTGCAGCACGAAGGTGAAGAAGCCCGAATCCGTGTGCGCGATGAGCCCCAGCGCGCGCTGCGGGTCCGGGCACTTGGGATACCTACGTACGTGCATCACGCACAGCTCCACGTTACATACACCGACGCTAAGCTACTAGTTTTTCGATCATGGCAGGATGTGTGCATGGTGTGCGTCCCTACCAGTTGAGGTGCATGGTGGCGGCCATGGCCTCGCCGATCTTTTGCTCCGCCTCGACGGCGCCGACCTGCTCGTCGGTGAGCCCGAGCGCCTTGAGGAATAGCTCGAGCAGCCTGTCAGCGAGGGCGCGCATCTCCCTGTGGAACTCCTCCATCACGTCACTGTACACATGTAAAGCAACAACGGTATAAGTTCATGTAGTTGCTAGTAACAAGTTAATTTGCGCGCGTGCGAGCTGGCGTGCGTGCATGCATGCGATGGACACGTCGATGCGATCGATCTGTACGTGCAGCATGAACGGCTAAGTACGTAGGTATTGGCAGCATGTAAGTACGCACGCACGTACGTACCAGAAGTGGTGGTAGTCGTCGCCGGCCTTGGGCCAGAGCTTGCGGAGGTCGGCGCGGAGGGAGGCGGGGGAGAAGGTGTAGCCCTCGGACCACATGCACTTGGAGAAGAAGGAGGAGATGGGCGGCGAGCCGTAGCCGCAGGCGTCCTCGGGGCCGCGCACGGCGCGCATCTTCTCCGTGGCCGGCAGCGCGAACATGCGCGCGATCCGCTCCTCCACGCGCGCCAGCAGCGCCGCCGGCACGCCGTGCTCAGCCAGCAGGAAGGCGCCCCATTGCTGCGCGGCGCGCGCCACGCGCGCCGCCGCGCCCGGGTCGTTCATGTCCACCACCGGCACGGTGTCCGGCCCCGGCTCCCCGCCGTCCACCACCGGGTGGTCGTGCAGCCCCGGCCACGCGTGCGTTTCCGGCACGCGCCGCGCCGCCTGGAAGTCGAAGTAGAGCGGGTTCTTGAGGTGCGACGGCGTCGGCATGGCGATCCACGGGCCACTATATCACTTACCACTACACAACACAAGGAAGCAAGCACTAAGTAACTCACTCACTAGCAGTCGTACAAGCAGAAACGAATTAACTCTCTCACTATATCTTTATATATATAGGACTTTGCAATAGTGGTCTGAGCTAGTAATGGGAGAGGAGTGTAAGAACTAGAGAAGTACCAGTTGTGGTATATATAGGGAGAGAAGCTTTGGAGCACAGTGGATTAGGGGAGAGAGAGGAATTAATTAACGGGTGGCCTTTTGGAAGAAAAATCAATTGATGAAAATGCAGTGAGAGGGACGGAGCCTTTGGAGCGATGTGGAGCGCACAAGGCCACCAGCTGCACAACACAAATCTAGCTCGTACTCCTGGCACTGGCACCCAATTAATACGGCACATACGGTCCGCTCGTTTCGGCTAAAAAAAAAGTAGGTTACAATTAAATTTACACTATAACGGATTAAAATTATGCTATGACTGATGATGGTTTATTTGACATAATTAAATTTAAAAAATTTAAAAATAGAAAGAAAAAACAGGTTAGCCAATCACGGTTAATACAAATGAATATATAGAAAAAAGAACCTGTAAAAAAGCTCAAAAAAACTAAAAAGTCAGAAAAGATAAAAATTAAAAATAGTGAAAAATAAGTCAGAAGCTCAAGCTAAAATAAACGGGCTACAGACACAAACACACATATAGAGTGCTTGAAATAGTTGTGATCACCTCAAGTAATTACTTTGGTCCACGGTAGAAGGAGAATTTGTTTAGGAACGCGGGAATTTTACAGTAGAGTAGACATGTTCGGTTTCTCTGCTCACCCTTTGAGCGTTGCTCCCAGGAAAGTAGTATATTTTAGGGAAAATTGCTCTAATGCCACAAAGTTATGTGCCATCCTTTCTTTTACCATAAACTTGAATAACTTTGTTATAATGCCACAAAGTTGAGTGCTTATTTCTTTCTTTTGCCATTTCCTCCATTTAAACTCCATGTTAATGTCAATTTGCTTTTTCCTTACATGAAGTGACCCTTTTGCCCTTCTCACTCCATACCCACGCACAGACCAGATCGATCGATCTCACTCGATCTGTCTCCCCTTCCTCCCCTCACGCACGCACAGGAGATGGAGCCGGGCCTTCCGTCGCCGGCGACCCTCGACCGGCGGCGCCCGAGCCCGGACTCCTCCGCGCCCGACCCGGCCTCCTCGCGGCGGCGCCCGATCCGGACTCCTCCGCGCCCCGAGCCGGACTCCTCCTGGCGGCGCCCGAGCCGGACTCCTCGCGGCGCCCGAGCCGGATTCTTTGCGCGGCGCCCGACCCGGCCTCCTCTGCCATGGCGGCGGCGCCCCCCACCCCGGCCTCCTCCGCGGCGGCACCCCCGACCCCGGACTCCTCTGCGGCGCTTTGTTGTGCTTTGCTTCAGGTGGGAGCTTTGTTGTGCTTTGCTTCAGGTGGGAGCTCCAAGCATGACAGTTCCTGTGTGCCAATGAGCGGTGTGGCCACAGAGCCAATGAATGACACCATGGGAAGCAGCGGCTGGGGATGGCACCAGGTAGAGAGTAGGCATTAGCTCAGGAGCTTTTGGACTTACTGTGATTCAGAAATGTAGTGATGAAGTGATTGTAAATGAGAAATGTAATTGCAATGCTGAAATGAGTGATGAAGTGCTGTTTGTCCAGAATTCATACATGACATTTACCATATCTCCATTTTCCAGTGCTTGCAATGCTGAAATGAGTGATGAGATGTAATTGCAATGCTGAAATGAGTGATGAAGTGCTCTGTGCCACCAGATTCTGGAGTGTTGAAATGCATTTGTTCCAACTCTTTCATGTTAGGTATGTCTCCCAAAGAAGATGGCAATGCACCAGTTAATTGATTGTTTTCAAGGTGAGTGCAATGTAGAAAAGCACACTGGATTAGTTCAATAAATCCTGCCGGTTGCTGCACTATCAAAAGAATTGCAAACTCACATATACTGCAAATTTCGACATCCACTGAAATTGGGTATTTCACCAGAAAATGAGTTTCCATCGAGCCTTCTGCATTAGCACAAATAAGTAGATCAAATAAGAAGCCAAAAAAGGGAAGATGAAAAGAATGGACCATTCTGATCTTACAACCTGGGTGCTGGTTCTGAACTGCATTGCACCTAGGACCATGATGCTGGGCAATTGCTTACCATCTTGAGACCCCATAGTAATCTGGACATATTTGTAAATCTCCATGGCATTCAAGATAGGTCCCTTTGAAGACATACACATATAAGGGAAAAGCACTCCAAATGAGCACTGCCAAACATGCACATATAAGAGAAAAAGCAATTGATTATAAGCACTCCAAATGAGAAGTAGAACATACCATAGTTCAGAAAATGCCATAGTTCAGAATTCTTGCAAATTTCAGCCATAGTCCACAATTATGATGACACATATTTCAGCATTAGTTCAGCATTATGATGACACATATTTCAGCACTCCAAATTTCAGCATAAGTTCTTACAAAAATATAGCAGTATGACACATTCATAAAGAGAGTGGTTCCATCCCATATTCATTACTTTCATCCAAAATAACAGAATTACACTAAAATTCTACTTCTTTTTCTTCCTCGGAGATATCTTCTTTGTTGATTTGGAGGCCTTCACTGGAGAAGATATCATTGCAGGCTGTGATGGCCCTTCTCCCATTGCTTGTGCAAGCATCCTTGTTGTCATCACCCCTGGACTATCAATGATTTGTTGAGGAATGGAAACATTTGCTCTAGTAGGTGTGCTTGCTTGAGAAGTAGAAGTGTTCCTTTTTGTAGGCTTTCTTTTCTTGTTACAGAACAACAGTCAAATGAATTGCATAAAATGAAAACAGTAAATTGGATGACTACATTTTAATTACCTCTTCTTGGTGCCATTAAGAGGACATTTTGCCTGTCTATGTCCTAGCTCCCCACACCTCTTGCATTTGTTTTTACCCTTTCCACCATTCTCTAAGCAGCCCTTGATTCTTAATTTTCGAGGCCTCCCAGAAGACCTTTTTGCAAGTGGTGGTAGAAGGACAAAATCTAGATTAACCTTAGTCCATTGAGACTTGTCTGTCAAAGGTTCTATTTGTCCCTGGTATGCAGCCCTGAATTTGTGCACAGAGTAGTACTCATGTATGTATCTGTCCATTTTCACATTTCGTTGTGTAGTAAGAAATGCAAGTGCATGTTGACACGGTTTTCCTGTATGCTGCCACTCTTGGCATGTGCACTCCATTTCAAGTGTCTTCACAACATGTCTCAAATCACCTTTATTTGTATTTCTCACCTCTGCACTCCAATCAGCAAACCTATTCACTTTTAAGTGCCCAAGGCCCCTAGTCCTTGCATTGGTCTGAAGAACAACAGCTGGTAGTATATACCCTTCTAGCTTCTGACCAATCCTCCTCCTCTTATCAAATAGCTCCATGACCATTCCCCTAATTTTGTCTGCTAGCTCCACCACAGGAAGATCCTTTATGCCCTTCACCCAGCTATTGAAACACTCAGCCAAATTGTTGTTAACGTAATCACACTTAATGTCAGGATTGAACATGCATCTCATCCACAACATGTTATGGTACTTTCTAAGATATTCAGCTACTTGAGGGCATTTTTGAAGGACCAAATCCATGTGGTAGTCAAATACATCACTCTTGTATGCTCTTGCCGCCGGCCACATGTTATTAGGGATGTCACCATGAAATTTCTTAACAAAATTTTCCATTAGGTGTCTAAAGCACTCCCTTTGTTCTGCTTGTGGAAACACACTCTTGACAACATTTTCTAAGCCTTTACATGCATCTGTACAAACTGCAAGAAGAGGAGGTTCACCTATTGCCCTTTTGAGCTGACTCATAAACCAAGTCCAATTATCATTTGTCTCTGCTTGTATCAAGCCAAAAGCAACCGGAAACATCCAATTATGCCCATTCAATGCAGTTACAGCAGCCAAATGTCCATTCCATTTGCCATTCAAAGCAGTTGAATCTATACTAATGTATGGTCTACATCCATTCAAAAAGCCCTCAATGCAAGGCCTAAATGCAATGAAAAGCCTGTGAAAGTAGACATTACCTTTCACTGATTTTGTGTCAATCTCAACAATGCTACCTAGCGACCTAAGCTCAACCTCAGCCTTGAAGTTGTAAAGCAACTGAAAACTTCCTTCCCAGCTTCCATAAATCTCATTCAATGCTCTTTCTCTCCCCCTCCAAACTGTATCATATCCAATGGTGACATTATGGTCATCCTGCAACATCTCTTGCATCTTTTTTGTACCCATGTTAGGATTGGTCCTCAAAATACTTACTGCCTTTGACGCAACCCATCGACAATTGGCCATAGAAGATCTGATCCTGCTTGTAGAAGAGCAGTCATGTTCTTCAACAAGTCAGTTGACCTACAAAAGTATTATGAAAAGAAATTAGTAACAATGTAATGTAAAATATGTGTTAGTTAGTGCAAGTTAGTACCCTTATTGCTGTCCCGTCTGGTGTCACCCGAGCTAAAATTCTCCAGGGGCATCCATTACCTTTACAATATCCCATGAATCTTGAACGGTCAGACTTCTTGATGCCCAACTCAAACTCCTCGTTTATTGCATATTGCCTAATCGCTAGCCTAAACCGATCCATCGTGGGATACATGGTGCCAATGGTTATCTCTGGATGATCCATATCATAAGAAAAGTGACGTTCCTCAGGTATTACATCGTCAACAGGAATAGCAGCCCCCTCAACGTCTGGCAGCGCATTGTTCATCTCCTGTTCAATACCTACGTTACGCCTTTCATTAGCTCTGTCATCTTCAGCTCTAAGACCCAAAAACACAAACATCTCATCTTCTTCCATTGGTACATCTCTCCCTTCCTCATTAGGCCCCTGTACTATCTGCAGACTTGCCCAATCCACTCGTTCTATTCTAGCGTCTATGTTGAATATGCACTTAGGATCGCTTGTTCTAAATACGAAAAAAAGTTAGTACCAAATAGACATTTAACCCTAATCAGTATTGAACATACAGCGAAACATACCCGGACGGCGAAACATACCCGGGATACCCAATGTCTATCGTGCGCTTGTCCATCCCATTGACATTACCACTATTTAATCCAACAACCTATGGTTCCATTCAACAAAATCAAATGCAATTACTGATTGACTACCTCATCCATTGGTCAGGCATTGTACTCATGTATGTAAATACAAACGATGTCAGGACTTACCTCATCCTCGCTGTCATGGTTGGCTGCCATTGACGAGGCTGGAGCAACGGCGACCCAAGAGAGGAGGCCGAGGCAAGGGTCGTCGCTGGCTGGGCAAGATACAGCGTGGGCGCCGCCGCGGAGGAGGCCGGGGTCGGGGGCGCCGCCGCCATGGCAGAGGAGGCCGGGTCGGGGCGCCGCAGAGGAATCCGGGCTCGGGGCGCCGTGGAGGAGTCCGGGCTCGGGGCACCGCCGCGAGGAGGTCGGGTTCGGGCGCGGAGGAGTCCGGATCGGGGTGTCGCCACGGAGGAGGCCGGGGTCGGGGGCGCGGAGGAGTCCGGGCTCGGGGGCGCCGCCGGGTCGAGGGTCGCCGGCGACGGGAAGGCCTGGCTCCATCTCCTGTGCGTGCGTGAGGGGAGGGAGGGGAGACAGATCGAGTGAGATCGATTGATCTGGTCTATGCGTGGGTATGGAGTGAGAAGGGCAAAAGGGTCACTTCATGTAAGGAAAAAGCAAATTGACATTAACATGGAGTTTAAGTGGAGGAAATGGCAAAAGAAAGAAATAAGCACTCAACTTTGTGGCATTATAACAAAGTTATTCAAGTTTGTGGCAAAAGGAAGAATGGCACATAACTTTATGGCATTAGAGCAATTTTCCCTATCTTTTAAGAGAGCCGATTTTCCTGGTCCAAATTAAGAAGTGTGAGCAAAAGAACTAAACATGCGAAAATAACTCCTGTAGCATTTGATTCCTGATTTCCAGCTAGGCCAAGCCAGAGAGGAGAGCAAAAGGTACTAGCTACTATACTACTACAGGTAAAAACCAAGCATACTCCATAATACATATGGTGTACGAGCTATATTTTCTGTAGAAATCTGGTTGGCGATATTGGAGAGATGGAAGGAACGACACAGGGGGTGATGACTGATTGGGTGATGGCGTTGAGGATCCCAAGGCAACGTAATGCTGGGACAAACGGGGTTGTTTGGAGGAACGCGGCTTCCCGGTTTCTATTTCCTGTTTCCTTCGTGTTTCCGTTAATGTGACATTCATTTAGGGTCACTCACCTCTTTGCTAGTGGATCCAAAGTGATCTGGATCTTTGCCACGTGGTTGGAAACACGAGGGGGACACAGAAACAGGAACAGAGAAGCCGCGTTCTGTTTGGAGGGGCGTTCCGAGCGGGGGCGCAGCGCAACAACACACGTACGCACTCATACATGTTTGTAGAAGATTAAAAAGATGAAACTTGACAAAGAAATAACCACCGACGCATCTTTTACGATGGATACATCATCTCTCACTAAAAAATATTTCTAAATGAGACACGCAGAGCTAAATCTAGGGTTTGAATCCTAGTAGCTAGGGATATAACCACCTCCACTAGCCATCCAGACAAAACTTAGTTCTCAGCGTAGCAATGTCTTCAGACCTATGGGATCAACTATTATAAAGTTTTTAGTTTTTTATGAATTTGTATATAAATATTAGTATTAATTAAGTATTTTTTTTTGTAAAAACCAACTGATCTCACATAAATGGGCTAGCTACGACCACTGTTTCCAAGGGTTCCTAGGAAGAGGATCCTCTGAGGAAAGTCAGCTGAGGCAATGTAGCATAAGTTGGAGCATTCGGAACCATCCGATGAATCAACAGATGGTCTAGATCTGGTGGATGATAGATTGTCAATTTATCACGAGATATTTAGTTTCTCATGTGTTGTGATTCGGATCGTTCGATCTCAATCCAACGGCCAACAAAGACGTGCAGCTGGTGACTTACCTCTGCAAAGTCAGCGGATCCGTATCCGGGGGTTGTACGGCCGGGGAATGTAATACTAGTACCAGATCAAGAGCGTGGCTATACATGCTGAATCGGTGTTTCTGAGACACGTGTACTGCTTCTTGATGCGATCTTTGTGTAGTTGTAAAAACCAATAGGAATAGAGAATACTGGTTCTATGTCGGAAAAAAACGCTATTGGTTTGGTTTAGGTACGTCAATGGGGACATACCGTTAGGCTCTATTCATTTTAGATTGTAAAAACTGTTTTATATAGTAAATGGTTTTTTTATAATATTTAGCTTTTAAACGGAGTATTTTTTTAAGGTAAGATCTACTAGTCCACTATAGTACATACTGTAGTAACTACGTTTATATCGGCCAAAATCGTACACGAGTATCTCTCTATAGGTTGTTACTATTTATAAACCAAAAGCCAATATAAACGGACCCCTATATGTTAGTTCTTAGGGTATCTCTAATAGTCCTACATCAGCTGTCGGTTAGCTTGTCACATCATCCAAAAACTGGACTGGAGGAGAAAGAACGAGGAGAGAGAAGAGAAGTCGTCGCATCCGCAGGTGACGATCACTTTACACAAACCAACGCACGAAGAGACGATGGCGTGCGCTGATGGAGCGAAGCCGTCCATCACCCACATGGTTTGTGGGGCCCATGTGGTGGTGCGACCAAGACGCAGTGATGGCAACACGACGGATCTGACAGCCATGACGAACAAAGAAGGTTGTGACGGCGATGAACGTGACAGTGATCTGGCCAGATCGACGGCAGCGAACTCGGAGGCCACAACGGTGACGAAGGGTGTGGGTAAGGGAGAGGGCGGCGGCCGGAGTGGAGGGAGTGAGCAGCGGCAGGGGTGGGACCGTGGGAGAAGGCGGCGGGGTAGGGGGAGAAAGCGATGGTCGGAGTAGAGGGAGAGAGCGGTGACGGGGGTGGCACCGTGGGAGGAGAAGGCAGCGGGGTAGGGGGAGAAGGCGACAGCCGGAGTGGAGAGAAAGAGTGGCGGCAGGGGTGGGACCATGGGAGGAGAAGGCAGCGGGGTGGGGGAGAAGGTGGCAGCCGAAGTGGAGGGAGAGAGTGGCGGTGGGGGTAGAACCGTGGGAGAAGGCAGTGTGGTGGGGAGAGAAGGCGGCGGCCGGAGTGGAGGGAGAGGGTGACAGCCGAAGTGGAGAGAGAGAGCGGCGAGTGTGGGAGAAGGCAGCAGGGAAGGGGAGGGTGGCGGCCGGAGGGAGGGGAGGGTGACGATGGGAGAGAGACTGACGGGAGGGCAAAGAGTGGAGGACTAGGGGAAGAGAGCGGGGATGGGGTGGGTCTCATTTTAAATAAAAAAATTATAGAAATATGATCTTATGAAGTATGCTAGAGACAATCTATTAGAGATGTTGTCATCTCTAACTATTGCACATGCCCTTACATTGCTCCATCAATGGAAATTGGGGAAAAACTCCCGTTGGGTCTTTTTCGAAAGAACCGAGAGGGGTTAAATCCGCAATTCTTCGCAACTCATTGCACATGGGAGAAAGAAGACTTAAAATCGGGAAGAAAGGCCCCTCAAATAGGAATGTGCATCTTTTCCTTCTTTTAGAAAATCCATTGAATAACGACAAACACGTTCCCAGTAATTAAGATTGAAAACCAATGTTCTTCTTTCAACAAAATGGACAACCAACAGAGGGAGTACCATACGCTATACCATAGCTAGCCTGAAATAATAAATTTTGTCCTGGCAAAAAGAATACTGATTATGTAGGTGAGAAAATTTTCTAGAGAATGTGTGTACAAACTTGGGCCTATTTGAAACGCAAAAATTCCAGAGGAATCTCATAGGTATTCCATATGAAACAGTCCATTTTCCTCATAAATATGGAAATATTGGCACTCCAAACAGTGCCTTACAGGTGATCCAGCTAGTGTCGATTCTGTTGTAGGAAAAATACTCAAAACCTGCATGTTGTTAGGTATATTTCCACTTTGCCTGCTTGGTCGTCTCAAAAAATAGCTTTCGACAGCAGTGTCCATCGTTTTTTGTAGACTTGCTCGTATTTAGAACCAATTTTGGTCAGAAACGGAGTCATACACTCATACTAATGTTTGGGATAGACTGTGCTAGCATTCTTTACCAGAAATACTACTCAGTATAAGGAAAATAGTTAGTACTGCGATTCTAAGCTTTTTTATTAGCAGAGAAATATCTCTCTGTTTTGTACTACATCTACAAAGATGGGAAAATTGAATATATAGGACCCAGTTGAGGGTGCTTTGCTAAAATAGGACTACGTTATTTGACATTGTAAATATAGGACTAAGTTGAGCTACTTCTTGCAAATATAGGATTTTTCCCATTTTAATTTCATTTTCATTTTCCAGCCTTTTTTCTCCACGCGAAATGACATTTTTGCCCTTCCTCCTCACTGGCCGGTGCGGCGCGCGCGCCGCCACTCGCCGCGCCGTCGCGCGCTCCTCGCTGCGCCGCCTGCGCGCGCGCGCGCCCACCGCTCCCTCACCTCCCGAGGCGCAGAGAGGCGGCGGCGAGCGGCGCGGCGCAGGCGGCAGCGAGGAGTGGCGGGACAACAGCGCAGCGCAGGCGAGGCGAGGAAGGGCAAAAATGTCATTTCGCGTGGAGAAAAAAGGCTGGAAAATAAAAATGAAATTAAAATGGGAAAAATCCTATATTTGCAAGAAGTAGCTCAACTTAGTCCTATATTTACAATGTCAAATAACTTAGTCCTATTTTAGCAAAGCACCCTCAACTGGGTCCTATATATTCAATTTTCCCCTACAAAGATACCCCTTCTTTCCCCACTCTCATAACCAGGAGCATATGTCTGCTTTTGCCTTATTTTTCATTGAATTTGCACACGAAAAGCGGCCATTGACATGTTACCGCTAAAATTTTAGTGTGTTGATAAGATTGGGGAGATCAAGCAAACTCGTATAATAGCTTAACGGTTAAGAATAAATTTCTCTACAAGATAACAACGGATCTTATTTTCACTGAGAAATGTATACACACTAATTTATTCTAGAGATGACGAGCTCTTTCATGTTTTCTAACTTGAATTTCTCAAATGAGGAGAAGAAAGACAAATTGTCAGGTAAACTATGTGCTACGTTTGTTGTTCATATTGTTCGTATCCATTAGACAAATTGAGGAAAAGTCTAAAATTGTCGCGAGGATAAATTATTGAGAGACCATACATTAGGTCTAATATATGTTTATGACGAACAATTGACACTTTGTTTGAATTAAAATTTAAATATTGCAAAAGCTTTGGAAAATTTAGATTTCAATATGTGCTCTTAGGGTTCAGGCGGTCTGGTCGAACTATTGCTGGCGATCTGATCAGCTAATGGCCGGTGGTCTGACCTTCATGGGGCTAGCGGGCATACTGGCCATAAGCTTCTAGGAAATTTAACACCAAAACACTTGTGTAAGCTTATTTAAGGATGAATTTACACTTGGTGTCACTGGCATTAGAAACTAGAGCTGAAACTAGATAGAGTTTAACCGAAATTTTATAAAAGATTTTTCTGGTATAATTAAGTGGTCAGACCGGCCTATGGTCGACGGTCTGACCGAGGTAGTTTGACCGACATGGTATCGGCGATCAGACTAGCTCCAGTTGCCTAACCATCCTGGTGAAGACAGTCAGACCGCCTGTTGGCAATTTGGGTTGGTCAAGTTAGGATCAGTGGTGATTGAGTATATACATGACATGGGTGTCATGGGTTGATTGTGTTGCATTGCATCATGGTTTTTACTAACATGAGTCAAGTGCATGTGACTTGTGCTTGAGATTATTGCTTTGCCTTTGGATGTGCAGGTAGTTTGGAGGACGTAGTGGTCAACGGCAATGGATCAAGACTAGGCGGGAGTGCTGAGATCCGAAGCGGACATGTAAGTTAGGATGAGACTACGTGGTTCAAGCGGGAGCATAGAGAAGACAAGAATAGTGGAAGACAAGTTAGTGTATGTAGTATGTCAAGTGACGAGGTCGATGCACGTAGAGACGATTCGGAGAAGTCCGAATGTATGAAGACGTGACAACTAGTCATTGGGCACTACGGGCTGTGTGTCAAAATATGTGGAGATGCTTCTGAGGCGAAGGTGAAGGTGGAGTCAAGAAAAGATGTCTGTAAGCTTCATCAAGGATATTTTTGTAGTTGGTCAAATACCAGGTTTGTGTCTTGATAAAAACCGCGGCGAGGAGATACACAAAGGAGATGTGGTTCAGGTCAAGGAGAGCCGAAATTAACAAGTGGATTAATCACTAAATAGTTAGCTGGTTGGTTGAGTCTTGTAAACGCTTTGAGAAACATGCATGAGTGTATAAAACCCTTGTTAATGCGATTGAACGGGTTTTTGGGTAAGCTTAATGGGTTGGACCTATTAGGATTGTACTAGTTATTTAGAGGGGAGGAGAGGAGGTTGTGGATTCAAAGATTCTAGGGTTTAATTTTTGCTCAACCACCTAATCTCCTTCTATGGTTGTGAGAGAAAACTTAAGAGAGAAAATGGCAGTGTTTTAGCTGTACCTTGTAAGCACCCATAAGTATGTAAACCTTATCCTCCAAGTTTTGTCTCAAATATGTTTTTGTTGGTGTTCTTTCTTGGCTTTGCTTGATCTTAAGATAGACTTGTGATTTTGGGTTCGTGTGAGTTTTAACCCAATTTTTTTTGCTTAAATTAGGTTACTAGGATATATGAGAATAGATTTGTAAGACCTCATGTATGAGATCCTCACGAGCAATAAGTAATTTGAGATTTAGAGTTTGTGGTGTTCTTGTGAACTAGATTTGATTCGGTTCAATTTGATGAACTCGAGCCCAAGAAACTTGTGATTATTGATTGGTTTAAGTTCCTATTGCTTTGAACAAATCTCATGCAAAACTTGAAACTATTTGGATGAGAATTAGGTAAATTCTTGAAATTTGAGCTTTTGACCTGAGAGATTTTTAGGTTTGGGAACAGGGGTCCGGTCAGGCCAACCTCAGACCTTTGGTCAGACCGGCCTACTAGTTAGACCGGTAGACCGGCGATCAAAACGGCCCCTCAATGGCAGTTTGATCGATCCTGTGCAGTAGGCTACTGTTTTTGTTGATTTTTTTTTGTCTCTAGCTTTGTTTTTTTAGCCTAGTTAATATGATCTAAACTTGTTGACTATCATAATCACTTAATTGAATATTTTGAATACCTTAGAAATAAAAGGTTTTAGGAAGTAATCAAACCCTCTTATTACCGGTATCGTCCAAGGTTAGGCGCCGCGCATGAATGTCTTGTGTTAACATGCAATGAGATGGGTAATAGCATTTAACCAGGCCCCACTATGAGATCTCACCTTCATATTAATGTACAGGTCACCTTTGCAAAATTCCATTTTTCCTTTTGAAGTGATTCTTCCAAGTTTTTTTTGATGTAATTAAACTTTAGAAAAAAATCATTGACAAGGCAGGCACCATGGCACATAGCAACATACATGTCAAATATTCCTTTGCACTCAACAATAATTCTAGCCAACTGCATTGCGACACCAAACCAAACAACTGTGCACCGGGCTAATAATAGAAAATGCACAGGATTGCATGGTTCTTTTGGGGTATCCCTTGGCCAGTAGGCCAGTACTGACGGCTAGTATAGTACCTTCTATGGACTCACTCACTAGCCCTAGGCCGACCTCGACGCTTGGAGCCATCCAGCTGAAAAGAAAAGGAATCTTTACATGTTGGAATCTCAAAAAAGAAAAAAAAGAAAAAAGTCATGAACAAAATACTCCTACCAATTTGTTTGCTATTCATTGCCCTTGGTTGCTTAGTAAATTAAAAAAATCTTTTGTTTTTTGAAGAGTAATTTTTTTCTTTAAAAAAGCTTTAGTTAGTGATGTTGATCTTTTGGAATATTCCCAGTGGAAACAGAAACGATTGCACTATTTTGCATGGAACCAACGTTGTAAAGTGATGTTGTGAGACGCATTAATATTTGTCTCGCACACACGGCGACAAGAAAAGATTTGCGCTTTGTCTCGTCGCACGTCCTCACAGTTGCTTAGCTTTTTTTTTTTCTTTGATAGACACATTAGCTTAACTAATGGCTTTTGTTTTGTGTTTGTCGTTTAAGCACGTAGTATTACCAACCAGCACCTTAATTGGCGACTTTTATAGCTAACGGAATAGTTTGCTTGAACGGGCACATGCCAACTAACTATCCAAGGACACGTACGTAGTCCCTCTGGCCCATTTTATAAGGTGTATTTTGATCGGACAAAAAGATTTAAATGTTTTAGGATCCATAAACCACACAAAGCTAGATTATCGCTGTTCAGTGGATTCTTTTTGGCTGCGAGTGATGGCTTTTGACACTAACACGAGCGCTCGTGCGAACAATCTGAATATTGATATTATAAGCCGATAAACCCTGATAAGCCGTTTCGAAACGACAGTGGAGAAACTGTCCCATTTATTTATTCGGAAGAAATTATAAGCTATAAGTTGAAAAATAACTAAACCGTTACCCTCTCATCGAATATAGTTTGTGTGGTTAGTCACGCGTCAATGGTTTAGAAAGAGATAAACTAATATATATTCACAAGGTCACCTTATTTTAGGACATGATTGAAAAACTTATACGCCTCCTTGAAAAAGAAAAAGAAAACTTATACGCCTCATAACAAGGGGCAAGGAAAATACTATTTTGAGACCATGTAGATGTCACCTATGTTGCATGATAAGTATGTGACTTTGCTTGTGCTTTCTTGTCAAAAGTTTGAGTTTGATTTTGTGTCATTGACTTTCTGAATTTTGTTGTTAGGGTGATAGTGGTCTGACCGGCCTGTAGAGGCAGTCTAACTGGTAGGCGTGAGTGGTCTGATTGGCCGTGGGCGATGGTCTGAATGGGGGTCTGGTGTGATCGGTCGTGAAGAACAGTCCAACCGAAAATGTGATGTGACTGATTTCTTGTTGGTGGTATGTTTATTCTAGAGAGGTGCTCATTGCATTGTGCGGAGTTTTTGAAAGTGATGGAACTGGCCATGTGATGACGGTCTGATGTTGGGCGGTCTGACTTGCATAGGTGCCATGGTCTGACCGGTTCCCTGTTCCGAGGTTTGATCAATGTTGACTAGGGTGGTCTGACCGGCCGTTGCTTGGCGGTCAGACCGACCATTGCTAAGTTGAGTTGTCTATCTCAGTTGTGTTAGTCATAATGAGAGTCCATGCATGTGTTAGTCATGACGGGAGTTTATACAAGTGTTAGTCATGGCGGGAGTCCATGCAATGTGGGAATCATGTTTGCATCGGTTTTATTGATGAGAGTCAAGTTCATATCACGTTTGCTTGGGACGGTTGCTTGTTTTTTTGTTGTGCAGGGCGCTTGGTGATTGTTGCAGTCAATGGAAAGACCGAGGCTAGGGGAGATGCCCTAAAGCTATGGAGGGTCACGTAAGTCCGAGTGAAGCATCATCTAAAGCAAAGAAGCATGGGAGAAAAACAAACAGGCAAAAACTGTTATGCACTCAAAAATTTTTCGATGTACTTCATGGTTTACTCCACCCATGTATAAAATTTTAAGTTCAAATTCATTCTATATTAAGAGTACCAAAAAAGAGAATTTCGATAAATTTGAACTCTTAACATTTGTTGGATTTTTTTTCTTTTTTGTTACTCTGAACATAGAATGAATTTGAACTTAAAATTTTATACATAGATTGAGCAAGTTTAGAAATACATGTAGAAATTTTTTTGGAATGTTTCGTGACTTTTTTAGGTTGAGTGCACCGTAAGGTGAGTGCATAGTAGTTTTTGCCAAACAAATATTGTGATGAGGCAAGTGTATGCTTGTAGTGTGCCATTGGACTTAAGAGTTTCAAGTAGCGATGGTTCTCAGAGCAGGTGTACGATCTTGGCAACAAGTCATTATGCATTACGGACTTCGTTGTGGTTGTTGCTTTGAGGAGAAACACTGTGACGACCAGTGGGTGGCCATTGAGGAAATTATCCAATACCGGGTGGAGAGGTGGTTTGCGAAACCACGACGGTGGCTTAAGGTGGTTTAGGTCGCGTCTTATAGGATAGAGCATCTTACCAGGCTATTAAAACTATGTGGAAGTCACGCTTTGAAAAGTATGCAGTGTGTGTAAAACTCGTTTGCGTGTGGGTTACCGGCTTTCCCCAATTACAAGTGGTTGTATCCATTAAGGGTGTGCTGTTTGTTAGGGTTAGGTGTGAGGTAAGGAGCCCCTACTATATAAGCTCTTGTGTGTGTTGAGAAAAGTAATATCTCTTGAGAGGTATCTTAGGGTTAGGTGAGAGAGGTTAGAGTTTTCTTGTATTGAAAGTTAGGCTTAATGCTCTGTCCTCCATAAGCGAGTGGCTGTAAAACATTCATCTCAAAATAAAACGAACATCCAAATTTCGTCCAAATGAGTTGTACCATGAATTCCTCCTAATGCTTTTGATTTGTTTGGTTTTCTTATTTGGATTTCATCTCCTCTTGATCTCTCTTAGTGCCAAGAATGTGTAAGAGGTGGAAATCTCTCTTGCAGACCAGATCTCATCTATCTAAATACTTTCTATGAAAAGTACTTGTGATTGCCCGGTTTTGCTCAAGTGAGGATTGATTTTGGTTTTTGATCTTGAGGCTATTTTGGTTTTAGTTCGTACTGTGGTCTAGCTTGTTATGATATATGAGAACCCATCCAAGGTCATCTAGATCATCAAGGACTCATGAGCAACAGTAGATCAAGATTTCTCTCTTTTGTTTGGTTTTAGTGTAATTTTCCTTGTTATGGATAAAAGTGAAAGTCAAAACTTTGGCATTGATTTTCATGTTTCATGATTGGAATAGGTTCCTGACATCCTAGGGAGGATTTGTACCAAGTTTTATCTTGTTTAGATCAGTGGTTTAAGAGTTAGCTATTTTTTTAATCGTGTGCCATGTTGATTTCTACATCTTTTTGGCAAACGGTCAGAACGCTGTGACCCGAGCGATCAACCACCTAGACCAGTCCGACTAGTGGAGTTTGCAGTCAGACCGATTAACAACGGTTTAAGATCTAGCACATGGCTAATTAATTGTGAAGAAAACAAAGGAATGAGAAAAATGGCAGTGTTGGCCAAAATTAGTTTCCAAAAGTGCTAAATGTGCTAGTCATGCTCAAATCCATGTGCTTGAATAAAATAATTTAATATTGAACTTGTAGCACTCTAATTTAATTCAATTTGAGTTTCGTGGTTCCATTTAGCCTTCTTAACAAGTCTTAGCTCATATGTGGATATATTTAGATAAACTTATCAATTTTGAAGCCTTGCTTATTTTGAAATTAATTTGAATGTTTTAAATTGTGCTATCTTGCCTAGATTAGTTATATATGCCTCATCATGATCTTGATAGCTTTGTATGCATTTTATGGTTTCAAGTGGTATCCTTTTTATTTGAACCCCACTTTGAATAATTTTCAAAGTTCTTTTAGGTTATACATTCTCATTCATGTATATATGCTCTTTCTTTGGTTCCTTTGTGTTTTACTTGTTATCATGCATAGGGAGAATTAAGAAGAGTGAGTTTTAGTGAGCTTGCATAGCTCCTTGACTCTTGATGACTATTTTGCCAAAAGGGGAGAATGATTAAGGCAAATTTTGATTTTAGTCAAAAAGGAAGAAATATTGAGAATGATAAAAGGGTAGAATGCTCATAAAAATGACGAATAAACTAAAAATGTGAAAATAAACATTGTGATGTTGAAAAAGAGTAACATAAGCTATTGAGTGAGAAAAATGCATCTTGAGCCATCAATGAGATCTTGAATTGAAGGGAATCTCATTTGCATAGCATTTATTCTTTTTTTTTTTTGCTCTTTTAGCACTTTGTCTTGCTATGAAAGCAGTCATATTGAACAATTGTTTTTTCTCTTGGACCATGAGCAAGCTTTTGGCTTTTAAGAAGCTTTTGGTGTGGATTAGAGCTTTAGCTGAAAACTTGTTTTTTCTTGATATTAACACCATTTCACATCTTGCCACACTAGTCATGTTCATTTTGTTCTCTTAAAAATAGGTCACTTGTGGCTCTTGCAACTTATCCAAATTCAAACTTAAATTCATGCCTTTTGAGGTGTGTGTCAAATTACTCATCAAGGGGGAGATTGTGAAACCATGTGAAGGTCACTCTATGGTGTCTGATGAATATTTGACTTCGCTTGTGCTTTATCGTCAAAAGTTCAAGTTTGATTTTGTGTCATTTGCTCTCTGGTTTTTGCTAGCAGGGTGGCAGTGATCAGACCGACCTGTAGAGGCGGTTTGACCGCTAGGCATGAGCGGTCTAACTGACCGTAGGTAGTGGTCCAACCAAGGTCCGGTGTGACCGGCCGTGAAGACCAGTCCAACCAGAAATGCAGTGATTGATTTCTATTTGATAGTACGTTTATTTCATAGAGGTGCTCATTGCGTTGCATGTAGTTTTTGAAAGCGTTGTGACCGGCCATGTGATGGCGGTCCAACCAAAGGTCATCAGGTGGTCTGACCGACATGTGTGCCACAGTCAGGCTGGTCTTGTGTTATTGGGGTTTGACCAGGGTTGACTAGGGCGATCTGATCAGCTATTGGTTGGTGGGCAGACTGGCTTGTGTTGCGTTGAATGCGTTATCTCGATTTGTTAGTTATGGCAGGAGTTCATGCAAGTGTTAGTCATAACGAGAGTCAATGCAATGTGGGGATTTTGACATGAGTGTCAAGTGGTGTATATTTGCATTAGTTTTATTGATAAGAGTCAAGTGCATATCACTTGTGCTCAAGACGGTTACTTGTTCTTTGATGTGCAGGACGCTTAGTAATTATTGCGGTTAACGGCAACAATGAGGCTAGGGGAGGTGCCCTGAGGCCATGAAGGGTTGCGTATGTCCAGATGGAGCATTATCTCAAGCGGAGAAGCATCTGAGAAAGACAAAAATTGTGATGAGATAAGTGTTTGCATGTGGTGTGCTATTGGATTTGAATGTTTCAAGTGGTAACAGTCTTCGAAGTAGACATACGATCTTGGCGGCAAGCCATCGGATATGACGGACTTCCTTGTGGTGGTTGCTTTGAGGAGAAGCACCATGAAAGCTAGTGGGTTTGCAAAACCACACGCAGTGGTCTAAGGTGGTTTAGGTCACATCTTGGAGGATGTAGCATCTTATCGAGCTATTGGAACTATGTGGAAGTCGTGCTTTCAAAAGAGTATAAGTGTATGTTTGTAAAATCCATTTGTGTGTGGGTTATCAAGTTTTCCCAATTATAAATGGTTATATCCACTAAGTGTATGCTGGTTGTTAGGGTTAGGTGTGAGGTAAGGAGCCTCCACTATATAAACCCTTGTGGGTGTTATGAGAAGTGATATCTCTTGAAAGGTCTCTGAGGGTTAGGAGAAAGAGGTTAGGATTTCTTCCTTTGTATTGGAAGCTTTGTGTATGTGTTTTAGGCTTAGAGCTCTGCCCTCCATAGGTAAGTGACTGTAAAACATTTCTCTCAATGTGAAATGAACATATAAATTTCATCCAAGTGAGTTGTGTCATAAATTCCTCCTTATACTTTTGATTTACTTAGTTTTCTTGTTTAGATTTCATCTCTTCTTGATCTCTCTTTGTGCAAAGCACGTGTAAGAGGTGGATATATCTCTTAGAAATCATATTACATCCATCTAGACACTTTCTATAGAAAGTTCTTATGATTGCTCGGTTTTGCTTAAGAAAGGGGTGATTTTGGGATTTTGATCTTGAGGGCGTTTTGGCTTTAGTTCGTACTGTGATCTGATTTGTTATGATATGTGAGAACCCATCCAAAGTCATCTAAATCATCAAGGACTTACGAGTCAGAATAGATCAAGGTTTCTCTCTTTTGCCTAGTTTTTGTGTAACTTTCCTTGTTACGGACTCATGACCAAGAGTAGATCTAATGGTCGAAATTTTGGTATTGATCTTCATGATCCATTTTTAGAATAGGTTTCTGACAAATCATGTTGATTTCTGATGGTCAGACCGTCGTGACTCGAGCGATCAAGCCGCTTAGACCGATTCGACCAATGGCATTTACGGTCAGATCGATCGAGCGATCCAACCACCCCTGGCTGACGATCAAACCGGTAAGACTGTTATCTCGGGTGACTTCGTGATCTTTAACTCTTGGCTTTGGTGAAGCTTATGAGTTTGTATTTTCTATTACATCGTGTTGCTAATATCAGAGAAAGGATTTTAAGAAGTTATTTACTTTTCTCTGGCTTACCATACCCGACCCTACAACTATACGACGCTAATCAAGAGCACGTGATTGCTTGATTAATCGATTGATCAGGGGCCAAATTCATGAGGTATTTGGTTGGTAATTAATCAGCGTCCCAGATCCAAGGCGTTGTACTGGCTGTGGATTCGCCGTGCAATATAATTTAAACTGTTGTGATCAACGTCGTTTCGGGTATGCCCAACAGTGGCTATAGTGCATGGACCACGTGGCCTATATCTGATCTACATATCTTCCTTTCCCTTAGTGCATGGTGCTTAATGTTGTCATTAATGTTCTCTACACAAAGCTTATCCTACGCCGCTTCCCTACCACTTACCAGTAACACAACTAGGAATAACTCGACACTGTCGGGCGAAATGCTAGATTTGCATGCTCCACTCGTTTCGACTTCAACTTCAGACTTCAAATTTATCATTCATTAATTTTGTGTTTTCTGTATTTTTGTTTTTTTTTCTATATTCATTTGTATTGTCTGTGATGGACTAACCTATTTTTTCTATTTTTAAAAATTTTAAATTTAATTATGCTAAAAAAAGCCACCATCAGTTGTAGTGCAAAATAAATCAGCTATAGTGCAAAAAAGCCATAACCTAGTTCTATAGCACCTCACATACCAGCATGAGATACTACTATGGAACATCATTATCAAAGTAAAGAATAAACAATAGCAAAATTAAAAATCACAGGGAAATTAAAATTTTATTCACACTTTAATATAGAACTAACGGAAGCTGAAACAAATGTTTGAAATATGGGACCAGTCCACTTCTAACCAAATAAATAGTAAAAAATAATAAAAAAATAGTGGCAAGTCACGGTGCTGAAAACTTGAATGCTCCCACCTATACATGTTGCTATCACTCCACTGCCTCTTTTTTTACCTGAGAATGGAAAGAGTAAGCGTGAAATTTGGAAATATCAGCAAGTACCCAACAATGGTCGCAACACGGTGAGTAAATGACAAGTAATGCAAGTAAGTAATCAACACAAGTTAATTGCAATGAAACTAGGTTATTGAAAACATTGATACCGATCAGGGATAGAGGTAACATGAACCGTAAAATTAAGGATAATCATTATTTAGCAAGTCATTACAATGGCACCAGCGATCACTTCCCACATACCCGATTATACGAGAATAGTCAGACACAACACTGTCCTCGACTGTATAACCGCAGAAGGGGTGTAATATCCTGAGTAACGAAAGTGTACGAGCCCCCATACGTTACCAGGTGGGTGGAAATATCCCCTATATGTGGGTAACCCCAGGCCAGGTAACCATTATATTGTTAACATGTTATCCTGAGTAACGAGGCAACATGAACAATGGAATCAAAAATAATTGTTATTTAGCAAGTTACGGCAATGGCACTGGAGATTACTCCCACATACCTAATTATACGAGAATAGTCAGGTACAACGCTGTTCTCGACTGTATAACCACAGACGGTGTGTAATATCCTGAGTAATGAAAGTGTACAGCCCCGTACGTTACTAGGTGGGGTAGCAATCTTCTCTATATGTGGATAACCCCAAACCAGGTAACCGTTAAGTTATTAACAGACATTGTGATTAGATATTGGAGTAACTGAGCTAGATCTAGGGTAAGGATATGATGAGTGAAAAGGTTGAAAGGGTTGAGAATAGGGATGCATAATTTCCGATATGAGTCGATGAGAGATGATACTATGGTTATATTGAGATAAGAATTATACTAATGAGGTATTATAAAATGGCACACATAAGGGTGGTAACCATCCAAGTTTTACTATGTGATGAGTGATTATTAGTTCGATTAGCAGGTACTAAATACATCAGCCATGACTCAGATACAAATCATATGAGTGATGGATCGTAATATCAGGAAGAATAAACATAATAGTCCTAATGTTAAAAGATTGCTAATGGTTTAAATCTAGAGTTAGAACATGTTCATATGCTGCCCCTTGTTAATGATTTAAGTATGAATTCTAAAACTCTAATTAAAGGCATGAATTCTATAGCATTATTAACTGAGCGTTCTAATAAACCTAAAAACATGTGAACAAGATAACCTAGAACATCGTGGTATGAATACAATATTAGAAGTTTATAACCAGGCGAGTATTAGTAATATGATAATAACCAAGCTAGCATCAGTAATATGATAACAATCAGGTAAGCATTAGTGATGTGATAATAACTAGGTAAGGTTTAGTAATACGATAATAGCCAGGTAATTTTAGTGATTTGATAATAGCTAGATAATTTTAGTGATTTGATATTAGCTAGGTAATTTTAGTGATTTGATATTAGCCAGGTCATTTTATTGATTTGATATTAACCAAGTAATTTTAGTGATTTGATCATTCTACTCAATGGCAAGGTGACAAGTAATCCGGAACACGTGGTATGTGAAATGAAAAGGTTACGACCGTGAGGTACTTGCCTTGAGCACGTTCGGTAGACACGCTGCATGAGGGATCCGAGATGCGTAAGTGTCCGAATGATTCCTCAGAGGCCACGTGTGAACCTGCGAGGAGAAGATGGAAGCGAATAAAACAAGGGTTAAGATAAAACTAAGGATGGACATAAAGAGATCGTTCGACCAGAACAAATCGAGTCTGCTGGATTTCGCCATGCGAATCGTCATTCGACCGAGCGAACCACGTTCGGCCAAACGAATGGCGTCCCATTGCGCGAATCAGCAAAAACTCCCGTGTGAATCTACATTCGGCCATGCTCCGGCCAATCCAGCTGTGTGGCCACTATGCCACGGCCGCACGGCCACCTCCGCCGTCACCACCGGCTGCCATCGCCGGTGTCGTGCCACCACCCACCACGGCAACCGCTGCCCGTGCTCCTCTCGTGCATTGCCGCTCCCAGCCGCCATTGCCACAGCCTCACTGATCGCCTGCCCGGCCACTTGCGCCACCCGGTCGCCATGTGCCCGTTGCTGCTAGCTGCCGTCGCCATGCGCCTGCGCTTGCACCGCCGCTCGCGCGCCCTTGTGACGCTGTTGCACGCCCCTTGCGCTGCCGCTCGCGCTGGCTGTCGGCGCCACCGATGGCGTCGGTGCTGCCACTGGGGTCCTTGCGCTGCCCCTCGGGGGGAGAGAGAGAGTTGAGGGAAAAGAGAGAGATGGTGGTTGGTTGTTGGGGAAAAAGAGTTTGCCTTTTTTAATGGGCCCTTAAATCTAGATTAGAGCTGATTAGGGTTTGCTAAGAGGCCCCCCTTCTAGAAAAAAAATATCAGAAAGCTACAAGTTTATATAAGCCAAACTAAGCGCCCCTGTTACCTTGGCCTTTTCTTTTCTTAGTTAAAGAACATTTAGAACATGCAGCTGAGTTGACACCATAGGTCATAGTATTAGTCTGCCACTAATATTTCACACCCATCTTTAATTTGTGGTAGAAAATAACCGAACTCCAATCTATCCTAGTGGGTGAAATAAATGACTCTAGGATGTCTAGGTGGTGTTGTCATAGCAACACATTAGTTGGCTTCTGATTTTGTGAAAATTCACTGTAATCTCTTGAGCGATTATTTGCGCATAGCTTGTTAACCATAATGTCGACCACACCAACTGATGATATAGATTCTTGCTTCTTCTTCAAGTGCAGTAGGATGGGAAACTAGGATATAGGATAGGATTTTAGGATAAGCTAAATTGAGGCAACAAGGTGCTTAGTGATGTCGTTAGTATCCCCTCCACAAAGCTTATCCTACGCCGCTTTCCTAGCTACCAATGGCAGATCTAGGAATAGCTTGACACCTTACCTTTTCTTCTTTTAGTTAATGAACATTTAAACCTTATCGGGTGAGCTGACACCATATCCATAAGTCGTAGTATCAATCTACCACTAATTCTTGCCCATCTTTGTGGTAGAAAAGAACCAAACCCTTATCTATCCTAGTGGGTGAAATAAGTATTATCTCTCCTGTAGATGTCTAGGTGGAGCTCTGTTGATATATGTGAGGCGTGAATATACATAGATTTATTCATTATACCATCTGTTGGGGGAGGCTCCATCAGGCCCACAACTACCTCGGAGCGGCGGCACTCATTGGAGGGTTTACCCTGAGTCAAGTCCCCAAACCAACCATGAACGAGGTACACAAGACCAACCCAGAAGGGTTCAGAGTCAACCTCGGGCGAAGTACGTGAGGCCAACCTTGGAAGGGTTCGGGGCCAATCCCGAGTGAGGTACGTGAGGCCGACCCTAGAAGGGTCTGGAATCAACCCCATGCAAGGCACGTGAAGCCGACCCTGGAAAGGTTCAAGGCTAACCCCGGGTGAGGTACGTGAGGTCGATCTTGAAAGGGTCCAGGGCCAACCCTAGGTAAGGTACGCGAGGCCGACCCTGGAAAGGTCTGGGGCCAACTCCGGACGAGATATGCAATACCAACTTCGAAAGGGTCTGGAGCCGACCCTAGACTGACCCTGGAGTCTCGGACATGGTGGAGCCCACGTGAGGCAAAGGACGCAAATACTTCTAGGAGTAAGCTAAGCCCCCCAGGGCAATTTTGTAACTTTACTTCCCTTTCCTTCTTCCTCTATAAATGGGACCCCATGTAATGAAGGAGGGAGACCATTTTGTAACTCTAGAATACTCATATTGGTTACACTTAGTGGTTGTGCGCTTCTCTTTGAGTTCCTTTGCATCCTTGACGATCTTCGTATCTGACCAGAGGTGCCTCTATATTTACTGTTCAGAATCATACCGACGACACCATCCACCACACAAAGTACCCTCTCTCATATTTCCGAAGCAATTATGAGAGGATACTTGCGCCATTTTCTCTCACAACTTCATCAATTTTATCAACTCTTTATTCTTTGTGCAAACTTGAAACGCCTACATTAATCAACGAAGGGAGTAATTGGGTCATGGTCATTTGACAATATTGGTTTGAAATTACACACCTCTCTCTAAGAGAGCAAATCAAAACTACTTTGATGGGAATCTAGCATGTGACCTGTTGAGCGGTTATCTACATGGCTTGTTAACCATAACATCGACCACGCTAATTAAGTGATGTATTGATTCTTGTTTCTTCGTCGAGTACAGTAGGATAATCAACTAGGCTTTTAGGGTAAGCTAGATCGAGGCGACATACATGCAAATTCATGAAACAACAAGATCGAGCACCACTTTCAATTGGGTCTCTGCTTTTTTTCTTCTCATCTCGTCGTCGGATCTTGTCACTTATCTCCGCGTCTTTGGCCTGGCTTGGCTCCAATGCGGATAGGGTGACCAGATGAATCACTGAAAAGTCACTACACCACTGGCAACACACACGCACACCACAGCACAACACAACATGCAGCATGACAAGCTCTACCGTGGCTAGGTTCTTTTTTATTTTAGCTTTGACTTATTATTTTCTACTATAGTAACTAATTTTTAAACGATTTATATATAGATTATAGCAGACATTGTACTGAGTTCAGCTATACCAACTAAAATTATATACGACTGTTTTTCTCTACGTATTGTCTCTCGCGAATAGTCAGAATTCAAAAATCATAAGCTAAAATCCAAAACCACAGTACAAAGAACTCATCCTAAATATAACTAGCTAGAGTTTGCACGGCACATCCATATCCTATAGCTATAGATTATTACGTAGTAGTATATATGGAAGCCAATTCCATCGCTTTTTTGGGCTTGTTTTGAGAATCGAAGCCAATTGATCTTGCTTGCTCCCTGGATAGGGCGAACTGAGTTGAGTTGTTCATTTGATAATTTGTTGGACCGAGATAGCGACAGAAGGGGGGTTGAATGTCGATACTTTAAACCTTGCTCCCAAATTGATTTCCTTTCCAATAGCTATGAGAAGCTATGACAAGAAAAACAATTGCCAACTAAAGAGACTACTGAAAGGGTATGAATAACAGCAAAAGGAACCAAGCTAAATCAAGGGAAGCACCTGGAAGAAAACCACAGAGAAAACAAGGCACTGCAGTGGAAGGCCGCCCCTTGGGCAAAAAGTCCAGACACCCTGAATTTTCAGACAACAGATTGAACCTCCTATTTTTCTTGCCAAAACCAAGAGAATTAATGAGACACTACAATTCTTTTTGGACAAGGGGAGCAAGAAAATAACTACGATAACCAGAGAGACCTAGTGACCAAGGATATCCAACTCATGAGCAAGAAATTCAGAAAATGGGGCAAAACCTGAAAATTACAGAGACATTGATAAAAACTTAGATTGCCACCAAGTCTTTGATCCTATGGCCAAGATACTTTGTAGAAATATTAGCAATAGCCACAGGACCCTCCAGGCCAAACCTCAGGTTATCTTACAAAGTAAATCACAGGGGGAACAAGAAACCCTAGAAATCCAAAAACTTACAGAGCCAACACCAAAAACCCAATTTCTCTTCAATCCTTGAACCTTGGCTTATGAAACTTTGAGGATAGCTAATAGATAGCCTCAGGACCCTAGATATCAAGTTTCATTCCATCTCATGAAGGGAAACGCAAAAACCCTCAAAACCCTCGAAATGAACTGATGAACAGAGAAGGCTCAAAAATGAAATCTGAGAATTAAACAAAGTTAGCTCTTTGGGAAATCGATCAAATGATCTTGAAACACTATCCCATCACAGAGCAACTCATTTTGGGCCTTCCCAGCAAGAAACAACAAGAAACTCAAAAACTCACAAATCACCAGAAAATAGCATGAAGGAAAAACTGAACAGAGAGAGCACGAGAGATAAAAACTTCAGGTTCTCATTCATGGAAGCAAAAAGGAATACATAGGAGTCCTGATACCATTGGACATTAGAACAAAGAAGATTACATGAAGTATCAAACCATCCTCTCCTCTCTCCCAAGCCAAGAACTCTCTCCTGCTACATGCTTCTTGGAAGAACAGACACAGAGAAGGGATGAACGTGGGAGACACACCCTGCTACCCACAACCACTCTTACCAACTAAAACCTAAAGCCAAAACAACTCTCTAAAGCCCATTTTGACTCAAGGAAACCCTAGAAACCCTTGGAGTACCATAGTGGGCATGCAGCCACCACCTCATATATATAGCCCTTGGCTAACGGGTTTCCACCCCGTTACGCCCGCTAAATCCAACGGAGCCCGCTCCCGCTTGTGCAGCCTTGCGAAATTCCCGATTCGCCCCTCCTGCACCTTCCGGCAAGCTTCCGCGCTCCTTGTCGTCCAAGCCTCGCAACCACCTCGAGTCTCCGCCGTCTTCGACACATCCCGACCGTTCTAACCTCAACGCCACCTGCGCCTAGTCCGGTCACCTCGTGTCTTGCCACGACTCCACCTCGACGTCCTGCAGCCAACACAGACAAGAAACACATCAAATAGCACCGCTCGATACATGAAAGCATAGTGACATCAACAAACCATACTTACGCATGAAGAAGCCCAAACCTGTCAAATTAGCAGAATATGCATTCTAATTACCTTGATCAGATTTGACCAAGTCCGACCGACGCCGATTGCACCGCGCAACGACATGGTCCGAACCACTCAAACCAAACTCGACTTCCCTAAACCGATGTCAATTACTCATCACACACACGGGATGACCTCCATATGGTCTCTCATAATTATTGTGTTGGGAAAAAAAGGAAGAGAAGAGTAAAATAACGCTTGTAGAATAGGGACCTAGCCAGCTATCATGTGTATAATTTTGATGGATAACACACATTCTATTATGAAATATCGGCCTGTTTGGCAACAGCTGCAGCTTATGGCTTTTGGTTGAAAATTTTGAATTTTGGCTGTTTACAGTACAGATTACAGATAGACAGATACTCACTTGCGATTTTAGCTGCTACAGATGTTGGGCGTTTAACGTGTAGATCGTTTAACTTATAGACCCCGTCTTGAGAAAATATTCTGTTTAAAAGTTAGGTACTATAGTAAAAGTCAAAAGCCGTCAGCTTCGAAAAAAAAGAACATGCCCGATTGTCTTTTTCCTCCATCTCCCTGTCAAGCTAATATCGTGTATAGTAGTGCCTATTACATGCGTCTATTCTACTGTGATTAAATTATCAGCTACTCGCTACATACAGTGACCGATAGATGATTTATGGATGAATTATGGCATCTAATGACTAGTATGACCACTTCCAGCCAATGGTAGTGAAACCCATATCGAAAAATTAGTTGGTAAGCGTAGCAGCGCTCTCTAGCTGAGGTGTGATCTTGTCATCGGAACCGTACGTTGGACGTGTTTCGCTAGCATCCTTTCCTGGATTCATAGTTTGATTGGCTGCTCCATCTTTAGTTACACGTTGTTCAACGACAGCCAAGTTTTCTCTCCGAACGGTTTCAGTTTTTTAACTTATTTTGATTTTTAATTTATTTAAACCAAAAACTACTTAGAATACGTTAACTTCTAATTTCGAATTATTTTGATTTTTTTTGAGTTTTTTCTTTTATTTGTCTTTTATTCTTTTACATTTTTCGTGATGATATAATATTTTTTTTATTTTATTCTTTATTTTTCTCAGAAAAAGTTTACAGCCATTTAGTATAAATTTTAGCTATAAATTAAAAACCATAGTCAAAAACTTAAACCGTAAACGAGGAGCGGGGCCAAATCTTAGGGCAATTAATCGATCGACCAGCTAGTAGTACTAGCAAGAGAACGCATTGCATATATTGCATACAACCTGATGATCGAGTCCTACAATGGAGGCTCACCATGTGGGCAATCCAAGCCCTCAACACATATTGTCTAGGAACATTGTCAGGCCAGGGCCGGCCAAATATGACAAGCAAAATTGGAATTAGGAGACGTGTCTTCCATGTGGATGGCACATGACGTGGGGAAACCTACCTCAAAATTACAGCACATAAACAGTGTCGGAATATAAGCAATCAATTGGTCTGGTCGGTCCGTGCAACTTAACTGCCATGTGTGTATCCAAATATTTACCATGTAATCAAAATTGGCGACGCATGCATATACGTATGTACGTATGGGGTTGGCACTGTCTATCTATACCAGAGAGAGAACCATGGTCCATGGAGCAAACTCTTCACTAATGGAAGAATTTGTACATGTGTTGCACTTGCATACTTAGGGTGTTAACCACTAGAACACATTAGGACAAAGTGTGCGAGGGTGGTGGGTGGTGAGGTATGGTGTGATGTCCCTTTGGTTGTGAGGGTGGTGGTTGGTAGCTAGGGAGAATAGGAAGGGGACGGCCAGCACTGAGAACTCAGTGGGAAAGCATAGCATGCATATATGCAGCACATGAACAATGCTATGCAAGAGTGAGGCACTGGAGAATTTAGTTAATTATATTTCAGTATTAGAACCGCTCATATGGGACAAGAAGAGCACACATTAGCATTATGTATAGCTAGCTAGGATCCCTTGGCTTAACAACAAAGAGGAGACTGCTTCATTGTTTCTCAAGCACCATCGATCAGTGGCGGACTCAGGATTAAAATTTAAAAGGCTAATAGGACTTACTGACCAGTTTACTGAATACCGAGTTGCCGGCCTATATAGACTTGTAGACACGAGAGGGAGAGAGGCTCCACGCCAAGAGCCAAGATATCGTTGTGACCAGTAATTACCACTACAAATACAATTTTCTTCATCATGCAAAGGCGTTTTAGACCTGACAAGATTATTCATATAGCTAGTGTAGAACTGTAGAGAATGAAAGAGATACACACGGCTAACCAGCAGTAGGGGGTTGACGCCCCACCTAACCCACCGCTGGGTCCACTCCTGCCATCGATCAAAGACAGGACAGTTGTTAAAGAAAGCAGTTAGGATCGACATCTTTACGAATATGTGCTAGTTATCATGATGAAATCCTTGAGGGGTGTCTAGCTAAAGCATTTTCTTTTCCTCGACCTCCTTTTGCATCATACTGTAGCTAGACTAGTCAAACAGTTAATGGCACGAACATTTGGTGGAGCTTCAGCAAATATCTTCTAGTGCACAGTTTAACTTACTTGAGATGCTTAGTTTGATTGATTTTATAAATTTGTCGATATACAATGTAACTAGCCAAATTTTGCACGCACCTACGCATCTAGATACATATGCTTTTTATAATTTTATTTGATAATAGACGTCTATTTATTATACAACTCAAATTCTTATGATTGAAAATATATGGAGTTGTATTTCTTATACAACCATAACAATTATAATATATTTCAGATTAATCTGCGTTGTTATAATTTGAATCCACCAAAATTGATGGCGTAGATCTTTCTTTTTTTTTCTCCAATTAAGATGAGAACTTCTATTCCTTAAAAGCGAACATGATGACTTCTTTTTCTATCGCTTTTAATAATATAATAGATATATTATTTTCAAAGTTGATCATTTGTATAGTTTTATGCTCAAGACTTCCAAATAGTTTTGTGCAATATAGCCAAATCCAACTTCAAATGACTTAATGATTAGGGCATACAACATAGATTAATTTGATTGATATTCAAAATTTTTAGAGACAATTAGCTTAGTACCAACACAAAGAGGTAACTTTTAACTTTTTTTGGGTGAGAAATACAAAATAGCTTCTTGTAGGTCAATAAAAATGAAAAATAAAAATCTAGCTAATAGTAGTAATTAAAATCCAAAGTTAGAATCCTCTTCAATCGCAATCAAGCCCATTGAACAGAGGGGGGCAAAATGACATGCTCGATTTGCCAGGTGTCCCACTTGTCATGTCCGGTACTAGCTAGTGTCCACTGATTCATCCATATAAGCCAAACCATGCTTCATGTTTGTTTGTATAAACTGTCTCTTATCACTCTTATCCCCCTCGTAGCTTCTTCGCTGGTGCTCCATACAGCTGTGAGCTTATGATTTCTTGATTTGTTTTATACTGTAGTGATTAAAAATATACTATAATAACTGTTAACTTTTTTAAGTAATTAGATTAAAAAAAGTTATATCATCATAAGCAATTGAAAGGAATAAGGAGAAAAAGAAAAGGCAAAAAAACCTAAAAAAATAAAAAAAGGAGTAAAATTAAGAAGTCGATGTGTTTCAGAAGTCAGAAGCAGAAGTTGTTTGGAGCGGTGATCATCCAGCAGGGGTCCCACAAGCCTAAGTGCGAATCCCCTTTTATTTCCTTTTGTGCTACCACAAGCACCGGACAAAGGAACACGATGCAATCGCCAAATCTTAGCTAAAATACGATGTGAATTAATCACTGCTAAACAGGGATAAAAGCAGATAAATGCGATAATATCTTAATCTGTCTGGGTATCTACATATCCCAGGTCTGAGAGAAGGTGGGAGTGAGTGGTTAAGATTAGTAGATATGATGATGACTTGGTTTGTTCGTCGCTATATATATTTTGTTTTACTGCCAATTCTTAAAATTACGAGTTTCAATAAATAGTACTTCAATCCTCGCAAAAAAAAATAGTACTTCAATATTTGAGATTTTCAATAAGATATATTGTTTGGTACAACCTAGATGAACATGTTCAATTGCAGCTGTGCTCAATATGGCTTTTTTAGTGGCTTATGGCTGAAAAAACACTGTAGCTGACAGAGCCTTATTTAGCATAATTAAATTTAAAAATTTAAAAATAGAAAAAAAAACATATTTGCCCATCACGTATAATGCAAACAAATACGGGAAAAAAAGAACCGACAAAAAACTCAAAAAAAGCCAAAAGTTCATAAAAAGACAAAATTTATGAATAGTGAAAAATAAGTCAGAATCTAGAAACTGAAGTCGAAACGAGCGGCGCTTTCAAACGGATTAATCCGAATTCTATTACCAAGCAACGGAATATTTACAACTGCCTTTTAGAAGTAGCAGAAAGCCGCACCAAACAGTGACTGACAAGACCGAACAAACGGCACTGTTCAGCATTTATTTCTAAGCACGCACACAGAAACCTTTTTGTTTCCTTTTCTAAACATTCAAGAGAGGACAATTTCAGTCATTTTCTCATGTTACTCTCTTGATTTGATGACTTCCTTAATCCATACGTGTAGCCAAAATGTTTACTAGATTTTTACAACGTACGGGAGGGCTTTGTGTTTCACAGCAGATCATGCTTTTCCTCTTATCACCACGCTAAGAAAACCTACAAGAGGATACAAAAATATCACCGTCAGTTTTTGTTACCGAGTGAGTGCTCTCAATTGTGAATTTGTTTTAATAGCAGCTAATGCTTTCCCTCCTGCCCCCATGCTAACAAGGTCTACAAAACAATATCTTTTTTTTTTTGCTTGTACTCACCTGATCTTCTCCTACGAACAAATCTTTTTTTTTATCTCTCACTTTGGGAACACTGAGGCTCACCCTCTCCTAGAATCTCTCCCAATGGATGAAAGCCAAACGGTCATGCTTCTGTGGCGGAGAGTCAGATTGGGTTTGCAATCCATCTTGGCAGAACGTATGTGGTGCGTCCCTGCTTGCGGGAAAAAATCTATTGTGTAACCGTTGCACAGCAGTGTTTGTGTAACCAGCAATGAGGATGCGACACGTGGTATAAAGTACTATAGAAACACTGTAGCAGCAATTTTAAAATATATTCTCCGTACAATCCGGTACTGTAGTAGCAATTTTAAAAATATCTTTGCACGGACTACAGTGCTGCTACAGTACTTTATATCACGTGTCGTACTCTCATTTGCTGGTTACCCAAGCTCTTCTATGTAACGGTTACACGATAAAATTTTTCATGCTTGCGTGTGCTGCCTTGGCAGTACGTACAGAGCGCATGCATGTCTCTGCGCGACTGATCCGAAAGAAGAAGCCTTCCTTCGTCAAGGGGTTATCGATCGCATCAAGCATCCAAGCTCTGATTTAATCTGTTTTTTTTTTTTGCTTCCGTAATTCTACATCCGAGACTCGACAGCTTTCAGTTTTGCTCAGGCATAAATCGCGGAGTGCAGAACAAGCAGGAAGACACAGCTCGATGCCAGAACAGTAAATCCTCCGTAGCGAACATGTAGGTTTGGTTGGTGGATAGAGGTTGCATCGTATATTCTAGCTGAGTGGAGTGGAATCGTATTTCAGAAAAAGAAGATGTTTGGTGAGGCTGTATGAGCGGATACAAAAAAAACTGAGATGTTGTTTGGTTGCCTGTATGAGCGGATGCAGTCTACCAAACCTGAGAGGCTGACACGTGGGACCGCATAAGATACACTGCATCCACTCATCCAGGATGGCTAGTGAAGCTCATTTTGAGCGTATCTACCTATCCAGGATGAGGGTGTATTTTTGCATCCGCTCATACAGGCTGTATCCGCTCATACAGGCAACCAAACAGGCTCTTTCTCAGATTATACGGATCCACTCATCCAGAACGAAGGAGATACAGGCAACCAAACATACCCGTAGTAACATCGATCGACTCCAAGGACTTGGTGTTTTGTGAGCGAGAGAAGCCTTGGCCTTAGCATTGGTCTTTCTCTGGTCGTTTCTCTTGGAGCGTGTGTGTGTTGGCATCTATCTGGTCATCAACTCGATCTGTGGAAGAGTGCGTGCTTACTCTGCCTGCTGGCCTGTTTTTTCTACGGCTGTCTCTTTTCTCCCTTCCTGTACGTGGGTGAGACGAGATTAGCATCTAGCAATGATCTGCAGCTCTTGGCATCATCTGCCCCAGCCAAGCCGCTGCAGGGCACGTACCGAAAAATCTAGTCCTAACAAATCAGCTCGATCGATCTGCTCATCATTAACCCAATTATTATTACTACCAGCTGCTTGCCAGATAGCTGGCTGGCGTTATCCCCTTGCAGCTAGCTAGCAGTGACAGCTACATGCGGTCACACTTGCCCTTGCCACTGGAGTACTGGATCAGGCCGGCCGGTTACCCGATCCCATCCATGCGCAGAATGTGATCGATCGAGGTGATCGAGTCCGGCAGGTATGGATCTGAGTAGAGACTGAGGCCAGCCATACCATACCATATACATATGCAGCTATGCACGCCTGTAAGCAACTCATGCATCTTTTGTAATTCAGCATGAGAGAAATACATGCACGAGCCAGTCGAGCTCGATCGATCGATCAACCGGATGTTGTCCATACATGACCATTGACCGGCCGGCCGGCCGACTAGATCGATCGATCATCAGCCTGCAGCGATCTGTATGTCGTCGTCTTTCGCGCTCGCTCGGCATGCGCGAACTGGCAACAATCACATCGAGATCGACAGTCGATCGCCCGATCTGATATGAACGAGAGTCTTGTTGCATGTGGCCTATGGCCCCCTGGACACTAGCATGCATCCATCGCCATGGATCAATCAATGATCGCCAACGCCGTGCCTCCAATGAAAACGGACAACCAATTGATTAGGCAGGACGAGCGAGTGAATGAATGTGCATGCTCCAGCTCTGCCCGATGATCCTGCATGGCCTGGGTAAGGCCGGCCGGCATGCAGAGCGCTGAGCAGAAGAAGGCCACCCTAGCTAGCTACTATGCCTGCCTACCAAACCCACTGCATGCACGAACCTAGCAGTAATCTTCGCACCCTGCACAAGTTGCAGCAGCAGCCAAAGTCAAATACGCCGTCGAGACGGACAGCCAAAAACGCGGCCAAGCAAACGGACAAATGTTTGGTATCTGGCGCATTGTTCGTCGGTTTCGCAGGCTGGCTGACACGCAGGCGCGCGCACACACGCATGGATAAAGCTGGGTGCGGTCTTTGCTTGATCTGTTTCATGCCTGCAGGGGCAGAGAGATGCTCCTTTTTTTTGGGGTTCTTTCTTCACTCATCGATCCATCATCGATCGGCCCTTTCACTTCGTAAACATGTACACCGTCAGCTGTGCCTTTTTTTTTTCCGTCCTTGGAAGCAGCTGCTACGTCCAAAAGGGCATCAAGGAGGACGGATTCCAATCTGCATTGCCAAAGCGGCCAAAAAGACGCGCCGGTGTCGAACATCCATAGGCGCAGGGCGACGCTCGTGGGCGCGGGAAAAGTCCAAGGAATATTGAAGTGGAGCCGTATAACGATGGAGCTAGGGTACATGCACTGCGGCTGCTGCTGCTGCTCAGCTAGCTATACAGTTTTTTTTCCCTCCCGTGATCGAAAATTATTTACCAGCAGAATGTTTCTGAACAAATTCGTGATCGATGCGGTACAGTGTACGTTGGGTTTACTTTGAAATGACGAGCAGCTAGGCCTTATCTCCGCTGGAAGTTGAGGTACTTGATCGCTAGGGCGAAGACGACGGCGAAGAGCACGCAGAAGCCGACCACCATCGTCGCGACGACGCCGAGGAACTCGTGCCTGAATCCGAAGTGCTCCTTGAGGAACACGACGACGCTTGTCGAGCTAATGCCGTCTGCGAGCAGCAGAGGCTGGTCCAGATCGCCGAACTGGGAGGTCAGGAGGCCGTAGAGCGTCCATGACACCGGGTTGGCCCAGTAGTACCATCTCCACCAGACAGGAATCCGCTGCAGTAACCAAAAATCAGATTGTAAATTAACCATCAGTGATTTTTTTGATTGGTAAACGATTAGGGCTGCAACAATGAACTGACAATGTACAAATAACGTGGCCTCAATGCTGTTGTGCTTACTGCGTTCCAAACCGGGCCTAAAAATACCATCTTTCGAGAAAAAGAAAAGTTCAACAAGCCCGGTGTCCAGTGGTTACGTTTTGTGCACAGTGATCTCACTGATCGATTAAGGCCACATGGCCTCATACGTTCTGTAGAGCCCAACTCAACATATTAGGGCTCGCCTAGGGCAACCAAATTACGTTACCCTCTCAAAAAGGAAATAGTTAAAGCAACGTTTTCGTGGCATTCCATGAAATTGCTTACGAACTCCATAGAGTGCAAACAACATCAAAGGAGTTCTTTTAATACCTTCAAATGCAAAATAAAATAAAATAGAAGCCGTTGTAGGACAAAAGTTTATTGATAGGTCTTGTGAAATCAGCAAGAGGACGTTAGGTGCAAATTATGGAGGTACTGTTTCTCCCATACCTTTCTTGGGATCATGAATCCACAGAAGAGATTCCATAGCGTGTAGAATGGAGCAGCAATAATAGGTGCAACCGTATGGTTTGGAGTGATCGCCGTTGTCATCATGCCATAGAAGGTGAAGTACAGCAAGGTGAAGTACATGAAGAACAGAAACCACAAGAACTTCACTGCTGTCCACTCAAACGAGCCCAAACTGTAGAAAATTGTACCATAGATAAGTGACTGCACAAGAATGTAAGGGAACTCCACAGTAACCTGCCGAAGAACAATGTGTTGTTAGTCCTATTCATGATGTGGGCACCAAATATGCTGAGGGGATAAAAGTTCTGGACAAGAAAATACCAGAGAAAATGCAAAAGGTAACGCTGAATACATCCCAGCAGCTCTCTCTCTGTATGATACAAATCTTTCGATGGAAATCACAGGTTGAACAGAAGTGGCGTTAGTAATTCCTATGAAGAGTACTGCTGCATACATGGCACCCATGGCATTGAATATATCATGTTGGGTCTCCCTGGCAATTACACAACGACATTATGCTCGGCTCACTGGAAAGACAACTATATGTAAAGGTATGCTGGAAAATTGCTGGCAGAACCATCAGTGGACATACCTTCTAGAGCCAAATTTCCAGCAAATCGTCCCAAACATCAAGGAAATGATGACAGTGTAGAAGAATCGAACTGCGGTGTATTGAGGATTCCTCCAGTATGATAGGTTCTGCTTCCATAAGCAAGCGACATACTGAGAAAAGAATGATTGAGCATACTTGGTGGCGAAAGTAAGTTCTTTTGATTCGCTGTTCGGTTTGCTCAGGGTCTCAACCATTTCTTTGGTCTGCCTGAAATACAATAACACAAACAGGAATTAGTGAAAAAATGACTCTAAAACACATAGAGAGATTAAAAGGGACTTTGTGTTTACTGAAATAATTTCGATTTCCGATAGTATTCAGCAAAATCCACTCCAAGAATGTGCTCCATTTGAGTACTTGTGACCTCCAACATCCATGCAGCAGGATTATAGCCATCCCTGATTTTAGGCACTCCTAGAATTGCCTGCTTGTAAACTTGCTGATGTAAGTACAGTGACCTTGTCTAAGTTTTTGTCAGAGAGAACATATACTACATACAGAACTTACCTCAAAAAACTCAACCAGATTGCGTGATTTGGAGCCTAAGGGACCAGCATATATAAGTTGCCCTCCGCGCTTCATAAACAAAAGCTGAGCAGCAAAATTGCATAAGTTAGGAGAGGACAATGGTGGAATCTTAGTAAATACTAGTACAAGATAAGATCATGTATGTTCCATATGTAAGATCAACGAAACATCCATGGATGAAATTAATTTCTGTTTCACGTTCATTGTTAAAAACAGATATTTTATAAAGAAAATAACCTCATCAAATGACTCAAATATGTCGATACTTGGCTGATGGATGGTGCACACAATTGTCCGTCCTGTATTAACAATATTTCGTACAGTTCTCATCACAATGGCTGCAGACCTAGCATCCAACCCTGATGTAGGTTCATCCATGAACACAATAGAAGGATTTGCCACAAGCTCCACAGCTATCGTCAACCTTTTACGTTGTTCCGTAGACAAACCATTTACTCCTGGCAGGCCAACGAGAGCGCCACTTAACGCATTCAGCTCAACAAGTTCCATCACCTCTTCAACAAACACCTATGAAAAGAACCAGCAGGGTCAGAAGGACAAAACGATAATGTCTAGTATAACCTAACACAGAACTTAAGCCAAGGCTTACCCTTTGAGTGTCAACATCAACATGAGAAGGCAATCGGAGGCATGCGGAGTATAACAAAGATTCAATCACGGTCAAACAAGGTGAATGCACATCGTTTTGTTCACAATAACCGGAGATCCTAGTGAAAGTCTCTTGGTTCTTAGGGTACCCAGATATAGTGATGCTTCCTTCTATGAGTCCTCCGGTCTTTCGGCCAGCTAAAACATCCATGAGGGTGGTTTTGCCAGCGCCACTGACTCCAACAAGTGCTGTTAGTATCCCTGGCCTAAATGCTCCAGTGACATCAACAAGCAACTGCAGGCGGTCTTCTGCTATACCCTGCTTTTTCAATTCCTGCTAACAAAACTGGATTATGAATGAATAAATTATACATGTTTTTTTCTAAGAAATTTTAGTCATACATATGAGCCACCTCTGACGTACCACTGGTACATCAACGTAGTAGTTGATATTCTTAAAGCACATAAATAGGGGTTGAAAAGGTAACACCATGCCCTTCTGTTCCTTGAGATTAAGCCCTGGAACACAGCCCATATACATGATTAGGAGCCACACTTAGTAAAAGGGGGAAAAAATCTTGTGATGTGAGTACTGGGACCAAATATTTCATTTATCTAGCTTTACCATTTAGTGAAGTTGAATGCAGGTAAGATCTTAGCTCTAGGGCTACTCTGTCATTCTTCCTCCTAGAATCCTTGCGCCGAATTTCATCTTTGGACACAACAGCTTGTATATTCCCGATTGCTGTGAAGGAGCAACACTTTGTGAGAATGATAAACTATTTTGAATAAGTTCAAGTTGTCAGGGTCTTAAAAGGTAGCGTAAACTTACGGTTGAGAAGTGTCAAGAACAATGTAAATAAGACATTCAAAACAATCGCATAACCAAACAATGCTCCAACACCAATCCAAAACCAGTATTTTTCCTTGAATAACCCATATCCAGTGAGTATCACTTCACCTAATGTGATGTTATGGTCTGCAAATTGCTGCCATTGTGTAAAGCAAAATACAGTGAGTATTACTAACAAATCCTGCACTATGTCAGGCTAGTATGAAAAATTCTCAATAAAAGTGTCTTATTATAGGTTCATAAGAAGAATATTAATATAGCTTAAGTAATTTTGGTATTCAGCATTACTGCACCCACAAATATCCATACGTATCTGTGTGTTGCATACAACCAAACTAAGAAAATATTACAGATTGCTGCCATGATGTGCCTTCATCTACATCTTCAGAAGGGGATTAAAATCAAGTGTTACCTTGCTCCAAGAATGCCCATGGAATTCATTTACAGAAATAGCATTTTGTGCATACATCATAGGAGATACCCAATAACCCCAAATCCACCAGACTGGTATGCTATCTGTTTGATAGTCAGGAATGGTTTGCAACATGTTAGATATATAATCTTGACATATACTCTCAAGTAGCTAACAATGTCTCAGAAAAGTTCAACCTTTGGTTATAATGAATCCTCCAAGGATCATAACAACCAACAGAGCAAACGATCCAAAGGTATTGGCAACTATCATATTTCGGCCCAAAGATGCCATGACCCGGAAAAGAGCCAAAGATGTCTGGTGCAGAAAGAAAAGCAACAAAAATTGTCCCAGAAATCTGCAGATTACAAATTAAGATCAATCTTCAAATGAAAAAATCTCTGAAGCTCTGAGCAGAAAGCAAAATGAACAAAGCTGATGTCATGGCAGATTGGCAGTTACCTTGTAAATTGGGGATCATAACCAACCACATAATATGTTACAAGTACCCACATTCCTGATTCAATAAGTGAGGTTGGAACACTCAGGAGCCAAGAAGGAAGTGTGTAAGCCCATGGTGGGTAAAAGTGCAAGTCTCTGTGCTTGTAAAGAACAGGAAGCTTCGTGACCAACAGTGAGACTTCAGTAAAGCCGTTAAACAGAATCATCACTATTGCAAAATAGAGGGCTCCAAGATAAATAATCCCATCATCAACTGAATCATGGTGCATTGTAGATCGAAAAAACACCGTCATTGTGATAAGGGCAACAAGTAGAAGCTGCCACAAAAAGATCATGTTACAACAACTTTGATTGATTGTGGAGTGGACACAAGCTCAGACCAACTTCCATTGACAACAGATAGTAAAATATGCCATTACCATAAAGTTTACAGTAATTTAGTTAAAACACCAAGATGTAGAAGTCTTTACCTATCAAACTTGTAACTGGCTATAACATAACATTTAAGCGTGCTAGGATAACATTCATGCACCAACTGGGAAGAAAGCATTAGCAAGGATAATGTAGTCTTTGGTTTCTATTCCTACCAAGTTTTAGCCACTTTATTATGCATAGGCTTTCTGTGTCAACTGTCAAGCAGTGTTACAGTTGCCCTGTGCGTGTATTTATTTAAAGTGTCATGGTGCTAGTCTGCTAGATGCATCTCGCAATTGAAAATACCTGAATAAATTTGAAGACATAGATGAATGAGTTCCTTTTCATCAGCAGACGCTGCCACTGGAAGTTGGACTTGAGAAGCTCAAGCCTCTTGACACCATAATTTGACGTTGAAAGAGCAGCAGGATGGTTACGATGTCTATTGTATGGCACAGCTAATTCCTCATGCAACCTCTTACCAATAATAAATGTTTTAAAGGCTTCGGCAAATTTTGATACAGACACAAACTGGTATGGATAATTATAGTGGCACCAGTATTGTTGTTGATCTTTCTTGGACAAAACCTGCAACACAAGAAACGTGAACATACAACAAAAACCCAGTTGGCATAAATACACAAACATAGAAAGAGTAGAACTGCCTACTTCTTGCAAAAAATCAGCCACATTTTTCCTCTCAGGGCACCTGAATCCCATAGCAGCAAAAAATTCAACAGCATATTCACGTGGTCCCTGATATACAATTTGGCCTTCAGATATAAGAATAACATCATCAAATAGCTCATAAGTTTCTGGAGCTGGCTGCAGCAGGGATATGATTGTAGTGCCGTCCAGTGCATGTGTAGAATGCCTTAGGTACTTGATAATCTGATATGTGGTTGCACTATCAAGGCCAGTTGATATCTCATCCATGAACAGAACGCGAGCAGATCCAACTAGCAATTCACCTGCAAAAGCAACCAATATCAGCATAGTTGAACACCACAAGAAGCATGAAAATCTTGCGGTTGTCCGAGTTCAACAACCAACAGCACCAAATGCCCTAATATAAATAGTAGTAACATGCAGCAACCTGTTGTCAGGCGCTTCTTTTGTCCCCCAGAGATTCCTTTGATCATTTCATCTCCAACAATGGTGTCAGCACAGATGTCCAGCCCTAAAATCTTGGCTAGATCAAACTTAGCAATTCAGAAATCTCACCAGAATCAAGTAATCAAGATGTTATAAAAAAAAAAGAACGATCATGCGGATGAACTTGTAAACAAGTAACAAACCAAAAATGAACCGCTTTCCCATAAAAAAGCACACAAACAACCCTTTTATATATATAAAAAAAGAGTAGACGTACTAACAATCTTTTAAATATAACAGTTTATAAGGGAGAGTCACAGAAGAAATTAGGAAAAATTAATGTGGTCAACAAAAAAGAACAAAAGAATAGGACAAGTGCCATGCTGCTATGGAGTCCAAATATTTAAAAGCAAACATTCGAGACTGGCCAAACTAAATAAACAAACGACTGAAAGAGATACATCACATACCTTCATTATATACTCTGCCACAAGACTTGTCTGCTTACCCTCAAGAGCCAATGCCTGAAAAGGAGTGCAAAGTATGATACAATCATTAGTAAATTAGTGTGTGGACGTCCAAAGCTAGCAGGATGTAATCTACCTTCATGAATACATCAAGGTCCTCATCAGGCTTTATCCCGGCATTCTTTTCTCTCCTCAAAAGTTCAACAAGCATATCTACAAGTTGTTTGATGTCAAAGAGGAAACTATCATGGAACAACGCCAATGACATTGTGGTGCAATTACCTACCATACTTTATTCCAACACCCTGACAGCGCCCAGCAAACTCTAGGGTTTCTCTGACGGTCATCTCTGAAGCATGCCAATCTTGCTGACTGACATAAGCAGATGTCCGTTGAGGCACAAATTCGTTTAGACGGTGGCCATTGTAAGTAATGTTCCCAGACATCTACAATAAATTGGGTGCTGATAATCAGTAATGATATATTTTTTTTCCAAATATTGCACCATGATTGATACGTTCATTATGCTTATCAGAACAGTTACAACATTGAAACAGTATTCTAATATGGGAGAGCTGAGTGTTTGATCAGAAAACAATTTTCAGGCTACAGGAGATACCAATCTACCACTCTTCTTGTCACCAAGCGATAGATACAGAATTGGTTGAGTGAGATCAGATAGCAAAGATTTACCCATCATCTTTGAATTGCAAGAATTCAAAGAAAAAAATCTAATTGATATGCTATGACACACCTTTAGTCCAGGACCTAGCCGTCCGGCAAGGGCCAAAAGCAAGGTGGTCTTCCCAGAACTTGGAGGACCCAAAAGCAACGTCATTCTGCAGCAAGAAAAGGTTATCCAATTTATCAGAGCTTATTTGATGCACCAGAAAGCAAAAGTTACTCTGCAAGTGTACCTTGATGGACGAATGATCCCACTAACGTTATCCAATATCGGCAATTTCACCCTTCCCCCTCGGTAGATCCTCAGATGCCTCAGAAATGCCTTTCAAAGAGATAAAAACAACCATGTCAAAGATCTAGAACCTATTATCAGTGCAACCTCTTTCAACAACTCCCTAAAAAGAAAACATCTAGTGTTCAACAGTGGCAATTTGTGATGGACCTCTTACAGATTAAACCCTAGTTTTACCCAGAGTAAAACTAGTGTGGTTAATTTACTGCTTGGCCGTAAACTTCCACAGGGGGAAATACCGGAAAACTGGGACAGAAGGAAAATTTTTGCAGTTGTGGATCACGGGCCAACCTCTGTCATGTTGCATATGAAGTTTGGGATGGTGGGCAGCGCCCTGCTCCCGACATGCACGTACGCGTCCACCGTGAGATTCTCGTAAGTCACCTCGATCTTGGGGAACTCTATCTGCACCCTGCAGCGCCCGGAACAACACAAAGGATTCAGTTCATAGCCCAGAAGCAGAATTACCAACAGTAGAAGCAAACTCAAATTAATATTCACTCCAAACCATGACCAAGTGACCAACACAAAGCAGCCGAGCAAATCTAGCTGCAACTACTAGGAGACTAGTAGCACCACACTCCAGAGTCCAGTGTGATCTAGCTGGTGGACCCCGCGCATGCGCGCCGCCCGCATCGATTTGTTGACACAAACGCCTGGGCGGTCTTGGGGGCAGCACTGCGACACGAAGCAAGTTTACCAAAGGCAAGCCGGGCTTGCGGGGCCCATGCGCCAGTCGCTCCAACCATGCGTATCTAGAAGCTCTTTTTTGAAACAAGCGCATGAACACGGAGCAACCTCTCCCTCAGCAGCAGCTCCCAGTCTCCCAACCCCGGCAGGTGGTGCCGGCTGGCCCCACGTGTCAGCCAATGCAGCAGGGGGGCCCTCACGACAGACACCGCACACAACTGACCCAAGCAAGCGCTTCTAGAAGCTTCTACACGAGCGCTTGCGATCACACGCATACGCAGAGGAAGACACAATGATGATGCGTTGTTGGTTGCAAGCTAGAGCGAATGTGCTATTATGTGTTGTACTACTCACGCGTCGAAGCGGCCGCGAATGCGGCGGAAGAACTGCTCGGCGTCGCCGGAGTCGGCGAGGAGGCGGTCGACGAGCGCGGTGCGGTCGCCGGAGGAGAGTCCCGCGACGTCGACCTCGCAGAGCGCGTCGTCCCCCTGGACCTCCCCCGCGCCGGCGATGGCGGGCGACCTGAGCAGCCCCCTCCTGGCGCGGGCGACGGTGGGGAGGCGCTGCAGCGCGGCCCATCGCAGCGCCTCCTGCTCGTCCTCCGCCTCCCGCCACGACCCCGACCGCGAGAACGCCGCCTCCGCCGCCCACATCTCCCCCAAACCCTAGCCCCCCCTCCCCTCGCCGCAGGAGCGGTAGTAAGTGCTGGTGGTGGCAGGGTGGGAAGCGTGTGGTGGTGGGGGATTTAAGGAGGGCGTACAGGTCACTCATGGCGATGAGGAGGGGTTGGGTTGGATCCACCGACTCGCCGCATTTACGACACGCCTCTCTCTCTCTCTCTCTCTCTCTCTCTCTCTCTCTCTCTCTCTCTCTCTCTGCTTTCTCTCTCTCTCTCTGCTTTCTCTCTCTAATCCTTGGGATTTAGCGGAAGAAGGAAACTGCAAAGGGCGGGAAAGGCGGCAGGTTGCCTACCGAGTAGACCGTTCGGTTTGGGCCATTGGTGCGCGACTTTGTTCCTTCAGAGGATTTTCCTATGGGCCTTTTCCTTAGAATTCTTTTTACTATTTACCGGTCCATTTAGTCGCCATGGTAACTTTTCTCTTGTACTCCTATCTATTTTTGAGGAAGTAGTATTCTAGAGTATTTTGCATTGGGACTTGACTTGTACAACAAGGTTATGCCTGCAGGAACAGGGCAAGACCAGCAGAGCAGTAACAGGTTGGCGCAATGCACGTGAAGTACATTTTTTCTTTATTGTATGATACTGTGAATTTAACATATAATCATATTAATGGCCAAAAATTGAAAAGTTTGATAGTACGGAATTCACGATGACCTATATTTTGAGACAGATAGAGTAGTTAAATAGATATTCTCATATGACTTGGTGACTATAGTTGTACTCATATTTGCTTAATTATCATCAGAATAAGCTTGGGAGGATACCGAGAAACCTTTGAAAGGAGACTTCGTTGATTCCCTAGAAGGTGATGGTTACCAGTTCTAGATCTCGGCTACGCTCAAGTATACATGTGGTTTAGAAAATCTTTTATCTTGTATCATAAACTTTATACTTGAACGTTCTCTCTTGTAAAGTCTGAGCGAGCTTGAAATACACTCTTCTGAGTCACTCCACAAGACCACAACTGAAATCCCTGGTAGTTACGAAAATGAAAAACTCGACGAACTCGAAAATGGGTCGTCACAGAAACGACTCAGCTTGAGCAGCAAGCGGCACATGGAGTAGCTTATTCACCTTATAATTACTTAGGGACATGTACAAGAAGAGCTAGGGTCGCCTTATCTTGGCCATGGCCATTTGTTAACTGCCATGGACCCTACACGTACGTACAGGTTGATCGATCGCAGCAATAAGTGAGGTGAGGTGAGGCGATGTTGAATTGCGGGGCGCACGCAGCTAGCACCGCATTCAAGCCTCACCCAACCGTAATCGCATGCTGCAATTAATCCACCCATCAAGCTCATCGTCTACCAGTCGTCTACTAGTGGATCGGAGTACGTACCGCTGGCTACTACCACCACTCACTGAGTCGCTGTGCTAGCTTCAGCTTTAGTGGCAGTGGATTACTAATTAAAACTAGCTAGTCTGCCATGCATGTATACTGTATTTGTCGTGTCGTGCAAACCATGTTACAGTCTTCACATCAGATATGATGCTCATCACGGTAGTCCTGGCAGTCGGGCCGGCACGATGGGCCTCCGGCCACGGCAGCTTGTTGAGCCGGCACAGTCCAGCATGGCACGTCTCGAACACCGTCAGATGGTGTCGGCACAAACACGGTACATGACGTTTGTGTTAGAGCTAGATAAATAACTTAGCCACCGTTGGTGCCGCACTTGTCGGCCACCATCGTCGTGGTTACCTGCTCGAATTGTCGGACACCGTCGCCGCCACGTGCTTGCCCTCCTCAGCCATCGCCGCCGTGGTTCCCCACCTCTACTTGCCTCAGCCGCTGGGTGCTTGCTCGCCTCCGCCCGGATCGGGGCGTCGCCCTGTGCGCTACCATCGCCGCCGAGGTGTGGAGCTGGAGAGAGAAGTAGACCTGAGTGAAGAAGGCAAGGAAGGGGACGGCCTCGCCAATGATAGAATCGAGGAACGTGGGTAAGAAGGGAGGCGGAATCAAGGAGAGCGGCTACGTCTGCACAGGGTGGGTTGGCGGGTGTAGAAGCCGAAAAGAAGATGGGTGGGAAAGAAGAGAAGAAAAGGAAAGGTTGCGGGAGAAAAGTGGGAAAAAGAAAAGAAGAGGAGGAAAAGAGGGAAAAAGAAAAACGAGGAGGGAAAAAGAAGAAAAAAATGTGAAATTTAAGTAATTATGGAAATCTATGGACATGTAAATATTTGGGGGGGAAATAAAATTTTGTTAATATTTTACAAATACATTGTTACTGCCTTATTAAAAACCTTATACCCTAGTGTGGGGTTTCCTGGTGAGGAAAACAGTATAATAACTATATACATGCATACATATTAGCTACTCCTCAATGTTTAGATCGGCTAAAGCCTGTGCAATTTTGGGGTCCTCCAATCGGTGTTGCTATCACTTATTTGTGTTCTGCTAGTCCTTGAGGTAAGTTAGGGCCTCCACTATCTAGGACGTGAGAGACAATCTTCTTTCTTCAATTATTCTCCCGACCATATTGAATGTCGTCTCGGAAGAGATAGTTGACATCAGAACGAGTAGAACATCCCATGCAAAATAGCACATCATAGGAAATATGCAATGGTTGCCTCTCCATCATTCGAGGAGCTTGACCTTCCCAGACGAAATGGTAGGATCGGTGGCTGCAAAGCTGTGGACGAGGTAGTGATTGAACTGTGCATTAGGATCCCAACTTGTGGACGATTGAGATGAAGAATAGGTTTCCTTGCCCTTCATCCTCTTCCACAAGTGGACCGTCACACTTCTCTTGGATGGTCGTGTCGCTTGCTCTGAGACATACGATCCCATCTACAAGCGGAACACTCAAAAGAGCTTGTCTTTTCACATGGTTGAAAGCTTCGAAGTAATCCAGATCGAGTGCCTCACATTTTCCCTCCAAAGCAGTTTTCAAACTATCCAACTTATTGTGTGGATAGCAAAACAATAGATATGTGATATAGAACCGAAATATTTGAGAACTTTTACCTCCATCATTGCAACAATATGAACTAAAAGTGCATCATGTCTATATTTAACAAATGACTCCATAATCAGCCAAATATAATCAATCACTAAGTATGAGGTAGGGTAGTAAATACGGATAATCTCTTAGTTGCTTTGTAGAAAGAGTATAAAAATGTCAAAAAAAAATGGGTAACAATAGTCCAATCCAGATCAGTAAGTATGAAATCATTATGTTGAGCATTAGCATTGAAAAAGACAGTTATAATATTTTCATACTCTTCTAACTTGTTTAGCATGATGTACGTTGAGTTTCACCTCACTTTTATGTCAGTATCAAATTTTCTTAGGGTAATATCATTGGCCCTACAATACTTCGTGAACCTAGCAACCACTTGTACATTACTTGAGAGGAAATGAACATCGGTATAGATATTGTTCAAATATCTACTAATTACCTCCATACCATCTTGGACAACGAGGTTGATGATGTGATATACACACCTCTGGTGAATAACATATCCGCGTATATATGACTGCAGTCTGGGGTTGAGGACCTCCATGGCCATTGTATTTGCAAAAGCATTATCAAGAATGATAGAAAGGATCCTATTATCTATCTTAAAATCATGAATTACCTCAAGTGTGCGGTTCACAATGGCATCGCCAGTGCGTGCCTCGTCGATTAACCAAAACCCTATTACTCTCTTGTTTAGGCTGTGCTGGTCATCTAAGTAATGGGCAACAATACTAAGGTAACACGTTCTCTGGTGAGAGGAAGTCCAAATATTGAAAGTTAAGGCAAAAGAAAAATCTAACTTTTATAAAATTTTCTTTCAGTACAGCTAGCCACGTTATTATAGATCGCTATAATATCAGATTTAGTGGTTCTTCTACTCATATGTTGGTACTACAAGTAGAAACTACGTTTTATCATTCTTTCAAAATTATGGCTCTCTCCAATCCTAATAGGTAGATCTTCTGGAACTATAAAGTGTGCTATTCATTGCAAGCTACTTGGGGTTGTACATCCATGTACTTGTAGTGTCATTAGCCAAAAAATTCAACTGCGTCTGCACACCTCCTCCATGGGTGCACCCCATTTTTTTGTAGGCATGCTTTGTAGTGTCGGTTCAGATGTCCTGTCCCTCCACCTGAACCTATAGTCAACTCATTTTTGCAATAATTACATACTGCAATTACTTGCCTTTGGCCATCTACAATGTCAATCCTCTTGGTCATGTACTTCCAACACTCCGCCAATCTGCCAGTGGATGGGGGGTTGATAATGATCCTCCGATGCCACCATGTGACAACGAGGGCAAGAAGTTCTCGAAGGCGACATCCTCATAGCATTTTGTACTATCTATATGATGGTCATCCATGCCATATTCTCTCATGCTCATGGAGAGTTGGCGAGCATCAATATGAGCATCGTCCTGCCCAGGAGGAGGACTAGGGAGAGTATGATAGCATGCTTGTTTTCGCCTCGGCCCCACTGTTCTCTTCTTCTTCTTGCTAAACATATCAAGACAGGGAGAGAATGGAGAGGGTAGAGAATAGAGAGCTCGGTGAGTTGCTGGTGTTGAGTTGTGCAAGTATAAGATTGGGGGCGGGTTTTATAGACATGGACGAAGAGGACCATTGCTCCTTGGCTCCTTGCTTACTCTCTTCCTCCTCCATGACCGTTCTCTTGAGCTCTCAAGCTCTTTTGCCCATTTCTTGTAGCACTTGACGTCCGTTGCCATAGGCAGAGTCGTTCCTCATTACCATCACCGTTTGTTGGCCAGGCTATCCACCCAATTTTCTCCCTCTCTCAGTCTCACTCTCTCGATCTCCCTCTCACTATCCCTTTCCAGTTCTCTTCTCTCCCTCCTCTCTCCCTCTTCGATTCTCCCCGACGTGGTGACACCTAGGCTGCTTAGATCTGCGCCTTCCTCATCCCCGCTGTCGGTGGCCTAGGCCCAGATCTGAGCCAGTGATGACCATGACGATGAGGCCGATGCGGTTTCCCTCACCCCTCCTTGACGACGACGTGGGGGTGACGTAGTGCGGCGATGGCATCCACAACCTCTATCTACCTCCCGTCTCCTTGACAGTGACAGTGATGGTGGCATAGCAATGATGACCACGGCGAGGTGCATCTGTCTCCCTCCCCTACTCCCCTCCCCTCTTGTCATCCTCTACCTGCGATGGACTTCGCCCAGATCTGAACCGGCGACGAACATGATGGCGGGCCCAATGCCACATGCCGTGCTATGCCGCCCGATGTGCCTGATTTCCAGGCCCAACCCGGGCGAGGCATCTAGGCCATGCCATGCTATGGGCCAGGCTGTGTTGGCCGGGCCTCATGTCGGCCCAAAATAGCCCAGACCAACTCCTTGGACTACTCATCTGGTCGTACGATACTCATACAAGATTGCATGTAAGCCACAGACGGTGTACACTGAAACTGTACTGTACAGATCTTGCTAGGCACTTGATTGATCCTAGCTTGTCCGCCGCATGCAGCATTGTACACTGAAACTGTACTGTACAGATCTAGCTAGGCAAGATCAGATAAACCTAATTGATAATGAGGCCATTATATATGCAGTATGTGATCGATGCCCAAAGTTTATGTTTAGATGCATCAGAGCTAGCGCCCTAATAGTGAAACAATCGATCAACAATTCAACATGCATGTGCAGCAGCTCCAAATTGACCAGAAGTCTTATTTAAGGAAGCCGTGAGCTTGCATTAAATTGTAGGAATAAAGGATTACAATCATCTCTGAGAACAGAGATAGAAAACTAGGACTCGCATTATGCCACTCCACCGAGTCCCCTGCTGACAGGCGAACCTAGCACAACAGTGAGCCACCGAATTAGCACATCAAGGAGAACTTTAGTGCAAAATCATCGAGTCATTCCAATAGATCTCGTGCTTCACGAAGTATACACGCGATAGATAAATCTATCCTCCTTCCGCTCTCAGGCACAGACCCCCTCATGAGTCATGACAGTTAGCTTCAAAGATCACCTTCGAGAAACCCTTGCGCCTCACAAAGCTAACAACATCCCGAAGAGCAGGTCTGTTCTTTTCAGCTTATGACTTTCTTCGAACAAATAAATAAAATGATTTCTTCGTCGTTGTTTCGAAACGGCTTATCGGCACAATATTTTTAAAACGACTTATCGGCATTCAGTTCGTTTGCATAAGTGTTGTTGGAACTAATCTTGTTATGTTGTTGTTAGTGTGGTCGGTGTTGAGTACTCATATGTTGAGTACTGAGAAGTCATGTCAAGTACTAGTGTATTAAGTACAGTGTAATCGTGTCGAGTGCTCGGTGTGTTCAAGTACTCTGTAGTCGTGTGTCGATGTAGTTAGTACTCGGAGGAGTATTGTAGCAGTCGGTACTCTGAGGAGTACTATAGCAGTGGTCGTAGCTACAGCGGTCGTAGCATCGTAGTCATAGCTACGGTGTTGTCATAGAAGTCATAATCATGAATCGATCTGCATTGTGGTCGATGGTCGGTACTCATAAGCAATAGAATCCCGATCGTGCTCAAAGACCGGTAGTACCATCTGTGTGAGCGGTGCTACTAGAGATGAAGGTCAGCAAGCCATAATCGGTGAAGCGGCCGATGAAGCCGTGGTCAAAGATGTGGTCGACAAGTCATGGTCGATGAAGCGGTCGAAGGCAGTGGTCGAAGCAACCATGGTCATGAGGCATGATCGAGGAACCGTGGTCAACAAGACATGGTCGAAGAACTCGGTACAGGACTCAAAGGAGAATCCGAGGAAGGTTAGGTCTATGTGTGGTCATAGACTTAGTTCGGTAGCAGTTTGTCTGCCCGAACCGGTTGTATTCACTAAGCTATGAGACGTGGCTGGTGGAACGAATTGTTCGGGTAGTGCGAGTTTTGGAGATCATGCTGAAAGACTAGGACAGAGTGTTAGACTGTGTACATGTAATATGTGAGTATAAATAGAAGAAAAAATGGAAAAGCTGGAAGGATTGACGCGGTGCAAATCTCTAGTGTGTCTCGAGTTAATCAGAGGTGTTCATGTGTGTTTTTAACCACCGTGTGTGCGTGTGGTGTTCCGTCCCTGGGTCAACAAGTGGTATCAGAACCTGGAGATTCCCGTGTGTCAGAGAAGAAGACTCAGTGATTCCTGTGAGTCAAGAAGGTGCTGAGAGAAGGAAGTATGTCTTCGTCAGTGGTTCACAACCTGCTACGAGATGATTCATCCACCTCCAGCTCGCAGGTGGCCATGAAGAGGGAGAGTGTGGTAATGTTGTCGTACTCGCAGCTCACCCGCACGAACTACACCATCTGTGTGATGAAGACGCGAGTAGCGCTTCAGGCTCAGAGTGTGTAGGAAGCAATCGAACCTGATGCTGCCGAGTACCAGAAGGATCGGATGGTGCTGTATGCCATCTACCAGTCAGTGCCAGAAGAGGTCGTGTATTCTCTCACCGGAAAAGACACGACCAAGTCGGCATGGGAGGTGATCAAGACGACGCACATAGGGCACGAATGTGCGCAAATTCAAGCTTCAGACTCTTAAGAGAGACTTCAAAAGCCTGAAGATGGAGGAAAGGGAGTCCATTGAAGACTTCACTGGTCGGGTGACGTCAATCGTCACCGACATTCGAGCATTGGGCAACACCACGGTAGATGAGATTGCCATTGTTCGTAGGTTTCTTCGGGCTGCCCCAATGCGCTACATGCAGCTCGTGACTTCCATCGAGTAGTGCGTGGACTTAAAGACCCTCATAGTCAAAAACCTCGTAGGACGGTACAAGACCTACGACGAGCGCATTGGAGTCAGTCTCAGTGACGCAAAACAAAGCGAGCATCTATTGCTCACGCGCACATAGTAGGAGACCCTCAACAAGAAGAAAGGAGAAGAGGAAGAACTGTGATCGTGGCAGCGGTCGTGTCAAGTATGGAGGTGGTCGTAGAGACGATGAGGATGACGAGGGCGACTCGCAGACCAGTGAGCGGAGGTCCAACAAGAAGAAGGTGAAGTGCTCCAACTGTGGCATACGAGGGCACTTTGCCAGTGAGTGCCACAAGCCAAAGAAGGAGGAGGTGCATCTCGTTACAGCTACTACCGATGACGAACTGCCGTTGCTCTGAATTCCGGCGAGGAGGTACTCAAGAATAATGGCAATAGGATTAGGGGGTGATTGTTGGAACTAATCTTGTTGTGTTGTTGTTAGTATAGTCGATGTCGATTACTCATGTGTTAAGTACTGGAAAGTCGTGTCGAGTACTCATGTGTTGAGTACAGTGTAGTCGTGTCAAGTGCTCGGTGTGTTCAAGTACTCTATAATCGTGTGTCGATGCAGTCGGTACTCAGAGGAGTACTGTAGTAGTTGGTACTTTGAGGAGTATTGTAGCTATGATCGTAGCATAGTAGTCGTAGCTACAGTGTTGTCATAGAAGTCATAGTCATGAGTCGAGCTGCATTGTGGTCAATAGTCGGTACTCGTAAGCTATAATATCTTGGTCGTGCTCGAAGACCTGTAGTACTGTCTGTGTGAGCGATACTACTGGAAATGTTGGTCGACAAGTTGTAGTTGGTACTTTGAGGGGTACTGTAGCTATGATCGTAGCATAGTAGTCGTAGCTACAGTGTTGTCATAGAAGTCATAGTCATGAGTCGAGCTGCATTGTGGTCGATAGTTGGTACTCGTAAGCTATAATATCTTGGTCGTGCTCGAAGACCGGTAGTACTGTCTGTGTGAGCAGTACTACTGGAAATGTTGGTCGACAAGTTGTAGTTGGTGAAGCGGTCGACGAAGCCATGGTCAAAGATGTGGTCGACAAGCCGTGGTCGATGAAGCGGTCGAAGGCACCATGGTCGAAACAGCCGTGGTCATGAGGTATGGTCGAGGCACCGTGGTCGACGAACGACTCGATACAGGACTCAAAGGAGAACCCGACGAAGGTTAGGTCTGTGTGTGATCGTAGACTTGGTCCGGTAGTAGTTTGTCTGCACAAACTAGCCGTATCCACTAAGCTGTGAGAGATGGCTGGTGGAACGAGTTGTTCGGATAGTACGAGTCGTGGAGATCATGCCGAAAGACTAGGACAGAGTGTTAGACTGTGTACATGTAATCTATGAGTATAAATAGAAGAAAAAATGAAAAAGTTAGGCGGATTGACGCAGCATAAATCTCTAGTATGTCTCGAGTTAATCAGAGGTGTTCGTGTGTGTATACGACCATCGTGTGTGTGCCTAGTGTTCCATCCCTAAGCCAACAAGTGCTCGCGGTAGAGGCCAAAAGTCATCAATTGTAGGGAAAAAAACACACCATAAGTGCTTCCAAAACATGAGAGCATGTGATCATCTTGTAAACATGAGCCTCAGCACCCTAAATGCTCCCAGATAGTCCCAAGCCACTGCTCCCACACCTCCTGGTTTGTCTCCACGTTAACTGCACCATCAGTATTAGTTTTAGGCCCTGTTCTTTTCAGCTTCTAAAAATTACTTTTCAGCTTTTCTACAGTAACTAACTTTTAAATAGAATATTTTTTTAAGATAGGCTCTACTAGTTAATTATAATACATACTTTACTGACTTCATTTATATCGACAAAAACTACATGTGAGTTTCTGTTACTCTGTAATCTCTCGTACAAGTAGCCTAAAAGCCAAAAGCCGCAGCCAAAAGCCACAAGCCGCAGCTAAAAAGAACAGACCCTTAATCCAGCTCGGTGGTGGGTAAGCCCTTTTGGGCAGACGCTTCTCTGCATGAAAATTTTGGACCTTCGGGGGCATCTCCAAGTAGTGGATAGTCTCTTCATCCATTCCATCGTTTCCCTAGGATCATAAGCATGACCTTCATGCGTCCACTTATCTCGTGGCATCCAAATAGGGCCTGTTTGGCACGGTTGCAGCTTATGGCTTTGGGCTGAAATTTTTGAATTTTAGCTGTTTGCGTCAGAGATTACGGAGAGGGAGATACTCGCTTGCGATTTTTGTTGATACAGATGTTAGGCTTTTAATATGTACTACAATTAACTTGTAGATCCCGTCTTGAGAAAATACTTCATTTAAAAGTTAGGTACTGTAGCAAAAGCTAAAAGCCGCTGACTTCAGAGGAAAAGAATAGGCCCCCTAACCACATCAGCGCAACAGCATTATCGTTTTGGGAGTCGCCTCTGTGCGAAGAATATCAGTGGACAAGTAGCAGGTGAAGCTTTGGAAGTTTTAGGCCCATTCTAAATAACGATAATTTCTGGTTTTTAAAAGCTAAAAACTATTTAAAAATTATTGATTTCTTAACGTGTCTTTCTTCTTTTTTTCTTTATATTATCTATAGAGATATAATATTGTTTTCATCTTTTCATTTTTTTTATTTTTCTTTAATTACATAGCTCATAAAAAATTAACATCTGCTATGAAAAGCCCTAAAAATTCAAACCCAAATTTTCTGTGAATTTTTGTTGATTTTGGGGGAATTTTGAAAACTTTCCCTTTTTGGAAAGTCACCCCGGTTTGCGCTTTCCTTTTCTGGCCGAGGCGCCTCACCTTTCCTCCGGCGCCCTGCCATTTTTCTCCTTCCCCACTCCCCAGCGCCTGCCTCCTCTTTTCTCCCGTTGGCGCCGCGCCTTCTCCCCGCCTTCTCCCTTCCCTGGCGCTGCCTCACTCCTTCCCCTTCGCTTGCGCCTCGCTCGTCGTTTTCTTCACAAGCGCGCAGCGCGCGCGTGCTCGCGATCGCGCCGGTCTTCGCCGCGCGGTGGGTTCGTTCCCCTCTTCCTCGCCGACGCCACCGAGCAACGTCACACCGCCGCCGCGCCGCCGCTCCCGCTCGGCCCACTGCTCTCTCCCGCCCGGTTCTTCCCCCTTGGAGCTCGATTCTTCCCCCTTGGAGATCGATTCTTCCCCCTTGGCCGCTTGGTTCTTCCCCCTTGGCCGCCCGTGCCTCCTCCCCCACGAATGCATCCCCTCCGCCCGGGCATAAAGCTTTCCCCTGCCTCTCGCCCCATTGCTCCCCGAGTCCCTCCATTTCTCTCCCTCACTTCCCACTGTTCCTCAGAGCCTCCCTGAGCTACCGATTGTCGCCACACACCCGGAGCACTGCCCTTTCCCCTCCCCTGCGCCGGCGACCTCCGTAAGCCCTTTTTCTTCCCCTCCCCTTCATTCCTCAATTGCCTTCGCCAGGAGCTCCTCTTTTTCCCCCTAATTGCCGTGGCGTGCCCCTCCGGCCAGGTGGAACCCTATGCTGCGCCGGCGTCGAAGTTTCTCCCCGGCCGTCGCACCCCACCGTGGCCAGACCATCTCGGAGTCTCCAAGCCGTCCTCTCCCGCCATCGTGCTCCCGCACCCCTTGAGCGTAGCAGCGGCCGATTTGGTTCTTTCGCGCCGGTGAGCTTCCCACCACCGCAACCCGAGCCACCCCTTCTTCCCCTGCCGTCCCCATTGATCTCCTTCTCCTCCTAAGCCCCAAAACGGAACCCCTTGTCGAGCCGCCCCGCCGACGCCTCGGTGGCGCGGCAAGCCTCGGCGCTCGGACGCCGTTGTCTCCGCGACCCGCTCGGGAGCACTGCTGCGCGGCCGAGGAGGAAGACGGTCGTGGTCGCCTCCGCCGTCGGATCTTCCTCACCTTATAACCTCGGCCGCCGATTCCATTGTACCGTTTCGCCACTTCTTCCCATCTCACCCGTCCGATCGCCACCCCACTTCCATCCGTCCGCCGCTCCTCGCCATCTCTCTCCGCCCGCCAACGCCATGTGTCGGCCATTCGACCACGTGGCGCGCGCGCAGCCGCCGCCGCCTCGCCGCTCCATCGCCAGACGCGCGCGCAGCGCCGCCAGGCTACGCCGGCTGCGCGCGCGGGTTGTTTCCCGGCCGGGCTGCACTGTTGCACCGGGCCGGCCCAACACTGTTCATCCCGAATTTCCAGCGATTTTTCCAATTTCCAAAATCCAGAAAAATCCAAATAAATCCTAGAAAATCACAGAAAATCCCAAAATTCCCAAATTTCACCACTTTGCTCCGAATATTATTCTGGACCCATTTTTGACCTCCACTTTCCTAAATTCATCCCAGATAAATTTCTAAAATTCCCCATTTGCGGATTTATGCGTTTTACTCCTTTTTAAATAGATTATTTTTTTCTCGCTTGATTAGTATCAAGCTGGACCTTATTTATTTTCCATGTTTACGCTAGTATCGGAGATTCCGGAAGTTCAAGTGCCAGCTCAGGATCCAGGCGTTTCTACGTTCGAGCTAGCCGAGATCGTCCCAATCAACGGCAAGTCCCAAATCCTTTGATCATGTTGTATCCCATGCCATTTAATTATGTTACTATATTATTTGCATTGAGCTAGTCCTGAAAAGTTAGTTTAAAGTAAAATAAAATGTTTAGAATGACATGTTATGTAGTTAAACCTACCACCGACAAATGCCATGTTAAATTTGTAGCCATGCCTTTGTAACCTTAGAAATAATTATATGTTAATCTAGACAATCAGAAGATATTATTATCATACAAGTCTTACACTAATAAGGTCGTGGTCGGGCCAATAGACTTTGGAAAACCCGACTCTAGGGCAGGGTAGTATGGGATGCCGTGCCCTAGGCGGAGTATGTCGACATGTAAGATAGGTAAGGGGGGTGTGGTGCGCGAGACGGTTTTCGCCGCCTCTTACCCCGGGTTGCAGAGTTGCGGACTGGCCGGGTTGCGGACTCGGGGAAAAATATAAGGACTAGACCCTTACGCTGAGCAATTGACATGGTGACCGCTCAACCACAGGAGTTGACTTGTCAACACTGGTTTAGTAACTGCTCAACTCGATTGAAACTCTACAGGTGTTGTGGAGAAGGTGTTTGGGTAACAAAGGTTAGGCAGCCGTCTTTGCGGATGCCTAACAACAGAGAGTTCACTCGGCGGACACTGGTTTTCTTTCTTTGTGGCGTGTGTGTGTGAAGTCCAAACCCGAGTGAATTCTACCGGGTAGAGCCTATATAAAGAATTGAGCAGTGAAACGACCTGGCTTTCTTAACCCGGACGCGGGAGTTAAGGGATCGTGTGGGTAAAGTCGAGCAAACTCGCAGAGTCAAATAAATGGTATTCGAATACGCCGTGCTCCTGCTATTGGAGCTGTGTCACTTGGGTGATTCCAGCCGCGAAGCTTAAGTAGTTTTGTACATGCTTTAACTTGTTCAGTTGGTTAATTAACTTTTGTTGAAAACCCCTAGGATGTTGAGAAGTAGTTTTGGGTCGGTTTTAGAAAAATGTTTGCAAAGAAAACTGCATCCACTCAAAGTTAATAAACCAAGTATACTCCCTTCCTTTGTTAATCCGTGCATACAGTAAAGTAGGGTTTCCCTTGTGATTTCTTTGAGTACGGGCCTGAGTACTCAGGCTTGCAAAATACCACAGATACCAGAAGAAAAGAAGGCAATTCAAGACTCCATGTTAAGAAGGTCTCCCCGTCGAGGACGTCCCGAAGGATCTCTTCTTCGACGAGGATCCGTGGCTTTAGGTCTTCGCCGCGCTCGAAGCGGATCTTGGAGCTTCTGCAATGTAATTATACTTTGGGCTTGCACGCCCCGCTGTCAAAATGGATGTTATTCCCTATATGAAATATATGCTGGACTTTTGCTGTAAGCATACGATGGTATACTCTTGCGCGACACTCCCTAACTGTTCATGCGTGAATAATTGCAGAATGCCGTGTCCGTACGCGCCCCTGGAAACGGGGGCGTTACATGCTATATTGTCATTTCAGCCAAAAATAAAATACAACGTCACTTTGTAACAAGACCTTAGCCGTAAGAATCCTTCGCTTTAACCCGGTACTGTTTTGCATGGGAGCAATCAATTAGGGCATGCGTGAGCGACTCATCATTAGCTTCACAACTTTCACAAGCACGCAGTTCCTTGATATGCCTCCTTTTCAGAATCGCCCCCGCCGGCGAAATGCCTCTCAAACTCTCCGCCAAAAAAATCTGACTTTGGGCACAACCTGAAGTTTCCACAAAGAGGACGTATCAGTAGGACGACAACACTCTTGGCTGGCCTCGTGCAGTCGTGCGCGCAGCACAATCCATTTCCACAACTCAAACGCACCATTTGTCCGATCTGCCGCGTGAAAAAAACCGCATGGATCGGGCGAGAAACTCACCTTGAAATAGGAGAATGCATGCTCGCGATTCCCGCAGGCCGTATCCGAAATTCTCAAGTAGTATTCGGTTCTGCCGGTTGCTGCCGATCCTTTCTTACCCTTTTCCCACTCCTAGTAAGCCCTACCAGATCATGAGCAGACAGATGCATGATGCAAGTTTCCTCAACACAAAGACGTATACAGGCAGGCAGACTCACAGCTGCATTGCATGCCTGAATCATAGCTCCAACGAGCGCAACTAACAACCACCACTGAAGAAAGTCGCACACATTGATCCCAAATCCTCTTTACCAAGGGCGTCCGTTGCTACTGGTACTGCACTCGCATTGAATTGGATGGATGAATGGCATGCAGTAATGGCCAAGGTTAGTGTAAATCATGAGATCTTGGGACCATGCATACACACCACTGGTCACTGCTCACATGGCCTAGCTTGGCCACATTGCAATAACAACTGGAGTTACTGTCTACAATGAATTCTCTTGGGGAAGAAGAGATGAGTGTGCAGTGCACTATGGAGAGCCAGTGCTGCCTGTAAAAAAAAGTGAGAGCTATCGACGCTGTCCTAAATGTGGCCAGATCAAACCTATTCTGCAAAGGGACCTGAATATATATGTTAGTAGTACTGTAGTAGGAGTAAGTTTCAAGTACTACCATCAATCAGATAAATATTCCCTTTATTTGCCTTGCTGTTCTTGCATGCATGCTCCTGATGAGCCATTGATTGATTGCCTGATTGATCCATTTATCTACTCCACAATGGTTGCATTGGCAGCATGTAAACATACATATTTTTGGTACATTTGTTGTTTACTTCAATTACACCCACTTTCATCCTAAAGATCGATTGTGACACAGGGACAGTAGGTGTTGTTTTTAGCCCCTGCAGAGTAGCCTACAATTCTGCTCTAGAGTTATGAGTTGGTTGGAGGCTTGGTAGTAGTTGACCTTGCTGCATCTGCAGATCACCATTGCAGCGCTCTGCACTGGCTCATAAACTTGCCCAAGAATTTGAGCAAGACATGTTAGAAGCAGCTTAATATATGGCATGAGAGGACACCCAACCCATGAGAGAGCCCAACTTGATTAGTACAATGGTAGTAGGAGCACTCCATAATTCAGGGAGACTTAATGCATTGAATTGCACTGCAATTGTATTACAAGGACAAGTGCAGTGCTTCACCTGCTTTCTTCTGCAACCATTTACTCCCTGTAGCCTCTCTTTGAATGCATTGGCCTGACATGAGGCGTTGAATGCATTGGCCTGACATGAGGCGTCCTCCCCACAAAATGAATATCCTCTCTTGACTTGTTCATCTGCTCTGGTTGTGATTTGTTATTGCAACCAATGTTCTTGCCAATTGCAATCTGACTTTGAAGCTGTTTTATAATTGTTGCTTACTTGCTTTTGTTGCCAATGCCTGCTGATTTATAGTGCACTTTTCTAGTACGTTGGCTTGCAACCTGTTTTTTACGTTGCTGATACTATGTTTCTTTCAGTGTGAAGATGCAATCATTTTCATAGAACGTTTGGAAGGCAATTGATGCGCCGCTAGTGCACATCCCTCTCATGCCTTTCCAGAAAGAAAAAGAAAGGGGAAAATTGCTTTCATAGAACGGTGTTAATCTCGCAAGCCGATCACATGTCGCTGTGATCGATCAGTGTACGATGAAAAGGGACAACGGGTGTAGAAAAAGGTACGGGAGAAATGTGACCATCAAAAGACAACAAAAAGTGATACATATATGTACTGGAGAAACTAACCCCAGCTTGATGTCTCGGTATCGTGAGATCCCGTTATGCAGAAATTTGCAAGTCTTTACAGAAACTGAAGTTGACATTACCTCGACACACTAAAATCATAGTTGTATGTAATTGTTATGAATAGCGCTTGTATTCATCATAAAACCAATGGGCGATATATATATATATATATATATATATATATATATATATATATATATATATATATATATATATATATATATATACACGCATAAATATGCCATATATGTAGGTGACCCATTATACAACGGCGGAAATACACAATTAATAATACACATCTAACAACCCCCTCAAACTTATGGTAGAACAACATGGAGTTTGAAGAGATAGAAGTTATGCTGAACTCTGATCTATAACTTTGTGAAGAAGTCTGCCAATTGAACCTCCCAAAGCGCATACTAAAGAGCGATAACCTGATCCTGCACCTGTGTCCGCATGTAGAAAGCATTAACACCAATATGATTTGTAAACTGATGCTTCACCAGATCTTTAGCAGTGCTAATAGTATCTGTCAGACAAAAAAGGAGTTAGTGCAGAAACAAAAACACTAAAATTCTCAAGTACCACCGTAGCCAAGTAACATCTGCATTCAACAAAGCTATAGCTCGTAACTCAGCCTCAACACTCGAACGAGAAACTGTTGTCTGCTTTTTAGGCCCTGTTTGTTTCCACTTAAGATTATTATAATCTAGCTTATAAATCATAAGTGGAAACAAACAGCCCAGATTATAAGGTAACTTATTATAATCTAATAGCCTAGATTATTGTAATCTAATAAGCTCAAAAAAGGAGCTTATTTCAGCTTATAGATCCACCTTTTATCTTAATGACCATAAAACTTTAGGAATATTACCCACCTTTGCCATTCATCCAACCCCCAACTCCCGTGCCTCTCTCCCAGGGCATTGTAGTCTTTAAACATTCGAATACAACAATCCATAACTCTGATAATCCAGGCTGTCAAACACCTGACAGCTTATTTCCCACCAGCTTATTATAAGCTAGCTTATATAATCTCCACCTATAAGCTAGATTATAATAATCTTAAGTGGAAACAAACAGGGCCTTAGTCTTCCAAGCGATGAGAGAATCACAAAAAAACACAATAAGCAGAGAGAGACCGGCGGTCAGAGTGATCACTAGCTCAGGTGGCATCAAAATATGCCTGGAGCTATAAAGAGCTGGAGCGAGAAAAAGAGACGATGAGAGATGGTTCCATGAAAGTATTGTAGAATACAAAGAAGATGGCAATAGTGGAACTGAGTGAGAGTAGAAACAAATTGACTCAAGATATGCACTAAGAAATGTTAGGACGAGTGACACCAAGATAAATAAGGTTACCAACAAGATGCCAATAGCGAGTAGGATCAGTAAGAGGCTCACCATTAGTGGGACGAAGATAAACATTAAGCTTCATAGGAGTCTCAACTGTGCACTGATCAATAAGAGAATCACGATCAAGAAGATCATGCATATACTTTTCTTGGGACATATAGTAACCCTCAGAAGTAGAAATAACTTCAATCCCAAGAAAGTAACAAAAAGAACCCAGATCACACATGAGAAAATGCTCACTAAGACGCTCCTTAACAAAAGTGATGTACTAAGAATCATCTTCAGTAATGATCATATCATCAACATATAAAAGGAGAAACGTCTGACAACGAGGCGAAGTGTAAATAAAAATACCAGAATCATGAGCACCGACAGAGAAATTGGCTGCAGTGACAACAGAAGAGATATGATCAAACTAGGCATGAGGAGCTTGCTTGAGGCCATAAAAAATCGACGAAGGCAACAAACTATACCCTCGGAAACAGAATACCCTGGCGATGGCTGCATATAAATCTTCTCACACAGCTCACTATTGAGAAAGGCATTCTTAACATCAAGCTGAAAAATGGATCACGCCCAAACAGACGCCACAGCTAGAAGAGTGCGAATAGTGGTCATATGAGTATGCTACTGCTGAAAACCATGTGCCACAAGACAAGTTTTGTAGTGCTCAAGAGAACTATCAGGGTGCATCTTAACCTTATAAACCCACTTGCACAAGATAGGAGTAACACACATAAAAAAGAGAGACAAGATCTCATGTGCCAATAGGCTCAAGGGCAGCAATCTCCTTTGCCATTGCATGCTACCACTCCTGATGAACAGAAGCATCATAATAAGAAGTCTATTCAGTAAGAGCAGTGGCAGCAAAACCAAAATGCTCAGGAGGCTGAATAGACTAGTGATCGCGAAGAGCATATCGAGGAGGAGAGGCTGAAGAGGATGATGCATCAGAAGGAGAGGGCACATCAGAAGAATCCTCAACTCACGGACGACGAGTATAGTAGAGAAGATAAGAAAGAATAAGGCTAGGAGGAACCTCTGGAGAGGGTGCTGGTGGCGAAGAAGACGTTGACTGTGAAGAAGGCACCGGAGAGACCAAAAGCTATGGTGGAGGAGTAGTAACTATGGGGTGGAAGGAAAAGTCAAGAAAGAAAGTTGCTCGACAAGAGATACTGAAGTGGAGGAAGGAGAGGTTAGCTTGTGCACTCATGGGGTGCAAAAAGAACATAGCACAAACACACACGAAAGAGGTGAAAACTAGAATAATCAAGAGTCTTGCCACAGAGACGCTCAACTGGGATCCCACCCTGAAGAGCAGAAGAAGGCTGAATATTGATAAGAAAAGTGGTAGTACAAATAGCCTCAGCCCAGAAGTGTGATGGAACAGCAGAAACAAGCGTAAGAGCATAGGCTGTCTCAAGAAGATAATGATGATTTCTTTTAACTACACCATTCTGGGCATGAGCACTAGGACAAGAAAATTAAGAGAGAGCATCCTACTCAGCAAAAAAACCACAAAGGATTTCTAACAAGTACTCCCCAATGGAATCAACACGAAAAATATGAATAGGAGAGTCAAACTAAGTATGGATCATGGTGAAAAATTTATTGTAAATGGAGACAACATCACTACGAGATGACGTAAAGTATATCTATGTGTGTCAAAAAAATCATCAATAAAAATTATATAATATCGATGATCTCCTATCAAAACGAAGGGAACTGGACCCCATACATCAGAATGAACAAGATCAAAAGGACGCTGATACACTGATGCACTGAAAGGATAGGGGAGTTGGAGCTATTTACCAAGCTTACAACCCTGATAATTTATAGAAGCATCACCAGACACAGACCCTAAAAGACCACAACGAAATAATGAAGACAGATGTGACCCACAAAGATGTCCTAAACGATGATGCCATTGAGCAAAAGACATGGTGGAGGATGCAGCAAATGTGGAGGCAATGGTGGAGATGATAAGACTAACAGGGACAGTGGAAGGAAGAAGAAGCTAGTCAAGCTTCTAGAGCCGTCGTGAGTCATGGCGACGAGGGTCAATACCAACCAAAGTCCCCGTGCGATGATCATGAACACAATAAGAATTAGAATCGAGAATAACACAACAACTATGATCAGTGAGCTGACCAGTAGATATGAGTTGTATTGTTAGTTTTGGAACATGAGAAATAGTAGGGACATGAAAAGATGAATTTGAAAAAGTGCCTTATCCTACGGCAAAAAGAGAGGTACCATCTACTATTTGAACAGTGATAGGAGTAGATTAAGAACTAATAGAAGTAAGACTAGTGGAATCAGATGTCATATAACAGAAAGCACCAGAATCAAGAATCCAAGGTGACATACATGAGAAAAGAGAAGTAGAAGGTGGTCTCTCACTAGAAGACTGTGCAGCAGAACTGGACAGTGCGAAGGTAGCCATGCGACGTAGCAGTATGAGAAGCTCCTAAGTGTTAGAGACACCAAAGCTCCTCTAAGAGGAGGAACCTCTAGTGCCCTTTGGAGGACGGTCACTATGATGAAAATCCTTCTTCTTCTTGTAGTAGTAGTAGAACTGCTCCACATGTCTATCCTTGTTGCAATAGGTGCAGTGGAGTCCCCTTTCATTAGCATCTATCACTAATGGAGGCGCAACTGGTGAAGGAGTAACTGGAGGCACAGTAGGTGTAGAAGCTAGAGGAGCTACCAAAACTGAAGGAAACAACGATGATGGTAGTAGACCTGCACCACGAAAACAAATCTCCTCAGTACGAACAGCTACAAGAGCTTCCAACAGAGTCACATAAGGGTGATGAGCCAGCAACTGAGCACGAGTCTGCTAAAACTCATACTAGAGACGTGTTAAGAAGTCGTAGATACGACAAAGCTCCAGGTGAGACTGCTGACGCTAACAACACTAATAAGTGTGGCAAGCATCTGATCCCAAAGAGTCAATCTGACGCTATACCACGGACAGCTAAGCATATAACTCATCGATAGTGGCATCTCCCTGCTATAGCAATTGCTCCTGTCACATAACAGTAAGGTACAAGGAATCACCAGATACCTCATAGCAGTTGCACAGATGTGCCCACATCACCTATGCAAAATCCAAGGCAACCACATCATCAGTGAGATGCACCTCCATGCTAGCAACCAGAATAGCAAAAGCATAAACATCCTAATCGATCCATATCTTGTAGGTAGCATACTGAGTCTGAAAAGTCTCAATTGCATCCTTAGAAGCCTCATATACATTTGTATGAGTGTCTTAGAAAGCATCTTTCAGGAATACAGGCTCAGTAGATGGAGCAGAGCGAGGCAGATAAGGCAACTCACTAGTAAAAAAACTCCTAAAGGCACTGACCATGCATGTGGAGGCATGTGTGTTGAAACCAATCCTGATAATTAAGTGACAATTAAGCCATAGTGGAGATTAGGTGCAAGCGCGGTGGCTGAGATGGGAAAGCCAGGCGATGGCTGAAAGATGAATTAGCGGTAGCTTGATGGCAAACCATAGGTTTGCTCTAATACCATGTTATGAATAATTCTTGTATTCATCATGAGGCCATTGGGCAGATATATATACACGTACAAGTATGTCATATATACAGGTAACCCATTATACAACAGGGGAATACATAATTAATAATACACATCTAACAGTAATTATGATTCTACATGAGTACAACATATTTTGCTTAAATCTATATTTCACATCAATGACATGAATTTTCAGGTCAGCACCACTGGCTCAAGGAAACACATGCCACATGCTATAAATAGTCCGTTTTTGGTTCATTAGAAATCACAATTCTTGTCGGCTACTCTCTCCGCTCTTGAATACATGCCACTCTAGTTTTCAAATTTTGTTTCTAAATATAAGAAATAGCATGAGAGACCATGTGCTAGGTAAAAGATATGTTTGTGATGAACAATTGACATTTTGGTTGAGTTGAACTTGAATTTTGTAAAAGTTTCAGAAAATTCAGATTTCAGATTGTGCTGTTAGGGCTCATGTGGTCCGACCACCATGGGGAGGCAGTCTGACTGCCATGGGGTTTGCAGTTTGACCAAAAGATGGTCGGTGGTCTGACTGCCTTAGGGCAAGCGGTCAGACCGACCAAGGATTATTTGGATAAATGAATACCAAAACACTTGTGTAGAATTGTTTGGGGATGAGTTCGCACTAGAACTGAAAACTAGTGTTGAAACTAGATAGAGTTAAACTGAAATAGCAAAGAGGGTGTTCTGGCGAAGTTAGGCAATCTAGCTAGTGGTTCGACTGATATGGTGTCAGACCAACTATGGTTATTTGGTTTGATCAAGGTTAGTTGAGCCAAGTTGGGTTCATGGCTTGGGAGATTTGTGGATTTGTGTTGCATTGCATAATGCATGCGTTTGACTAATGTCAACCAACTGTATGAAAGTTGTGCTCAATATGGTTACTTGGTTTTTAGATGTGCAGGTGGCTTGGAGGATGTGGTGGTCGGCGGCAATGGATAGGACTACATGGGGGAGCTGAGGTCCAGAGCGGTGATGTAAGTCCAATGAGGCTACGTGGTTCAAGTGGAAGCACAAAGAAGAGAATGATCGTGGAGAGATGAGTTGGTGCATATATGCAACAAGTGACGAGGCTGATGCACATAGAGATGGTTTAGAGGGTTCCAAATGCGTGAAGACATGGTAGGCAGTCATTGGGATCTATGGGTTGCATGTAAAAGCATGTGAACATGCTTTGAGATGAAGATGTAGTCGAGGGAAGGTTCCTGGAAGTTTCATTAGGGGCGTTTTGGGAAAATGAGAAAAACTGGACTTGGGGCCTACACCAAAACTGCGTTGTGAGAAGCACAAAGGAGGTGGTTTAGGGTTAGGATATATTTGCTTGTGTGGAGTAGATCAAACACTAGTGTGTTAATGGGTTGATTCTTGTAAGCACTTTAAGAAGTGTGGGTGAGTGCGTAAAACCCATTTTTGTAGGGTTGACAGGTTTCCCCATTAAGCTTAATATGTTGGTCCCATTAAGGGGTGTGCTGAATATTTAGATGGGAGGATAGGAGGTGGGAGCCTCAAGGATACTAGTGTTAGGTTTTGCTCTTCCACCTTGTCTCCTTCCACAATTGTGTGAGAGAGATTTTAGGAGTAGAAAGGGTGGTACTTTGGCTACATCCTGTAATCATTCATGAGTATGTGAACCTCATCTTCCTCTAAAATAGATCAAAGCTTTGTCGCAATTATGTTCTTATTTTACTTCTTTTTGTCTTGAATTAGATTTATGATTTTGAGTTCATCGAAGTTCTAGCTCGATTTCTTGCTTAGATTATCTTGTTAGGACATGTAAGAATAGATCTAGAAGACATCATGTCTTAGATCCACACGAGCAAGAAGTAATTTGAAAATTAGGGGTTTTGGTGTTCTTGTGACCTAGATTTTATTATGTTCAAATCAGTGAACTCGAGCCAAAGAACCTTATGATTCTTGATTAGTTTAGGTTATTATTACCTTGAAGAAGTCTCATGCAAAACATAGAAGTGCTTGGATGAGATTTGAGCTTTTGTCCCAAGAGGTTTTCTGGTCTGGGAACAGAGACCAGTCAGATCGGTGTTAGACCAGCAATCAGGTCAGCCTCCCAATGGCGGTCTAATCGGGCCTGTATAGAAGGCTATCAATTTCATTTGGCACTTGTTGCTAGCTTGGTTTTGTTTTATCGTGTTTGTGTGATCTGAACTTAGTGACTATCATAGTCAGTCGAGCAAAATTTTTGAATACCTTGGGGGAAGTTTTGGGAATCATTCACTCCCTCCTCTGATTGCCGGTTCGGTTCTACAAGTTGTATCAGAACCTGGTTAAGCTCTTTCTCATATATCTTAATTGGTCTTAAGGGCCATATCATTAGATAGGTATTTCACCAAGCCTTCTATCTTCGATGTGGTCGACTTCCTATATTGGAAGGTGAGGATTGCTACATACATTCAAGCTCAAGGCTATACCATCTGAAAAAAGGTCAAAAGTTCCTATGTTGTCTCTACCGATGATCAGATCACTCCAGGAAATCTTTTAGATATGGAGGCAAATAGCAAGGCTAGGAACCTCCTTATTAAAGGATTCGGTAGAAACGAGTTTGACCATGTATCTCATCTCGCTTCGGTGCATAATATATATCTACTAGACTCTCACTGATTACCATGAGAGCTCTATAGCTATCAAGGAGGTACGTCATAACCAATTCAAGAAAAAGTACCAGAAGTTTGAGATGAGACCTGGAGAGTCTTTGGATGAGTTCTTTGCTCGCTTTCGTAAGATTCGCAGTCACGTGTGTGCTGTCGGTATGGTCTATCCCAACTCTGATAACTTGCTAGTTCCTAGGGATAATCTTACTAAAATAAAAGCCATTCTTCTTGCTAGTTCCTTAGTGTATGCTTCTCATGCTAAATAACTTAAACATGCTAATAATCAAATTGCTCAACTCATGTCTAGCAGCTCTTCTACGTGCTTAGTAGCTTGGAACATCAATGTTATTAATTTATCTTACTCTAAGTGCGCTTTGCTAGATTTGAAGCTTAATAGCGCCATAGGCAAAGTTGTTGAATTAACTAGAACCCTAAATGATTTTGCTGCTAAAGAAAAACTTTTTGCATCTTCTTCATCTAAGAAGTCTGATCCTATTGCATCTATTATATGAGCATTCTATGATGAGATAGGTTAGGATTTAGATGAGATGCATGAATCATTTAGAGTTAAGTTTGATCAACAGCTTAGGAGTGTAGAGAAGCCACTTGTGTGTCTTGTGAATCTCTCATGGTCGAGGTAGCTGTGTATAAGGAGAGATATGCTATAGCGGTGAAGAAGAGTGAGTGTAGCTCATGTGTCATTTTGTATCATCTTCAGTTTATGCTTCTACTGGTTCTTTTCTACTCTTCGCGTGTCTCAGTACTGAATTCCTAAGTCTTTTTATTACTAACCCCAGTAGTAAAACCTCGAGGTTGTCTTTTCTGTTATGTAGGTCTGGCTAGGGAGGAAGGAGAACCTGTGGCTAGTGGACTTTGAATGTTCTCAACACATGACTAGAAACTCAAGATGTTTTTCCTCGCTCACCCAAGCATCTGACAATGAGTTGATCACATTCAGAGATGCTTCTACCGGGACCAATAATGGCCAAGGGCATAGTCCGTGTCAACGATGACTTCATACTCAAGGATGTAGACCTGGTAAGAAAACTCAAATATAGTTTGCTCTCTGTCTCTCAATTAATTGATGATAGTCCCAAGGTGAGATTTAAGAAGAGTGCTTGTACAGTTGTAGATTAGTCTAGGGACCCAGTCTTTGGGATTTCTCATCTTGGGAAAGTCCTTAGTGCTGATTTTGCTGAGTCTTTCTCCTCTAGGCTTAGGTGTCTTGTTGCTTCAGAGTCTAGAGATATGTTTTTCTAGCACCGTAGGCTTGGACACATTGGTTTTGATCACCTAGCACAGATCTGATTAGGGGATTACCTAAGCTCAAGGGTGGGAAGGATTTAGTGTGCTCTCCTTGTAGGTATTGTAAGATGGTTGTCGCTTCACATCCACTTCTTACTATGGTCATGACAGATGACCTAGGACAGCTCTTGTATATGGACATCGTAGGTCCTTCTAGAGTTTAGTCAACAGGAGGAAAGTTGTATGTTTTAGTCATTTTTAATTGTTACTTTAGATACTCTTGGGTTTATTTTTTGGTATCTAAGGATGAGGCATTTGGTCATTTTGGAGAGTTATCCCTTAGATTGTCAATTAATCTTCAAGGAGCCCTTAGAGTCATTAGGAGTGACAATGGGATTGAATAAGAATTCATCCTTCTCCTCCTTCTGTTCTTAGCATGCTCTAGAGTATCAGTTCTCCTCTCCTAAAGTTCCTCAGCAGAATAATGTAGTTGAGAGGAAGAACAAGACTTTGGTTGATATGGCTAGGACTATGTTAGATGAGCATACCACTCCTAGGAGGTATTAGGCCAAGGCCATTTTGGCCACCTGTTATGTGTCTAATAAGGTATTCTTGAGAACCCCATTGCACAAGACCTCCTATGATTTAAGATTTGATCGTAAGCCTAGTGTGTCTCACTTTAGAGTCTTCGGGTGCAAGTGCTTCATTATGAAACATGGAAACCTTGGTAAGTTTAAGTCTAGATCTTCTGATGGGATCTTTATGGGCTATTCTGTTCATTCTCGAGGTTACCGTGTGCTTAATCTTAGATTAACAAAATTGTACAGACCTATGAGGTTACTTTTGATGAGGCTAATCTAGGGACTATACCAGACATTGCAAGTACATAGGTTTAGAGAGATTCTGAGGGCATCTTCCTTGAGGACTGCGATGAAGAAGATGAGGCCGATGATCTACTTCCTCTTTGGCCAGGTGAAGCACCTTCTTTGACTACTTCACCTTTAGCTAGGTAGCCGGCACCCTCTTCTTCCTCAACATTGTGTGGCTCTACTCCTACCTCCATGGCCTACAAGGTAGAGGCCACCTTGACTTTAGGAATGCCTCAACATCTCCAGCTGCGACATCCTCCAGATCAGGTTATTGGAGGTCTTCATGAATAAGTTACTCACTCCAGGTTCATCTCTCCTAACGCATATGCTTATTTTGCTTTATGGCTTCCTTTGAGCTTCAAGATGTCACCCATACACTTACTGATGAATCTTGGATGAATGTCATGTATGAGGAGTTTGAGAATTTTAAGAGGAACAATGTTTGAACCTTGGTTAAGCCTCCATATGGTCATAATGTTATAGTAACCAAGTGGGTTTTTAAGAACAAACAATATGAGGATGGGGTAGTTGTTAGGAAATAAGGTCAGATTTGTAGCTCAAGGTTTCACCCAGATAGAAAACTTAGACTTTGAGGAGACTTTTGCACCTATAGTCAGGTTACAAGCCATTAGAATTCTCTTAGTATTTGCAGCCTTCAAGGGATTTAGACTATACCAGATGGATGTTGAGAATACATTTCTTAATGGTTTCATAGAAGAAGAAGAAGTATATGTCAAGCAACATCCTGGGTTTGAGAGCTCAAAGTTTCCAAATTATGTCTATAAGCTGTCCAAAACCTTATATAGTCTGAAGCAAGCCCCTAGAGCTTGTTATGATAGGCTTAAGTTATTTCTGCTAAAAAATAATTTTTAAATGGGCAAAGTAGATAAGACACTATTCACCCTTAGGTATGGTAGTGATTTTTTCTTGATTCAAATCTATGTGGATGATATTATTTTTAGTGACTCGTCTCATGTTCTAGTTTTCAAGTTTTTAGATACCATGAACAGGGAGTTTAAGATAAGCATGATGGAGGAGTTGAACTACTTTTCGGATTCCAAATAAAGCAGATGAAGCAAAGTACATTTGTGCATCATGCAAAGTACACGAAGGATCTACTTTAACGCTTCGACATGGAAAGTAACAAGCCAATCCACATCTCGGTGGCTTCTACGGTGATTTTGGATCTTGATGAGGTCAACACCCTATTGATTAGAAGGAGTACTATAGCATGATCGACTCCCTCCTCTACCTCATAGCGTCAAGGTCGAGCATACACTTCTCAATATGTTTATGCGCTCAATTTTAGGCTTCCCCTCGCACATCTCACTGTTAAGCGGTGAAGCACATCTTTAGGTACCTTCACTCCACCCTTAAGTTTAGGCTTTGGTATTCTTCTTCTTCTCATCTTTCCATTCATACTTTCTCATATACAAATTTTGGAGGTTATAGGGTAGATAAAAAGAATACATCGGGCACTTATTAGTTCTTATGCACTTCTCTCATCTCCTGGTCATCTAGGAAATAGTCTTCTATTATGTAATCCACAGCTAAGGCTGAGTATGTAGCTGCTACTAGTAGTTACTCTTAAATTCTTTGGATCTCATCTACTCTCATGGAGTTTGGTTTAGATTTAAAGTGTTTCACTCTTCTGTGATTTACACTAGTGCCATTAATATAGCTAAGAACCTAGTGCAATATTTCAAGACCAAACATATAGATATCAGATATTACTTCTTTAGAGACTATGTGAAAAAAGGGACGTTGTCCTTCATTTTGTTGAGTTTGAACTCCATGTTGCTGATATCTTCACACAACCTTTGGGTTCTTCTCATTTTGCTTGCTTACAGGGAGAGTTGGGGGTTATCCATCCTATGAGACTAATTCACTTCATTTGCATGTACATGTAATACACTGCATATTTACCTTCTAGTCTTGTATTGTAATATAATTTGGAGCTTTGTATGTTATACATGCTCTTTTTCTGTATCTAGTCATGCCTACCTTAATGAGCCTTCTTTATCATATTCTTACATGTGTAGCTTAGCATGTGTCATGACTAGTTTTATAAAATTGCTCAACTTGAACTAAAACAAGTCAGGCTGAATCATTTAAAGAGTTTAGTTTTAGTGATCATTTTTTGATTTCTGTCATAGCAAAGTGCTTAGTTGAGTTTTAAGTCTAAGTCTAGCTTAGTTAGAGCTTTTTAGTTCCATTGTAAAGTATTCAGTAGCTTTCGCCTTTTCATTGTTTTAAATGATCTCAATTATGATTATAATTGCATCTCAATATTTCTTTCTCATAAGGCTGCTTGCCATTACACTTGGTTTGAACTCATGGGGAGTTATATATGACTAAGATCATTGTCTTAAGCTCTTTGCTTGTTGTGGTTGACAATAGCTTAAGATCAATCAAATTGACTAAGTGAACTTAATTCAAATCGATTGAAACTTAGAAGGTAGTTGTAGATGGCTCCTAGTCTGGAATCTGCTTTACTGAGATATACCATACAAATATGACTTACAATCTGGTTGAAGCTGAAGAGACAATTGTAAATGGCTCTTAGTTTAGGACTTGCTTTACTGAGATAAATCATTCAAATGTGAATTACAATCTGGACTGAAGCTTGGGGCTAATTGCAAATAGCTCCTAGTCTAGGATTTGCTCTACCAAGATAAATCATTAATCTAATCGATTGCAATGTTCAAATGGGCTTTTAGCTCTAGTGAGCCATTTTGGAGCTCTTTAGCATATTTCTTGCCTGACTTAGAATCTTAGATCTTTTGGTATTTTACCATGTCATGTCTCAGATTAGGATCTCTCGAGCTATACTTGTGATTTTGAGACAATTTGACATGTTTTTATCCATATAATCACTGCTAGCTAGTCTTGACTTGCTTTGCTATATATGTTTCTATATGATTCTGTGAGCAAATTAGCATAGATTACTAAAATACCTTTTAAATTTTGAATTTCTTTAGCTATCTTTTATCATGATCAAAGTCAAAATGAATAGTTGTTCTTTCATATGGACCTAAAGTAAGGCTTTTTCAAGTTTCAATGGGTTGGAGTACTTATGTTGAAAACTAGCTCTTTCTAATTTCTTCATTCCATGTTCTAGTACCTGCATAAGTTCGAAGAATCAGGTTAACATAAAAAGAGGATCAAACAACCAAATACATTTATATGTCGAAGACGCAAGAATAACAGATCCTCAAACGCTAAGTGAATGTACACTCAATCAAAATGCAGGATGGATGAGATCATTGATTGGTTGAGCACAGTAGCGGAACTAGGATATGGCTACGTCCGGGTTGAACTCTAACAACCTAAAACTAACGCCAATTTGTACCCATACCACGATATGTAGCAGCAGCACCGATGCCTCCTTTAAGAACCCACAGCAACAGTGCCTTCTGCGGTTTGGTCTTACTGATGGGATTTCTGAAGCAGTAGCCATAGAGTTTTCCCCTATCCCGTTCATCACTGAAGAGATAGCTCCAGGTACCAAGGTTAGTTGACCATATTCTGTCCCAAGGTTCTAGTTCTGTAGTGACTATTTCTTCCTACATTTCTTTATATTAGAGGCAACATTCCCAGTCTTTGTACATGGTTGAAGCTTGTCTGTATATTGTCCTAGACTCGTAGTTCAATCTTGAATATCGTTGCCACTGGGATTAGAGACTAGAGAGTAGCTTGACAAATACTTGATCAAGCATCGAGCAGGTTAGACATTGTGAAGAGAAAAGGAATGTTCAGATGGCTCTTTAGCTGCATAATGCTATTCCATGCATCTAGCATGAATATAACATAAACAATATCGGAAAAACAAATATGCAAGAAGGTACTTAATAATTCTATATGTGAATAGTGCGATATAAACTTCTTTGAGATGATGTGGTGTAGCATTAGGATGGGCTTGGGATATAGCATTCCTCGTTCCCATTGGTCTCTGTCCCACAGTCTGTTCGAATTTGCGTCCTTTTGTATTTTTGAATACATCGTAAGTTTTGACTTTTGATTAGGAATAGTTGGAGATGCTTTTCAGTGCTCATTTACATCTAGAGATAATTATAGTTTCTCAAATCTATAACATTTAAAATGTCATACACTATCTGCAATTTAGACGCCTTTGCCATTTGTTAAATATTCACATTACCATGCCTTTTCTCCTTTTCTTATAACTCTCTATAGATTCGTCTTGAGAACAGGATTCCAATAAATAATGGCATATTGTGCTTGAGTGCAAAAAATGTGAGTGTCATCGGGGGAACTGTCCAATCTTTGTATGAAGAATGGCAAATGAACCAGAAATTCTCAGGCTTATCCCGCCAATCCTTGAGGTTGTCTCAAAATGACGATGGAGTTGGGCCTCCACCATTTGAAAAGTTAGATATCGAAGCATACCCTCGCAGGACATCCCAGGTGCAAGAATATCCTGGTAACAAGTGTTAGCTCTTCGGCTTCTTCTCCAGTCTCACCGTCTGCGACGCTCCCGTTGTGACTACGGGGGGATGTTAGAGTACAATACATATTTGGTAGGATAGAGTCCAATTGGGATTACAATCCCATGTACCGTCTTGCCCCCCAAGTCTTGTACCTCTATATATACCTCCCGAGAGGCTCAATGCAATACATCCTATTCCACCCAACTCCATCTTCTATCATGGTATCAGAGCTCTAGGTTTAGATCCTAACCCTAGCCGCCGCTAGCTTCCGCACCGCGCGCCCCCGGGGAGATCAATCTCCGCCGGGGGCAGCGCCACCGTTTAGGCGGCGGATCCTATTGATCCGGCCGCCATCGTTGTCGTCGTTGTCAAGCAGCAGTTCGGGCCTCCTCCTTCTCTGGTGAATCTTGGCCGGACGCCTCAGATCCGCCGTCGCTCGGCCCTCGGGGAAGCCCGTTGCCGCTGGGATCGAGCCGCCTCGCCTCGTCCGCTCTGCCTGGAGAGGTCGCCGCCGTCCGGGCCTCGCTGGAGCCGGCCGCCAAGACCCCGCCGCCTTCCTCCTCGGATCCGGGGCCGCCGCTGGCTCGCCCGCCGGGATTGCCTTCTCCGTCGCGGATCCGGGAGCCGCCGCCGTCCCTCCCGGCCGTCGCCGCCGCCTCCTCCCCGAAGCCGGCGCCGTCTCCCCTCGCCCGCCTCGCCGGGCAGCGCCTCCTCCCGCGTCGCCTCCTCCGGCCGGCGCGCCTCGCCGCTTCCGCTCGGTGGCTCTGCGCCAAGCACCGCCGCCGCCGCTCCCCGACCGCCCGACTCTGCGCGGCGCCCACTCGGCCCCACCGCTGCAGCCCGGCCGGCCGTCCGCCGCCGGGACCGCCCCGACGCCCTCTGGTCCTCCTGCAGCCCGGCCGCCTCCCTTTTTTTCTCGGACCGCCTCCCCTCTGTCTCGTGAGTCTGCTCTGCCAGATCCAAACCTGAGATATTTTGAGTAGGTGCACCAAAAAAAGGGATAGAGGATCAGGCTAGGTGTACAAAGTGAGTTGCACATGGAGGATTTCGCCGCATCGTTGTATCTTTTTTTTTACCCGATCACTGATCGGGGTTGAGTCGCCCACTGCCCGTCGACCTCGCACGTATCTACTCCGACATCGGCGTCGACTACACCGGCCCCTACCTCTTCAACTGTGCGGCCAGGCCGGGCACGCGATGTCTAGGGGACGCCTTCGCGCGTCACGTCTTGGTCATCCAGTCCGCATGTCTTCATCGCGGTTCGTCATCGCCACCACAGATCGGACGCCCACCGACTTCTTCCATTGTCGCCCCGCCGCGCGCACTCGGATCGATCACCGATTGTGCGCGATCCACCTAGCTCCCGTGGACGCCCATCGCCGAGTACTACGCGCATCTTCTCCGAGCAACAGGCGGCCGCCAGACGCCTCCTTGGGCGCGCAGCCGCGCACGTGTGTCCTCGCCGTTGCATCTACATCGCCGCCCCTCGTGCATCGACGCATCGTGCTGCGCAACCTCTTGTGCGCCATCTGCTCGCACATGGTCTTCGCCATACCGATCGGGCCTTCATCGCCGACATCGAAGCGCTACCGCCGCGCCGTACCTTGCGTCAGATCGCCGCCGCGCCAGCGCGAGCCCGCCGGACGCCGCCGGGTAGGAGCGCCCGCTCCGCATCGCTTCTTCTTCGTCCAGACAACCACGCTGGTTGGGGCCTCTCCTTGTACGTCCGCATCGGCAACACCGGTGCGTGTTGCGTCCCGACGCGTTGCGGGTCCGGCAACCGCACACGCCGGCTCTAGCGGCTTGATCGCATCGACTTCGGCATCGACCCTCCCGTTCCCGTCTCGTCTGCCTCGATTGTATCGCCGTTTTTCTCCTACATCCTCGACGGCCCTGACTGCGTCGACCTCGGCATCGCCCCCCTTCCACGACGACTGCCTCGACGCGTCTCCGTCATCACCATGGCGCCTCTTTTGCGCCTGCGGCTTCATGCGTGACCGTCTCGACATCGGTAACCCGACCACGACTATGTCGACCACGGCTATCTCCAGCACGGCATCCTCGCCCACGACTACTCCGCCCTCGCGCTCGGCTAACTCGACATCGGCACAAAGGGCTACCGCCTTGCTTGAGCTACTCGTCGGTTCCTGCTCCAGTCACAGCATACGCGCCGCATCAACGGTTATGACTGCGGGGGGATGTTAGCTCTTCGGCTTCTTCTCCAGTCTCACCGTCTGCGACGCTCCCGTTGTGACTGCGGGGGGATGTTAGAGTACAATACATATTTGGTAGGATAGAGTCCAATTGGGATTACAATCCCATGTACCGTCTTGCCCCCCAAGTCTTGTACCTCTATATATACCGCCCGAGAGGCTCAATGCAATACATCCTATTCCACCCAACTCCATCTTCTATCAACAAGTCATATTTCCTCTCTTTCTGTTTCCACTTGTATGTTCACTAAAAGCTGTCATTTATGTGTAGCGCTCTGCTTTCTGTAAAGTATAGCATATTAGTAAGCAAGATTCTGTATTTGATTGTGCTGGTGAAATCCACATGCATGCCAGATTGAGATGTTTTGGATTTTTTCCTCCAAGAAAGGGTGATTATAAGTAGGGTTACGCACTATTAAGATGTTTGTTATTTTGTAACTTGCTGGGGAGTCATTGGCAAGCCCTGCAAAATTTAACAAGCACCATTATTTGGATAGTGGGCTAGTCCCTTGTCATTTCTGAAAAACGTGGAGCTGAACTAAGCTTTGCATTTCTTCACTAGGAAAAGCTTATCCTTCTTAGGTTTCTTACATGCTTGCAATATATGCAGTGGGATGTTCTCAACGTCAGCAGTGATGCAGTGAATGTTCTTGTATATCTGCATAGTTGTCATTTTTTACATTCTTTGGAGCTTCATACAAAAGTACGCAGGCAACTATTGCATGCTTTGCAAAACTTTTGGGGATTTAGCTGTAACTTGTGAACCACCTTGACATATTTCTTACATCGTTGCAGATCTTAAATCTAGGAAGTTGGGAGTCACTCATGACCATGTGTCGGTTAATTCCAGTGGCAAACCTATGAATGAGGCCATGAGGATTCAAGTGATGTGAACAAAGAGATTACAGCAAGCAAGGTTGAATCCAAACAGTCTAGTTCAGATAGCAGACCGAAAGAAGGTTGGCCTCCAAAACCTTCATTTAATCTAAATTTACTGGACATAATTTGTTGAGTGCAGCTAGAATTTAGAAACTTCTGCCTTTGCATCGTGCAGTCAGCGAAGCTGTTCCTGTTCACAACCAAGCTGCTGCACAGAAGCTGCTCCAGAAAATGGCTGCCCGAAGACAGGCATGGTCAGGGTCATAGATTCAAGGGCGAAGGCAAGCAAGAAGATACTCAGGTCTTTACCCTCGATGAATGTGTTCGCACACGAACACGTCACCGTGTGCCCCCGGCGTCGAGCGCGATACGCAGGACACGTCGCCGGAGGAGTCTCGCCGGGAGCGCGATACGCAGGGCACGCCGGCGAGAGCTCTTGAGACCCGACACCCCACGCGCCCGGGAGGGACCCCGTCAGGGCGAGCGGCGGCGATGGGCTGTCCTAGGTCGGCCTGACCGCCCCTAGGACCTTGTGATTCGTTATCGCAACAAAGTAAACGACAACGAAGAACAAGAAGCAAAAACAGGGCAGAGGAAAAAATAGCAGATTGCAAAATAATGTAATAAATGAGTTTCGATTGTGTGTTGTCAATCGCCGTAACCCTACACACATATATATAGGGGAAGCTGGTCCTAGCTTCTTTTGGAAACAATGATTATTTGAATCGAATCGAGTCCGGATCGAATAAAACTTATCTTAATTTATTCGGTTGCAATTTTACCACGCGCGAGATCGCTTCAAGATTGTTTCTTGATCCTTTCCAAACTATTGCCCGCGCGTGTCATGACTTCCCAAGATCGTTTATGACCAGCCAAGATCGCCACGACCGATCCGAGTGCTCTTGATGCCGTCGACCATTCCAAAAACATCCCTTTGACCATGCTCACTTCCTTCAACATGGTCGGAATCGCCTTTGGCACGCATCGACCTTCTCAACTTGATCGCTGCTCCTTACGACGCCTTCAACGTGACCGTGGCCTTCTGCGTGGTCGAACCTTTTCCGATAACCGGTCGGTGTCTCTTACGACTTCCCGGGCCGTTTACGATTGGTTAGAATCGTTTACGATCGTTAGAACTATTTATGACTGGTTACGGATGCTTACGACCGATTCGATCCTTCTATTGCTTTACCAATCAGTTTTCCTTCGTGATCGTAAACTTCTTGTAGCGATTACGATCGCTTCATTGTATATCGCTGTTGTCTTTCCTTCAACCGCTCAAAATATCGTGATCGAAACCTTCAATGAGCACGCGGTGATGCTTTGGCGATCAAGATTTTTCTCGTGGTCGAACCACCCTTTCGATCACGTTCACTTCCTTCAATGTGGTCGGAGTTGCTACCGCTTCGTTATAACGTGATCGTAAGCTACCGACTTCTCATCGTGGTCGTAAGTTCGCCGCCGACTATCAACCCCGATGTCATCAAGCGTGAACCGGACTTCGATCGTGGCCAATCGTGGTCGCCGCAGCCTCCAATGCGATCGTGAGACTTCACGTGGTCATAGACTCCAACGTGATCGTGGCCTTCAACGTGGTCGTAGATCCCACCGTGGTCGTAGCCTCCAACGTAGTCGTAGACTTCACCGTGGTCGAGATCTCAGCGTGGTGGCCAACGTGGTCGTAGTCAACTCGGTGGCTTCCGATTAAAGATGATATGGTCGTGCCATCGACCACGCCAACGTGGTCGTAACCGGTTCAGTGGCTTCCAACTTGCTTTGCCGTGGTCGCAACGATCGCCAACGTGGTCGAATCGCGCCGACTATGACCAACATGGTCGTAACCGGTCCAGTGGCTTCCGACTTGCTTTGTCGTGGTCGTAACGACTGCCCACGTGGTCGTAACTGCCTTCAACTACGACCAACGTGGTCGTAACCGGTTTAGCTGGCTTCCGACTTGCTTTGCCGTGGTCGTAACTACTCACGACCATGATATAGGCACAACCTTCCCTTGTTAACCTGCTTTTGGCTTTACGATGATTGTGGTTCCAAGCCAAATTTGATTATCAACATATGCCCCCCTGTTTTTTGGCAACACTTGTGTGCCAAAAAATAAGGATTACTTGTTCGACCAACAAGGCCAATGTCAACACATCCATTGGCCATGTTTATATGTCTAAGGGTGATAAGCAAGTATCGGCCATACATGTTCAAGCTTCCTGCCACACACTTGGATGAAACTTCTTCAAGTATCTCCCATTGAGAGCACGGGGCAGCAACGTACCTTGCAATGATTCGACCAAATACGAGTTACCGGGAACCACTCTTGCAATCTTTAAAGGACCTTCCCAACTTGGAGACCACTTTCCGAACTTATTATCTTTCGAGCCAATTGGTAGAATCACTTTCCACACCAGATCACCAACTTGAAAGCTCTTCAACTTGACTTTCTTGTTGTATGCCTTTGCCACCCGCATCTTATCTTTCTCAATGGCTTTTAATGCTTCTAATCTCTTATCAGTGACTTCATCAATGTTGTCCATCATTAAATTATGATAATTCTCTGCCGATAAGTCATTTTGCTTAGCTAATCTCAAGGCATCCAAATTTACCTCTGGGTAAAACACCTCTTGCCCATATACAAGCTCGTATGGAGTTACTTTGGTTGCTCCATGCCTTGAGATTCGATGCGCCCAAAGAGCCTCGGACAGCACTTCATGCCACCTTCTAGGATTATCTTCAATCTTTTTCTTGATGAGCTTGATCAATATTTTATTTGTAGACTCTGCTTGTCCATTAGCTTGGGCATAATATGGAGACGAATTGAACAACTTTATCTTATATAATTCAGCAAAATCTCGGACTTGAGTTGATATAAAAGAAGAACCTTGATCTGAAGTTAATGTTTGAGGAATGCCGAACCGGTGAATAATATGCTCAGTTATGAATTGAATCACTTCCACATGTGTCATGTTCTTGAGAGGTGCTGCTTCAGATCACTTAGTGAAATAATCGGTAGCAACTAGCACAAACCGATGCCCTTTTGACGACGGAGGATGTATTTGCCCGATGAAGTCTAATCCCCACCCTCTGAATGGCCACGGTTTGACAATAGGGTGCAACATAGCAGCAGGAGCTAGCTGAATGTTACCGAACTTTTGGCATGCTGCACACCCTTTGTAGTATCTGAAACAATCATTAATCATTGTCGGCCAATAGAAACCAGCACGTCTTAGCAACCACTTCATCTTGTGTGCCGACTGATGTGTACCGCGTATACCTTCATGTACCTCTCCCATAGCAACTCTTGCTTGATCCTCATCCAAGCATTTCAGAAGAATACCATCAGCAGTACGGCGATAAAGATTGTTGTCAATTAAACCATATTTGAAAGCCATCCGTCGAACCGTCCTATTTACCCTCTTGCTAGGGTCTTGCAAGTAATTAATGATTGGTTTTCTCCAATCTGCATCCTCATTTGCATCAGATTTTAAATTAATGGCCGAATCGGTGAGTTGTGGTTCGGTCTCGTCTCACGTTAGCAAGACAAGACATCGGTGGTGAGAAAGGTGGAACATACCACGAGAAATATGGTAGCCGGATGCTTGCTGTGCTAACTCATTTGCTCTCCAATTTTCATGTCTAGATATATGAGCAATACTAAAGAAATCAAAGGCGACAATGATATCTAGACATTTATCAAGATAAACATTAAGCGATTCGTCGAAACATTGAAAAACCTTGGAAACTTGCCGCACTACTAGCAACGAATCACCGAAAACCTCAATATGTGTAGCACCTATAGCAAGTAAAAGCTGCAGCCCGAATATCAAAGCTTCATATTCGGCTTGATTATTTGTGCAAAAGAACTCTAAACGACAAGAGGCCTCAAAAATAGCCCCATATGGAGAAATATAAACAACACCAACACCTTGGCCATTGTTACAAACTGAACCATCAAAATATAATCTCCATGGTACTAAAGAAACCAGGTCAATGTCAATATGATGCCTATCATCAATCCGATGTTCAACAATAAAATCAACAACGATTTGGCCCTTCATAGATTTCAAAGCTTCGTAAGCCAAATCATATTCAATCAAAGCATAAGCCCACTTACCAATCCTACCACTAATTGGTGCATGCAACATATATTTAATGACATCGGTTTGACATGCAACTATGCAAGCACTAGACAACAAATAATGTCTTAATTTTGTGCAAGCATAATATAACGAAGGCATAATTTTTCAATAAAAGTGTACCTTGTCTCTTGATCCAATAAACGCGGCTCAAGTATGTAATAACATGTTCTTTTCCTTCGGTTTCTTGTGTTAAAACAGCACCAATTACTCCTTCTTCCGCCGCAATATAAAGCCTGAAAGGCTCTCCTTACTGGCGCTTTTAACACCGGTGGAGTAACTAAATCCGCTTGATCTTTTCAAATGCTTCTAGCTGTTTTGCCCCAAGTAAAACCAGCATCGTTCTTCAACCGAAGGATAGGCGTAAAGCGTCCACTTTCCCGGACAAGTTAGCGATAAATCTCCTCAAATAATTAACTCGCCAAGGAATTTCAGTATATCTTTCTTGCACACAGAACCTGCACCTTCGGATTGCTTCAATTTTCTTGGGATCTATCTCTATGCCATGTTCATGAATAATAAAACCTAAAAACTTCCCAGTAGATACACCAAAAGCACATTTTAGAGGATTCATCTTCAAACCATATTTTCTCATTCTATCAAAAGCCAAGCGCAAATCGCCAAATGTGGTTCAATGGCATCCGATTTGACGACAATATCATCAATATAAACTTCTAACATGACCCCAAGAAGATCATGAAAAATTAAGTTCATAGCTCTTTGGTATGTTGCACCAAACATTTTTCAATCCAAAGGTCATTACTACCCATTCAAATAAACCAAGAAAACCAGGCAACGAAAGTGTTTTGGAAATGTCCTCTTCGCCATAAAAATCTGATTATACCCGCATTGCCATCAAGAAAACTAATGACCTTATGTCCGTAGCGAGCATTAATAAGCATGTCGGCTATTGGCATAGGATACTCATCTTTTGGTGTAGCTCTGTTCAAATCTCTGAAATCAATACATACCCTTAACTTGCGGACCCTTTCTTTTCGACGGGCACAATATTGGAAATCCAATCAGCATACCGCAAGGTCTAATAAAATTAGCTTTAAGTAGCCGATCGATTTCCTCCTTAATCCGATCATACATCTTGGGATTAAACCTCCTAGCTTGCTGTTTGAAAGGTCTAAAACCTTTCTTAATGGGTAGTGATGTTCCACCAACTCTCGGCTCAAACCGGGCATCTCATGGTATTCCCAAGCAAAAATGTCGACGTATTCTTTTAAAAGCTCGATTAATTTCAGCTTATAATCGGCTCTCAGATTTTTATTTATAAATGTCGGCCTAGGAATTGACCCATCACCAATGTCCATCTCCTCCAATGGGTGGTGATATGAAACCTTGTCCCAATTTATCAAAATTTTCTAGCTCTTCTATAGATTCATACATATCGTTCTCTTGAGACCGATAATCTTTGAGACGTTTTGCAACCAATCTAAGCTAGGATTCATCACATCATATTTTGGAGCCGATCACCACCAATCGGCTTTAACATGACAGTACAAAACCATTCCTTGTAGCGCTAAGGAAATCAAACTCGGAAGATCACTACGCCGATAAACAAGTAACTTCAGAGTCTTTGCCAATCCACTATAGCATCGGCCAAAGCGACACAAACCGATGTGTCGGCGTAGATGATCTCCACTTCGTCCTCAACCCATTGAATCAAAAATCGGTGCATGGTGGATGGCACACACCGATTAGCATGTACCCGTCTCGGCCTAAAATCATATTGTAGTTACCTTGTACTTCAAAGAACAAAAATGCAGTGGCCAAAGTCTTGCTCCCAACTGTGAGCTCGACATAGATAACTCCTTTGGCCTCCGTCTTTTCTTTTCCTTCAAAGCCATTCAGCACCATGTTCGTCTTCTTCAAATCATCATCTTGCAGCCCCAATTTTTTGAAGACTGAATACGGCATGAGGTTGACAACAGCACCACCATCAACAAGCATCCTAGCAATCGGTGACCCGTTAATGTGGCCCTTGATGTACAGCGGCTTCAAGTGCTTCACTAGCTCTTTAGGCTTCTCGAAGATGGCATTTTTAGGACCAAAGTCCAGCTGGGCTATCTCTCCTTCTTCATCAACAGCACGAAATTCAGCAGGTAGATAGTAAATCATATTGATATCCATACCTTCTCTAACCGGTGTGGGTTCAAAATCTAACATCTCCTCATCATCTCCCAATGCACATACTGCTCATGCTCTTTAGGTGATGTATGCCTGCACGATAGGAGTAGTGTCTGCAGCCTCATTCACCGGTTTAGGCCTCCATACATGTTTCATGGGCCGAATTTTATTGAAAAATTCGTCTCTCTGTGTTTCCGCTGCGTCCTCGGCCTTCTGCTGATTTCGCATGCGCTGCAACCTTCTTTTTGAGCTTTGGTCGACCGGAAGGACACCACCTTGGTCGGGTATACTTGGGATCTCTTCCCTTTGCGCTGCTGTTGCTAGCTTCATGATCATTAGTCGCTGAACTGGTGAACAGCAACCATAGTACTACTGGATTTAGCCGGATTATTAATGACAATTGGCCTTTACCAAGATCTTTGGTTGACACCTCTGTGATACTAGCAACCCTGCTTTCTTGCTTGTTAAGTTCTGAATTTTCAGCACTTGGCGATTTAACACGCCACTCTTGCTTCATAATCTTCTTCGTTGCGAGGCATTGGATGGTCGGTTAGCACCACCACCGAACAACCTCTTGTAGAGTGGGTTAGCCTCTCAAAACTGATCGTCTAGGTGTTGTCCACCCGGGATGAAAAGCATATGACATCATTGGAGGCTACGCCCATCCGCCATTCCGATTGTATGGTGTGTAGGAGAGAGGTGTCATCCATTGCGTATGCATCCATGGCTCATCTGGCTAAACCGACGCTGTATTTGATGTCTCGGAGGTGATCTTGGGCGTTTCAATTGTGATGGTCGATTAGAGTTAGAAGTAGCGCTTGGTTAGCATATTTGGACAGCACATATCGAGCGTTGGCTTGATGCGCTTTCGCTGTACTTTTGCTTTGTTTACCTTCCATTTGCCAACCTCCGGACTCTTGGGCTTGATAAACTTATTGCAAATCTCATGCCGCACTTGCCCTCCGGTACGTATGCTCACGGTGATCTTCAATGTCTCCTTTCCGTTTGGAGATTTCTCAAATACAACCTCTCTTCCTAAAACCTTGTCATCGGCGTGTTTCACTCTAGGCTCACCGATAACAACACTGGCTTCCTTTCGTTGATTCGGCATGTTCAGCCGAAGCAACACTTTCTCCCGCCCCATATCCATCGTGTTCATGGGGAAGGGAGATTTGTCCACTTGCATTTCAGCAAAACTCAATCGTCCATCATTGATAGCCGATTGGATCATCGTAGAAAAACATTACAATCATTAGTGGCATGAGAAAAGAATTATGATATTTGCAAAAGCTCGCGCTTGAGTTCTTCAAACGGCGGTAAAGTATGAGAAATTTTAATAACCTTATCATTCAGCAAAGCATCAAAAATTCTATCACATTTTGTAACATCAAAAGTAAACTTCAACTCCTCTTCACGATTTTTGCGAATTGGCTTAAGAGCGTTACATGCATATGGTTTAGCCTTTGAGGGCCAAACAAATTCAGCGACATAGACATCAATTTCATCATCCCGATCGGAAGAATAATCAACAACGTTCATGCGAGGAGGGTCACTCTAGTCTTATGATTTTCTTTGATATCTTTACTTTGGCTTTCTTTAGCCAAAGCTCACGCAACACTTGGTTAACGGTTAAAAATTCATAACTTTCCAACTTTTCTTTAATGTGAGTTCTCAAGCCGTTAAGCACAAGATCAGCCAAGTCTCTTTCACTCATCACAAGACTGTAGCATCGGTTTTTAACATCTCTAAACCTTTTGACATAATCGGAAACGGATTCATCATTTTTTTTGCCTAACCGATGTAAGATGTGATAACTTAAACTCAGCGTCACCGCTATAAAAATGATCATGAAATTTTTGTTCAAGCTGCGACCATGTAGTAATAGAACCAGGGGGTAAAGCGGAAAACCATGAAAAAGCCGTGCCAGTTAAAGACAAAGAAAACAAACGAACTTTAAGTTCATCTATATTACCCGCTGCTCCCAACTGGGCGAGATATTGGCTAACGTGCTCCCATGTCGTTTTGCTGTCCCCACCATCAAATTTAACAAACTCAGGAAGCTTATAACCTTGGGGATAAGCAATAGTATCAAAATGAGATGGATATGGTTTCTGATAAGTGCGGGCTCTAATTCTCGGCTCAATGCCGAAAGACTCAACAAACATCCTGCGCACATCATCTCTAATTTTTACAATGCTTCGTCCATATTGGCGAAGGCGTGATAGGTGACTGCAAAGGAGCTATAGGGGTGTTGGTCACCATGGTAGGCAGTTGAAGTGGCATCGGCGGTATAACAGAATACGGCAAGGACCTTGGCATACTTATATCGCCTGATGTTGATGTTCCCAATGGTGGCATGCTCATGATATGATTAGAATATGTGGGCGTTATTACTAGTTCACCTCCAGGTTTAGTTGGCTGCCCAGAAAAGAAATTCAACGGCATGCTACATTGGGGTTGTATGCTTGGTACTCCACTACTTGCCGATGAATTGATAGGCGCTGTCGGCTTAGAAAGTTCTACGCTAGAAAAAGTGCCAACCTGACTTGTACCCATGGCCGCACTATTTATTTTTAACGCTTGCCATCTGATGCATATAATCAAAGATCTCTCTAGTGTTCTCGTTAAGCATGTGCTGAACTTGCTCCATGGTAACACTAGATGAATTGGTAGCAACAGATGAAGGAGTTGATGCGGCACTTACAAGGGGTTCTACCTTTTCCGAGCAATGCGGAGGAGGGAACGTGATGTCGCCGAGTGGGGTTATGTTGCCTTGACGATCCTTCTTGAATTTTGCAAGGAACGCTCGTAGATCCTCCTCCTCACGCCTTTTCTTGTATGCCTCAAAAGCTTGGCGATGCTCTTCCGATAATTCATCGTAGCCGGGCTTGACGACATTATCGGTGTTAACCTCCCCGGGCTTTGGGATTTTACTGCTGCCAGTCATGGTGATTGGCGGCGTCAATGTTCCTTGATCTTTCCCCAGCGGAGTCGCCAAAAAGTGTGTTCGCACACGAACACATCACCGTGTGCCCCCGGCGTCGAGCGCGATACGCAGGACACGTCGCCGGAGGAGTCTCGCGGGAGCGCGTCACGCAGGCACGCCGGCGAGCTCTTGAGACCCGACACCCCACGCGCGGGAGGACCCGTCGTGAAGCGGCGGCGATGGGCTGTCCTAGGTCGGCCGACCGCCCCTAGGACCTTGTGATTCGTTATCGCAACAAAGTAAGCGACAACGAAGAACAAGAAGCAAAAATAGGCGAGAGGAAAAATAGCGATTGCAAAATAATGTAATAAATGAGTTTCGATTGTGTGTTGTCAATCGCCGTAACCCCTACACACATATATATAGGGAAGTGGTCCTAGCTTCTTTTGGAAACAACGATTATTTGAATCGAATCGAGTCGGACGAATAAAACTTATCTTAATTTATTCGGTTGCAATTTTACCACGCGCGCGAGATCGCTTCAAGATTGTTTCTTGATCCTTTCCAAACTATTGCCCGCGTGTCATGACTTCCCAAGATCGTTTATGACCAGCCAAGATCGCCACGACCGATCCCGAGTGCTCTTGATGCCGTACGACCATTCCAAAAAACATCCCTTTGACCATGCTCACTTCCTTCAACATGGTCGGAATCGCCTTTGGCACGTACTGACCTTCTCAACTTGATCGCTGCTCCTTACGACTGCCTTCAACGTGACCGTGGCCTTCTCTGCGTGGTCGAACCTTTTCCGATAACCGGTCAGTGTCTCTTACGACTTCCCAGGGCCGTTTACGATTGGTTAGAATCGTTTACGACTGGTTAGAACTATTTATGACTGGTTCTGGATGCTTACGACCGATTCCGATCCTTCTATTGCTTTACCAATCAGTTTTCCTTCGTGATCGTAAACTTACTGTAGCAGTTTACGACCGCTTCATTGTATCGCTGCGCTGTCTTTCCTTCAACCGCTCAAAATATCGTGATCGAAACCTTCAATGAGCACGCGGTGATGCTGGCGATCAAGATTTTTCTGTGGTCGAACCACCCTTTCGATCACGTTCACTTCCTTCAATGTGGTCGGAGTTGCTACCGCTTCTCGTTATAACGTGATCGTAAGCTACCGACTTCTCATCGTGGTCGTAAGTTCGGCTGCCGACTATCAACCCTGATGTCATCAACTGTGAACCAGACTTCTGATCGTGGCCAATCGTGGTCGTCGCAGCCTCCAATGCAGTCGAGACTTCTCGTGGTCATAGACTCCAACGTGATCGTGGCCTTCAACGTGGTCGTAGATCCCACCGTGGTCGTAGCCTCCAACGTAGTCGTAGACTTCACCGTGGTCGTAGATCTCAACGTGGTGGCCAACGTGGTCGTAGTCAACTCAGCTAGCTTCCGATTAAAGATGATATGGTCGTGCCATCGACCACGCCAACGTGGTCGTGAATGGCGGTCCGGTGGCTTCCAACTTGCTTTGCCGTGGTCGCAACGATCGCCAACGTGGTCGAATCGCCGACTACGACCAACATGGTCGTAATCGGTCCGGTGGCTTCCGACTTGCTTTGTCGTGGTCGTAACGACTGCCCACGTGGTCGTAACTGCCTTCAACTACGACCAACGTGGTCGTAACCGGTTTAGCTGGCTTCCGACTTGCTTTGCCGTGGTCGTAACTACTCACGACCATGATATAGGCACAACCTTCTCTTGTTAACCTGCTTTTGGCTTTACGATGATTGTGGTTCCAAGCCAAATTTGATTATCAACAGAATGGGAGAGGAGAAAAGCCACCTGTTCAATGTCCACAGCAGAAAGCTACATACAAGATACTAGCCAGGACGAGGAGCTGGCAAGGCAGCTCCAGGAACAACTAGATTTAGAAGATATCCATGTTAGTTTTAACTCCCATGTCATATTGCCTTCCTTTTCAAAGCATTCAGTAACACTAATGGCAATGTTATGTTTTTCAGGGGATGCCGGAGAGTTCGGATGCTGAACGCTTACGGATGAGCATGTTCAGCTTCAGTGGCCTGAAGAAATGGGTGGTGGGAGAAGGGATTTTCGAGGGCATGGACGGGGAAGGGGCCGAGGACGAGGGCGAGGCAGGGGAAGATTTTAGCGCAATCCCAAAATTGTGGGGTTCAGGGTGGTTTAGCGTTGAGTGTACTCGACAGATGGTAGCAGTGGGCTTGTAGTAATATGATGATGACGTTCAAATCATGTTCTTTTCTCTCGTTTTCCTCACCTGATGCTAGCTAATGCCAGAATTCAGAAACAACATGTAGACTTCCCTGGAAATTTTGGTCTTACTCATATATATATGGAATTGGCATATATTCTGATCTTTGAACTATGGATAAAAATTCCAACTTTTCCAGGACTTCTTATTCTTCTGTTTATTAGATGGCTAGTACATGAGGCTGAACTCCGATGCTGTATGCTTAATCCTTTGTTTTCTCTTCAAATTGAAAGTTTACTTGTTTCGAGTTTTTTTTTAGGTTTGAGTTTTTGACATGGCAAATCACACTTGCTCTGTTGTTGCTGATGTATCTCAATCGGAAAATTTCATCAGAGATCCCAGCCCACATGGATAGCCCCATTCTAAATAGTTTCAGTTTTTAGTTTTTGACATCTTTAAGTCAGAAATCACTTATAACACATCAATTTCTAATTTCACCTTTTTTTTGGGTTTTTTATCTTTCTTGCTTTCCATCGCATTGTTAGTATTGTATTCTCTTTTTTTCTTATTTTCTTTATTTTTTAATTGAATGATTAAAAAATTAATAGTCACTATAGTATAATTTTAGCAAATAGTTAGAAACCACAGCCGAAAAACCGCAGCTAAAGACGATTGGAGAGGCATCGTTTAGTTGATGCTTTGTGGGCCCAACTTTTACAAAAAAAAAGAAGATGGGCATGGATTACAATTCGGAACACTATCAAGGTGATTATTGCAAAAGTTGCCAAACACATCGACTTCCCAAACCTGAAGAAATCTCGAGACAGAGATAATTGGAAATTTGTCATCGCTAACAGTGGGTTTTGCAAATTTACCATTTTTATCGTAGACTTCGCAAAATTACCATTCAATACATGTGTTTCTTGTATTCCCTGCCATTCTATCATTTTTTATCTTTTTCTTTATTCTCTCTCCAAATTAGCCACCTGAAATACCAATTTTGCCATCTGAGCCCACATGCTGCTTCGCCACGTCTCGTTTCCTATCGCCAAATATAGTGGTGATTCCTTCTATACATGGGATGGATGAATGGATCCGCTCACGATTTGCATATTGAGCATTCACAAGATGGGTTCAATTAAACGGAATCCTAAATCCTAATTTGGCATGGGTGGATGGTTCAAGAAATTAGTTAATTAGCCCAGGGGCAAAATTGGTATTTCAGGTGGCTAATTTGATAGAGAATAAAGATAAAGATAAAAAATGATAGAATGGCAGGGAATAAAAGAAACACATGTACTGAATGGCAATTTTGCGAAGTCTATGATAAAAATGACAAATTTACGAAACCCACTGTTAGCGATGGCAAATTTCCAATTATCTCCTCGAGACAGCAGCAAGAACCAGTGCAGCAAGTCACCGCCACCTTCCGGTCGCGTGCTGCTCCAAATCATCACAAATCGATCTCCCGAGCAGCAAGGCTAAGCAATTGGCATCGGTGGTATTCGTAGGATCCCAAGGTCGAAGAGATCGCCGCAATGGATCTGGGCGGCGGCGGCGTCTGGATCCGCGCGGCGGTTGCTGTCGCGGCGGGCGGCGCGATCGCGGCGCGCGCGGTCCGGCGCAAGTCCGTGGACTCCACCGCCGTCTTCGTCGGCGTCCCAGCCATGGTGGCCCACACCGTCGCCGGGTATAGGTGAAAGGCGCCTCCTTTCTCGTGGAAATTTTCGTTTCCGGCGAGAGGCTCCCTCGTGATGGGATCTCGACTCCAATCTTTGTAGGTTCGCGGGGCTGCTGCTGGTGTTCTTCTTCACGGCGTCGCGGGTGACGAGGGTCGGCGAGGCGAGGAAGCGCGCGCTTGATGCCGAGTTCAAGGAGGGCGGGCAGCGCAACTGGTGTGTGAGATCGCTGCTTCTGTTATTCTTTTTTATCTGTGCCAAAGACCTAGTAGATGCAGTGAATCACTACACTGGAGGGATGAAGAGATCTTGGAATTTTGGTCTCTGTATCGTTAGAGGTTTCAAACATGTTTGATTTTGATTATGGAGTATAATGGCGCAGCAATTCTGCGGAAGGGATGGAAATTGAGTGCCAAGTTTGTTGCTTTATGTGTTTGGAGGATGAGGAGATTGTGTGATGGCCTTTGGGATGGTTGACACATTTGATGGTTTACATAGATAGAACAACCTTAAAATGAGTTTGGTTTCGATGGTAGATTAGGACGATGAGATAATCCTGTGGAAAGGGAAATTGACCCCGAGTGGAAAATATCTGCAATTCAATGGTGGAAAAAGGGAATTGAGAGCCTGAGTAGTTTTTATGTATGCGCTTTTGAATTTTGATTATAGATGGAGAAGAATGATTCTATATGATTATGGTGAAGGAAAGAAATTGTGGTTCGTTGAGTTAGATTCTATTGTGAGTTTTATTTTGGTAGAGTTTAAACCTGAAGCATAACATGAGTTCGATGATGTATGTGAATCAGAAATTTTGATGAGAACTAGACAGGTTTCTTCCATTAAGAACCCAATTAATGTAGTTGAGAACTTATGAGGCCTTTATCTATGCTGGTTTAAATTTTTGTTCTTACCTTGAGATATGGATACTTTCTTTCAGCCCAGTAGCTATGTTATTGATTGTTACATCAAGTTCAATCTTGCATGAAGTTTCGCTAGAAGACAAACCAATAAAAATCATGAACACTCTGCTTTGATGCAATCTATTATACTTTCCACCAGATTTATCCAATTTTCGGATTTGAGTAGTGTCAATGTTCTAATATCAATCTTACGTATGATTTGTTTGAATTCGAGGAAACTCTAGAAAACTTGGTGTATGATCATGCAGAGTAGAGACACGGGAATTTTTTACAGGGTCGGACCTTCTCTTGTAAAAACAATAACTCTACGTCCTGTGTAGCTATTGCTCAGAATGATCTTTATAACTGGGAATAATATGAAATGCCTAGCACTATTTCCTGATCTAGTGTGTTTCAATCCCTTCCTCTCCAACATCAATCTTTATATAGTCGACGAAGCGGTGGCCATTGTCCTGTGCCAAAAGACACCTCAACGCTTCGGATGATAACTGTCTGACGGAAGTTACTGTCAGAGAGACGTAGTGGCCCGTTCGCCATACGACGGTTGTTGTCAAAGAGATCGTATGTGGTTATTAAGAATAAACGCACGTTCTAATCGTCTTGTCAGACGACCCTACAATGTAGTAGGATGCCATTAGACTAATCGTAGGAAGACCCACAACTACAAAGTGGTTATAGACTTACAGGGTAACTTACAACTGCATGGTCATAGAAGGACTTACGACCGTCCTGAGAAATCTCTCGCTTATAAATAAGGGGTATACTCAAAGGATGACATAATAATTAGAGGATTATTATATCCTCGTCATCTAGATATTAAAAAAAGACTCTTGCTATGCATGTAAAAGAGATGCAAACGATGTGCCTATGTCTATATGCTTTCTAAATTTGAGAATTGTTGCCATCGTCATTATTGGGATGGATAGGGATGGCTTTCAGTTTCAGAAAATGCCCTTCTGAATCTTTCTAATGCAGGTGCACACCACTCTTATTGGCAGGAAGCAAGTTTTGTCAAATAGTGGCATTGCAAGTATCTTGGTAGTTTTGATAGCACTAATTACCGGAGGGAAAGATAAGTGCTTGGATTCAAAAGAGTCCAGTTTTGTAACTGCCCTGATTGGTGGTGTTATTGGACACTATGCTTGCTGCAATGGTGATACATGGTCTTCTGAGCTTGGCATACTTAGCAAAGCTGAACCACGAATTATCACAACATTCAAGGTATGCATTACATCTTTTTTTTTCTAATTGGACAAAACATCAGTGAATATATAATTTCACTTTTGCTTTCGACATGAAACTTCATCAGAGGGTGCGTAAGGGTACCAATGGTGGGGTAACCATGGATGGACTTCTCGCAGCAGCAGGAGCTGGATTCTCGATTGGGCTTGCATTTGTTCTGATAGGATTCTTAACCACTCAGTGTGTTCCTGATGCATTTTGGAGGCAGCTGCTAGTTATACCCTTAGCTACAGCTGCTGGCCTAGGTGGAAGTTTGATCGATTCGTTGTTGGGAGCAACGGTTCAGTACAGTGGGTACTGTAGTGTTCGCAAAAAGGTAATACCCTCTTTAAGATTACTAGATGTCTAAATACCCTAATGACCTTTGATTTAAAAGTTGATTTTTTTGCTATGTATTATGTTTATGTAGGTGGTTGGAGTAGACGGTCCAACGGTAACCAGGATTTCTGGAATGAACATTCTGGACAACAACGGTGTCAACGTAGTGTCCGTGTTCTTGACAACTCTGCTTACTGCCTTGGCATGCACGTACATCTTCTGATGATAAGTAGAAACAAGATTGATGAATTAGCACAGAAAATCTTGTAATAGTGCCATTGTTCATTTTTATACTCCTAACAATAGATGCAATTGTTGTTTTAGCAATTAGTGTTTCACACTGAACGCAAATTTTTTGAATGGACAAATTCAATTGTAGTTATCCCATATAGATGTTACATCGAATAGAGGAGTCTTTGTATCAGAAAATTGTTGCTTTGGTCATATATTTCAAGTGTGTAATCGACGCGATTCATGTGATCTCTTCTCTGTTAAACACGTGTTGTGTATAGTTTTTTAAAAAAAACTATTTATTTTGTGTAGGCGATTTGATCATTTTATCTCATGGATCTTATAAGCTCACCTCCTTAGTTAACCAGGTCCTCAGCTTAATTGCTATATGAGACATAATCAAAAGATAAAATGTTGCTAAATCTCAAATCAAACTTTTGATCTACCGATGTTCAAAAATATTGGAAACGTTGCACCTACCATGAAGTAGTTGCCCTGCTCCATGCAAAAGATGGTTGGAGCCCATTGGTCCCATCATCTAATTAACAAAATCCCTTTCTACACTGTACACAAATAAATAATTACAAGAGTGCATTACAAATACAATGATGAGACATGAGTACAGAAAAAGCTTTTTAAAAAAATTCACATATCAGTGTCACCTTTAAACACAGCTGGTACATGTACAACAAGAAGCATGTATCTTTTATTCACCAGCAGCATCAGTACTTAGGTTTCTGAAATGAAGCATCACAATACCTTTAAGCACAAAATTTCAGCATGATGACGAGCATCCTAAGATTAGCCGCAGCAGCAAAGGCACTCGAAGCAGCACTCGCAGAGTCGCAGGTCTCGTAGCAGCAGAAACAGCAGCACAGAGTTACTGAGACTCAAAACACTGTCATTGAGGAGATGAGGATTTGGGGTCTGGTCGGAGCAAAGGGTATTTCTTACCTAACTGTCTCGCCACAGATCTTGGCTTAGATCCCCTCTGGTCAAGGTCGTTTTTGCTTCTATTTCATAGGCTAGTTTCCTAGAGCAGGTGTGGTGTGTGTTTTTGGGTTTGTAATGTGTATGTAAGTGCGAAAGGGTCTCTAGCCCAATGGTTAGAGGCCTGAGTAGCACCCCCCAGGTCCTGGGTTCGACTCCTAGTGGGAGCGAATTTCAGGCTTGGGGAAAAAATCCTCTTTGCTACCACACCAAAGCACGGTCTAAGGCCCGCCAAGGCGTTGATCCAAAGGATCCGCCGGTAGTCTCACAAGGTCGGGCGATGGTGCCGCTGTGTAAGGGTGGAGCAGGGGTTCGGGGGTTTTCTCGGTCTGCGTGAGAAGACCTTCTTCTTAAGCAATGCCCGGGGGGATTCTTCCCCCCCGCAGGTCGAGTTTTTAATGTGTATGTAAGCTTTTTTCCCTTCTTAATGCAAAAGATATGCAGTTCTCCTGCGTGTTCAAGAAAAAAAAATAGGCTCAAAACACTAAAATAAGGAGCAAGGCGGAAGCTCTGCCATGTGCTGGGAGTCCGAAGAATTTTTGGTTAAGCCTGAGACTCCACACGGTTCCAAGATGTAATTTCGGGCATAACCATGGTTTGAGCCCACCAGGTCTAGACCGGATATCAATCTTGGTATAGCAAGTAGAGCCCTCTAGCGCTAAGGGGTAGAGGGTTGGTGACGAAGGTATAATTCATTCCTTTATTAACGGCGTTTATTTTTATGGTAGACATCTATATATAGGTTTAAGAAATACAGTTATATTTAAGAATGATGGTAATACTTCTCGCTTGTACTCATAGGCTAGTAATCTCACTGAGGAGTGTTCCTATCATTTTTACAGGCCCAAGAGCCTATTAATACTCCATGTATCCCTCATTTGTAACTTGAGCTCAAAAAGAATACAAGAAGGTATTTAAACTGGTACACCTTCAGAAGGTGTCCGTTCGCCACCAACAGAAGTAGGGCGGTCCTCTCGAACCTCCGAACCTGTATAAACCCTATGTTACTTTGGCTCTTGTGGACGTCAATCAGTAACATAGTCGATGTCCGCTCTTTTACTCGTGTTTGGTTTCTACACTGGCAACACTAGCAACGTGCAATGTTCCAGATCTGGGGTCCTCGGAGATGGATCCAAATAATTCCCAAGGTACAATTTAGGTTCTTTCGTTTAGAGGTTGATGGTGACATCAGGGACGCTACTTGCTTCGACTACCGTTTTGGTCCATCTATCATTTGATTTACGTGTGAATAATAAAGCTGCTGCTTCTTGTTTTTGATAAAGTGACTGTCATGTGATTTTCATGAGGTGACTTGATATCACTAGGACAGAGCAAGTAGATTAACCTAAGACCAACATTTCGAAAGAGATGTTTTATGAGATCTCAGCTACTCTTATTTTCTTCCCCCATCTATTCCATGTTGTCCATTGAAGAAACAATAAAGCAATTTCTTGAAATTGTTAGAGAAGCCATTTTGTTCTCAAACAAGTGAACCTGATATTACACTGTAAAAATGCATCCAGCCATTTTGTTCTCAAACAAGTGAACCTGATATTACACTGTAAAAATGCATCCATAAAATTAGACAAGTTCTTGCCCACACAAGCGGTTGCCAACTTGCCATTCTCTCATACAATCAATACTGTCCACACGTCACAGAGCACACAGGTAGAATCAATCAAGATTTTGCCAAGAAAGCAATGCCCATTACTCGAGAATACGCCACGAAAAATCAAGCGTCCTTTGTCTTCAGACCATCAACTATTAATTACAGACTTTGACAGGGGGCTTACAAAGGTAACAAAATGCCTTGTGTATCCCCAGAGAAGCAAGCAACTTCATCTAGCTAGCTAGCAAGGAAGTAGAATGGAGTATATTTGGACCCCATGTCACGTCACCGTGGGAGCTACCAGAGGAGCTGATGAAGGGGGCGATGGAAAGCTTGTGTCGGTGATCACTGGTCGGAACGCAGCGGAAGCATTCCGCTCCAGTTGCTCCCACATAAGCCTTCGCCGCTCCTCGGTTGCAGCTCGCTTCTCTTCTTCTGCTTGGAAATTGCTCTGACAAGCCAGGAGCAATCTCTCATCCATGTCGAAGAACATTTTCCTGACATTCATTGTAACGTTGAGAACCGATTGGTTCCAATGCCAACGAGTATTCCTCTCCAGAGCTGGATATATGAGTGGCAGTATCACTTGACGATTTTGGGAGATCATCTCAAGCAAATGCTCATTGTTCCACAAGAATAAGGCTCTCTCAGCAACCTGCAGAAAGCAAGCAAAGAACTCAGTTCTTAAGTTTCAAAGGTAACCTTTTTTCGAGGGAAGAGAAATTTAAAAGATAATTGGCCAACAACTGCAAGAGGGAAGACCTGCAATAACTATTCTGGAACATGGAAGTGGTATGAACCAAGAAGACAGTAGTGCTAGGCCATTCATAATCTTACATTTATGTACTTCTCCAACAAACAGAAAGAGGAACATGGCATATTATACATAAAAATCTTCTGATGTTTTCTCCAGAGCAACTGTTATTGGTCATTTAGTAATCAATCATTTCCTTTTATGTATTGATCTATCACAGCTCTTGCGATTTTTCAGTCCCAAGGATCCTCTCTTGTTCAAGCAGCACCAATAATGGACTTAATAAATGGATGATTTTATCAGCTTCAAAAAAATGTCAGAAAAGTAGATCTGTGGATATAAGAAAACGGGATCCATATTGGGGATGAATGGCTGTTAGCATATATTCCACAAAATTGATATATCTCAAATGGAAAATCACATTTCTACCTAATTGATTGTCAAGGTCCACAAACCGCACATGTTTGGGTGCATTGTCATAATTCACAACATGACAGGACCAAACAACTTTGGCCATCCAAACCTTATACCCCAACCAAGATGATTCCACCAAATTAACTCCCACAGTTTCCTATTATCTGCCTTTGGGTTGATGATTTTTTGTGACCTAGCATACACTGAGACCAAGATATAACACAGAAATAAACAATTCTAGGGTATTTAAGGTCCTATATTCAAATTCGAATGGTCTAAAGCCTTCCAAAGGAAAGTGTAGACCACCAATTGCACTTGAACCAACAATGGAAGTGCTTGGTCTCACTTTAGCCAACAAGAAAAGAGTTTAACCACTGATAAAATATCTTACCTGTAATCACTATGACTATGTCATAAAAAGGTGCAGGGGACCATGTAAGTGACAATAATAAATTAGAAAGGCACATGGAAAAGGAAAGAGATCAAACGGATTCTTCAACTAAAATAAGCAAATGATTCGACCAGTAAACAGCTTTGTAACTACTAGATAAAACAATTGTGATGACAGCTTCTTATCAGAAAAACTCGTATTGAAGTCTAAATTCATGTTCCACAAGCATTTCTTGCTGGTATTTTTCATCCTAGCAATTGTTGCAAATAAAAAAGCAGAACAAGATAATACAGGGGAGACACAATTCAAGGATAAATATTAATCGGTGGCTACTTCAAATTAAAGTTCTGGTTTTGGAAAGAAACTTACCTGAAAATGGGAGCTATTCAGGCAATTTGCAATCCTCCGGAATAATGGAACCATGCACTTCTGGAACTCAGCCATGTCAGTCAACTCCAGCACCTCCTCCAACTCCCCCAAGAACATCATCTCCTTCTGACTATTTGTAACTGGCCAATACTTCAACAGACCTCTGATTACAGTTCCTGCAAGCTTTGGTTCCTTCTCAATAAACTGTGTTATGCAGTATGTCAGCTGTGGCAGATATACACCCACTGTCTTTGGCTTGTGAAGCGGAATCAACGCTTTCCATAGGAACAGCTTATGTTCCTCCTTCAATGGCTTAGCAAACCCACTTATCACGCTGCCAAACACCTCCAACAGCTCGGCTATCCCATTGTGATGATCGGTCTCAAAGACGAACCTATAGAAGATATTACTCACAGCCTTACGGATGAAGGGTCGATTTCCCATGAACTTGCCATATATCCTATGCAATATTGTTTTCAAGCAGTACCTCTCTCTCGGGTCATCAGAATCAAACAGGTCGAGCAGCCTCGAGATGAATGAATTGTCCACATACTTCCTAGCTACCTTGGGATCAACGATCGGTGAGGTCACGAACCGAAGAAGCAATTCATACACGGCTTGCAGGTGGTACCAGGAGGGGTCAAAGAACGGCTCGTCCTCCTCTGTCTCCGACGCCGCCGTACCTGACCGGACCTTGGGCGGGAAGACCCTGAAGAGGTTAACAGAAAACATGCCAACGCACGCCGACATCATCGCCTCCGTCAGGGGCTCCTCGGCAGCGCCAATGCAGTCGACGAGGGACATCAGGACCTGCCGCTTCCTCTCCTTCTCCGGGGAGTCCTTGCCCCGGTCGGAGAAGTCGAACACCACGCAGCATATGTTCACCTTCTGGACGAATGCATCCTCCCTGGACATCCCCTCGGCTCCGGCAACCCCTGCGCGCGGCGGAGGCGAGACGTTCGGCTTCCCCGCGGCCCCATTCGCCAAGGGAGACAGAGGCGGAGGCTTCGCCGGCGGCGAGCCCCCTCCGCCACCGCCTCCAGAGCTGGATTTCAGCGACTTCCACGACAGCTTGCCAATAAATTGCTTCCACATGGCGGCAAATTCGGCGGCACCAACACAACATCAAATTACCCCCAATTAAACAACCATTACAACAATCCGGCCCTCCCAAGAACGCGATGGCGCAAATCCCGGGCCGTAAAAAACTGCACTTGCAACGGCAACAGGAGATTGCAACGACCGGGGATTCGACGGCAACGGCAACGGGAGACTGCAAGGCAGGCAGAAACCTCAGGAACGGATCAATCCCTTGCCCCGAACCACTCCACAGCGCGAATGCGACGGATCAAGAACCAAAGAACGCACCAAAAAAGAAAAGGGAAAGGACAGGCCACCTCAACAAACGGGGCAGATATCGGACCGCGCAAGAGCCAGGAACGAAACGGCGCGGAGGGAGGACGCAACCACCGAAACGGATCCAGCAATGGCGGGCTCAGGGTCAGATCCGGGGGTGGGAGGCGGCCATGGATGGGGTCTCGGGAGGAGGGGAAGGAGTGGAGAGGTGGGGAAATTTTGGCGTTTTGAGGGCGTGGTCGCTGGACGACAGTGCGAGTGAGAGGCAGAGTTGCAATGGTGCATGGATCCCTCGGCCCATCTGGGCCGTCAGATCAGCAGGGTCGAGTTGTGCCGACCGTCGGATCTTTATGAGGTTTTTTCTACTGGTTTTTGGGTGCGGTTTTGGGAGGTCGTGATGCCGATTGGATAATGGGAAATCAGTTGTAACGGTCGAGAAATACATATCATACGGTAGTTTTGTTTACTTTTTTAAACTAACAAGATTACCATAAAGAGTGTGTACGATGATACATAACTAATGTTGAGAAGGAAGAAGATAACATATTAATTATATGAGGTTATTACAGACAATTATATACACAATATATTATATACGTTATCTTTAATATTATCTATAGATGATGTAAATGTGTATTACAGATTACCATTGTCTATATCATTGTACGGGCTATTGGTTTAGTTTGATGTGATGGATTGTTGTTTACTTATTATGCTGCGGAGATAGTATTTGCTTCCGTCATTGCTAAGTAGTTATTATACGAAAATATAGTGGTGAACTGTGCTAAACGACGCTATTTTATTTGTGCACCGTTTATAATAAAAGAATTTCTTAAGTTACTGTTCGATTCTCGTATTCCACACAGAATCCAAACGCCTCGAAAAAATCCATACGAAGTATAATAGAAACCATAGGCAGGCCCACAATTCGACAGTTTCTTCCGCACAAATAGGCACTTCTAATAATTTGCTTTGTCCAGAAATCATTGATGAGTATTTTGTTTTCCTAAAAACAAATGATGGGTGTGTTTGACCACCCAAAACTCTTAATCATTGCTCTCTTAAACTGTAGTTTGCGTAAGCATGAAGTCCTCCAAACTTTTCTTTGCCCCAAGACCGCAAAAAATATGAGTTTCTTAAAACCATTGTAGCTAGAAAGTACTAAGCCATGCTTAGAGAGCATGATTTTTGACTGAATTACTGAGTGCGAAGATCCAAAATAATATTGTGATAAATCATTGTAAGTTTTATGGAGTGACTATTCAATTTTACAAAGATTGCATTTTATCTAGATTGTTTTTTGAATTTTCAGGAAAATCGATCATACCGCTGGTATGACAGTGGTCATACCGCAGAGCAGTAGTATCGCGGTTTACTTACCGGTAGCTTATTTTTAGAGAGGTCTAATTGCGGGATGCGGTAGTACCGGCTTGTGGTGTGCGATAGTACCGATACAATTTGAAAATCTTGGATTTTGGGAAATTGAATCATTGATTTATTTGAATTGACCTAGGTCAGTGCATAATATTGCATGAAGCATATTTTAACAAACGTGGGTCACGTTGTGAAGAACTTATGCCTGTAAACGATTTCTTGATCTTTAGATGTGCAGAGACACTTAGAGTCAACTATAATCAACGGCGATTGCTTGCAATGGAAGAAAAATACCAGATTAATAAAGAGTATTTTGGTAGTTTGACTAAAATACCAAAAACTATCTTGGATTAAAATCGCGGCACTTGAACAACGCTTATGAGAGCAGTTTAGATCAAGGAGAAGCTGAGAAGATCAAGATGGATCAAGGCTAAGAACTTAGTGGATTCAGACTTATGCGCTTTTGAAAAACGTGCATAAGTGTATTGTGTGAATTAAAACCCATGTGTAAGGGTTATTGTGTTTCCACCATATATGCTAAGTGAATAGTATCCACTAAGGGTTGGATGGGGTTGGCTAGCTCATCTATTTAACGGGTTAGAATAAAGACTTGTAGTTAACCATCCAACCATCCTCTTATTGTGTTGAAGAGTTCTAGAGTTAAGATTTGAGAGAAGTTGAGTATTATTGTGTATTCTTTTATCCTTCAAGTGAAGTGGCTGTAAAACATTCATCATCAAGTAAAAATATATCAATCTTTGTTCATCTCCATGGATCTCTAATGTTTTGGTTGATTTGCTCTTGATTTGGTTGATTTTGATCTCCTATCTCCACTTCTTGATCTTGATGGATACCAAGAACGTGCAAGTGATAGAGATGTTCTATGAAAATCAATCTCCATTTATCTAGCCATTAGGTTTGACAAGTTCTTGAAGCTACCTAGTTTTTGCTTGATTTAGCTCAAGGGAAACATTTTCGACTAGGAAAAATTCCGAACCCCTTCGAGAAATTCGAAATTAAAAAATTTTGGTTTTTTTGGAAAAATTCGGTCAAAAAATTCAGATATGCAGTTTAAATTCAAGAAATTCAAATATATTTCAAAAATCGGCACCTTGCTAGCCTGGAGACCACATCGACAGCATCTTCCCCTCCTCTACCTCCGTCGTTCTCATCTGCGCCGCCTCCCCCTCCTTTGCCGCCACCACCCTCCTTTTGCTAGCGTTGCTTCCCATGGTCGCCTCCTCCTCCCTTGAGACGCTGCCTCCCCCTCCTTGCTGGTGCCGCCTCCTTCCTGCGCCAGAGTCCGCTCGCATCGCCTCCCCACCACCGCCCACGGCCGGCCGGCCTCCCCTCGTGCAGCCGCCGCCCGCCCACCTCCCTTGCGCAGATGCCTGCCGCCCTCCCTCGCATTGCCTCATGGCTCATATTGAGTTTGGATGAGAGTGACGGGTGGGTTGGTGACTGGTTGGAGGTTAGGAGCTTGCTCGACCAAGGAGAGAGGAAAGAGACTAAAAGAACCAACTACAATGGAGTTCTCTACTGTGGGTTGGGGCGTTGGGTCGAGAAAATTGAAAACGGGCCGAAATTTTTAAGTACAATGGGTTTTTTTGGGTAGGCCGAGAAAACCAAATTTCGACGAATTTCACGAAATTGTGATCCCTGATTTGGCTTCTTTGAGCGATTTCTTGATCCAGCTGTTTTTGGCCTGATTCGTTGGGTGTTCTAGCTTGTTATGACTTATGCAAATATATGTAGAGCTATCTTAGTCATCATTCAACCATGATTGTATTTATCTTTTTTAGTTTTTACCCGGTTTTGATGCAATATTCCTTCAAATAGGAAAAGTTCTAAACTTTAACAATGATTCTCATGCTCGTTTATTAGAACAGATTTCTAACATCTTAGATAATGTGCATCCCAAGTTTCTAGTCATTTGAATCTACGGATAAAAAATTACATGTATTCTTAGTTTTAAAATAGTGCTAATTTCACTATTCATTAAGATGAGTTTACTGTAGCAGAACTATCATACTGTAGCGATATCACTGTTGTATTGTAGCAATGCTGCCGCGATTCCTCCTCAATTTTTAGCTTCTTGATTTGTTGCATTTTGTATTGGCTTTCCATGCTTAATCTTTATAGTTTTATAGGTATTAGAGTGAATGATTGACAAATATTTGAGAAAAAAATTTAAGATACTATTCACCTCCTCCATTGTCGTACGAATTGTACAATTTCTGCCCTACGAAATTCCCACGTCCGAACGGGGCCTTAGTATTTAATAGCTGGATGATGTTATTCACGATTCCATAGCTTGCCTTACCAGTCCAAGACTGAAAATAGAGCATCCCTTTCTCAACAGGAAGAAGAAACGACACTGACAACCGCAGTATAACCTGGCATCGATAGGGAGGTCCTTTTCCCCACCGGAGTTGCGAGCCACCGGAGTTGGTCCTTCGCTACCACGGCCTTATTATTCAGTGGCAACGAGACCGCCACAATCACAAAACCAAATTTGATGCCTTCGCCATCCACCGCCCCCGACCTTTTATCCATGTTTCATGCGTGGTGCATGCACCAAAACCCAAAATGCGCAAACACCGCGCAATGATCTCATCACCGGAACAACCCAGGTGCCTGAACGATCGCGAAATCGGAGAGCTAACCGCTCGTCTTTCATTGATAAAATCACATCATGTTCCATTTGAAGGCAGAAGAGGGACTTGACAGTGATCTCACCGTCTTATCACTGGAAAGGAAACGAAGGTAAGAAAATGACCTTTCACTAGGAAAGTTCAGACTTATTATTCATTCGCCCTTCTATCCAGAGGGTGCATCATAATATGAACCAGAGATTCAGTCTGTCAGTTAATAATCAGAATGCGCCAGCAACAGACAAATCAGAATGTACCGGCAATACAACAAGCTGATCACACATCATAGAATGCAGAACCACGAAGTTCAAACAAAACCATCACTTAACACTTGAGATTTACGACAGTAAATCAGTAATTCCAGAGGAATTCCAGAGGCCTCAGCCGTAGTATCACACAAAACCTAACAACAAGCGATCGACAGCAAAGAACACAGTTCTGTGTGTCTGGTCTTATTCATCAAGAGACAAACTGTAGGCATATATTTCAAGCTTCAGTGCCGCGTGATCTATATGTAGAAACTACAGACAAGTAATGAAACTACAACCTTTTCTCAACTCAATAGCATAAAGGAACCAAAAGTGGTAGGCGACAACTGTACACACTTCTATCTCACATGAAGAACCTCAGCAGAGCAAAGTTACCTCTTTCTTTCAAGCAGCCCATTCGTAAGGAACATGGGGTGTGCCTCATTGAGCAGCTCTTGGTGCTGTAAGCAACAGAAAAGAAATTGAGTAAGCCAAGATGGCTGAGAGTGTAAATACAAAGAGAGTTTAACAGCTCAAGCATAGGAAGATGTGGTAGAAATGAGCATATACCTAAGTAAACAGCCTCAGAGCTTTTCATGAGACGAAGGCGTTGACAGGTTTCCACGAACATCCTGCACAAGCATTAGGATGTTAGAAGATTGCCATATGTCAATTGCAAGTTCGTACATAGCACTAACTCATCTCAATCCAACTAAGCAAGAAGATAGAAAAGAAAATGGCGAGGACCAAACCATCTCAAACCTTAGCAATTTAGTAATCACACTTCCTAGAAGGATCAAGAAGCTATTCTGCCTCCTAGCATAGCCTGTAGGTCAGTGCACAGTGCAATCCAGTGTAGCGGAGAACAAACTAGAAAGGTAACCTTATCCAAAGTAGCCTACCTTAACAAAGTGGATTCTTTTTAGTATACATAGGTGATAGGTCTCATGGGCTGCCCTGTAGTGGAGAGAAGCTGTACACCAAAGCTGCATAATCTGCTAAGGTAGAAACAGTAATACAGTATACAATGCAAGAAAAAACAAACAGGAAACTACTGTGATTGACCCAAAGGATCGACATTTCTAGATGGAACCTAACCTCAAAAACCAAAAGGGAAAGGAGGTGGGAATAACTAAGTTCCTTTTTTTTCGTTGTCTATGCTCCAATAGGTGAAATCAGTTTACCTTGACAAAACAGGTAATCTTTTGTGATAATTTTGACACATTGAGCTGACTAGGGGAAAAGGGGAATAGGAATGCTTGTCGGTACAGAAATATTGGTTATGTGATCTCCCATATCATTTACAAGATCGCTGTTAGATGGATACAGGCAGAATCGCAGAAGCAACTCATCTTTTCAAATGCACTCATGCTACAGTCATGCATTGCATTACTTCCAACAACCAAGAACATCTCCTTGGTCTCACTATATACAAATCCTTTTTCGTATTCCCACTTTCAATATACCATTTAAACGAAAATGTTATATTTATTTATCACTTTTAGTATACTTAAATATTAATTCTAACATACTCCAATGTAATTTGGATGAAAATATTTTAGTGGAGTACTTTATTTTTACTATATATCATTTTCCATATATAAAACGAATATATACATAATATTTATAAAAAGTTAACTTTAATAAAATTTTTGAAACTCACTTCGGAGTATCTTATAATCATTATTAAAATATACATAAAAGAATAAAGAAGTATAATAATATCATTTAAGTGGTATATAAGAAGTAGAGATACGTACTCCCAGAAAAGCAAAGCAACCTTACTGTTTCCTACCCAAATGGTAAAGCACCAATTCATATCAGCCTTGTCCGTTGCGGATCTCAATCAGCTCATTCTAAAACACTTCTAGAAATGGTACAAGTCTCTAAATAAATGCATAACTCTACCCTCAACATCTGCCATACTCTCAAATCAAAGCTAAGGCATCCAGTTTGATCAGTCCAAGAGCCTAAGCAATAATCATCCGCTATGTCTATAAACAATCATCGAAACACATTCTAAAAGCTAACAATAGAACACGAACTGCATAACTAATGATGGATTAAGGGGAAAGGAGGATGCGCGCAAGAAGCTCACTTCCAGGGGACGTCGCCGATGAGCATCCAGTCCCCGTCCTTGTCCTCGTACGTCGGCACATACTCCGTCCCGTTCACCGCGTCCACCAGCTTCCTCTCGTCGTCCGCAAACTTCCCTGAGCGTCGCCAATCCAGCACAATCCTCCCCATCAGCTCAAACCATCAAGCAAGCAGCAAGAGCAACAGCCGGAGGCAAGAAATACTCACGGATGGTGAAGTGGGAGAAGAACTTGTCCTGGAGCGCGCGGAGGAGTTGGTCGTAGCCGACGTAGGCCTCCAGGTCCACCTTCCGCAGGTAAGGCGCGCCGTCCACGGCAACCTTCACGAACTTGGCGGCCGCCTTGCTGGACCCCGCGACGTCGGCAAGCGCGTTCTTGCGGAACGACCTCACCGGCGGCCACCCCACCACCCGCGCCCTGACCATCCAACCAAACAACAAGCTCGGGTCAATACAAAATCATCACCATAATTTCTCGCAAGAAAGCATTTTTTTTCCTTGGGAGGCAGGGAGATAGTACTTGGGGGCCGGGGGAGCTTCGGAGGAGGCGGCGGCTGCGAGGGGGGACTGGTCGGGGTCGGCGTCGGAGGAGGCGCGCTTGCGGTCGGGGTCCGGGGAGGAGGAACCGGGGAGGCGGAGGGTAAGGGCGGTGTCCTCGAAGTCGAGGCCGGAGACGGCAGAGGACTCGGTGGAGCTCCGCTCCGTCTCCACCGACATGGCCGGCGGCGGTTGGGCTCTGCACGCGGCGGCTTCTGACGCTGGTGCTGCTGCTTCCGCTTTGTGAGGGCGGAGATTTTGGGGGGGCGGGCGAGGAGAGGGAGGTTGCCAGGTTGGTTTAGATGGGTGCGGTCACCGTAGTCAATAGGGATAAAAATCGTATGAAACGTGCCTCATGTGAGATCCCACCTCTCTACCGTTGGATATCTTTATCGAATGACTGAAGGGATAAAAAACCTTCCGGCCAATAGGGTCATTGTGTCTTGAGTTTTACGTACTGGTACGCCTATTTTACGCTTATTTTTAAGTAGGGTATCTCTTATAAACCTTGTGGTTTTTGTTAAGCTATGCAGCAAGTACATTTAATACCTGATAAAGAGGTGAGGTGCAGTACATAAAAGTAGCGGAGAGGTTTCGAGTTTTCCAATAATGGAATAAACAAGAAAGTAGTGGTACAGCATTTCCTATGAGTCGCTCGAGCAGTGGGCCCTGGCTGCCGATTGAGCACCCTGCAGCGGCCCTGAAAGTAGCGAGTGGCTCCATGCTAGCCCACTCTCCCCGCCGTGCGATCCCAAACCAACGGAGATGGATACGGAAGGAGGGGCCCGCCGAAAGGGAATAACCCGGTGCATTTTAACGGGTCAGAGCATAATATTTTAAGCAGGGATTGCTATACAACTTTGACATTTTTTAGTGAAATTAGTCGTATTTCATACTGTTTGATTTGCGTTAAGATTCGTACTCTCAACTCTCGTTCACCTCCATCCTCAGCAAAGATCCAATGAGCCTCCCTGTCGTCTTCTTCGGCTACCACCAGCATCTTCAATGTAGGCGTTTGGGGATGAGTTGTGCTACCACCAGCATCTTCAATGTAGGCGTTGAGTTAGGGTTAGGGTTCATTAGTAACTATCAGTCTTGAAGGGATACCGAGGTTACAGTGGGTGGCGCTAGCACCGCCTCGGTTGCGGGATTGGAGGAGGGTAGTGGGTGGTGGATGCGACGGGGTGGCAAAAGCTGATGAGCAATTAGGAAACAATGGGCAGCGCTAGCGAATCTGGCGGCGGTAACTGCCGAAGACAGGGAAGAAAGGCGACGACGATGGTGCAAAAGGTTGAGATGCAGCAAAAGAGGAGAGAAGATGAGCAGCGTCGGTGCCACCTTCAGCACCAATGGTTGCGTTGGGAGGCGGATGCGGCGGCGGGCGATGGTAGCCGGTGTTGGAATGGCATCGGCGGGGCGAGGTGTGGCGACACGTGGGGGAGAGTGTGGAGGCGGCAACAACATCCGAGAGAGGGGTTAGGTTAGGGTTAGGGATAGAGAGATGTATATGATTTGAAAGGTTGATCTAGGCGTTGAATCCCTATCTGGTTGTTAAAAAATCCGACTGTTTGAATGAAAAATAGTCGCATATTGTATAAATAAACCCTATTTTAAATGCAATCACTATCCAAATTCCAAATTAACAAGAGCGTCGATGCTCGTTTGAAACACAGAAATTTAAGTCAATTTTGAATCATATGACAAAAAGTTCCAGACTTCGAATTTGCCACGTTTGGCTAGCTCTAGGGGTGCAAACGGGTCGGATTCGGACGGATATTGTTGTTACCATATCCTAACCCATATTTTTTTCTCCGGATTCGGACCAATCGGATTCGGTACAAATCGGATTCGGTGCCGGATCGGTCGGGATTAACCCGTTTGGACCCCTACTTGTTTGTAAGGAATGCATGCAGTACAAGCAAATGGAGTAGGAGGATGTACTGTCAAGAACTTGATGTTACAACTTAATAGCTGATGTGGAAGATTTTATTTTACTATTACAAAAGAAAATGAAACATCAAATGGTAGCACTAACCTGAAATCAAACTTGAAGACGTATCGGATTCGGACGGATATTGCTGTTACCATATCCTAACCCATATTTTTTCTCCGGATTCGGTACCAATCGGATTCGGTACTAATCAGATTCGGTGCCGGATCGGTCGGGATTAATCCGACCCATTTGCACCCCTAGCGAACTCCTATGCATAAACTAGAGGCAGACATGCTAAATTTGGAGGTCCCATCATACGAGCACGAACCATTATCGGATCCCAGCAAAGAAACCCGCTCCAATAGGATCAGCGGAGCCCTAGGCCGGCCTAGGCGTTGGTCGAAGGGAAACCACACGCTCGCATCGGAACACAGGAAATCTCAAAAAAGGATAGGTCACGACAGCCACTAGGAGCACTAAACTAGATTAAGCAAAAGCTAGTAGTAATAATGCTCTCACGAGTAAAAATGAAAGGAACGGAACGAAGGCGGTTGGGTGGGTGGGCAACAGGCAGTGCGTACCACAAGGCGGGGACGTGTGGATGTGCCGGGCTGTCGGCCGCTTGTCCCCCCGCGCGGGGCCCACCCGTCCATCCAATTCCTCCGATTCGCCGTTCCGTCGCTTCGTTAACCGCTATCGTCTCTCTCTCTCTCTCTCTCTCTCTCTCTCTGTCTCTCTCGGTTGGAATTTGCAGCTCTCCTTTGCTTTTGCTTTGCCTTGCCGTCGCCTTGCCTTTTGCCGGTTTCCGCTTTTCCTTCCCCACACGCTCTCCGCGGGACGCCTGCCAGTCCGGCCAGCACTGCCCCCCGGTTTATTCGCCGCCGACTACGGGGTGTTGTGTTGGCTTCCAGAAGCTTAATATGATGGTGCTGCTCCAAACAGCAAAGTCTGGATTCTGAATTTTTGCTTATTAATTTTTGGCTACAATTGTATTACAATGGTTGTTAGTTTTTCTAAATCAAAAATAAAGATTATATATAAAAACATCGCTATATCTCTTAGAACAATGCAAAGAAACGAAGGAATAAGACAAAAAACAAAAAGACAAAAAACAAAAAAATAAAAAGCCAGCACGTTCTAAATAGTTTATGGCTTCTAGAAGCTGAAAGGCAGAAGCCAAAATGTTTTTAAGTTGTTTAAAGCATTGCCAATTATGAATACCTATTTTTTTGAAGTGGTTTCTCTACTTCACCCGCTTCTGTCTCGCTCTTAAGATAACACAAGGGTTATAGATACATCACGTATCATATTTATCTCTTCTCGTCTTCTCTTTTTAAGAGCCATTACTATTTATATTTAATCAAAAGATATCTGTAGCAGCTAACATGAACACCCTACATGTGGGCCCCACCGGCCGTACCGTATGTGGCTAGGTTTGATCGTGCAATATAGGTGGTGATCATTTGGGCCTTTTTTGGTGGCTAATGGATGAAAAGCACTGTAGCTCACAGAGACTTATTTAGCATAATTAAATTTTAAAAAATTTAAAAATATGTTAGCCCATTACGTATAATACAAACAAATATGGGAAAAAAGAACCGGCAAAAAAGCTCAACAAAAAATCAAAAGTTCAGAAAAAGACGAAATTTATGAATAGTAAAAAATAAGCCGAAAGCCAGAAGCTGAAACCCAAATGAGCACAATAGCAGACTAGGACCGCATCAGCTATGCTCGTGCTCATGGCAGGACGCTTGCCTTGCCGCATGCACACGCCGTTTTTGTCAGCCTCGGTCATGATCTGAATCAGATCGGCTAGTCACCACCGACCGGAACAAACTAGAGTGCGTACTGGTACTAGTCCTAGCTACGTGCAAAAAGGCTAAGCCAACACTCAAAAACTTCTGCAACTTTTCCTCGTTTTTTCAGTAATGGGGTGCGGCGGCAATGGCATGCAGCAGGCAGGCGTGAAAGGCTTCCAGCAGCGAAAGGAAAGATGCAGAATAATCGCTCGCTAGCTGGGTGGAGATCTGGACATCATGTCCAGTTCAAGCGCGACAGAATCAGAGGCCGGCATCCGGTTGATCATCGGTGTCTGCACACTACAGTTAACCTCTACTCATGACAAACCAAGGCAAAAGATCTTCACGGATCAGAGACTACGCACCACTCATGGATCATGCATGCATACAGTTGTGAGCATCTCAAATTCTGAGCCAGAGGGTTAACTAACCGCTGCTACTAGGAGTACCATGTTAAGATCCCATTCCAAGAATCAAATCCTTATGATTTCGCTGTTTCCATTTGATTCTGAATCTTGGACGGCCAATTAGCTAAGAGGACTGATGGCTCTTGAAATGCAGGACACATGCATGTGCTGACGGGCAGGGTCGTTATTCCAAGGACTAGCTAGTGGAGTATTTCTTCAAACAAGGCTGCGATGTGTATTGCTCTTTTTGGCCTGAATCATGAACAAGTGCCAAAAGGCAGGCAGGAATTTCGTAGAATAATGTCAAATCAAATGCATGGCTGGCTGCTTTTTTTGACACTTCCTGCTCAAGCCATAATTCAGATGTAGAACTTTCCTACTCTCTGTCTCCACATAGATGCTCAATTCCCTTTTGAGAGGAATATGTGCTTATTTCTTTTATGTGGGGCAGATGTCCTTGTTGTGATTTTCTTCAGATAAAAAGAAAAACTCTGTCGTTCTGATTTTTTTCGTTTTAGATAACTAGTAAAAAGTTGTACTACCCCAGTGCACTGCGCCATCCTCCATGAGAGGAAAAATTTTGTTGTGTAACGGTTACGCAGCTTGGTTCACATGGCATAGATCACTGTAGCAAACACTGCTGAGCACTGTAGCAACAGGAAAACACAGCGAAATCTGCAAAGGAAATGGCTACAGTGTTTTTCTTTACTACAGTATTTACGTTTGGCTGTCTGATTAGCTCGTTACACAGCCGCACCTACCTAGCTACGCCTGCCTACTTAATCGGAGCATAATAATAAGTAGGCCATTTGCACACTAACACTAGATCAATTAGAATCTTCTTTGCTTTGTAGTTATCGGGGCTGCTTTGGTCTCCCCACTAGGGCTAAACACGCCCATCTGGTAAAAGCGGCTTGCTTGGTGTACTACGTAGTACTCCATCTCTGATTTCTCACGGAAAGATGGACTTTTTCTTTGGCAACGACTTGTCTTTGAAGGTGGAGTGAATCAGGGTTATGCTTGGTCAGCGAACCTACATCCTGTCTGCTTAGTGAGGGGCATCCGACGCAACTTTGCAAGCAACACCACTTAGTTTGTGGTGCTCAGCTCTATTAAGGTATTAACAACTGTAGTTCTTCGTCGTCGAAAAAAAAGTGGATTAAGAAATTTTCAGTCTGCATGGGCACCATCTAAGAAGTTTTCAACTTTCTTTTTGGAACGAAAAGCAGGATAACTGCCTTCATTTCAAAGAAAGGAGAAAAGAGTAGTGAATTACCTCAGTAAATATATGCACATTTACGTGAGTAGTGAAATTAGGGGAGCAAGAACTAGTGGGGTGCAAAGGAGAAAAAGAATCCAGAAGTGCCATGTCGCCTTTCGCAGTCAGGAACAGTATGCAATCCACCTGAACATGGATGGGGCCATGGAGACTAGAAATGTGATTATGCATTCCACCCCTATGAAGAGCCACACAGGATGTCTCAACGAAGCATGATAGTCTGACTGTTCATGCTATGAAGCTAGTTAAACATAATAGTTACACAACACACTAACCTGGCTATTCAATTTTCAGTCACTACAGAGTACAGATATAACTTCATCCCTATAAAACAAAGATCAGCCTGATGCTATGTCCCATTATCGACAAATGACAGATTTATTCCAAAAATTGTGCAAGTGTGCAGTACAACAGACTTTTGGTTTCTTTGGCACGATCAATCACAGTACAACGCGTCATCTCATTCATATTTTGCGTCAAGTGTCCTATGCTCCATCCAACTTAGCTACGTGGCATTTCAGTTTGCTGTTATGAAAGTTCTATTGGAGTACCACGCAGCTCACCAATCTCCTTCTCCAGAAGTTGTACGAGATTTGCTCCGGTCCGCCTGTATATCCAACCATTAGTTGTTGCATCCCAATCAAACCTAGAAGGCCCACTGCAAACAGGCATACACAGAATCTTTAGATGATCAACATGAGTTACAAATCCAGACTGAAGATATTTCGGTTACAATATTTTGTCCCAAACATATTAAGGTAGGTTAGGAATGAAATCTCCTCAAGCTAAAAGAAACGGGAGCCTTGTAATAAGAGTACAATATTTAGACAAGTGAAAATTTCAAACATAAACATATGACATCAACCAGAAACTTTTGGAAGTGGCATCTTTCAATGGACAAATAATTTAAGAGCCAGATCAAAACGCACAGAACCATACTGGAGAAGTATCAAAACCATAGATGGTAATGCTCAAACTCTTACACATTTTTCAAATACTTAGTGGATGTGAGTCCTGTAGTAGTAAACTATCCTTGACAAATATCAGTTTAACAACAATAGTGAGTTCCAACTTGAAAAAGAGGATTGTACACTAATGCTACAACAAATAAGATAGTAATATGCTCAAATTCAGGTACTTAATGTTGTAATATTTGCGGTATAAGCAAAGATATAAATATAATTCCAATATAATCATATAAGCACATCAAAGACATCAATTCATATATAAATGACATAGCATATATGAATCTATATGAATTGAGCATATCATCCATGGTATACCACATATTCAATAATAGAAATGATAACATTCTAGACATGAATATGTATGTCAAAGAATAAAGCATGTATCAATTAAGACTAGCAATAAGCTCAAGTTTAATTGATTATTTGTGCTCTCAAATGTAGGGTTGCACAAGACTAATCTCGGCCGTCCCGCTACTAAATCATAAACTTTTCATCGATTGGTTGTAACAAATTAACATTCAATCTTTGAGCTCTCAAGTTGTACCCAAATTAAGCAATATAATCTTCACATGTGAGTATTGGTGTGACGAGAAGTTAGCTAGAGCAAGTCCAACCACATATAAAATGTCTATTGCAAAGAATGAATCAAATTGATAGTAAACTATAACTTCTAACAGATCTGCGGCATGTATGTGGGATTTCTACAAGCTAATGACAACTTCAACCAAATCACACATACATAGAAGATATATGACGAGTATGTCATTCAAAGTTCACAATTAACATTAATCACAGAACATGAGTATGACAACAAGTAACAACAACTAGAGCCCAAAGATTAAATCTACCAATCTCAGATTATGATTTCATATATCATTGAGCAACAAGATATCCCACAGCAATCTATATCTCTCAAGACCGATTAATGTAAAGAAGATCAATTAACTAGAACGCCACACGATTGCAACAAAGGAAAATCAGAATCACTCACAAAGCCAGGTGATATTGAAACCACCGGAAGAACAGGGCTAGGCACGCTTGCTGCGCTGTCCCGAAAACCTATTGCCCCACACCACCGTGAGAGAGGTCGGTGAGGCACGGAGATACAAAGCCCAATCACCGAAGCGGATGTCCACGCCGGTGAGTCGAGGTAGAGGTACGCCGCACAAGCGCAGGGGAGGAGCCGGCCAAGCACCTCGCCGGAGAGCACCAGAGAACCGAAGTCGTCACACACCACAGGCAAAATCAAAGAGAGGGAGAGAGCACTTTCCTTCGGATATCCCAATCAAAAGAGCCGGCCGCCATTTATAGCCAGAAGAGGGAGAAGGGATGAGCATTCGGCGGCGCCACCAACGGCCAGAGACCGAGTCTCCCGCGCCACCACCACAACCCAAACTCACCTCACATGCCGGATCTGAGGACCGAGTCCCAGGGGAAGGAGAGGAGCCGGCGCATCTCACGGGAGAGGGTAGACGCGGGCCGCACGGGAGGAGGAGTCGCACGGGAGAACGGGCCGCCAACCGACCCGCCGCCTTCGCCGCGCGGCCTCCCCTGGATCGCCGCCGCCGTCGCCCCTCCGGAGTCCCGCTCGCGTTAGGTCACGGGGAGGCATCGGCCTCCCCCCTTTTGCCTCCCTCCGACCCACCGACAGGTGGGCCCCTCTTTCTCTTTTTCTTTTTTATCAAATGGGAAATTCCCATTTTGCCCTTGGCATATACAACACTTAACACATTCAATTAACTGACCAACATTACCATACCTCACAGGTGATGATAGCCAGATTTGTCTGTTTGGTGTTTGCTTGTTTACAACATACGTCCCCAAATCACGTAGCCTCAGTGTCAAAACTTGATTCTGCAATGTCAAAAGAAAAGAGATAAATGCTTTCAACAATCCAATTAGTTAAAAACACACTGACATAATAGCGAGAGATCACATGGCGCTTCATTGCAACTAACCCTGTAGTCTATGTCAAATCCATCCATCTGAAGAGAATCTCTATATTCCTAAGACAGCCACAGAGAACAATGGGCCCATTTGTTTTGGGTTCGGTTTATGGCTTTTAGATGCGACTTATGGCTTTTAGACTATTTGTAAAAGAAAGTATGGAGTAATAGAAACTCGCATGTGGTTTTGACTGATATAAATGAAATCACTACAGTATATACTACAATCAACCTGTAGACCCTGTCTTAAAAAGATTCTCCATTTGAAAGCTAATTACTATAAAAAAAAGTCGAAAAATAACTTTTAGAAGCTGAAAAGAAAAGACACATACTGATTGAATTGGTATGTTCTTAGCAAGGCTTCTATCAAGCGCAAAAATCTGAAGAGTGAAAACATTATCAAATAAGATCAATTACCTCAAGTTTTTCAAGCAACTCATGTATTGTCGCATCTGCTAATTTATGGAACTCATCCTTCAAAATTATCAACCTGTTGAATGCACACAACCGACAACCTGAATTTATAATTTTGTATGTTGGTCAGTTGATTGCATGTGTTAAGTAACTGAATTTGAGCATATTACTATCTTATTTGTTGTAGTGTTAGTTTACAATCCTCTTTTTAAAGTTGGAACTCACTATTGTTGTTAAATTGATACTTGACAAGGATAGTTTACTACATGAGGACTCACATCCACTAAGTATTTGAAAAATGTGCATAGTTTGAGCATTGACATATATGGTTTTGATTGGCCCCTCTTAACAGAATCCAACGACTTCATGTGATTGATGTTATTTGAGGGCATTCGAGTTCTTGGGCAGCTTATTTTAGCAGCGGCATTAGTGCACGGAAAGGTGTTGAAGTCCCTTGCTGCCTGTGTTCAGGGGCGAAGTCAGGATTAATTGTCACCGTGGTCGGGACAAACCCACAGACTGAGGCCCATCGTGGTGGGCTCAGCCGCTCAGGCTTTCTACATGTTGATGTGGATGGGGCGATGGGCATTGGGTGGTTGGTTTGCCGTGCGAGCAACGGATCTTTGGGTGCGCCGAGGTCAGACAAAAATTTTCCGGTGTCCAAGCTGGCCAAAATTGCTGGGTATAAGAAGTTACCGACGCTTGAACGTGGCTTCGCCTCTGCCTGTGTTAGGCAGGCTAAGAAGTCAGAACATGCATTTGAGATAAATATTTTCTTCCCAATACTAGAAAAACAATACTGCTGTCATCCTTTCACAGTAACATCTTAAATTCAAAAGGCATAGATCGGAATGTCGGATAAAGAAATCAAAGCAAAGAGCACCGCTAGTCTTCATATAAAGCCAAGAAATTCGGCAGGTTACAGATGTGGGCAAGTAAAAAATAGGTTGGAACGAGCATCTGTAATCAAATATTGTATTGCAGCCCGAGATTACGACACTTGGATGCGCTACCATCCTAAAGCATAAATAAACCAAACTTCTCATAAACAAAAGGAATTCAGTAGCCACTTACAAAGCAATGAAGACCATGGGTAATTGGGAACCACTGTAGCTCCATGGAAAACATTATTGAGGGCTCTAAGGCCGCCTTCGCGGGGGGGGGGGGGGTTAGCTAGGTGAGAACTTTCAACCCTTACCCTTTTTTTAGACGGTTCTATGTAAATCACAGTCGACTTTTTCCACCGTTGGATCAAGATCTTGTGGCTCACATCCTTTACCTCTCTTACCTATATAACTCACACAACCCCCCATGCCACCTCGCTGGCGTCGCCTCTGGCGATGCCTGCCAATGAACTCCTTCTGCCCTGCCTCCCATTCCTGTCGTCGCCGCCCTTCTTCGTCCTCTCCCATGAAATCCCCCAGCGCCCCCTCCTTTCTCGTCTCCGCCGAATCCCCCACCACCTCCTAACCACTTTGGTCGAAACCACCCCCCGTCGACCCCACCAAACGCCCTCCTTACACGCGTCCCCAGCCTTGCTCTAAGTCCGGATAGCACCAGTGAACCTAAACCCTAAACGGGTAAACCCTAATCCGCTGACTACTGCCACCACCGTCATCAAGAGGAAGAAGACGACCTCGCCGGAAAACGAATCTCCACGCTGATGCAAAGTTGAGAAAATCGATTGTGATTGTGCAAAATTTTCAGTCGCATGTGAAATAGCAAATCCATTTTTTCTAAGAAAACATAAAATTTTCATCTCTTGGAAACACGGACAATTATTGAATTGAAGGATAGGCTAAACAAAACAATTAACAGACGGGTAGAGCGTATGCGTACAAAGGTAGGGATGGTGGCCAGAGCAGAAGCGAACCCCGTGAGCACCGCCGGCATGGAGGCTTCTTGATCTGGACATCTGAGAGGTGAATTTCTTGAACACGAACCACCCCGGCATCTCAGCTATCGATTGATCGGTGGTGGCCTGGGATTCCAATCTTCGAGACGGATTATTTGGGGGATTGAGGCCTTTGGGCCCCTCAAACCGAAACCGAAACCGAATCTGAGGTAAGGAGATGTATTCAAAATCAGGTCCGCATTCGGTGTAAGAACAAGGATTCCAGATCATACTCGGACACATAAGACATAGGGCCTGTTTGTTTCAGCTGTAGAGTCTGAGAAGTAGTTGGTGAGTATCCAGCTAGTCAGAATCTGGAGAAGCTGGATAACCCCAGCTTCTGGCTACTAGTTCATTTTCTGGATTCTGTAGCTTCTGGCTACTTAGAATCTGGATGAAAATCTGGACTATTTGGGGGAGCTGCAGATTCTGGGAGTAGCTGCAGCTGCCAGAAGCTAAAACAAACAGGCCCATAGGTGGGTTCTTTTAAGCTGAGACTTATGGTTTATAACTGTGTTTTTTGAATTCTGGTCTGTTCATGAGAGACAGCACGCAAAAGAAAATAGTCATATGTGATTTTAGCCGGTACAGCTGAACTGAGTATAGTTTATACTATAGTTTATCTGTAGATCCCGTCTTTAAAAAAAACCCTGTTTAACGATGAGTTACTATATAAATAAAAACCAAAACTTAAACATAAATATAAAAGAACTCACTTAAAATTCCGAAGGTCCCTGTGAAGGGGTTAGATGGGGAGCCGAGAGTATCGCCTGGGTGGCGGCGCCATTGTTGCCGTGCAGTGGCGGCCTTCTGGGATTTGATGATTCCATTAGCCAATTGTATGCTCCTCCTCACACGATCTCCCCGATCAGGCCGCAAGCCCATGTAGCACTCGGCCCTCGGCTAATTGCTCCGGAAGACGCTACGTGGGCTTTCTTCTTACGCTATTTTGAGATGGGCCGGTACTTTGGGCATAGCAGGAACCTATGGCCCGTCCTTCCCAGCCCACTCGAATGGTTTGGAGGTCTGTTAATTCTGGGATGCTTGCCAAACTTTACACGCGAGGTCCCAGGGCGACGCAGGTAGAATTTGAGGTGACGGTGGTCACCGCGCGGAAGATTTGGGAGGATTTTCGCGTTGTGGCTTTCCCATGACATAGCCCACTGCACCGGTCTGCGTACGTTTCACGTCGGACAATCAATAGGAAAAGTAGCTTTAGAGAGGGTCAAATGGTTTTTTTAAGTAACTTAAGGTTAAAAAACACTGTAAAAAGATATTCTATTTGAAATATAAGTACTATAAAAAGTTGTTTACTATAGAAAGCAAATTTTATAAGGTAATACGAATATGGTCTGAGGTAGCTCACTCTCTCGCGCCAATTGGGTGTAATTCCGATCGCAAGGAGCATCTAAATTCTGAGGATGTCCCCTCCTCTCTTCGTGTTTTGGTGGCTAGCGATTTGGATAGTTCCACGATTTAATAGAATTTCTGCATTCCGTCTCAAAAGAAAGTACTTCAACTTTTCTCTCTCTAAAAAACAAAAAAGAAAGAAAGAAAGAAAGTAGAACGCTAGGTCAAGTCTCCTCTTTTCTTGAAGACCCAAGAGTCAAGTCAATTATCAGAATAGCATGATTGTACAGTGCAAATGGTGCAATGGCTAACACTTTAGTGTGTGGATCCACGTTTTTTCCCTATGTTTACCAACCAACTCCCCTCTAGAAAGAACGAGGAAAACGTGTTCTACACTAGCCATTTGCTTTACCTAACATTAGATAAACAAAAATAAGTCGAAGCAGAAATTATCCTTGTAATCGTTGACCTGTAGCACTAATCCCACACGATTTTCTAAAGAAAAACAATAGTAAAAAAAAAAAGAAAGTTTCTAATTCTGCACGCGCCGACGAACCACCCCTATCTGACCGTCCGATCTTCTTGTGCGAATTACACAAGCGGCTGTAATGCACGTGCCAGAGAATTACCAAACTACCCCTGCTTAACCTACCAAATGACCTGGTCGTCCCTGACCGCTGACCTGCAGATTTCTACATAAGCGAGGCCCAAAGAACAGAGATAGGGAAAAAAAAAGGTGAAGTTGGGGGAAAAAATCGCGAACGCGATTGGAGAAGAAAACTAGCTCGAATCGGCTTGAATCGAAGCTTCGATTCCTACCTGGTATGCTTCTTCTCCGAATTCTTTTGCTTCCATTTCGATATACGATTGCCAGAATGGGGCTGCTTCTTTCCGTTCAGACCAATATAGGCCTCGCAATTCACCGATTTGCGTTCACGATTGTTAATCCAATCTTTGCGAGCTATCTGCTTGTTCCTGGTGATGTGTTCTTGCGAATTATCGGCATCATTTAGCTACTTAATGGGATAGAAGAAATGCTCATTTTTTTTTAGCTGATGCTCCTGGGGTTTGGTTGCCCACCGCTATTGTTTTACATGTGTTCTTGATGGTTCAGGTGATTGTTGTATTACATTGGGTCCACTAATCCAATCCTTCCTAGGTTTATGCTATTGGGACAATTGCCACTGAAAAAAATGCTGTGTATTGACTTCTTGTATACCTTTGGATTAGTCTTTTCCTTGCATAACTGATTTGTAGTCAAGTTCTAGGATTGTAGGAAAATATTGATGAAACAGTTAATTTTCTGATGTCAAAACTTAGAAGAACAAATGGGAATTGGGGATGGAAAACGAGGCTTACCTTAGACAAATGCTCTGGTCTTTCTCATTCTTTCATAAAATCAGGCTCCAATCTTTCCTTCTAGTCTAATCCTGTGATGATATATGATGTCTTACCTTATACAAAGGCTTTCATAATTTAAGCAGGCAGATAGGCAGTTAATTGGCGTCTCCTATTAACTTTCCTTCCCTTCAGGTACACTAAAAGTGACCTGCAGGTGGTGTAAGGGGGAAAACACATTAGTTCAGAGTGTGTGAGAAAGGTACAGCGTTCAATCAAAAACTACTGCATATCAAGGAAGGGTATCAAGCTAATGTGCCGAGTGACTCTAGTTTATTGCTGTTCCTCCTGTTGAATCACAACGCGAAGGTCAAGCAGATAATCATCCTTTACTAATGGCTCACTCAGGAAATGGCAGTCACCGTGATCACACGATCGACATACCAAGGAATGATGTTACCACCCCATCAACATTTCATCAGGACAATCATAATGACTTGGATGAGTTGCACCACAACAGAGGTACTCCAAATGAAGTTCCTCCTGTCCTGGAAAATTCTTCTGGGACAACTACTGCGTCTAACTCTCGAAATGCATCCTCCGCAAGAAGTGATCAAGGTCATCGTCAGCAAAATCCTTTGAATTCTGGCTTCTGGATCTCAATTGAGCTTATCGTAAATGCTAGCCAGATTATAGCAGCTATTTCTGTTCTGTCAGTATCAAGGAACGAGCATCCACATGCTCCATTATTTGAGTGGCTTATTGGTTACACAGTAGGTTGTATTGCTACTCTTCCTCATCTTTATTGGCGCTATCTCCATCGCAATGGCCAGAACACAGAGCAGGAATCAGCAAGTCAGGCTTCATCTGAAAGGAACATATCTGAGCCTAATTCTTATGCAGTAATTTCATCTGGTCAAGCATCAGAAGTTTTGGACGGAGCTAACAGTACTGGAGTCTCAAGAAGTAATTTGCCAATTGCAAGTCCAAGGTAACATTCTCTTCCACGGGAATTTTTTTCCAAGTATATATACCTGCAATGTGTACCTCCAACTCCAAGTTGCATCACTAATTTGAAGCGGAACCACCAATTCTATTTCACAGCAACCACCAATATTTGAGCAAAATTTTGCAGTATTCAAATTTCATGTGATCATGAACAATTTAGTTATGATGATTTCGCAGCTCTACCTACCTAATAACCAGAGAAAATATCAGGGCTTTTAGTATTTCCAGTACTTTATGTTACTTCTAAACCCTGGACTTGAGATGCAACCTATCAAAATGCTGCAACCATTTGAATTATTTCTTCTGTCTAATATTATGAAGTGAGAATGAATTTTCTGCTTTGTAGGGTCTATGCATTGGTCGCCTGCTTTAAATTGGCTCTGGATTGTTTCTTTGCTGTGTGGTTTGTTGTGGGGAATGTGTGGATATTTGGTGGCCATTCTTCTGTCCATGACGCCCCTAACTTGTACAGGTGTGTGCTGCTAGGTCGCCATGCTTTGATACCTTCCTTACTACTTACCTTATATGTTTGCTCATTTGTTTGCAATAATTTTCAGGCTGTGTATAGTATTCCTTGCATTCGGTTTCATTGGCTACGCGTTGCCTTTCATTCTCTGTACAATGATATGCTGTTGTCTACCCTGCATAATCTCCATGATTGGCTTCCACGAGGATTTGAATCTAAACAGAGGTGCTACCACAGAAGCAATCAATGCCTTGGTGGCATACAAGTTCAAGTCGAAAAGGATTCATGATGGAGATGTGGGGGAGGGCAGTGGCGGAGTCTTAGCTGCTGGAACCGACAAAGAGCGAGCTATTTCTGCAGAAGATGCTGTGAGTTTCCTCCCGTGATCCTGTTTGCACTTCTTGCGCATAGAATTGTTCACTCCTGTTTACACATCTGTAGCACATTACGCATTTAGTTGACACCTACAAATCTCTGGGTTCTGCAGGTTTGCTGCATCTGCTTGTCAAAGTTCTCGAACAACGAAGACCTACGGGAACTTCCCTGCGCGCATGTCTTCCACATGGAATGCGTCGATAAATGGCTCAAGATAAACGCATTGTGCCCTCTGTGCAAGGCTGAGCTAGGCGGCTCAACAAATGCTCCAGACACTAGCTCCGGGGGCCATCATAACAATGACAGAGTAGGAGACGATCTCGAGTCACAACAATAGCTGCTCTTCTGCTTTCTCCCATGAGCATGGGGATGGAACCGCCCTTTCTTGTGTCCTACACCGATTAACTTGTGAATTAACATGACAAACTACTAGTAGGTATACCATTCCTTGTATGATCCGACAAGTCCTTTTTTCGGACGGACTTGTCTCATATTGCCAATATAGTGTTTTCTGCCTACACTGTTCGGCTGTGTTCACTGAGAATTTCTCATACATGGCTGCCAGCATTATTCTTACCCGAAGTTAACTGTGAAAAGCATACTTTACTAGCTGGTGTTAGAATGGCGATGCTGGTGATCACCTGAGCTGAGCACATTGTAGGTTGTTGATGTTAACCTCATATGCTGTTAAAAGTTTTCTGACTGTCTCCTTGTACAGAAAATGGCTATCTTGGCTAACTCCTGTGTATCCGAAGGACCATATGAGAAGGTCCTAAATATTATTGTGATGAATTATTGTCAATTTGGGAAGTTGGAAATTTAAAGTTGCTATTTTCGACAATTCTCTGGATTGTATACAGTTCTGTCGATTTGAGCCATGCGTGTATGAGCTCTGTCCTTGTATGCATGTCTGCACTAACTAGTTGGGAAACAAATTTTGGTTGGTCTGCACTTGTGGAGTGTTACTTGCATGCATGACGTGATGTGAGGACTCATTAATTGACGGTGCTATCGGCAGTACTTAAACAATGCATGCGAGCTAATGGACAGCGGTTGAACTGCTCGGTCTGACCGTATGATGGGCAGCGGTCTGATCGCTAGAGCATGCGGTCAGACCGGTCAGACTGTTGATTTTCGGTCAAATTTTATATTTTGTGTATTTGAGTCGCGGAATGGGTTTTAGTCATTTTCTCAGTGGATATATATTGTATGAGCTATATTACAACTAACATGTGTCAAGTTATAAAGAACTTATACCCCGAAACGATTTCTCTATTTTTAGATGTGCAGGGTCGTTGGAGTCAACCGTGGTTAACGGTGAGGATTGACACTAGGCTCATGGAGAAGTTGGGGCCCAGAACGACCAAGAATGCTGGATGAGACAGTGAGCTCAAGCATGGCATGAAAAAGGCGGAAAATGTTGAAGACAAGTTTGAACGATGGGTTGACGCCATGCGGCTTGCACGGGTCAAGTGAGCCGTGGTTCGATGGAATCGGGATGGGAGAGACTTGACGACGCGTGATAAGCTAGTGGTGCATCTACACATGACAAGCATGACGATTGCTTCCAGTGATTGGTGATGACCAAGTCAAAGAAGGGTATTTTAGTAGTTTGACCAAAATAGCAGAAATCATCTTACATTAAAACCGTGGCGTATGGACAATGCATTGGAGAGCGGTTTAGATCAAGGTGGAGCTGGTTGGATCAAGACTAAGGATTTAGTGGATGCACACTTATGCGTTTTAAAAGTGTGCATAAGTGAACTTGTGACATGGCTTGGCTCATTTCTGAATAATTTGACATACTAAAAATCCATTTAATTTTAGAATCTTTGCTTACTTGGCTTGAGCTTGCCTATATATGTTTTGGCATGATCTAGATAGCATTTTCACTTTTTATGACTTGGTGTAATACTTGGAAAGTTGCTTTGGATAATCTTTATGGCTCCTAATGCTACAAAATGAATAAAATACGGTCACTTCACTCTAATCATGCTCTATCTTCTTCTATGCATCTTCATGATTCCACTGTCAATGGAGGAGAAAAATTGATAAAAAAAATACACATCTAGATCGTGATGTGGAGTTTTTGTGCGAAATCTCGATTTTTGGAGCTTTATTGTGTTGCTGTGTTTTTCTGTCACCTCTCACCATGACTAAGGTCAAATCGAGCAATTGCTCTTTCATATGGATCTAGAGTTAGATTTCTCGATTTATTTGGTGAATTTAAAGCTTTTTGTGAAATGTTGGTTATTTTTAGTAGCTTCATTTCACCTCTGCCTCAAATGGTCATTTTCAGCTCTTTGCGCTCTTCTTCTCACCATTTAGAGCTTTATTTGCAAATTTCCACTCGCTTGTCTAAATACAACTCATACTTGCATTTTTGAAGAATTGTCAATGGATTCATAAAGAAGGAGATTGAAAGACCATGTGAGAATATCTTAAATATTGTTATGATAAATCATTGTCAATTTGGAAAGTTGAAAATTTGAAGTTACTTTTTTCGATAATTCCCTGGATTGTATACAGTTCTGTTGATTTGAGCCATGCATGTATGAGCTCTGTCCTCGTATGTATGTCTGCACTAACTAGTTGAGAAACAAATTTTGGTTGGTCTGCACTTGGAGTGTTACTTGCATGCATGACGTGATGTGAGGACTCTAATGGGCTTGTTTTTTCCGCTTCTAAAAGTTGTTTTTCGTCTTTTCTACAGTAACTAGCTTTCAAATGAAGTGCCTTTTCAAGGCGGAGTCTACAAAGTAATTGTAGTATATACTGTAACAACTTTATTTATATCGGCCAAAATCATACGTGAGTTTATGTTATTCCGTACTGTCTCTCACGAATAGCTCAAAGCCATAAATCGTAGCCAAAAGTCATAAGCTGAAGCCAAAAAGAACATGCCCATTAATTGATGGTGCTATCGGTAGTACTTAAACAATGCATGCGAGCTCATGGAGAGCGGTTGAACCACTCAACTAATTCGGTCTGACCAGATGATGGGCAGCGGTCTGACCGCTAGAGCCATGCGGTCAGACTAGTCAGACTATTGATTTTCGATCAGATTTTGTATTTTGCGTATTTGAGTCGCAGAATGGGTCTTGGTCATTTTCTTAGTGGATATATGTTTTATGAGCTATGTTACAACTAATGTGGGTTAAGTTGTGAAGAATTTATGTCCGAAAACGATTTCTCTGTCTTGGATGTACAAGGTCGCTTGGAGTCAACGGCGAGAATCGGGGCTTGGCTCATGGAGGAGTTGAGGCCCAGAACAATTAAAGATGCCGGGTGAGACAGTAAGCTCAAGCATGGCACGAGAAAGGCAGGAAATGTTGAAGGCGAGTTTGAACGACGGGATGATGCCATGTGGCTTGCACAGGACAAGTGAGCCGTAGTTCAGTAAAACCAGGACGAGAGAGACTTAGCAATGCATGGTAAACTAGTGGTGCACCTATACGTGGCAAATATGGCGATTGCTTGCAGTGGTTGGTGATGACCGGGTCAAGAAAAAGTATTTTGGTAGCTTGACCAAAATACTAGAAATCGTCTTGGATCAAAAACGCAGCGCATGGGCGATGCGTTGGAGAGCGGTTTAGGTCAAGGTGGAGCTGGTTGGATCAAGGCCAAGGATTTAGCAGATGCACATTTATGCGTTTTGAAAAGCATGCATAAGTGAACTTGTGAGAGTAAAACCCGTATGTGTGGGGTTAACAGGTTCCCCCATTGTAAAAATGGATAGGATCCATTAAGGGATATAGTGGCTAGTTGCCCACATATAAAAGGGAGTTAGTATGGAGGCATGTAAGGTTAATCATCTAACTCATCTCTTGTGCTCTCTTCTCTAGGTTTAACATTAGGGCGTGGATAGGATCCATTAAGGGGTGTAGTGGTTGGTTGCCCACCTATAAAAGGGACTTGGGATAGAGACATGTAAGGTTAATCATTCAACCCATCTCTTGTGCTCCTTTCTCTAGGTTTAGGGTTAGGGTTTGAGAGTGAGTACCTTGAATGCTCTTTGTCCTCAAAAGTGAAGTGGCTGCAAAACCTACTTTCTAAAGTAAGCAATATATTAATCTTTGTACAACTCTTGAGTCTCTCTTGTTTTTTTATTGATGTGCTTAACTTTTAGTTGATTTTAATCTCTCTTCTTTCCTTTTTGTGATCTTGTTGTGCCAAAGACGTGTTAGAGATGGAGATAATCTGTGAAAATATATCTTCACCCATCTAAGCCCTTTGATTGTAGGATTCACGAGAAAACCCGGTTTTGTTTGACTTGGCCTCTTTGGTTCATCTCTTGATCCGAGTGTTTTAAGCTTGATTTCTGTGGTGATTTAACTTGCTGTGATGTATAGGAATACATCTAGATTCTTCTTGGTCATCATCATCTCACAAGCAAGTTGTATTCACCGTTCGAAGTTTTAGCTCGGTTTTGGTGCACCTCTCCTTCAAACTGAAAAGTCTCAACTTTGGCCATATTTTTTGTGATCATTTGTTGGAATAGGTTCATAATTCCTTAGAGAAGATGCCTGCAAAATTTCATATCATTTTGATCTTCGGATCAAAAGTTCTCTCATTTTTATTTTTGAAATCGGACTGAAAACACTATCATTGACCTAATTTTACTGTAGCAGCGGTCAGACCATCCTTATACTAGCGGTCAAACCGCCTGGGCCGGTCAGACCACAGCTTGGAGGCCAGTCAGATCATCGGGAAGGGTTAAGTTCTATGTTTTGTTGACTTGAGCTAGTTGGTTTGATTTTTGGTCAAGAATTTTATGTTTTACACCTTTGTAGGTGTTTAAGAATAGAATCCTGAATACTCAGAAATTTTTTTTAAGTTGGCACTATTTATCACTCTCTATTGCCATCCGGTCCAACAGTATCCGATCAACTTGCACGGTTGCACCACTGCAAATCCTGTAGATATCTCTTAGTACTTATGAAATGTAATATTCAGGTAATACAGTATTCCCCTGCTGCAGCTACATGTCTGCAAAGCTGCGTTTCACTTTGTTCTAGTCATGCAGATCCCTACAAGCCTATAATCATTGGACAAGTGCAATAACAGAACAATATATATTATATCCCCACGTTTATTTAGCACACATGCAGATCCAACAACTCAATGCTCCAACATATGAGCTGCAAAACTTTATTCATTGACTACATTATTAAAGCAACAATGTAAGTAATAACTTTATTCATTGACTGCATTATTAAAGCAACAATCTAAGTAATAATTGTTTGTCCTTGCATCCCCCAAAGAGAAAAGATGATCTCCAATTATTGGTCCTCTCTTGATTGCTCTTATACTGTGCAGACAGTACAGCCGATGACAGTTGACAGCCACTCTTATGTTCCTCTCATCTCCTGCATTGTTTCTAGATCAATTATACAGAGTTAAAAAATGCAACTAGTCAAATAAATAAGGGCGTTCACTTGTAAGATAGCTTGTGTCCGTAAGAGTCCAAGAGAGGAGTAAAATGCCTTTTTTTTTATGGTTTTGTTATGAATGAACGTGCATGCTTCTCAGCAAAAAAAGAGGGGGAAATTGGAAAAATGCCACTTAAAACATGAAAAATGACAAAATACAACTCAATTCAGTGTTGGATCCATCATCCATTAAGTGCCATCTTCTGTTTTCCTATTCTTTGGTTAATCACCCCTTTTCACCCCTGTAAAAAGAAATGGCTTGTGACTTGTAAGGGTGACTGAACAGTGAAGTGAACTCTACGTGGCATACCGGGGAAGAAAGAACCGGCTAAAAATAGTACATCTAGAGAACCTGAAGTGTACTAGCACAGGGAGATGGATAGATGACAGACTAGTATGTACATCAAGATACCAGGGAACATATAATAAGCTGTACTAGCTATATATATATATCTCCTCTTTCTTAAATATTCCAAGAACAAGCAAGGAATAATAAACACATAAGCAGCCAAATGGGTATATCTGAACCTGGTCAAACTCAAAAGAGCAGAGGTGCCTGTCTGTCAGAGCGCGATGGGCCTAATTTCACGTGCCACTGGGCCTAGCTCATGACTGCTTACTGGTCTAAGCCGTATCCGCCATCCTGTAAGGGCCTGTTTGGATCCACTCAGATTTTAAGAATCTGGCTTTTGGAAACTGGGTGGGATCCAAACAGACCAGTTTTTGGGGCAGTTTTTAAAATCTACCTACCCAGATTCTTAAAAATCAAGAAGCTGTTGATACCCAGCTTTTGCCAGTTTTTTTGCACAAATACCTATTTACCCTCATTAAAGACCACGCATGGTTGTTTAATGTGCTGTTCAAGAGCAATAAATGAAGGGTATAATAGTCTATTAGCACCAATCATAAATGAAACCAGCTTTTAAAAACTAGGGGATCCAAACACCCCATCAGTTTTTGCTTAGAAACCAGCTTTTAAAAACTAGAAGTAATAGCTGGTTTTTAAGAATCTGAAACTGATCCAAACAGGACCTAATACACATGCGACCAGTAGTACATCGATGGATGGATCATTTCTCTCTCAAAAAAGGTTGATAGAAAGACTGATTCATCTCATCTCTCTCTCTCTCTCGTGTCAAGCTAGCTAGGACCAGCGAGAACTGAGCATAGCTCGGTTGGCTCGAGCGTGTTCTGGCCCCAAAGCTTGCCCAAATGTCCGAGTCCTACCCGACGCGCGTGCTCACTTTAATTAAAAAAGGCACACATGCACATTAACTAGAATAACGCATATCCACGCTGAACGGGCTGAAAAGTAGTGGTTTATGGTTGAAATTATACTATAACTGATTGGAATTACACTATTAATTAAAGATAGCTTATTTAATATAATTAAATTTAAAAAAATTAAAAATAGAAAAAATATGTTAGCTCATTATGTACAATGCAAACGAATACGAAAAAAGAACTAGTAAAAAAGCTTTAAAATACCAAAAATTCAGAAAAATAAGTCAAACGCGCGCGTGTACCCCTAAAAATGCTAGCTAGGACTAGGACTGGTGGTAGATTGTTGGCAGAGCATCCGGACGTGTGAGTAGCAAGCAACCCAGAGGGGCGTTTGGTAGGTGCAAAAGTACAGTACACAACCGCATGCATGCAGCATATCAATGGCACGATGAAGTCATCAGGCGTTACCAGGGGCGGAGCCTCCGCCCCAGTGACCTGGGCGGCTATCGCCGGTGAGTAACCCTGATGAACCCTTATCGTCGTTCAAGCTCCACTTGTCTATTTACCTTTAGCATATAGGTGTCCGATGACACGAAATCTTCATATTTCCACCTGGGAGGCGACACCCAATATGGATCGACCACGCTAGCCTCCCGCCGCGTAGTGGTCAGCTTTGCTCAGGCTCATGCACAGCTCCCAAAACCGGCTTTCGGTGGAGGCCTGAGTTGCACACATTCCATGTTCGGTGGGGTGAAATGACGGTCACTCTGCAGGACGTGTCATTCTTGACCGGTCTCCCTCTCCAGGGTGACGCACTTGTTCCAACCCCTGCACCAGCAGACTGGAAGAAGGGGTTGGCACACTGATTCGACCTGGTTATCCCAAAGGGTGCCCGTGGTGTCCCCCACAGGTAGCTAAGGATTTCATTGTGTGCCGCATAGGATGCATCGGTCGAGGTCGTCAGGACGCACCTTGTCGCATACCTTATTTAGCTCTTTAGTTTGAGCATGTTTCCAACCACACACGATGATTTTTGCAACGCCAAGTTTGTCTGCCTTGCCATGTCTTTGGCTGACGTGGAGGTTGGGGTGATGCCTTAGTATATTTGGGGATCAACCGTCCTATGTGTCCCATATCAGGGATTGTGTGACGTTTACCAGCATGACACTACTAATACCCCCAATCTGGTTGCCTGCTACGTGCTTCTACAGCTGTGGAATTGGGAGCACTTCCCTATCAGTCGTTCAGCTATCGTGACACCAGTGCACTCGTTCGACGAGTTTGCCGTCCTAATAGACGTGCCCACTATGGGCTTCTGGTGGACTGGTGCCCGTCTGCGCTGGACCAGGGGCAAACCGTTAAGGTGCTACTTGTCGTGCTGGATGTCATGATGGAGCAGTGTTCGTACGACGTCCGGACATACAATGAGTACCTGCAGTGGTACATACCCCGGTCGTGTGGCAGACTTACCGTTTATCCACCAGATCGCCCCGAGCAGGTCACGCATGACAACAGTCTACAATGCTCGATCGATTGCCATAGCGCTTCGCGACGCCATGATAGCATAAGACATGTTGAAATTTTTTATTGTTTCATTTACGAAAGTCATATTGGTCATTACTGAACTTGTTTCATATGTCATTTCAGTTAGAGCGGGCGCAGTGCATTGCAAGCGCATTCGAGACTACTATCAGCAGCTCGGACACACTACCGATCCTGCGGAATATTTTGAAGTATATCCTAAAGTAGGCCAAAAATAGTGCACAACCTAAGCTGCGGTCGTTCAACGGAGTACACTGTGCACATCGGGCACCCAGTGGGGGCATCATGCTCACTCGTCAGGTCATCATGACCTAGCGAGTCCGGCAGGCCATCATAATCTACCGAGTCTGCCCGGCGTTGTAGTACTAGCTGTCAATCATCCGTGAACCGTATTAATGAGGAGGTAACTTATGTTTATTTTCCTTTTAGGCCTTATGTTCCATTAACATAATGGTGTTCTCCTACCGCAGGTCCATCATCGAGATGCATCACTTTTGACATCCGCACCACCTACACAGAATACTGCTCCCCATCGTTCATCTTCGCTGCACATCCGGGAGGTATGAGATTAGCACTCTACATTTGGAATATTTAATGTGACTAACATCGTTTCATCTTGCAGCTTTCAATTCAACGGGGGGTGATGTTGAGTCCACCGATGATGGTACGGGCCTCCCAGATGCTTCCAGGGAGTGGTACATAGTGCCAAGTTTGTAGCGTACGCAAGGCAGAGCTCATCATTCACACCATACGTAGGGTGGGAGACTTTAGTGAGCATAGCTCCTCTGGCTTCACTGGCATGTCGTACGGTTAAGGCTAGAGCTCCTCTGCACCACGAGAGGGATTTCTGGAGTCCTTCGTTCAGGACTTATTGCTGGCAACCCGCAGTTCAGCATGTTTTAGTAGGAGGACATCAGCGCTTACCGGACCCAACTTGCTGTACCTCAGCCTACTGGACCACCGTCGGCCACCCAACAAACAGAATGGTCTCCGTACCTCCTCCGAACTGATACGCAAGCTTCAGACCGGCTGACGTACCCCACAAGGCATGGTCAACACAAGACAAGGCCACGCATACGGAGGCAAATACAGCAAGAAGATAGCAGGCTTAGATGAGTGAACCATATCGCATCTCGTGCGATGCGTTTTTGTACTATTATATGTACTCCTACAAATATTCATAATGCATAAAATTGTCAAAAAAATAGACAAATACTATAACTATGTTAGGAGGCTTCACATAAAATTTTGTAATTTTTGGAGCTCGTTTGCTACATGTAATAACTCCTACAAATCATAATCGTACAAATTTTTTAGCAACATTCATTGTGGATAAAATTGTCAAAAAATTATACAGTTAAGTACGTTTGTCAGGAGGCTGCACGTAAAATTTCATAATTTTTTCAGCTCATTTGCTATATTTAAAAATTCAAACAAACAGTATATAAAAAATTAAGGCAGATAATTAAGCCGTCTAATTAGCCGACTTAATTACCTGGTGTCCGGTGGTGGGGCGACAAGGCACCTAGTGCCCGGTAGCAGGGCGACAGGTGACACACGTCAGCCCTACGGTGTTGTCGCGCGGCCACCTGACGGCAAAAATACTATTTTTACTAATATAGCACACATACCGTCATTTTTAGAATTACGGTTATAAATAATGTTATATATACCAAAAAGTCCGATTCTTCTGTCCTCGTATTCGTCTATATGCATGCGTATCTCCGCGGAGATTTTGAGGTCGAGTGATTTATAGACAGCGCGAGCGACCCGACAAACAACAAATACACAGCGGGTGCGTGTGAAGTTGGTGTCATCCGAATTGCAAGCGCGCGTGCAAGTCCTACGTACGTACGCGCCGATTAGCTCCACGCACGCACGTGGCAGCCGTGCAGAGAACAGCACGAGCTAGCGAACCGACCAGCCACTCTTAATTTCGCAGCAGATATCGATCCCGTGGCTGGCCTTTGAGAGCAAGTACAATAGTACAGCCAACTAATGGTTATAACATTTGTCCATTTTATTTATAGTCTTCAAAAAATTGTTTATACAATAAAGTAGCTATTACAATAACTATTTGACCCCACGTGTAAGAGAGTGAAATACATATTTTTACGTGCTATAGCTAGCTGTAATTTAGTAGCCAGCTTCCTTCTCTCTCTTCTTTTCTCTTTCTGCCACGTAAAATTTGGTTGATATTATATTTGCTATAGTTTGCTGACTAAGTCTTATTGTATTTGCTCTGATCGATAAAGAGAGAAGGGTAGTAGCCGCAGTGGGCGCGCGTGCATGCGGTGGCGGCTGGCGCACGTACGTACGTGTGGGCGCGGCTTACGGTGAGGCGATACGAAGAGGACGCGAGGCGGAAACGTGGTGTGTCGGGTCGAGGAAGACGACGCCGGCCGGCCGCCCCCGCGCTCGCGTTCCCGACCGGCCTCTCGCGTGCACGTTCGCGTGGGGGCCTCGCCGCGCTGCGTCGTGCGGTGGCCTCGTGTCCGCTTGCGCCCGCGCGCGGGGCGCCCCTGCGTCTGCGTGCATGCATGGCGCCGTGCGCGCGCGGACGTCGACTGGTGGTGCGCGCGATGGGGCCGGCCGTCCGGCGATCGATCGTGCGCTAGCTACCTCACCGTGCCCCCCCGTTTGACCGATCTGGCTGGCGAGCTCGATTGGTCTTACCAACTCATTTTACCATCCTGCCCTTGCTTCTGCACGTACCACTGAGATCAATGATTGTTTTTTTCCTATCTTGCAAGGTGGACGGTACCACATCTCTACAAAAACAAAATAATAATCTAAAAAAATAAATTCTACTACCCTATAAATTCTCTAACTATCGGGTGCGCGATAAAGCCGAGAACGCAGAGGCACAATACAGCCGAGTGCAAAGGCATAACTGAGGGCATGCGTTAGACAAGCTGATCCTGATAATGTCGACTGAACGTGCTATGATAATATAATTTTTTATCCGTAGCAAAGCACAAGTAATCAGCTAATATACTATGTAAATACCATGATGCATCTGTAGTTATTTATTTATTTTTCTTTTTTTGTGATTACAAGAAGACACACATGCATACACACCACCACACATGCCATATGCACATAGACATGAGTTTGATCCATTAGCACACATCTAGAAATAGGGGCCGAACTAGAACGAAAACGACCGGGGTTCACCACTTCATCATACATATAATCATATGTATAATTTTCACGTAACATTGTAATATATACTAATGTGTCCAGCTATTTTTTAGCATTAATAATTCAACATAACCAATGTACAATAACAAATGAGTAGTGAAGAAAGAGCTTACCAAAATCAAGAAATCCACTACAAGCATTGGTTAATTATAACAAAGTGAAGGAGCTAAGAACCAAATCATGGACAAAAGATGGTCTCCATTGGCAAAATACATCATCCGACCTCAATGGCCAAAATGAGTTAAAAATATCTAGGTAAAAAGTGATAGAGTGATCAAATAAGTAAATACATTAGGCCTATTTTTAATGGCTTCTAAAGGCGGCCTTTTGCTTAAGTTTCTAATTTTTGCAAATGTTTACTGCTTACTTGTCTAACTTCAAAATCTCGTTTCCGGCAGATGGTGCACCACGTTTTCTCCCGCCCTGACCGTATGGATGGATGGCCATACAAGCTGTGGGAGATGAGGAGGTACCTTGGTTCGAGGGAGCACTGCAGCCCAGTGTTCCATGCAGTGAGCCGCACTCGTGGAGAGCAGCTCTACGAGTGGAAGGCATGGGTGGTTCTTACACCTGCTCGTCCGCCCGACCAGAGCGCAAGTTCGCCGCCGAAGGATGGACAAGGACGACGCAGATTCAGACGCGCCCGGAAGGTGCGTTCTACTGCGGGACTACTACAGCCTCGAGCTCTCCTACACTCCCTTCGACCTGGTGCCGCAGCAGCGTCGCGGAGGCCTGGCCGTGCCTCAGTTCGGTGAGGATGACGATCCCCGCCTCGCGGGCATCGCCGTCCTTTGGGCACAGCAGGTCGTTCGCTACGACAGCGCCGTTGCCGAGTCCAGGAGGTTCCAGGAGCAGCTCTGGGAGACTCGCGAGCAGGTTCAGCAGCTCAGAGCCTCTCTCCGCCGCTTTGAGGAGATCGAGGCCGGCTGATATTCCAAAAATCAATTTGCAACTTGGCTGATATTCCAAAAATCAATTTGAAACCCTGAGTCATAACCCTACAATTTGATGGGTAAAAACAACGATCATCAAACCCTGCCTAACAATTTAGTGCCATTTATTGAAAGAAACTAGAAGAATTTAGAGAAAATTAGAATAAAAAAGCAATATCCTTTGCTGATTCGTGATACAAATCGATCCTTGTTGGCCTCCGGTGCTCCGTTGCTGTCAAGGCAACTAGGAGAAGTTGCGGCTTGCAGATGGGGAAGTAAGAGCAACAATGTGATGCGTGAGGTCTTCAGTGACTTGCAGGTGACAACCAGGCGAATGGGGTGGATTTCATGGCTTAGCCCATTGCACGTGTTGCAAAGCCAAGGCAAGTGCAATGCAAAGCAGGCGAGCAGTAAAGGGCCAAGGTGAGCGCAATTTCGTGGAACGGCGGAAGGACCGTGGACGTGCTCATGCTAGGTAGGCCTCGTGGCCTCTTCTCTCCATGGGCCTGGATTGGCCTCATTCGTATAACGTGGTGCTGTGGGCTGCGCTCGCGTGCTGCTAGCCTAGCGGAGCGAGCCTCGGCGCCTTGGCATACTATGCGGCCTAACCAATGCCAAGGCCTGGTGTCATTCGAATTAGGTAGGAGGTATCACACCTATATATACATGCTTATATCAATGAAAAGTAAGGGGGTGTTTGGGACTGCTCCACTCCATGTTTTTCAGCTCCGCTCCACGTTTTTTTAGCCAAACAGGTTCAGCTCCACGCACTCTGTTCGAGGAAAAAAGGTGGAGTTGTGAGAGCACCTAAAGGGGTACTCCACAAACTCCAGGTTTTTTGTGGAGCTGCTCCACGGTAGAGTTTGTGGAGCAGAGTTTGTGGAGCCCCTAAATTAGACCCAACGTCCATGCACTCCCTATGCCCTCTTTGATTTCGCCCCTATCTAGAAAAACATAGGCTGAGAATAAATTCAAGACCTTACAAAATTTCTAATGAAAACGCACTCACGTGTGTTAACTACTATAAAGCAATTTTTGAATGATCTCAGCAAAATATTAGAATTTGCAGTAGAAGAAGAAGAAAGTTGTTTTTTGTTGATATATTTCATACTGCAGCATCCGCAAGATGGCCCGCGGAGTGCTAGTAGTTGTGCCTAGCTTGTACCTGTCAACTAGCTAGCTATTTTCGTTTCTCAAGTCTCAAGTGCGCATTGCAATCTTGTTCGATCCATATTTGAGAAAGGGTGTCAGTTAGTACTCTGCTTAGGGATGGCAATCGGGCGCGGCGGGTACGAGTAGTGCTCACTTATACCTGTACCCGCGACCCCGATTTACGCCTATGGGTATACCCGCGAAGGACGACGGGTGAAAAACCTCGCCTATACCCGTCGCCCGTGGGCATACCCGTTTACCCACGAACTGAGAATCACTATATGAGAGTTGAACTAATGACATGTACATATGAGCATCAGTTGTTGCTAGGAAATATAATAGCTATTACAAAATTTTATAACAATCAATAGCAATTAGAGATATGGAAAGTTTATAACAATCGGTAATAATTAGAGATATTGCTATGACTGCGCCACTTGTCAATCTATATCACAGGTAAACGGGCGAGGCAGGTACGGGTAGAGCTTACCCATACCTATGCCCGTTTACCCGACGGGTAGAGTGCTCCCCCATTTTCATACCCGTGGGTAAAGAAAATATCCCATACCTGACTCCATTAAGGTATTTAACCGTAGATATACGGATAAACGGGTACAATTGTTATCCCTAACTATGCTATTCCGGAAGTACTCTGTCTGTACAGTGGTGTAGTAGTTGCTTTAGCTGATCAGCCGCGTCAAAACAGAATCAGATCCGAGGCACGCTCTTTTTTCTAGCTAGTCCAGCTGATAATACTGTGCATGTTGACCCCAACATCACATCATTAGCTAGTGCACTAATCAACCATCCCTTTTCTGCATAGAAATGCACCGCACAAACAATTCCAATTCATGACGCAAACATCTTAGTCATCGATCATAGTCCTGATTTAAGCCTTGTTCAAAACGAATTTTACCTTCTAACTTCTGTTCGAAAACTGTTTCGAACACGGTTTCGAACACGTTAACTTATTAACATGATTTTTTTTCTTCCTTTTTTCCTTTTCATTGTAAGAGGAGATATAAATGGTTTTTTATTTTCTTATCTTTTTCCATTTTTCTTTAATTAGATGTATCAACTAAAACTATCAACCGCTACCGTGGCTATTTCAGCTAAAAACCAATATTCACAACTAAAAGGTATTAGCAAAAAGCTATTTTGAACGGCGTAACTGCGTAACCAACCCCACTTTTTTTTTTACCGGAACCAACCCTTAACTCCAATTCTACAATGACCAAAATAACCAGAACCTCCCCGCAAGGAATTACAATGGTTGGAGGCTGGAAAAAGCTGTCTGGGCCAGGCATGCATTCCAGGCGTTCGATTTTGGATGCCTGGAGACAGAATGTATTGCCTGACAGGCATTTACCTGCGAGGCCTCCAACCAAACAGGCCCACAGCATTACCGCATCAGCCAATAAGCACACGCAATTGGACCATCGAGGGCAAGATTGCCATTTCAGGCCACGGGTGGCGGCCTACCACCACGAGACGAGGATTCCATCTCACGTGGGCCCTGGGCCTGTAGACCAACCGGACCGGGCCTATTTAAACACCGGCAGCCCTCCTCTGCTCTCCACCAAAGCTCGCACGCTGCGCTCTCCATCCATCTCAAAGCTTTCTCTACGAGCACATCGCCTCTCTTAGCTCACGAGGCCTGTGCGGTTCTTCTAGCTCGATCATCAACATCTCCATACATGGAGCTCTCCGCCTCCGTTTGCCACTCCGCCTGCTCGGCGTACCGGCACCTGTCGTCGGCGTCGGCGCAGCACTCCCGGCGGCGGCGGCGGTCGGGCAGGAAGCCCGTCGGCCGGTGCTACGCCGTGCTGAAGCAGCACAAGACGAGGCTGTACATCCTCGGGAGGTGCGTGTCCATGCTCCTCTGCTGGCACGAGCGTGACACCGACTGAGCCAGTGGGCCGCCCCCGCCCCGGCCCGGCCGGCCCAGATACGGTCACAGGGTTCTTGATATGGACCGGGCTGGAAGGCCCGTCGTCGGCTCGGAATCGAGGTGTTTGGTTATGTATTGTATAGGCTTTCTTGATCTGAACAACACTTAGAGAGAGAGAGAGATGACGGGAATGTACATTAGTTGGTTTGGTGATGAGATGACGAAACAGGTGAAGTGTACATGAACGGAGTATATATAAATTTCCTGCAATTCTTTCGTTCCACTGATGTGATTATTTGCGCCCCATTTGATTCCCCTTTCGATGTTTTCTCTTACTGTTGATGAGCATATACATAGGCGACAAGTTTTCGTGCATTATGAGCTGTCACGTGTCTGTAGTACTATGTACTGAGATGCCAGCGGTGCAATGAGTTTGTGAGGGTACTAACGAACAGTTTTATGCGCTGTGTGATGGACAATTTTGTTTGGATTTTAGGGATTAATTATTCATTGGACCGGCTGGTTTCTGCTGCATCCTGTAATTTATGGGAGAAATCATTCTTTTTATGGGAGAAATCATTCTTGGTTAAGTTCTCTATGTAATTTTCAGAAACAGGATTGCTGCCTGCTGCTAGCTAATCAACGCAAGCAATGAACCAGCAGCAGGTCACTGATTCGTCTGTCGCAAATGGTTTATAGCTGTAGCTGATAGCTTTTAATCCTAACGCGAGTATTCATAAGTAAATAAAACATTTCAAAAAGACTATTTTAATAAGTTACTTCTAAAAACGATAAAGAAATTATTCTATTTATTTATTAAAAAATTCATGAATCCTAAATCATAAACATAAACCGAGAAAAACGGCCAGCAGTATCACCTTGTAAAGCTAGCTTCATAGCTACCGATCGATCGATATTTCGGGCACGTGATATTAATCGTTAAGACATTAAATCCCCATGCGACATTAATCTTACCACCGCGCGAGATCGATATTGTTCGTGTTGGGTAAGCACTTGCTGGAGGGCGGTCGAGCCGGAGGTAAGGACGACGAACTTCGCCGGCGCCGGAGGGCCAACCCTGTCTCCGGCCGACTCATGCCCCACCCCTGAAATACGTCCGCAATCCTTCTTCGGCCGAAAAGTCAGCGATTCATTTTTGTGCAAGCGCGTGCTCGATGAATGCCGGCCCAAATCACCTCCGTTTCTGGGCGTGGCCTCACCAGATTTCCTCCGTTGTATTTATCGCCATGTGAGTGAGAGACAAATCGATGTAAACGGTTCGAATATAATTGAATAGTCTCAAATATAAATATAAAATTATATTTTTAAAATAAATTTAAATTTAAGTATTCTTAAATACAAATACGAATCAAATATTGTAACAGATATGAATTCGAATTAAATATGTACTTAATTCGGTCAAATACGAACATCCTCCTATAATTTCTGTAACAAACCTCGGTAGAATAAATTCCTAGCAGTTTTGATGTTTTTTCACTGGTTTTTGATCAGTTAACGAAACGGTTACCGGTTTCAAACCACCCAAATTCAAATTTCGAATCACAAAATCCGTCCTGGTTTTTCTGGGGTTTCGGAAACGGATTGAATACGAATCTAATAGTCTCGAATACGAATACAAATATTCTCCAATATGGATATGAATATTCTTGAATATGAATACAAATATTTTTAATACGGATTTTACTTACCGCATTCGTATTTTCTCGGGTACGAATATCGAATAAAATAGATTATCTGTTATCGTTTCCCACCCCTTGAGAGCATCAATGCCTTGCCACACCTGGGGCTGCCAGTCTCATCACTACTGGAAAGATAAATAATTTTAGCTACGTTTACAGCATTATATTCTTCTTCAAATGACATATCTGCAAGAGGTAAGAGGAAATCTTCAATGACATAGCTATGGTTACAGCATTATGTTCTTCTTCAACGACATTGTGTTCTCCAATGACTGAGGTAAGAGGAGATTGAAATCTGAGCCGTTGATTAATTGCTTGAGGTTAGTTTTAGCTTAGTGCAAATAACTAGTAAGGAAACCAGCTACCCACTAATTAAGTTAAACCTAAAATAGTGAAGTATGAAATCGGCCTACATTCCATATCAAACAATCACAATTCTGTTCAAATGATGTTATCTTTTTTGCAAGGATAACTGATCGATATCATCCAAAAGTTCTTTGTTTACGATAAACTAGCAGGATGCACCATGCATTTGTGCAACTAGATTTATTTCAAAATTTTTATTATCAAACAATAAAACTTAGAAGTTTGAGAACAAATTTACGTATCCTATAGGTTATTTAGGATTTTAATACGTCATAAATATTAAAAATAATAATAAAATAATGAAGGAAAAATAGAACCTGAGGAATGTAATTAAAGTATGAATTTGACATGTTGAGGTTCTTAAAAATATAAACACTCTTCATCATGCATAAATTATATAGCTGCATGCTCCTATTCTTCCTTCATTAGTTACGCTTTTCTAAAAAGTATACATGCACATGTGGCTCTATTTAATCTCAAAGCAATACATTGATTATTCATATGGCAATCTTATTAGTTAACATGGTATTGGGGTATATTGCTCACGCATACACCGATGAACTATGGGTAACCTATGTTAATAATCCCTTACACATCAGCTATCTTACCGAACCGTGTGTCCTCTATCTCTTCTCGCCATTACAATTTTTCTGCTTCAACCTCCAACAACATGCCCAATTCTTGATCGATCACTCTTAACTGTTACCCATTCCAATACAACCTCTTAACCGCTACCCCTTCCAATGCAATACTCCACCACATAGTTATCTTCTACTTCTCTCAGTTATTGCTTAATACTAATTGTTGCAATATTAAACATGCATATATGTGCAACCGTCGTTGATCCCTACCAGAGACACCTATCATTCTCTCTCGGGTGGCCCTAAGCCTATTCCCTATGGTTGCGCTATCTCTACTTCGAGCTCTTCGTTTCTGTACGTTCGTGCTTCTATTTGTACAGATGCATACAAATATATACACATGCGTGATGTTATATGTGTTCGATATCCTTCTTCTCCCATGTCGATTACTCCTCTTCTTCAATATTGACCACCTCAGCGCTATAACTTCTTTACTAACCATGATGATCTCGCATCTTCACTGATATCGGTCTGTCAGTTTTAGTCATTGTTTAGCGATATAGAGAATCTTCTCGCCATTGTAGGTGACATTATGCCCCTTACCAGCGATATCATGCTCCTAACTACCCAATGGCACTATATTATTATAGTTCATCTTTAATATAAAGCTTCATCTCTTCTTTGTCAAACCTTCTTATTATCGAGCTTATTTGGACATCGGCTTCTTCAACAATGTTGATATTCACCTCTCGTTGTCGTGGCTCTTGGCTCCTTTAACTTTAGTCTCTCTCTAATGACTTCGACGAGTAGTACAACATTGTTCTTATTGAACGGCTAAGATGAGCAGCACGATATTGTTCTTATCTCCCCTGCCATTGCCCAATTTGTTGAAAGTAAGTTTTTTTTTCAGCTAGGGAGAAAAGATGGTATTAACTGGCTCTCCTTTTAACCAATGCCTTCTTTCCAATTGATTATTTCCCTTTAATGAGAAATGATGTGTAAAGACAACATTAACCTCTACAAAGTCATAAGTGGCCTCTACTCCTAAAAGTTAATTGATCACTATATGGAATAACAACCACTAGATCAATGCAAATCAACGGTCCTTGTGCAACATGGTGTACTGTAAAAAACCCATTTCAGTATCTTTGTAGTCAGGTGTGGAAACACACCCCGAGCAGGGTAGGTTTTAGCCTGAGATGCGAAAAAAATAGTCCAGATGGTATAGATTATTCCACTATTAAGCCCGAGACATAACCAAATTCTAACTCCGCCACTGTTTGCAGGGGCGAAGCCCAATAGAGACCCGTGGGTGCCCAGGCACCCCCCTCACTTCCAGAATTTCTTAAGGATTGGAAAAATTCGGCCCTATAGGCACCCCGCATGGCCCAAGACGAGGCACCCCCCACCAGGCCGGTAGCCCAACAAGCCCACTGCGCCACCACGTTTTAGAAGTTGTGCACCTCTCACCCATCTGTTGGAGTTGCTCTTAGCAACCTTCTTACACCCAACTCGCTTTATCCGGAAAACCGGCGACTTTACGTTGGAAATAAGAAATTTACTTAAAAAATTGATCTAGCATATAAAAGATGTTATCTAGTGGTGCTCGTGGTGACCCAGCATTAATGGTGGTGCGCAGTCTCTGGTTGGCTAATGCTTGTGTCTGATAGCGTCCGGTCTGTGGTTGGTTGATCCTTCTGACTATCTGCAGCAGGATCCGTAGCCATTTTGATCCGCCATGAGAAACGGATCGAGATTCTGAAAGCTAACCCTAAAAATAAGCGTGTACAACAAAACATCTGAGCAACATGAAGGCATCAAGTAGCATGCACCAGCACCAGTAGCCTCTCGACCCTTAAAAGTAGAATAAACTCACTCCAGCAGGACCCCTACTTGAGCCCTCAAAAGTAAGGGGCCCTCAAATCTCCCCCTCGAGCCCTCATTCCTGGGGATCTGGAGTGAGCCACTACTTTTGAGGGCTTAAGTAGGGGCCCTGCTTGAGTTTTTTGCCCCTCGACCCTCAAAAGTAGGATGAGGATGAGAGTGGGTTCTATGTGTCATCCTCTCTAAAAATGAATTTGAGGGTCCTGTTTTGAGGGCTCCTGCTGGAGTGTAGCCCAAAAAACAGAGCCCTCAAAAGTAGGAAGAGCCCTTAAATAAAAAGTAGATGCCCTGTTTTGAGAGTTACTGCTGGAGTTGCTCAACCATGAGGAGAGTGCAGATCTGGTTCCTGCAAACAGTTTTGACTGATATACTCTATTTATCATTTATATAGGACTCATCTGTTTGAGGCGTATGAGTGTGCCAGCCTGCTGCTCATCAGCTAAAGAATTTGCACTGCATATATTTCTTCCATAAGTGTTTAATATTAAGTCCACTTGGAAAAGAATAATGAGGAGATCAGTGGAGCTGGCAATTTAGAAGGAAAGGATTCGGTTGGATTCGATTCTGTGGTGCACTAAAGCCTGGAGTCAAATGCAGAGAGGCAGCACGGTTTACAAGCTGATCTTTGTTTTTTAAGCGAAGGGTCTACATCCTGATCTGAGGCTCTGAGCTAGCTGATCTTTTATTGAAGCAAGCTGCAACTGAAGATCCAGGATACGTTATGTTACAATCGGATGCAGGTAAACAAATAAAAATGGATGGGAATGCGACTCAAATCTGGTGATGCAATGCATGCCATGAACTCATGTTCTGTCCTGAAGGCGCGCTTCAGTTCTTGCGCTGCCTCGTTGGCTTGGGTCTGCATTGCATTTGCAGTGCAAGCATCAGGTGCTTCTTTTATCTGTCAGTGATAACTGATTGACTGACAAGAGAATTTCTGCTGCTTTGTCCCTTTTTTTCGTAAGCCGCAAATAGAAGGGAACAATGAAATGCTCTTGTATATATGGGAATCAGGAATGGGACAAAAAAAAATATGAATAACGGCTCCGTTACAATGAGTTTTTAGTTCTAGCTTCTAGAAGCTAAAATCCGTTTGAAATACATTAGCTTTTTAATGCGATTTTTTTCTTTTTTTTTCTTTGCATTGCCCATGGACCGTGGAGATATAATGGTATTTTTTTATTTTTTCTCTCTCTTTTTTCTTTCTTTTCTTTTAATTCAATATGTTAAAAAAACTAATATCCACTACAGTGTCATTTCAACTAAAAGCCAAAAGTCATAAAAAAAGGCGAATTACGCGTGGCCTAACATCACTCACTAATACCACCGTGGATTTGACAATTTGAGCACTCACTGATACCACCATTCAGATACACTTCGAACTCTCAGCAGAACAAGAACTCTATCAGGTAGCTGGCATACTTGCACATTGAAGAAGAAGAAGAAATTCCAAGATGAGTTGTTAAACTTCATGAAGGACTAGTTTAGTTGGTGGCTTCCCACCAAATCCAATCCAATCCAATTTTCCATTGATGAATCAAAACTCCCCAAATTGAGGAGTTGAGCTGCTTATTTTCAGGTACACTACACACCACCAAGAACTCCAACCCATCCATATAACCAAAACCAATCCAATACCAATCACACAAATCGCCAACAACCATCTCTGGTTACCCACGCAATCACGTAATTAACCGACCAGCTTCCTTTCGCCTTCGGCTTCTTTGACTCCTTCATGCAGGCTTTGGTCAGTTCATGTCGATCATGCCCTCGTGGAAGGCGGCGACGCGGTCGGGGGTGACGCACTGCGTGATGAGCCGTGCCCCTGGCTTGTGGGCCCACGGCCTCACCAGTATACACGTGGCGATGTAGTCCAGGTTCGTCAGTGGCACGACGTGGGCGGGCGGACCCCACCCGTAGTCCACCTCGGCGAACCCGAGCCGCGTCCAGTCGGACACCAGCAGCGTGCGGTAGTCCGACGTGATCTGGTACGGGTCGCCGGCCATCTCCCCCGCCGCCCACTGCGCGAACTCGGAGGGCATCCGCCTCTTCCCGTCCTTGATGATCTTGACGACGTCGGTGACGGAGGAGCCGGCCACCTTCCCGGCGGGGGCCGACACGCGCATGATGTAGTAGCAGTTGCCGTAGAACCCGGCGCCGCCGCGCGGGAGCGAGGCGTGCAGCAGCGGGCGCGCGTTCATGGCGAAGCAAAGGTGGACGGTGGAGTCTGACTCGAACCCCGCCGCGCGGGTGCGGCTCTGCCACGCCTTGGCGATCAGCACCTCGAACGCCGAGCACCGGGCGCCGCCGGCGTGCGCCGCGTTGTACTGGTTCTTGAAGTGGTCGATGTAGTCGGCCGAGATGTCGATGGCGAGGTACTCGAGCCGCTTGGCGCCGGCGGGGTCCGGCAGGCTCCCGACGACTGCGGTGGCCGGGTCGGGGATCGCCTCGCGGCCCCACAGCGGCTCGACGGCGATGCTCTCCGCGCCTCGGGCGAGCTCGCCGACGGCTGCCATGAACTGCGCCGCGCCGGGGCCGTCGGCCACCGCGTGGCTGAACCGGAAGCCGACGACGAAGCCGCCGCACGCGAAGGTGGTGACCTGGACGAGCAGGATGAGCTCGCGCTCGTCTTCGTGGCTGGGCGTGGGCGGGAGGAGCTCGTCCTTGGCGATCATGAGCGGGTACTCCAGGTAGTCCACGTCCTCGAGGCTGCAGGTGGCCGCGGCCTCGATGAACCAGACGCCGGCGTTGCTACAGTCCACCTGCACCTCGCCGGCGTCGGAGAAAGCCAAGCGGCCCGCGAGCGGGTAGTAATGGACCAGCGCCTGAGCCAAAGCCCGTTCAATGGTCCGGGTCGGGCCAGCAGCGGCGGCAACGTCAGCATCGTCGCCGCCGGTGGCCCGGTCAAGAGACGGCTTGAACACGTGGAGCGACTCGATTAGCGCCATCTGTGTGGGGTATCGGTCGAGCCACGACAGGCGACGTAAGTCGCCTAACGTAGGCTCGGTCGGAACCACCAGGCGCTGCGCGAGCCGCTCGACAGACTTCGCGGCCGCCATGAGGATCAAAATGGAGTTGCTGAGAGGACGAACCGAGAGACGGTGGAGATCGGGAAGGGGACTGACCGGGTTGCTCGCTGCTGCTCCTTTGCTTGCTTGGTTTGATTCGGTTGCTTGACTTGGCAGCCAAGGGAGGCGCGGCATTTATAGGTGTTCCATTGGGAGTTGATGGTGAGCGATGTGCCTGGGCTGGGTGACGAGGATAGGAGTCGGATGGAACGAGTCCACGGGCCCACCTGTCCAAGATTTCTGCTCGTGTGAGTTCCTACGTCGGGGTCAAAAGGTGGTGGAGTTTCGCTTTCCTACCTAGCTCCATCCAACTCCGTGCTCACCACTCCTATGGACTGCGTGATCACTTCTTGATCTTGATCTGTCAAGGATACGATGCGTATATGTACATCGTGAACAATCATGTAAGACACATGTACTCGCGATCGATTTCGGTATAATCGGCTGGATGTTCAGCCCTATAATTGGCCAGTTAGACATGTATAATCACTGACAGCTAGTGACCGATAGATTACCGGTTCCTTTTTCTTGCATCATATTGCTAGTGACAAAAACCAAATAACCAATCCATCTATCCTGGCATAATGTCAGGAGAAGGAAGAAGAAGAAAAAAAACAGTTTCAGAGATCGTTCAGCTTCCGACATGCTTCTCCAACGTAATTCTTGGGGGTATTTCTTTTTGGGAGTGTCTACGTATCACCTGAATGTTTTCTTCCTAACTATCATCTAAATTTATGATATTTGGATTAGAGATCAAGTATGCCCTTGTTTTTTAAGGGGGAGATTTTTTTTAAGAGTGAAGGGGTAGAATTCAAAGAGGAAGGGGGAAGAATTCATGACCATTGGATCTCTAATCCAACAATCCTAAATCTGAATGATAGTTAGGAAGAAAATATCCAGATGGTGTTTAACAAAACCTGAGAGGGCATGCAAAGTACAATATTTTGCCTGGTGCTCTTCAGTGTTGAGACACATTGAGGGCTTGTTCTTTTTGGCTGCGGCTTATGACTTTTGAGTTGTTTGTACGAGAAATTACAAAGTGATAGAAACTCACATGCAGTTTTTGCCAATATAAATGAAGTCAGTAAAGTATATACTACAATTAACTAGTAGACCCTATCTTAAAAAAATATTCTGTTTAAAAACTAATTACTGTAGAAAAGTCAAACAAACAGCTTTTAAAAACTGAAAAGAACAGGGCCTGAGAGTTTCTCCATCAGTATTCAGACAAAACCTAGAATGATGGTGTACTACGTTTTTTCTCCATCGGTATCCATTGCAAGAAAATTTCTCAATCAGCAAATGATTCAGAGTTGAGACACGTTCCAAGGTGAAGTCATGCTCCCTCCTACTGAGGCACGAAAGCTACCCAGTCCATGGACGCGGTCCAAATTAGGCGCGTTAATCCTCTTGGTGAGAAGCGAGTGGTATGGCTGGTGGCAGATTAACAACCTAATTAATCACGAGCAACGGATTAACGTGAAGAGTCAAGTGCCGTACTAATTTAACACGAAAAAGGAAGAAGCGTGAGAGTGTCGCTAATTAAACCACTAATTAAAGTGCTGCAATGTGGCGGCACTTCAATTAACAGTTTGGTGCATGCATGGTAAGCTCGCAGCCGGATCTTTTGCATGCAATTCGATCATAAGCACACCTATAAGGCATGTACAATGTAAGATCCTTATATATGAATGCTTAAAGAGAGAAAATATAGCCACATCATCAAGCATCCATGCAAAAGTTATTTCCTCCAATGCAAGTATCTCTTCCGTGGGTGCTTAGATACTATATTATCTATTAATAGATATAGTTATACACATAAGCACATAGTAAGCACTGATGCTTATTTAGGCTCTGTTTGTTTCCACTTAAGATTATTATAATCTAGCTTATAGGTGGGGATTATATAAGCTAGCTTATAATAAGCTGGTGGGAAATAAGCTGTCATGTATTTGGCAGCTTGGATTATCAGAGTTATGGATTGTTGTATTCGAATGTTTAAAGACTACAATGCCCTGGGAGAGAGAGGCACCGGAGTTGGTGGTTGGATGAATGGCAAAGGTGGGTAATATTCCTAAAGTTTTATGGTCATTAAGATAAAAGGTGGATCTATAAGCTGAAATAAGCTCCTTTTTTGAGCTTATTAGATTACAATAATCTGGACTATTAGATTATAATAAGTTACCTTATAATTTGGGTTGTTTGTTTCCACTTATGATTTATAAGCTAGATTATAATAATCTTAAGTGGAAACAAACAGGGCCTTAAGCATCGATGCTTCAAAATAAACACCTTATCTATCCTATGTGGTAAAAAAAATCAGTTTTTCATTACTAAGCATCTCTCTAAGCGCCTGCATTGTACATGCTCTAACAAGTCAGAGTACAACAGACAATTGATTGGATTTAATAAGGGTATGTTTGGAATATACGAAGTTGATAGGTATTACAGAAAAGTCGTTCATTTTGTTTTTTCCCAGTAAAACTCACCTGAAATTTTCGCGTTTTAGACGAGGTCGAAGAAGGATTTGTAAAGACTCTACAAATAGATAACCCTCTCCCCCAAACGTATGGAGAATTATGCATTGTAATGCCCCCATGTGAAAGCATAAAAGGGGAAATTGACTGGAAGCTCGGTACATGGATGAAGCTTTCTGAATCAAGATACCTTTCACTTGTCTTCGTATCAAGCGTATATATATGCACTTTTTGAAGTGGTTGGGGTGAATAAACAATGCCGCCCTACTCGTTTTAAGTATGATGATCGATCTAATAATTAATTTTTTAACAGTATATTGTATTTTTATCACACGCGTTTTCAAGCCTAACTTGATTAGTAATAGTCCTGAGACCTCTGTCGTCAGCTTAATCATTATAAGGACAATCTATACAAAACGCTCGTAGTTTCACACACACACAAAATGATGGTTTGAGCTAAAATATATATATCCTTCTTCAGTATATATATTAATTATCTCCTTCAGTATTGCATAGCTAAATAATCTATTCAGATTGGTATATAGCTGCCTAGGAGAAGTTTTTGGTGAAGTTGACTCAAAACAAACAAATGCGCATGCAGCTTCCTCAATGGCTGCTTACAAGGGTCAGAGATGCGAATCATTTTGTCCGTATTGAACACATGAACCAAATATGTAAAGCGGTTGGTGAAATGACAATGCAATCATCCATGCATGCTTTCCCTGTAATGGCGCACCTGGACGATAAATCTAATCCATACATTTCACATTTGATTGGCTCATCATCGATCATATCAGTGAGTAGCTAGCTAGGTTTGCGTTTAGCTTACGCTTTATAGATATTTTTGTGAGTAAATTATTAAAATTGTTACCTTTTCGCCTTTTAATTTGGTCAGAAACTAAAGTGTGTGTAGTGCTTGCTATCTGGTCAGCTGAGTAAACAATCCAACGTTTGATTCCTACTTTTCACGCTTTTAGAATACTTTCTTGATAGTTAAGTGCAGCTCTGCAAACTCGAGAGAAATGTGATTTAGACGAACGATCCAAAAGTAGATATTGTAGAGAAGTAGTAGTTGCCAAAAAAGGATCGATGATCTACCGATCTCCCACTGCAAAAACATTAGCTAGCTAGCCTCTCTTAATCACTCTGTCCAGTCCACTAACTAATCAGTAATCAAGTTTTTCCCCTTTTTAATAATAACACATGGACGGGAGGATATTACTAATGGAGTTAGCACAAACACACGGCTTTCTAAGTGGAGTATCAGCATTGGAGATTTGTCTCATGTATGAAATAAAACATTTTAGGTTCAGTGCATGCATTGGTGCGTACGACTATGATTAAAAAGTAGTACTGTGAGAGAATTCATGCATGTGTTCATTGCTCTTAAACTCTGAATTGAAAAGCATGCACGCATGGCTGCCATTGCTACAGGAAAATGGCTTACGTACACATCCATCTATGATCTATGTACAGATGAAGCTAGATAACATTAAGAATGCATGCACCTGGAAGCTGCTCGCTCCTGATCGTGAGACTGCTTTCTACCAACTGGGAGTCTCATCGTGTTTAAACTTGGATGGATTGCTGCCTACCCAACTACTATTCTCCGGAGCTTAGACTTCTCGAGAGTGGAGTATATTTCGAACAGGAAAGAATCAGGAAAGGTTGATATTTCTTTCAAGATTTGGCAATTAAGAAGGAAAAGAAGATGCATGTCTGAATTTAAGATGGGGTCTACAAGTCGATTGTAGTATACACTGTACCGATTTCAGTTGTACTGGCCAAAATTGTATACGACTACCTTCCTCTTCGTAATCTCTCTCATGAACAGTCAAAATTTTAAAGCCAAAAGACATAAATCACAGCATAAAAGAACCAAGATATTGGACAATCATCTTTCATGTTGGATCTTGTCTGACTTGCTACTATCTACTAGTCTATTGGGCCTACAAGGCCACAACATCTTAGGGGTCATCCTGGACCGGTTGGGGGAGAAGAGAACGCCGTGTCTTTTTTCTATCCCTTTCTTTCTTATTGAGGTTGACTGGCTGAGCAAGACAGTGACAATGCATGGTTTTGCAATCCCCCGAGCATGCACACACGAACAATATGCATTATATGTTAATATTGTAGCAGAAACATTAGAACAGGTCGATTCAATCCAATCTTTACCCATGCATGGAAAATAAAACGCATGCAAAATGAGTACAGGTCAGTACCACATAATTCTTTTGCTGAAGAGAAAGACTGATAACTAAATGAGCAATGGACTAGCCAGCCTGCAGACAGTCACACGTACGGTAAGTTGTGTGGTTCTGGGTAGTGCGTTCCTTCATATCCATGCCCAACGCTACCATCGTACCCCAGCGTCATCGATGCCGGCAACCGGGTGCTGCTGGCTCGGACCAGGGCGTTCTTGACGCCGGTGGGATCACTGGGGAGCTAGCACCCCACGGCAACCACGCTCCCGGCGATGTCCTGCGCCATTGGCCTCACGGAGGAGCTAGCGAAGAAGAATGTGGGATTCAGGACCTCTACAAGAAAAACCTGGAGCACATTGCGGGGCCGCATCAGCATCGAACGCTTTTTTTTTTCAATCAGCTAATGGATTAATTGATGCTGATGCATGTTTGGGACACATAAATTTTGAAACAAATAGTATAATTCTCATATGAAACATACGAAATCCCCTGATCTAAGATAGGCAATGACGTTGGTAGACAATCATATCGGTGGTGGAAGTAGTGCATCATCGTCTGCACCTGCGCAAAAGGATGCAGCGCCGCTTTTCTATTGTTGTTATGGTGGAACAACCATCGCAGAAGCAAGAGGATTGTTCATCGTCACAGGCTAGATTAGGCGGGTTCATAGTAGGAAAGCATAACTCAAGAGAGGACTAGTTGTGGATTAATATCAGGTTAGGGGAGTTAAGAGATCTATTAATTAGACAGAGCCACCGCCCGGCGAGCCTGGGCGGCTGCCCGGGCTCGCCGGCGGCAACAACTGCATTTCTTCTGTGCTGCTTCTCCTTTTAATTAAGTCCCAATTAACGTCGTACGGCCTCGCGCATGCATTGTAGTATTGAAATTAGATTGACATGAACAAGACGCGAAGATAAGATCACCGTGGCAGCGAATTGAAGCGATGACAAAAGCAAATAAATACCCGGATTACATGGCGTATTTGGTGCAAAAGGTTCCCATGGCATGCTGCCAAAAGCCAAGATTGAATGAAGTATATTGCGCTAAAATGCTGCCAAACTTTCCTCAAGTAAAGGAGAACGCATGCTGGCATTCGTAGTCATCTGAAACTAACATATTTTCGATCGGATCATCTGATCCATTATTCCACGACGAGGAAAAGTAAGTAGTAATCCATTCAGAAGATCCGGAATCACTGCCTTTAATCTTGAGGAGCTCCCCAAGCAATTGCCAACCGAATTCCCCCAAAGTCAAACCCATACAATCACGGCAAAGATCTCGCCGTGAATTGGAAATTTGCGAGAAAGCAAAAGCAACACCTATCCACTACTATCCAACCCAAACAACATGTTATCATCCAGCTGCAGCAGCAGCGAGCCATGGACTTCGTATGGGCATGAGCCGGAAAGCCGGGTGCGCGTGGACTCGGTGGACGTGGGTGATGTGCTCGGACTCCAGAAATATTCTGGCTCCGCCTATTATCATATCAACTAGTCACATAGGCGTGGCGCAACGCCACGTCAGCCACCGTGTGGACCGAAGTAAAAGAGGGAAAAATTCGCAGAAAAAAGGAAGCGAAGGGGTTTTTTCGAAAAAATCGTGGGCCTTTTCGCAATAAAAGGAGACCAGAGGGGTTTTTTGGGGAAAAACCGAGGGCCTTTTTGGAAGAAGCAAGGGCCTGTTCGTAAATACGGGAAACCTCGAGTCGCTATCCAGCAAAAAAATATGCAGGGGTTTATTCAAAAAAATGCAGGGACCTTTTCGCGAGGAAAAAGGATCTGTATGTAATTTCCAAAAAACATGAGGGAAGTGCCTCCCGGCCGACGCGACCGGCCGGACACGCCGCCGCCGAGGAGGCGCTGGGCGGCGTGGATCATTGGGGCGGAATCCCCCAGTTTGTATAGCGGTAGCATTTAACCCTTAGTAACCCAAACCGGTGTTCGGCGAGCTTTTGGTACTCATGAGGTTGGATATAGAGGAGCATGGTAGTTTGATTGGGTCCTGTAGCACAAAAAATACAGGGCCGTTCGTATTGATTTTAGCTTCTAGCTTCTGTTTCTAGAAGCTAAAGTCAATACGAAGACGTTAAGTTTTCAAGCCGTTTCTATTAGCCACTACTATCAGTTATTTTATGTTTTGTATATTGTCACGCACTATATTTTTTATTATGTCATAATTTCATAAGTCGCATTACGGTCCAAATGTTGTAGTACATTGCATTGCACCGTCGTTTGCTCTCTTTCTTACATAACTAATAGGGTGACCCGCACATTTGTGCGTCTTTTTTTTTAAAAGTTTTTAATATCAAATGATATAACTTAGATATTTAAAAATATGTTTATGTATCTTGTAGGCTATTTAGGATTTTAATACATCATAAACATTGAAAATGATAATAGAAGCTTCAAGAAAAATACATCTTGAAAAATGTAATTGAAGTATGAGCTTGATGGATTGGGGTTCTTAAACAACTAAATGCTCTCCATATGCATGGATCATGTAGCTGCACGCCCCTATTCTTCCTCCATTAGTTACTCTTCGCCAAAATGTATGCATGTACCTCTATTTAATCTAAAAATAATACATTGATTATATATGTGACAATCTTATTAGTTTACATGATATTAGATTATATTGTCCATGTATACACCGATGCACCATGGTATGACGTATCTTGAATTTATAATCCCTCACATGCAGGCTACCTACCTGAACCATGTGTCTTCTAGCTCTTCTTATCATTATAATTTTTCTGCTTCAATCTCCAACAACACGCCTAATTCTTGATTGATCCCTCTTAACTGTTACTCATCCCAATGTAATCTTTTAGTTGCTACCCATTCCAATACAATACTCCACCATATAGTTGTATTCTACTTCTCTCAATTATTACTTAATGATGACCATTACAACATCAAACATGCATACACATGCAACTACCGCTTATCCCTATCGGGGACACCTGCCATACTCTCTCAAATGACTCTAAGCATATTCCCTATGGCTACGCTATCTGTACTTTAAGCTCTTTGCTCCTCTACTTATGTACATCCGTGCTTTTATTTGTATAAATGTATGCATATATATACATATGCATGATGTTATACGTGCTCGATGTCTCTTCTCCCATATCGATCACTTCTCTTTTTCAACATTGGTCATCTCAAATCTATGGTTTTCTCACTAACCACGCTGATCTCGCATCTTTGCTGATATCGGTATGTCTACTTTAGTTGTTATCTAACGATATAGAGAATCTTCTAATCATCATAGGTAATATCGTGCCCCTTACCAGCGATGGCATGCTCCTAGATACCTGATGTTTCTATATTATTATAGCTTATCTTCAATGCAAAGTTTCATCTTCTCTCTGCCAAAGTTTCCCTAGTATCGAGCTTATTTTGGACACGTGATATTTTATAATTTGTTACCGTAAAGATGTGCACTTTAGGATTTGTCACTCTATGTATCGCACATGTGGATCCTAGGGCCACATGTCAATGAGACATTAGTGGCAAATCCTAAAGTGGCACATCTAACGTGACACATCTTCAAAAGAGAGAAGAAACAAAGTCCTTTTAGGCTATGGATTATATAAATAGCTAAACAATTATAAACTAAAGGTTTTTCTCAAATTTCACTCAATATTTGTATTGAGAATCTCTTGTCTCTGTTAGATTATCCAGTCTCACCTCCAAGAAGTTATGATTGTAGGATAGGTAGCTACATTTTATTTGTTGTAGTGTAAATGCAACCTTGCAATTGAATCTTTTTATGGTATATATTACATGTGGGTCCATGTCTTGGTTGTTCTTAGCCACAAAAATTATCTGCTGTGAGGCTATATGTGGGAGATGCGATCTGATCTCCTAGGGGCCATGCTAACAAATCCTTTATGGTTAGTTAATATTAGTTTTTTTGTGATCAATAAATCATACCTATTTTGTTGCCTCGTCGATGTTGCTTTCAGCCACCCGCATTGATATGTCATTGGATTATCTCTTGTTACTTCTTTGCTTCCTCTATTTTTCTCTTATAATGCTTTGATTTTTTTCTAGTCCATTAGTGCTCTGTTAATCCTACGTCGACAAGCGCACCACTTCACTCTATTGAGTCGCTAAGGCTGTGACCATTAAGACCCTCACCACGGCTGCTCCATCGCCGTGCTCCTTAATCTGCTTGCCCAATCTCCTTATACATTGATGCTCCCTATGTTGCTTTCATGCATGAAGTCAAATAGTTCCAAAAAGAAACTGAGCAATCTCTCTTGTCTTCAGATCCAACCTTGTTACTACCTCTTCTGTACCCCATTCTTACCAACAGATTGGAGCCATTCACTCACCTTAGTCTGCCTTCATCAAGTTAATTAATTGCAGATCCTATGTAAACACACGAAACTGATACATCTTTTTTTCAAGTCTTTGTTGTTGGTTGTTGCTGCTTTTGTCTGCTGATCCATTGGCATAGCTCTCCAATTTCAAGCCAATCACATCCCAATCTTGACATAGACATACTACCATTGTGACGCCGATGTCTTACCCTCGACTTTTGTGACCTTAGCGCTGATTTGCTGTTCCTCTCTTCCTCCTCGTCCTTAGCGTCCTTCTTCTTAATTATTTTTTTGTTAATCTTGTTCTTTCAACACCTAGTGTTCTTCTCTCATGGCTTCTTATTTCTTCTCTGCCCTCCTATTTATCTCGCCGTTTCTACCACAACACGACACGCATGCTTCTTTCTCCTTCCTACAGTGCAATGCATAATTTTGGTGCCTTACGTAATGCATATGCTAGTTGCACGTCCATAGCACTGCCCTTAATTGCGTACATGATTTCATGCCTTGTTGTAGATGGAGCGACCATGGAGCTGCTCCAACTGTTGCTGATGTCACTCCTGCGTAGTGCTATGTGATAGTTGGTATGCCTCATTGCTGGTAGCATGGTGCACATCATCGTTGTCCAGATGCCCATCGGTACCACACATGGTACCGGCCTCCTTCGAGCACGTTGGCCAATCGGGCTCTTCCGGTCGACTTTATCGAGAGCTCACATTATTGGATTTGCCACTCTTGGACCTTGTTTGGCTTAGCTTTATGTTCTATATCGATGTGTTGGAGTAGAACTCCTCTTTGCTCTATAGGGAAGCCAGGCTTTCTCCTTGCTCAAGTGAAACCTGACTCAATGTCCATCTGATCCCACACAATTGTTTTTGGCTCATATCTTTCTTTTGGCTGATCGAATACATGTTTGGACTCTTTTTTAATCTAGACCATTATAATCTAGACCCACCACGATCAACGACATGGATCTTTCTCTTTTTTTCGATTAATGCGAAAATTTCTACCCTTGAGAGTGAACGTAGTAGCTCCTTTTGCTTATGCTTTAATAATACAATAGATGCACTCAGCAAAAATCCAAAAGACATAAGCTATTCCGAACACCCTAGCTCCTATCAGGTACTACTATGCACCAATCACAGCTAAAAGCTATCAGTAAAAACCAATTCGAACTGGGACGCAGCAAGCATGGATGTTGCAGCATCGGAGCTGTAGCAACCGATCTGCACCGTTGATTCGCGATCGGACGAAAGATGCAGGGCCTAATTGCACGGGCGGTGAAGGGTGTGCATTCCCAACCCGCCGATCCCAGCTCCACGAACCCCAAAATCTCGATTCCTCACGGCTCCCCACCAAAATCTCCCCAATTTCCAGCTCGGTCGATTCGCCGTCCCTCCCCACCAAATCGCGCTCCCCCCTACTCCGCGCCTCCCCACCCGCGCGCGCCTCGCCTCTCCGACAACCCTCGGGAAAACACCGCGACCAAATCCATCACCCACCGAGGCCGAGATCCAGATCCGACCGGCGCCGGCCATGAACCCGACGCGGCCCGCGCCGGCGTCGTTCCGCGACCGCACCAACGAGTTCCGCGCCGCCGTCGAGAGCGCGCGCCGCCACGTCTCCCCGTCCCCCTCCCCCGCGGCGTCGGCCAGCAGCAGCGGCGCCCCCCTCGACGGGTCGCGCTCGGCCGCGTCGGCGCACTCGGAGTTCAACCGCCGCGCGTCAAAGATCGGGCTCGGGATCCACCAGACCTCCCAGAAGCTCGCCCGCCTCGCCAAATGTATAGCCTCCCCTCTCGTTCCCTTCCGTAGATTGCGGGCCGGTTTGTATTGGCTTTTGATGATGACTTTTGGCTTTAGCAACAGTGACAGCTTGTAGAGAGCCGTATGGAGAGAAACCCGCGTACGATTTTGGTCGATATAAATGAAGATACTACAATGTATACTAGAATTGATTAGTCGACCTTGTCTTGAAAATACACTCTATTTAAAAGCTAGGTAATATAGAAAAACTATTTACCATACAAAATCAGCTTTTAGAAGTTAATACACCAGGGCCTTCAATCCGTTCATGCTTGTATCGTTAACGAGTAGTTGAACGGGTAGTTTCCCTCCGCACTATTGGGATGGGATCTCGAGATGCCCGTGGTGTAGACTTTAGAGCTCATGCTCGATGGATTCACGGCCTGGGAATATGCCAATGTGTATGATGATTAGCTGGTACTTTGCGTTGTAGTTGCGGATGATCGCTAGTTGTTTGTGCTTGCAGTTGCTGTAGGAATAGTGAGATGTTTTTATCGTAGGCATGTTTCTTACACGGTGTTTGTACCATATTTGGCTTACATGTCTGCTATTTTGCTTGATCCTTCAGTGCTCATGTATTTAGTGGGATCACATATTTGCGTAGTTTGCTTTGTGGGTATCAGGATTCAGGATAGGTGTTCTGCACTTGTGTTTCCATGATATCAATGATGGCATTTTCAACATATTGCACCGACTTTTGTGCATTACTGGATCTGATAGTTGCTAGTAGGATGCTTCTTTAGTCACTATACCATGTACTGAACGAAAGCTAAGATGCCCATTATTTCAAGTCTCAGTGAAACTAGATTTGTCAGTGGTGTGTGCAGGTGCAAGGGAATTGAACGCTAACTGGTACCTTGGTTTGGACGTTAAGTATTCATGAAATGTTTGTGGTACCTTGGTTTGGGTGTTAAGGATTCATGAAATGTTTGTATATCTGCTTAAGTACTGTGCAGTGAGGGCCAGTGGTTGGTTGGAGCTCTTGTGATAGTGTCAGAGATATGTCACGAGTGGGCGGCGCGGGACCCCGATTACGAAGGCTGTAGTCGTGATTGGTAGAGAGGCGAGGGTTTTCCCCCCTGCGCCCTATTTTGGAGAAAGAGAGGCAGAAATCAGATTCTTATTGCTTCCCCAAAACCGGTCCCGTACAAGGGATTATATAGCCCTTTTCCAACTAACTCCAACAGATTGAAACTCTTTAAACCTTAGAGATAACAAATATCTTGCCTAACTAACTCAATCCTATCTTTCCTAACCTAACTCAATCTCGATTACCTTGGCGCGCGCAGCCATCTCCCGCCGCACGGTCAATCCCGTGCCCGACACGGCGGAGTAGTGTTTTCCCACATAACATCTCTCCCTCGAGGAGCGACTCATCCGCGGTGGAATGAAGGATATCGCTCTCAAGGCGTCAATATCTTCCTGGCACTGACGCGGCGGCTCGCCTTCCATGGATGAGGACTTGGCGTACACGCGCGCAAGACGCGCGGCGAACCGCCGAATCCGGCCGAGGCGCAGCGCCATGGTGCATAGCCGGAAGAGGTGGTGGTGCATCTGGCGGTGTACCGATGAATTTCTTGAGAAGACCCACATGGAAGACATTGTGCAGCCGCGCCCTAGGAGGAAGTGTCAGCTGGACCACGACGTCGTTGATGATTGCCTCCACGCGGTATGGCTCAGAGAAGCGTGGCGTAGCTTGCCTGCCGTAGAGTGGTCGGAGATGTCGCAAGACACTGCGGTGACGACGCAGCCACACCCAATCCCCTACGGCGTACTGGACCGCGCGATGATGTTTGTCGTAGTGGAGCTTGGAAATCGCCTGTGCCTGCTCCAGGCGGTATCGAACGTCTGCAAGCAGCTCGTCACGCTCCGCCATGTTCTGGGCCACCGCCGCGACGCGTGTCTCCCCTGGTTCATATGAGCGGATGGATGGCGGATCCCGGCCATAGACGATCTTGAAAGGCGTGTCACGGAGGAGGGGCTGAAAGCCCGACAGACGTGCTCGGCCATGGCAACCGTGAAGCCATTATCGCGCCAATCTCGATAAAGCACCGAGGTACATGACAATTACCTTGTTTGCCGCCTCTGCTCGCCGTCCGATCGGGATGAAAAGCGGAGGTCATGTGCAGTTTGGCTCCACACAGCCGCATCAGTTCGCGCCAGAACGTAGAAGTGAAAACCGGGTCTCGGTCGGACACCATAGACTGAGGAATGCGTGGAGACGCACAATGTCCTCGAAGAATGCCGTGGCTACCGTCTCGCTGGTGTGTAATGCGGGTGTGCGAGCGAATGGTGGCAATATTTTTGAAGCGGTCTACCACCGGGATCACCGATTTGCCGCCCACGCGCGGTAGTGCTTCGATGAAGTCAAGGCTAATGTCTGCCCACACCGCCGTCGGAATTGGCAATGGCAGAAGAAGTCCTGCGGGCCGGAGGTGCTCTGTTTTGTTTTGTTGGCACGTGGAGCACCGCGATGAACTCTGGACCACCGAACGGCGAGGCGTATGGAAATCGCGGCGGAGCCGTGGAGCGCGGCGCTGGACGCCTCGTGGCCATCGTCATGGACGGCGGACACCAACTCGTGCGAGTGGAGACGTCGGCGCGATGTAGATCTTGGAGTCGGCGACCAAACCGTCGATGATGCACCATGGCGGCGACCTTTCGCGCAACGATTTCATCTCGAGGCTCACCGAGCGGGATCCGTGGTCCGTGCATGTCGAGACGGCGATGAAGTCGAACCAAGCCGAGAGTGCGTGGCGAGCCCACCCTCGTGTCGCGGCGGACGAGAGCGTCGGCCACGACGTTGAGCCGCCGGTTTATATTCCACAAAGAAAGTCAAATCCCAAGAGCTTGCCCACCCAATGATCTTGAGGAATGGAAGCGAGCCGTCCAGCAGGTATTTGAGACCGAAATGGTGCATTTGTACCGTAAAACGGCGCCCAGGAGGTAAGGTCGCGATGTCGAATGGCTCGCATTGTGCCAATCAACTCGCGCTCATAGCGGCGGGAGCGATGTCGCAGAGCCACCGCCGATCAAGAAGGCGATTGGGTGCGGTCTTGAATCAAAACGGCGGCGCGCCGTGGCGGCGCCGCGACTCGACCACGAATCGCCGAGTGAAATCGGCAATGCCGACCGCGCCGTTGGCATCGCTCGCTGCGAGCTTTGAATGCTGTGGCCGCCTCCTCCGACCACTGAAATCCGTCCTTGCGGAGCAAAGCCGTGAGAGGAGCTGCGATTGTGCCGTAATCCCTCACGAACTTGCGGTAGTAGCCTGCGAGACCGAGGAATCCTCGAACCGCGCGCGCCGACCGAGGTAGTGGCCAGTCGAGGACGGCCTGCACCTTAGCCGGATCCATGGCCACGCCGCTTGCTGATATGATGTGGCCGAGGTAGGAGATGGAATCCACTCCGAAGGCGCACTTAGACCGCTTGATGAAGAGCTTGTGCTGCTGGAGGGTGGTGAGAACCGCGCGCACATGGCGAAGGTGATCGGCCCACGAGTTGCTGAAAATCAGTATATCATCAAAGAAAACGAGAACGAACCGGCGGAGGAAAGGCCGCAACACATCGTTCATGAGCGCCTGGAACGTAGCCGGTGCGTTGCACAGCCCGAAAGGCATGACGAGAAACTCATAGAGACCCTCGTGCGTGCGGAAAGCCGTTTTGGCCACGTCCTCCGGGTTCATGCGGACTTGGTGGTAGCCGGAACGGAGGTCGAGCTTGGTGAAGAACTTGGCGCCGTGTAGCTCGTCGAGGAGTTCATCGACCACTGGAATTGGAAAAGCGTCCTTGACCGTGATGGCGTTGAGAGCTCTGTAGTCGACGCAAAATCGCCATGAGCCGTCTGCCTTTTTGACCAACATAACTGGCGACGAGAAAGCGGAAGAGCTGCGCCGAATGAGACCTTGATCCAAAGATGACAGAGCACCGCTGTTCCAATTCATCCTTGTGCGTGGATCGGTAGCGATAAGGACGGACGCCACCGCGCGAGCCCGCGAAGTGTAATGTTGTGGTCGCGGGACCTCGGTGGCGGCGATCCACGAGGTTCGCCAAGAGCGGCGAAATCGACGGGAGTGCCGCCAAGAGGTCGAGTCCGGCAGAGCGAAGACCGGACTCGCCGAGCTCGCCATCCCGCGCCAATTGACGCGATGATCGTTGCACCGAATGACATGGCGAGAGCCGAAATCCCAAAGGATCGGTCCGGACGCCACCATCGAGTTCCCAAAGACCACATCGTGGCCGCCCAATGAGCGCAAAGAAATCCTCCCGAATGCCTCCCATCGATGGCGAAGGTCGCCGGCCGGAACACGCCCAGGCAGGGTACGCGCTCGCCGTTGGCCACCGTCACTGACATGTCGTCACGGCGGTGTAAAGAGAGGTCAGTGGCTTTCGCCGCCTCCTCGGAGATGAAATTATGCGTGGAGCCAGAGTCGAGGAGGGCGTGGAGGGTGGCGCCGCCCACCTGGACGCGCACCTGCATCGTCTCGCTGGTGCGGATACCGGCGATCGCATGGAGAGATATTTGAGGGTCTGCGGCGAATCGGTCGGCTTCCTCAGACTCGACAATGTCATCCAAGTCGCTCAACTCTAACAAGAAGAGGTGCTGGCACACCCTGTTGTGGCCCCGCCCAAACTTCTCATTGCAGTTGTAGCACAACCCGAGCCAACGGCGCTCCTCCATCTCCGCTGCCGACAGCGCCACTGCGCCCTCCACGAAATCGTGGTGCGCGTGCGTCGGCGTGGCGGCGGTGGTGGTCGCACGGCCATTGCCGTTGTGCGGGTGAAGGCAGCAGTCCTTTTGCCCACGAACGAGCCGGCGGCGCCGCCATCTGGTCGCGGAGCTCCAACTTACGCGCGAGGCTCATGGCGACCGCTAGCGTTTGGGGATTGTGAATCTCAACATCCAGACTGAGCGGCGGTTGCAGGCCAGCGGTGAAGAGTTGGACCTTCTGATCCTCCGTGAGGTAACCCACCCGAGGAAGGAGGCTCTGGAATCTGTCCTGGAAATCGGCCACCGAGCTCGTCCGTTTACACGCCACAAGTTCCCCCAATGGATTAGAACGCAGGGGAGGTCCGAACCGCAGATGGAGGAGCTCGGTGAAGCGGCGCCATGGCGGTGTGCCTTCATCCCGCTGCACCTGGATGTACCACATCTGGGCGATGTCCATCAGATTGTATGAAGCCATCCACACCTTCTCCTCCTCGGCAATGCGCTGTTGATGGAAGTATGACTCACACCGACTGATAAAGGGAAGCGGATCGCCCTTGCCATCATACTTGGGAAAATCCAGCTTCTGGAAACGCGGCGGCCGGTCCGAGTGGTGCTCGCCCGAGGTGTTGCGGCTTGTGGAGGCTGTATCCGACAATTGACCCGGCCGCTGCAGTTCCAGGCGTTGAATCGCCTGGGAGTTGTTGGTGACGACCGACTGGAGGGTCTGCACCTCCTTGGTCAGGGCAAGGATCATGGATTTGAGGTCATCCTCAGCTGTGCCCGACATGGTAGAGGCGGCGGAGGAGGCTGGTGGCGGAACAGAAACAATGGAGGGCGATGGCGGAGGCCTGGATCGTGATACCAAGATGTCACGAGTGAGCGGCGCGGGACCCCGACTACGAAGGCTGTAGTCGTGATTGGTAGAGAGGCGAGGGTTTTCCCCCCTGCGCCCTATTTTGGAGAAAGAGAGGCAGAAATCAGATTCTTATTGCTTCCCCAAAACCGGTCCCGTACAAGGGATTATATAGCCCTTTTCCAACTAACTCCAACAGATTGAAACTCTTTAAACCTTAGAGATAACAAATATCTTGCCTAACTAACTCAATCCTATCTTTCCTAACCTAACTCAATCCTGATTACCTTGGCCGGCGCAGCCATCTCCTGCCGCACGGTCAATCCCAGGCCTGACACGGCGGGAGTAGTGTTTTCCCCACATAACAGATAGGATTATGTATTCCCTTTTTTACTTAGGCTTTTCCCACTTTTAGTCAGAGTGAAATGGCTAGCTCCTCTTGGGTTGAGATGTATTTAATTTGTGCTACCTTCCTCAGAAGGTGTTTTAGCGCTGTCATGAATTTAACTTCATGGTAAATAGGAAGAAAATGTCACAAAAATGTGGATAGATGAACACCAACCACTTTCAAATGCAGATTGAATATAGATGCTACTTATGTGCACCATGTTGTATTCATAAGCATTAGACGTGGTTTGCCAAGAATTGTGCATGGTTTGACTTCCCACCTACTCCCGTAATGTCATAATGGATGTATGCGTTGTAGTAAAATCTACAACTTTGATCATTCCCCTGGGCAAATATGCACATGACTTCTTAATACTGTATCGAATGTGCTAGTTAATGTTCCTAGTTATGTAATGCCGTTTTATTTGACACATCATATGTTACCTTAACCGTATTGATCTATGGAATGTTGCTCTGCTATTGTGCTACCTTGAGATCTACTTACGCACATAAGTGCCAATGTCATTTCATGTGATATTTGCATTACCACAAAACCTCACCAATGACCTAACATATGTAACCTCAGTACATGAATACACAAATCTTATGTCAGAACTTAGATAATAATTAGTGTGCTATTTCAAAGTATGGATTGGTTCTGACTTTACAATATATATGTTGCAGTGGCAAAGAGGACATCTGTTTTTGATGACCCTACCTTAGAAATACAAGAGTTGACTGCAGTTATCAAGAAGGATATCACTGCTTTGAATTCTGCTGTTGTAGCCCTACAAGTTCTCTGCAATTCGCAAAATGAGAGTGGGAATCTTTCCAAGGATACAACAAACCATTCCACTACAGTTGTGGACAACCTCAAAAATCGCCTCATGAGTGCAACAAAAGAATTCAAAGAAGTTCTTACCATGCGGACAGAGGTCAGATAAACATTGCTAAATGCTTGCTTGATTCAGATATATTGCCCTCCCTTTTTCTTTTTCTTCTGTATAGTGTCTTCAGTATAAATGGATTACATAGCGCCTTTTGTCTGTAATGTTCAGAACTTGAAGGTTCATGAAAATAGAAGACAAATGTTCTCCTCGTCAGCTACGAAGGATGCATCAAATCCATTCATTCGTCAGCGTCCCCTTGTTGCCAGGGACGCACCTGACTCCTCTGTGCCCCCAGCACCATGGGCCAGTGACTCTGCATCTACCCCCTTGTTTCAAAGGTACTGTTGCAAACGTTAAACTTGATCGTTGTGTACTTTCATTTTTGAGCAGTCATGCACAAACCACGTTAGTTTAGGCCTTTCACGTTTTTTTTAAAAAAAAAGGCCTTTCACATGATATGATAGTTCGAGGTAGGGCTGCCAAAGCCGAGACCCACAAGGTACTTAACTACTTATATTGTCCGGTGTCTGTTTACATATAACACTATAACTGGTGCTGTAATAAATAAAATTATTTTGAAAAATCTGAATGGCTGCGAAACTTGCATTTTGACTGGTCTTCAGAGAAACTTGGTACATTCTCTATTTTTCTTTTATTATTGTGTAAAAATGTATTTACATGCAAGAATAATGCAAAAGTTACTCGAATTGGCAGTTTGGCACAAAGTTCATCCATAAACATCCTACTTGGAGGAATGGGCCCATAGAAAGCCGTAGTGGCTGTAGCCTACTGGATTGTTAGCCAGTTCTAGAAGTCCAGTCTGGGCTAGTGTAAGTGTTTTGCAGTTACACGCTGCTTACTGAGTTATTTCCCTCCAAACAGCTGGTTGCACAAATAAGCTCATTGCTAACTCACTAACTCAATGCTATTCCACTGGGTTGCCAAGCAATTTCACTCTATCTGCTGGAGGATGAGTATATTCTGAGTCGCTTGCATGATGGAAAGACCTCAATACTTGCTCACAAACATATCTAACAAAGTAACATTAGTCAATAGTCCTAGTTTTTTCTTGCTCTTGATGCTTGTTAATGACTTAATGTACATGTGGCCTGCTCAGGGCAGTGCTGTGGGGTTTATCTCCCCTTATATGTGTATATTGTTGTTTTGGTACATAAATGCTGAAACAGATATTTTATACCGAAGCCAGCTGTGCTTGTTAGTTTATTCTCCTCATTCTCATGCTAATGCCCTAAATAGGTTATTGTCATTAATATTGTAAGTGTAAAGTATAAACTGCCTTGATTCTCAATTTTGAAAGCATGCAATATGTCGCTTAATCATATAAAGCTCTTCAAGTATAGTTAGTGTGCTCTAGGAGTTTTATTTTGAATTTCTGCATCTGTTCACCAGGAAGAAGACTAATGGAGATCAATCAGCATCATCATCTCCGCCTTTCATGCAGCAGCAGCTGGCAGTACAGCAGGACAGTTACATGCAGAGCAGAGCGGAGGCTCTTCAAAATGTGGAATCAACCATCCATGAGCTGAGCAACATCTTTACACAGCTGGCAACCATGGTTTCTCAGCAGGGAGAGCTAGCAATAAGGTGAACCTTCTCTAACAAAATTTGTTCCATATAATTTCAGTAGTTGGCTATCTTACACTTGAAGTGAAACCCGTACCTTTAATTTGAATATTATTAACAGCTTCAAGATATGGGGCATGATCCCAATCAAGAGAAGCCCATTGTACATTAAAAGAGATGCACATTTTCTGAAAAGTTAGTGATAAATCTGAGTTTTTTTTGCATGCGCCTGGTTTTGATTCTACAGTACCATAATGGTTTCACTTGAATTATCATTGAAATTAAGGAGATTTGGTATGTGAGTAACGGTTTACATCAAGCAAGGATGGATTTCGATATGTGCACCAACTATGATCATTAGGCATTTATGTGTTTCACGGTTTGTCTACTCTATTATGGATGCTTCCTGCTCTCCTTAATTAACTACTTGAATCTTTCCTTTAGCAGATCACAAAATTCTATTTTCTGACCTTTTGGTCAAATCCTATAACCATGTATTATTATTAACCTTATCGGCATATATATTCTTAATTATTCATGATGGAGTTATTTCAGATGAATATCTTCTGAGAGTGTTGTGGTAGATTAGAGGCAGGGGAGTCAGCGTACTCTCCCTCCGTAAGGAGGCTTTGAGTAAACTCTGGATGCTTTATTAATTTTCCCCGATGCCTGTATGATTTAGGGCTTACAGATATAAATAGGCCTTATCTCCTAAATGAACTCATCTCTTTCTCGACTAGGACTCTAATGCAAGCTGAACCGAACTCTAATGCAATCTTAACAAACTCTGGCTATGAAATCAATTGGCTTTACATAGGATCTCATTGTGGCCGTGGGCTTCTTGCGGCGTGTGTAGTACTTGCCGACAAAAGCGCCCACAACACTTCCGCCGTCTCGAGAAACGGCTCGTCCTCGAGCTGGATCGTCGGATGCGACTCTTTGAAAGACTCCAGGTGCTCCCAGGTGGCCTCAGAGTCGGGACGCCCCACCCATCGCACCAGCAGTTCCCAGGTGCCCTGGTTGAGCCGTGCCCGAACGATGGACGCCGGAGTGGGAATCACTCGGCCGCGAGTCATGGGCGGCAGGGGAGCCATGATCGTTGGTGGCGCGCCATGGTACGGTTTGAGAAAAGCCACGTGGAAGACGTCATGGAGTTTGGCCTTGGGCGGAAGCTGAAGACGATAGGCCACCGAGCCGATTCTTTCCACCACTTGATAAGGGCCGTAGTAGCGGGGGGCAAGCTTGCCACTGGACTTGTCAGTGATTCCAGCAGCTGAACGGTGGTGAAGACGCAACCATACCCAGTCACCTTCGGTATACTGAACGTCTCGGTGATTGGAGTCATAGTACCGCTTCATGTGGTCTTGGGCATGGATGAGACGGTCGTGTATGTCCGCGTCGAGAAGGCATCGCGATCGCCACCGCTTGTCGAGGGCGACAACACGTGCCACGGCGGGTGAGCCGGCAATCGTTGGAGGAGGACGACCGTAGATCACCTGAAACGGGGTCGTGTGTAGAGCCGTCTGATAAGACGTGTTGTAGCAGTACTCTGCCCATGGAAGCCATCGCTACCGTGCGCGATGACGCGCCGCAAGGCATCCGAGGTAGACTCTGCACGCGATTCGTCGCCGGATTGGCCATCTGTTTGTGGATGGAATGCGAGCCGAGGCGGTTCGACCCGAGAGAGCGAAGAGCTCCGCCCAAAAGGCGCCGTGAAGACCGGTCGCGATCGCGACGATGGAGCACGGAATGCCATGAAGCCGGACGATGTTGTCGAAGAAAACCCGCCATCAAATTGCCGTGTATGGGTGGATCGAGGCGATGAAATGGGCATACTTCGAAAAACGATCAACCACCGTGAGCACCACCGATTTGCCGGCCACCTTGGGAAAACCCTCGACAAAGTCAAGAGCGATGTCTGCCCAGACCGAACTCGGTACAGCCAGAGGTTGAAGAAGACCGGCCGGGTGAAGATGGTCCGTCTTGTGTTGCTGGCACACGGAGCAGCCCTGCACGAATTCACGTACCAGACGATTGGCATGAGGGTTATAGAACGAGGCTCGGAGACGATGCAGCGTCTTCTGTACGCCTTCATGTCCGACGCCATGGGCCGTAGCAAGAATCTGTGGCCAGAGTGCCGAAGAGTCCGGCACGTAAATGCGGCCGCGGTGAAGAACAAAGCCGTCGACCACTGTCCAGGAGGCGCCGGCGATGTTCTGCTCAATCTCGGCACGTTTGGCCACCAACTCGGAAAGATGCGCCGCCTCGCGCCGAAAGTCGTCGAACAGCTCCAAATCTGGACGTGAAATAGCACACGCAGCCAACCTGGTAGCTTCCTCATCCCGGCGTGATAGAGCATCAGCAGCCGTGTTCAAGCGACCCGGACGGAATTCCACCTGGAAGTCATAACCAAAGAGACGGCTCACCCATGTGTGCTGCGGAATTGTGGAGAGCGTGGTCGAGGAGGTACTTGAGGCGAAGTGGTGCATGGCGCACAACGGCGAGCGCCCCATAGGTAGGGCGCCAATGGCGCACCGCCTTGACTAGTCCTATGAGTTCGCGTTCATAGTCGCCAATTTAGCATCTTTGCGGTGCGATGGCCCCGCTTGAAGAAAGCTATGGGACTTGCGCTCGCGGAGAACGCGCCAAAGCCCGAACCCGCGCGTCGCGATCGGCGGTGAACCCCTGGAGAAGTCGGAAGCCGCAAAACAGACCGGAAGTGAGGCGGCCTCGATCGCCGAACGCGTCGAGGTGCGCCAAGACCACCAAACGATCCTTCTTGAGCGCGATCAACGGGCGGCTATAGTGCCGTAGTTGTTGATGAAGCGGCGATAATAGCCCGTGAGACCAAGGAAGCCGCGCAGCGCCTTGAGAGTACGAGGTTGAGGCCATTGCTGGACGGCCTCTACCTTGGATGGATCCATGGCCACGCCATCCCTGGATATAACATGGCCCAAATACGCCACGCTACGTTCGGCGAATACGCACTTGGAGCGCTTGAGGACAAGCTTGTGAGCACGGAGGGTGGTGAAGACGGCCCGCACATGTCGCAAGTGATCCGACCATGATGAACTGTAAATCAAGATGTCGTCGAAGAACACGAGCATCGACCGCGGAGAAAAGGCCGAAGGATCTCGCTCATCAATGCCCGGAATGTCGAGGCGCGTTGGAAAGGCCGAAGGACATCACGACAAACTCGAAGTGTCCATGATGTGTGCGGAACGCCGTCTTGTCGATGTCGTCCGGGTGCATGCGGACCTGATGGTACCCGCTGCGGAGATCCAACTTGGTGAAGAATGTGGCCCCTTTGAGCTCGTCAAGAAGCTCGTCGACGACCGGGATCGGAAAAATGTCACGCACTGTTTTGGCGTTGAGGGCGCGGTAGTCGACGCAGAAACGCCAGCTCCCATCTTTCTTGCGCACCAGGAGACCGAGCGAGGAGAATGCCGACGTGCTGGGCCTGATAATGCCTTGGTGCAGCATCTCCGCGCATTGCTTCTCGATCTCGTCCTTAAGAAGCTGTGGATATCGGTATGGACGCACTGCGACTGGTGGAGTGCCGGGTAGCAGCGTGATGCGATGGTCCATGTGATGTTGTGGTGGTAGTCCGGTCGGTTCCGCAAAAAGGTCAGAAAACTCCGTCAGGAGAAGTGACATCAAGTCCTGTTGTCCCATGGCATTGAGCTGGGGCGCGGTGGACGCATCCAAGCCATGCCATTTGACACGGTGGGCATCGCGCCAGAATGCCATAGAGTGTCGCTCAAAGTCCCAGAGTATGGGACCGAGCGTCTTGAGCCACCGGCAATGAGAACCAACTCGTAATCGCAAGTGGTAAGACGATAGATCGATGCCGAACCGCTCCTCACCGATGATCACCGGAACTTGGCCGGCGGATGCCTTCCGGCGGGATACGGCCGCCGTTGGCCACGCCACGGTGAGGCTCGGCGCGATTCGCACCAGCCGAAGCGCGCGTGGTGGATGCCACGAAGGAGTGGGTGGATCCGGAGTCAACCAAGGCGCGTAGGTGCACGGGCCCGATGGACACCAGCAGACGCATGGTATCGGCCTTGGCGATTCCGGTGATGGCGTGAAGAGAAATTTCGACGTCTTCGTCGGAGCTTGGGGAATCTTGTATCGCGCCGTCGACCGGAGTCTCGTCATCCAATTCCATCAGGTACAAACCCTTCATTGAGCAAGATTTGTAGTGGTCTTTAGTAAACTTCTCCGGGCAATTGAAGCAGAGGCCCTCCGATCTCCGTTGGGCCATCTCCTGCGGTGACAGCCGCTTGAAGCGAGCGCCCGCGGGCGGCGTGCTTTTCAACGGGGCCGGCGGAGTCTGTATTGGAGCTTTGGTGGGCAGGACCGGTGAACGACGCCCGCCGCCGCCATGTGCGCCGGACGCCGAGGCGGCAAGGGCGCGGAGGAACACGGACGGTGCGCGGCTGCCGTCTTCTAGTTCCAGCGACGCCTTTCGGCGCGCGCAAGACTCATGGCGTCATCGAGACTCGGATTCGAGCTCCACATCGGTCGCAGAGGATTGCGGAGGACCGGCCGTGAAGATGTCAACCGCGCCGCCCGTGGACGCCTCTGCAGCGGGCCAATAAGGTCAGGAACTGCGCCTGATATTCCTCCACTGTGCTGTTGCGCCGCAGTTTCATGAGGGCTCCAAGAGGATTGCTGCACTGCGGAGGACCAAACCGGCGTTGAACCTTCTCCACGAACTCCGGCCAGGTGGGAGCACCCCTGTTCTGCTCCAGGCGGTAGTACCAGTCCTGGGCGGCGTCCTCCATGTAGAAGGAAGCGAGCCACACCTTCTCCTCAGGAGGCGTGCGCTGTTGTCGAAAGAATTGCTCCGCCTTGTGAAGCCACACCACCGGATCCGCCGTGCCATCGTAGCGTGGGAACCGAAGCTTATGGGTGTGCTGATGAAGGGGAAACTGAAGCGGAGGCACCGGTGGAAGAGGCGGCGTGTCTTTGCCGCTGTGGGAACCGCCGGATTCGATCTGCTCAGATTGCAGTCGATTGACAGCCACGGTGAGCCGGCCGTGGTCGCCTTCATCGTCGTCGATTCGCTCTTGATGGAAGAGAGTTCCGCGAGGATGGCCGTCATGGTGGTCTTGAGATCGGTAATGGAGTCGCCCATGATCAGGCCGGAGGATCAGAAGTCTGATACCAAAGATGTTGTGGTAGATTAGAGGCAGGGGAGTCAGCGTACTCTCCCTCCGTAAGGAGGCTTTGAGTAAACTCTGGATGCTTTATTAATTTCCCCCGATGCCTGTATGATTTAGGGCTTACAGATATAAATAGGCCTTTAGGCCTTATCTCCTAAATGAACTCATCTCTTTCTCAACTAGGACTCTAATGCAAGCTGAACCAAACTCTAATGCAATCTTAACAAACTCTGGCTATGAAATCAATTGGCTTTACAGCCGGATTCTGTTGTGGCCGTGGGCTTCTTGCGGCGTGTGTAGTACTTGCCGACAAAAGCGTCCACAACAGAGAGAGTCTAGGTTTTCTGCACCAACACTTTATTCACGTCGTTTTCTCTGATTCCATTGGGCTAATCTTGGCTTAAATGTTGCACTATCCATGACAGAATTGATGAGAACATGGATGACACACTGGCTAATGTTGAGGGGGCGCAGGGCCAACTCCTTAAGTATCTCAACAGCATTTCATCAAACAGGTGGCTGATGATGAAGATTTTCTTTGTGCTGATGGTTTTCCTCATGATATTCATATTCTTCGTTGCGTGATTCCCTTGTAACGCCGCACCACATGTTTTGCATAGTTGTCTGCTATGCGTAGTATATTCTTTAATTTTTACCAAACTACACCATGCACACAATGTTCACCTGGATGATAAGCAGCCGTCTAGCCTTTGTGGTCATGTAAATTGGGAGAGAGAAGCTCCAGTACTGTCTTGTTACCTTTGAGAGGTGATATTTTTACAGTATGTTTGATGTACGATTACATGGCACCCGGTGATAGCAATGCTGCAAATCAGCCAAATCTCTGGATAATGGCTTCACTTCAAACGCAGCTTCTGGAACAGACCAGTTTTTTTATTTTTGACTTTAAGTCATTTTGCTTTTGTTTTTTTTCTTATTTCTTTGAATTGTCTGTAACGGTGTTTTTAATTTTTTAACTTAGAAAAAGCTAATACTTGTTATAACATAATTACAGCCAAAGCCTACAAAGTTAAAAGCCATAGCTTTTAAACCGTACGAAACACTAAAAATAATTCTTGACGTCTCCTTTGGTGTTCCTTGCAAAATGTTACTGTAACAGGCTAAAGTCGTTGCGGATATCTCGGACAAAAATGTGCTGCCCTTTAGCAGGACAGTACTATGTCATGTCTGTTTTTAGCATCTACTTGTTCTGTTTCAAATAGTTTTAGTTTTTGGTTTTTTTAGTTATTAACTGTCTATGATGATATAACGGTTTTTTATTTTTTAATAATTTTCTCTATTTTTCTCAAAAAATATTAAGGACTATTATAGTGCAATTTTAGTCAAAAATTGGAAACCAAAGCTCTCAGCCGAACCCATTGGAGCGTCGCCAAATATTGGCATCATGCATCCATGAGAACTTTGGTCCAATGTAAAGCCCTATTGTTAGCTTTTAACTGATATATGTAATTAAAGAAAATAAAGTAAAATAAAAAAATATCTTCACAGACAATAGAAAGTAAAAAAAATATGTTAAAAAGTTAAGGTGTTTAAAACAACTTTTTTACTTCCTAAAGTTAGGAGGTGAAAACCGTTTTGTAATAAGTCCAGACAAGTCAGTAACGTGACAGTGTCACCTAGGAAAATCCCATGCTGGCAGCTCTCTTGTCTCTACCATGTCCGTGCGTGGGCATGCAGTCGTACCCAACGCGATCCGGACAAGCCCCCGCCCCCGCCACCGCCACGTCACACATCACGCGCACGCAGATGCCGCGGTTGCGCAACGCAAAGAAAACTGGAGAGAGTCGTAGCGTAGCGTGCTATGAAACCGCACCGCATCGCGCATGGGCGTAATGCAGTGCAGTGCGGATAGAGCCGTAGAGCCTCCTCTGCTCTAAAAACAAGGCAAGGCAAGCACGCGGCTGTCGTTTCGCCTGCCTCCATCCACCCACCCATCTCAAAACCCTAACACCTCCCCAATCCCAGCGGCGCCGCGCCGCGCCTCCGCCCGCCCGATCGGCGACCGAGGAGTCCCCCTCGCCTCGATTCGACGTCGCTGCAGATCGGCGGTCGCCCCGATCGGGACTGGGGTGGTTCGCGGCGAGATTCAGATTCGGAGTTGGGTTGCGTGGGATTCTCGTGTTTGAGATAGGGAGGAGAGTATGGTGGGCGGAGGGAGGAGGGGAGCGGAGGAGGTGAAGCTCAACACCGGCAACGTGTTCGCGGCGCTCGAGACGCTCAAGAAGAAGAAGAAAGGCGGCGGCGGCGACAAGGCCAAGGGGGGCTCGTCCTCCTCCAGGAGGAAGCAGGACGAGGCGGCGCAGCTGCCGCCGCCGTCGCAGAAGGAGGTCTTCTGGGCGCCCGCGCCGCTCACCACCAAGTCCTGGGCCGACGTTGAGGACGACGACGACGACGACTACTTCGCCACCACCGCGCCGCCGCGCCCCGTCTGGGGCCCCGGCCACGGCGACGACGGGGTCAAGGAAGAAGACGAGGAGGACGACGCCGTCCACGCCGCCCTGCAGCAGGTCTATTTCTCCTCCTCGAATCACGATGTGCCTGTGACTCCTTGTTACGCCTGCTTGTTCGTGCTGTGCATGATTTATTTAATTATTTTGCTTGAAAAAACGCGCTGTTTTGTTGTGCAATATATGCTGATTGGTTGGCCAGTCGGTATGGCGGCAGTATTGGCGTGGAACTGTTGGATTGAGGTAGGGGGACGCCCTGTAGTCTGTGGGTGCACTAATGCCTACGCAGTTAATTTTGTCAACGGTATTCCCCATCGTTGTGCAACGTATGCTCATTGGATATACCGGTTTTAGTTAATTATAGGTACAGAAACGGTGAATTAGGACAAGAGAACGCCTTAGGTGTATTTATGCCAGTGTGATTATTTTTGTCTGATGATGTTATGATTCCTTTTTGTTGTACAGCGCATTATCTGTTGACTAATTACACATGGCAAGTGTAGGCACATAATTCGTATCTTGTCCTATAGGTGTATTTACACCTGCTGGATTATTCCGTCCATTGGTGTCATGTTTTCCTCTCGTTGTACAACGAATGCTTAGCTGACCAATTGACATGATACAACCGTAGAGACGGAATTAGTGAAATGATGCTACAAATAAGAGTGCCCTCATGGTGTATTTGTGCCTGCATCATTAATTTTGCCAACTAACAGAATAATTCCCCTGTGAACATGGGAATTTTCAATGCTTTATTTCCTGTTAAGGGTCTAACATAGTTGTAAATAATTACAGAGGCAAATAATATGTATGTGAATTTTTTCCTCTCTTAGGCCTACAATTCTTACTATTTTTAGTCTAGAGAGCGGATAGGCACATAATGCGTGCAGAAATTGTGACGAAAGACGAACGATTTAATATGATGTCATGAATATATCCTTCACTCCATTTTTATAGGCGGTGTTATGTTGCAGAGTCATCATACTTTCTTTTGGTATAAAAAGCTGTTGATAAGGGTGATTATAGGGTTTTTTTAGGAACATTTGAACTTTTGAAGTTGGGGAAAGGATATGCCAATTTCAGTATGTTGGTTGATGAAATTCGTTTTTCTGTATGCATTAGTAGTTTCCAGATCTACTTTCATCATATTTGTTTTTTTGTTCTTCATAGATCCCGGCAAATGTTCAATCTACTCAATTTCTACCATAATTTTTCTTGTTTGCATTTGAACTTTGTTGACTGAAGGCATAATTGGCTGATGTTGAATGCAACAATTGTTCTGGAGAACATCTGAGTATAACATGGTGGACTAATTGTCTCTATACACCTTACTGATAGTATTCTTAGATGCATTTGCTTCTGCATCCTGCAGGAAATTGAGAGTGACGATGAGGACATTGATGATGAAGTTGATGATGGTGCTGAGGATGAACCTGAGCATGAAGAGGAAGATGCTGAACCTGCTATGAAGAAAGCTGCAGCTCCAACTGCGCCACCTAAAGATACGGAAAGGCAGCTATCCAAAAAGGAGTTGAAAAAGAAGGAATTGGCAGAACTTGATGCTGTGTTGGCTGAGTTGGGAATTTCTGGCGAATCAAGCAATGCTGCACAAGATGGAAGCAATGGTAAATTCTACAGTATAGGCTGCTCTTTTTTCCCCTAATGTTTTCTTTTGTGGTGCATACTTGAAGGAACATCCTCTGCATTAAAAATGAAGCTGAATACCTTTATGTGGTTGGGTTGCTTGTATGTATTTTGTTTTTACATGCTATACATTCTTGCAGCTGAGAAGAAGGGTGCCAATCAAACTGGTGATGGAGAGAGAAAGGAAGATGCTCCTGCCCCTTCAGAGAGCAAGTGCTCCAAGAAGAAGAAAATAAGAAAGACAAGAATTCAAAGGAGTCAAAAGAAACGCAGGAACCAGCTGATGGGACAGAGGAGGCTGCCAGTGCAGAAGCTGATGAGGATAGAGCTTCTGTGGATGTGAAGGAGCGCCTAAAGAAGATGGCTTCAATGAAGAAAAAGAAATCGGGCAAAGAGACGGACACAGCTGCAAAAATTGCTGCTGCTGAGGCCGCAGCGAGGAACGCCAGGCTTGCGGCAGCAAAGAAGAAAGAGAAGAATCATTACAACCAGCAACCTGTGCGGTAAATGGTGCTGCCAAAGTTTTGAATGTTCTGAGTTTGGATATCCCCTTGTTCGTTTTGGACTCGCAATAAACTTTTTTTGGAGTCGTATTTCTGACCTTGAAGCGCCTTTCTGAGATTCATTTCAGAATTCTTAAAGGCCTTTCTGGTCTCAAGACGGTCATGTAATTGTGTTTTAAATTGTTCATCCAGTAGAACTCCATGGACGATATGGCTAATGAGGGCTAATTGGGTGCTTTGTTCCATTTTTTTGCGGTGGCTTGTGTCGAAATTTGCCCACACAGCTTGCTTTATGTTTGGTAAGCTACCCCCTGACCCCGAGTCATGAACCATGGTTGTGCAATGTGTGGTCATGTTTATGTTCTGCAGCTCATAGAGGTGATACACAGGTGTGGTGTCGTCGTGTCGTTGTTCTGTCTCTTTGCATCACACTGCTTAGATGCGGGAGGCACCTGCCGTTCTGCTAATAAACGCCTGCTTGGGGGGTGTTCTGCTAATAAAAGCCTGTTCCAAACGGTCCACATAGTTTTTAGAAGATAAAATTCGTTTTCTTTTCTCTTTGCATTATCTGTAGATATAGGAGAGTTTTTTTTTCTATTTTTATTTTTCTTTAATCGAATAGCTAAAAAAACTAATAACAGCCATAGTATCATTTCAATGAAAAGTCACAGCAATTTTAAATAGGTTAAAATCTTGTCAGCTGTCTAGGATGTTTATATTAGTTGCGGTTGATATCTTTTGATTGAAATAAATAGTAGTGATAAAAAAAGTGAAGCGATCGATGGAAAAAGTGAGAGAAATATGTGTGCGAGAGAAGTAAGGTGTGCTGATGTGTTCGTGATTTTGTCTTATTCTTGAAGTGAGATAATAAGAAAGTGAGAAAGTCTTTAAAACATCCAGTGTTGATATTAGTAGTAGAAGCCAGTACGGAACTTCCGTTTAGGGCCTGTTCTTTTCAGCTGCGGCTTTTGGCTGAAATTTTTGAATTTTGGCTGTTTACGGTATAGATTACGGAGAGACAAATACTCACTTGCGATTTTGGCTGGTACAGATGTTGGACTTTTAACGTGTAGATCGTTTAACTTGTAGACCCTGTCTTGAGAAAATACTCCGTTTGAAAGATAGGTACTATAACAAAAGCCAAAAGCCGTAAGCTTGTGAGGTAAAGAACATGCCCTTAGTCTTTTCTTTGTTCCCGCCAACTATGCCGGTGCTGTTGGGATTCTCATGATCCGACCAGTCGACAGCTTGATTAATCCTGCCTTCTGCAGCCGCTGCGACCGAACGGTCTGGCCTTGCATTGCATGGCCGCAAACAATTTTTTGCATTGCGTCGCTGCAAACAATTTTGTAGGGGTTCTTGTTCTTGTATGCTCGAAATCCTCGGAAATCAGAACATAAGCAAAAGTAGTAGAGAAGAAAGCAAACAACCGTGAGGAGGCGGGGAAGCAAAAAAGCCGAGCTCTCTTGCGCTTTCACCAGAGAGAAGCTGAGAAGAGAAGGAATTGCAGGGCAAAGATGCAACACGGCAAGTAGGCCTCCCATCCCCCAGCTCCCCACTCTTCCTCTCGCCGCACGCAAATGGTCACCTAGGCCGGAGCAATGTCGCACTGCCTCTTCCTCGCACGGCTGCCGCCCCTCCTCCTCCACCCAGCCCGCCGTCGTGGACACCACGCCTCGAGGCCTGATACGGGGTCGTTTGATTTTCTCAACATAGAATCAAAATACTCACGTGTAGCCTTTTGAATTGTAGTGATCCTTCGTTGCTAATGTAAGAACAAACACTCCTTAATTCGCGAAAACACATGTGATGGACTTCACGACCACCAAGCGAAGCCCTATCACACTCCTAATTCTAAACGGAAAGATTAAACAAGCTCGATTACAAAACACTCTCAATCTCCTCCCAAGATGGTTCAGCCATCAAGTAGAAACAAATCAATCTCAATTCAGTATATTAATATGTTTAACGGTGGTCTCACCCTTACATTGAGAATGTACGGCCATAAATATATGGCGCCTCACGCATAAAATGGACCTAGGCCAACTGAATCTGTTCGGCCAGGCCAAACCTTGGTTGTTTGGTTCAAAAAGTCCTAAACAAACTCAACCACTCTAATCAGTTCAGAAGCGATCAAACAAATAGGTTTCGGACTCAACCACCCAAAGACTAAATACTGTTAAGGAACCGTCGCTGATGAGTCCAGTCCGATTGATTTCTCTCCTATACAAAGAGATGATCAGACACAGGTAATGTAAATAGTAGATTGAAAACACAAAGATAGGGGGAGAACTCCCGATCTTTCTTTATGCTTTCTCTTTCACGTGTATGTAGAAAATAGCCAATGGGACTACCTATATATAGCTTAGTGGTGAGGTGCCCACCATAGGCCAAAGCTTCAAATCCAGGCCTAGGTTTTCCAACACTCCACCTTAGGCACTCACTCGACACGTTCATGCCTCATCAAAACTCTATAAAAACCCAGTGGAAAAAATTTAGAAAAAGAGTACATGATACATGTTATACTATGTTGCACGAATTGCCTCATTAAAAATCTTGACCGAGAAACTTCAGGAAAACTCGTCAAGGGAAAAAGAGTACATACACCCAATTTCATTTAATCTTTAGGATTTATTCTTTGGGTACTTGATCTTCGTGATCAAGTTTTAATAACGAACTTGAGAAAAATCTCTCCCTAAATTCTGTATTTCTCTAAGTCTCATCATTCCAATTCCTCGTACGCATCTTTCAGAACTAGATGCTGGGAGTGACTTAGCGAATAAGTCTGCAAGATTTTCACATGACTTAATATACAATACCTTAATTTCGTTCATCTTTTGCAAGTCATGAGTATAGAAAGAATTTGGAGTTGATATGCTTTGTGAGATGGCTCTTCACGTAGCCTGTCTGTACTTGTGCAACACAAGCTGCATTATCTTTATAAGTAATTATGGGAGCTTGCATGATATTCATCCCACATGACTGCTGGATGTGGCGAATCATTCACCGGAACCAAACACATTCTCGTGCGGCTTTGTACAACACTATGATTTCCAAGTAGTTCGTCGAAATCGCTACAATACTTTGCTTAGATGATTTCCATGAAATTGCAGTTCCACCACATAGGAATACATAGCTTATTTGTAACCTTGCGGTATGCGGGTCTGACAGGTATCCTGCATCTGCATAGCCAGTTATATTCAAGTCTTGATTCTTTCTGTAGAATAACCCAAAGTCCATCTTCCTTGGAGGTTTCGAAAAGATTCCTTTATTCCCTGCCAATGCTTTTTGGTAGGTTCTTTACTATGCATTATTAATAGGTTTAGGCAAATGTAATGTCCGGTCTAGTGCAGTTCGCTAAATACATAAGTGCTCCTACTGCACTTAAATATGAGAATTCCGGTCCTAAGACTTCCTCCCCCTCTTCCTTAGGTTGGTACAGATCCTTATATTGCTGTAAAGATCTCCCGATCATTGGTATTTTTGATGGGTATGTTTTCTCAAAGCCGAACCTTTCTAACACCTTCTGGGTGTAGGCTGACTGATATACTAATATTCCTTCAGGGACATACTCGAGCTGTAAGTCTAAGTAATATTTGATTTTACCCAAATCTTTCATTTCAAATTCTGACTCTAAGTAAGAACAAGCTTCCTTTATGTCTTCTATGGTCCCGATGATATTCAGATCATCTACATATACTAAGATTATACAAAATCCATTCTGGGATCGTCGTATAAATACATAGGGACAACATTCATTGTTTGTGTAGCTTTTCTTGCATAGAACGTCGCTTAAACGATTATACCATATCATGCCTGATTGCTTAAGTCTGTACAGTGATTTTCTGAGTTTCACACTGTACAGATTTCTATTTGCTCTATCTTGGTTCGGGACAGGAATACTTTCAAGACCTTCATATAAATTTCTGAATACAAGTTCCATAAAAGGTATGCAGTTACCACATCCATTAATTTCATTTCTACATTTAGATTGCTTTTAAATGCATGCAAGTGCAATAATATATAATATACCAGGCAAATCTGTTAACATTCATTAATTCGAAAAAACATCGATTTGGAAAGAAAGTCATTGATTTAGTATGTTGAATCAATCATAGATGAAAAGTCTAGTCTCAGCACCATGGTGCACCTGTTATATATATATGTATGTATATATGTATATGTAGATATATGTATGTACAGATATATGTATATATGTGTGTATATGTATACATATGCGTGTGTATATATAACAGGGACACCATGGTGTCTAAACTCCATGATTGAAATCTTCCATCCATGATTAAGACTTTCCATTCTGATATATTATATATCATTGCACTTGCACGTATCTAAAAGTAATCCAAAGGCAGGGAGGCCTGGTGCCCAAACATCATGATGTCCTATTTCAGCATCCTATAGGATAGAGCATGTACAATGCAGGCACTTAGAGAGATGCTTAGTAATGAAAAACTAATTTTTTGCCACATAGGATAGATAAGGTACTTATTTTGAAGCATTATGCTTAAATAAGCACCAGTGCTTAGCAGGTGGTTATGTGTATAACTATACCTAATTAATAGATAATTATCTAAGCACCCATAGAAGAGATGCTTGCATTGGAGAAAATAACTTTTGTATAGGTGCTTAATGATGTAGCTATATTCTTTCTATTTAAGTATTCATATATAAGCATTCTGTATTATACATGATCTTAGCCTACAATACTAATAGCCCGGTCGAAAAAAGAAGCTTGAGCCACCCCTAAATAGACTAAAATGTACTCTACTCACCTCGCAACATTAAAATGGAGTAGCAGGATCATATTAGGGTTCATTTTCTCCCTCCCAGAGCAACAGAGGGAAAAAAAAAGTCCACTGCAAACAAACCCTAAGTTCCCGTGGCGTCGACGAAACCCTAATTGGCCCCCATTGGATTGGCCGAGGCAAGGGGCTTTTGCCGCAGATCGGCCCTCCCCCGTGCGCGGATTCGATTCCGCCGCTCAATTTGGCGCTGATCCGTGGTCGGATCGCATCCGCCGCCCGGTACTACCGAGGTGCGTTGTTTCCCTCAAAACTCTCTGTTTCTGTGTGTAATCTGCGCCGTAGCGATTTAAAACTTGAAATACTTTATCTGATTCGGATTTTGCTGCAGCGTGTGGTGGTTTTGGGCTCGATTCGGTGGTCGGATCGACGCTCCTACTCAGGTGCGTGGTCTTCCCCGATTTTCGTTTTTTGGGTTGTCTCGATCTACATTGATGCGTACTTGTTTTTAAGATGCTGTTTTTGGTGCGACTGCAGTGTTTTTTCGTGGTATCTTTAGGCCTTCATTCTACATTTGCTGCAATTTGTGGATTATGTGGTCGGGATGAGGCAACCGATCTCGGTGTGGGATTTTGCGTATGATGGAAGGTGAAATTCCGGGATTCTGGCCGCCTCGTGAACTCTGGGCTTGTGAATGGAATCCAGTGGTAGCGATAAGCCCAGTGCAACGGATGCCACCGAGTCAGTGCTGGGTTTAGATGGCGAGGAGACTTTGTCCGAGAGGGGGTCGGTTGGAGCCAGGCAGGGGCAGGGCACACCGAATGGGAGTGGAAAAGAGGTCCCTTCAAGCAGTTCATCTGCAGGGAGTATGAGGAAGTGCGATAGCTTGAGTTCTGATAGAGTGGAACTTAATGGGCCAGAGGTGGCAAGTTCAAGTTCAGGTGACTCCACATGGAGCGTGGATAGTTTGGGTGACCATCACCCACTTTCGTTATCAAGAAAAAGAGATGGCCACTCGGAGCATTCAGTTAGTTCAGGTGGAGTTGCGATGATCAGACAGCCTCGTGGTGTCTTGAGATTGAGGAAGCTTGCTCAGAATGTCAGTATCGAGAGTGGGACTGGCAGTTGTAAGGTTCTAAGATCCAATGGCATTGCTAAGGCTACTCAGCTCCTGAGGAGGAACAAGAGGAGGAAATCACGTGCGCTTAAGGAGAACAGAGTTGGTGGTGATGACCCTGTCAGTTGCTTGAAAACCGAGAATGGCACTTGTGATCAGGACAATAACACGAAGTTTCGTGCTGAAAATGATTTCTCAGTTGAAAAGCAGTCACGTCTTTCAGTTGAACCATCTAAACCTGTTAATGTTGACAAGCAAAGCTCTGGGCATGTGCAAGAGGACGATGATGTTAGCTTGGAAGAAAATGCTGCTAGGATGCTCTGTTCTCTATCAGATAATAGATGTGCTCACCCACCGAGGAAGAGAATGAAATCACCCGATAGATCATCAAAGGCATCTTTCCTTCAGCATTCTAATAATTTCAAGGATCCATACAACAAAGTCAAGGATGTAGGTCGTCCTGCTAGGTTGCTACGGAAGCGTGACAGTAAAGTGCCATTCAGGAAGCGTCGTCCTCGTCGTCATTTTTATGAAGTTAGCCCTTGTGATGTGGATCCATTTTGCATTGTAAAAGAGAGGATTAGGGTGTTTTGGCCTCTTGATGAGACGTGGTACTTCGGCCTGGTCAAGGAATATGATCCTGTGTCAAGGTTGCATCATGTCAAGTATGATGATAAGGATGAAGAATGGATCAATCTTCGAAATGAGAGGATCAAGCTCCTGCTTTTGCCAGGTGAAGCTCGCAAGAGATCTAATCGTAATAATTCAAGGTCAGTATTTAAGCCGGAGTTTGAAGGGGATGAGACAGAAGACATGGAGGGAAACAGTACGGGAAGTTCTGAGTCAGAGCCCATTATCTCATGGCTGGCTCGATCAAACCAAGCAAGATCTGCTACATCCAGCAACATCAACGAGCAGGATCACACTCATTCAAATATTGCTTCTGTTTTGTTTGACCAAAAGCAGTGTCTGTTATCAAACTCATTCAATGTCAAGCAGGAGAAGCTGAGCTCTAATGATGCTATACCAGGTAGTTCACCTGCAAATGGGGGTGCAGAAGTTCTTAAGGATAGGACTACATCCAGGGATAGGAGGTTTCGCGTTGTTTATTCTAGGAAGCGATTTTGCAGGAGAAAGAATGGTTTTCTCAACATTTCAGAACAGGTTTTGAATCTGAATAGCGGAGCAAGTTCTGCAGTGGTTCTTGCTTCAGTTGGCCGGGAGTCTAATACTGAAACTGGCGCTTCAGTGACATATGTCATGTTGGTATTTAGCCTGCCACTGAAATCTGTTTTTAAGTTTATTTCTGAAGCCTGTACTGTTTGGGTTTCCAATACTCTCTTTCTCCTTCAGCATGGTACATTGGTTGCCTTATGGCCTGCCGTACATCTGGACTTACTTCTTGTTGATAATGCTTTAGGTTTGAAACACTTGCTTCTTGATACTTGCTTAAGATCAGCAGTATCTCTTTTCTGTTTACTTGTTGGAAGCTTCAATCAGTATTCTAGGCATAATACTCTTAAGGAATCGAAAATGCCATGCACCTCGGTCAGATTTCAGATATCTGGTTTGCATGGTAGTAGCCAAGTAGTGTTTGTGTTGTTCAGCTTCTTTGGGATAGGAAAATCAGAATGGAAGCTCCTGCAAGGAAAGCTTCAGTATCACTATTTGAAAAGGGAGTTGTCTAAAGTTAATTGCACATATGCCAACATCAAGCAACTCACCAATGGAATTGATCAAAGAGTCTCTACTTCACTGAGTCTCATTTCTAAGGTACCACACCCTCCTTACCTATGCAGATTGTATTGATCTTTCTGCATTATGATTTTTTTGTAATTGATTCTGAATATTACATGCCCATGATTTTTTTAAAAAAGGAATGTAAAAGATTACTTACCGCCCATGGTTTTACACTCATTAACAATGATAGGCTTATTTGGGACAAAAGGCTTTGTTGTTGTTGTAACAATGATAGGCTTCCACTCTTAGTTATTATTGTATTAATCAATGTGGGAATGCTAATCATTTCTTGAAAGCCAGAGTAGCTGCAGAAGAGGCCTAGATCTGGTACCTTATGTTGCAAACAGGAACATTATTTAGTTTTTACAGATGTTTTGACTTCTATTGTCTTCCCTCAGCACTATGAATGAAGCACACATTTGCTGATTTGAATTTAGCCAGTGCTTGGCTGAGAATGATCAGCATTAGTTCTTGACCTTGCACAAGATGTAGATACTGCTCAAAAGCACAATACAGCAACTTAAAAGATCCAACTGAGTTTAGCTGAGTAGTGCTTCCCTTTATGCGAGGTTCAGTTAATGACTGATTGAACATGTATTTGGATAAATTGGATTCACCCACAAACTGAAGCTACTCTGACGTTTTCTAGAATAGCAATAAAATGTTTGTTTTTTTTTCCTTTTTTCTGGAAGTGCTCCTTGAACTTATTTGAGGTAGCAATCATTTGGCATTTGGCTATCTTTTCTTTGGAACAAGGTTTAAGTCGTAAGGTCAAGTTGAGTCACCAGGGGGGCGACTTGTCAACTAGTACCCAGACTAGGAAGTGTGTTAATAGGGCATACCATATACTAAATTGTAGCAGCAATTAAACATATATACATATTGTAAAGCATGAAATGAAGAGAAGAACAGCATAAGCATGATGATGAGTTGATGACTTACTTCTTTTGATCCCAAGTCCTGAGTTCATCCTGCCTTCTCTATCTGCAGAATAATTTTTTCAGCTGTCAACTTCCTTTGCCATATGATTATTCTGGTTACATTATTGACATAACAATGTTAATAAACCTGCAGTAACATATAAAATCTCTTTTTTGGAAGCATCATCACTCCATTAATTGAGACGTTTAGATCTGAGTTCTTCTATAGAGCCATCACCATACTGGACAACAAGTAATTGAGAAGCAACACCCTGAAAATTGAAGAACAAAATAATGAGAATATTGAAAATTCAAATCGGGCTGCTAGACATGCCCGACTAGTCGCTCCTAGTCGGCGACTAGTTGTTCGGCCACCCGACTAGTTGCTTCAGTTGAGTCGAGCAACCTAGTCGTCCTCTGTGTGCCGACTCGACTGCTAATCGTGGATTAGTCGCCGACTTAATAACATGGCTTTGGAATTGCTCCCGGAACTTGTGAGGTAGTAATCATTAAGTTATCTGAGAGTTGATTTGCGATCTTGCCAAGTGATGGAAGGCCAATTTCTTCGTACACTTTATTTCATAGCAAACTTCCTCTTACTGTGTATCTGTTGTATGTTTATCTTTGTCCCAGGATAGCTAGGAAGCCAAGCTTTAATTGAATTTTGTAAAAGCATAGCTTTGTAGGATCAGTTTTACTACCACTCAATTGAATTAATATTAACCTTTAAACCATATAATTTGCATTAAAATCTTGTGATCACTGGATTTTTTTGTATGGGTTACTTTTCATTGTGTTACATCACTACTGCTGAAACAATATATGTTCTTCATTTCTTGAAGACAAGGATATGAGTGAATAGTTTTTTATTCATCTAGTGGGGTTTCCTACTTCAAGCCAAAGATTTAATACGATCACCAGTTTCCTGTACTGCTGTCTGGTTTTATTACTTTAAAGTTTAAAGTATCGTCCTCAATATTATTCATATTTTTTTAATCCAAAGCCTTCCTTTTGTGTTTGGGGGTAAATAGTCATTTCTGTTACTTCTTGCACTAAGCGTTTCTGTTGTGGATATTTGTGCATACAAGCTTTTCTCTTAGCAATTTTTTCCCCAGAAACTAGCTATACACAATTTTAGTTCTGCCTATGCCTCACACGATTCCCACTGTGTTTATTATATTCAATGAGAATTATGTATTGATGTATTACTTAACGGAAATAGACAGTTTAACTGTTGTTTACTTGTTCATCTGTGCCCATTGAGTTACCTATTATTTAGTCTTCAATCTTCTATTTGCATAGTCTTTAACATAATTGAGTGCATTAGTTTGAAACATATTGTGCTGAAAATCTAGGTTTATAGCAAATCAGCTTATTACTGATAAAATCTTTTCTGTTAAACAGGGTTTATTGCTCAATGTTCGGGACTCACAGTTTCTTCCAGAATCAAAATATTCAGATGTTGACCCTATCGTTTGTTGTCCTGATGAGCGATGTGGATTTGCTCAAAATGATCTGGATGCAGCAGCTGCACCTTCACTTCTGCTTTGTCACCATCTAAAATTGCTCGTTGAAAGCAATTTGACTTCTAGTGGTTTTCAGGAGTCTGTACCATTTTCTTTAGAAGAGGATCAGCACCCTGAGCCACAACATACATCTGATCGGGTTCATCTGGTCGCTCCTGCTTCTGGGGTTTGTTCTCTTGATCTTAGTTCATCCACTGATGGCCCCTTGGGTATCGGCACCGTTGGTTGCATAAATCATTCTAGCTCCGCTAGCAGGGAGCTCAATCCTGCTGAAATCATTGTGAGTCTTGAATGTAATGACAGCCATATTGGTGATGCCAACATGACATGCAGAAGGGTTCTAGATCAAAATGGCCCTTATGTAGATGCTGACAAACTTTGTTCTTCCAGTCTTAATGTGATTTGCTCTCCACAGAAGTCTGAAGAGAGGTGTCCATCCATAAATATTCCTCAACATAAGACATCTGATCAGCCAGATGATAAGTTACTTAGCAAAGATGAAAAAGCCACACAGACTGTATCTAACCTGGTCCAGGAATTGAATGACTATCCAATTGGTCGTGCTACACCAACTGCGCCCAGGACGGCCTACCATCGGAACCGGTTTACATCCATATCACGCACTTTTGGGGATGGTTCAAAATTATGGCCAGAAGATCTCATGCTGACTGGCTTTGCTGGTGGTTCTAAGAAGCCACGAACTCAGGTGTCATACTCAGTTTCTCCAAGAAGTGATGAACTTGGCTTAAAACATAAAGGCCATTTCTGGAAGATACAATCTCATAGCAATGCTAAGACAAATGATGCAAACGGACTTCCTGATATTTCTAGAAGTGGCCAGAGCAGCCCGGAGTCTTTGACGTGTGTTGCAAATGTCCTGGTTACAGTTGGTGATAGAGGGTGGAGGGAGTATGATACTCAGATCACAATTGACTCTGATGGGCAGAGTGATTGGAGGATTTGTGTGAAGCTTGCTGAAGGAACCAAGTATGCTCACAAGGTTTGTCAAGTTTTGCAGCCTGGGGCCACAAACCGCTATACACATGCTATGATGTGGAAGGGGGGCCCTGAATGGTACCTAGAATTTCCTGACAGAAGCCAATGGTTGATTTTCAAACAAATGCATGATGAATGCTATAGCCATAACATCAGAGCTGCATCTGTAAAAAACATTCCAATCCCTGGTGTCCGCTTGGTTGAAGCTCAAGATGATAATTATGTCGTATCCTTTGTGCGCTCCCAAGATTATCTTGGCCGTATCGGAACAGATGTTGAAATGGCTCTTGATGAATCCCGTGTGATATATGACATGGACAGTGATGATGAAGACTGGATTTCAGGACAGAAGAATTCCTTACTAGGTAAGAACAGCACTGGATGTGAGTTGACAGAGGACTTGTTTGAGAGGGTCATGGACAAATTTGAGAAACTTGCGTATAGCCACAACTGCAATGAGCTCAACATTGACCAGATGAAGGAACTAGATATTGATAACGTTCCGCTGGATATCATTGAAGTGATACATGATTATTGGCAGGACAAGAGGCAGAAAAAGGGAATGCCACTCATTCGACACTTTCAGGTGAACATATGCTTTGCGATCCTTTATTTTGGATTGTTGCCAATAGCTTTCTCGCTTTCTTGTACATGAGCAAAAGGTTTGCTTGCTCATGTTTGATCACTTATGGAAAACAGAAAGCAGGTAAACATTGAAGACTTTGTTATATAGTTTTGTTATCTATCTTTGGGATGTTTAGTAATCTGCCATGGCCCCTTCATGGTCCTAGCTACCAACTAAAATTTGGTTACTTTTAGTTTTTATGCTTATGTAGTTTTATGTACATATTTATTTATTTTAGCTATTCAAATGGTGCAGCAGTGAGCTTTACCAAAAAAAAATCTTTTGCTTTCGATTTTTGTTCCCAGCTTTGATAGCACCAATTAAGTAAAGCAAAACATATCCTGTGAATTGAAATAGGTTTAGCGCTTTTAGGGTTTGTTGTAAATTTGCTATGTTCCTGAGTATTGTTCTGATCTTTAGTTGTCATATGTAGATCCTCCTGTGGTTAAGTAGCTTCTGCGCAGTGTCACTAGATATGAAGTTTCTTTTTTATTGTGGTTCTAAATAAGAGTGGCTATAAAGCGTCTAGTCATGGTTAATTGTAATTTTATCCTTAATTATTTGTAGGACTCTTTTATCTTGAATTTAAAGAGGCATGAATAGTGCTGATGCTTCCAGGAAAATGATGACTGTTACATTTTTCAGTTATTGTGTTTTTATCTTATCAAATGGATCATTGCAGTCCACCAAACAATGTTGAGTGTATACTTCCTCTAATTTTACTTTTCTATCATTTCCAGTCTGCTATGTGGAAGATCTACGAGCGGCAGCTACAGGAATGGGAATCAATGGTATACAGAATACAGGGTTCGTCAAATGGGTACCAGGAAAACAGGTTGCCCCCAAAACCTGCATTGTTTGCCTTCTGTTTGAAACCTCGTGGACTCCAATTCCAGATACCATACAAGGGACCGAAGCAGCGATCCCATAAGAAGCTTATGTCCTCAGGGTGCCACAGCTTTTCAACAGAGAAGGATGGCTTTTATCGATCAGGTACTCTTCCTTAATGTCTTGTAGTCTTCATTGGTCTTTTCCCCCCTTTTGCTGATATGTATTTTTCCTGTTTCTGTCAAATACCAGGCAGGAAATATAATGAATATGTTGGGGATGGGAGGACATTTGAACCCTATGACGGTGGTTCTCTTCAGTCACCAACAGGGTACTCTCCCAGGTTCTCTCTGAGAACAGACTCCCCTCGTGCATTTGATGGTTCAAAAAGAGGTTCTACACCAAGATTTTTCAGGACAAACTGTGTCAAAAGGAATGCAGTCTTCGCATTCTTTGAGGATCATCAACAGTCACCTTCCTTCCGCCATCAGAAAATAAAGCGAAGCGCCCCTGATCATTGGAACACGGCCATTCATGATTGGCAGAACTCGAAGCACATGTTCCCAGCGGCATCCCAGAGCCACCGCACTGACATCGAGGAGCTCAAGCTGCGGGATGCCTCGAGCGCTGCACATTATGCAACGACGATGGCCAAGCTCAAGAGAGAAAGGGCCCACTGCCTGATGCAGAAGGCTGATCTTGCTCTCCATAAGGCCACAGTCACCCTCATGTTCGCTGATGCGATCAGGGCATCCAACAGGGATTCATCCCGGGACGGCAGAAGAAATTTGAGGGATGAAGAACGCTGACGCCTTTTTGGCGTGAGCCGATGCGTATAGATGCAACTTGTGCAAGACGCATCTTTTTGTTGATAGAAGGGAGCTTCTTTGCTCCATTGATCAAGCCAGTAGATAGCTTCTCGCCCCCTTTACCCCCCCTTTTTAATCATTTGTACATAAGTTTTTGTTAATCTTATTTCTCCTCTTTAGGCCTCCTGGTTAACGTATTGTTGGGAAAAGATGGGCAAAAAAAAAAAAATCCAAAATGATAGGGCAGCTGTTAATGCAGTCCGGCGTGTCTGCTCTGGATGGTTTATGTATTGGTGTCCTCCCATCGTTGTGAGTTGGTCCAGTGAAGGCGACAGCGTTGGTCCTAATGATTTCCTGCCGCTACCCAAAAAAATGAACGAATGAAGAGAATAGTGCACAATGTGCTTCTGAGCCTGACAAGTGGTCCCATCCCATTATATGCCATCTTAGGACCTGTTTGGGACCGCTCCACTCCACGTTTTTTTAGCTCTGCTCTATGTTTTTTAGCCAGCCAAACAGGTTCAGCTCCACGCACTCTGTTCGAGGAAAAAAAGGTGGAGTTGTGAGAGCATCTAAAGGAGTGCTCTATAAACTCTAGGTTTTTTATGGAGTTGCTCCACGGTAGAATTTGTGAAGCAGAGTTTGTGAAGCAGTCTCAAATACGCCCTTACTGTCCCTGTATCTAGGGCAATCAATTTCTGTCGAAATTCGGTTTGCTCAGCCCACCTAAAAAAACCCAATTCACCCAAAATTTTTGGGCGGCCGAATTTTTTTGGCCCATCCACTCAACCGGCCTATGAAAACTCCCAACCCTTTGTTCTATTGCCTCGTCCACCATCTCTCTTGATCCCGTCGGTGCCGGCAGAGGGTGGCGTCGAAAAAGGATGGGAAGGCGGTGGCATGGCGCCGGCACTGGCAAAAGAGACGGAGGCGGTGTTCTCTCTCTCTCTCGAATGTATTTGTATTCCTTAAATTTAAATTATATGTTTAGATATTTCGACTAAAAATTTTGAGATGGCGGCGTGGCACCGGCAAGAGAGACGGAGGTTGACTGATTTTTTTTTCGAATTTTTGACCAAAAATTTTGATTTTCGTCTTTCTCAAAGGATTTCAATATTTTTTTCACCGAAATTGTTTTCCCTGCCTGTATCTGTTTCTTTCTTTTACGGGGCCATACACAGAGAGCGATTTTACTACACGTAAATAGTGTGATGCGTGTGTGGGAACGTAGACGAAATCTTTACTCATTTGGCTCCTTGGTGTCTTTTTTTTTGCAACTTTAGCTCCTAGATTTTTTTTTTTTGCAAATCTAGCTCCCTCGCGAGCATGGAATTACCTGAGCGTGACACTAGACAAAATCGTGCCTGGGAGCTCGGAAACTAAAATTCCGCGGTACTGTAGCAAAGAAGATGCTGTTGCGGTAATGTAGCTACAATATAGAATCCGCGCTACAGTTCTATGAAATCTGAGTTTCCATGCTCTCTAGGTGCGGTTTCGTCACGTGTCAAGCTCTGCTAATTCTATACTCAGGAGGAAGCTAGATTTGAAAAAAAATTAAAGGGCTAAAGTTGCAAAAAAAACGCTAGGGGACCTAATGATTAAAGATTTCCGCGCAGACGGCGTACGTGCCACATGTATTTGCCACTTCCCAACAGGGAAAATTTATTTATTTGCCACCCTTACGACTCGGGTTGTTGCCACCCGGGTCTATTGTCAGTGACTCAGGTGACCCCACATGTAAGTGACAGACTCTCGATGTCAATCTTTAAGGGTGGCAAAAAATTGAACCTCCCATTGGGGTATGACTTCTCGGCCTTCTTAGATAAACTTAAGCCCACGTTATGCTGAAAGCCACTTCTAAAAGAAGATAAGCACAGAACTACAGATCAGAGATGAGCAAGAACCAGAAATACTAGTTTACTGACCGATCGTTCGAAGGGTCATGTTGGTGTTTATTGTCTTGCAACCAACACGAGTGTCATTCTCATCTCATAAGTAAGAAAAGAAAGGGAGAGATCGCGCTGGGCCAGACTGATCTGCAAATATGTCTCGGGGCGACTCTGCAGTCTGCACCACTCGAAACACGTGGAAAATGACCGCAAGCAGAGGCACTCTGATCTGAATAAAGTAAAATTTCAATATAGTTTTTATAAGCTATTTTTTGAAGTTACTGTAGAAGTTATTTTAAATAAAATAGCTTCTTAATGTAGATTTCTCTTGCGCTTTTAATCTCCCTTTCTATGAGCCAAAAACTACAGTATTTTTAAATAGAGGGCCTAAGACAGGGTCTACATCATTATTGGAGTCCCCTACAGTTCCTCACAAAAAAATAATAATAAAAGAGTCCCTTACAGTTGACTAATTCACAACAAAAGGTTGTATCAGGTAAGAAGACCCTTGGATTCCATTATTCAGATGAGATGATCAAGTTAGGCTCAAACGGGATGAAAATTCATCGTTTTTTCAGCTTCTGGCTTATTTTGGTTTATACTGTAGTAACTAACGTTCAAACGAAGTATCTTTTAAAATATGGTATACAAGTTGATTGTGTTAGATACTGTATCGACTTCAGCTATATCGTCCAAAATCGCACGTAAATCTCTCCACAGTCTCTCTCACGAACAGACAAAATTTAATAATTTTAGTCATAAATCATAGCCCGAAACAACAGACTCAGACATTGTTTGAGAGTAAAAATTTCGTTGCAAGTCTCTTTGCTCGAAACGTTAGCTTCGGCTGGGTAGACTGGTGATGTGCTGCTATAATACTTGCCGAAAAAATTGCCTAATACCACTTGGGTGATGGTGGCGTGGATGACAGGTGGCAAGCAAATGATGCATGCACGATAGAAATTTCACTGTAAGCACCAGCATAAATTGGCAAGCGCGCAAAAATTGTGCCTGAATAGCGAGAAGGGTGTTGATAAATATTATCTAGATATTTTTCTTTCTAACTATTATCTAGATTTATAATCATTGGATTAGAGATCCAACAGTCATGAATTCTCCCCCACCACCTCCAAAAAAAATCTCCCCCTCCTTAAAAAAAAGGATGATGGATCTCTAATCCAACAGTCTCAAATCTGGATAATTGTTAAGAAAAAAACATTCAGATGATATCTACACACCCTAGCGAGAATTGTATCATCTTCGACAATCGACAGTCGATGCCACCTATTTACACAAACATGCTCCCGTTAACAAACTTCAAATAAGCATAAGCATTCCATCTGCAAATGTACATTTACATGGATCAGAACAACGTCTCGATAAAACCGAACAGAGTGATACGAATGCTTTGTACCACCTCGGATTATCCAACAAGAACCGAACGATATTTAATTTGATCTTTCCCATGTAGGAGTAAGTAACAGCAGCAGTGTCTAAAGCAGAATAAGAGCAACGCAGTGAGTCGTCCTAGTACGCCGTCGATCTGCAGGACAATGCGAGGTGGCTAGTTGCCGCCAGCGACCTGCCCGACGAACGCCCTGAGGTTCCTCTCCGACGAGCCGCCCTCGGCAACCGCCGCCCGCGCCTTCGCCCTCCACAGCGTGGCCTTGGTGCGCACCACCTGCGACGTGGCGAAGTCGAGGCACCTCCGCAGCTCGCCGGCCTCCAGGACGCCGTCCTTGTCGCTCACCGCGGCCCTCACGCCGGTGCCGAGCTGCTCCACGAGCCACGCGTTGGTGCCCTGGTCCGTCCACTGCGGCACGCCGACGACCGGTACGCCGCACGCCACGCTCTCCAGCGTCGAGTTCCACCCGCAGTGCGTCACGAAGCACCCCACGGCTGGGTGCGACAGAACCTTCACCTGGTCGCACCACTCCACCACCATGCCGCGCTCGCCGCCGTCGCACACGTTGCCGTCGTCCTCGCCGCGGTTGTCCTCCCTCAGCACCCACAGGAACGGCCGACCGCTCTCCTCCATGCCGCGCGCGACCTCGGCGATCTGCCGCTTGCTCATCATTGACAGGCTCCCGAAGGAGATGTACACCACCGATCCCGCCGGCCGCGAGTCGAGCCACTCGAGGTAGCCCTTGCCGTCCTGCTTGAACAGGTCATTGCTGGACGGCCGCGTCGCCGAGTCATTCTTGGCGGGCGCGGCGTCCAGGAAGGAGAGCACGGGGCCGACGGGGATGACGTCGAGGCCGTGCTGCCGCAGCGACGCCACCGCGTCGGGCTCCATGGAGTCGAACGTGTTGGCGAGCACGGTGGGCCTGTCCTCGCGGCCGAGCGCGTCGACGAGGTCGCGGAACGCGGTGAGCACGAAGGCATAAGGGTCGTCGTCGGAGGTCATGGTGAGGAACGACGGCAGGTCGCGCACGCGGAGCGGCGGGAGATCCGGGACGAGGACGGACGCCCAGGGGTCGCCCGCCACGGCCGCGATGGCCTTGTCGACGCCGTCGGTGCCGCGGAAGAAGTGGAAGTAGGCGGCGAGCACGGAGGCCGGCTGGATCCAGTAGAGCGCGGCTGGCACGCCGTGGTCGCGCGCGACGTCGGCGACCCACGACAGCAGGAGCGTGTACACCACGAGGGTGACGGGGCGGCCGGCCGCGCGGAGGCGCGCGAGGACGGCGCCCAGCGTGCGCGACCCCACGAGCTTGACCTGGCTCATGTAGTGCGTGTGGTCTTGCACCGCCTTGTCGAACCCGTCGTCGTAGCCATCGGAGTAGGGCACGTAGCACACCCCCGCGCCGTCGCGGTACTCGCCCTCGTCCGCCTCGTCGGGGAACATCTTGCGGCACGCCGACACCGCGGTGGAGACAGTGACGCGCGCCCCCGTCGCGCGCAGCAGGCGCACCGCGAGGTGCCGCGCCGGGTTGATGTGCCCCTGCGCCGGGAACGTCACCACCAAGAAGTGCGGCTCCGGCGCCTTCTCCTCCATGGCCGGCATTGTTGTGTGCGTCTGCGCGATGCAGCAACGAGCTTGCTAGTGTCGTTCTTGGCTTGCACCGGAGCGAGTGATGTGGTGGTGGAGGTGAGGAGGGAAGCGGCTGAGGCTTAGCCTTTATATACGAGGGAGGAGAGGCCAGGGCAAGGTGACGCAAGCCGTGAGGGGAGCCGAGGCCATCGAGACGCAGGGCTGCGTGGTCAGCAGGTAAGGTTTATTTGGGCTAGGTTGGCGTTGGCCACACAGTACACGTGTGTTGTGTGGTGCAACAAGCCAAAAAGATATTAGTTTTGGCTGAGCTGGTCACATGAGTATATGCCCTGGACGTTCAATGTTGCTTTCTCAGACTTTGTTGCCAACTTGTGATCGATGTTGGCACCTGTAACGTCCGAGTTGGATGCGGTGAAATCTGCTTCTCTGGCCTAGGTGCATGCGATGTTCTTCTTCCCTCGCCAAAGATAGATTTGCATGCATTTGGAACCATGCATAGTTAACACATGGGATTTGCTAAACAGAAGTTGCCTGATTTTTCCTTGTCCTCATTTTTCCTTATCTATGAGTCATATGTTTCACTATCAGATCATGGGATGGATTTTTTTAGGCTGTAGTTTATGGATTTTGAATTCTGGCTGTTTGTAACAGGAAGAACGAAGAGAGAGATAATCCCATGCGATTTTGACCGGTATAACTGAAGTCGGTATAGTGTCTAATACTATCGATTTGTAGATCCCGTTTTGAAAAAACATACCATTTGAAAGCTAGTTACTATATTAAAAGACAAATGTCATAAGCATGAAGCCCAAAAGAATCCAGCCCATATCTTAATATCCGTGCTTTGGTTAGGGCTTTGGATTCACCAAGTCTTCCACCATAAAATTACGGTGGGCGGCACGTTGACTAGGTCGACCATGACTAGGACGACGAGGCACGATGCAGGGCTACGAGGATGACAGTGGCCGACAACGGTAAGCAATAGATCTGTCAGTGCAACATGGTACATCGGCGGTGACGACGCCACCAAGGTTGGTAGTGGCAACAAATGTGTAGTGCCTATATGGGGGTATGGTGGACGGGGGAGGGAAGGCAATGGGGCATGGGGGATAGGGAAACGGTGGTGCCGGTGGTGGTTGCGGTTGGAGGCAGCAACACCATCACCAGTTGCAACGTAGATCAAGAGGCGGGAGCATGGTGGAGGGGGAAGTGGTAGTAGCAGTTAATTGATAACGGCCCACATGAAAGGAGGGTTGCCGGAAGGGAGGGGCTGGAGGTGGGGTGGCGGCGATGGGATGGGAGGGAGAGAGGAGGAAGGAATTTTGGGGTTAGATGGGTGTAGAAACTTGAAACAATCCTAGACACAGAAAAGTGATTGGTTTTGTTTTTCACAAAAAAAAAAGCAAAAGATGCCTAGAGTAGACAGACTCTAGGGCAACAGAAGTTTTTCTTAAGCATAAATCACATTATTTTTGTCTATTAGATCAATGTCCAATTATATATTCATATGGCACACCAATCTCCATATAAATCCATTACAAATCAAATGGCCACAAAAAACATACAGAACCTCTCGGCCAAAGTTCTAGAAGACGCACGCAGAACCTCTCAATTTTCACTACTGGCCAAGACGGCTGGTAGCTATCCAGCGCCGCCGAAATTATGTAAGCAACAGAATAGCTAGCTAGCTCTCCATCACAGAACAAGGCAGCAAGCTATCTGACGGTGATGGGCTCCCAATCCCAGTTGCATGCGTGCCTTGGATTGGATATGATCGATGTGATTGGCCGGAGTTTGCAATTTACAAGATGCCTTATATGATTGATTTGAGCAGGCAGGTCGATCGGCCGTGACGTCCGCCATGACGATCTGGAGAGACGGCAGGGTCTGCGTCCATGTGGTACCGGCCGGGTCGCTAGCTAGCTGCTCTCTGTCAGTAGTGGCCGACCCAGAAATTAGAGATGACTGAAGACCAACTATACCATGGCTGATGTAGTTTGATTCAGTAAAGAGGACCAAATAGCATCAATTCAAATAAATTTCTTTGAAACACAGACAAAATTCTTTGAAACACAAAAGGATATATTTGCAATTGTTGGATCACGGCGGGGAGCCATGCCACCTGTCAAACCCCCCCTCCTTCCGGCCCTGTGTACGAAATCAATTTGGGAACTGTCAATCCAAAACTTAACGTCTTCGATTACATAGATCCACCCCCTTAAAGAGTTGAGAGATCGTCACGCAAAGCGATAGTATTTCTACCAAGAAATGCGAATTGCATAGGCCACCCCGCCGGCCGGAATGACTGTAACTTGCAGGACTGGAACGACTAAACGCAGAATCGGTCACTTCAGAAGTTCAGATGCAGGAACACATTTGTACGAAACTTATGCTAGCAAATCATTGATCGATCGACAGCGTCTACTCCTGACTCCAACCTCGCTCGTAACCAATTAATTCTTCCGTTTGATCGATCTTCACCCATGCATCGTCTGGCCCATACATCTGTTCGCAACTTCAGATCAGATCGCCCGGCTAGGTAGGCGAGGGTTTGGCTGGCCCTTTGGTCCTAGAGGAGTCGCCGGGCGATAGAGCGTGTTGCTCAGATGCATGGACGGGTACGTATCGGTCAATTTCGGTCCAGTTGGACTGGCAGCGTACTAGTATTCAAACTAGGCTGGAGACCTGGAAAGCAGAAAGCACTAGCATTCCAAGTAACTGCGTTCCATTTCAAAAAAGAAGGGGGAAAAAGAGGCACTGTTCTACGTTAATTTCAGGCGCTTATGTTACCTTCAGTTGAGTAGAAGACCAAATCTTGCCTAGTGCTGCGATGAAAGCTCCTGGTTAAGTTCGGTCGGAAGCTGCCCTTCTTCGCATGTAGAGCATGGGCATGCATGTAAATGTAATATCCATCCAATTAGAGTTAGTAGTCTTGTGTAGTCATATTTGAGTAGGTTTAGCTGTTTAATATGTGTATGAGTTGTGTACGAGCTCGAGTTAGTTTTCGAGTCGGACTCGGAGTTGTACTTGTCTCTGTGTTATAGTCGTAGAGTCAGATATAAAAGGAGAGCAATGTAATGAGAGAAGAGAGAGGAAGCGATCGGGTTGATCGAAACGAGAGGGAGAGAAATAAAGAAAGCGGAGTGCTTTGGCTCCCAAAAATTATCGAGTTCGACGTGTTTGTAGACGTGGTCGTAAATGAGTTACGACCATGGCGATCGAGTGGAGGTGTTCGTAGGAGCAGAAGACATGGATGTAAATGAGTTACGACCACAACCACGGAGCAGAAGACGTGGTCGTAAGCTTTACGATCACAATGGTCGATAAAGCCTTCAACGTGATCGTAAGTCACAGCGTGGTCGTAATCGAGTTACGACTACGGTGACGAGCCTACTACGTGGTCGAAAGAGTGCAATGCAGCATAAACGTAGTCGTCGTCAACTGAAGTTACGAGTACGTAGCGTGGTCGGAGCAACACGAAGTTGTCGTAGTGTGGTCGGAGCAAACCAGAAGTGGTCGTCACGACTCTGTGCGTGGTCGTAAACTGCAACAAGTAGTATCAAAGCCTGTTGATTTTGGTGATTTCTGAAGATCATGGGTGATAAGGCGAAGGCCCCAAGGTGGGCTAATCTCCCTCTAGTACCCTCTCCTGACGACCGACAATTACCCGGTGTGGACAATGAAGATGAAAACAAACATGCGCACCCAGGGAGTCTAGGGTGCAGTCGATCTGAAGGGGAAGGATAAGGAGGTGGACGACAAGGTGGATCAGGCGGCTTTACCCATCATTTACCAGGCGATGCCAGATGCAATGATATATCAGCTCATCGACAAGGAGATGGCATGGGAGGCATGGAAAATGCTTCAAACAATGCACGAGAGTGTTGATCGTGCGAGGAGGTACGGCTCCAGAATTAGTGGAGCGAGTTCAAGAATCTGAAGATGGGAGAGACCTAGTCGGAGGACGAGTTCGCCGGCAAGCTGACGTCGTTGTACAATCAAATTAACTCTCTTGGCGACAAGATGGAGGAATCTGTGGTGGTGAAGAAGTACCTACGCATGCTTCCGGAGAAGTATATACCTATTGTCACCACACTTATGTACTCCTCCGATCTGGACAAGGAGATAGAAGAGATCACCGGCTCCCTCAAGGCGCATGAGGAGTTACTAAAGAAGTTGCAGTCATGTAAGAAGCGGGGACCTCAGACTCACAATGAGTAGACGTTGCTAATAAAGTGGGATCTGAGAGACGGTTGTGGCTCATCAAATAACCGCGGGAGATGGCGTGATCGAGGCGGAAGAGGTGGCCATGGAGACAAGGCTGGGCAAGGCGGTGGTGACAGATCCCGTGATAAGTCACATGTCAAGTGTTTTGAATGTGGCGAATACGGGCACTACGCATCAGGATATCGCAACCATATAAAGTGTTTCAACTGTAACGAATACGGACACTATGCTTCAGACTGTCGAAGCAAGAAGAAGAATAGGAAGGTGAACCTCACTCAAGACGAAGAAGAAGATGACGAACCGAGACTATTTCTCTCCTCATATGTTGAAAAGGCATCGGTCATGGTGATGCTGAACGAGGAGAACGTAGTTCCAAAACTATGCACGAAGGAAAGCAGCCACGATCACATAGATCAGTGGTACTTGGACAATGGAGCAAGCAACTACATAACGGGAGATTGCTTCATGTTTCATGAACTTGATGAGAAGGTTTGGGGTAAGGTCAAGTTTTGCGACGGCTCCATGGTGGAGATAAAAGGCAAAGGGACGACACTATTACAATGCAATAATGGATATAAGAAGTTGTTTACAGGGATTTACCATATACCAAGTATGTGCAATAATATACTTAGTCTCGGGCAAATGACAGAAAGAGGGTGCAGGGTGGTACTGTTGGATGAGTTCTTGCATATGTATGACAATAACAAAGATCTTTTGATGAAAGTGAAGAGATCTCCAAATCAGTTGTACAAGATTTCTTTGAAAATTTGTAAACAGGTTGTGTGAAGAGAGGCACGAATAAATGAGATGCAAAGGTAGCAGGAAGAAGGAATGGCGCACGGGAATGCAGGTAGAAGGAAGAAATGGAAGCAAGAGAGAAGATTGACGTGATCAAGATGGATAAACAAGATTAAGAAGGCGATTATTAGAGTTAGTAATCTTGTTTAGTCGTATTTGAGTAGGTTTAACTGTTTAATATGTGTACAAGTCATGTACGAGTTCGAGTCAGTTTTTGAATCGGATTCGTGGTCATAGTTGTCTCCGTGTCATAGTCATAGAGTCGGGTATAAAAGGAGAGCAATATAACAAGAGAAGAGAGAGGAAGCGATCGGTGTGATCGAAATGAGAGAGAAATAAAGAAAGCGGAGTGCTTTGGCTCCCGGAAATTATCGAGTTCAATGTATTCGTAGACGTGGTCGTAAACAAGTTACGACCACAACGATCGAGCAGAGCTATTCACAGGAGCAGAAGATGTGGTCGTAAACAAGTTACGACCACGGTCACAGAGCAGAATACGTGATTGTAAGCTTTACGACCACGGCAGTCGACAGAGCCTTTAACGTGGTCGTAAGTCTAAGCGTGGTCATAATTGAGTTACGACTACGGTGATCGAGCCTACTGCGTGGTCGAAGAAGTGCAGCGCAGCATGAACGTGCCGTCATCAGCTGAAGTTACGAGTAGGTTGTGTTTTTTAAGTGATTATAGCGTGATCAGAGCAAACCAGAAATAGTTGTAATAATTCTATGCGTAGTCGTAACGATTGCATTGGGTGGTCGTAAACTGTAACACATTCTTGGTGCGCCAATTTGTGTTCTTACTTGTACTCTCGAGCATTTTCTCGGTCGTTCGGAACCAGTAAGTTGGGAATTCCTCACTTGTTAGCTCCCCGGAGGAATTAGCCAGGGACGTACGCTACTCTTGCTGTGCGCCGCGCGTAACCCCGCGTGGCACCGACCAATGCAAAGACGAGCGGCGCGGATGCTTCCGCCGTCGTATCTTGGTTTCACCACCGCGCGCGTCCGTCCGCATCACGCGCGCATGGCCGCTCACATCCACGCCGCGCCGCGCCGCTGCCGAGGCCCGCGCGTGGCACCGGCAGGCAGGCAGTCAGCTCAGCGCGCGCGCTGCCACCACAGGCGCGCGCTCCTCTGTCCGAGGCTGCCCCTCCTCTTGCTCTCAATCGCCTGCTTCGGATTTACTAGACGCTGCTCAACGCCACTCCACTAGCTACTACGCTTGCTTTGGTTCCTACCACTGTTTTGCTGTAAATGTGTGAAATAAAAAACGAATCACTCGCTACGTTTCAAGGGTACTTTGTTCCACTTGAGTTGATACTACGCACGATCGATACGTTGTCCTTCAGAAAATGGCAACAGCGTTCGGTCGGCTTAGAACGGAACTAGACCTGTATTATGTATGCATGTAACGTGCTGGTTCCTTAATCTTTTTGTCGGAGTGAGACCATCAACTCAAGTCCAAAGAATTTCTTCTGCGACAGTGAAACGACCCACGTCGTTAATTAACCCTAAATGACGAATTAGGACGTTAAGTAAGATTAATTATGTGGTTAATGATCTAAAATACGGGGGAATTTAAACTTTTCTTGCAGTCGTTTAAAGTGAACTTAACGAACGATAAACTAATACGTTGTTTTCACAATTTCATCGATAAGGGCGGATATCAAACGGTGTAGACTAAAATGAGAAATAAAATTCAATTGCACGACAAAGTAAAAGCTTTCCACTCAATTAAAATATATAACAGTCCATAGTACCACAGTAATTATATTACACTCCGTGTAGGGTAAAATCCATAACATCCATTGAGCGACAACTAGAACTTATAAAGAATCAAATAAAAATCTTACAATTTGCATTACATAATAGCTACAATACGAATTACAATAAATATACATTTTTGTGTCTTAACCAAATAACTATCTCGAAAATGAAGCAATACAATAGTATCTAGTTAGGAAGTTCGGGAATTAATTTACATCCCAGTTCATCTCATACATATTCATTTCATCTGAATTAACAAAGAATAGAAATTACATTTAGATAACATTCAGTATCATTTAGACATCAATATTAAGAGAAAGCCGAAATACATTCAGGTCATCTCATACATTAGACACTGTCGTCGAGTTGCCACTATGCCGCTATTTCATTTATGAGTGAACCCGTAATTATTAATACCGAAAAAGACCGAACAAAAGAGTGAGTAAAAACAAGCGAAAGAAAGCAGATAGAAATTGACTGTCAGAGCCCTAGAGGTTAAGTTCAGGCGGGGTAATCCGTTCATAGAGATACCTGACCGTCTGAAGGCCAGTCGACACCTCGCACAACCGTAGGGTCATCACTCGGCACAAACAAACATGTTTTTAACATAGAGACCAGCCAACGTAAACCAAATTACCATAATGCCCTTTTTAAATTTTCCACACAGCAACCGGAGGGCAGCACGGCTCAGTCACTGAGACAGCACACACGTTCGAGAAAGCCCACAGCCAGACCTCAACACAATATCAAGAAGCCACAAGCACAGCACCGTCACAAGCCAAACATCACACGCAGCCACCAGAGGAGAGAGCAGAAATATCACAGCAAAGCAATGTGAGAACCCTCAAAAGTAAATAACCAACAACACACTATTAAGAATATAATTAATGTTAATAACAATAATTGCAGAAATAATAATGATAATAAATCCAACTCACATGCACAAATCAAATGAGAATATATATATATAGCAACAATCTGAATTACAGAAGAGATTCCAACTATACAACAAATTTCATAAACGAACTCTCATACAAAAATTACATTCTCAAGTTACAAGGATGAAAATTACAACTCGATATTACAAACTTGGAATCCATCTCATACAACAAAAAAGCGTACATACATCAGACTACATATTATCGCAACCACCAAATACCTGCACAAAACTGTTAGCCCAAAATACAGTTACAAAACTGAAATGGAATAGAAATATTTGCCGTCAGAAATTGGGTTATCATTCTTACTCTTGGGCAAGCGCGCATAGAGATACCCGGATTTGTCAGGGACAAATCGGCACCATCTCGCGTAGCAAAATGTTCATCATCCGGCAACCTACCTCCTTACCTGTGAAGCCTCTGAAATGCATACACAAAGCCACCAGCCATGCATGACTAATAGAGGACACAAGTCACCCTGCATGCATAACCAGCAGAAGGCCAAGCCACGTTTCACCCCACTGCCACAAGGCAGCAGGAGGAAGAACCATTGCACTGCAAAAGGGGAGGGCTATAGTAAAAAGCTCACTGCCAGAACCATCCCACACACTGCATTCCACCGCACATAGCACCAGCAAGCTTTCAATGCTCACTGCCCAAGCCACGCCCACTCTCGCCCAAAAGAGAGGAGGCAAATAGAGACGGTGCAGCCATCAAACACCCAAGACAATACACCAATATCTCCAATCAATCCCATACTACCACTTTACTGCCCAAGAAGTTGCACACCCCAATTTAAACCCTAGCACCCAGACGGAGGCCAAGGAACCAACACGACCAGAAGGACAGCACCAAGTACACCAGCCAGGAGATACTCCCAGGAGCCAGCCACACCACCAAGTACAAGGGCAAGACAACCAAGAAAGCACAACCACCTCATCCCCTTAAGCCAACGACACGAGTAAGGTAAGGCTCCGAAAAGCCCATGTTTCTCATGTAAGTAAGTCACACTAGCTAGCCGTAGAACTCAAGCATGGAAATTAGACCATCCACTACACTAGATTAACAAATTAGGTGGCCATCCAAGAAGCCCTTGAGGCCGTGGATCGGCAATTCCGTGCACATCCGATCCCAAGCAACCCACGGTTGCTCACCCCAAACCCACAGCACAGAGACTTTAGTGGCCGTCCATGAGCCCCTGGGCATCGGCAATGGCTTCCCGGGCGCAATGTCCATGCCCAGCCCCCGCATGGTTGCTCACTGAAAACCCCCATTCGCACTAGTAAATCATCCTAGCATGCATATTCTACACTAATCACCAATAGGGCATAAGAGTAGGGGATAGGAGTAGAGGAGGAGAACCTGGTAAAGGGAGTAGTGCATGGCGTCGGTGGTCCGTAGCCACAGTGGCTCATGAGGCCGGCGAATAGCAGACGGGGCACGGGCCAACAAAGGCCAAAATAGCGCTGTGCGCCGGCAGCTTGCCGCTGCCGTGGCGCACCGCCGGAGGGGAGGAAGACGGCAACGCCCAGGCGACGGTGAAGCCCGGTTTTCGCCGAGGCGCATGCCCACCATGGTAGATCCGGAGGCGGCGGCTTAAAGTGTAGCGCCGGCCGTCCGAGAACCCGCATGCATTTCCAATTCGCCACAAATACTCCACCAAAAACACAATAGAAAGAGGGGGAAACACCAGATCCAAGCCCCAAAAGCTCACCACACAAAATCCATGGAGCTAGCACCCCATCCCACCAAGGGGGACAGGCCGATTCCTAGATCGGCGGCGGGGAACCGGGAGGAGGAGGCGAGCACCTGAGGCAAGGCCGGAACACCGGCGGCGCCGGAAGAAGAGGGAAGCCGAGGGGGAGGCGAGACCCGCTAGAGGCGGCGCGGGTGGGCCGGCAGCCGACGGCGCCATGGTCGGCGGGGCTGATGCGGGCGGAGGCGCCGCAGGAGAGAGGGGAGCGGAGGCGTCGCAGGAGAGAGGGTAGAGGGAGAGCAGCCGAGAGAGAGGAGAGGAGTGGGGAGCCAGGGCGTCGGCCGGGTCATTAGACCCCCCACGCCGATTGGGCCGCTCGGTCGTTTGGGCCGGCTCAGGCCGAAAGGCCAAGTGGGCCGGTTTCCCTTTTAAAATAGACCTGGAATTTCAGAGGAGTCCACAAAATACATAAAAAGATAAAATAAACAGCAAACTAAAATACATGTACATCATCAATTTAAAATATGTAAGAAAATTATTAACAAAGACTCTCTGTAAATAATCCTCCTTTAAAGCCTAGAGATTTAAAGAACCAAACTCTTAAGTATAAATTCAACAAGGGTTATTGCTTCATTTGAAAATCCGTATTTCTATTTTAAAATAATGCAGGAAGGGATTTGATTCCAGAAAAAAAAGACTACCCAGACAACCATTGAGATAGCTACTTCTCGGTCAGCAAGTAAAGCGGTGTCAAGCTTGCCGTGGTTCATGAAAATGTTTTATTTTTGTGATTATTTCTAACTTTTGAATGTTGCATTAAAAGTAATTTCTAAAGAAAAGGAAAATGGTCAAGTATGGACAACATGATAAGAATGAAAGAGAACAGATCCTTTGGAGGAGCAAAGTGGACTGTAAAGAAATTAATAAAGGAGGGTAGAGGTGCTCTGGATTGAGAGTTCAAGGCGGTGAGACCCTCTACATATGGTTATTATATAAGGACTAGAAAACAATCTTCATTCTGAAATGAACAGTAAACAGTATCAACCATACTCCGTGCTAAGCAGGCGGAACAAGTTACTCTCTTTTATTGCTATTATCTCCATCTTGGGTAAGTAATAAAGTAGGAAGGGGCTCGGCGGTAAGAAAACCCGGAGTCCCAAGTCGCTTATATTAGCGTATGTGGAGTGTCGAGTATTCGAATCGCTCGACCAACGGCTTTATAGCCGGATGGAGATATAGTGATAAGAGTCGAAAACATTTCGTATTCTGAATTTGGGGTCGCATCAAAGGAAATGCGAATGACCGGTGTCCATAAGAATTGAGAATAATTATGGGTAAAGTGATACAAGTCTGCATGAGTACTAAAAATCATGAATTCATGCCGTCTCTTGGATAAGAGTCTACGGGAGAAACTTGGTTTTCTTTTGTTCCAGAATGACTGATAGATATTTCATAAGTTAAAACATTGCCAAACTTTCAAAACTTATATTATGTCTTTTGGAAGATTGGATCAGGTATGATACAGGTAGAAACATGGAAAAGATTGCATCATTATTTATAAACTTGCTGAGTACAATGTACTCACTCTTGCTATTAAATCTCCCCCTTTCAGAGCATTTCTCAGCAGGGGAATTTTTGGGTTTTGAAGAGGGCGAGCTTGAAAATGAGGACACCTCGGGATATGAGGCGGCAGAGGATGACGAGATGGAGGCCGTATCTGACGGCTGGGAGGAATAGACAGTCTTTAGATTATCGTATCAGGACCGACGGGTATTACATTATAAGCAAGCATGTATCTCCCACTGATGTAGTACTTAGTTGTGTAATGGACCAGAATTATGGCAACCGTATGGAACAATTAGGTGGCCCGACCTTAAGTCACCTACGGGTTGTAATAAATATTGTATCTTCAGTCTCTAATTATTGTTCTGCTGCAACTACTCTGATTGGCTTGTTGCTTGTCAAATGCGGTGTTCTACCGAAATGACAAGTAACAATCCGTTGACTAGTGTTATTACCCCATGGTAATGACACGGGTCGCCACAGACAGCGACAAGCAAGAAGGATCTTCTGCTGTACAAAGAGGATCTCACTGGACTTTACACCACCTTTAATTAAAAACAGATTTCGCTCTTGCCTTTTGTCTATATGTATTTCTTCTCCCTGTACCTTCAGCTTCGCAAAAAATATCTGACCAAACAGTTCTCGGTCACCCTGGCATTCGACGTGTAAATGATATAGTATCACTTTTCTCTTTTCTTGTACACATTTTTCTCACAAAGTGCGCTTCTTCCCCCCTTCTCCCCCTTGCCTTCTCTTCCAGATGATTGGAAACATTCATGTATACGTTATGGAAGGTAACCCGAGTGAGAAACATTCATGTAAACGTTGACGATCCCACTTGCCTTCTCTTCCAGATGATTGGAGCAATCAGCATCCATACTGCAAGTGCAAGCATTGGGACGTCAGTAAACACAGTGCTCATATAGTTTCAATACAGCAAAGATACAGTTGAAATTTGGTGCTGTGACCAATTGTTCTGACAACGAGTGCTCAGCTCAATGGGGTTCAGGGATTAGCTCGCTTACTGTACACGATTGCTGCTAGCCATTCGTTAGCAACACGTACCCATGTACTCGCCCAACCAACATCTATCGTCCACCTGAGGCAACGGATCATAATTTTTTCCAAATTTAGACTACACAATGTTGGTCCATATATATACACTTGTGTTTGGTAGTAGTTTATCACTGCATAAATATCTTTCTGGGATTAAAGAGAGTGGATTTTTATCTGAACTTACTTCTCCATGGTTTGATGCGCATTCCAACCAACAAAGATCATGGCAAAGTACATGGCGCCCATGGAAAACACGAAATGGAAGAAGCCAAATCCGTAGGGGACGTCGTCTTCGGACTCAACTTCAGTCTTCTTGAACTGCAAATGCTTCAGGCAGTTCAATTCGAATGGTATTCTTTACCCGTCTGGTGATCAGTTCAATACAGTTGACAACATACCTGGAAGCATTTAGAATCTATTCCCGTCGAGAAAGTCGCCATGACGATGACAATAACCGCGATAACAAAACTCTGCAGAAGTCGGCATTTCCTTTTTCAGATAGATATCAATACATCAGACAAGTACACAGTAGCAATTAAGTTGATGTTTTTGTTAGAAATAATCTTGACTTCAAGTTCTAAACGTAGTAGAGTCCGTCTTTGAGTATAACTCAAATTGAAGTTGTGTCCAACTTGAAGTCCGAATATGTATACGAGTAAGAGATTATTAGCCTTTATATTGAAGAGTCTTGTACCCAATTTTGTAAGTAAGACTAAAAAAGAGAAAAGTAAAAAAAGGGAGTAAATAAGAGAATAGAGAGATTCAGAAATTCTCATGTATTCTCTTAGTTTATTTACGATGTATATATTTTCTTATAAATTAAAATTTTAATAAGTGATATCAGAATCTAGACGAAAACCTAAGTTACTGAAAAATCGTCTCGGCCATTCCAGTTTCACGCTCGCGCGGCGCGATCGGCACTTGGTCCGTGCTCAGCGAATAAAAGCAAGCATGCGCCCAGCAAGGAAAAAAAGGCAAGGACAGAATAAAAAAAAGGAAAAGAGAAAGGAGAGAGAGGCCAGCAAGACTTGACAAGAAAGAAAAAAGAAAGACAAGACGCTCACTGCTTTGTGAAAGGAAAGAGAGTAAGACAAGAGAGCTCTCGGTTGCATCAGCCATACAATGAAAAAAGGAATTCAAGCATGCAAGAACAAAAGAAAAGCTTGAAACAAGAAACATAGAGATAGACAAGACAGAGAGAGGATGCTTGTGAAGAAAAAAGCATGCAACAGGCGTAGCAGCGCCAAGAAAAGGCCAAGTCTGCTCGTTATTTTGTCTTGCACCAGAGCAAGCGGAAAAGTCATCCCGGCGTCTAGGGACGGAAAAAAAGCTCATTAGTGGGGCTCGTTAGTTCGGTTCATAATTGCTTTAATTATACTTGTTAATTGGTTAAATATTAAAATGAGTTGATTTCAAATGAATTTGAATTTTGCTCAAGTTCGACTCGGCTCGTTAGTTTGTTTCTAAAAATACTTTTAAATTATCTGTAAAATAATATTAAATCAAAATATACTAATTTTAGAAAAAAAAAACTCGATAAGACGAGCAGTTGGCTCCATATCCGGCGTCTCGTCGTTCATGCATCCAAGCCGAAGCGAATCCTGTCAATTCTCTTTTCCGCCTCGGAGTTGGTGCCAGGCAGTTGCAAATAAAGAGGCGTCGCAACACAGAAGTAAAACGAAAAAACAAAAAAATCAATCCGTCCGCACGAGATAAAAGTTAGGCGTCTCGGCCCCTGCAAGAAAAAAATCATCACATCATCCTCGACGCAGAAACAGAGTGCAAGTCCAAGCAAGGAAAAATAAAAAATAGTGTAGTTTTTTTTCTTCCGTTTCCTCGGTCCAAGAGCCGCTTCAAAGTAGCCCGATTTCTTGATCTGTGTTGAAGATTATATCGCGTTCTTCGGAAAGTGGTGTCACCGGTGACAAGACATCATCTAGTATGATAGCGAATGAGAGTTCCGCTGTCTCACTGCATTATCCGATACTCACGACGAGCAATTATGCAGTATGGGCGATCAAGATGAAGGTGTACATGAAGGCTCAAGAAGTGTGGGGCGCAATCGAGAATGGCAACATCGATGTGCGTAAGGATCAGATGGCATTGGCGGCCATCTATCAGGGCATCCCAGAGGAGGCGCTTTTCCTACTGGTCGAAAAGGAGACGGCCAAAACCGCGTGGGAGGCGTTGAAAACGATGTATCTTGGCGCTGATCGCGTGAAGGAAGCAAAGGTACAAACTCTCAAGACCGAGTTCGAGGTGCTGCGTATGAAGAAAATGGAGTTGATCAATGACTTTGCCGTCCAGTTGACGGTCATCGTCAACAAGATTCGGGCCCTTAGCGAGAAGGTGGAAGAGTTGTACGTAGTGAAGAAATTGCTTCGTGCTGTTCCCTCACAGTTTCTCCCGATTGCTTCGGTCATAGAGCAATTTGGAGACCTAAAGACAATGGCCATGGAGAAGGTCATCGGTAATCTTAAGGCATATGAGGAACGCATCCACGACAATAGTAACAAAGGCGACAGGCAGCTCTTGTTGACCCGTGTCGAGTGGGAGATCCGATCATCGAAGTGTGAAGACAAGAACACTTTTAGGGGTGGTTAGAATCGGAAGTTTGATAAGACAAAAGTGATGTGTTATAATTGTAACGATTATGGACATTTTGCTTCAGAATGCACAAAGCCAAAAATGAAGAAAGCATTTGTTGCTGAAACGCTCAGCGATAATGAATCAACAGTGCTCTGATGATGAGTTGAGTCAGAGATGTCTGAGAAAGATGTGTCGCCGTCCAAACTCAAGTACGGTGTTAAGCATAAAGTTTAGTAAGTCGTAGTTAAGTCTGACTACCTCAATATTTTAGAATCAAGTCAAGATTAAGGGGGAGATTGTTAGAAATAATCTTGACTTCGAGTTCTAGACGTAGTAGAGTCCGTCTTCGAGTATAACTGAAGTTGAAGTTGTGTTCAACTTAAAGTCTGAATACGTATACGAGTAAGAGATTATTAGCCTTTATATTAAGGAGGCTTGTACCCAATTTTGTAAGTAAGAGTAAAAAATAGAAGAGCAAGAAAAAGGGGAGCAAATAAGAGAATAAAGAAATTCAGAAATTCTCCTGTGTTCTCTCAGTTTATTTGCGATGTGTGTATTTTCTCCTGGATCAAAGTTTTAACAGTCTTTTTTTCCATTGGTAAAAAAAAAGGCTTTGTTCAAATGGTAGGATGCAACTTAGGATTTTTGCCTTGCAAGTTTTATTATAAGACTCTCGTTTCTTTGATCTTGATGAGGTTTCATTCCTAATCTATCATAATTTATTTGGGACAAAAAGTTTGTTGTTGTTGTTGTTGTTGTGGTGGTGATAAATGTACACTGAACTACCACTGAAGATAAGAACCGTCACTGAAGTGGGCTTTAAAAATGTGTTTACCGCGATGTTGAGCCAATCTGCAGTTGTTGCAGCTTCTGCTTTCTTGTTGCAAATCTCTGTTTGTGGCTCACTATATGTGGGGAAAATTCACAGTACAAAGAAAAGGAAGAACTTGCATCATGAAATGGACTCATTTGATATTCAATGGCATCGATCAGAATTCAGATCTGAATCTTTACCTTCTAAGTGCTGTCCAGCACAAGAACACAATGTACACTCCCATCAGCCCTGGTGCCAGATAGCCTGCCTTGACCTGATTTTGACAGCAGAACAATGCAATTTCGCCACAGAGTTCGGTCCACTTTCTCAGTTGAGAACACCATATGATTCGAGAGTGTTTACCTTGGAGTTCAAGGAGATGCAGGCCATAAGCTGTACAAGCACCAGCGTGATGGTGATGAACAGGATGTTCAGCTTGCAGGTTGGCCTCGGCGCGTACCAGACGTACATCAGAACGATTCCTAAGATAGATCCAACATACGCTACAGTGGAGACCACAAGCACCTGCATATGGCTGCAATTCAACCATATACTGCCGCTGTTAGATTTCAGTGTCAGATGGTAACCATACGCCACAACTTGGTCAGGACAAACCTACCATCTCTTGAGGTTTATCTCTGACCGGCAACAGTCGTTCAGCCATGTGATGAAGCTGGTCACACTGATGAGTTGAATCATAAGGAACGCCCTGTTTAATTAAGATAAGTAAAGACATATTCTTGAAACCTAAACTGAATAACAAGCAACGCCTGAAGAAGGCGTGCATGTACCCTGCTCCAAAATGCGCGACCTTCCCTGGAAAAATTCAGACAAACACACCATCATCAGCGATAGCAAGAGGCAGTTGTAAGAGCAAGATGTGCCGAGAGGCAGGCAGACAGGTGTAGCGGCGGAACTGACCGTAGAGCTGGATGAAGGGCGACGGCACGAAGAAGGAGATCACCGTGAAGCCCGTCCACAGGACGATCTTGGCCGGCCACCACTCGGAGTGCCACGAGTTCCGGCAGTCCTGCACCTTCCTCGTGTTCACAGTCGACAGGAACATGACGAAGAAGAAGAGCTAATGAACAGCATCTTGTCAAGGACAACAACGACCTATATATTGCTCCAAGAACATGAAAATCTCTTAAAATTTTGAATTTTGAACCATTTCCAAGCTAGGATACGAAGCAGCCGAGGCTAATCCGGAGCACGCCTTCCGCTCCGAGGCAGTACCGCGCGCCCTGGCAAACCTTGAGACGTTGGAGCTCGGAGAGGGCGGAGTTGCCGTAGTCGCGGATGGTCCAGGCGAGGAGGTTGGTGACGAGGAAGATGAGAGCGTAGACGTAGCGCGCCATCATGGGGTTCGGGCCCATGCACAGGTGCGCGCAGCACGAGTCCTCCATGAACCGGATGTACCGCTCCCTGGACCCGCTCCAGTGATCGTCACCGCCGCCGCCGTCCCTCTCCACCGGCAGCACGCCGGCGCAGCCGTAGCCCGCCATACCCGCTTCGCTGTCCATGCTGCTTCCAAGTGTCATCCCAAAGAACAGCGCTGCTGCTTCCTGCACACGCACGATCCCACATCACGCGAATTGTGGGACGACATTGTTCGTTCGTTGCGTACGCCAATTGTTGGGACTGAATTGCTCAATCCTCTTTTTTTTTTATCATTTTAGATAAATACACATAGAGCAAGACTAATATAATGTTGAGATTGAATCACTCAATCTTTTCTATTGCCGTGACACTAATACTTAACAGAAATTAAACGGTTTAAATAAACCTCATACGCTCACACAACCTCCACGGACCCACTAACTTGGCCTTATTCTCATGCATTCTGGAATCTCTGCACGATCTGCATGACTTGGGCAGTTTGTTGACTCAAACTACGACCGTCTCTCACGGTTACGACCACTTCTCGCGGCGCTTCAACTTCCGACTTCCCCCGGCACTCGAACGCTCCGATTGCACTCGGACATGTCCAACTTCTACAATGTTCTTCGATTGCTACAGTGTTCTTCTGAGTACCGACTACTACAGTGCCTTTCCGAGTACTGACTGCTACAATGATCTTCGACCAGATCTTTGACTGCCCTTCGTACTCAGAGTCTTTAATTGCCTTCGTACTCGGAGTCTTCGGTTGCCTTCGTACTTGGAGTATTCGATTGCCTGCGTACTCGGAGTCCTCAACTACGACTACAGTGATCTTCAACCGAATCTTAGACTGGATCTTTGACCGAATCTTCGACCAAATCTTCGATTGCCCTTCGTACTTGGAGTCTTCGACTACCCTCGTACTTGGAGTCTTCGACTACGATTGCTATAGCTTCTATTGCTGCTTCAACTACGGCTTCGATCACTGCTTTGACCACGGCTCGAACCACTGCTTCGACCATGACTTCGAGTGTGGCTTTGACCACGGCTTCTACAACCACTTATAAATCATCAAGATTAATTCTAACATTCTCCCACTTAATCTTGATGTGTTGACTCACCAATACGGATCACTCGCAGCAGCTTCCTTCTAGCCACACGCAGCGGTCAACTCTTCACATGACTTACAGTGGTTTCACACCACTGTTCGTGCATGTCTTCATCTTGCAGTGGCCTCACACCGTCGTCATCTCGTAGCAGCTTCACATCATCACCATTATTGGTCTCACGCCGACTTCTCATATGACAATGGTCTCCGCCACCGCTATCAACATTATGTCGAATCATCTCGAGGTGTGGACCCACCATCACCCACAACTTCACACCGTAAGCGTTTGGCATGCCATTGCCAGTTGTCGATGACGCTCCTTGGCAGCAGGTATTTGGGAGACATCCTGTCTCCACTCTTCACTAACTGTGACCTTGATTCTCCTTGCAGCAACATCACACCGCTATCACTCAGCTTCACACCAAGGTGTGCTTCTCAGTTTCACACTGACTCCTCTAGCGACGATGGCTTCATACCACCGTCTTCGGCTTCACGCCGAATCCTCGTAATGGTTTCGCACCACCTTCGGCATCACACCGAGACCTTGTCAATGATGGACTCGTCCACCGATGCCGGCCTCCAGCTCGCATGGAGTCTATTGCTGGGCCACCTCTGGCCTCCACTCATCGAGTCTGTCGTTGGTGCACCCGTCATCGCCACACCACGTCGATCATGTCGCTGCTGCTGGTGTGTATATCACGTGCGATTCTAGCACACCGTGCTGGCCTCACCATGGCCACGCAAACCTTTGTCGCCATGCTCTTAAGCTCATGGTGCTGCAGCTGACTCATCGCCAGCACCTGTGCACCTCTGTCCTGGATCTTGAGGCTCTGATACCAATTGTTGGGATTGAATCGCTCAATCCTCTCTCTTGTCACTCTGAATAAACACACACAGAGGGAGACTGACACAATATTGGGATTGAATCACTCAATCTTTTTTATTGCTGTGACACTAATACTTAACAGGAATTACACAGCTTAAATAAGCCTCATGCACACACACGACCTCCACGGACCCACTAACTCCACTAACTTGGCCCTATTCTCATGTATCCTGGAATCTCTGCACGATTTGCATGACTTGGGTAGTTTATTGACTTAGACTATGATTGCTTCTCACGATATTTCAACTTCTGACTTCCCCCGGCACTCGAACGCTCAACTGCATTTAGCCACGTCCAACTTCTACAGTGTTCTTCTGAGTATTGATCGCTCTGATGTCCTTCCGAAATCGATCGCTCTGATGTCCTTCCGAGTCTCGATCGCCACAGTGTCATTCCAAGTACTGGCTGCTACAATGATCTTTGACCGAGAATTCGACCGGATCTTCTATCACCTTTCGTACTTGAAGTCTTCGACTACCTTCAGACTCGGAGTCTTCGACTAACCTCATACTTGGAGTCTTCGACTACGACCACCATAGCTTTGACTACTGCTTCGACTGTGGCTTCAACCACAGCTTTGACCATAACTTCGAGTGTGGCTCCTACCACGGCTTCTACGACCACTTACAAATCATCAAGATTAATTCTAACATCGATTGCCTTGGCGCACATGATCAAAATGATGTGTTCCTTTGCACCAAAGCCATCATCCCAAAAGAGAGTGATGTTCTTGTCTTGCTTTATAGGCAAGACTATCTGTCGCTGCTAGTTTTGACCAGCTAGTGCTCCACTTGACTCGCATTGGCCAACAAATTTAGGATTTTGCTAGATGGCACTCGAGTGTTTTTTTTATGAGCACTCAATTTTTTATCCATTAAATATTGCTTTGTTTGTGTTTTATGGTTTTGACTTTATGATTTTTTTTCTCTAGGTCAACAATACGATGGAACCACAATATAAACGACCAAGTAAGTTTTTTATATAGTTTTTTGTTATGTTCCTTATAGTTTATTTGGCTCCTCTCTTTTTTTTACAAATTATCATATTGCTTTTACATAATTTAATTTATGTAAAATTAGTATATAATTGATGTAAGAAGGCTATAAATAAAAAAATATGTACATTTCTCAATGTATCACATCATATGCTAATAACTAATGAGCAAACTACTGAATGGAGGTAGATATGCATCCAACATCTAAAAAATTGAGTACTCCTTAACAAAATAGTACTCGAATGGGAGGGGAGAAGACAAAGTGATTTCACCCATTAGATTTACATCTAAAGACTCAAAATTTGAGTGCTATTTAACAAAAAATACTTAAGTTTTCTCTAGACGCCACCACAAATTTATAGTTCTGCAACATAACTAACTAACTGTGACAGTTGTACTGTAACAGCCCAAAAATTTGAAATTAGAAATGAGGAGCTTTTGAATTGCTTTTGCAATGTATTCCATTTGGATTTGGATTTTTCGATGCTTTTCTGAATTTGGTTAAGGTTCCAGAAATTAAAGAATTTATAAAAGAGAAAGACAAACAATTGTAAACAAGAATCTGAAAAGATGATCCATAAAAGTAAATAGAGAAATTGGATTTAGGGCATAGAATATTATTTCTGGAAAAACAATGGCATGGAAAATAAGGGAAGAAAGTAAAATAAATACCAACTTTAGTTGGAAATATTTTTATTAAGTCCAGAATATTACCAGGAACCTCTGAGAATTTTTCCTGGAATTTTTGGAAGCATTTTCATATTTTTCCGGACTTATTGGGATTTTCTGGTAATTTCTAAAAGCAAAACTTAAAATCCAAAAAGAAATCAGAAAATCCACCGCCCTCCGTCCGACACCTGGATGGGTGGGATTGAGCCACGTCGCCAGGCGGATCCCGCCTTCCCCTTACCCCCGCTCGCCGCGTGGACAGCCGCGATTTCCCCTCTCGCGCGCCTCGGCCCATCCGGCCCGTCCGCCTCTGGCATCGCTCTCAGCCGACCGATCGCCTCGGCCGATCTCCTCCGTTCCCCTCACTTAAACCGCACCGGCCGCCCGATCGACCCTCTCCGCCACGCGGCTTCATCCGCGCCATCGCGCTTTCCCCTCCCCTCTCCCGCTGACCGATGGGCCGCCCGCCGCCGCCGTCGTCCCCGCCTCCTTTCTCTCGCGGCGGTGCGGCACCACGGCGAGCTTTGCTCCCGTGGCGCGCATGCACAGCCTCGCCCCGCTGCGTCACCCCGGTGCCCGGGTGGAAAGCCTGCGCCCGTTCCCGTCGCCCTTGACTTGGCGCCACCGCCCCAGGCTTTTCCCCGCTGCGTCGCTTCGCCCGGCCGATCCGCTGCCGTTTCACGCGGGCAAAGGAGGAGGAAGCGGCCACGCAGAGGCAACCACCCGGGCGTGGCGTGCGATGGGTCTTCACGGACAGACTCGCATTAACACCGCTGCGCAGCCCTACGCCTCGCCACCGGCTCCGACGCGACCGCACGGCGCGCCGCCTGCCGCCCTCCTCTCGGGCGGTATATAAGGCCATAAACCCTCCGTTGAGTTCCCACGCCGCTCTCTCCGTTCATCCAAAGGTAATCGGGTATTCGTGCCCCGTAGCGCGGCGATCTCCTTCTCCCCAACTCCGCGAACTAACTTCCCACTGTTTTACTGTCCCAGAGCCAAATTCCTTGAGCTAGGATCGTCTCCAGAGCGCCGCGAAGCTTCCCCGGCCCTCGTCCGAGCTCCTCGTCGCCTGTGGTTCGCCACCGCCTGGAGCTTCCCCGAGTCACCGCTGCCGCTCGACGCCGACCCACCTCCGAACCTCCTCGGCCCTTGAAGACCGCGTCACCGTCTTCACCATAACGCGAGGATCGCGTTTCGACACTCACCCGAAGCTCCCCGACCTTCCCTCACCGCCGGCCACCGTCGTCCCCGACTTCTCTGGCCGACACCGCTGCCGACCCACCTCAAGGGGATAAATTGCCTATAAAGGTAGGCAAAGCCTCCCGCTCACTTGGCTATCGGCGCTCTCTTCTCCTCTCGGCTCCGGGGCGCGCGTTCGAGCCTCGGCTCCATGGCCGGGTGAGTTTCTTTCTTTTATTTCAGTCGGCGGTGGGCCCCACTGCCCACCACTACATTCTGAGTCACACCGATCACTGGACCCCACCTGGTCGGTGATACATCTAGGCAGGACCGCATCGACATGTGGACCCCATGAGCGATGTAGGACCCACATGTCGATAGTACAGAGAACCGAAAAGTAAATAAAAATGGAAATTAAAATGAATCGGGGTGACAGATGGCCCCACATGTCGAATTTGATTATTTTTGGATTTGGAACCGAGAACTTTGATCGCTTATAATTTCTTCAATTTAGCTCCAAATTGAATGAAACAAATTTCTAAATTCATTTAAATTCAAGATCTATCTAATGGAACCAGAACCATAATTTTTGGAGTTCATTTGAATTTCTGGTGATATTTTGTTGATAGGTTGCTTTTCTTTTATTTGGGTATTTCGCACGATTAAATAGCATACGAGGCTCGGGAAGAGGAGGTTGAGGCAGCTAGCTTGGAAGCTTCCAAGACCAGACCAAGACCACCGCGAGCAAGGCGAATTAACACCTTGATCATTTTGAACCTATGATTTTGCAAAGTACTTTCTTTTAAAATATCAACATGCATCTGTTATTTCATGTGGCAAAATATGTTCATTTCAGAAATGATAGCTATACACCTACTGTAATGCTTGCTTATAATGATCCGTTGAAATGTTTGGACATGTGAACCTTGTCGCCTTAGCAAAACTTATCTTGTCATAGCTTTTATCAAGTAAGTCCCAATAAATATTGCGATGCTTAGTAATGCTAGATAAAGCGGGGTACATAGCTGCCCCAAAAACAACAATTGCAAAGTATGAAATGTTTTGGGGCGGTCATGGATGGAATGAGTGTAGTAGGTGACACGAGATTTTTACCTCTGGAAAATCCTAAAATTGCTTAAACACTGGATGGATGGTTTGAAATTTGGTAGTGGTGCGGTGGGAGCACAAATCATGAAATGTGGTAGAACCATCCAGGTAACTTTAAGGACCGAATCTTGTCATATCCACCGTGTAAAACAGTACAACCACAAGTCTATAATGGGTGCGACCTAGCTGAATAACTTGCAAGGGTCTAGTTCGGATATCACCGAGGAAAGTGGGTGCCGGGGTGTCTTGGTTTACTCACGAGTGAGGCACTGGGGTGTCTTGTACTCACGGCGCAAGAGGGCTTCGGCGTGGTGGTGTAACCCTTGGCGGTGAAACCTCGGCGTGGGTGGTGTCTAGCTAGATCGGAGTAAGGTAAAGGCTTTGTGATAAATTATCCGGGTCTCATGCCTAAGGAAGCATGTTGGCAAAAGGATAGTTCATCTCTTGTGGTGAAAGTGTACAAACTCTGCAGAGTCAAAACTATTCGAATAGCCGTGCCTACGGTCATGGGCGATATGGGAACTTAATGGATATAGTTCTGTTTCAAAACATTGGAAGCCGAATGGAAACTTGAAGGGCGAAGGACCGCCTGGTTTGGAATTGTCCGGTGTTGTCCGATGAGTACGTTAAGCGGCTATAACGCTGAAAGATGCTATATGGCGCAGATGCCATGTAATGGTGGATGGAATCTGTGTCAAGTATATGATCAACTTATTCTATAAACAAAAGTTTTGAGTTTAAAATTGCTAGGTCTCGAGGATTTTTCCTATAATTGTATTCAAAAGCACTCTCATAAAATAAAATGAGCCCTGACCATCCTTTGATTAAGCCATGCATGTATAATTATTGCATTTTGTGTGTTGGCTTGCTGAGCACGGGTCGGAGTGCTCATTCTCGCTATTGCGATACAATTCGTAAACAGGAGTTCGGGAACACTACGCTTATGAGGAGGCCCCGCCAACGTCGCGGAAGCAAAGGCGATAATTAAGGCGTAGGCCTCGGTGGTTAGGCATAGACAAGTAGACCCTAGGCGTTGTGTACATTTATGTTACGGGACCCGGGTGGCATATATGGTACACATTACCCTCTTGGCCGCTTGCACGTGGATTTGGGTCTGTTTTGCTATAATTTCACTGCGTTGATGTAATGAAGACATGTGGCCTAGCCGCCCTTTTGTAAACTATCACCCGACGTGGTGTAATTCAGTTTATGTAATATAATGGTTGATTACGCGATGTATGAAATGATTCAACAATGTACTGTGTGCACTAACTCTCGATCCGAGGATTAGTGCGGTGAAACACTGAAGATTCGGATTTAAAAATCCGGTCCGAGCAATACTGTATCGAGCATACGACCGTAGGGTAAAGCCTTAGGATGGCCTAGGAATACAATACTTATGAAAGCAAGAAAATAATTTCCAAAATCATAGTATAATGTTCTTACTCGTATCCTTCCTAGAATCTGCTCTACTCTATTTTTCATTACATTTTGGAAAAGTACTAACACTGGAACCATAACATTTACTGGATGGCGGGAGCGGGATATGAAGGGAATTTGGGATTATTTGGGCCACGGTGTCTATGAAAATGAATTCGCAAGCATCTTGCGCAAGCTTCTACATTACATGGGCTACGACGAGCAACCTATCTACCGTGGATGAAGGCTACCATAGGAGAAGATGAATCTTGGACCATGCGGTCTACATCTACCCAAAAGCGAACAAGATCAGCCTCATGTCTTTACCACGGAGCATCGGAGGGGTACCGGGCGGACGCGATCCGGGGCGCGCGCGCGCCGCGCGGCGCGGCTGTGTGACATATATGAGGCGCCATTCGCCGCACGCCCTATCGTTTCTACCCATCGCGCCGGGGCGGTGCGGTACAATGAGACGAACTGCCGGTGGGCGAGGACGACCTGCGCTAACACACGAGTCACTCTCACGTGGCTATGGCGCAGCCCACACCGCAGCCTGGAGAGATCACCCTTCTCCGACGGCGCCTTACCACCGGGCACGGCTCGTGGTGGCGCTACGGAGCGGCTTCGCCAAGAGCGAGCGAGCCTTGGCGCAGCCCAGCAGAGGTGGCCGCCCTCAAGTTCAGCTCGACGGCCTCCACCCCGCAGCAGCTCAGACCGCCACCACCAGATCCGGCCCCGACTCGGATGACCGCGCGTAAAGCACGCGGCCTCCGGGTCCCCGGCTGCACCGGGAGAGCCTCCCAGAGCCGTAGCCCCCACGCGCCCTCGGACGCCGATGACTCGAATCCGTCGGAGTTCGGTGGGAGTCGCTCCGTTCAGTGTCCCCACTCTGACCCATCCGCTACGGGTATCCGGAGGAGTAGATGGGGTCGTGATGTACTTGCGATGTGTGATGCAAGTACTAAATTCATGTATCTTAGTTAATGTATCCATCCTTTTTATTTCGTAGTTGCGGACCTATGAACTTTGATTATTGTAATGTAATTGTAAGCCCAACATCAAAGTGGCTATGTAATTGTTGACATGGTTAAGTGAATGGTGGATACCGCCTTATGTTGAAATTGCCTCGTCTTGGTTTTTGTTTTTCTTGTGCGGGTTGGCACCCTTGTCTCTCCTACGTACAAAACTAGCACCGAGTATAAGGCTACCACTGCAGATGGCCACCAAGAACTACCAGGCTCGACTAATACAAACCCAGTAGAGGTAGACTCAAATCGTGGGGTTCGCTCAAGATCAAGGCGAACTCAAGACCGTGGAAATGACAACCTTCCAAACCCTCCGAACACCCTACAATGGCCCAAGTTATGGCACAACAAACTCAGATTTTGCAAGCCATATACGCGGAGACAGCAAGGAAGCTCGGGAGGGCACGAGTGACTTAGGAGATTTCAGAGAACAAGGCCAATAACCTTTACAGCGCGAAGAACCACTTGAAGCCAAGGCGGCCGGGATATCGAGAGGAAAGCTGCGCTTAGTTAAATGCGCAGAAGAAGACAAAGTCATGTTCGCGCCCACACAGTGTGGTGTCTTTGCGGCATGGTGGGAGAATTACCTGGCCGCCAGGGGCCAGGAGGATACCACCACAGAAACAAGCACACAAGCTATTTCTTGGGAAGAATTTAAGACCGCATTTAAGGCTAACTTTGTTCCAACCGGAGTAATGCGGATGAAGAAAAACGAATTCCGCACCCTCAAGCAAGGGAATAAGTCAGTTAATGAGTACCTCACTAAGTTCACCCAATTGGCTCGGTATGCCCCAAAAGATGTAGGCGATGAGGAAGAAAAGATTGACCGATTCTTTGAAGGGATGAGCGAAGAGTTACAGTGCGATTGATCACACAAGAGTTCACGGCTTTCACCGACTTGTGAACAAGTCACCGATTCGGAAAATGAGAGGAATAACTTGGAGGCCATCGTAGCGGAAGATGTCACTCAACGACCGCGAGGAAGATTTGTCCAAAAACTCTTTAATAATTCATCCTCTCCTTGAAGCCTAATCGGTTCAAGACTTCAACCCCATCGTTCGTCCAGAAGCAATTCTCTGTGGTGGTCAATCTGCAGGATCAAACTCTATAGCCGACTACAAGTGCTTTGTTGGCGAACAGGGCACTTCGCCAACAAATGTCCACAGAGGCGAATGCCTCGGCCCGCGACCAAGCTCAAAGACTCCAACCGAGGGCATCAAGGCTCACAAGGCAGCAAGAGTGCATCGGCCCCGAACCATGGTCGAGTCAACCACATCACCGCCGAAGAAGCTAAGGAGGCCGTCGAATCTTGATGGATACGTTTTCTGTTAAGACCATACCTGCACAAGTATTATTTGATTCGGGGGCTTCCCATTCCTTCATATCAAAAGGATACGCTGATAAATTGGGGTTACCTACCTTTACCTTAAAGAACCAAGTGGTGCTCAATTCACCGGTGGTCCGACATCGCTACCCTAGTGTGTCCTAAAGTGACCATTACTATGGAAAAGTGTGACTTTTAGCGGACTGATAGTGCTAAACTCTCGGACCTTGGATATAATACTAGGCATGGATTGGTTAGCCGATACCAAGGGATCATAGAATGTGCCACCGGATGGTGAAATTAGTCAAATGTCCGGGATGACTATAAAAGTAAAAGTAGATCGACCCTATCGATGGGGCGTGCGATCTACTATAGTGAAGACGTACCTTTGGAGGGGATGATCGTGGTGCAAGATTATCTGAAGTGTTCCCCGATGAACTCCCCTGGCATGCCCCGAGATAGAGACACGGAATTTGTTATCAACTTGAAGCGGGGCCGCTCCAATCTCCAAAAGGCCTTATAGGATGACGGTGGAGGAATTAGAGGAATTGAAGAAGCAACCGGGAGTTGCGGGAAAAGGGATTTATCGGACCTAGCTCCTCACCGTGGGGTCTCGGTATTGTTTGTGAAGAAGAAAGACGGCACCACTCGGATGTGTGTGGATTACAGGCCCTCAATGAAGTAACCATCAAGAACAAATACCCACTCCCGGGATTGATGATTTATTCGATCAACTTGGTGGAGCCACGGTATTCTCTAAAATAGACCTAAGATCGGGCTATCATCAATCGAAGATTAGAGTGAAGATATACCTAAGACGGCTTTCACCACTAGATATGGGTGTATGAGTTTACGATCATGTCTTTTAGGTTAACCAATGCCTGACCTACTTCATGAACACGATGAACAAGATATTTATGGAGTATTTGGACAAGTTTGTCGTGGTCTTTATTGACGACATCCTTATATACTCCAAGAATCTTTGAAGAGCATGCGGAACATCTGCACTGGTGTTGGATAGGCTAAAGGAGCATCAATTATATGCAAAGTTTAGCAAGTGTGAATTCGGCTTCATGACATTAGTTTCTTGGGACACATAGTGTCGGTGGAGGAATATCTGTTGATCCCGCCAAAATAGCAATGGTCGTAGAGTGGCAAAGACCAACTTCCACATCAAGTGAGGAGCTTTCGGATTGGCGGGTACTCTGGGAGATTCATAGAAGGATTTTCTCGGATTGCCGTGCCAATGACTCAACTACTCAAGAAGGAGAAAAAGTTTGAATGGACCAAGTCATGTGAAGAGAGCTTCCAAGAATTGAAGAAGAGATTGACTACCACACCTATAATAACCCCGCCTGATGCGCAAAGATTTTGAGGTATATTGTGATGCCTCACATCAAGGGCTCGGATGTGTACTAATGCGGGAAGGCAAGGTAGTGGCATATGCATCTAGGCGGCTTCGCCCTCACGAAGCCAACTACCCTACTCATGACACTGGAATTGGCCTCCGTAGTGCATGCATTGAAGATTTGGAGGCATTATCGATAGGTAATCAACGTGACATATACACGGACCACGAGCCTTAAATATTTCTTCACCCGGTCACACCTCAACTTGAGGCGGAGGAGATGGTTGGAGTTGATTAAGGACTATGACACGAGCGTCCATTACCACCTGGGAAGGCTAATGTTGTAGCGGATGCTTTAAGCCGTAAGGCCTATTGCAATAATCTCATGGTCCAGAACATCAACCCGATTTATATAAAGAAGCGCAAGCCTTGAACTTGGAGATAGTAGAGAAAGGCACTCTAGCTACCATGGAAATTCAACCAAGTTTAGAGGAGCGATTACGGTTGCTCGGCAAAAGATCCACTATAATAAAATGGAAAGGATTTGGTAGAAGCGAGGAAGGCTCCTAACATGAAGATTGATCGGGACGATACTCTATGGTGCGGGAAGCGTATAGTGGTACCTCATCGGAAGAATCTCAAGGATCGATATTGAGGAAGCTCATAGCTCTCGTACTCCCTACACCCGGAAGCACCAAGATGTATCGGGTATGAAGCAATTCTGCTTGGTGGCCCGTATGAAGAGAGACATAGCTGAACATGTAGCTGTTGTGATGTGTGTCGAGAGTGAAAGCAGAACATCGAGGCCGGCGGGACTACTACAACCATTGAAAATACCCGGTGGAAGTGGGAAGAAGTCGGGATGGACTTTATCACGGGACTTCCACGAACCAAATCTGGATATGACTCGTATGGGTTGTGATTGTGGTGACTAAGGTTGCACATTTCATCCCGTCAAAACCACATACAAGGGAGATAAGTTAGCCGAGCTATATATGTCACGCATAGTATGTTTACGGTGTACCAAAGCGGATAGTCTCGGATCGAGGTTCCCGATTCACCTCGCATTTTTGGGCTAGCCTACATGAAGCTCTCGGTACTTACTTGGATTTTAGCACCGCATACCACCCCAGACAGATGGTCAAGCGGAGAGAGTGAATCGATATTGGAAGATATGCTTGGGCTTGTGCTCTAGATTTTCTAAGGATTGGGATCGATGCCTACCCTATCTTGAGTTTGCTTATAACAACGGCTACAGGCCGGTCTTGAGATGTCACCCTTGAAGCCACAGTATGGTCGACAATGTCGAACCCCTCTACATTGGTCGAAGTAGGGAGAACTACATTTGGGCCGATACTTTAAGTCAGTGAAGAAAGGTTCGCCTAATTAGAGATCGATCGCATAGCGGCCAGTCCAGCGAGAAAAGTTATGCAGACAAGAGGAGAAGGCCACTAAGTTTTGAAGTGGGACAACATGTTTATCTGAAGGTATCACCCTTACGAGGAGTTAGGCGATTCAAGGTCAAAGGCAAGCTTACCCCACGATATGTTGGACCATTCCCAATTGTGTCTAAAAGGGGAAGTTGCCTACCGACTTGCACTACCTCCGAATCTATCCGACATACACGACGTCTTCCATGTGTCCCAAGCGAAGAAGTGTCTACAGTACTGAGGATCAAGCTCCGTTGGAGGCAATCGAGATTGAAGAAGACCTAACCTACAAGGAGCGCCCGATTAAAATCTGGATACCGTGGAAAGAAGACGCGAACTCAAACCATTCGCATGTGCCGAGTACAATGGAGCCATCACTCCAAGAAAGAAGCTACTGGGAGCGTGAAGACCAGCTACGAAGAGATTACCCGACACATTCACTAGCTAAGTTGAATCTCGAGGTCGAGATTCTTTTAAGGGGTAGGTTTGTAACAGCCCAAAAATTTGAAATTAGAAATGAGGAGCTTTTGAATTGCTTTTGCAATGTATTCCATTTGGATTTGGATTTTTCGATGCTTTTACGAATTTGGTTAAGGTTCAGAAATTAAAGAATTTATAAAAGAGAAAGACAAACAATTGTAAACAAGAATCAAAAGATGATCCATAAAAGTAAATAGAGAAATTGGATTTAGGGCATAGAATATTATTTACGGAAAAACAATGGCATGGAAAATAAGGGAAGAAAGTAAAATAAATACCAACTTTAGTTGGAAATATTTTATTAAGTCGAGAATATTACCGGGAACCTCGAGAATTTTTCTGGAATTTTTGGAAGCATTTTCATATTTTTAGGACTTATTGGGATTTTCGGTAATTTCTAAAAGCAAAACTTAAAATCCAAAAGAAATCAGAAAATCCACCGCCTCCGTCCGACACTGGATGGGTGGGATTGAGCCACGTCGCCAGCGGATCCCGCCTTCCTTACCCTGCTCGCCGCGTGGGCGGCGCGATTTCCCTCTCGCGCGCCTCGGCCCATCCGGCCGTCGCCTCGCATCGCTCTCACCGACCGTCGCCTCGGCCGATCTCCTCCGTTCCCCTCACTTAAACCGCACCGCCGCCGATCGACCTCTCCGCCACGCGGCTTCATCCGCGCCATCGCGCTTTCCTCCCTCTCCGTGACCGATGGGCCCGCCTGCCGGCCGTCGCCCCGCTCCCTTTCTCTCCGCGTGGTGCACCGCACCACGGCGAGCTTTGCTCCCGTGGCGCGCATGCACACCTCGCCCGCTGCGTCACCCGTTGCGGGTGGAAAGCTGCGCCCTTCCGTCGCCCTTGACTTGGCGCCACCGCCCGAGCTTTTCCATTGCGTCGCCGCGGCCGATCCGCTGCCGTTTCACGCGGGCAAAGGAGGAGGGAAGCGGCTCACGCGAGGCAACCACCGGGCGTGGCGTGCGATGGGTCTTCACGGACAGGACTGCATTAACACCGCTGCGCACCCTACGCCCTCGCCACGGCTCCGACGCGACCGCACGGGCGCGCCGTTGCCGGCTCCCTCTCGGCGGTATATAAGGCCATAAACCCTCCGTTGAGTTCCCACGCCGCTCTCTCCGTTCATCCAAAGGTAATCGGGTATTCGTGCCTGTAGCCGCCGGCGATCTCCTTCTCCCAACTCCGCGAACTAACTTCCCATCGCTTTCCGTCCCGAGCCAAATTCCTTGAGCTAGGATCGTCTCGCAGCGCGCGAAGCTTCCCGCCTCGTCCGAGCTCCTCGTCGCCTGTGGTTCGCCACCGCCTGGAGCTTCCCCGAGTCACCGCTGCCGCTCGACGCCGACCCACCTCCGAACCTCCTCGGCCCTTGAAGACCGCGTCACCGTCTTCACCATAACGCGAGGATCGCGTTTCGACACTCACCCGAAGCTCCCCGACCTTCCCTCACCGCCGGCCACCGTCGTCCCCGACTTCTCTGCCCGACACCGCCGACCCACCTCAAGGGGATAAATTGCCCTATAAAGGTAGGCAAAGCCTCCCGCTCACTTGGCTATCGCGCTCTCTTCTCCTCTCGGCGCCCCGGCGCGCGTTCGAGCCTCCGGCTCATGGCGCGGGGTGAGTTTTCTTTCTTTATTTCAGTCGGCAGTGGGCCCCACCTGCCGCCCACTACATTCTGAGTCACGGCCACTGGACCCCACCCGGTCGATGATACATCTAGCAGGACCGTCTTGACATGTGGACCCCATGAACGATGAATAGGACCCACATGTCGAGTACGTAGAACCGAAAAGTAAATAAAATGGAAATTAAAATGAATCGGGGTGACAAAGTGGGCCCCACATGTCAGAATTTGATTATTTTGGATTTGATTGAACCGAGAACTTTGATCGCTTATAATTTCTTCAATTTAGCTCCAAATTGAATGAAACAAATTTCTAAATTCATTTAAATTCAAGATCTATCTAATGGAACCAGAACCATAATTTTTGGAGTTCATTTGAATTTCTGGTGAAATTTTGTTGATAGGTTGCTTTTCTTTTATTTGGGTATTTCGCACGATTAAATAGCATACGAGGCTCGGGAAGAGGAGGTTGAGGCAGCTAGCTTGGAAGCTTCCAAGACCGGACCAAGACCACCGCGAGCAAGGCGAATTAACACCTTGATCATTTTGAACCTATGATTTTGCAAAGTACTTTCTTTTAAAATATCAACATGCATCTTTGTTATTTCATGTGGCAAAATATGTTCATTTCAGAAATGATAGCTATACACCTACTGTAATGCTTGCTTATAATGATCCGTTGAAATGTTTGGACATGTGAACCTTGTCGCCTTAGCAAAACTTATCTTGTCATAGCTTTTATCAAGTAAGTCCCAATAAATATTGCGATGCTTAGTAATGCTAGATAAAGCGGGGTACATAGCTGCCCCAAAAACAACAATTGCAAAGTATGAAATGTTTTGGGGCGGTCATGGATGGAATGAGTGTAGTAGGTGACACGAGATTTTTACCTCTGGAAAATCCTAAAATTGCTTAAACACTGGATGGATGGTTTGAAATTTGGTAGTGGTGCGGTGGGAGCACAAATCATGAAATGTGGTAGAACCATCCAGGTAACTTTAAGGACCGAATCTTGTCATATCCACAGTGTAAAAGCAGTACAACCACAAGTCTATAATGGGTACGACCTAGCTGAATAACTTGCAAGGGTCTAGTTCAGATATCAGGAAAGTGGGTGCCGGGGTGTCTTGGTTTACTCACAGTGAGGCACAGGTGTCTGTACTCACACAGCGCAAGAGGGCTTCGATCGTGGTGGTGTAACCCTTCGGCGGTGAAACCTCGGCGTGGGTGGTGTCTAGCTAGATCGGAGTAAGGTAAAGGCTTTGTGATAAATTATCCGGGTCTCATGCCTAAGGAAGCATGTTGGCAAAAGGATAGTTCATCTCTTGTGGTGAAAGTGTACAAACTCTGCAGAGTCAAAACTATTCGAATAGCCGTGCCTACGGTCATGGCGAACATGGGAACTTAATCGGATATAGTTCTGTTTCAAAACATTGGAAACGGGAATGGAAACTTGAAGGGCGAAGGACCGCCTGGTTTGGAATTGTCCGGTGTTGTCCGAGTGGTACGTTAAGCGGCTATAACGCTGAAAGATGCTATATGGCGCAGATGCCATGTAATGGTGGATGGAATCGTGTCAAGTATATGATCAACTTATTCTATAAACAAAAGTTTTGAGTTTAAAATTGCTAGGTCTCGAGGATTTTTCCTATAATTGTATTCAAAAGCACTCTCCGCAAAATAAAATGAGCCCACCATCCTTTGATTAAGCCATGCATGTATAATTATTGCATTTTGTGTGTTGGCTTCTTGAGCACGGGTCGGAGTGCTCATTCTCGCTATTGCGATACAATTGTAAACAGGAGTTCAGAACACTACGCTTATGAGGAGGCCCCGCCAACGTCGACGGAAGCAAAGGCGATAATTAAGGCGTAGGCCTCGGTGGTTAGGCATAGACAAGTAGACCCTAGGCGTTGTGTACATTTATGTTACGGGACCCGGGTGGCATATATGGTACATATTACCCTACTGGCCGCTTGCCTGTGGATTTGGGTCTGTTTTTGCTATAATTTCCGCTGCGTTGATGTAATGAAGACATGTGGCCTAGCCGGCCCCTTTTGTAAACTATCACCCGACGTGGTGTAATTCAGTTTATGTAATATAATGGTTGATTACGCGATGTATGAAATGATTCAGCAATGTACCTGTGTGCACTAACTACTGATCCAGGGATTAGTGCAGTGAAACACAGTAAGATTCGGATTTAAAAATCCGGGTCTGACATGTACTAACCGTCACTCCTAACTTTGCAAGAAAGAAAAAACAGTTAATTTTACTTGTCCCATTTTGGCCTCCTTTCCCTTCCAATAATTAAGATTGTGTGTTCGAACTGCTCAAGAATCATCGAAGGTTTCTTCCAAAGTTACATACTGTGATGCCTAATTTCACTGTCTTGACAGGGATGGGGGATATATAAAGAGTTGAAAGACAATTAAAAGGAAAGGTAACCAGAGAACAGGAATTTGTACTAGTAACAAGCTTGGCTTTAAAGGAAGAGTAGGATTAAAGACAGGTAAAGAAAGCTCCATGGGCTGGAGACTGGAGGAGGATGCTCATGGTTTTTTGCGCATGTCATGTGGAGCTTTGGATGTTTGTAGAAAAAGAGCAAAGCTGCAAAGCAAAGCATAGAATGATGGTGGAAGGAAGGAGGGAAAGCAAAGGAAGCTAGGTAAAAATTCCTTGAGCAATACTAGTAACTGTGTCCAGTTAAAAGCAACAATTTGTGTTGACGTGCATGTTTAGTGTCATTTTGCTCTTACAACTGGTTGTATCTCCGTTCCGCCTGTGACAATGCTAGTGCCGATTAACAGAGGACTGGATAAAAGTTTCCCAGATATTATATATCCTTTTGCTTAATTAGTCTTGTCCTCATTGTCGTGAAGCCAAGTTGTTGCTAGTAATTAAACTCAGTTCTGAATCGTTTCTTGCCGGAGCAAGGTTGCACATATATAGTCTGTCATAATTTAAACTAGCTATTTCTGAATTATCTGGATTGACAAACTGACTGAGAATTTCATACAGCTCATCTCCCACACGAACGTAGAACTACAGGAGAGAGGCCAAGCATAGGAGTAGAACACGACGCATCTTGACGCTCTTGTGAGCAGTAGCCTATGGCACCGACATGATTGAACTTAAACACTATGTTGCAGAGCCTAGTTAGCCCAAACGAACAAGTAAATAATCAAGCGGAACTGCGAAAGAACACGTTCGCGTCTCAATTCGAAGGAAGCAGCAGCAGCAGCAGTAACGCACCTTAAATCAAGGCCGATGCATCAGGCAGCCGCGAATCCGATCCCCTGTCGAGCAAGCTGTCGGAAGAAGGAATCAAGGAAAGATTGTCATGGAAGAAGCACATCTCTGCAGTATGTACCCCCGGCCACGAAGAGCAGAAGACCAAACGCTCCTGCGTATAACACTGCAATCGACCCCGACAACGAAACAGATCGAAGAAACCTCTCGCACAGATATTTCGCGAAACGAACCCAAAGCAAGCAATCTCAAATGAAGCAGAAGAATAGAGAGTTCGACACCGATGGTGCATGTATGCAGGATCACGAGCAAGCAAGAAGGCGATCGACTCACACGCACATGGAATGGGAGAGGAAGCCCGGCCCCGGCCTGCTTGCCCTCCTAGAAGCTGCCTGCCTCCGCGCACGCCATTGCTGTTGTTGCCAATGGTGGCAGTGGCATGAAAGCTAGGTAGCTTTTATTCTCGCGCGGAGGAAGGAGCGGGCGCAGCGTGGAGTGGCGATGCACCCTTTTTTTTCTCGCCGCGTGCAGGCCGGTCGGCCTACTGGCTACTGCTCCCTTCCGGCCGGGAGAAAATTGATCATTTGTCACTTTGAAGAGTGGGCTTCGCAAAATTACCACTTTCAAAATTAGCTTCGCAAAAATGCCATGCAGTACATTTACCTCTTGATTACTATGCCATTTGAGCTATTTAACTCATTTAATTTTTTTTCTAATTTTAGGGGCTGGAAAAGACCTTTCTACCCTTGCTAAGTTTTGTTGCCATTCATTCATGATGATTGATAAGTCGTCCGAACAACTAAGAATTCAAGATCCGAACAACTAAGAATGAAAAGATACGAAATAACTTTGTCCATGAGAGAAGGATTAACTGACTAAGGGCGTAAAAAATGCGATGAAATCAGGATAAGCTCTCAAGTGTAGTATTTCTATTTCCGCGGCCAAGAAGCCAGCTTATCAATTCAAGATGTGTATGAGATGTCCCCCATCAACAGGAACCAAGTTCCACACAAGACTCTGAATTGAGAAGCATACCACCTCGGCAATTCAAAGAAAGGGCGAATTTTGTAAGCAAAAGGGAACATATCTTTCTCAAAGAATCAAAACCAATGCATCTAAGGCTCGTACTAAGCAAATAAATCAGCGAGACCGCTAAAAAAACAAGACAGGATCCTATACCCTAAATACATCAGCACGGAGACAGGGATAGAGAGAGGGGGTGGGCCGGTGGGGGGGAGTTACCGCGGTGAGTCGCCACCGCCTTCGGTGCTGGAGACGTGGATGGAAGCGGGAGGCCGCCTTGCGCGGAGGGCGGCACGGGGAGGCCGGCCGCCGACGGGGAGACCAGCCGGGGATGCAGATCGTTGCTTCAGCGGCAGTGCAGATCGTTGCTTCGACGGGCGATGCTACACCTTCCAATTCAAAGCCTATGCAGTGCAAAACTTAGTAAGGGTAGAAAGGTCTTTTTCAGCCCCTGAAATTAGAAAAAAATATCAAATGAGTTAAATGGCTCAAATGGCATGGTAATCAAGAGGTAAATGTACTGCATGGTATTTTTGCGAAGCCAATTTTGAAAGTGGCAATTTTGCGAAGCCCACTATTCAAAGTGGCAAATGATCAATTTTCTCTTTGGCCGGTGGTTTGTTTCGGCTTCGTTCGTAGCAGGAGTATGGACCTGTTTTTTTCGGCTGCGGCTTATGGTTTTTGACTGAAATTTTTAAATTTTGGCTATTTACGGTACAGATTACAGAGAGACAGATACTTACGATTTTGGCTAGTACAGATGTTAGGTTTTTAACGTGTAGATCGTTTAACTTGTAGACTCCGTCTTGAGAAAATACTCCGTTTAAAAGTTAGATACTGTAGTAAAAGTCAAAAGCCGTCAGCTTGTGAGGGAAAGATCAGGATGAAAATGTGCGCTACGCTGTGCCAACGACTCGCCATACTAAGCCATTAAAGTCACACAGAAATATCATTGAAAATTTTAGAACAATGCAGTGGACATGGATTCTGTACATCTCCACACATATAAGACAATAGTGAACTTTAACGTGGTTATGGTTTCCCCTCTTTTCAACTTCTAAAAACCATTATTTTATAGAAACTAACTTTTAAACTAATATCTTTTCAAGATGAAATCTATAAATTGATTGTAGTATATATTACAATAACTTTATTTATATTGGCTAAAATCGCATACGAGTCTCTATCTCTCTATTCCCTCTCTCACGAATAGACAAAAGCCAAAAACCACTTGTCTTGGCCCTGATCGGTTCGGCTTGAGTTTCTGGCTTATTTTTTACTATTCATAAATTTTATCTTTTTCTGAAATTTTGGCTTTTTGTTGAGCTTTTTTGCCGGTTCTTTTTTTCCCGTATTCGTTTGTATTATACATATTGGGCTAACAATTTTTTTATATTTTTATATTTTTTAAATTTAATTATGCTAAATAAGCCTCTGTCAGCTACAATGTTTTTTCAGCCAGCTACATTGTTTTCAGCCATAAGCTTTTAAGCCCAACTAATCACCACCATATATGTACCAGCTCCCGGTGCTCATCGATTCTACAAAAATCAGGCCATATTTGGCCCCCATCAGTCGAAAATATCGACAATTGCTGCCCTCCCTATGAAAATCTGAATATGGCCCCCCGGCGCGCCCCCTCAATGTGCCTTCTCTCTTGGTGCGGCCGCCCAGCACGCGAGCTTCCTGGCGCAGTCCTCCACCGTGCGAGAACCCCACTAGATTTTTTAAAGAAAAAGATTTGTACTAATTTTGTAGGAATAGATATTTTAAAATTTTACAAATTTTTTTAAAGAAAAATAATTGTACTAATTTTGCAGAAATAGAAAATTTTAAAATTTTGTACAAATTGTTAGGTATAAAAAAATGAGCTGCAAAATAGAAAAATGATTTTGTGGAGTGCCACATCACATTTTTTTTTGAAATAATGTATTTTTGTTCGATATTACAACAATATACCTTCGTTCAACCGATGGGCGACATGTTGATAAGTCGCGCACCGGTTCACCGATTTAAAAAAAATAATGGTATTTTTGGATTAATCCGATGGAAATAAGTACGGGGAATAAAGAGCAATTTTTGTATGTAATATATGTACCAAATCTTGTTTGTAGGTTGTTACTGTTTTTTGAAATAAAAGGGCAGATGAGGAAGGTTGGTTCGTTTGTGATTTTCATAGATTCAGAAGGGTATGAAATCTATTAGATTCACAATAATATTTTGTGATCGTTGTACGTTGTTGTAGTGCGATAAATTTCTGATGAATTTTGTGGTGACGATTGAGGTGGCAATGATACGTAAGTACAAAGGTAAGTGATATTGTGATGTAACAGGAAATTAATACACCAAGAACTTTGGATAAATGACATAATGATAACAACATGACAGTTGATCCGATAGGGGGTTACATAATACACAGGCTAACGAACCAAGAATGGTACACGTATGCTTTTAGAAAATTAGAAATACATTGGGCATATAGACGAAGAGAGTAGAACTACTATGTTGAGCATGACCATTTGTTCTTCCTTCTGAGGTCGGCGTTATAGTCCTCGTCGGCCGCCATGCCCTTGGACATCAGTTCATGCTTTTTCTCACGAGCATCGCACTCCCTACGCCTGTACGCCTCCAGGTGAACTTCCGTCTCTCGGTAGATACGCTCGCTTCGATCTTCAGCGCGTCGTCGCTCCTCCATCCTGTCTCATGCCATCTGTGCGTCCCACTCCTCGCAGTTCAGCTGCAACTAGTCGTGTGAGTGGATTTCATAGTCAATCCATTTATGGTACGCGTGTAGTGGATCTGGAGACTATGGGAAGAGAGGAAAGCTTGTTAATGCGTGCCATAGAAGAGAACTGGTAGAGGAATATGCTGTAACCCGTCCTTACCAGTTACCAGTCGGGATAGTCCTAAGCATAGTTACGACAACCCAGTAACGCATGCCCAATATCAACCGCTACTTTGACTTGAAGAACTTACATGCGTCCCTGCACCAGTAGAGGGGGTGTCTCCCCCACGGGTGGGTCTTGCGGCGAACGCTCCATAGGAACATTCAGGTATAGGTTGGGGTTGGAGGTATGATTGGCTTCATTTCAGGGAGATGGCCTCCTGGCACGCTCCGCTTGTTTGTCCCAGGCTGCTACAGCCCTTATGAGTTGAGTGATCTCCTTCCATTGCTTCTCCATACTAGGGATGTGGTATTTTAGCCATGGTGCAGGAAACATGGTGCGGAAGGGGTAGTACTTATAGGCTAAGTCGACGTAGCGTACGCTTTGCAAGTCCAATTCGGTTGGAGCAAATTCGCGTCCATGTGGTAGGGACACACCGGACGGTTCACGCCGCTGCAGCGTTGGGTCTTGTCAGTGAGAAAAGCCGATTTGTTGGGTCACGTCACTGCGAAAAGGTGACTCGTTGGGTCACATCGATGCGCAAAGCTGCCTCACTAATATAGCGATAGCTAGGAGGGCTATTAATTCTTGCAAAACTGCATCTTATCATGACTCTTTTAGTGAAGATGTTATTTACGCGAAATGACATCATTTTATGTAGCTTATAGTAATGTTTGGATGTAATGAAAAAGATAGAGGCACACAAATTATTTTTGGCAGACATCCAAGTCACGTCATGCGCAAAGATGGCTCATTGGATCATGTGTTGCGCGAAGGTGGGTCATTTAGTCATGTCACGTCCCTACACAAAGCTGGCTCAATGGGTCACGTTAGTGTGAAAAGCCACCTCGTTAGGTCATAAAGCACATTGCTTTCCTCGTGGGCTATGAAATACGTATCCTAACCCTTGAAAGACCATGCACTCGACCCTACCAACTGTAGGAAGAAAAATCTTCTATGTCATACAGTAACATAGCATGGCTGACGTCGAGGGACCAGCCCAACTGGGGTCGCCTACGCAAGATCTTCCCATCGAGACGAGAGAGGACTTCGGCCCTAACTACCACTTGATGCAAAACAAGCGTGCTCAACTGGTATGGCCGAAATATAGACTCAGGGTATACACAGTCGTGCAAGTCTTGGATGGCCAGTTCAACGGTGGACGATGTTTCTTCCGATGGCCACCCTTAGGTTATAATTAGTTGTGAGAGAGTATGAAAAAAGATATTTATATGCGATTTCGATCGATATAGATGAAGTCCAGATAGTGTCTACTATAATTGATAAATTATAAGTTTAAAAGAACCGGGATATAGAGAGTAGGGACCCACATCACGGCACGTCGCGTTCTGGGCTCGGTTGATGTGTCAGGAGGCGGCGGAGAGCCATGGCAGATTGGCAGGGTAGGGTGAGCAGCAGACTTACACCGAGACAGCGAAAAATGAGCAAAATTTGCAGTCCGTCTGTGGTCAGTGACAGGCTCCATATCTGCCATATAACTGCACCAGTATGGGTGGATGAATGGATGCCTGCATACAGGGCAGTTTGTGTCTAGAAATTGCCTGAACAGTAAGAGACGTAGGGCAGACACGGTGGTGATCGCTTCGGCTGATCTGAAAAGCTCGTGGCTTATGGCTGAAAATACTGTAGTTGGCTGAAAAAAGCACTGTAGCTGACAGAGACTTATTTAGCATAATTAAATTTAAAATTTAAAAATATAAAAAATATGTTAGCCCATTACGTATAATACAAACGAATACGGGAAAAAAAGAACCGGCAAAAAAGCTCAACAAAAAGCCAAAAGTTCAGAAAAAAGACGAAATTTATGAATAGTTGAAAAATAAGACAGAAGCTCAAACCGAATTGATCGGGGCCACAAATTCAGGGTTTTTTTTTCATTTTCGTTAATTCACCATGCTGTACAGCACTGTGACACAGCAATGCGTATATGGACACTGGATTGTCCCCACTCACAATAAGTAATAAAATTTGCTTGGGCAATTGTCCCTGATTAGGCAAAATCTAAGATCAACCCAGAGTCTGTATGTTTGGCTCTCCGAACATCATACAGGCTCGTCGACACTCTAAAATCCAGTAGACACCAATGGGTCTCACACTGTCTGTGTCGACGAATTGCCATCACAGGATGATGCTACCTTCCTCCTAGCCAGACACTACTACTACATGGCTTAGCTATCCTGGAGTACAAGCTAGACACTTATGTCATGAATTGGACCATTGCATGCTGATGCTTGTCGGGTAAAGAGGGGAGCTTGTCAAGCTGACCCCTGCAAAAAGCTTCAGCCAGGAGAAGCAGGGGCCACTTATTACGCGCTTGCTTCTAGTGCATCCATATGATCTGTGAGCAAGCAAGCAACAAGCATCACTTGCAAGGAAGAATCATTACAAACAGCAACTACCTGCTAGTTCTTACGTGCACTTTTGGACCACAGATTGCCGGCCCGCTGTCTATGCCTAATGTAACACGCTAAAGGAATGTCTCGAGTTGTGGTTTACTAGAGAATGACATATATCATCTAATGTGACTCAAAACCATATAATAAGAATCATAATTCATCTTACATATATATATAGAGATCAGAGTGCTAAACAAAACTCTACACGCGAGCGACTATCACGTGGGGAAGGACAGGGTGGGGTGGGGGCGGGTTGGGGCCAAGGCTCAAGTGATATTACACACGAGCGCACGCACAAAACAATGACATGTGGGCCCGCATTAGGGTTTTCGTGAGGATTAGCTGTGCTCCATTAGACTTAAAGCTCAAGCTTTTGGCTTATTTGGTATATTGTTTGGAGTTTTTTGTACTATAACTGCTGCTAGATTTTTCAGCGTAATTAATTTAAAAAATAAATAAATGAAAAAAGATTATATCATAACTAAAATATGTATTATTCAACATTAATGCACATACCAATCATAATTGAAATCACCCTATGACCAAATTCCCAACAATCAAAAATCAAATTTTCAGGGCCGGTTTGACCACCATCCAAAGACTGGTCAGACTAATCACACTTAGCGCAAAACAATCCACTCTAAAAAATTGCAACTGATAACAAAATAGATGTCACACTAGCCGACGGTCTGACCAGCAATAAGCTAGCAGCCAGTCTGGTTTGCCTGACAATAAAATCTGATAAAATACAAACTTTATAAAATTTAAATTTTCACTCCACAAACTTGGTAATGATTCATCGTAATATTATTCTAGATCTTTTTATATGATCCTTTTATAAATCCATGATCTTATAGAGCATGAGGACACGCTTTTCTCACTGAGATATGCTCACATCCACTCGGAGAAAACACCCTCCATTGCGGAAACTACGTTTGAAACAGGTCGTTAGGTACGAAGTCTCACCCCTCTCCTGCTGGACGAGGGTGGCTTCGTATAAGTTGAACTAATGACCTTTGTTTGTCCGATCTTCATCACTAAACTATAGAAAAATAGTTTCAACATCTAAATACGCCATATGACAACCTTGACAAAAAGGAAATTGAAACATGGGTGAGCAGCTTGCTAACAGGGGCCTGTTTAAAATACATGATTTTTCGTATAAAGCAAAACAAATCCTCCAAAATACCTCGCACAAACCAAAAGAAGGTACTCAAAATCTTCCTCCAGTATTGCGGGCCGTAGTACCAAAGAAGAGGCCCAGATACACACCTAGTCCAGTAGAAGTGTAGAACTGAGCTAAAGAACAGAGGCTGCACACAAGTTTGCCAAAGCGAACTAGCACACTTCGCTGGCTGGGCCCTAATTTAAAGGCCACCACAATTTTACGCGGCCCATATGATAAATCCATGGAGGCCATATAGTGTAAATTTTTTTCGACCGTGACTAATGGCTGATGGATTTTGGTTATAGTGTGATCATTTGTATAAATGAATCGAATATCGATAAATCGTTTCGAAAAAATTGAGATGATAAACTGTTATAAAAAAGACGATAAAACAGTAGTTCTATTTATTTATTCGAGAAAATCATTGGAAAGGGGAGGCATAGTATTATCCGCCGGCACCGACGCCTGTTCCAAAGACTTGCCCTTTTCCTTTTTCTCAGGCCGAAAGCTTGTGATGCACCGACACTTTGCTACGAATTCCTTCTTTTCCCGAAAAGAAAAACCCAGAGATTTGTCGGGAAAATGATGAGTTCCACGATCATATCGAAAGTTAAATCTGAGGATTTAGATTGAACCTCTTTTTTCAGAGAACACAGAAGAGACGCATTCAATTTCGTGAAGCAAAGAAGTTACTGCAGGTATTGCATTGCCATTGCTCTTGTAGTATCGTTCTAGCTAGTAGTCTATTACTGCCTTGCCACTTTAATCTCTGAAACATCACATCCTACACCTACACGATGTACGCATACACGGCACTCTCCCATGTTACTTGCACGACAACTACAAAGGAAACGGCAAGTTATTGGTACGTTCTTTTCTCTCTCTCTTTTTTTTTTTCAAATTTTCGCTTCAAATTTTTTTTATCAATCACTGTTTATTAAATTAAATTGTAGTTAAAAGACATAAATCATAAACCATAACTCGAAATAGCATACACATTAATAGCTCATTAGTGCCACCATTTAGCAATTAGCATTAACTCATTCCACAAGGTTCACGACTCGCTCACAAGGTGGTTCTGTGCGCTGAAGGAACAGCTCCTACCGCGGAAATGTACGCACAAACGCGTAAGATTTTCATCTCAGTGACTTCTCCATGGGATTTTCATTTGCGCACCGCCACGGAGCACGGTACACTTGTCAGCCCCCGGTTGGAGGATGTTTGGAAACACAAGTCTACAAAGAAAAAAAATGTTCTCACAACATTCGACTTTCTATTCTCTCTCTGAAAATGTAAAAATGCGGCGCCATGAACGACATGGATAGGATAACAACACAATACACGTTGTCCATTGGGCAGGGCTGTAAAAAGAATTTCGAGTCCTGCGAGCTGCTTGAGCTCGGCTCACTTTAGACTCAATTTGAATTTTAAATGAGCTAAGCTTAAATAGCTCGTTAGAGTTCAATTCGAGTCTGAATATTGATGCATATTAACTATTTCAAGCTTACTAGAGTCGATCTCGAGATTTTCTATTGTTGAAAATCAGTGCATGTTGAATTGGTTTTTGTTCTTACTGAGTTTACTCGAGCCGAGATCGAGCTCGAGTTTTCTTATTGTTGAAAATTAGTGCTTGTTAAATTATTTTTAATTGTTATCGAGTTTATTCGAATCGAGCTCGAACTTTGGCCGAATCGAGCTCGAACATAAGTATAGGCTCAAACCCTAAATCAGGCTCGCTCAAACTCGACTCAACGTTCTACCAAGCTTGAGCTTGGGAGGCCAGGCTTGCTCGAGCTCGGCTCGTTTACAACCCAAGTTCTCGTTGTTCTGCAGTGTTATTTTTGGATTGTGGCGGATGTTTTTTGCCACGGCTGATAGTTTTTATCTGTGTTTTTTTGACACCGTAGTAGATTACAGAGATACTGATGTAGATAACGCACATGGATTTTGGCTCACGAAGTCGTTTGGACAATTTGTTTCAACATTTGATTTTTTACGTTTTGGATAAATCAAAATCTAAAAGCCAATAAAAACAGGGCCGGTGTTTATGGCAGAGGACTGGACAACATGTGAGCATTATACTGCACCGAATAAAAAAAAAATCACTACTTGTATTGTAGTACTGGTGCTATTGTAGTACTGGTGCATGTAGAGAGGGTGTAGGCGACAATCTCAGCGGAGAAATGCAGAATTATTCACACGTATGATTGTGTACCAACGTTTTTTAAATTTTAGCCTCCTATCATCCGTTTTTACAGAAAACAAATAATCCTCTTTTTGAGCTCGAAAGATGTGACAAGCGATACGTGTTAGCTGTCATACTGCCATAGCTCGGCAAGAGACCAGACATGCGGCTGAACAAGCTGGCACAGCAGAAGGATGGCGCGACGCAGCTGGCAAGCGCTGCCAAGCTGGGGCAGCTCGACAGCAGCCTACCAGCCGCCCTTGCACGGCAGGCTGCTGCCAAGCTGCCCTAGCTCGGCAGACAAGCGTACAGGCGCGCAAGGCAGTAGATAGGTGTGCGTGGGAGGGAATCCGATTCTTTATGGGTAGCGGCAGCGCGCGCAAGGAAATTATGTTAATGACACGACACAACATTAGATACGTTTTATTCGCACGTTAATTATGCCGCGTTCGCGCGTGCGTATGAAACACGACCCACAGTTGCATTGCTACCGAGAGAGAGAGAGAGAGAGAGAGAGAGAGCAGCCAGGGAGGGGAAGGAAAGAAAAGAGATATTTTTATCGAGCGAGAGCACAGAGAGGCACCACAGAGCGCAGAGAGGCACCACAACTGTGATTTACCATACTTCGCAGTTGGAAGCACTGTGGAGCTGGTGGTTTTCTTCAGAAAAAGGTATGCTTCATTCACATGCGAGCAACACGCTTAATATATTATTAGCATTTCATTAGCGTAACTGTGGTTTTGTAATGTGGAATACGATAAGTAGCCATGTTTAGTTGATGGATGTGTTTCTGTAAGTAGCCATGTTTATTTATTATAAATAGCTGTAAAAATACGGGCCAAAAAATAGCTCAAATATTTTTATGTATGTCTTCGCATATATATTTATCGCTCTCACGCTATTACAAAATGGTCGTTATCCAAGAACTTGGTCTTATTTCCCTAAATTAAAAAGCAGAAGTTTCATTATATCTTTAAACTATTACTAATACCTTCTTGTTCAACTGTAGATGGTTGGATCAGATAACATTAGGCTCACACATGAAGAGGACGAAGGAGAGTTTGCCAACATACTACGTGAACTAATGTAATACCTGCGTTAATAGCACCGTCCCATCTTCAAGGGACGGAAGACCCAGAAAGGAGACAGAAAGGTCTGGATGATGGAAGTCTTCCTGTACGCAAGGATAGGCGAGTACATCCCCCCCGCATCTTTTGCACAGAGCATCAACACTTCCACCGACGCCCTTCAGGATGCCGTCTGCTTGGCTTGTGCTCGCCTATGTGAGATCCACGAGGCCACCATGCTAACCTCCCTGTTTCGCTACTATCCATCCCTCTAAGAAGGAACACACTACGGTGAGACGTTTATCCCGGCTCCGAGGACGACTCACTCTTGACCCACCAGGTCTAGCTCACCCAAGCTATGGGAGCCACCTACACTGAGGCTCTAGAGGAGATCTTGGACCTCCACCAACTCCTCACTGCCAGCTACAGCTAGGCCGAGGCTCTCCACGCTCAGCTCGCCAAGTGCAAGAAGGCCCTAGCTGCAGTGGAGTGTGAGAGGGATATCATAGTCACCGAGCTCAAGCGGACTGCATTAGTAGCAGCGGTCCACGCTCCAGCTCCCCCCGGACCCCTCATCATCCTACCAACCCCGCTCTGACCTGGCCACGTACCGAAGGGCTACGCCTAAGGAGCAGCACGCGTAAGAGTGTGCGATGCCCTAGCCCACCGATCTTCTTCAACATTGAAAAAATTAGTCGAGGCCGTAGTCGCTCTCGCTCTCACTCCAACTTAGCCAGCTATAGTAGCTCTCGTTCTCGTTCCAGTTCACCCATATACTAAAAGTAGATGTGTAATGTGTATGTATTATATTCACATGGCAGAGCACGGCCTAAGTATCATGTGCAACTTGATAAAAAAATATTATAAATGTTATGTAGCTATCTTAGGCTTTGTGGTTATTTTTTATTCTTTTATTCAGCTAGTTCTTAGAATCATTTCTTGAGATATCAGCGAGTGGACAACACACCAGCTTTTCCAGTGATTTGATAACACATACCAACTTTTCACAGTGAGTGAACAGCACGTACCAGCTTTTTCAGTGATTTGACAACACGTACCAGCTTTCTGCAGCTAGTGGACAGTATGCACCGGCTTTCACAGTGATTTGACAATATGTACCAACTTTTTGCAGCTTGTGGACAACACGCATCGACTTTTTCAGTGATTTGACAATATGTACCAGTTTTTCACAGTCAACGGTAGCATGTACGAGCTTTCCTAGTGATTTGACAATACGTACCAGCCTTCCCTAACGAAATGACAATGCGTTCAAACTTTACTTCTGAACAATGCACACCGACCACTATAAAATTTGGCCAGCCCCCACGACCAAACTCTAGACTCCGATCGAGTTGATATCAAAACAAGGGGTAGATGAGAGGGAGAAGGGATGAGAGATACATGATGTCACTGCACCGTTGGTGGGGATATCGAACTATGAAGAGATGCTTCACAAGTGGAAGTGGTGCCCAAGAACAAGGGATCATACCCCCGATAATTCTTGCAAAGATGAACCCGTGCCGCCAGAGTTTCCATAGCCATAACGTGACTGCTACAATTTAGCACATATCATTCAGTCCATGTACCCGGCAACCACCGGCGGGGCGCACTACACAGACGCCAAAGTTCTTGTAAGCACGTATTTGCTATTTTACATATCTCTAACCCACTCCATCCATGCCAGTAGAAAACAGAGCGATGCTACTTCTTCCAATGGATAGATGGCTCGGATATATACTGTTGTGGTTACAGACCAAACAGAGAGAATGTGGTAATGGAGAGTTGAGTAAAATGAATGGCTTAGCCCCCTCCTCCCGTGGCATATGCCACATATATATTCATATGGGGAGTGTTTGTACAGTTATACCCTTACACATGAGTATTCCCCTTGGGGGCTCTTATGTCATTACACATGTCCTATTTCGGGCCTAACAGGCCTACTGGGCTTAGGTGGGGGCCACCCCTACAACATATACGATAGGGCATTCATCGAGCAGGAATACATGCTCAACTACCTGGTAGCACCTGAGAAATTCACGCGCTAGAAACCTTACACCCTAGATGACAGCGGAAAGGACAAAAGTAAGGCTCTAATGGTCCCTAATGCCCCCGCTGAACGCCAAGTTATCTCCGACAGGGACAAATCTATATAAGTTATAGAAGCTGAGTATTGTGCCCAGGTCACAAGTGTGTGAGAGAAGGGAAAAGCACTGACGGACCCAAATATGTACGACGATTGACTAAAACCATGGCTTTGAAAAGGTGCATATATATCTTAACTGTAGTTGGGGTTAATGATTTGCACATGTTGCCTCTTGTATCGTACGAGTAGTAAGGCAAACATACACATCTAACCAAACCCACGCGCCATGTAATTCACACATTATTGTGAATTGCTTATGCACACGAACAAAACATAATAGTGTTTCTTAATGTTTATCAAAACACATGTTTTTAAGTAAATTGCACACTGAAGTATTTTAGAAACGAGCTAACTAGTCAAGCTAGAGCAAAATTCAAATTAACTAGTATAATTGAAGCAATTTTGAACCGAGTCAATGAGTTTTTTTTCTCACCCATGCCATTTTTTCCCACCCTTGCCTTGCTCCAGCCAAGCCGCCTGCCGCGCCTCAACTCCTATCGTGCCCGCTCGTCCAACCATGCCACTTCTCTCCTACTGAGCTACGTCGGTGCGGCAGATGACATGTATTACTTGCCACGCCTTGAGCTTGGAGAAGGGGCCATTTACAAAAAAAAAAGGTGCTAGGGATCAAAATTTAAAAAATATTACTATAGGATCATATGTGCGAACGGTTCAGAAATGCAAGGTTGGAGAAGGGGACCGTGCTCATGGGAGACTCAAAGAGGTAGAAGAAGAATCAAGTACGACTAGTGGGTTGATCACCAGTGGCACTCCCACAGTACTAAGGATGTGTTTGGTTGGAGTGATGAAAGTGGAATAAGATGGGATAGAATAGGATGAGATGGTTCCACAAAAAATGTGGAACCACATGGTCCAGCATCTAAGAAGAATATTCTCTAAATTTGCATAGGCTCATCCCACTTTGGATCATTCCATCCCTCAAATCAAACATATAGATAGAATTAGTCAAAAGAACCATCCCATTCCATTCCACCCCATCCCTCAAACTAAACACACCCTAAAACGATGGGGGTAGCTTGAGTTTTCTTCCGGGTGTTCATGACGGACTAGCTAGCACCTGTTTGGAAGGCTCCACTATCCATTGCATTCACATGTTAATGAACTCGCACGAAGAAGTGCGGTTTCTACATAGGATATTCTCTCGTTCCCAAAAACAGGGTCTCGTAAAAGCACGATCTGATCCAGAGAGGAGGCATGTGAACGGCGTACTGTGGTTAATGCATAGCAGTGGCAGCTCTAACAACCGGCCACTGATCCATCCAATTCCAAGCATATCCATCGCCCCGTAGCAGTGCTTCACTAGCACCCAAACAGACCTAAGCCCCTATTTTATCTAGAAACTTTGATTTTTAGATAAAATAATAATATAGCAGCTGATAGTTTTTTTTCTAAAATATTCAATAAAAATACTATTTTATCGCTACATAATATATATATAGGAAAAATACTTATATATATATATATATATATATATATATATATATATATATATATATGTGTGTGTGTGTGTGTGTGTGTGTGTGTGTGTGTGTTTGGAACAAGACCTTAGAACTTTGGACATATATGACGCTGTTGATCACCAGAATTCTAATTATAACCCCCCAAACAACGGGATTTCCATTTCTAGACCCCTTCCGACCGCATAATTTTCCCGGAGTTGACACGTGGCAGATCGTGCAGTCCCCGACTGCACGACCACTGTTCACGCACTAATCATGCGGTCGGGGACCGCACGACTACTATTCATGTACTAATCGTGCGGTCGAGGACTGTACGACTACTGTTCATCTGTCCCCCACCGCACGACCTGACTTTTAAATTTTTATTTTGTGTAGATAAGAGTTTATTTAGTTGTGCAAATTGTTTGTACTTATAAATATTACGCATATTCATTTGTAATTTATTTTGTTTGGAGTTAGCAGCAATTTTGTAATATAGTAGAGGAGGTGCAAAAATATTTTGAAAACTCGTTACACAGTGTAAATATTTGTAACGAGTTTTCAAAATATTTTTCATAATATTTTGCACCTCCTCTATTATATTACAAAATTGCTGCTAACTCCAAGCAAAATAAATTACAAATGAATATGCGTAATATTTATAAGTACAAACAATTTGCACAACTAAATAAACTCTTATCTACACAAAAAAAACAAAATTTAAAAGCTAGGTCGACGGATGAACAGTAGTCGTGTGGCCCCCGACCGCACGATTAGTATATGAACCGTGGTCGTACGGTCCCCGACCGCACGGTTAGTACGTGAACAGTGGTCGTGCGGTCGGGGACTGCACGATTTGCCACGTGTCAGCTCCAGAAAAATCATGCAGTCAGGAAGAGGCTAGAAATAGAAATCCTATTGTTTAGGGCTATAATTAAAATTTTGATGATCAACAATGCCATATATGTCCAAGCTACGAGACCTTAAGCTGAGGCGGCGCCACTGCTACTCCATCGAGGGATTTCAAAAACCAACGCGCGTAAGACGGCCCTCACACTAGAACTGACGGTTTCTCGCTCGCATTCCTGCCTCCAAGCATGTCAAGGGAAGTTCGCAACGATTTCAAATGAAAAGAAACCATGCTTTTACACGTAGCATCACTCGTTATTTTGCTACCCATAAAATGTTAAGGAGAGAGCGAGAGCAACAGGTAAAAAGTTGTGTAACGGTCATCTCGGACACGAAAGGCAAGCGAGATCAGATCATGATCTCACGTTCCCCGCCTCAAAAGAACCAAAGGCTGCCCTGACCGACCAGTGTGTTTGTAGTGGCACTAGCACTCACCAATCACCACACTTCATAAGCTAGTTCCAGGAGTAATTTATTATAAGTTTTAAAAGTGAGTGTTACTAGGCGTGTAGGACACATCTCCCAGCCTCCCCAAAGCAAAAGTTTAAGGTTTCTTTGGAGCTGTAGCTTTTAATATAAAATTTTGATTTTTGGTTCCTCGTACGAAGCAGTTCACAGACAAAATAGTTCCATATGATTTTACTCAATTCAGCTAAACTCAGTACACTTTTTATTACAATCTTCCTATTGACTCTATCTTAAAAAAATACACCATTTAAAAATTAGTTACTGTAACATAAGTCATAAATAAAAAAGAAGATAACCGTCAATCACAAGCTTTTGGATAAAAAAATGGAGAAGTCTAGGGAGATTTGAGTGTTTTTTATGGTCCGAAGCACTCAGATGTTTTTTCTATATATGCAATATTTTTTATCCATATTTACAACAATTTTTATCTATGTATATAACATTTTATAGCCGAGAAATGTCGCATATATGGGTGAAAAATGTTGTATACATTAAAAAAAAATGTGAGTACTCAAGGAAAACACACTTGTTTAGCCATTCCATAAAAACAAGGGTCAACCATGGTTAACAGTTATAATTTGGATTGGAATCTCAACTCTCAAGCTGCCCGTCTCTGCTCCTTTTGAGACCGGCAGATATTCCAAGTTACAACCAATCAATGAATATAATAATCAAGGATTCAAAAGAAATACTAAGAAAGGCTTGATTAATGCTAGTACAAATTTCTTGTGAACCTCACAGTGCAAAGCCTCTGCTCATGTGCTGCAGTAAACATCAATGATAGCCACCGCCAGCAGTAGAAATAACTAAAGCCGCTGATGAACATCGTTGCTTCTGGAAGAATCCTCCAAGATCAGAAATGTTCTTGGGTGAAAAAGAAAATCATTTTCCTGGCTGGATTCTTCAGAAGCAAGCAAGCACATGGCAGGAAAGCCAGGATATCAGCACCTCGACCATGCCTTATCAAGACAGAGACACTGGAAATCCTAAACAAAGTTGCACCGTCCTCGGATACTTTTTGTGGCTTTGGTAGATTCTCCTAAAAATGTACTTCAAAAGCTATTATGCAAATTTACATATGTAGTCCCTGCATTCTGCTACCAAACTACAAGTCTTGACTCAAATGGAATTGGATGGGGGCAGTATGATTTTAGATAGTGCATTGAGGTGTCTATGGGGTTGAATGGCTATGTTGATCATCAACACAGCATGGGATATCCAACTAAAACAAAATTCCTAGAATTAACTTGGAGCTGCTCAGATCAACCAATGGAAGCCCAACGAAGCTCATTTCAAGGTGGCAGAACTGCAGGACTACTGGAGGCAGTCAGTTGATTTCAAAGAATAATTCTATAATCATTCTAGGAAGAAAGATGAGTAACACAGCTAAAATCCCTACAATGCCTATCAAAATCAGCTGAACTAGACAGAAAGTATGAAACAGAAGCCTATGAGAAGCCATTCAAATTTCAAAGCCACAGGCCACAGCAGGTGTTTCCTAGTTCAATGAAATGTGGAAGCCAGGTAAAGTAAAAATGACAAGCAAAACCAGAATACATTACTGCTCTGCAAACAGCAACATGCGATGAACCACTAGCAGCAAGTCACATCACAACACAGCAAAGGGGAGCAGGAAAGACCGAAGACACTATCAAACCAAGTGGATTACAACACTAACATATAGAGTACCAACATATGGAGAATGAATAGAATCCACGAAAAAAGGAGGGAAAACAAGAAGAATTTTCAAGAACTCAGACTAAATAATATAATAATTGAATAACCAGAAATAACTGTGATACAAAAGGAAGAAATAGCACTCAAATTTTCTTGTTCTAAGCTTATTTCTGACTGAATTTAACTGAACTGAACTCATGCTTCTCTATACATCCCACATATATCCCTGCACCTACAAATCCTCCTGTGTCCGTCTCAAACTCTCATTATTCACAACCCAATTAGCCATCAATCCATTCCCCAAATTCTCCAAAGGCCCACCCATCCACCTCCAATCCCTTTCGACACGCAGACGGACACCGACGAATCATAATCCAGAAAATTGTGTGCAACTTACAACTCTATTCACGCCTGTAGCCATCAATCAAGAACACTAGTAGCTAAGCATGACAATGACCACGTACATTGGTGAATTTGCTGTCCATTGCCGGAGGCGAGAGCAAAACTAACCATGTATTCCTTCAAATATCCTTCCTTTTGAGAATCTATCAATGCAACGGAGGCGGTGGTGGCGATCCATATGCAAACCAGGGGACGGGTGGCAACGGGCCGGGGTAATACGGCGGTGGCGGTGGCAATGCTGGTGTTGGCCCGCAGGGTGGCGGTGACGGTGGCGGCGGCGGCGGCAGCTGGGGGCATGGTGGATGCGAATGTGGGGCAGGCGGGGGTGGAGGTGAGTGGTAGACCGGCGCAGGTGGCGGCGGTGATGGCGGAGGAGGGGATGGCGGCGGTGGTGAAGGCGGAGGTGGTGATGGTGGTGGCGGAGAAGGTGGCGGTGGAGATGGCGGCGGTGGTGAAGGCGGAGGAGGTGATGGCGGCGGCGGAGAAGGCGGAGGCGGCGATGGTGGAGGTGGAGAAGGCGGAGGAGGCGATGGTGGAGGTGGAGAAGGCGGAGGCGGTGATGGTGGTGGTGGCGAAGGCGGAGGCGGGGATGGGGGCGGCGGCGGCGGCAGGGACGGGACGAACGGCTTGCACTGGAACGCGGCGCAGTTGACGGGCGGGCGGACGTAGAACGCGGCGCACTGCTGCGGCGACCGCTGGGAGGGGCGGTTCGGCAGGCAATTCCTTCGGTCGCGGTCCCGCGGCACGACGCGCGCGCACGCCGGCGGCTCCCCTGTGAAGAAGTTGTACGCGAAGGTGAAGTTCTTGAGGCGCGGCAGCTCGCACACGGCCTGCGGAATCGCCCCGGAGAGCAGGTTGTGCGCGACGTCCAGCTGCTCCACCTTCCTCAACCCGGCAATCTCCGGCGGCAGCGGGCCGGCGAGCTCGTTGAAGCTCACATCGAACACCGTCAGCTCCCGCAGCCGGCCGATCTCCGGCGGCAGACAGGAATTGAGCCCGTTGTTGATGAGCAAGATCTCGTTGAGCGTGCCGGACATGTTGGCGATGCTCGCTGGGAGGCAGCCACCGAAGCTGTTTTGCGCGAGGACGACGACGGAGACCGGCGAGTTGCCGAAGTTGTCCGGGAGCTGGAAGCGGAAGCGGTTGTGGTTGAGGAAAATGGCGTCGAGTGGCTTGTCGAAGAGCTGGCTCGGCACGCCGCCCTCGAACTCGTTGAAGCGGAGGTCGAGGAACCTGAGCGCCGCCATGTCGAGCACGACGGCGGGGAAGGGCCCCACGAAGCGGTTGTTGCTGAGGTCGAGCTCGTGGAGGAGGCGGAGGCGGCGGAGAGTGGACGGGAGGACGCCGCAGAAGCGGTTGGAGTTGAGGTGCAGCAGCGCGAGGTCGGCGAGGAGGCCCAGCTCCGGCGGGAGGTACCCCGCGATGTCGCCGTGGTTGAGGTCAACGCCGGCGACAGTGAGCACGCGCCGGTCCCACGGCAGCGGCGCGCAGAAGACGCCGGTGTAGTTGCACACCCCGGGGCCCACCCAGTCGGCGGTGAGGTTCTTGGGGTCGGAGAAGATGGCGCGCTGCTTCCACGTCTGCAGCGCGACGTACGCGTCCCGGAGCCGAAGGTTCGGGAACCTCCACGCGGGGTCCACCGCCACCGCCGCCAGCCGCCCCTCGCCGCCGCCTCCGCCGTCACCAGAGAAATCCAAGGCCGCCGCCGCGCCACCGCCGTCGCCGGCGGCGACGGCGGAGACAACGAGCAGTACAAAAAAGAGCTCTTTCATCTCATCTCCGGCGCAATGGCGATATTTTTGGGGTGGTTTCTTGGCGCAGAGGCTCGCGAGAGAGAGGAGTGCGGAGACTCTCGGAGGTGGAGACTCGCGAGAGAGGAGTGCGGAGTCTCGGAGGTGGAGGAGCCAACTAAAAGGCACCGATGTAACGAATATTGTCCCTAATACATTTTTATATTATCAATACATATCACTAAATTTAATATATATAATAAATTATTTATACAATTGTCTATAATAGTCACATATAATTAATATATTAACTATATATAGAAAATCATCTATAAATGCGTCTATTAAATATACCCTAAAATCTTATGTGATATAGATCTACTGATAGCTAACATTTTTCATTGCATATACTCTAAACGCAAGGAGAGACACAGCTCAACAAAGGCAGGGAGGAGACGTAGGGCCAGGTATGCCTGTGGGTATATACAATAGAAAGTATTAAATTTATCTATTAAGTAGTAGATACTGTCTTTCTCAATACTTCTCTCTTATCCATATCATGTAAATTCTTATATAACATAGCACATGCCATAGACGCAGAGATACCATAGACGCAGAGAGAGACTAAGCTCAACAAAGTGAGGGAGGAAAGTGGGCCCAGGTGTGCGGTGTTCTTTTCCCGTGTGCGTGTGGCGGGTACGTGTAGCGGGGGGAAGCGGGCGGTGGGGTAGGGCCGGTACGCATGCAGAGCCGGGCGCGGCGGGAGGATTTATTTATGGGGTCCCCCGCGTTCGTCTCCGGATTTGTGTCCGATAATTAGTGTCGAGTGTGAGGCGTGTACGGGCTCGACAGTGTGAAAGAGAAGAAAAAAAGGGGCTAATTGGCCAGGCTGAAGGTTTGAATTCAACCTTGGGCTCGTATCCGCGTGTCCAGTTCAAACTCCGGAACACTAGTGTGTGTTGTAAGGGAGGGGACCGTGAGCACTGAGCAGCGTGGGAAAAAGTAACAAAAAGAAATTAGAAAAAGTAAAAAAGGTTTGTTAACATATAATATCCCCAGAGTTATTTCCAATAGCAAGAAAACGATTTTCCATGTTATGAATCCCAACAGTGGGTTAAAACGTTTTTTTTTGTCTTGAACTATATCGGATCTCAAATCTATTTACTCGTTTTATTGGTAGTGTTTTTATTTGCTGTCGACGCATTCTGAGAAAAATATAGTGCATGAGCAATAAGTAAATGACAACAAAACAAAAGAAGAAAGAAAAGAATAATATAATAACAGTGCATGAGCAATAGTAAATGTTGGGAACTATCTCTTGGTAGGTGGTTGAGTTGTAAATATACGACTCCACCTATTGGGATTCAAATATTAGTATTTGGCTTTACGTACATGTGAGTGTACTTCGGTAATAATTTTGTTAGGTCACATATTTATCTTTGATCTCTGTTTCTAGATGTGCGCTAAGAGCAAGTACAACAATGGTCTTATAGCCAAGCTAGTCAGCATTTTTGCTGATGTGGAGGAGAGAAGAGAGGAGAGTTTGGCTCTCATGCAAGCAACAAGCTACACACGGGAGCCTATGCAGTGGTGGGTCCAGATAATAAATGTATGTGAGGAGGAGTAGGAAAGAGAATGTGAGACATGATACCATATAATAATAAAAAAAACTTTTGTAGACAAATAGAAGACAGATTATTGTATAACTTGGCTCTTATAACTTGGCTTATAGCCAAACACTTGACTCTATTATTGAACTTGCTCTAAAGGGACATACTTGTGTGTATAGCATAGATTAAAAACTGGATAGGACTGACAATCTGGTTCAAACCTTGGTTCATTTTCTAAAAATGGGTAGAAATAATATTTTATAGTAAACCGCCCTACTAATGGTCCAACTGGTAAACCGATGGACTATACGCATGGGTAGTTCACTGACAGGTCTGGCTTTAAAATTATGGTTCGTGATAGTGTGTGCATGTTCGTCGCTTGTAATTAGAAAAAAAATATAAATAATTCTGTACACAAAACTGACTGACACAGTGAGGCTGTTGTATTGGTCAAAGAGGAATTAAGGGAGGTCAACTAACCTAATTATCTATCCAAAGTACCAATCCAACCACATAAAATAAATCGCAAGACTAATAAACTAACATATCTTATATCCATTAGATTTGCTCACGTTGCATTTATTTAAAATATACGTTTGTGCTCCTCGTCTTGTATAAAAAAAATGCGAAATTAACGTAAATGTAAGGGGTGGGAGAGAAGACACACGGATGCCTTAGTTGGGAGTGTGACCATTTTAAACCTCAGTGGTTTTTGCATCGGGAGAATTCTCTCATTTGATCAAATAAACCATCTGTGCAACTAACGAATTTCTTATTTGATATTTCTAGCCTGTAACCAAGGAAGACAAATAGGGAACGGATTTCTCATTTGGAATTGTCACTTGGTAGCGAACAAATATTACGAGATATGCAAGAAATAGAGCCGCGGAAAAGACAAATATGTGATATACTGATATGTTCTAACACTATCTCTATTACACGAGCAAACAAATGTTGCGAGTCCAGCGCGCCACATCAGCCATTTTGCGTAAAAGCCCCTCTTTTTCATGAAACTATGCATGGATCCTTGCGTAATTACAGATGGGTCCTTGCTTTTTTTAAGAAAAACCCTCCTTTTTCTTATAATTATGTTATATCCTTACTCTCAGTTTTTCACATGCAGGTCCCTACGGTGCAGCATAGCACGCAATCTCATCCTAGTACACATTATATATGAGAAAAGCTAGAAAATGGTGTACCGTGCAACTCTCATCCGACTATATATCTGATCAAAGCATTTCAGCATCCCATGAAGCGTTCGAAGGATTCAACCTCATCTATTTGCTCGAGTCCTTCTCGATTCCTCTCCTCCACGCAGTTCGTTCCATGCGGAGGGAGCAAACATAACTATAGCAAATTGCAGCTGGTCAGACTATGATGAGTGGTGGATGCAGTGGCAAGTGTGCTCGAGCTATGACTACTGTGGGTGACAGGCACGACAGTGAGCATGCTCGTAGCCACGACACCATAGGTGAGCTCCACAGTGAACAGGCATAGCTGCAATGACCTTGGATCAATGTGAGTCGTGGAAGGCCACAGCGGTCTCACACGACCACTATAGCAGTCGACGAGTGGCAGCATGTAGGAGAGCGGGGTGAGAGGAGGTGGCAAGCGCGAGTGGGGTGCCTGAGAGCAAGTATAATAAGAGGCTGTTAGTAGACTGTATGCTGAGGTGGAAGAGAGAGAGGAGGAGAGAGAAGAGAGGTGGGCTGTACAGTCAGCTGAAGCACAAGAACCAAGAAACTTTGTGAGAGAAAAGGGTGGGTCATACAGCCTTTAGGCTAGCTGTAAACTACTATATGAATGGGCTGATAAGTGGGCCGTAAGTGTCCATACAGCCAGCTGAAGGCTGTATTATTAGCCTTGCTCTGACACCTCAATTTGGTGGTCCACCATCGAGTTCCCCCTCGTCTTCATTTCCGATGAGTTTCTCTTGGTATTTGATCCCTGGTGAACAGTGAACGTTGGCCAGACTAGGATGTCGCGCCACACGCTCGATGACGGTTGTGCCCCCTCCTTCTTGGAGCTCTCCTGGATGGACAACATGATCTCTTGGTGGCGGCGATCGATGAGGGCGACGTCGCCGGTGGTGCGGGCAAGCACACGGCGGCCGTCATTGTGGTGGCTGTGGCCTGTGGAGGACGAGCCAACGCAGGGTCTCCCGCATGGCGAGTTGATGCATTGAACTGCAAGTTTCATGATATTTCATAAAGTTTCATGAGGTTTTATGACTAAATTTTATAAAATTTCAAGAGATTTCATATCTAAGTTGACAAAATTTTATAAGATTTTTTGTCTAAATTTTATGGCGTTTTATGAGGTTTTATAAAATTTCAAGAGGTTTCATACCTAAGTTGACTGACTTTTATGAAGCAAGTTCGAAACTTTGTAGAACCTTATGAAATCCGATGAAGTTTGTCTATACTGTTAGAAACTTTTCTAATGATATACCATGCGTTAGCCCTCCCATTATACGTGGAGGGCAAACCATATACTTCCAGAGTCTCCAGACAAGCCTCCATACGCATCATGCAGTTTTGAACAAGCCGTCAATGCGACTAAAGCAATACACTATTTGGTACGCAGTAGAGAAACAATTCCACGAGACAGAATATGTAGCTGTAACTGGACACAGGAGACAGCCCTTTGTGTTTTCCGCAAGCAAGCGAACAAACCATTCAATTTTGATCGAACTATCCATGTGAGCACTTTGTGACACATCAGAATATTTGTTACGGGATTTGGTAGCATCCAAACGTCCGATGCAGACACTAACGTCGTACGGTCCGTTGCAATATTTTTCTTTCATGTGTGTAATATTTTTCAGTCATATATATATAACTAAAAATTGATAAAAATATCAATGTTGCACATATAAAAATAAAATGTTATATACATAAAATCAAAATATCACACACACATGAAACCAACAATGTTGCACAAACAAACACCTACCTCCATATGTAGCCAGAGATGGCAGCACTTGACGTACATGTTGGCGAGGGAGGTGGCGACGAGGGCATCAGAGGTGAGGCCCCACGGGGTGAGCAGGGCTTGGATGGCGTAGCCGTTGGCGAGGTCGGCACGGGCGGCACAGAGCTTAAGGAGGGAGGTGAAGGAGCGGAGGACGGGGCCCTCAGACGCGTGTGGCGGGAAGCATCGGCGGGCGGCATACGCGTGGTGGGAGGCGTCAGCGGGAGGAGTCCATTGGGGGAATGGCTAATTGTGGCTAGAAGTGTCCGAATGATAGGTGATAGCTGATGCATCCTCTCTCTCTATATATATATAGTATAAATAACAGGGGCACCATGGTGTCCCATTTCAACGTCATATATATATATATATATATATATATATAGGAAAATTACATAATGCACCATGGTGCCTAGGCACCAACATCCGATACACGTGTATGATTGATAATTTTTTTGAGTTTGGGTATGAAAATGTTTTATACCCTTGATATATTTATGGTAAGTTAGTTTTGAACTCAGTTCAAATTAGTTTGAACTACTTTTGAGTTCAATGCAACTACTGATGAGTATATACCATAAAAATAGTTCAAACTAATTAAACTGAAGTTGAATTTAAATTTTTCGAGTTTGATATCTCAAATATACTTTTTATGGGTATATGAAGATACCCACATCAAACGTTATAATCTCAAAGCAAATCAACGGGTATTGATATTGGTGCCTAGGCACCATGGTGCATGAAACACTCGTCCTATATATATATATATATATATATATATATATATATATATATATATATATATATATATATATATATATATATATATATATATATATATAGCAATACCGTTTGTTACCTAGTACACAAAAGAGACGTATCCGAGCTACTATGTTTTTGCCGGTTCTTTTTTTCCGTATTTGTTTGTATTATATATAATGGGCTAACATATTTTTATATTTTTAATTTTTAAATTTAATTATGCTAAATAAGTCTCATCACTATAGTGTTTTTCAAACCAATTCTGATGCTTTTCAGCCATAAGCCACCAAAATAAGTCCGAAGCTCAACAAAAGCCAAAAGTTCAGAAAAAGACGAAATTTATAAATAGTGAAAAATAAACCAGAAGCTAAAAGCTGAAGCCCAACCGATCACTCATATGTGGTAATTAGTATCCATTTGGCCGCGTCATTTTCCATGCAAGATGGGATGACGCGACTCTAATCCGAGAAATTTCGATATTTGACACTGAATACGTGCGCCTCTCAACTTTTAACACCCAATTCGCACGCCTTTGAAAATTTAACCCTATCACTGCGAATTCTTTTGATTCAAGGGATTCTCTCTATTTTCGCAGTGACAAGTGTCAAAATAGAAAAGGAGAGAAAATGAGGAGAATCCCTTGAATCAAAAGAATTCGCAGTGACAGGGTTAAATTTCCAAAGGCGTGCGAATTGAAGGTTAAAAGTTGAGAGACGCACATATTCCGTGTCAAATATCAAAATTTCTCGGCTAATCCACGTGCGAAGCTGAGCGGTGCGGGGCGTAGGCGGCTGCCTGTGACGCGGACCGGAGCAAGCTGAGCCGGCGTTTCATCTTTCCAAAAGCATGTTCTCGCTGGGCCCCACGACGTATAGGAGTCTGGGGGACGGGGCCCACCTGCAGCTGCCGCCGCGGCACGTGAGTGGGCCCCACTAGGTACAGTACTACTTACGGGAGATGGAATGGGAATTGCCCATCAATAGGGGCTCAGCGATTCAAGAACGGGGTTGATTAATCAGCGATTCAAGAACGGGGTTGATTAATCAGCGATTAAACGGGCGATTAAGTACTAAGCCTGGTTAAAGAACCGCTGTTAAGCTGCCGATTTAAATATTGGTGGGTTTTTTGAGCTGTGGTTTTTAGATTAAAATTTTGAATTCTCGCTGTTTGTGAGAGAGTACGGAGAGATACTTGTGTGCAATTTTAGTCGATATATATGAAATCAGAATAATATCTATTACAATCAATTTTAGACCTTGTTTTCAAAAAACTCTTTGTTTAAAAAGATAACTGCCGTAGAAAAGCTACAGGGCCTGTTGTTTTTAGCTTCTAAAATCTGTTTTTCGATTTTCTATAGTAACTAACTTTTAAATAGAGTATCTTTTTTTAAAATAAAATATACAAATTAATTATAATATATATTATAACAATTTTATTTATATTAATTAAAATTATACATGGATTTCAGTTACTCTTTACTCTCACGTAAACAGTCTAGAAAGTCAGAAGACACCGTTAAAACCAATAAACTGGAGCCGAAGCCAAGGAGATACTACGCTAGGCATGTACAATGGTATGAGCTAGTTACTAGCTCTAAGATAATTTCTCCAATGATATTAACTTTTAGCACATAGCTCATAACATGAATAGTCCCATATGATATCCTCATATAATCTTGGAATGTGTGTATGAGACCAGCTCTTGATCAAGAGCTAGCTTTTCTCTCTCTTCTATTAAAATATGAAATAATATATTTAGAGCTAGCTCATAAGAGCATCTCCAATAGTGACTTATGAGCTAGCTCTAAGGGCATCTCCAATAGTTATAGCTAGCAACTAACTATAAGACTTCCACATCATCTATATAGTACACACTAAAGCTAGCATTCTAAAGAACTATCTATAAGGATAGCTATTTGATGCTTACATGCACACACGTAATTTATTGAGGTCGCTCGTTTAGCGTTATAGACTAGTGCTTAAGGAAGAGCTGACTCGATTTTTTTTGCATACTCTCTTTCCTCCACATAGGATATATGCTGATGTGTATATGCATATAGATAGCTGACTCAGATCATTGGAGATGCTCTAAGCATATTATTTCATATTTTAATAGAAGAGAGAGAAAAGCTAGCTCTTGATCAAGAGCTAGTCTTATACACACATTTCAAGATTATGTGAGAGTGTCATGTGAGACTATTTATGTTATGAGTTATATGCTAAAAATTAGTACTATTGAAGAAGTTATCTTAGAGTTAGTAACTAGCTCATACTGTTGGTGATGCTCTAAGTCATACATACCCTAACGGCTAACCACGCTACGTGTTGACACCGTTACAGTCTACAGAGGGGGGTTGGCGTGGTAGCTAGGGCACTGTTTTGTAGCCTTCCCTAGCGTTAGGCCGCAGGAGTCATTTAATGCAAACCCTTGCGTCCTCCAGACCACCGCCCGGCACAAACTCATGTCTCGGGGGTCAACTGTGAGTGACGCGCAACCCTCCGAACTATTCACATGTCTATATGCCTGTATCAACATTTTATTTCGAAAATGACCCCCAGTTACTCGTTTTTGCTACATTAGATCTCCCTTCGAGCTCTAACAGGCCGCTTCTTTCGGCTGAAAAAGTAGTTCATGGCTGAAATTATACCATAATTAATTAAAATTATATTGTAATTAATGATGATTTATTTGACGTAATTAAATTTTAAAAAATTAAAAATAGAAAAAACATGTTAACTAATCACGGCAATGTAAACGAATACGAGAAAAAAGAACCTACAAAAAATCTCAAAAATAGTCAGAAAAAGACGAAATTTAGGAATAGTAAAAAATAAGTCAGAAGATAGAAGCTCAAGTCGAAATGAGCGGAGTCTAAAGCTGCCATAGCTCGACAAAAGGTCATATATGCGGTCAGGCAAAGTGGCATGGTAGGGCGCTGGCGCCGCGTGGGAGCAGGCGCAGCTTAGCTAGCCTTACGTGGTAGGCGCAGCTCGCTATCCTTGCGCGGCAACAGGCCAGCCATGCTGGCACGATATGGCAGCTGATCGATATTCCCCTGTGGCGCACGTGAGCACGAGAGCAGGCAAACATGCATGGGCAGAGGCTAGGTATCTCACAGGAGCTTTGTCCGTGCACATGAGCGGCCTCCGAGGATCTCGTGGTTAATTACACGACACAACACGGCGACGCAACATTATATTCTCGTTTAATTAGCGCGTTGATTATGTTGCATTCGTGCTCGTGTATAAAACGTGCCCCGTGGTCACAAAACTGCCGAGTAAGAGAAAGCGCGGGTAGGAGAAGGAAAGAAAAGAATAGCATTACTGCCAGCGAGAGAGAATGCAGCTAATCCTTCGCAGTTGGAAGCATTTATAGGGCCGGTGAATACCTTAAAAAAGGTATGATAAAATAATTTTATGTGCATCCGCATATGTATATTTATTGTGTCGCTACGACCGCCCTGCTGGTTCTTTGACTACGTTGACAGTCGTTATGACCATGTTATGATCTTTCCAATCACGCCTCATTGCTTTGATTACGTAGTCATAAACTTCAGTTGCTCCGACCCTGTTGGAGTTGAGGTGTGTTTATTCGTGGATTTTTATGGTTTGGTTATGTAACCTGCGGTGCTTTAATATAGCTGTATTGACCGCAGGAGTTACTTCAAAGCTTTAAAAAAAATGGAAAAAAGGCTGAATTTCTGGTGCAGAGAACACAAGCTTTGCTCCAAAGAAAAAGGCCAAAAAAAAAAAGAAACAAAAAAATCAAGCCAAAAAAGCCGGGCGCGTCCAAGAAGTGCCAGTGAGCCATTAGCTGGAGCCCTCCTCTGCTCTACGCATCAACCTCCTTTTCATCATCTCAAATCTCCCATTTCATCTATTCTTGCATTCACTTCCAGACATACGCACGCCACATAAACGGATATACCACAGCTGTGATACGTTACGTCCGTATTATCCCTTTGATCTGATCACTCACATCACATCAGCTTCCCTCATTATGTGATTAACAAACAAGAAGGAAATAAACATACATATCGTGTGTATATATAGGATAAATAACAGGAACACCATAGTGTCTAGACTCTATGATTAAAAATTTTCATCTATAATTGATACTTTTTATTCATGATTAATCCAGCTGCTTGAACTTATTTCCCTACAGGTCCCGGCACGGGAACGTATCCATCTTTTGCTGTGTGCATTGCCTCTGGAGAAGACGGACGCGGTTGCTGCTGCTCTCTTGCGTGTAGGGATGGGCAAGAAGAAGATGTGGTGGTAGTAGGCGCCAACTTGGCATGGCGAGAGAGGAAAAAGCGAAGCGCGTAACAGCTTCCTCCAGCTGCAAATGCAGCCATGCAGGCTTGCATTTAGGACCCGCTCAATTGGGCTGAAAAGCTGTGGTTTATGACTAAAATTACACTGTAGCGACTGAAATTTCACTGTAGCTGAAGGTGTCTTATTTAGCATAATTAAATCTAAAAAAATTAAAAATAGAAAAAAAAATATGCTAGCTCAACACAGACAACGCAAACGAATACGGGAAAAAGAACTGGCAAAAAAGCTCAAAAAAGTCAAAAGTTTAGAAAAAAAATGAAATTTATAAATAGTAAAAAATAAGTCAGAAGCTGAAATAAGCGGAGCTTTAAGCGAAGTAGAAAGAACTATACTGCTAGTACTGCTACTCTATACACACTAGCAATAGCAGTGCTGCCTGCAAAAGTGCAAACCAACGTGAATACCCCCGTCTCCACACGTACAGGACTCAAAAACTCCGTGGGGTCACCTGTCCTAAATTTTTTACAGGGCTTATTTAGAATATAGGAATTTCATGAAAGTTTTACATAAAAACAGCTCAATTCTCACGAGAAGCGAAAAAATTCCAACTACCATATGTCTGTGAGAATATTTGGCTCCAAACCGGAAGTAAAAGGATTATTCTTTTAAGCTACAGTTGATAATTTTTAACAGCATTTTTCAAGATAACGACAGATGGTAGAGATATTAATACGGATGATACACACGATTTCTAATTTAAGAAACCGTTTTAAGAATCTATTTTTAAAAAAACTATATTATTTAGATGTTCGGCTTTTCAGCTTCCAAAGCCAGAGAGAAGGCCAGCTCCGGGGAATGAGATCCTCTGACTTTAGTGGGCCAAAGTCAAAGTGACTTTAGTGCATTTTAACCGTTGGATCTAGATTTAGATGGTTAGGATTGATGTGGAAGAGAGATTTTGAGGCTTTTTAATTTCTCACGAGATAATTATAATGTCTCTTCCACATCAGTTCTAACAATCCAAATCTAGATTCAATAGTTGAAATATACCAAAGTTACTCTGACTTTGATCCACCAAAATCAGAGAATCTCATTCCCAGCTCCGGGCCACCTCAGATAAGAGCAGAGCCGCACGCGTTGTTAGCGGTGGCACGCTGCGCCTACGGCGACGTCGCATCCGAAGTTCCGAACCGACGAACCGCACCGAAGTTGGTTATTAGATGGACAGGCGGTGGCACGCGTCTAGCGGAGGCGCGGACGCGGCACATGCAATCGCGTGCATGCGCCGAGCAGTAGACAGGTGGTGGCGACTCGCCGAGGTGGTCCCAGGCGCCATCGGCCGCGGAACATGGCGAGCCGTCGTAGGGACGGATTGGTGCCGCTCGTTTCGGCTTAATTCTTGTCTCTTGCTAATTTTTTTTTTATTTTTACTTTTTTTACTCGTTTGTATTGTTCATGGTGGACTAAGTTGTTTTTTTTAGCAGACGACGATGGCCAACAGATGATTCAGCAGCCCAGACAGGTGGTCCGTGACTGCCGTAACTTTGTAGTAACCAAGTTTTTGTCCGCGTTTTTTTTTTTGAGACGACTAAGAAGCCATTTAAAGAAGTGAATTTAGAAGCCGTTTGAAGAAACCACTTAATTTGTTTTGATTTTCAGAGGAGCTAAAGCCACAGAAAAGCCAGAAAAGAATATGGCCATATTAGTAGGCTGTAGCAACAGTGGTACAGTTGATTAAAGCAGGCACGGGTCCCCGCCGTAGGACCCGCAGTAATTGAGGATGGCAGATGCTTAACTATTAACTCGCATCGCGTCCGTCAGAATCTGTTAACTGACGTCGGCTGGTGCTGGCTGCTGAGAAGAGAACGCGGCACAGGGGGCCGCTTGGTCGGAGACTCGGGCTACAAGAAGTAGCCTCCTTTGAGTGCATGAACATGTCAGTGTGGGACGAGGTGAGAAATCACCTTAAAATAGGGTAATGATGCGAGCTCATTAGCTGAGCTGAGCATCGTCCCATCGCTATATAGGATGTCTCGAGAAAAAGGAGTCCAATGGGTTTCACATATTTCTGTTTCATGGGATGGGAAAAGAAATAGGGTAATGAGGTTTTGAAAAGCAAAATTGAGTGATTTATAAGGTTGTTAGCGTGAAGTTCTTGTTACCTGAGAACAGCTTGTTTCCACGAGGAAGGGAAGGAAACATCAGATCCGTTGGTTTTGATTCCTCCTCATTGCACTTTTACCATCTCTTGATGAGGTCTTTGTTTCGAAACACCATCTCTTTCTCTGACCAAGCATATCTGACGACAAGCAGGTTCATAAATTCAGCCATGTAAATATAGAGCTAAGAGGAGATGAAGACATGAGAAAGTTGAATGCTTTAATGCAACAAAGAAATCCAAAAACCATAACTCGTACACACAAAACATAGGCCATATTCTCCACGCCGATTACGTGCGAGCATAGAATGGAAAATTGATGATGTTGCAAATGCAAGCCCTTTGGTTATGGCTCAATGCAAAAATAGACAGATCCGTCACCAAAGCCAAGCTGTATGAGAAGGATAATGTTTTCAACGACGACAACTCAAACTATGCAGTTCAAATATGAATATTGTTAAAGAGTATTTAGGTTATTTCCTATCGTCTAGAGTTTGGGTTCTTATGTGTCTCTTGTATTATATATATGCCCTATGAGCTACTGCAATACAACAAGCTTCCTTCATATTAACATGGTACCAGAGTCTAAGTTCTCAACCTAGCTCCTTAACCAGCCGCCGCCGGTCACCGCCACCGTCGCCCCCGGGAGGAGTATGCTCCACTCTGGGGGGGAGGGGCGGCCACCTCCTTCTGCTTCTCGCCAGCGCGTCCACGCACGTGTCTCCTGGCCACCCATCTCCCTCGCTCCTCTACCTACCGCCGCAGCCGATGGTGATGGAGAGAAGGGCGCCAATGGTGCCGCCGAGGGCAGGGCGAGGCTTCCTCCCTTCTGGATGCGACGACATGCTTGGGGATGCCACCTTCTTCTCTATCACTGCCTGCCGAGCGAGCGCCCCACTGGTGCTTTCTCACTCGCTCGCCATCGGGAGGATGCTGAGGAGATGGGTGGCCAGGCCATTTGGTCAATTGGAGAAAAAGGCCGTTCGGCCGATTGGAGAAAAAGGGGAGAGAGAAAGGATGAACAAAAGTGGTGGTGGAGCTAAAGATGTTAGAATCCGTTGCCTTTGAGTCCTTTTTATTTTACGTCTTCCGTTGTCTCCATCCAAATCTGTTGTTATCTCTCTATCAATTCGTTAATGCCGTGCGAATTCATAAATTTCTTGTCAGTCAGCCGATTGCTTTATTAACCACAGTTCATCCTCTCGATGAGTATAGTCATCTCCTTTTCGCATAGCCGCAGCCGCCGCTTTTCTCTTTAAGCCGCTGCAGATCGTAGAAATCTTCATGATGTCGCCACTTCTCTTTGAGCCGCCGCCCTGAGCTTCTAAGGCCGCCACACTTCTTCTGCACCGCATCTCCGTTGCGTTTCTTGTGCACAACGCTGTCGCAGTCTCGGATTTCGATTTGTGCCGCCATGCTTCTATCTCCTTTTTCGACTTAATTTGACAGCTCTCTCTACTTGTGTCACCTTCCACATCCTCTTCATCGTGTTACCGCGGTTGACTTTATTCTCACTTATCTCTACCTTCTCGGCTCCTGCACTTTGTACTTTATGGGCAGCTGCACGATTTCGGATGGGAGGCGATCTTTCCGACACAATTTTTCAAGAGCTACACGCTTTGACAACATCTTCAAGACTTGAACTTTGGATTTTTCGTATTTTAGTGTTAACTCTTTTCAAATGTAATGCTATTGCATACGTCTTACATTTAACAGGAGGTGTTAAGGGTATTTAGATCATTTCTTATTGTTTAGAGTTTGGATCCTTATGTGTCTTTTGTACTATATATATACCCTATGGATTATTGCTATACAACAAGCTTTCTTCGTATTAACAAATATATGATAAGAAATAACCTCCTGTTAGGGAGCAGCTATATATATCATATATGGTGTATAGCTAGAAAATGAACAGGGCAGTCTTATGAATCAAGGGGGCAAGATGGCTGGGTAAGTTCGAGGAGGCTCTAAGTCTTGCACACTGACCTACATAAAAGGACTGGTCTGCCTTGAGTGTAATTTGAGTTCTTTTTTCATGACAAAATTGGGCAAGACTTTGGTTTTTGCAGGTAAACCAAATGTGTTTACTGAAAACATGAACAACTAACTTTTTTGGACTCAAAAGCATGAGGAACAACTAAGAACTAATTGAAACAATTTGCTTGGATAACAGTTCAAGTCCATGCAGTCATGCAAATGGAAGATTCTTTCAATGTGCTCTGAAAACTAGTGTATCTGGCTACAACCAACTATTTGAAGACTCAAAGGCAATGAACTGCAAATTCAGCAATATTCAAGCCCCACCATGATCTTGTTAAAATAATTTCTACCATCTACTTGGATCCTGTGTCATCAGTTCATCACTCAATTAGGTACCATAGGGTATGAAACTGCTTCTGCGGGTATGACAATGCCATTTGCAGTTTTATAAGCAGGTTTCCCAGGTTGAAAAATAATTTTCTGTTTTCACCGCCCAAAATGGAAAGCCTCAATGCTTAGGTTGTTACCTAGAAAGGTGAAATTTTCACATCATTATCCGCAACTGAGAGAAAATCCCACTGGTCATATTCTACTACTAGTACAAAGCATTAGCTGAGAGTGCGTGCATGGAATGCATGATACATGGAGCGAAAAGCACAGTTATTAAAAGCAAAGAAAAGTAGGCCAAGACAGAAGGTCAGGGGGAAGGGATTAATTTTGGGAGGGAATCCAACCTAACCTGGCAAGGTAGCCCATTGTGCCAGCTATTTTTGAAGCCAGGCCAGCAGCACTGCAATGTACTTTGGTTGTTTGTCTCTTGAGTCCAGTCACCACCAACTCCACTGTGCTTTGGTACATCCTGGCTTGTGTACTGCCTGTCCAGGAGCCATTTAGCCAATTACAACCTAAACAGCATATGAAATGATTTGGTCCTCTTCATTCGTTTGATATATTTGTCTTAGAAGAGTGTACCACAAGATTATTAAGTCGTAAGGTCGAGTTGAGTCGCCGGGGGCGACTTGTCAACTTGGTCCACTAGTTGTGACTAGTCTCGACTCTCAACTAGTACCCAGACTAGGAAGTGTCTTAATAGGGCATACCATATACTAAGTTGTAGTAACAATTAAACATATACACATGTTATAAAGCATGAAATGAAGAGAACTTTCATGAAGAGAACAACATAAGCATGATGATGAGTTGATGACTTACTTCTTTTGATCCCGAGTCCTGAGTTCATCGTGCTCTGCTCCATCTGCAGAATAAATTTTTAGACTATCAACTTCCTTTGCCATGTGATTATTCTAGTTACATTATTGACACAACAATGTTAATAAACCTGCAGTAACATATAAAATCTCTTTTTTTGGAAGCATCATCACTCCATTAATTGAAACCTTTAGATCTGAGTTCTTCTATAGAGCCATCACCATACTGTATAGCAAGTAATCGAGAAGCTACACCCTGAAAATTGAAGAATAGAATAATGAGAAAATTGAAAATTCAAGTTGGGCTACTAGACATGCCCGACTAGTCGCTGACTAATCGCTCCAGTGAGTCGAGCAACTTAGTTGTCCTCCGTGTGCCGACTCAACGGCTAATTGTGGATTAGTCGCCGATTTAATAACATCGGTGTACCATAATATACATATCACAAGTATCTAAAAAAACGCGCAGCAGTGGATGAATGTTGTTATGCTACCCTTTTAGCTTTTGAAATCCTTTGTCTAATTCTTTCAGGTTGGACAAGGCTGAAAGGAACAGAAACACAACTTCAAATACAGGTAAATGAAACATATAACGAAAGAAAGGACCATATAACAAAACAAACATGAGCATAGCCTGAATATAGTACCGCTATGAATTGAAGCATCTCTTCCCTTTTTGTTGCCAACCGTGGTGCTGCATGTAGAGCCATAATTAAACAAGGTAGTCAATATGAGTAATTAAATAGGTAAGAAATCGAATGAAGAGACAGTGCAGTAATATGCAATCATTTGTATAATGTACCAAGAATGTGTCGAAATCGAAATTGTAGTACCACATGGATATCCTGTCCAAATCTCCTTCTCCATCAAACCTAGTGTAACAATCGAACCAATGCAAAGAGCCAAATGAACATGGAACATGCAAAGGCATCTGGGAAGAGTAAACAAGATATCACATCAGAATAGCATCGAGCATGCAAATCAGGTGACTATGTAACAGATACTAGAGTTTGGGACGCCATGTTTCCCAGAAACCAAATGGCTGCAGCAACCAACAGTATTTTGGTGTCTCAATAGTTAGTTACCCAGTATGGGTAAAACTTTAAATGCATAGGCAGCAAATGCATCAACTGTTGCCGAGAGAGAGAGAGAGAGAGAGAGAGAGAGAGAGAGAGAGAGAGGAGGAGGAGGAGGAGGAGGAGGAGTGAGGGAGGGAATTACCACTTGACTACGTGGATTCCAGAGCTTGATCTCCCAGGAAACAAACAGATCTGCCTCCAGCATATCAAAATGTGTGCACCAAGTGTAATTAATCAGAAGAATGTACGTTAACCTAAAAGCATGTGAGGCACAAAGTAGGTAATGATACTGCATTTGAAAATAAGCAATAATGCTAGATAAATAATGATGAAACATTGATTTAATTAAGTAGATAAAATGAGCAAATAATGCGTATGAAGAATTCAGCATAACTACAGATAGGAGAATTATCCATCACGTTGACCATTCAAAAATTCATATGCACACATATAGACCCTCAATTTTCCAAAACTCATCACATGGGAATTACAGCAAAGGAACTGGAAGTCTGGAACGATACAAAGAAGCAAATGAAATAATACTGAAACACTTATCAATGCTATCTTGAAAAGGATGGTAGTATCAAAATGGAGTTATAATTGATGACTAAATAGGAAGAAATGAAAGGAAGATGGTTCCTTTTTATCAGTTTCCCAAGCACTTTCATGTCGATGCACCACCTTTTCTTCTCCTAGCAGTCCTTTTTGCAGTATACGGAGTCCCAGCAGCAATCTCACTGGTCTTCTGGTTACGATCATTCATAGGCTGCTCGTTCGGAGCCTGACTAGTCTCTGTAGGTGCACTTGTTCTGGGAACAGTTCTTGTTTTCTGAGATCTGCTTGCACTAATCTGCCTCCTCATGCGCAATATCTCACCCTTCGCCAATGCCAGTTCCTCTTCAAGATGTCTACATTTCATTTCAGAACTCTCCCTCTCAGTCTGAAGCCTCGTGATAAGATTCTGGGCATCCTCGGTGTTTTCTTGAGCTTCAATTGTGATTTTCTTTTGTTCAGTGAGAGCTTTGGATAGCATTTCTTTCTCTGCTTCAAGAGTGTCATTCTTGGAATGAATGCTCTCTAGCTCCTTAGACAGTGACAATGCACTCCTATTCATCTTGTCTAGTGATTTTGTTGCCTCATCCAGGTCTGCTTCGAGAGCTTTTCGTGCTTCAGATTCTACCTGCAATTGCTTCGCCAAAGCTTCAAGCTCCCTATTCAAAGTGCTCACAATTTTCCTTTCCTCAACAAGTTCCTTGGTGGTGGATTCTATCTTCTTGTACACATCCAGCAATTCTTTCTTCAGGTTGTCACGAGCTTCAACAACAGATGCAAGCTCATTAGAGGTGGCTTCAAGTTCTTCCTGTCCCTTTTGAAACATCTCCTTAACTGAGACAAGTTCATCTGACAGAGCTTTAGATATTGATTCTACCTCTCCTAGTTTATTAGTCAGACCTTCTTGCGTTTCATTGAACTCGTCTTGGAGTTTCGAAATCTGCAATACCAGGTCCTGATTCATTCTATCTGCTTCATCAAGTTCCTTGGAAAGTTTGGAAACATCACTTCTGGAATCCCTTAGTGCCTTTTCAGTGGATTGAAGCGAATCTCTTACACTTTTCACTGCCTCAACTTCATTCTCTAGCATTGCTTTGGTGGCATCCAATTCCTTGTTCAACTTGGCAATGATTTCATGGTCTTTGCTAGAGTCACATAATGCAACAGAGAGTTTTTCTTCAAGCTGTTTGATCAGATCATCTTTCTCTGATAGTAGTTCGGAATCGCGACTTGCTCTTGTCTCAGAAGAAGCCTTCAAGTCTGTGTACTCTTTTATTAACTCATTTATTTTTTCCTCAGCGTCATTCTTTGCAGAGTTCAATGTTTCAAGTTTCTCGTTCAGTGAATCAATTGAAGATGTCTTAGAAGCAAGATCATTTCTAGTTCTGTGAACTTCTTCCTCCAGTTGTTGTATTTTAGCATTTGCTAGTTCTAGGCTCTCTTTAGTTTGATCAGAGAAAGAGCATAGGTTCTGGTAGTCTACTTCCTTCAAAGAAAGTGATGAGCTGAGTTCCCTGATGTGTTTCTCCTTATTATTGATTTCTTGGCTAAGTAGACTTAATTTTTCTTGCAAATCATTGATCTCATCCAACTTTTCTTTCAATTTGGCTTCAATTACATCTTTGTCATCCCCAGCTTGCGCAATACTACTCTCTAGTCGGCGTATTTCATCCTTAAGCTCCTCAGCCAGTGTCTTCTCCCTTCTGAATTCTTCGCTTAGAGATGTTACGGTCTTTTTTGTTGAAGCCAACTGATCTAAAAGAGAAGCTTCCTGTTCCTGGAACTTCGTATATTGCTTCTTTTGTGCTGCTTGTTGCTCCAGTAACCTTTTCTCGTAGTTTTCCCTCATCAAAGAGATCGCTGCCTCATTTTCAGCCAATTTGCTCTCCATCTGAACAAAGTAGAATATTAGATATGCCAGCTAAATATCTTATCTTCACAGATCAATTTTAACAAATACAAACTTCAAGGTATTAAAATATTTGGTAGCCTCTTTTATTTGTATCCAAGTTATATTATTGCGTGAGCCAACTTAAGATATGTTTGTTTTCCTTAGAACATCATGGTGGGAAAGAAAGAGTATATAATGCTCGTAAGGTTTTCAGTGAGGCCTATACTTTATAACCTAATGAAAATTAATTTTAGTTAGTTCAGGCTATGTAAGTTGTTATACTTATACACCCTAATTCGAAATTATCCTTTTTAAAAAAAACACACAAAGACACACACCGAAAAAAAATGTGTATGCATACGAATATGATTATTTGGTGTAAAATTATCCTTTTTCTTCTCTCTTGATCAAGACTACACAAGGCTGTCACAGAGTTCTTTGAAAGTGTGTCAAATGACTAGAGACCATGCTAAAATGAGACACATGAAGGCTCAACAAACAGTTAAAAATATACCAAACACTAATCAAGGCCAATAGACTTGCCATTTGCAACATAACTAGCTGATAAGCGAACATTAATGTGAAGGCAAGATCATGAATGAAGGGATTCAGAAAATGCATGAGCAACCTTCTTGAACTTCTTAAGAACATTTTTGTACTAATTTAGCACCTCAACTGAAGGGTTTGCGTAATTTTGCACCAAAAGGCAGTGTGTATAGGATATTACTGCCTATTTCTCTCTTAATCAAGACTTTGCAAAGATACTACAGGGCACTTCGAAAGAGCCGAAAAGGATGGTGGCTGTTCTTAAAGAGACATATTGAAGTACATCAACTGGTTACAGATACACCAAAGATCATCAAGCACATACAAATAACGCTAATGGCTTGCAACGTTTGTTAAAAAAATGTTAGCCATTTATAACATAGAATAGTTTCAAACAAAAAGGATGATAAATGCATGAATTAGCACTAATGTCAAGGACATGAGTGGAGGTGTATGCAGAATTTGGCATGTAGTGAGGGATTGAGGTAAGCCATGATTATCATTTAGGCTATATGTAATTACGAATCAATATATCCTAACAAATAAACAGCAGTAACAGGAACTAATTACAGGTTTGCAGATGATTTACAGATGAGATAACCGATTGCAGGGCCTTCTTTTCCCGTTGAGAAGTACCGTACAATGCAGCAAGAACACCCGAGGCAACAACTGCAATTGCATTCAAAAGCCCAGCAAGTGGATTCCCTGGTGATTGTTCTTGCACCACTGGCAAGGATGATTCAGGTTGAGGAGCTTCAGGTAGAGGAGTTTCAGCCTGAGTTTCTCCAGGCTTTGAGACATCCTTTGTCTCTACAAAGAAAAGCAACATCAACTATTTATCAAGTTTCTCAAGCCACCACACAGGCGTAAACAAATCAACTATATTCAGTATGTGTACAAATTATTTCCAGTAGTACTAGTATGCAAGCACTAACATAGTAACTCTACTGTGATGGCAATGAGGCAGCACCAACATAAGGAATTCAAAGCAATCTCATCTTGAAGTAAAATGCCATTAGTGATGCCCAGGCCCCAGTTCCAGTTTACAAACAACTAATTCAGATAGTAAATCCAACCCATTCCACTGGTTCAGAGGGGTCAGGACTCAGGATAACTTTGCAGGTACACCAGAAAATATTTATGCAGACAACAAAAACAAAGGAACACATAATAGTAGACGTCAATAGGGTTTGCTAAAATAGTCATAAATCCCATCTTTAATATGACCTACTTATATGAGGGGGAAATTCTGACCATCAAACTTAGCCTCATTAGGTCTACAGATGACAGTTTTACATTCAATCTTGAAAGTTTTGTAGCAATTCTGAGCTTGATGATCTATCCTTGGGGCATCAATACCCTCTCTTCTTCTAATAAATCCATGGGGTAATGACATGCCATAAACTGCGGGAAAATGAGAAAAGTGACATCTGATCATATGCCATAATCAAACTCAAAATTCACTGGGATAAGTCGTGAATAATGAGTGCACCACTCCAATTTCTAAGTTGTTCCATCAGAATGTTAGATTTTTCTAAAAGGCACTGTTAGATTTTTAAAAAAGGCACTCTCATGCACAGACCACACATCTCTTGCAGCTTATGAATTTCTCAAAAAATTCATTACCCCAAATTTATAGGAAATCTATCATGTGGAGATGCACGTATTCACAACATGACATCTGAATAATGTACTAAGAAGGTCCAAAACATGGAGCAATGGCTATAAATTATCCAATGCACTCAAGTACAGGATTTATGCCATCTCCAAACTGACCAATGCTACACGTACGAACTTTTTTGAACAAAACCTACACATAAACCTTTGATTGGCAGGTGCAAAGGGGTACGTGAGGAACTAATGTATGGTCATGGTCATCTTTTGGTAAAAGTATGTTACTATGTTAATACGTAAAGCATTTCCATTTCCAAACCCCTTTGCCATTAGTACTAATGTGCTCCCTAACTCTGTAGGTCTATTTAATAATTTACAAACTAATGAGCATTGGGGAATTTAGCATGTAAAACATAACATAAAGTCATACCTAAAATTTGCATTTTTGCAGAAAATATTCTTGAGTGTGGATACTGTTCCACCCCTAATTCCTTTCCATCCATGCAAACCTTGCTAAAAACAATTAGGCATGTGTCAAGCAAACAAAGTTGCTGACAGCCATTCGATATCCTACATACTAACTGTTGTATTTCATGATCCGAATCTGGTCAGATCTGACCATTGCTGGTTTTTTCGACTACTTGAAGAATCCTATCAGGTATCGCACTTCAATGTGAACTGATTGGAGATTATGATTAGGATAATCTTCATGTCCACAATAAACTCTGCACCGACCTACATTAGACATGTAAGCACCGACTGGAGTCAAATGTGGCTACTCAAATCGTTTTCTGACTACAATTCTTCTCTATTATAGTCCGAGACTCTCTGAGTGGGGTTCTGTTCCCATCTCCGAGAAGGTTACTATTCCAGTTTTCAATTAAGTTTCTGTTTTATTACCGACTAGGACTTTATTCATCGCATCGTCTGAGACTTTTGTTTTCAAGGTTATTTATATCCTCTATAAACTGCCTCGTAGAGCTGTAGAATCACATATACACCAAGAGCGTTCTGTAACTTAGAGGCACAAACTACATATGAACCATCATTAATGATTACTCAAGAAGAGTTTGGGCATACTTCATCAAGCACAAGTTAGATGAGTTCAAGACGTTCAAGGAATGGAAGGTTATGATAAACAGACCTGCTTCAAACGCTCAAGCGTCCGACCACTACTGGTCTTTCCGACCGCTTGAAGAATCCGATCAGGTTTCGCTCATCAATGTGAACTGATCGGAGGTTATGATTGGAATCATCTTTGTGTCCGTAATGGATTCTGCACCAACCTGCTTCAGACGTAGTGATCTAAGGTGCAAGCACCGACTAGAGTCAGACGTGGCTACTCGAAACATTTTTCGACTACAACTCTTCATTGTTATCTTCTGAGACTCTCTGAGCGAGGTTTTGTTCCCGTCTTCGAGAAGATTACTGTTCCAGTTTTCGAGTAGGCCTCTATTTCATTGCCGACTAGACTTTGTTCCTCGCCTTGTCTAGGACTCTTGTTCCTAAAGCTATTTATGTCATCTATAAACTGCCTGGTAGAGGTGTAGAATCACATATATGCAAGTGTTTTCTGCAACTTCTCCTCATATAGTGATTTCACCGATTGTGCGTCCATGGTTTTTTTTACCCGAAATGGTTTTCCACGTTAAATCTATGTCTTGTGTACTTGATGCTCTTCATTGGTTTTGGGTTGTATCCTGTCGATTCCATAACACTAAAAATCTTAGGTCATATTCATATTGGTTTCTAAAAGCTACTTTTCTACGGTAAATGACTTTTATATAGTACCTAATTTTCAAACGGAGTGTCTTTCAAAACGGAGTTTACTAGTCGATTGTAGTGCACACTGCAATGACTTCATTTATATCGGCCAAAATCGCACGCGGGTGTCTCTCTACAAATTTCTCTACAAATTATTACTATTCATAAGTCAAAACTAAAAGCTAAAAGCAAAAGCCTATAAGAACGGACCCTAAACTCTCTAGTGGTAATTAGAACATAAAGTTCCGAATTCTCGTCTTTTTTTTGTCGTTATGTCATACACCGACAAGTGTGTCGTCTCCAAAACAAGCACTCACATGATATCAATTGACATCTCCACACAAGCACTCACTCAAACAATACAAAGGCGCTCACTCAAACAATATGGTAGACACGTAATGTTTTGGTGCTGCCCAGACTACAATTCTGCAGCATTTTCTTCTCCCTTTTATAATGCAAAACAAGTAAAGACTCTAGTAACTACTGCATGCTACAAACTGCTGCATGCTACAAACTGCTGCATGATAACTGAGTCAAGATTAATTTCTAACAAAGTGTGCACCAGAGTCAAGCCCGAACAGCTCATGCATCAATAATATGCAACGCCATACACAGGAGTACAGTCCCTGACAGAACTCACGTATCACCCGAGACTCTTAGATATTACATAAAATTTTATAAGCCCAACCTCAATCCTTAAAATTGCATATAAATTTCACATATTACTCCACACTGCTAGACAGATTAGGATCGAAGGCTCGAAGCTAAGGCAAACACAACACAGAGCACGGAAGTTATACGAAACCTCGGACGGTGAATGGCACTAACCCGTTACGAGATCCCCGTTGTTGGGCGCGGCCGCCGCGGTGCCGGTGTTGCGGAGGCGGAGGAGCGGGAGCGCCGAGACGCCGAGGAGCACGGCCCGCCGCGCCAGCACGTACGAGGTCGCCTGAGACGAAGACGGCCGGCCATCGTGCGGGGCGGACGACGCGACGACCACCGCGTCTCTCCGCGAGCGGTGGCGACAGCCGGCAGAGGAGGATGGGTGAAGGAGCGCGAGCGGCGGCGACGACAGCGAGAGCAGGAGGTACCCCATCCCGCCCACAAAACCCTAGCTCCCCGCCTCCTGCCTCGCAGCGCGGCAGTAGCAGTCGCGTTTGAATTTGAGAAGCAGCGGTAGTAACGGAAATGGCGGCGGTGGAATGGAATAGGGGATTAGGACATTGCCATCTCGGAGGCGAAGGCGAAGCAGGAGCAGCAGCAGCAGAAGACGACGATGGGTCTCAACCTGCGAGAAAAAGGACCCTTTTGGGTTAAGAAATTTACTCTTTTACCCTACCATTTTGGGCCTGCACGAATCTTAAAGCGCTTCTCTACTAGGGTGATTTGGGGGAGTTCGTATGGGTGGGAGCCCATTGGCCGTGGGCGAAAGAGTGTCGGGTCTGTGGAATGACGGATTTGCCCTACCATAGTTTGCTTGCACGCATTTTGATGCCGCGTTCGGAAGGGTATTTTAGGTATTTCGTGCGGTTCTGTGGAACGGATCCAGGGAGTAAGCTGATCCAGAGTGTGTGTCTGGGATTAGGCCACGTAGTTGTGTGGCCCGGCCCACTAGGGTTAGGGGAATATGAGCTTTTAGTGGGCTTTTTGCGGTCTTGGGCTTGGGATTAAAACCCAAAGCCCGCTAGTTGCCTTTCTGGGGCTTAGCATTGTGCTTTGTCCTTTTGCAACAGTTAGAGAGTGTAGCATTCCAGAATCTCACGACTTTTCCTCACAAAAAATTGCTCAATTTTACTGTGCGCCGAGTGGGAAGGTTATTGGCGTAGCCAATGACAGCATAGCCTGACGACGTGACACAAAATTTTATTGTGTGCTGATGATCAAAGCTCGATTCTTATCAAACACAAGTTGAGTGATATTTTGTGCGGATTTTTTTATTATAATTTTTCAGGATTTGAACCAATAATGATTGCACTAGCCAACTGTTCACATCTTAGAAAGGTCTTATATTGAGAGTGTGTGTTTTGTCTGGTATATTCACTGATGTAGTGTTTATGTGGGTTCTTTTTTGCTGTGTCTTATAACTTTTAGTTTAAAATTTTGAATTCTAGTTATTCATGAGAGAGAGAGTATGGAGAAAGATACTTGTATGCGATTTTGTCTAATATAAATAAAGTTGGGATAGTGTCTACTATAATTGACTTGTAGACTTTGTCTTAAAAAGATACTCTGTTTGAAAGCTAGTTACTGTAGAAAGACAAACTGTAAGTCCAAAAGAATCCACCCTAAAGGATGCTCCCCTCTCCTTTTCCTTGCTCATCCTCGTAGTGAAAACGTGGCAAATAGATTCAATTTTGAAACTGATACGTTTGAAAATGCCAAATGCATGGCCAAATTCTCATGCACCTGTGCCCTGTGCTTTGCAGTAGCACAGATGGATCCAACGGCTTCTGCCATCCAAATAAAAAGATGCAAGCAAACGTTGCTCCGAGTGCAGCAGTGTCCATAAAGGTGGCGAAGGTATGGCCGGCCCTGAATTCAATACAAGGAGCTCCTTCCATATGCAACGACTGTTCTGTTCTGTCAGGCCTATTTTCCACATCAACAGAGCCCATTTGTAGAAACCGGTGAAACTGGATCCAGCCTCCTGAATGCTGCAATGATCTGATCTGCCCATATATTTCAGCAATACTTCCTTATTTTTGCACCCTGCATCATTGGCTTCTGTTAGCCATGGAAATTTTCTGGTCCTGAATAGGCTCCAAGATCAATACCGGCACTCTGTACTATTTGTAACAAATCAATCAAATGTCTTGAAGAGATTGGGAGTAGTATCTTTCACAAGTAGTATTGCTCTGCATATTAGTTGGACAATTATAGTCTAGTATTGTGATGGTCAGTTTGCCTTAGCTCCTAAAATGGCTTGATGAGCTTAACTTCACCCCTAGTTATGACTACAGTTTTCTTGATATAACCCACTATTCAGGCCTAGCTAGATTTTGACAGGCCAAGGCAAAAGAGGGCGTTAATTTTAGTGGAACAAGCAAATCAAGTCAGTTAAACCATCATCATCATGTCCTTCCATCAGTACTACTCAAAGTATAAGGAGGATGGAAATGACCCAACGCAGCTCAATGTCATTATCTCACAAAGTAGTGTAGCAATATGCAGACATTGTCACTGCTGCCAAGAGGAGAAAGAAACAAAAAAAAGGAGGAATAAAACGATGGGGGCACTGGCCAGCAGCCTTAGGATCAAAACTACAGAACTAAAGGCAGGCAGGCGACCTCCGTTTTCTAAAAAGCCCAGATCTCTGCAAGTTACCCGAACTAGTAAAAAAGGCAGCATCTTATCCCAAGTGACCCACCAAGAACACCTTTTCTTCTTCTTCAGTTGCTAAATCAAAAACAACAAATTGATGATGGCAATGTGCACTGGGATCGATCATCCAGTCTATCCCTGGTACGAAGGGGGAAATTGAGTGCTTGTCGCGGCGAAACGGTGCATCGGTCGGCCATTGGGGAGGGGGGGGGGGTCATGTCGCGACGACCATGCCGGCCATGAAGATGTCCTCGTGGTAGGACGAGCAGGACGAGCGAGGGGAGTCGCTGCTGGTGTTGTTCTCGGCTTCCTCTTCGATCAGGATCTCTTGGTCCCGGCAGTTGGCACTGCAGAATGCCTTCTCACCACTGCAAGAGCACACAGCAAATTGTTCAGTGTGCCTTTCTTTCTGAAGATGCATAGAAAGAACAGTTGTTCTACACAATAATGCACTCGGATGAATGAACACCGAAGCAATCTGTTCAGTTTATTATCATTATAGTTGGTAACCATCTCCAACCAAAAACAATGGAATCTAATAATAATGATTCAGCATGCTGTTCAGTTCAATGTACTATTTCTTTTTGAATTGCCAAAAGTTTCAACTTTCAACAAAGTTTCTTCTCCCAAAAGAATTAGGAATGCTCTAAGATAAACAATGCAGCAATTCGTTCGATGAACTTGGTTCTTTCAGATCAGTGTTTACTCTGCACAGAAAATCTTCTACCTGAAATACGTGCTTCTCCAAATGATGCAATCGATGCAATAGAGAAGAGCCATCAGTTTTTTCAGTATCGTAGAACAAGATGATGATCGCATCGACATACCGGTAAATGTAAATGTCATTGCCTTTCAGCTGCTTCTTGCAAGTGAAGCAGGAGCTCAAGAAGTCCTCGCTGGAGGCGGCCTCCACGGCGCACTTGACCACCCAGTAGGACTCATCAGCCCCTTCCTTCACTTCCATGGCGGCCTCATCACTGTTCCCAACCGTATGGGGCTCCAAAATGCAGTCCCCGAAGATGTGGGTCGTCTTGGGGTTCCGGCCACGGGCAATGATGCAAGTGTAGTCCTCCGACTGCTCGATCTCACTCGCCGAGACCGATCCGATGAACCTCCGGGCACCGCCGGCAATCGATGCCGGCAGCGACCCCGGCCCCGGGAACTTGCCAAGATCGAAGCAATGCCGCTTGGCATTGGAGTGAGCGCCATCCAACCGAGTGGCCTCCGGACCAGACTTCAGATCCCCGTGGAAGAACCTGCTGCACGGCACCGACATGCCGGCGGTGGCCGCCGTGTCCGGGGCTGGGCAAGACATCGTCTTGCCGAGCTCCGGGTGCGAATGGCCGCCGCCGCAGTCTTTGGGCAGGGAGTTGCAGGATTTGAGCCGCACGCGCGGGCTGAACAGGCAGTTCTTGGCGTCGCCGGCGAGGGCGTCCACGAGGCCGAGCCCGACCGGCTCCGAGTCCCACGTCCTCGGCGACCGCGGCGACCGGAGCAGGAGCGCCTTGGGGTCGAGCGGCGACGTCGGGCTCCGCGACGACTCGCCGTCCGGCGTGCGCTTCGCGGCAAACCTGACGAACAGCCGCCGCACGGCGAACAGCGCGGCACCGCGGGGCCTGGCGCCCTCCCCGCCGGTGGAGTCCGGGCCCTGGTCGGACACCATCCTCCGCAGCATCGCCGGGGAGCCACCAACCTCCTGAAACCGGGATCAAGGACACAAAAAGATCACAAATTTACCCCATTTGACGAATCCACAACGCGTTCTTGCATCTCGGCGCCCACTGTCCAAGATCACAGTTCGTCAACAACTACTAGAAACTTCCCAACAAGGCATCTCTCATCGCATCTCAGAAATGCAACTCCTCATCCAACTCGTGAGCAAGAAATAAGGGAAAGGGGAAGCAAACACCCCCACCACCTCACCTTTTTCTTTCCTCTTTCGCTTTTACCTGCAGTATCCTCCTCTCTAGAGAGAGAGATGAGAGGGAAGGAAGCAAAAGCAAATGAGGAGAGGATAGGGAACACAGACTACACAGTCGCAGTAAAATCACACTGTACTACTACTCGGACCACTGATGCTCGCTCGCTCTCTGCTGTGTGGCTGTGTCCCCCTTTGCATGCATCAAAATCAGAGACGCACTGAGGGAGTGAGGGGGAGAGGGAGTAGCGGCTTCTGAAATACACTACCACACACCTCCTGCGCCGCCTCCTGCGCCCATTCATGGATGTCAGAGAAAGGGAGGCAGACGTAACATTTTAACTGCGCGATGGTATTAAGAAAAGTCATCGTATACCGTTCGGTGGTCAGCGGCAATGTCAAAGAGGTGATGCATGAAGGGCTACCGACGGCAGACGTCTACCATCCCGCTAAGAGTAAGACTAATAATATAGCTTTCAGCTAGTTGTATAAACACTTACAGCCCACTTATCAGCCTATTTATATAGTAGTTTACAGTCAGCTGAAGGTTGTATAACCCACCCCTTTCTCCCACAAAGTTTCTTGGTTTTTGTGCTTCGGCTGGCTGTAAACTTAGAGGAAGTACAATAATGGTCTTATAGTCAAGCTAGTTAGCATTTTTGCTGATGTGAAGGAGAGAAGAGAGACGAGAGATAAGAGCTTGGCTCTTATGCAAGCAACAAACTAGGCACGGGAGCCTATGCAGTGGTGGGTCAAGATAATAAATGTATGTGAGGAGGAATAGGAAAGAGAATGTGAGACATGATACCACATAATAATAAAAAACATTTTGTAGACAAATTATTGTATAATTTGGCTCTTATAACTTGACTTATAGCCAAACACTTGGCTCTATTATTGGACTTGCTCTTACAGCCCACCTCTCTTCTCTCTCCTCCACCTCAGCATACAGCCTACTAACAGTCTCTTATTATACTTGCTCTAATAAGCAACTGGTAGCCTGCCGCCTGACGAGAAGACGGTAGGTTACTAAGCCGATTGATTAGCAGGTTTAATTACACATTTTAATTTTTTTTACTTAGTGTTTGTTTAAATTTTTAAACATATTAAGTGAGCTCAAAAAATTATGAAAATTTATGTACAGCCTTCCGACACAACGTACTTGACAATGTAATTTTTGGGTAATTTTATCTGTTGTAAATGTTACTCAAAAATTCATACAATTTCGATATTTGTATGAGTTTTTACATATAACAAACGAGTTTCAAAATTACAAAATTTTATGTGAAGCCTTCCGACACAGTCATATTTATTGTATAACTTTTTGGGAATTTTATGTGGTCTGACTTTGCCACGTTTATTCAGATTAATTTAATTGTGAATTTACGAATATTTCACGATTTTTTAGAATTTTATATATTAGGAATACTTGTACAAGTAAAAATAAATATAGTAGTAACAAAATATATCACACTGATACGATATGGCTCACTCATCTGAGCCACGCTACCTCCTCACCGCGTCTGCCTCCCTATACGTGGCCCTGTCTTCCGTTGAGCACAAGCATGTCCTGTGAGGTGTGTCTCGGGTCGTAGAAAGTATGGAGACCATTTTATTTGCTCAGTGACCGCGGTGGTCCAGTAGGCTCAGGTACAGTAGGTTGAGTCCGGTAAGGGTCGATGTCCTTCAGCTGAGACATGTTGAACTGCGAGCCGCCCGCAATAATGTCGTGAATGAAGGACTCTAGAAATCTCTCTCATGGTACGAAGGAGCTCTTGCCTTGACCGTACAACATGGCAGCGAAGCCGGAGAAGCTCTGTCCACCGAAGTGTCCAAACCCTGGGTGTGATGTGAACGCTAAGCTCTACCCTGCGTACGCTGCAAACCCTAGCACCGTGTAGTGCTCTCTGGAAGCATATGGGCGGCCTGTATTGTCATTATTGGACTCGTCGTCACCCCCACGTTGAATTGGAGGTTGCAAGATGAAACAATATTAGTCACAATAAATATTTCGGATGTACAATGCGAATATAATACCTCCCGAATGTGCAACGAAGATGAAGAACGAGTAGCGGTAGTTTGTGCAGATGGTATGGACATCAAAAGTGATGCATCTCGACGACGGACCTACGGCGAGACAATGCTATGATGTTAATGGAACGCAAGGCCTAATAGGAAAACAAAATGTAGGTTTGTATGTAAGTTACCTCCTCATCGATATAACGCATGGATGATCAGCGGATGGTACTACGATGTCAAGCAGACTCGGTAGGTTGCGATGGCCGGCTGAACTTGCTAGGTCACAATGACCTGGCGGGTGAGCATGGTGCCCCCATTGGGTGGCTTATGTGCACAGTGTGATTCGTGAAACGGACGCAACCTAAGTTGTGTACTAGTTTTTTGGCCTGCTTTAGTATGTACTTCAAAGTATTCTGCAGGGCCGGTGGTGTCTTCGGGCTGGTGATGGTGGCCTCGAACGCCCTTGCGATGCATGACGCTCGCTTCAGCTAAAGTGACATATAAAACAATTTTAGTAATGACTAGTATGAATTTCTTAAATGAAACAATAAGTAATTAGAACTGTCTTACGCTGTCATGCCACTGCGAAGCGCTGTAGGGATTGATCGAACGTTGCAGACTTTCCTCGCGCGTGATCTGCTTGGGCGATATGGTGAGGAATGGTGAGTCTGCTGCGTGACTGGGTACGTACCATTCCAGGTACTCGTCGTACGTCTGGACATCGTACAGATGCTGCTCCATGACGATATCGAGGTGCGCCCTGTCTGTCCATGTCGTCGTCCACTGTTGCTACAGTGCCTACCAGTCCGTGCCATACCGACTAGCCCTTGATTGTCTGCATTTCCAGAATTATGGATATTACATAGCAAGACATATAAAGTGTATACATTAGTCGGATGGAGTTTGACTCACCGGTGTACGGCTTGCGGTAGGAACCTTCCGTTCAAGGGGGCACGACCTAGTGCAAACCGAGCTGTCGCATTACGAGCTATGGTGCGTAAGCCTCCACCATGTATGAGAACACCAGATCGTGTGTTGTCGTCCATAGCTCTACGTCCTCCAGGCATTGCAGGGACAGCCTATGCAATGATATACGATCCACAAAATCTACAGTCCATGGACCCCATATGATGTCGCTGTCGTGCAACGATTCGAACTCATTGTGCCATAGCAAGTAGCACCTGGACGGTTTGCCCTTCGCCAAGCACAGATGGGCAGCAGTCCACCGAATGCCCATAGTGGGTCCATTTGTCAGGTTGGCGAACTCGCTGAACTAGTGCACTGGTGTCACGATGGTCGGACGTCCAATAGGGAAGTGCTCCCAACAGCTGCACAAGTGTGTAGCAAATAGCCAGATTGGGGGTACCAACAGTGACGCGCTGGCAAGCGTCACTTAACTTCTGATACGCAGTGCACATGACCGCTGATCCCCAGTTGTACCGAGGCATTGCTCCAAACTCTACGTCAACTAAAGACTCGGCGAGGCCGATGAACTCAGCGTTGCAAACATCGCGGTGTGTGGCTGGAAACATGCTCTAACCAAAGAGCTAAATAAGGAATGCGATGAGGTGCCATCTGACGACCTCTCGCGCTGCATTCTGCAGGCACACACTGAAATTGTTCAGCCAAGTTGGGACGCCGCATGCACTCTCCGGAATAGGCCGGCCGAACCAGTCCGCCAGCCTCTCCTTCCAGTTGGCTGGTGCAAGAGCTGGAACAAGTGCGTCACCCCCAAGACGAAGACCGGTCAAGAACACGATGTCCTGCAGACTGACTATCATCTCACCCCAACGAAAGTGGACTATGTGCGTCTCAGCCCTCCACCTGTCCACCAGTGCCGCGAGAAGGCTGCCGTCGATGGTGAACTCGTGTCCGGTGGAGACCAGTCTCGCAAAGGGCAACAAGACCGTGGCTCGCAGGGTTGGGACGTAGCGCTCGTCCAGTGCCCACGGATCCCTCCCCGCCCCCCCACGCGCGCAACTTGAAGGGCGAAGGGCCAGCCACATCACCCGTCATCCATAAGTGGCAATGGTGTTTCTCATCGTACAACTATTCGAGAAGCTCCGGTAAAGTCATACCTTCCGATACATAGGATAGACCAAATATTAGTGCAAAGATTAATAATGACAGTAAAATTTACTTCATAATATAAACTACATTAATTATGACTAAATAAATAACAGTAATTATGACTAGAACTACAGGAATAATGTCAAAAGTATGCCATAAAAATTACCTGTCTTTCGGGAGAAGAAATCAGCACTACCGCAAGCTACTGGAGCAATTGAAGTAGATGGTGTCAAACTCGAAACCTACAAAGAAGTGATCAAAGACCCTAGATAAGAAGGCAAGTCACATATCTTTGATTATGTTGATCCCATATTGTTTAATTATTACTTTTATTTATGTTATTAGAGCACAGTTATTTACGTAAAATAATAATTTAGAATGACATAATGAATAGGTAGATCCAATTTAGTGTCGACAGAGTCTAAGTCGATTGTAGTAGATATTGTATCGATTTCAGTTATACCGATTAAAATCGCGTGCAACTGTCTCTCTCTTTATATTCTCTTTGACAAATAGACAAAATTCAAAAGTCATAAATCACAGTCTAAAAGAATCTATCGATTGTTAACTTATTTTTGTCCGGTGATGCTGCTACTACTTGCTTTGCAACTCATTCAAACTTATTAATTGGCACAATTACTTCAATGCACATGAGCGGTTCCATCAAGTCAGAACGTGTTTCAGGTAAAAGGACGAGCGACAAATTAAATCTTCATCAAGAACCAGTCAATAATCCTACCTAATACTACCACCACCAAACAACATATGCCCGCATAATCTTCTCCACCCAATTTCTTATTTCGATCACATTAGGTATGCACAATGATTGAACTTTTAGGGTTTTCTTTTCTCTTCTTTTCTGTTGCTGCTGCAATGCATCAAAAGAAGAAAAAGAAAAACATCCAGTGTGTAAGCTTTTCTCTAATTTCGAAGCTGTCCAGAATTACTACTACTGTTGCAAAGGTATAAAGTGCTTTTGTGAGTTTATACACTCTCGTGGTAATTCAACTTTTTTCTTTTTCTTCATCTCCTCTGTCTCTCTTCCTATTGTGAACTCGCTTTCTTAGGGCATGGTCAAAAGTGTTGTGCCTTTTAGCTTTTAACTAATTACGAGGAAGATTAAGGAAATCAGAGACACTCACATTAAGAAACCGCTCTGTTCAAAAACTAACTTTTAAAAGCTAAAAACCAAAAAAATGTTTAGAACATGACCTAAGCAAAGTGTCTTTGGCTTTGGCTTCTGACTTCTAGAATAAACACATTGATTTTTAATTTTGTTTTTCATTTTTACTTTTGTGGCTTTTTTTGGCTTTGCTTTGTTTTCCTTTTTTTTCTTTTATATTGTCATGGAGATATAACTGTGTTTTGCTCTTTTTTTTCTTATTTTTCTTTAATTGAATGACTCAAAAAAGCTAACAGCCGCTACAATATAATTTCAGCCAAATACCAGCAGTCAAAAGTCAGAAACCACTAAAAAAGCCAAATTGAACATGCCCGTAAAAGTTGGCTTACGTGACCTCTCACTGCAAACTAGGTTCAAAATCGTCCTACACAATCACCTCTAAACTTTATTTGAGTTATTGATCGAGCAAGAAGAATTAAAGAGTGGATTCTTTTGGACTGTAGATTATGATTTAAAATTTTGAATTCTAACTGTTCACGAGAGGCGATACGTAAAGAAAAATAGTTTCGTGCGATTTTGGCCGGTACAACTGAATTCAGTATATTTATTTACTACAATCTTTCTGTTGACCTCATTTTAAAAAACACACTGTTTAAAAGCTAACTACTGTATAATAACTTATAAGCCATAAGCTATAAATACAGGGCCCTTTTAAAACCCAACAATATTTTCACGTAAAATTCATGCGTTCCAATTGGGAAATTGCTACTACTGTTGCAAATCTTTTGTTTGGTTTTGGAGGTGACAGTGGACGCAGAACCCGGCGCATCACGCAAATTTTTTTTGAAAGGATCACGAAACTTTTTGATGCTCCACAAAATCCCATGACAGAACTCTGAGCGTATGCCCGGTAACCGATGCTTGGACGGTTAACTCCGTTAATTTGTTGGATCCTCTACACCCCCGTGCTCTCTGTGGCTTTCCATTCACCACTCAAAGCAATGTGCAAAAGAGAAGGAAAAAACATGGAAGTATAGTTCTTTTTCAGACCATGGAAGTGTAGCTTTAAAGCTGCGTTGTTTTGCAATCACTTCTTTTTATATCAACATAGAAAAAACCTCTAGTCACATTTTAGTACATGGTACAAATAAAACTGGAGTTACAATCCACAGGCAAATGAATCTGGGGTGCTAGTCTTGTAGGCCCTTTCCTTTTAACTTATGTGTTATGCTTTATGACTTATAGTTTCTCTCGAATAAACAATTGAGATGATTTCTCTATCGCTTTTTTGAAACAGTTTATCAGAATAACCTTTTCAAAATGGCTTATCGATATTTGGTATATTTGGTATATTTGCACAAGTGCTCATGTTAGAATCAAAAGCCATGCCATAGCAAATCACCGCTGAAAAGAATTCACCTGTACTCATCAGTTATTTGCTTCCATCTTAATGCAAAGCCATACAAAGCTTCTTAAAAAGACAAGTGAAACCTGTACAGATCGAATCGAACTTAGAGTTATGCGAACCAGCATATTTATCCATATAAGATCTTAATCATTGTGCAGTGTGCTTGCATAATGTGTTGTACATAACTAGATCCAGTTTCTCAATGAAGAATCTGAGCAGTATAGATCTAACAAAACCTGTACAGATCGAATCGAACTTAGAGTTATGCGAACCAGCATATTTATCCATATAATTACGCACTTAGATACTATACTATAGTTATCTTTAGTATATAACTCTATCGTTAACAATTAAAATATAATTATATTTGCTATACAACTCTAATACATATATAATTAATCTGCACTGTTATAATCTGATCCTATTAAAATAAATGATAGATATATTTCTTTTTCTCAATTAATTAGAGCATTTCTAAATTTTTTCTCTTTAGGATTATTACAGGATATTTTTGCCCTCAAAACGAATGAAGTGACTTGAATCTTACCAGTTGTTTTTATTTATATAGAGGAGACCAAGTTGTATTTTACAAATTCAGCAATGAGTCAAATTCTGTATATAATTATCATTTGTTTGTACTACAAGGGCTAAATGTACATGGCTCCGCTCGTTTTGGTTTGAACTTCTGGCTTATTTTGCACTATTCATAAATTTCGTCTTTTTCTATGCTTTTGACTTTTTTGAGCTTTTTTGCCGGTTCTTTTTCTCGTATTTGTTTGCATTATACGTAATGGGCTAACATATTTTTTCTATTTTTAAATTTTTAATTTTAATTATGCTAAATAGGTCTCTATCAACTATGGTGTTTTTTTAGCCAGCTATAGTACTTTTCAGTCATAAGCCACTCAAAAAAAACTCTTTTGAGCAGGGCCATAGACTATTGGTTGTACATCATGTAGTACTTAATTGACGTAGCTGCAATTATAATTACAAAACAAAACAAAAATGGAGATGAATATGTGGTCATAGTTCTTGTTTGCCATGCCTTGAGGATACATGCGGCACACTGAAACATATCCAGTGCTCCGCCATGTCAAGCACTTGCAGCATGCCATGTTGGATCGAAGGACGATGGCTGGGAAGCGATAGTCATTTGAAAGGCAGGTTTAGTTGCTCTAGCAAAATCAACACATACCACAATGCTTCAGAGACGATGTATTAGAGCAGTCAAAACAGTACACCGAGCATCTGATCCAACCAGCACGGAGCAATATTTCCTTTCAGCTATGAATGATGGTTTAGAGTTGTGGATGATAGGTTTTAGTCATAGCGGGAGCGTTTGTGCGAATAAAATGAATGCTGATAAATCGTTTCAAAAAACTATTCTAGTAAATCACTTTGAAAATAACGAAGAAATTATATTATGTATTTGTTCAGAGAAGCCCTAAAATATTAGCAAAAAAGTCTGAAAAAGGGGATCGAAGTCACCTGGCGTGTGGACGTACTACCTGTTGAGGAACCATTGCTGGCGAGACCAGCCCGATCAATTCCTCCTATACAAAAATAGATAGATCAATCACTGAGTAATGCAATAAATACAAGATTTAACACACAGATAGGGAGAGAACTCCTTCTTTCTTTATTGCCTTTTCTTCACAAGTACAAGGTGATAACCAATGGGACCCTCTATATATAGGCTACAAGGTGAGATGTCCACAATGGGCCAAGGTCTCAAGCCTAGGCTCAGATTTCCCAATACCCCCCTTGGGCACTCAGCCGATATGGACGAGCGGTGCGACGGCCGATGGTGCAATCGGCCGCGTGCGGGGGCTCAGACGGACGGCGCGACCGGCGCTCGTGCAGGAGCGGCGGCACGGCCTCATGCGAAAGACAGCGGCCGAACGACGCATGGCGGCACGGCCGTATAGTGGCGGTGACCCGTGTAGGGGCTGGCGACTCGGGCAGTGCGGCTGCGAGCGGCGGCGCGGTCACGTTTGTGTGATGCGCACGGCTTGGTGGCGGGCGGCGCATTCGGCCACGTGTGATTTTTTTCTTTTTTTTCTTCAATCGACAGTGCAATCAACATCTATTCTTTCATGTAATCTACCGATCGACATTGTGCCAACGATTTCAAGTTTGCTCACGGTAGATTAGAGCAAATTTGCACTATAGAAAATAATCTAGAAAGTGAATTTGCGAAATTTAAAGCGATCTAGATAGACAATTCAATCCATAGGTACTTCGACAATTACCTTTCAATCCACAGAGCGATTTGTGCTAATAACGTGTTGAGGAACCGTCGCTGGTTAGTCTAGTTCGATCGATTCCTCCTATGCAAAAATAGATGGATCAATCACAGAGTAGTACAGGAAATACAAGATTGAACACACAGAGATAGGGGAGAACTCCTTCTTTCTTTATTACCTTTTCTTCACAAGTACAAGGTGATAGCCAATAAGACCCCCTATATATAGACTACAAGATAAGATGTCTACCATGGGCCAAGGCCTCAGGCCAGGCCCACGCACATATCCACTAGGGAAAATTTGTTCAGTAGCACTGAAAGGTCACCGCTTTCGGAAAAATACCACTAAAAAACGGGGTTTGGGAAATTACCACCGAAAGATTCATTTTTCTTCGGGATTTAGCACTCTAGACAAAAAATACCCCTCTCCCTCCCCTCCCTCACCTTCCTCTCCTCTGCGCTCTCTCGCCTCCCTCTTCCCCACCGCGCTGCCGCCTCCCGCCTCCTCCTCCTCACGGACGGGCGGCGGGGCGGCGCGGTGGTTTCGGCCGCGGGGAGGCGGGAAAGGAGGGGGAGGAGGCGCGGGGAGGTGGGGGTGGAGGTAGGCAACGGCGGCGGGGATGGGGCGCGCGGAGAGGGAGGAGGCGAGCAGCGTGAGGAAGGAGGAGGCGGGGAGGCCGGCGGCGAAGCAGTGGGGGAAGAGGGAGGCGGACGGGGCGGCGCAGAGGAGAGGAAGGTGAGGGAGGGGAGAGAGAGAGGTATTTTTGTCCAGAGTGCTAAATCCCGAAGAAAAATGAATCTTTCGGTGGTAATTTCTGGAACCCCATTTTTTTAGTGGTATTTTTCGAAAGCGGTGACCTTTCAGTGCTACTGAACAAAATTTCCCTATCCACTATGGCTAGCACAATCTATCCCATGCGGGGTGAGGGCCCACCGGCCAGGGAGTGAGGGGGCACGAATTAGCAACCATTAATTGCTCAGTTTTATGGGACAACAATGGCCGGGTATTGTCAAAATTGACTGACCATGCCGGGGGGCACACTCATGGGATTCCGTTTTCTTTCCTTCTCTATGTTGCCGTTTCAGCCCTTTTTATCCCTCGATGTTGGCCCAGTTTACCGGTGTTCGTATTGCTTACGATCGATAGTTTGTAGCTTTGATTGATATTTTTTAGTTGAAAATAAACAATAAAAATAGAAAGAATTAATTTTTTAAAAAAAGACGAGCGATGGAAAAAATGAGGAAGAGATATATGCGCGAGACGAGAGAGAGGAGTCGAATACGTGACGTGTCTTGACTCCTGTCTTATTCTTAGAGCGAGAGAAGTGGAGAAACCGCTTTTAAAAGTCAGGTGTTCATATTAGTTTATGACTACTCCAAACAGAAGTCAAAAGCATAACCCAATACGAACACATGGCTCATAGCTTAAGGCTTATGGTTTGTCCTGAATAAACAAGCGATATGGTTTTTTCGTCATCGTTTCAAAGTAACTTATCGGGACAACCTTTTGAAATAGCTTATTGGTATTCAATTTATTCACATAAATATTTATATTAGAGTTAAAAATTATCAGCTGTAGATGAAAAGAACGCGTTGGCACAGGTAAAAAAATGCTTGTTGTTTCATGGAAATGAAGACAGACAATGACAAGAGAGAGAGAAAAGGAAGGGAAAAGGTGAGACGTGCTCTCCTCGAAGTGAGCAGTGGAGGCCCTTTTCGTCGTCTTCCGGACGGGCCTCTCTCTGCACTCGCACACATCGCGAGGCGCATCTGACGGCCTCCAGGAAGATCCTCCTGCGATCGTACGGCCCGAGGGTGGAGGGCGACCACGGCGGAGCCCCACCGCACGTGCTTGCCGACACGTGACAAGCAGAGCTACTCCTTCCCCCTTTTTTTATACTTTACCGACATGGAGTGAAAAAGCAAACGAAATCAGCAATCCATAATCCCGTTTAGCAAAGGTTTAAAACAGCTCCTGATTCTTGTACATGATGTAAAAACTATAGCATTTTTCTTCATGCTTATTTTTTACTATACATAAATTTCATCTTTTTCTGAACTTTTGACTTTTTGTTAAACTTTTTTACCGGTTCTTTTTTCTCGTATTTGTTTGTATTATACGTAATGGGCTAACATATTTTTTATATATTTTTTAATTTTTTTAAATTTAATTATGCTAAATAAGCATCTGTCAGCTACAGTGTTTTTCAGCTATAAGTCACCAAAAAAGCCCAAATAATCACCGCCTAAGGTACCGTGTAATGACAGCAGTAAAAGATGGATGTTAGATCATGTACATGCTTTACCCATCAGGTGATTCAGATGAGCCAACACCCAGGAAACAGACACTTCGGCCGGATAAAGCTCAAGATCTTTCACGTGCCATATGCTTTTGTCTAATCTCTACTCGTCATACGACGTATGCGTCGATCGATGAACTAAAACCGAGAAGCTAGCAACGCACATCGATGTGGCCGGTGTTTCCGGTGTTCTGTATATTTTTTTACTCCTGCTTTATTAATATAAAGGTAGTTCTTCGGCCTTTTCATTTAAAGAAATATGTGTAACACCTCCATTTTTAAGGGACGAGAATGTCATTACCTTCCGTAACAGCCCAGGAGTTCAGTTACGGACAGAACAAGTATCATGCTTGCTCACGTACAAATAAAAGAGTTAGTTTAATTTAAACTAAGACTTAACAGTCATTTAATAATTCTAAGGGCATCCAAGCCCAAAATATAACTTACAATCAGAAGAACTTCAAGAAAACTCCACAGGAACGCTTGAGTGCGGTCGCAACTCTAACACGTAAACTTGTAATATCCTGTCATTCTCTGTTTTCTGTGTGGGAAAAGTAAAGCAAGTTTGAGTACAACCAACTGTACTCAACAAGTCACACGGAGGCTACCATTAACTACATGCAGGGTACATCAAGTGTTGGGGAAAGTTTATTATTTTATGTGGATGCAGTTTTAGTTATAAACAGGTTTTACACATAAAATCATGGCTTTCTATAAACATTAGGGGGGGTTTTCAAGATTCAATTACCAGATCACGAACATTACCAAATCCTTTCCAAATCTACTTATGCTTTGTTGTTGGATTCACCCATTAAACACAGCTTCATTTACCGGAAGCACGGCGTATTCGAATACCATTAATCATGACTTTGCAAAGCTGCCCTGCTTTACCCACAAGATTCCTCAACTCCAGCCAAAGAGCTAAGAAAACAAGGCTGTTCACTGCTCAATTCTTTATATAGCCTCCACCTAGTAGACTTCATCGACAAGCCCAGGCCACAACCTCTGACTCATCTCAGCCTACTATTGTGTGGACATCTGATAATCAAATCAAATAACGAAAACAACAATGGCGCCAACTTCCATACGGCCCTTCTCTGCTCCCTTCCGTATGGACTCACACTTTGCCTCCAACCGCATATGTAGAGGTTCAATCGAACTTGAGCAGTTACTAGACCAGGTTTGACGTATCAACACTTGTGGCTGGGCGATCACTATGTTCTTCACTCAGCATAAGGGTCTAGTCCTTGTAATTTCACCGGTGGCAAATTCCCTTCTACAAATCTGTCCAGTGCTTTAACACTCCCATTGATTTGTAACATTTGCCTTCACCCTAGGTCACGGGATCCAACAATCCTCGCTTACCATAGAATCACTTCCCAAATAAATACCAAATCTTTTAGTAACAGTAGTTGTTAATCCTCTGAACTAACATATTTACATTATTACTATATTTAATATTACTATATCTTGTCAAGGTGAATATGGCCATCAAATTAGACTGGGCTTTTCGAGTGGTAGGACATAACTAGTATCATGCCATTCTAAGCATTTAGTTTACATTAAATAACAGTGCACAAATAGCATAATGAAAATACTGATAAATAATTAAGTAGCGGAAACGTAGGTTCAACATGATCAAAGCATGTGTGACTTGCCTTGCAGCCTACGATTTCGATAACTTCGGATTCTTGAACTTGAGCTTGAACTTCTCCTTCCTGCTCCAGGTGGTCCTCAGTGTCGAGAGCTAACGCAAAATTAAAATAAATCAGTTCCGCGCCCGAAGGACTGAGCTAGGAATAAAGAAACGAAATGAAGAAAGAAAATTCGATAAATCCAAATAAAGGGGTTTTTGGGTTTATAGGAGGACCAAATGGGTAAATGGGCCTAAGAAATGGGTTGGCGGGCTCGAAACGGTTCTAAGGAGTATAAATATGCATTTTTGGGTTCGGGTCAGTTACTATTCATCAGGCTCGGTCGGTACTATTCACTGGGCTCGAACCCAACGCGGCTAGGCGACTCGGTGCAACCGCGTTGATCTGATTCGGTTGGTCGGAACGGGTGTAGCGGGTTCGGCTGACTTGGCTTGGCTCGGCCAGCTCAAAGCGGCCCGGTCGTCTTCTTCCTCGCTCCACCGCGCATGCAGAGGAACAGGGGAGAAGGGCGGCGGCTACCGGTGGCGCTAGAATGAACGGCGATGGGCGTGGAAGGTATGAACGGGTTCAGGGCACTGCAGGGGTTCCATTTTGGGTGGTTGCGGGCCTGGTGGAGGCGGCAATCGCCGGCGGTGAGCTCAAACTTCTCCACGGCCATTTTTAAAATTGGGGTGAAAGAGAGCTCCTCCGTGTAATTGGTTTGGCATTGGAGCGTCTATGGGGCTCGGGCAAGTTGGTAGATGGCTCGGTTTGGGTAGTGGTGGCCAGAGCGGAGCTGGCCACGGCGGTGTGGTCGGCCGGCAGGGCGGCTCTTGATGCCAGGAAAGGAGGAGGCTCGGGGGGCTCGGGCCATGGTTCGGGAGTAATCCTAGGTGCTAGAGGAAGCTGTAGAAGTAAGGAATTAGATTGCAATTAGGTAAATCGGGAAGGGTGGTTTTAGGGCTCACCTTCGGTTTTTGGCTGTTGCCGGTGATGGGAGAGGAAAGGGTTCAATTGGGCGTGGGTAGAGCTTCACGGTGGTGCACGGGGGAGGTTGGAGGGGTCCTTGGACCTTTATAGGGCTTGAAGGCGGTTCGTCACCAAATGATCAGGACGGCGACGGCACATGGGGCGCGAGAAGGGTCGGGAGAGGGGGAAGCTGGCAGTGGGGAGGCTCGGGGTGTCTTGGTTGGCAAGAGGCGGCGGTCAAAAATATCGAGGTGGTGTCAGGTCGGCAGAGGGCTGGAGTGGCCGAAGGGGCGAAACGGTGGGCGTGGCAATGGCGGTGCTGCAGGGGCACTAATGGGAGGGGTACGGCCTCTGACAAGGGGGTGAAGCTGGCGGAGGCAAAGAGAGCGCACGAAGGCGCGAGAAGCAACGTGGTCGACTTGGCGGTGAAGAAAGAACGAGGGCGGCGAAAATATCCAAACGGTGAACAGTAGCTGCGCTTGATCCCTCCGTTCAGGGCAGCAATGGCAGGGATTAGAGGCTAGATTGCGCCAAGATTTGTGCTGGATAGGGTTAAGGAGCAAGGGAGCAAATCAAAGACGCAAATTCAATTCGAATTCAAACTTTTGTAATTCGGTTTTGTTTCAATATGCTTAAAACAGATCTTATACGTGTGTGCGTGCATGCGTGTATGGACAGGTAGCCAAAATGTACGAACTAGCGATATGTGACACTAAGGGTATAAACTAGCTTCATCCACAGGTTTGAGCACCGTAATAGCAGAGTATTTTTACTGCATTTGCCTGTATGTTTTTCTTCAGAAAAAGTCTACTTTTTAACTTTGAACTATAAAATCGTTTACGTTTTAACCTTAAGCTCAAAACCGTCCACTCTTCTGCCCCCCAAACCACTTCAATTTATAATGATGTGGCGGTAAGGGTTTGTTGACATAGCACACTAGTCAACGTCAAATTAAAAATAACAAAATAGTGAGGCGGCCCACATATCAATCTCTACACCCTTTTTTTCGTCCACCGTCTTCTTCCCCTCTCTCCCTTCTTCCCATCCCCTGGTCCCCATCCCATGGGAAGGGCTGGCGATAGCGACCTCGAAAATGGATTGCCGGAGTTAGGAGGTGTATAGGGGAGATGACGGCACGGCTCGTGAGCCTTCATTGTGTGCTCACAGCGGCTCCCGATGGCGGGGGTTAGGAAGAAAAGGGGTGGCACTAAAGGGGAATGGAGGGGAAAAGAAGGTGCGCAAGAGCAAGATAGGAGTTAGGGAAAATTGCCGGAGTGCTCAGTAGGGACGGAGAAGATTTGAGGTGGGCTAGCGGTGGGAGACATGGGGGGTGAGATGGTTGCACAAGGTGACACTCGTGGAGGAAGGGAGAGGCCAAATTGGGGGTGAGGGAAGATAGAGGATGGTGAGGCAGTACTCTAGTGCGGGTTAATTGGAAGGAGGATCACTAGGTTATGTTTGGCAGCGGTGGTGACAGATTCCAGTCGGTGGCGAGAAAGAAGATGGTGAGCTTTGCTATAATGGATGGAAGGTGAAATTGATTGAGAGCTTTTGCTCATGGTGTTAGGGAATGCAAAAATGATGCAAAGGAATTGTGGGGAGACTCATGGATTTGATGGGAACGACGAGCTTGAGTACAACGGCAATGACGGCTACAGCTCTGTTCCCTTCATGAGCGGGACCTTAAGGCGAGGAGGGGAGGAGGAGGACGTAGCACGATCGACTAAGTGGTTTTGGGCCAACGTAGCCCCCCAATCGTGCCTCCTTCTCCTACTTCGTGGCCCAAAGCGCCCCCTACTGCTGAGCCGGCGGTTGGCTCGGACACGTCCCTGTATGTCGATAGCCTCGAGGTGAGCACAGCAAAGCAGCAACTCTATGTGGCCTTCTACCAGGTCGCACCCGTTGTGTTCGTCCGCTTCTACCCATGTCATTGTGGGAGTGGCTAGCTTGGGCTTGAGAGAGAGATGGAGAGAGACAGAGAAAGGAGGAAGAAGAAGAGCTTACCAGCTGACATGTGGACCCACCTGACTCAACCAGCAACTTTGGTTGCCACATCAGCGAAAACATCTCCAAGTCATGTGAAATTTGGGTAGGAAGGGCGAAAGGGGTAAATTGAACAGTTTTGAGAGTTCGGGATTGTAAACTAAACGGTTTCATAGTTCAGGGTTGAAAATCGAATCGATACCAGATTCATATTTGAAAAGTGTACCTTTTCCCTTTTTCTTATTCTATGGAGGGTGACTATGAGTATCTGACAACTCGATCTAACCGATAGTTGGAATTTTAGGAGAATGATTTGTCGGTGATTTACCAAAAAAAAATTCTCTGTGTATAAGCCTTGTTTGGAATGTGGAATTTTTATTATAGGAATTGTATCATTTCCTATAACATTCCTTTGTGGTATAGTGGCGTTTCTACATTGCCTATTTGAACTCCTCATTTAGAATGTGGAAAATTTCCCGATTCATACAAAAATTGAACGGTTTTTTATGAAATTCCTGCTCCAAGCGGGTGCTAAAGATTTTTGTTTACTGTTTGGCTTAGGCAAATTGATCTGCAGTAATAGCAGCAGAGGCGCACTTCACGAGAAACTAAAAAATTCCTCCAGATTGTGGGCCATATCTGCGAAGGTACATTGCGGCTATTATTCTAGCCCATTGGAGTGGTTGCATTGCAATATTGCGATGCATGCATGTGCGTGATGGCACCAGGAGCACAAAGGCAGGGAAGTGATTTAATTAGCAGCACGAATTCGAATATATTTGCCTTTTTTCATTTTATTTTTGGGAAACAAACAAAGCAGCGTTGCTTCCATACGTCACTGGGTTGCATGCTGTACAAGGTTCCAAGTAAACAATAACGTATGCCTGTGGGTTGGCCATATGATGTGAACCTTTCCGATTGTTGTGTTCTCTGAAGTTTTTACGATCACTCATTTCGGTTTGAGTTTCTCACTTCTGATTTATTTTTTGCTATTTATAAATTTTGTTTTTTTTCTAAACTTTTGACTTTTTTGGCTTTTTTGCCGGTTATTTTTTCCCATATTCGTTTGCGTTGTCCGTGATGAGCTAACATATTTTTTTTCTATTTTTAATTTTTTTAAAATTTAATTACGCCAAATAGCTATAATGTAATTTCAGCCAGCTACAGTGCAGTTTTAGTCATAAACTACTATTTTTCAGCCCAACCGAGCGGGGTCTTAGTTTTGTTCATACTTCGCACTAGTTCCCAACCACCGCTTGAGTTAGAAATTTAATTATTCTTGTGGGTCGTATAATTAAGTGTATTTGATTTACTATACTTTGATACGAGTGCAGTAGCTAACATTGTTTTGGTTCTCTACATGTGTATTCTATGTTTCATTAGGTATGAAATTTTGCTGTCCCTTTGGAAGATGTTGCAAGGGCATATTCTTTGGGCAATGCTAGCTTTAAGAAGATTATTTGAGATATATACATAGGGTTGCTATAAGAATTTTGGAATAAAAATATTCGTGGGGCAATGCTGAGGCTGTGGTCTGGTTCCAAGCATTGTTTTCCTTCTTAAAATAAAAGACAGCAGCACCCCTGCGAATTAATCCTCTTTTCTGAATTGTTTGTACATTTTAAATTATTTAGAATCCTATGTACATTTTAAATTATTTAGAATCCTATGTACATTTTAAATTATTTAGAATCCTACTTACCACTCCACCTCAGTATTTGTATTTTGATGCAAGAGTTAACTTGGTTAATTTGATTAGAAAGAAGCCCTAAACCTACACACTGCCCTTTGTTTGAGACCACGAATGGGAATGGTCCATCATTTGCGTACTGTTGGAAGGGTGAAGACAATGTAGCCGCGACCCTATTTGATTTGTTTCTACTAGAGTGCTAAAACACGCATGGCCCACGTCACACTCATAGCATGGGCCAGATTAGGATCCCAATAATTGTTAGGGTTGGGGCCTAAATCTTATTGATATTGTTGCTTTCTCCTTCACTGCCTAGCTAAAATTTGCTTCCATTTGTAGGTTTGCTTAAGTAGATCTCAAACTATTTAATGTAGTTTGTCTTTTATTAAAAGTTTGAGATCTCAAACTATTTAATGTAGTTTGTCTTTTATTAAAACTTTGAGCTGCTTCCTCAGTCCCGCAATATAAGTTCTCGTTCTTGGAAAATGTCGTCCCACAATATAAATCCATTTCGAAGACTAAAAGTGCTAGGTATAGTTATTACAATATTTACACTATATCCCCTACTTTAATGCTGAAAAAAATGAGTGGGTAGTTATAGTATGCAATTTAATAGAGATATGTATAGTCTAATATTATTAGTTTTTTTTCTTAAATTTAATGTCTCCTTGGTCTATATATGTGATGGATTTTAGACTTATATTGTGGGGACGGAGAGAGTAGCTCCCAATGGAGAAACATGTAACTTAACCCCACCTAATGGAAGATAAATATATATCAACTTTTTCTTACATCACAAAAGACAGAATTAACAGTTGGACAAATTTTAAATCCTAACAATATAAAAGATAACCTATCACTCTAATTTATTTTTTTTAGTAGTACTAGTACTAGTACAATGTGATAGAAGTGATCATTTAGCTGGTGATTTTCCAAAAGGTTAGGCCCAAAACTGCATGCGTGGGGCTCGACTGGTCAAAATGGTGGGCATGCATGCCCACTCAATTAGCTTTGAAAGGCTGGGTTGCCTTTAGTTTGTGAGATCAGGCAGACATTAGTTACTCTAATAATTCCATCCTGTCATTCATCTCCAGCAGATCAGAGAGACCCTGCTATGATATGCGTGGCTCCATGGTTGGATGAAGAAAAATGAGCGTTCCCAATAAAGATATTGCAAAGCAATATCCATATTTCTCCACATCACTAAAAAAATATCTATAGGTATAACCCTATTCAATAAATAGTATCTATCGCTGGCCCCAAGCAATAAATTCATCTAACTCTCTCCTCACCTTACCAAGGGCCTGTTTGGATCCACCTAGATTTTAAGAATCTGGCTTTTGGAAACTAGGTGGGATCCAAACAGACTAGTTTTTGGGGCAGTTTTTAAAATCTACCTACCCAAATTCTTAAAAACCAAGAAGCTGTTGATACCCAGCTTTTGCCAGTTTTTTTTGCACAAATACCCATTTACCCTCATTAAAGACCACGCGCAGACACTTCCAATCATAAATTTAAGGGTATAATAGTCTATTAGCACCAATCATAAATGAAACCAGCTTTTAAAAACTAGGGGATCCAAACACCCCATCAGTTTTTGCTTAGAAACCAGCTTTTAAAAACTAGAAGTAATAGCTGGTTTTTAAGAATCTGAAACTGATCCAAACAGAGCCCAAATTCAATGTTTTGCTATTGGATTTTATAACTAAGTAATATCTTGCATCAGACACTACTTCCTCTCTCTCTTTTTAAATTCTCTCTACATCTCGCTATAAATTCTAGTTGGCATGCTAATTGATACGGTAGAAATTACTGACTACGATCTATTGGAAAGGGAGATCATCGTCGACCTCTCTCCAAATTAATGCTAAGTTTGTACTATGCCTTAGCAGCTTGATTAATATAACGGCATGGCCAGTACTCTTCCCAGCTCTTAATTACCGGACGGTGGTTACCAAAGCACAGGTTCTTGAAAACAAATGGAAAATGCAGAAAAAGAAAATGATCCGGCTTGCACAGCTGAAGCTCTGGGCCAAGTCATGGGCTATTACAAGACTAGTTCCCACATGGGTCTAATGGGCCTTATGTGGGCTCAATTTAGCCCGTAAAGCCGTTGTTCATAGCTATCCTAAGCAAATCACCACCCGTTGCACAATCCAACAACATGTGCAGTGCATGAAGGAAGGATAGACACGGAACTTGAACGAAACACTAGTAATCAGCACAAATAAATTGATTAGAAAATCGTCAAAAAAAACAGATAGTTCATGGATACAAATGAGACCTACTACCGTCTACATATCAAAGAGAGGAGAGGAAACTACTGCGGCTAATCACCAAATTAAGTCCCCTTATTAACCAATCAACTAGCTAGTCTTTCAAACAGTGGCGGACTAAGAATCAAAATTTACAGGGGCTAATGGAACTTGTTCACCAGTTTATCGAATACCAAATTGCCGGCCTGCGGTAACCTGCTGTACTGCCGATGAGAGATAAAAAAACACTATTGCGGCTATAACAGGCTATTTTAGAAGTTATGATACATATCGTGTTTTGCCGACAGAGGTCAGCGGCACCCACTCCCCGATGCAGGAGGGGAAGACAGCGGCCGTCATACGGTCCAGCTAGAACTGGACATCGACCACTTAGAATGAGGCGTCAGCCTCATCGATTAGGAGGGCGTACTGGATGGAGCAGAAGACAAAGTTGAATTGGATGGCTTCGGATCGGCGGAAAAAGTCAGCGGTCCGCACGATGGAATGGTACACAACAAGCTCCTTACCCTCACCGAAGCCGTAGGAGAGGAGAAGGAGGCCAACGTCGCAACCCACAGAGAAGCCACTCACCTGCAACAGAGCTAGAGCGAGCGTGGTTGCCAGTGAAGCCATTGAAGTGAAAATCGCAGCAATCGGCGAGGTGCGGGTTGCGAGACTGGGTGAAGATTAATAGAAGATGATGTGGAAACTTTAGAGATAAACTACTGTACATACCCTAATGGCTAGCTCACATATCGGAAGAAGCGACATGGGTGACAGTTGTGAGTTGACTGGTTTAGAGGAGCGGCTTCGATAAGTCGTTTGGAGAAGCCGTTCAATTTATTTCGATTTTCTGGAGAAACTGAAAGCAAAAGCCACAAAAAAAAGTCAAAAGGAATGTGGCTTTTAAGAAATGACACGCCTAAGCAACTCCTATTTATTCTGGGATTGGCCATGGATGTCTCATCTCACACACGCGTATATGTTTAATAGAAAGTATGTGCCTGTGCTCCGTGAGGTACTGGATAACGTGTGATGTGTGTAAATATGCATCCCCGTTGTAATCTAAAAAATAAGCTCCCATTTTGGCCGTCAAAAATCAAAACAGCACACAATTGATTGGAAAATCAAAGCTTCCAAATGCCCTATAAATACAATTCATCGCTGCGTCGATCAAACATGTAGTTTGACCACTACTAAATTTAAAACTATCTAGATTGGTATACAAAAATTATATTATTAGATTTATCATTAAAAATATTTTCATAGTATTATAGTTTTATTAGTATATCTTAATAAAAAGTTATAAAAAGTGGTAATTAAAGTCGTATCTTGAAGACGGTGAAAAATCGAAAACGTCTGATAAAAAAAATGGAGGGATTAGTAGGCAATAATAACAACAGCTTTAGGCCGGGTTCTTTTGGGTTTAAAGTTAACTTATGGTTATACTGTCTACAGTAACTAACTTTTAAACAGTGCATTTTTTCAAGTCAGTGTTAATAGGAAAATTGTAATAAAAAGTATACTGAGTTCAGCTGTATCGGCCAAAATTGTATGCGACTATTTCCGTCTATGTACTGCCTCTCGTAAACAGTCAGAATTTAAATATTTAAGCAATAAGCCATAAGACATCAGACAAAAAAAACCCACCTTAATCACCACATTCTTCCACCTTGTTTTTCTTCTTTTGAAAATAGCGATTCTCCCTAGTTGATGCAGTTTTCCGGAGAGAGAGAGAGAGAGATCGATGAGGTCGGCGAGCGTTTATGTGAAGCTTCTCGCGGCGACGGTCGTGCCCAGCGTGGCGCAGCCGGCGCACGGCGGTGCTGTGAGTATGGCGGGAGGGGGGAGGATGGATGGCAGGACGGTCGACCAGGCGGTGGCCTGTATCGTGCATCGATCGCTAGACAGGAGCAGGAAATGAGTAGCTTGATGAAAGTTGATTCCTTGTGCGAGCTGAGATTTCTTGGCTTTGTGAATCTTAAGCTAAATCGAAATTGATACTAGTTGCTTAAAAAATGATAATAGTAGCATTTTTATTGTGAAACGCGGATGCAATAAACTTCGCCAGTTGGTGGTGGACAATCCTCACAGTGTGTCGACAGATCAGTAAGCACCTGCTCATCCCTATTTTGTCAGTGGCTGAATTTTCTGGCATTACTGTTGATTTCCTTAAACGAAACTTAGTTTTCTGGAACTTCTGACCTCTCCCTTTCTTATTGGAGTTTTGTTAAACATCATCCGGATATTTTTTCTTCCTAATTATCATCTAGATTTATGACCATTTGATTAGAGATCCAATGGCCATGAATTCTCCCCCCTGAATTCTACCCCCTCCAATATTTCCCCCTTCAAAAACAAAGGGTTTTTGATATCTAATCCAAAGGTTACAAATTTGGATGATAATTAGGAAGAAAAAATTCAAGTGATGCCTAGACACTCTCTTCTTAGGTAGTGTTTGGTTTGGGGTATATCCTGGGATGGGAGGGGGCCAACCCATTTTTTGTAGTGTTTAGTTGTAGGATTTGGTGGGATGGATTGGACCCAAAAGAGAATATTCTGCTAAAATCTGGGTTGAGATGATACCCCAAAAACGAGCGAACCGCGCCAACCCAGTTCCCTTCGCGCGCGCGTATAGCCCTAATCTCACCGCGCCGCTCCCCCATCTCCCCCATCGCCCGCCGCACTGCTGCTCCCCCATCGCCCGCGCCGCTCCCCCATCTCCCGCGCCGCCCTGCCACTCCCCCATCTCCCCACGCCGCTCCCCCATCTCCCCGCGCCGCTCCGGGTCTGCTCGGGTCGCCGTCGTCGTCGCCGTGCTCCGGTCGTCCTCGTTGCCGTCCTCATCGCCGTGCTCCGGTCGTCCTCTCTGCCCTCCTTTCCGCCCCGGCGCGTCCTCCCCGCCGCCCTCTCCACTGCCGGCCTCCATCCAAACAAGAGGTGGGATCACTATATCCCATTCTATCCCTCCATCCAAACAAAAAACAGGGACTAACCCATCATTGCAACCAAACAAAAAGTGAGATTATCCCATCCCACATATCTGCCCATCCCACCAAGTCCCCAATCCAAACACAACCTTATTGACCCTTAATTAACCCCTTCCAACCGCAGTTAGTTATTATTAACATACAGGCTATAGCTTCAACCATCTTGCTCACTTGACACGTTCTTCTCAAGAATATAAGAATTATTTCTAGCCATGGCTGCATATAAAACTCGGCATCACCAAGACGCGTACGTACGTGCAAGAGAGCCGGCCAAGGCCATACCGCGAATTAACTTAATAATATATACTTCAAACTCGCATCCAAGTTCCTCCCATGAATATGTATATAAGCTCATGATCAAATGACACGAATTGTAAGCCGTAACACAATCAAATCGAACTCTTTTCTCGGCTCCAACTCTCCAAGTTCTCCGTCTTCACACCCCCAGAGTTTTCAGTCTCTGCCTGGCATTTGCTCTCTGAGTACTTCGATTCCACATGGCTCTTCCGAGAGTGCAAGCGTTGGTGGTGTTCTTGTTCCTGTTCTCCGTCGGCATATCGCCGGAGGCACGCAGGGAGGTTGCGGATGCGGCGCAGGCGGCAAGTGCGAGCCGCCGGAGGAACGCCGGAACGGACGGCAAGGCGATCGACCAAGGGATCGGCTACTTTCTGATGCTTCTTGCCCTTGTACTCACCTATGTTCTCCACTGAAGAACTCAAACTGTCTTGCAGGATCTGCAAGAGATGGTTTTGAAGGCTTTCGAGCATGTCCTTGCCCAGTCTGTGTGTAGGATAGGTGTTTCTTACGGTACATAGGAAAAATGCCCTGCCTTTTCTTCCCCTGGAAATAGGCACATTTGTTTGTAGAACAGTAGAAGTGAGCCACAATTTGTTTTTGTTTAACATATAGTTGTTGCAATCTGATCTGGAATAGTTCTGGAACCTGTTCATTTTTTTTCAGTTACTGGCTTACTGCGTATTCGATTGAGAACTGAACTCTATTCAGAATAACTGCGCAGATCCATCTTGTGTGTTTTTGGTACGAAACAACTGTGGAAGGCATTAGTACCAAAATGACAGTGCCTAGTATTTTATTCGATTGAAATGGAACAGGCCTAATTCTATGATCTATCAGACTTGGACGAATTCGATCCAAATTACTGGTGAGATTTGGACAAAATTAGGTCTGCAGTCAAGGACTCAAGGCTGTCAAAATGCCCGTACTCCGTGTATTCGTGTGAAGAAAAACGAAACCAGATATAAATAGCGACAGGATCCAAACACCATTGTTGAGTTTGGACAGTTGGGGCACCTAGGTCCATGCAAAAAGAATGAAAGCTTACACATGTTCTTGATTAGATAAAGTGGTAAACCATGAGGTCACCAACGTTTTCTCGGGAATCCATGGCCTATTCTTTCCCTAGCGGCGGTTAATCGATCAATCATCGTGCGGCAAAACATCTTTGTGCGTCAGCAGGCTACTAGACTTTCGTGACACTGTTCCTTGCTGAACGTCGCTACAGAAGCACACCATTTCTGAACACACCGAACAAGGCGAGCCAAATGCATCGCGTGTAGCGAGTTATCGCATTGCAGTTGATGGCAGCGGCAGAAGATGGCAAGGAAAGCAAGTAGCCAAGATTGCAATGCCATAATCCCGTCCAGCTAAAAATCTTCATGGTCTGATCGCATTGTTAGCAAGCAGTAACTTAAGCAAGGCTGTGCACTTGCAGTATCCAAGATCTCAATGCCATATATAATTACTTCCAGCTAAAACTTGCATGCATGCAGTAATTATTTAAGAGTGTAAGACTGTCCAAATCAAGCTCAGAGGTCCTGATCCCATTCCCTCCCTCTATATATAAGAAGTGCAGAGCATTGGCATCGTTCACAGCATCTATTCTCATTGTAAAGTAAGCAAGGCGAGAGGAGACGAGACGAGCGATGGCGATGGCGACGAGATCTCAGCGCTACGCTCACTTGCTCTCGTCTCACCCCTACCACTCCGCGATATCGTCTGCGCCAAGCTTTGCTCTTGGCGCGAGCGACGACGACCATGGCGCGGCCGTCGCCGGAAGTTACACGCTGCAGCAGCAGGACGGAAGCGTCGGCGGCGCGCCCGCGCCGGCCGCCGAGGCCTCGCCGCTGCTGACGGAGCTGCCCAGGGGTGCGGTCTCCGCGTCCGACCGCTTCTTTGTCTCGATGGCCCGCACCGCCTCGCTCGTCGACGATGACGCGGCCGGCGCCGGCGTGGAGCTGCTGGGAGCCGTGCCGGTGGAGACGTACACGAGCGAGCCCAGGGAGGAGTTCTTGGCGTCCATGGCCGAGATGGCGGCGGCGCGCGGCGCGGATGGGATGCCGGCGGCGGAGTACTGGGAGTTCATGGAGGAGCTGGTGTCCTGCTACCTGGAGCGCAACGACCGGGGCGTCCACCGCCACATCTTCGCCGCCTTCGCGGACCTCACCGCCGGGGAGCCGCGCCGGTGGCCGGCCAAGAGAAGGCCGCTTCGGCGACTGATGAGGCGAAGCCCGTGCGTCTCAGGCAGATGAGGTCAGGTCACGCGAGGAATCATGTACGTCAGCATGGATCAAAACGTAGCTTTTTTTCTCTCGAAAACGCGAGAGAAATGCGCTTCTTTCGTTATGCTCTTCTTAAGGAGAAGAATTACACAAGACCTCGAAGCCTTTACGTTCAATGGAAGAAACTAACGTATTACGAAAAAAAGGAGCGACCGAAATTACTACTTAACACAGAAAGGACAATCACTGCCAATCAAGGAGGTTGGCAGTTTGGAATTCGTGATGGAGGACCAAGCACGAAACTCTTGCTTAATGCGCAGGTTTAACTCCTCAATACTGAAAGTTTTGATTGTGTCACAACCTATTCCTTTCCTTCCAAAGCATACTAGTTAAAGACTCGTGCATTGTAACGAAGTTATAAAAATAATGAGACGGAACTTACTGTCTGGCCAATTTCACACATCAAACATTAGAGAGAAGCGAAAGGGTGATCAGAATGTGTGAGGAGATAGAGAAAGTGGAGGGGGTGGGCGGTTGTATACTGAGAGAGAGGAGGAGAGAGACGAATGATCTAGATCAAATCGGATGGCAGAGAAGAGAGGATGGAGAATGGACTAACCACCAACTCACACTTTTATAAATAGTAAAGATTAGAGTCTAGTCCTTTCTGCTTTGAACTAGGAACTAAATTCCGGGTGGCTTCCCAGTGCGCCTAGAAGGTGTGCACATTGAACTGGTAGGACATGCAAATGGCCAGCTAGGAGAAGATGAGGAGCCACACCTGTTTACGCATCCAACAAGCAGGTGGCCTATTGTCTTGGGCTCCTGGTCGCAGAAAAGGCACTCTTGAGGAGCTGGAATGTTACATTTGTGAGGCCTAGAGAAAGTCCATATTCGGCGTTTTAACACAAGCCAGGCAAACAACTTTGCTTTGAGCGGTGCTGTGCTACCACAACTCATTAGCGCAAGGCAGGAGTATGGTTCCATGGCACAAAGCGTTGTATGCCGATTTAGAAGTGTATGTGCCATGAGACGTCCAATGCCAGATGACGAAGTCTGGGACTCCTTGCTGCAGCTGAACCTGAGCTAAAGCTGAGCAGAGAACAAAAAAGTCAGAGATGGCGCTCGGGTTGTAGGGTCCTCGCAAATATGTCATCCACTTGTTGTTGGGAAGAGCTTCTTGAACCCTAGTCAGCTTTTTTGGGGAGTTCTTAGCTCTATCCCAAATGGCCGGAGCTAAATTACAAATATTACGCCCTTGTAGCCAAGCATCGGCCCAGAACAACGTTGAGGCGCCATCCCCGATCTGGAAGGTCACTGATGCACTAAACAGGTCTTCAGTCGCCTGATCTTCCTGCAGACAAATGCGCTACCATACCCGCGAGGTGTTAGTGCGTGCCAACCACTCCCAGCGTGCTCGAAAGGCAATGCTTGCGAGCTTGTGATCGGCAATACCCAGCCCACCTTACACATATGGCTATGGGCGACAAGACTGACGCCTACTGACGAGGCTCTCCCTTTTTACTGATAAACCGTTTCCAACCCAGAGGAAATCCCGGCGCATCTTGTCGATTGATTTGATCACCCAGTCAGGAAACACCAGAGTGATTAGCAGGTAAATTGCCATGGAAGTGAGGATTGTCTTGACGACAATAAGCCGCCCTGCACGCGACAGCAACCGCACTTTCCAGAGTGGCAGACTGCTCTGGACTTTGTCAATGAGAGGAAGAATATCTCGATGCCTCAATTTACATGTTGCCATGGGCAATTTGAGGGATGTGAAGGGGAGGACGGCAGTGCTACATTGAAGGATTTCTGTCCTATCTTGTAGCTCCTGTTGTGTGCAAGCAATCTGGATTAAGATAGACTTTTCATATTTGGCTGAAGCCCTGTAGCATTTCTGAAAAGAGCTAGAGTTTGTTGGACAGCGATGATGTCTTGAGTGCTTGGTTTAATGAAGATCATGACATCATCCGCATATAAAGAGCATTGCATCGGAATTGTTGGAGCAAGGGTTAAGACCTAGGCTTGTAAAGCCGAAATGAGCAATTTGTTAAGAACTTCCATTGCAATAACAAAAGGAGTGGGGATAACGGGTCCCCCCGGCGCAATCCTCGACAGTGTTGGATCATCTTTCCTGGTATGCCATTAAGTAAAATTCTAGTCGTGCCGGTGGATAGCAAGATAGATATCCAGTCTCTCCACTGAGTTCCAAAACCCATTGCACACAGAACCTTGAAAAGGAAGGTCCAAGAGAGAGTGTCGAATGCCTTGGCGATGTCAAGTTTGAGGAGCATCATCTTCTCTCTTTTAGACCGCAGCGACCAGATAGTCGAAGTGAAAACACAGTGATCCAGTGACTGTCACTGGGTGTCCCATCCGGATTTCAATGTACTTCCAGGTACATTGAGGAGAACACAGAGAGACCCAGCAGCAGAGAGGAAGGAGAGGGACAAGGAGGTTAGGCAGGAGGAAGAAAAAAACAGCAGACAACGTAGCAAGGTTAAAGGGAAAAGGATAAGGAGCTGCTTGTCATGTGAGCGCTGGTAGTAAGTCCACACCTGCCGAGCGCCAACACAGAATCTCTTGTTTTAGTTTGTCCAAGAGTGCTTCAATGGTCATCTTGGTTTGATGAAAGACTCGGCTGTTGCGCTCCAATGTTGAAGCACTTTGGCTGTGGCGCGGTATAAACAGTCCAAACGGTGGAAAGGGGAGACCCAGTGACTGTCGAAGTGAAAACGTCCACCACGCTTAAGGCAAAAACGTAGCTTTGCTTCTGCAACTACAAGAGCAGAGATTCTTTGAGCTGTTACATGCGTTAGTAAGCTAAAAACCTCCATGCCAAAATCAAAGATAAAAGTTGGTGTAAAAAATATGTTCTTGCGACGTTAAACCGTTGATGTGAGGCGGAAGAGCGGAATCACCGGCAGATTTGGCGGACATAGAATAGCCGTATTTGGCGGGTAACGCTCAGAACACGGAGCTATCATGGCAGCAACAGTAGGCACTCATATTCAACGAAACTTTGGCAAGACGTGTCCTCTGTCAGGCAATCGCGATCATCCGTCCAGGCATTTGGGACAAACACGCAATCTCTGGCGCCACATCGAACAGCACAAACCGGAACCATTTCCCTTCCAAAATTAAGTGCATAAAATATTTTACAGCAGGCCGCACAAGTCATGGTTAATCAAATTAAGTTTTCATAAAGTAGATTTAAGTGGTGATGTGCCACAGTTGACGCACATGTGCAATCACCACAACAGGGGGGCAGAGGTGTCCCCATGACTTCGAACATAATTCGGCAATGGGGAAAATGTTGGTGCTGTCGGATTTCCTCTTAGCTGGTACAAGTGGAGGCCGGCGAGGACACTAAACCTGTTGAATGCACCGGCTTCCAGAATACGAAATGCAAAAAGGAGCATAAATCATGAAATCCTCGTCTAAGGTGAATCAGGTTCCTCCTCAGAGTCTGCAACCGTCAGTGCACGATCATCTTCAGAGCCTGATAAAGCGAACTGCTTGGAGATGGGCGTCGGCCTTTGCCTCAGTGTTTTCTTTGTCATTGCTCGAGGTGTAAGCTGCCCTGGGTGCATACTGTCTTCGCAAATTTTCATATTTCTTTGACTCCGACGAAGCCCTTGCCGACGCATGCCATCAAACACACGGGCGGCAAGACGAGTCCTCTTACACATCACAACAGCACCCTCCTCTTCCAAGTTGCCCTTGTGGGGATCATAAGCGTCAGTGTCTCCATCGCTGCTTGAGGAGCCATCATCCTTGTCATTATAGTCTCTGTCTTCATCATCATCAGAGCTCACGTCATCTAGGTACTTGTCATCCTCCTGTCCTCCATCTTCACTATGCTCCGGACTGATGTCAGATCCTCTATTGGCTTCTTTGTCTCCCTGATGTAAAACATGCTTCTCTCTTTTGCCTGCCTCTTTATGTGAATCAGATTCCTTTTCTTTCCTGCATCCAAGTACATGAATTCTTTTCAAGAAGAATGCCTTTGCGATTACTTAAGAAAGGGGAACAATCTCTAAAATTTCAGTAGATCATTAAGATATTGAGAATGCAATCCATAATTCATTTTTTAAGTTTCTTCCGGGACAAACAGACAGTCAAATCCCTTGAATCAAGAACTCTCGAATTTGTTATCCAGTTGTCCTTTTTTGCTTTCTTTAGAGTTTTCTGTATGCACAATTTCTCCAAACAAGAGTCGCTTGTTTAAAATATCAAGCAAGGATGTGCTTTAAAGGCAGAATGAAAGGGATATGCAGTACCATAAGAAATTTGCAGATGCTTATATTGCCTCCAAGCTGCTAAATGCTAGTTCCTAAGAAACTAGGGGGGAAACTGCAGTGGTGGAATGGTTTGAACTTACGTTGCAGCTTTTATTGCCTCCTTTATAGAACGATCATAATCACCTGCACACAAAGCAAATCCAGGATATCGATGTTAAGACATAGCAGGTGGTCACAAAATATAAATAGTCCAATCACTTTTTATTAACGATTATAATAGGAACTTCTCAAAAATGCCAAATATTGGAAGCAGCCTAAAGCACATATTGCAAATGTTATATTGTAGTATTGGAGTTTTTAGTGGGAGTTGTCAACAAATATAATCAGTGTTCCTCTAGACTTGCCTTTACAATGATTAGAATTGGTAAAAGCATATTGATGGTGATTAAAATTGGTAAAAGCCTATTGATGGATGCATAAAGTTATCTACAGAATGAGAGGGTGCCAGAAAAATGAGGGATGCAACATGAGATTCAATATAACCACCACTGCAGGTTGTGCATCCCAAAGATTATTCACAAGATAAGAATAGTCTTAACAAGGCTTCATGGTTTTTTGTGTAAATAAGGATGCTCAACAGTTCCTTACAGTAACTGTAGCTGACAGGTCTACGTTCACGCAATGAACGGGTTTGGAAACCATTAGCAAAAGCTAAAAGTTCATCCTTCTTCTGCTGACGTTTTAAGTCCCTCTCTCTCTTCTGCAAGTTAAACAACAGATAAAAATGCAGTGATAAATCAGCAGCGCAGTAAAGAGCTGGCCTCAAATCTTACTGCCAAGGATAAATGTAGATATTTCAAATGAAATGTAAGTGTCTTCGTGCTACTAAAACCTCGGGAGCTGATTATGGAAACATAGATGGAAAAAGGTAGGAAGCATGCCAGGTAGAAGTTACCTTTTGAAGCTTCTCCACAGCTGGAACAATTTTTGTCTTAAGGTGCTCCCCAATGGCAGATTCAGCTTGACCCTTGCTGCATAACTTCTCCTGTCAAAATCACATGTCAAGTATAGGTAGTAAAGATTGAAATGCACATGAAAAACGTATCAGCAGGAACCCTTACTGATATCTCAAGAAACTCATCGAGGTTAGTTGCAACTGTTTCCCAGTGAATATTGATAACTGGTTTTGTCAAACGGCCACGTTTTCCCTTCCAGTTCTGCTTAAAATCAATCGTTACATCTTCTCTGTATAATCTATGGCCAATAGTTGAGTCTCCATCACACCTAACAAGCAGGAAGGTTTAAAACGACAGTGTCAGCAAGATAATAAAAGATACTACGAAGCTCAATTATTTTTTTGGAATGTGCATTGACAGGAAAAGAACATTAAATGAAAAGATTCAAGGTATGCAACTTACAGATACTATGAAGCATCACATTGACTGAAGCATATGAGTCCACAGATTAGAAGAGTTTATAAAACAGCCATCTAAATTATTTTTCCGTTAACAAGGAATCACTTTTCTCATAGCTAAGCATCTCAATTTGAGCAACTATGTTACAAAAGCACAGGAAACACCAGGGGAACAGTTTAAATAGGTGATGACAGTCTCATTGACTGAGATGACAGATTAACGATGGTGAACACCCAGTCATTACAAAAAAAACTCTTTAGGTTTCAAAACTTACTGGCATATGCTGAAACAACTTAAATAGTGAATAGCAGTGACTCATTGACTGGAGATGATAGATTAAGGAAAATGCTATGAAAATGAACAGAAAATTACTTACCAGTATATAGTCCCATTACTACCACTCCCTAACTTTTCTTTTCGGAAGTAGGAAATATCAACCCCTTTCTTCATTTCATCATTAATGTACCATACTGCGTCATTTTGCTGCAGGACAGATAATTTCTATCAAGCTAATGTGTGGTAAAATAGTGATGATAACTTGTTGATATTTAGTTAAGCGAAATGCTCAGCCAGGTTAAATTTGACTAATTGAAAATATTTTTTTCACAGAAGCAGTACCTCTGAACGAACTTCACAGAGCGCTTTAAGTATAAACAAACGTTTGATTGGATCTTGCTGCTTATACATCTCGACTTCCTTCCTGCACACAAACGAATAGATTGCAGAGATTAAAAAAAGAGTAATACACAGACAAAATCCTTTATTTACAAAGCGCCCATGCATACCCTGGATTAGTTCTGAACAGGTTTGGTCCTTCAGCAACCTGAAACCAAATAATATTAAGGTCAGGAGCTACTCTATTTTTACATACATTAGCGAAAAGGCCAAGCAGTGCAAACTAGCAACCTACCCATGACCACCAATCTGATAGTTTCTTGGCAGTTACTATTATCCATCCATCAACAACCTTCAGATTTTTGTTAGCTGGTGGTATTCCCTGATACATTTGGCTATTAAGTTAGCAAACAGCATCCGGGACAAACATGGCATGGTATAACATAAACAAGTTAATACTTCGTTGTGTCAGAATCAAGAAGAATTCTACTAAAAAAAGTTATGTATCATAACATTTGTTCTCTGCAAATTCAGTGCGGCAATCCAATCCGTTTTGTCACAGACTCTATAGATAATAGTTAGTGGACTCTACCAGCATAATTTCTAGAATGACGAGTAAGAAACTTACAGAATATAAAAGGAACAAGCATTTGGTTTTAAAAAAACGGTGGTTAGACAAACATGTTGTTGACTTGATGAAAAGCAAAAAAGTCAGTTAATCAGATATTACATATGTCTTTATACCAGACATATGCACATAATTTCAAATAGACATCTTCATAACAATAACATGAAACCAATCAGGTCACAATTTTTCATCAAACATTACGCATGAATAATTGAATACGAATAATATGGAGTGATTGAAAACAAAAAAGAGAAGGAAAAAGAACAAAAAACAATTGAGATTTGTGACAACAATAACAGATCGCATCAGCTCAACCGCACCCCACCCCACCGCCTGCTACGCACTTAGTTCAAATATCCCTCCAGACCTCGCCTATGCCGCTAAGCATCTGATTTGAAAGCAAATTACGAACCTACACACGCAGTCACACTGGTGGCAGAAACAAATCAGATCACCAACCCATATAAACATACACCACAGTACACACGAACCTAAAAAAAAGATAGTTCACGAGGCAGGGAAAAGCAAACTACCTTCAAAAGGGCAATGTGGATGCGTGCGAGGTCGTGGTTGTTGGAGATGAGCGCCGTCTCGATTTCCTCCGCGGAGAGCCCCAGGCCCCCCTTGATCACCGGCTCGAACACCTGGAAACCCCAAACCGAAACCCCATGAATCCAACACCCGAGAACCGAATTGGTCCAAGCAAAGCCGGGAACCCCGTGAGGAAAAGGGGGGAAGAAAACAACCCTAGGCGAAGCGGGCTCACCCGAAGAAAGTGGAGAACGGAGGCGAGCTCCCAGCGGCGGCGGAGGAGGACGCGGGGGTCCTCGGCCACGGCGGTGTACTCCTCCGGAGGCGGCGCTACCGGAGGCTTCGCCGGCGACGAGGACTTCGCGCGCTTCGCCGGCGAGGCCATGTGGGAGGGGGGTGGGCGGGAAAGTGGGAAGTTTTTGTGTGTGGGAGCCGGGAAAGAGTTTGGGTGGAGAGGGAAGTTTTTGATTTGGTTTTTAGCTTTCGTTTTTGTTTTAAGTGGTAGTAGTAGTTATTGGACCTGTTTTTTTAGCTGCAGCTTATGATTTTTTGCTGCGGCTTATAGCTTTTGGATTGCTCGTGCGAGAGATTACAGAGTAACAAAAACTCACGTGCAGTTTTTGCAGATATAAATGATATCGGTACAGTATGTACTACAATTAACTAGTAGATCATATTTTTAAAAAAATACTTCATTTAAAAGCTAATTACCGTAGAAGTGTCGAAAAGTAGATTTTATAAGCTAAAAAGAACAAGACTATTATTTAGTTTTTCTAAAATATCTAATTTAAACATAGAAAATATTGTTATATTTTTATAGATAATATAAAGAAAAAAGTGCTGCAACGCATTCTAAACAATTTTTTATACCTTAGAAAGTCAAGTGACCGCTGCTTGAAATGGGTGTGGAAAAGGCATTGTCGTATAGAACGGGGCTTCCTTGTCCCCCAGCCCGTGTTCCCATCCGTATCCCTCAATCAAACGGCTGGGAAATGACCACGTGGCAAAAATAACAGCTCACATGATTTTTCTTCTCACATTAATTAATATACAATTAATTACTATTTTAAAATATATAAATAAAACTTATTAACAGTAATAAAAACATCAAAACAAGATCACAAGAGTGAGAAGAAAAATCATGTGAACTGTTTATTTTTGCTACATGACTATTTTTCAGCCATTTGATTGAGGGGACACGGATGAGAATATGGACCGGAAACACGGAAGCCTCCGGGCCTGTTCGGCAGGGAGGAAGCCGGTCGGCTTTTCGCAGTCGCTACAGTACCTAACTTTTAAACGGAGTATTTTTTTAAGACGGGGTCTACAAGTTAAATATAGTACACGTTAAAAGTCCAACATCTGTACCGGTCAAAATCGCAAGTGAGTATAGATCTCTCCGTAATCTGTACCGTAAACAGCCAAAATTCAAAATTTTCAGTCAAAAGCCATAAGCGCAGCCAAAAAGAACAGGCCCTGTCGTATAGGGCAGTGGAAATGGAACCCATGGGGCGAGGGTTGGGGTGGAAATGGGCTTGGCTGGCATTGGGTTCTCGAATTGGCTGGATTTGCCAACCTGGTTTGTTAGCGCTGTGAAGAATAAGCCTATAATATGGAAGTAGCGAAGAATTCCCATTCCAAGCTACAACATTTTTTATGCCCAAAAAATGGAACACGCTAGGGAGGAACTACATGTTTTAACAATTATAAGCATGAAAATACATTTAAATTGGAACTAACAATGAAGAATTTGAACCTAGGTAATTGGGTCGTGTAACGCCCCCGTTTCCAGGGGCGCGTACGGACACGGCACTCCGCAACTATTCACGCATGAACAGTTATGGAATGTCGCGCAAGAGTATACCATTGCATGCTTACGACAAAAGTCCAGCATATATTTCACATACGGATTAACATCCATTTTTCAACAGCGGGGCGTGCAAGCCCAAAGTATAATTACATTACAGAAACTCCAAGATCCGCTTGAGCGCGACCAAGACCTAAAGCCACGGGTCCTGGTCGAAGAAGAGACCTTCCGGGGTTTCCTCAACGGGGAGACCTTCACCTTCGTCTTGATCTTCTAAAGAAGGGCAAAAGCAAGCCATGAGCCAAACAACCGGCTCAGCAAGTCCCAAAGGGACCCTAACTTATTACATGCACGGAACATCAAAGGAAGGGAGTATACTTGGTTTATTAATTTGAGTGGATGCAGTTTTATTTGCAAACATTTTGATAAAACGGGCCCAAAACTACTTCTTAAGATCTCAGGGGTTTTCATGAAGAGTTCATTAACCAACTAGTCAAGTTTAAACATGTACAAAACTACTTAAGCTTTGCTGCTGGAATCACCTAAGTGACACAGCTCCATTAACCGGGAGCACGACGTATTCGAATACCATTTATTTGACTCTGCAGAGTTTGCTCAGCTTTACCCACACGATCCCTTAACTCCCGCGACAGAGTTAAGAAAGCCAGGTCGTTTCACTGCTCAATTCTTTATATAGGCTCTACGGTAGAATTCACTCTGTCCGCTCACACACACACACACACCCACACAAGAGAAAACAGTGCCGCTTCGAGTGAACTCTACCGTTGTTAGGCACCCACAACACGGCTTGCCTAACCTCACCGCTAAACCTCCCGTAGAGTTTCAATCGAGTTGAGCGACTACTAGACCAGTGTTGACAAGTCAACTCTCGTGGTTGAGCGATCACCGTGACATTTGCTCAGCGTAAGGGTTTCGATCCTTATATTTTCACAAGGTCCGCAACCTCACCAGCCCGCGACCCATCCTAGGGTAAGCGGTGGCGAAACCGTCTTGCGGCGCACCACAACCCCACTTACCCTACTCCAATCCTAGGGTAAGAGATGGGCGAAAACCGTCTTGCGGCGCACAACAACCCCCTTACCCTACCTTGTGCCCGCAAGCACTCTCCGCTCTAAGGCACGGTGTCCCATACCACCCTACCCTAGAGTCGGGTTTGCAAATTCTATTGGCCCGCAGCCACAACCTTATCAGTACAAGACTTTGCATGATAATAATAACTTACAGTTATATAGATTAACAGGTAATTATTTCTAGGGTTACAAAGGCATGGCTACAAGTTTAACATGGCATTTGTCGGTGGTAGGTTTATCTACATAACATGTCATTCCAAACATTTTATTTTATTTTCGAACTAACATTTCAGAATTAGTTTAATGCAAATAGCATAATAATATAATTAAATAACATGGGTTGCAACATGATCAAAGGATTTGGAACTTGCCGTGAATCGGGACGAAGTCAGCTAGCTCGAACGTAGAAGCTCCTGGATCCTGCGACTGCACTTGAGCTTCTGAAAACTCCGACACTAGCTCAAACACTGAAAATAACATAAATCCGGCTTGAGCCTAATCAAGCGAGGAAAAATAATCTATTAAAAAGGAGTAAAATGCATAAATATCTAAATAGGGAATTTTAGGAATTTATCTGGGATGATTATGTGGAAATGGAGGTCACCAATGTGTCTAGAATATTATTTGGAGCAAAGTGGTGAAATTTGGGAATTTTCGGGATTTTCTGTGATTTTCTGGAATTTATTTGGATTTTCTGGGATTTTGGAAATTGATAAATTCGGGGAAAATCACTTGAACAGTAACCGGCCCGGCCGCTTGCTACAGTGCGGCTCGACCAAGGAACGGCCGTGTGGCGGCGGCGGCGCGCGCAAGCAGCGTGCGCTTGTGGAACGGAGCGGCCGGGAAGAACGGCCAGCCAGCGCGCCGCGCGCGGCTGGATGGCGCCGCATGGCATCGCGACGGCGGGATGGCGAGGAGTGGGTGGATGAGACGCAACGGGTGGAGATCGGACGGCAGAAAACGCCGAGAGCGGCGGCGGTATGGGATGACCCGACGGTGGAAGAGGGCGAGTTTAAGATGATCGGCGGCGGAGAGGACGCGCCATCCGACGGCGAAACCAGCGGCGCCGATCGGGTAGATGGCCGAGATGCGCCACGTAGCGGGAGGGGCGTCTTCTTCCTCCTCCACCTGCTCTGATACCCCGCGACAGGATACGGTGGCGGCGCGCATGGGCGCATGGGAGATCGCCGGCGGCAAGGAGGGTGTCAATGGGAGGGCTCACCATGGGAATCCATTTTGGGGATTTGGAGCTCGAGAAGACCAAGGGAGAAGGTAGGGGACGGAATGGGAAGCTCGGTTCTCGATGGCAATGGAGGTTACCGGGGCGAATTGATCGAACCTACCGCGGGTACGGTGAGGGGAGTCCGGGCTCACGTTAGCGGTGGTGGTTTTGGCGAGGAGCCGGAGAGAGCGGCCACGAGGAGGGTGATTCGGCGGCGGGAGCCGACGTCGGCGCTCCTCGGGGTTCCTCCCGGCGAGACAAACACCAACGTGATTAGGGAGGAAGGGGATGCTCTGGCGAATGCAATTGAGAAACGGAGGAGAGAGAGGAGATCCGAGTTACGTGGTCGCTGGCGCAGGGAGAGCCGAGGTGGAGCTACGGCGGCGGGGTTCCAATCGATTGCGAGGAGGTGCTGGGGTGGTGGGAAGCAAAGGGAGTGTTGGGAAGCTCGGGAGCAAAGGAGGAGGAGGAGCCGGAAGAGGCTTTAATGCCCGGCGAAGGGGAGTTCCTTCTGGGTAGAAGGCACGGCGCGGCCGGAGTCAACGAGAGCGGCGGCGGTTGGGCGTCTCTCCGCGAGAGAGTGACGCCCGGGCGCTGCAGTGGCTTAAAGGCGAGGCGACGGGAGAGAGGAGCAGGTGAGCGGTGGTCACAGCAGCAGGAGGCCCGCGCGAGGAGGAGGGACGGCGCGATCGCGAGTGGGTCGAGGCAGGAAGGGGCGACAAGTGGCGCAGAAGTGTTGCTAGCTTCGGACCGCGCGGTCGGGACGGCGTGGGCGCAGCGCGAATTTGAGGGCGGCGCAGAGATGGGCGCGACGCGGGCGCAGCGCCAGCGCGGGAGAGAGCGGGGAGGCGCCAGGAGAGGAGAGAGGCGGAAGGGAAGGCGGCGCCAACAGAGGAGAGGGCGCGAGCGCCGTGGAGGGGAGGAGGCGGAAAGGAGGCGGGGCGCCAAAGGAAGAGGGTGGCTTCCGGCCGAAAAGGGAAAGCGGGAATGGGGAAAACTTTCCCAAAAAGGAAAGTTTTCAAAATTCACTCAAAAATCCAGCAAAAAGCACAGAATTTTTTGGGGTTGAAATTTTGGGGTTTTTCAGGTCGTACACCCACACTCCTACCAGACTGTGACAGGCTGAGTTCCTCCAAACTAAACTTTGCAAGTTACAATATGGATTTTGCTCACATTTGGAATCATGGTAACCCTATAATAATTCATGGAGATTTAATTGCGATGACCCCTCCCAACCTCCTCCCCTTGTCCTCGCTATCACCGTCTCTTTCTCTTGCGGCCCAATTAGACCCCTTCGCCTCCCTCCTTTTCTGATGTGGTAGCTTCCCATGCCATGGCCACCTTCCCTAGGTTCTGGTAATGTGTTGAACTTTTCTTTAAAGTATAAATATCATTATGTGAAGAATATAGAATATGTATAGAGAATGCAAGCACATCTACAACAGTGATTAAAAAATAGTAAAAATATTTTACTACTTAAAAAAAGTGGCGGCCTCGGCTTCGGACACGGTCAGTTGCCGAGCGTTGCGGTGGGGCCGACGGAGCCGACGAGCGGCCTCGTCTTTGGGCCAGGCGGTGCGGCGGGACTGACAGACGGCCTCGACTTCGAGTCGGCCGAGCGGAGCACAATAGGGCCAGCCGTGTAGGGCTGGCACGCACGAAAGCCGAGGCGATGCAGGCGACACTTTGGAGGTGCGTGGACAGCAGCGGCGCTTCAGGCGGTGCGCGGACAGCAGCGACGCGTCGGGCGGCGCGCAAACGACGGCATTGGGCGAATCCGGTGGCGGCGCTTCGAGCGAGGAAACCGAGGCGGTGGCGCGGTCGGCCGGCCGTGGGGGGAGGTCATGGTGGCGCGCCGGCGCCATGCGGGAAGGAAGGCGGCCACCGACGCGGAGGGTGGCGGCGGCAGGCTGGTTTTGCGTATGGCGGCCGTGCTCGGATTTTCTTTTTTTCTTCAATCTACAGTGCAATCAACATCTACTCTATAATTGAAACACAGAGATGGAGAGAGAACTCTTGATCTTTTTTTATTACTTTTTTGATTCCGTGTACAAAATAGCCAATATTACTTGTCTATTTATAGCATAGTGATGAGGTGTCCACTATCAGTGGCGGATCCAGGAATTTTAAGATGGGTATTCGAAGTTACAAAATATTATTCAATTGAAAACATAAAGATCCACGGTAGCGAAAATTGAAGTACAATTGTTTATATTAGAGACAACATCTCAAATAATATAAAGAAATTCTAAAATAATTAAAAATTAATACGACGATGCTTCATGCCTTGGAAACGAATATAATGTCATGCAGACAAGCACACAAAAAGGAAGCAATTTAGCAATGAGTAAAAAACAGAACTCAAAGGCTAATATTTTTAACCATGATTATTGGAATTAGAGATGAACTGTTTCCCTAGAAATACTAACCTGAGTCAAAGTTCAAATCAGAATAATTCTACAATAGAGTTGTACAATCACAACGAGATGCTTTAATCAAGTTAAAAGACAATTCTCTTTGTTAGATATTTGTATTCCCAAGCGGAAGTTCAAAAGTGCTTTTATCGTGAACATATTTTGTTGAATGGTTTCTAACTAAGCAACTTAAGTAGTATGCTAAACAAAACATGAATCAGATAGCCAGGCATCAAAGGGGATCAAATCATCCAAGTGTCCAACACATCAAGCTACATGACAAACTTGATAACACTTATATATTTTCTAAATAATTGATACATAAGTCATTAGAATATAATCAACTACTATGCAAAAACTTTAGAATCATTATAGATACCTCACTTCTTTAAGCAAAATGCAACTCACGTCTTTATTTAGACGCATAATTTTGCTTCAAATCAAAGATCGTTAGGGGAGGAGAAATAGACAAAGGGATTACCAGATTAGGGATATGGGGCCATGACGCCATGGGGTCACTAAGTCGGGGAGAGAGTCAGAGAGGAGACTTGAGTGAGAGAAGAGAGTGAGTGAGAGAATTTCTACCTTGTGTCATGTGAATCACGATAGTGGCCTTATTAGTCTAGTGGGCCTAGGCTAGTGTTTGACGCCAAATTGGGCTTGAGAGAGAGAAATAGGCTAAAAGGATCTAGCGATAATTTAGGTTGACTGGGTATGAATAAAACGAATTTTGTCTAACTACTAATATATATATATATATAATAAAATAAAATACCTTGCATATAGTAAATTTTTTAACAAAAATTTTGGGTATTCAAGTGAATACCCATGACTTACGACAGGACCGCCCCTGTCCACTATAGACCAAAACTTCAAGCTCAGACCTAGATTTCCTTACAGTAATATGCTAGGCCTGCTTAGGACGTATAAATTCATATAAAAACAGTCTAATTGACAAAGAGACATGAGAAATTTCCGCCTTCTAAAACAGCGCCACGTGCACAACGTGCGAGAGGTGGATGGGGAGATCTCTCTTTTCTACACTGGGCCGGCGCCAAACAGGCCCGTAGCTGGTGCACCGACGGCGGGATCAAGCAGGCCGCCGAGCTAAAGAAAAAAAGCTCGGGCATGCCGAATTTTGGACACGAGTAAAGCGTTTCCCGGAGCCAGCGGATCCTTCTGGACCGGAGGCTCTCTCCGCCCGCCGCCGTCCAGTTTCCCAGACTACTCTGAACGCTCCGACCGTGGGGCCCGCGCGTCAGAAGAACTGTGGGCCCTACCTGTTCACAGCCGGTCCCCGATCCCAGCCGTCCGTTCCGTCCATCCGACGGCGCGGATCTCACCCTGGACTCCCGGCAGGGAATAATAGATGGTTCTAGAAAACACGCGAGCAGCCCCGCACCAGCCACGCCGCCCATTATATCGCGATCTCCTCCGCGGCCCTCCCCCCCCTCCCCACCCCCAAATTTCTCGGAAGCGGAAGCGAGAAGGCGAGTCGAAACCAGTGGAAGGAAGGTCGCAGGCGACGGTTCCAGAAGCCTGCAGAGCCAGCTGCTGGTGCTCCTCCCAGGTACGGCCCGGTCCTTGCTCCCTCCACGCCCATGTTGCGCCGCGGGTTGGATCCGTCCGCGCGTGCTCGAATCTGATCGCTGGGTGTTTCGGCGATTTGTTCGATGTGTTTTGATCTCTGTCAGCTTAGTGCTGGTTTGTTTTCGAATTATTTGATGGTTTAAGTCGGGATTTTGACGTGCTAGGGTTTTAGATCGGGATTTGTGGTGTTTAGGCTACAACAGTTGATTATTTTGCGGTTTCCTGGCCTGAATTGATAAGAATTCGGGACTCTTAGGTTTACAGAACGAGATTTACGCCATTGTAGGTGCTTAAAGTATGAATCTCGCTGTCATTAACTGATAGATCGCGATTGTATTTGTGTATGTGCGCAGGGGCTTGTGGCTTAGATCTGAATAAGTGTAGGAGGTGAGAGCCACTACCCAAAGATGAGCGTGGTTGGGTTTGATCTCGGCAATGAGAGCTGCATTGTGGCTGTGGCGCGGCTGCGCGGCATTGATGTCGTCCTCAACGACGAGTCAAAGAGGGAGACTCCCGCCATTGTCTGCTTTGGCGATAAGCAGCGGTTCATTGGCACGGCTGGTGCTGCTTCTTCCACCATGAATCCGAAGAACTCCATCTCTCAGATCAAGCGGCTCATTGGGCGGAAGTACTCTGATCCTGAACTCCAGAGCGATCTTGCTTCATTACCTTACCGTGTCTCCGAGGGACCTGATGGTTTCCCACTTGTGCATGTTCTGTACCTCGGAGAGGAGCGCGTGTTCACCCCCACACAGCTCCTGGCCATGGTGCTCTCAAATTTGAAGACTATTGCAGAGAGCAACCTCAAGTCTGCTGTTGTTGACTGCTGCATTGGCATCCCAGTGTACTTCACCGACCTCCAGCGTAGGGCTGTGCATGATGCTGCTACTATTGCCGGTCTCCGTCCATTGAGATTGTTCCATGAGACCACTGCGACAGCAATGGCATATGGGATTTACAAAACCGATCTTCCGGAGAATGACCAACTGAATGTTGCTTTCGTGGATGTTGGGCATGCCAGCATGCAGGTTTGCATTGCTGGTTTCAAGAAGGGACAGCTCAAGGTCCTGTCACACACATATGACCGGTCGCTTGGTGGGAGGGACTTTGATGAGGTACTGTTTAAGCACTTTGCCGCAAAGTTCAAGGAGGAGTATAAAATAGACGTTTACCAGAATGCCCGTGCTTGCATTAGACTGCGTGTGGCTTGTGAGAAGCTCAAGAAGATGCTGAGTGCTAACGCTGAGGCACCGATGAACATTGAGTGCTTGATGGATGAGAAGGACGTGAGAGGTTTTATCAAAAGAGATGAGTTTGAACAAATTAGTGCCCCGATACTGGAACGTGTGAAGGGGTCACTGGAGAAGGCTTTAGCAGAAGCTGGTCTAACAACAGAGAATGTCCACTTTGTTGAGGTTGTTGGGTCAGGCTCTCGTGTTCCTGCCGTAATTAAGATACTTACAGAGTTTTTTGGGAAAGAACCAAGGCGGACAATGAATGCAAGCGAATGTGTTGCCAGGGGATGTGCCCTGGAGTGTGCTATTCTCAGTCCCACCTTTAAAGTGCGAGAGTTCCAGGTATGAGGCCCTCTTTTAACCCCCTATTTTTTCCAGTTGCTTATTGTGCTAAAAACATGTCAACTACAATGTTGCAGTTTTACATCTTGAATGCGTTTTAGCTAGCCTATATATCTTTATCTGTCAAAGGGTAAAACATAAGGGTAGAGCCTGCATCCTCATCCTTTTTGCATGTTAAGACTGCTTTAAGCTGCTCGCTGATGGATGTGTTTACCTCCTTAACATCTTTAAATGACCTATTGGGGCACTTACCTTGTTCTTGCCAGTAACAGCAATTTTCTTTACAATTTAGTCTTGATACTGAACATGACTCCAGTAAGGCAGTTTAATGTCCTGATACTTTGCCACCATGAAGATTATGCACAATGTGCTTCCTTATTGAGCTCATCAGTGCTGTTGTATGCTTAACATATTTTAAGTTTAGATCTGATCACCAATTTAATGCCCTGCCTTGTTTATTAATGGGGATGATGCTGGCACTTTTAATCAATAGAATCCAGCTGTCAGCATGTCACTCGATGTTTTGACAACTCAACCCACTCAAAAGCTTTGTTTTGAAAGACATGTATTAAGTTCAAAGATCCATTCCACTTCCTCCCTAGTCCTAAGATATAATACCGGTATCCTCACTGATATTTGTTTTAAAATACAGTGGGAAACTTATTCGCAAGTTTACAATATGAGATTATGAGTGCTAAAATACTTGAGGTTTTTGTAGGTTCGATCATACTTTTATCCCTAGCAATAACACTGGCTTAATCCTTTGCAGGTTAACGATGGCTTTCCTTTCTCAATTGCCATGTCTTGGAAAGCAGATTCTCAGAATGGTGACAACCAACAAACTGTTGTATTCCCCAAGGGGAATCCAATGCCCAGCATTAAAGCTCTGACGTTCTATAGGTCCAATACATTTGCAGTAGATGTCACATATGTTGATGCTGGTGATTTTCAAATTCCTCCAAAGATCAGCACGTACACGGTATCAATTTAGTACTTCCCTTTTGATATTTTTGAATAGACCATGAGTTCAAATATTGGCTATTTTTCTGATAATTTTTTTCCTGGTATAGATTGGTCCTTTTCAACCCAGCAAAGGCGAGAAAGCAAAACTGAAATTGAAAGTCCGCCTTAACATCCATGGGATAGTCTCAGTTGAATCAGCAACTGTAAGTGAGAAAGCTAGCTCCTTTACTTGCTTTCTTTGCCACTCTACTTTTTGGTAGAAATCAATCAAAGTGAATCACTTTTGTCTGTATGCAGATGTTGGAGGAGGAGGAAGTGGAAGTTCCAGTTGCAGCTACAAACGAGCCACCAAAGGATTCCACTAAGATGGAGACAGATGAGGCACCTAGTGAGTCTGCTTCTGGAACTGATGTAAAAATGCAGGAAGCCAAAGCTTCTGCAGATTCTGCTGAGGAGGGTGCTGAAAATGGCACACCAAATTCTGAGGAAAAATCTGTTCCAATGGAAACTGATGCCAAGGTAAATTTTTATTGCCAACAAACTCTTCCATTCACACCACACACCAGTGAGTGCCTGGAGCTGGAGGCTGGAGCCTTTGCCTAAAGCATCACTACACTATTCTGCCTTATGTTACTTTTGTTTGCACCTATGTTTTTATTTTAGTTTTGGTGGGGATGTTTGCTCTGAAAGTAATATGTTCCATTTGAGTTTATCTAACAAAATCAATTTTAATTATTAAGCTTGTAATTTATCAGTAACGTTTCCCACTTCTTTATGGGTGTGTTTCTTGCATGATGATGAGAAGTTTGTTTTGCTCCTTTTGTATTAAAGTCTTAGATGTTTTATTCGCTCTCTTAAATTTTAACTTTACTAGGGGGAAGTTAGGGGAACACTGTTCCTGGCAATTGTTTAGATAGTGGTGGTGGGTATACGTTTGTAATGATCTAACATATCTGCAAACTGTAGTTTATTAACTGGCTGGGTTCTTAGTTGGTCCATTGTTATTCCTTTTAGAGATCAGATGACCTTTTAAAACTTACACATGTAAACTGATCTGATTTGTCCGTTGTGCAACTGTGCCCTGAAGTAATTGTGTCACTTCGCTTGCAATTGCACATACATATGTAGGGGTGTCAATCGGATCTGAATTATCCGGCATCCGAATTTGGCTGGTAGCGAATGTGGGAAGCGTAAATGCATTCGTATTGTAAAACAAATACGGATCCGGATAGTATCCAATTTTTTCCCCGAATTTGAATTTGAATGTGGTATGCGGAATATGGTGCTAAACGAATACGGATATTATCCGGATTCGAATGTGGTACGCGGAATACTTGACATATCTTTTGCATTTTATCTCCAAATTGGGCATATTATATATGCATTTTGATCATCTTGACGAGCCTGTCATCATGGTGGACTCTAATTTGGCATTTCACGCTTTTCATTTTGGCACATCCCCCAATAAAGCTTTTTTCATGCTCTCTTTAGCCAATTTCAATATGTTTATAACCGATTTATTTGCAATATATCTAGAACTAGTTAGAATTAGTGGCAAAATGGCACCAATGATCAATGATTAGTGATAAACTAGAGGAAAAGGTGCATAAATATTACTATAAAACCATTGTCAATTTGCAAAACTTTATTGTGCAATAGGATATTCGCATTTGACCAAATTGAATAGGTATTTGATTCGAATTCGTATTTGAGCATATTTGAATTCATATTTGTATTCGTTTAAAAAATACGAATACGAATATGGGAAGACCACTACTTGATTCGTATTCGATCCGTTGACGTAACATAAGTGGATAGCTGTGAGTGTAGCAACAAGCATGTTGATATAGAGAAACTTAGCTTTGCTTTGACTCATTTTTTCGGGTTTACGGAAATGTTATTGTGCATATTGTGAGTGGGACCTTTTTTTGTTAGAAGGGAATGGTATGTATTAGATTGTTGCGTCGTCTTTGGAGAAAAATTGCAAAGAAAAGAATGCATCCATTGATTATATCTTGTTTGGGTTTTTACATGCTTGTCAAAACGACACATTGCATGTCTTGTTCCAAATAGAGAACATGAGGATATTTATTTTCTTTTGTTGTGGATGAAATCATGAAATTGGTGCTCCTTCGTACTTGTCAGGTGTGATCATTCTTGCTTGGATGCTATCAATGAGATGTGCATGGCATGTTTAGAGCTAGGAAAAAAAAGTTTGTATCTTGAATAGGTGCAGCTAAACTAATGACTTGCCGTTTTTTTCTGTGAAAAATTCTAGGTTGAGCCATCAAAAAAGAAAGTCAAGAAAACCAATGTTCCAATTGCTGAGTTGGTTTATGGTGCATTGGGGGCTAAAGAGTTGGAGAAGGCTGTGGAGAAAGAGTTCGAAATGGCTCTTCAGGATAGAGTGATGGAAGAAACAAAGGACAAGAAGAATGCTGTGGAGGCTTATGTTTATGACATGCGTAACAAGGTTTGATCAATCCCCCTCCATTTTTTTTACTCCTCCATAGACTCGATACAGAATCTGATAGGATCTGTTATTCATAGCTGTACGACAAGTACAATGATTTCGTGACTGCTGAAGAAAAGGAAGCATTCATTGCCAAGCTTCAGGAGGTTGAAGATTGGTTGTATGAAGATGGTGAGGACGAGACCAAGGGAGTGTACGTTGCTAAGCTTGAAGAACTCAAAAAGGTCTGCCCTTTTTCACTATGCTATGTTGTTTAGTGCACATTCCTTGGTATCTTGTTTTAGATGTTGAAAGATGCTGATGATCGATTGTCTTAATGCAGGTTGGAGACCCCATCGAGGCACGGTACAAGGAGTGGGTGGACAGAGGTCCTGCGATTGAGCAACTTGTTTACTGCATCAACAGTTTCAGAGAGGCTGCCTTGTCCAAAGATACGAAGTTTGATCACATTGACATAGAGGAGAAGCAGAAGGTATTGCATGAACCACAAAAGTAAAACAATTGAAATTTGAATGTTCCTATTTGACCATGTTCCAGTAAACAAGTCCATGAATAGCATTCATTATGTTATTTGGACTCTATATAGCACCTGATAAAGCCTAGTGTGTCAATTGTTAATCTGCAGTTGATTTTTCATGTATACGTTCGTTTATCCGTCTGTTGATTCATCTGCTTGTCATGCAGGTCATAAACGAGTGTTTAGAAGCAGAAGCCTGGCTGAGAGAGAAAAAGCAGCAGCAAGACGCCCTAGCGAAGCATGCTAACCCTGTCCTCCTTTCTTCTGACATAAAGAAGAAGGCTGAAACGCTTGACAGGTAAGTAAAATCTCTCTACTGTTGATGTTTGCACCATATGTTTAGAACATCTCTTACCACATTCGCTGTTAATCTCACCTCTACAGGTTCTGCAAACCAATAATGACGAAGCCAAAACCAGCTCCTAAGCCACAAACCCCGCCGCCGCCTCCAACCGAGACCCCAGCACCGCAAACACCGGAACAGCAATCCGATGGCGCCGAAGCAGCCAGCGAGCCCGCAAGCGAGCCGGGCACCGAGGGTGGCGCTACCAAATCCACGGGTGAGCAAATGGAGACGGACACACCAGAGGGCGCAGGCGCACCCTCGGCATAAGCCTTCGCTGTGGGTGGTGGTGACGCAGTGTTGTTATCAGTTTCCCATATTATTACGGCGCTGCCTGGGTAGATACGCTAGGGGAAATTATCATCCATACTTTTGAGTATCGGCGTGAACGTTTAGGTTCATCATGTATCACGGTTGGTTTTTTCTTGGCAAGGGATTGGTTAATTTGAGGGACATCGGCACGTTTCAGATTTGGTGTCCTACGGGTATTATAGCGGGACAACGCCATTTTTATGTTTCTTGATGGTTCGACAAAGTCCACTGTATGGTCCAAATTTCACAAATTCTTGTCGCATAATTGACATGCTTGTGTTGTTTCCTGAATCCCACAGCCTTCGTGACAGCATAGTTTTAATTTTGACGAAAAAAATTGTTTGGAGGCTCACAGGGCGATGACATAATGGTATGGTATACTTTACTCGACAAGTGCGAGGTGCAAGGAAACTAGTTAAAGAGAGTAGGATTTATATAGGTAGTTAGAATGTAGGGTTCTTAACAGGTGAGTTAAGAGAGATAGTTAATACAACGATTAGAAGACGTATAGATATCTTATGTGTTCAAGAGACTGGGTGGGTCAGAAGGTACATGAGGTAGAATATACTGGTTTCAAGTTGTGGTATACTAGAACAGAATGAAACAGGAATGTAGTGGGCATCTTAATCGATAAACACCTCAAGAGTGGAGTTGTCAACGTAAGGAGGCAGGGGGATAGAATTATTCTAGTCAAGCTAATCTTTGGTGACTTGGTTTTGAATGTTATTAGTGTATATGCTTCACAAGTAAGGTTGGATGAGACCATTAAGAGGCAATTCTGGAAAAACCTAGATGACATGGTTAAAAGTATACCTATTAATAAAAAGATTTTCTTAGGAGACGATTTCAATGGTCATGTCGGTACAACTGGTGGAGGGTTTCAAAGGGTGTATGGGGGTTTTAGTTATGGTGATAAAAATCAAGAGGGATAAGATATCTTAAATTTTGCCATAGCCTATGATCTTATGATAGCTAACACCTTCTTTAGAAAGAGACATTTTCATTTAGTTACCTTTAGCAGTGGTCAGCACTCTAGTCAAATCGATTTTGTTCTTGTTAGGAGGGAAGACAAACGAGCTTGTATACTATAAGGTTATACTTGGAGAGTGTGTTGTTCAGCAACATAAATTGGTAATCTCCGACTTTCGTTTTAGGTTACTGGTCTGACAAGCTAAGGTTGCCAGAGCCACGGGGACGAAGTGGTGGAAACTCAAAAAAAGATAACGCACAAGCGTTTAAGGAGAGGATGGTCATAGAAGGGACATGGGACGTGGGAGAACGAATAGCAAAACGAATAATATGTGGACAGAGATGGCAACTCGCATTAGGAAGGTGGCTACGGAGGTGTTAGAGTGACCCAAGGGACAAGAAGAGAACTAAAAGACACATGGTGGTGGAACGAGAAAGCGCAAAAGGCTATTGAGGAGAAGAAGATATGCTACAAGCACATATATCATGATAGGAGCGATGACAACGTATAGAAATATAAAGCAGCAAAAAAGAATACAAAGATAGCAATGAATGAGGCACGAGGTAAGGCATATGAGGAAATTTATCATAAAATAAGTACAAAGGAGGGAGAGAAGAATGTCTACAAGATGGCTAAAATTCGAGAAAGGAAGACGAGAGATTTGAACCAAGCTAAATACATCAAAGATGACATTAATAGACTTTTGGTGAAAGATGAGGAGATCAAGGATGGGTGGAGAGATTACTTCGACAAGTTGTTCAATTACGATAATGATGATAGTATGATTGAATTGGATGATATTTTTGACGACATCGATAAGTAGTTTGTTTGAAGAATTCAGGAGTCGAAAGTTAGAGAAGCCTTAAAAAGGATGAAAGTAGGTAAGACGTTGGGGCCTGATAACATCCCTATTGAGATGTGGAAATGCTTAGGAGAAGTGTCGATTGTTTGGCTAACTAAGTTGTTCAATAGCATTTTTAGGTTGAACAAAATGCCAAACGAGTGGCGGAGGAGCACATCAGTACCAATTTCAAAAACAAATAAGACATTCAAAGTTGTACTAATTATAGAGGAATTAAGCTCATGAGCCACACAATGAAGCTCTGGGAATGAGTGATTGAGTGACGTTTAAAAAAAGTGACTAACATGATGACAAACCAATTTGGTTTTATGCTTGAGAGGCCAACCACGGAGGCGATTTTCTTGCTATGACAGTTGATGGAGAGGTATAGGGAGCAAAAGAAAGACTTTCATATGATATTTATTGACTTAGAGAAAGCCTATGACAAAGTGCCAAGAAAGATCATGTGGTGGGCGATTCAAAAGAAAAGTGTCCCAACAAAATATATTGCCCTAATTAAGGACATGTATGAAAATGTTGTGACTAATGTCAGAACATGTGGTAGTGTTACTAATGACTTTCTTATTAAGATAGGACTACACCAAGGGTCAATATTGAGTCTATATATTTTTGCCCTAGTGATGGACAAGGTCACATGGGACATACAAGGAGATATCTCTTGGTGTATGCTTTTCGCTGATGTTATTTTGGTTGATGAGAGTAGGATAAGTGTTGATAGGAAACTCGAGTTGTGGAGGAAGACCTTAGAATTGAAGAGCTTTAGACTTAGTAGGACTAAAACTGAGTACATGAGAGGTGATTTCAGTGGTGCTAGGCTAGATGATGGCGATGTTAGATTAGATAGACAAGTAGTGCCTAAGAAGGACACATTTTGTTATTTGAGATCGATGCTACAGTGGGACGGTGAAATTGATGAAGACGTGAGCCACAGGATAAGAGCGGGTGGGTGAAATGGCGCCAAGCATCTAGTGTCCTGTGTGACAAAAAAGTCCCTCAAAAGTTAAAGGGTAAGTTCTACAGGATGGCGATCAAACCCGCGATACTATATGGAGCAGAATGTTGGGTGACTAAAAAACAACATATACAGAAAATGAGTGTAGCAGAGATGAGGATGCTGCGGTGGATATGTAGTCACACAAGACAGGATCGCATCCGTGATAATGATATACGTGATAGGGTGGGGGTAGTACAAATTGAAGATAAACTTGTTCAACATCGCTTGAGATGGTTAGGACATATCTAACGATGTCTTCCTGAGGCTCTGCTACGTAGTGGAATTTTAAGACGTACTGAAAATGTAAGAAAAGACAGAGGTCAACCAAAATTGACGTAGGAGGAAGTAGTTAAAAAAGATTTGAGGGATTGGAATGTATATAAAGAATTAGCTTTAGGTAGGAGCGCTTGAAAGTTAGCAATCCACGTACCGATAGGAGCAATGTTTTAGACTCTCAGCTTAGATAGCAGGTTGTACGGCTTAGATTTTTTAGCATTGCAGGTTTTTTTTTCCAAGGTTCTCATCTTTTTGATTTGAGAAGGTTTCATTCCTAACTTATCCCAACTTGTTTGGGACAAAAGTTTTTGGTGTTGTTGATGATGATGATGATTTCTCTCTGTGCATTTGTTTTGGGCCAAATTTTAGCTTTTTTTAATTTTTTTGCTGGTTCTTTTTCTCGTATTTATTTACATTGTTCATGATTGACTAATCTGTTTTATTTTTATTTTTTTAAAATTAAGTTACGCTAAATAAGTTACCATTGGTTACAGTGTAATTTTAGTCAGTTACAATATAATATTAGCTATAAGTTAGTTTATTAAGCCTAATCAAGCGGCACCTAGGCCTGTGGTGCTTCAGCTTTGATTAGGCTTAATTTTGGAATAAGGCTGAGCTGGGGGTAACCAAGTGCACCTGAGCTCAGGTAATACGGATCCTCACCTCACTTCGAACAAATTTCACCCGACAAGAGGCCGCCGGCCTGTACTGTTCGTCGCACCCCCAATCCCTGCTCCTTCTTGTGGGAGGTCCGCCGCAGTCGCCTTTTTATCACCGGGGTTGGCGGCGGCGTATCGCGGGAGTTCGCGGCGGTGTAGGTGTGATATTGGACGGCGCATTGCGTTTGTCCCTCCTCTTCTACACTGTCTCGTGCTCGGGCCGGTGGATTGAGTCCAGCTACAAAGGCATTACGGTTTAATCAATACACGCCCACCTTTCTCCTTTCGAGGTGCAACCCAAGACCGTCAGTAACAAAAACCAGGTTGAGTTTAAATGTTGAGAAATCAAAGAACTCAGATTCGAACTTTCACATCTCAGAATCCGATCATGCAGTTCTGTTGTGACCCTAATAAATTGAAGTTTTTTTTTTAAAAAAAATTTAGACAACCTACGAAAGAACCATATCGCTGATCAATGCGATCAACACTGCTCGAACTTCTCACCGGTGTATCAGACTATACTGAACTTGTATTTGGAGCAGCCGTTTTTCGACAGTAGCTGGACCACAGTATAACATTACACAGCTGCGTCACAGAATTAGGCCTTAATAAAATGATCAAAACGGCGCGGATGTTGCATGGTGTGCTGTGTTCTAACAAGGGACACGCCTGATGACACCGTTGCACACCATCTCTGCCTCAAATTAACTAAACAAATTAGCCCTACGGGAGCTGCTTCCTTGACTTGTGGGTACGTGTTGGTTGACACGGCCATTTTCGGTTACACAACGGACCGAGCTCTCATCTCTCTCGCTTTCGTTCCAATTAAACGCCTAACATGCCAATCAGGCACTGTAAAGACCTACTTACGTACTGCATTACAAGTAATCCTGTTAAGGGTCATAATCTTTCCACGTCACTTGATTAAAAAGGCTCGTTAATCTCTCTGATGGGCGGCAGTGACCTGTTGTTAATTAATCGAGAGGCGGTTTTATTCTATCCTATGAAATATTCCTTCATAAGATAGAACCTTCTACCCAAACACAATCTACCTAGCTATAGGTAAAAGCTGTGGTGGAACAATCCATTTCTACAACTCAGCATGGAAGAACATAGAAATGAAAAAAAAAAGGAAAAGAAAGGGAAGCTACACATCACAATCTGAGTACGATTAGGTGAAAGCAACACAAATTATGCAGTGACTATGGCTCCGCTCGGTTTGACTGAAATAAGCTATTTTATAGTTAAAATTGTATTCGATTTGGCTGAAATAAGCTATTTTATGGTTAAAATTGTACTGTAGCTTGCTGAAATTACACTGTAACTGATGATGACTTATTTGACATAACTAAATTTAAAAATAAAAAACATATTAAACCATCATAGACAATACAAATGAATACAGAAAAAGACAAAAAAACTCAAAAAGCCAACAAGATAGAAAAAAACGAAATTTAAGAATAATAAAAAATAAGCCAAACTAAAAATCTCAAGTCGAATTGAGCGGTTCAGCTACTACAACACAAGTGCACGCATATAAATAAGCATTCTCATACTAATCCAATGCTTAACCCGAAGCAGTAGCATAGATCACTCAGCAGCTTAGCAGCTGTGAATACTAGGCACTAGGCTTAGTAGCTTAAGCTCAATTAGAAGCGTGTAATACATGGCTCTAATAAGAGAGAAGAGACTTCCGCAACTGCACCTCTCGCTGCCCGCCCCGTCCCGCGCCGCCGTCCAGGAGTCCGGCCTCCGGCACCCCATCCCTCCTCCGGTCGCGCCACCGCCGTCCACCACGACCCCTGCCGCGCGGTCAAGCCAGTTCCGCCTCGCCGACTTCGACAAGCTCGCCATCCTGGGCCGCGGGAACGGCGGCACCGTCTACAAGGTTCGCCACCGCGAGACGTGCGCGCTCTACGCGCTCAAGGTCCTGCACTACGGGGACTCCGCCGCCTCCGCCGAGGCGGACGTCCTTAGCCGCACGGCCTCGCCGTTCGTCGTCCGGTGCCACGCAGTCCTGCCTGCTGCGTCCGGCGACGTCGCGCTGCTCGCCTGCTCCTAGAGCTGGTGGACGGCGGCTCGCTCGACTCTGTTGAGTCAAGTCTTGCATGTAGTTAGTTTCAGGTTAGTTTCAGTTATTGTCATATTTTCAGGGTAGTCGTCAGTTAGTTGTTCAGAGTCATGCGCATCATCCTTGTTTTGCTGCATTTCTGTAGGAAGGCGTTAAGCCCACGTCTGCATGCATGTTGTATGGAACCTTTTTATTAAGTAATCAATCTAACAGAAAAGGTTGCGCTGTTATTCCCGCAACACAAAAACCTGCTGTGTCTCCTCTCTCTCGCGTGAGTTCATCTGGTGTTTTCTCCAACACGTGGTATCAGAGCCCCGTTGCGGTTCTGTGTGTGAGGATGTCGGCTCCGGTGAGAGGTGCGTCCAGGACGCCGCCCCGACGACCACGGCAGCGCTCTCCGTCGATTGATCTGCGCAGGCCTCGGCATCACCGTGATGAGGTCCGGGAGGTGGTCGTGCGCAAAGAGTCGACGAGCGCCGTTGTGTACCCAACCCTCACCAAGACGAACTACACCGAATGGTCCCTTGTCATGAAGGTGAATCTGGAGGCACAGGGGCTGTGGGATGCGGTCGAGTTCGGCACCGACGACCGGCGTGATGATCGGCAGGCACTTGCTGCAATCATTCGGGCTGTGCCGACTGAACTGCATGCGTCACTCGCCCGCAAGGATTCCGCCATGGATGCCTGGGAGCACATCAAGACAATGCGCGTCGGCGTCGACAGGATCCGCGAGGCGAACGCTCAGAAGCTGCGACGCGAGTTCGGCGAGATCACGTTCCATGACGGGGAGAGTGTCGACGACTTCTCCCTGCGTCTCTCGAACATCGCCAACAACCTCCGCGTGCTAGGTGACGAGATTACTGACGCAGAGGTGGTGAAGAAGTTCTTGCAGGTCGTTCCTGATCATCTGTCGCAGATTGCGTTGTCTATCGAGACACTTCTCGATCTCAACCAGCTAAGTATTGAAGAAGTCACCGGCCGACTGCGCGTCGTCGAGCAGAGAAGGCGTCCTGATTCCGCGTCGCGCGTCGACACCCAGGGGCGTCTGCTGCTATCCGAGGAGGAGTGGCTGGCCAGGTACAAAAACCGCGACGGTGGAGAGAGCAGTGGAGGTGGCAACTCCAACTCCGGGGGAAGGCGCCGCCGTGGGAAGGGTCGCGGGCCTGTGCCGCGCGATACCAACTCAGCTACCACTGGCCGGTCTGCAGGGTCCAAAGACCAGTGCCGAAACTGCGGAAAGTTCGGACACTGGGCAAAGGAGTGCAGGTCCAAGCCCAAAAGAGAGCAAGCCCATGTGGCCCTGGACAGTGAGTCCACTCTTCTTATGGTGCGGACAGAGCCGGCTCTGTGTTTCACTCCGCCGCCACCGACAAAAGAAGCTCCGACAGCAGCGCTCCAACGCCCCTCGCCAAATCCGCGCTCGCCGCCTCTTGTGTTCCCGGGGTTGCCAAATCGGCACCACGGAGCGACCCGCCGCCGAGGATGGCCTTCACCGCGAGTCGCGGCGGAGCTCCGGTGTGGTCTTCATCTTCACTCGAGCGCGCCCGCGGAAGCCAGCTGCGTCTTCGAGAAGACCGAGTCTTCGTCCAGCTCGGAAGTGAGGAGGAGCACAACCACAAGCTCGGGTTCTCGACACGGAGCGACAAATCACATGTCGGGCTCGCGTGCGGCATTCTCCGATCTCGACACGGCACCGAGGTTCCGTGCGATTTGGTGATGGCTCCGTCACCAATATTGAGGGCTGCGGCACCATCCTCTTCGTCTGCAAAATGGAGAGCACCGGACTTTCACCAACGTCTACTACATCCCTCGACTCACGGCGAATATCGTGAGCGTGGGACAACCGGATGAGATGGGCTACCAAGTCCGGATCGGCGGGATCATGCAGATTCGTGATCGGAGCATCGGCTGCTAGCAAAAATAAGGCGCTCCCGAGCCGCCTCTATATTCTCAGTGCGCATCGCCCCACCGGAGTGTCCTGTCTGTCTGCGCTGGAGAAGAAGCTTGGAGGTGGCACACTCGTTTCGCCACCTCAACTTCCCAAAGACCGCAAAAGATGGCGCGTGAAGAAATGGTGCGAGGCTGCCGGCGTTGGAGCAGTGGACCAGCTCTGCGAGGCTTGTCGGCCGGCAAGCATCGCGGTCGCCATTTCCGTCAAAGTCACCGCACCGCGCAGATCAACCTCGAGCTGGTACATGGGGATCTCGTGGCCCAATATCGCCGTCAACGCCGAGCGGAAAGAACTTCTTCATGCTGCTCGTCGACGACTACAGCCGGTATATGTGGCTTGAGTGCTCACTTCCAAGAGTCAAGCGGCGGCGACCATCAAGCTTTCGGTCAAGCATCGGAGGCGGAGTCCGGCGGAAGCTGCGCTCATTTCGCCTGCACGGGTGGTGAATTCACATCGGTGAGTTTGCCGCATCGTGTGCGAGCGAGGTGTGCGACGGCGGTGACGGCGCCATATTCACCCCAGCAAAATGGGGTGGTCGGCGCCGAATCGAGCGATGGTAGCGCGCAAGCATGCTCAAAGCAAAGAAGCTCCCGGGAGATTCGGGGTGAGGTCGATCGACGATCTACCTCTGAGCAGTCGCCAACAAGAAGCTTGTCGGTATGACTCCTTTTGAAGCATGGTGCGGGAAGAAGCACGGGTCCATCATCTGCGAACCTTGGTGCATCGTTCATGTGAAGCTTGCTGGGCCACGAAGAAGCTTGATGACAGAGCAAGCCGATGATTTTAAATCGGCTACGGCGTGGGTCTAAGGCGTCGCGCCTACGACCCGACCAGCGACCGTGTGCACATAACACGGGATGTGGTGTTTGAAGAGTCGGCGCGATGGAGGTGGAGCTCGACGAGGCTGTCCGGCAGATGCCGACCCTTTTGAGGTAGAGCACCGGTGCGTGTACCAGCGGGATGATGAGCTACCTTCGCGACCTACTCGGCAGCTAGTACCCGTGCAACATCGCCCCACCACCGATCGCTCCTATGCCATCTGCAGAGACTTCAACGCCACCAATGGCTCCAACCGAGGCTACAACTCCGCCTCACTCGCCATGGAAGAATCACCACCGGGAGCATCGGTGGATCCAAATTTCGACCTTGATGCCGTTTCGGATGCGGACCATGGTGGCGCACCTCTGCGGTTCGAACAATGGATGATGTTCTTGGACCCTCAACACCACCGGCACGGCACCAAGGTCGCCGCTTGCGAGCAATTGCTCGCGATTAGCGCAGATGAGCCGCCTCTCTCGCGAAGCGAGAGACAACCATCTTGCGAAGGCAATGATGGAGGAGTGCGCGCAATCGAAGAGAACGGACTTGGACACCGGTGGACTTGCACGTTGGCGATCGCGCCATTGGACTCAAGTGGGTTTTAAGGTCAAGCGAGATGAGAAGGGAGCGTAGTGCGACACAAGGCTCGGCTCGTCGTCAAGGGCTATGCACAGCGCCAAGGTGTCGACTACGACGAAGTATTTGCCCGGTTGCTAGAATGGAAGCGTGCGACTTCTTCTCGCACTAGTGCGCATGAGGGTGGGAGGTGCACCATATGGACGTTAAGTCCGCCTTCTTGAATGGTGACCTTCAGGAGGAGGTGTTCGTGGAGCAACCACCGGCTTCATCGATCTGGAAATGAGCATAAAGTGCTCAAACTTGGAAGGCACTTTATGGTCTCCATCAAGCACCACGCGCTTGGAACATCAAGCTGGATTCAAGTCTCTGTGCGTTGGGTTTCGGGAGGAGCAAGTCTGAACCGGCTCTTTATACTTGGAGGAGAGGTGATGAGCAAGCGGTACTTGGCGTCTCGTCGACGATCTTGTAATCACCGGTACCAGCGGCTCGAATATCGATGGTTCAAGCAGAAATGGCTAATATCTTCCAAATGAGTGATGCGGGGATGCTAACTTACTACCTCGGTATTGAGGTCAAGCATCGCCGGATGGTATCACCATCGACCAAGGAACATATGCTGCCAAGATCTTGGAGAAGAGCGGGATGACAGGATGTAATCCATGCGAATACCGATGGAGCGCGTTTGAAGCTCGGCAAAGACAGCAGCAGCTCCCGATGGGCGCAACAATGTACCGGAGCATCGTTGGAAGTCTCGGTACTGGTTCATACTCGTCCGATTTGGCTTTTCGGTTGGGTATGTTAGCCGCTTTATGGAAGATCCTCGCGAAGATCATCTTCTGTCATCAAACACATCCTGCGTTATATTGCGAGTGCTGCGTGAATTGGGGACTTTTGTACACAAGGAAGAAAGGAACCCGCAGAGTTGACAGTTACAGCGATAGCGACCTTGCTGGAGATGTTGACAGCCGCAAGAGCACAAGTGGGGTGATCTTTTTCCTGGCCGAGAGTCCTGTCACTTGGCAGTCCTTCAAACAAAAGGTGGTAGCTCTGTCAAGCTGTGAAGCGGAGTATATGGCTGCTGCTGCTGGTGCTTGTCAGGCAATATGGTTAGCTCGAGTTCTGGCAGAAATCTCTAACACTGAACTGAGCAAACCAAAGCTGAAGGTGGACAATAAATCCACCATTTCACTCATCAAGAACCCTGTGCTTCATGACCGGAGCAAACATATAGACATCAAGTTCCATCATGTCCGGGAGAGTGCAGAACAGGGTTTGATTGAAGTGAGTTTTGTCAGAACTGAAGAACAGTTGGGGGATATTCTGACTAAGCCCCTGAGCCGCATAAAGTTTCTGGAGCTATGCAATAAAATTGGCCTGGTTAATCTTGAAGAACCCAGGAAACATGTCAAGACTTAGGAGGAGATTTGTTGAGTCAAGTCTTGCATGTAGTTAGTTTCAGGTTAGTTTCAGTTATTGTCATATTTTCAGGGTAGTCGTCAGTTAGTTGTTCAGAGTCATGCGCATCATCCTTGTTTTGCTGCATTTCTGTAGGAAGGCGTTAAGCCCACGTCTGCATGCATGTTGTATGGAACCTTTTTATTAAGTAATCAATCTAACAGAAAAGGTTGCGCTGTTATTCCCGCAACACAAAAACCTGCTGTGTCTCCTCTCTCTCGCGTGAGTTCATCTGGTGTTTTCTCCAACAGACTCGGTCAGGAGCCGCCGCGGAGCGTTCCCGGAGGCGGCGCTCGCGGAGGTTGCGGCGCAGGCGCTGTCCGGGCTTGCGTACCTCCACGCCCGCCGCATCGTGCACCTCGACATCAAGCCGGCGAACCTCCTCGCGAGCACGGCGGGGGAGATCAAGGTCGCCGACTTTGGCATCTCCAAGGTCCTCTCCCGCGCCGGCGACCACTGCAAGTCGTACGTGGGCACCGCCGCGTACATGAGTCCGGAGCGGTTCCACCCGGAGGCGCACGGCGGGCACTACGACCCCTGCGCCGCCGACGTGTGGAGCCTGGGGGTGACCGTCCTGGAGCTCCTCATGGGACGGTACCCGCTCCTCCCCGCCGGGCAGCAGCCGAGCTGGCCGGCGCTCATGTGCGTCATCTGCTTCGGTGAGCCGCCCGCGCTGCCCGACGGCGCGGCGTCGCCGGAGCTCCGGGGATTCGTCGCCGCGTGCCTTCACAAGGACTACCGCAAGAGGGCGTCCGTCACGGAGCTTCTTGCACACCCGTTCGTCGCCGGGAGGGACGTGGCAGCGTCGATATGCGCGCTCCGGGAGCTGGTCGCTGAGGCCTCGTCGCCGTCGTCGGAGTGAGGCGTATGTGATCCCCCTGGGCGGCAGCGTCATGCACAAACATCGGACCAATTTTGTTAGACATGTACATGGAACCGTAGGATTGTACATCCTGTACCATATGTGCAGAGTATAACTTAGTAATTTGCAGTTTGCACATAGCACATAAGTTAGCTTAGGGATCGCCCATAAATGTAGATGAGCGGCAAAAATAAGGGATTGTTAACTTGTCACTAAAAACTTCGTAACATGCTAGCGTTTTCACACACTTTATTTTTTTAAAACTATGCTCGTCATGTGTCCTGTGGATTAATTTTACTACGGACTTGCTCACCGTGGATTATGTAACGGGGCTTTTCATCTATGATTAAGGTGGTGATCGGTTCGGCTGAAAAAGCTCATAGCTTATGGCTGAAAACACTGTAGCTGGCTGAAAAAAGCACTGTACCTGACAAATGTTTATTTAGCATAATTAAATTAAAAAAATTTAAAAAAATAAAAAAATATGTTAGCCCATTACGTATAATACAAACAAATACGGGAAAAAAAAGAACCAGCAAAAAAGCTCAACAAAAAGCCAAAAGTTCAGAAAAAGACGAAACTTATGAATAGTGAAAAATAAGCCAGAAGCCGAAGCCGAGTTGATTAGGACTACTTTCCATCCAAGATTGAGACTTTCCATCTATGATTAAGATTTTCTATCCTGATATATGATATATTATTGCAGTTGTACGCATTTAAAAACAATCCAAAGACAGAGAGATTTAGTACCTAGACACCATGGTGCCTCATTTCAGCGTCCTCTCTCTCTACACAGGCATTACATGGCATGGTCTCCTTCCTATGTCATCTGGACATTTAGTTATATGGTGCTTTAACTAGTTTTTAGCTTAATTTTTTAGTCATGCATTTTAGTTTTTAACTAAAATTGCACTGTAACGGCTATTAGTTTTTTTTAAAAAAAATAAGGAAGAAATAGAAAAAATTATAAAATTTGGAAAAAACCGTTATATCGTCACGGACAATGTAAAGTAATAAGAGGAAAAAATAAAAAGGAAAAAAAATAAAATAAGCTAAAATTAGAAGCCGATGTGTTCCAAATAACTTCTGGCTTAAATAAGCCGAAAGAAAAAAGTCAGAAGCTAAGCATTTTCGGAATGAAAACAGTTAGATTAATTTAGCTTGAATATCCTAGTTAACTTTGGTTTACGCTGTTTTTTTTTGGCAGGCTCGTATCAGCATTCAGCCACCGGCTGCTGCTTAATTTACTGGATCCCGGCCGGTCGTCAGCTTCTCGATCAATTAGCTGTCTGTCCTCTTAATTACTCTTCCTGTCTAATTAATTAGGAATTAATCTCCCAAGGAGTGCAGGATGATGATGCGGTAGCTCAGAACATGTTACATTGCATTATGAGCAGTACTTTGTCAACATTTTCAGTCATTTGTATATATGAATTACCGGAACCTGCTGGCTTAACCGGGGTTATTGGCGGCCAGAGATAAAAAAGCTAGCCTTGTGCTTACATAATTTGCAGCGGCCTTGTTGCTTGCTTATAATCCCTGCAGGTGCAGGCTACTGGTTCGTTGGGTTTAATTTGTACGGCCGCGCGTGCGCTAGAGCTTTTGGTTAGCGGTTAGTGTTACCTCTCGTCGATACGCATGCCACGCACGTTAATTTGAGGGCCTATTTTGCAAGGGAAAAAAGGGGGGCTCCATCACCCTTCCTCCCTCAATCTGGACTGTGCAAGTTTTGTCTCGCCTACAGAGCTCGAACTTTGGGAAAACACACACAGCTCCATGTACTTACTGCTCAATATCTCGCATCAGTCTACTAAGAATTAACAGCACAAGAGAACATGCTGTAACGCCGGGTGGTATGCATCCTCCTCCTCCTATCAGCCAGAAACAAGAATCGTTCAGCATCACCGACAAACCCTGGCCTTAACGATGGTACGGTTGCTGCGCCGCGCCGGCAGCATAGTCGTGGGCGCCTCCAAACGTCGCTCCAGGTCCGCCGTACAGGACACCACCTCGTCGCCCGGTCGCACCACCAGGGGCATAGTACGGTGGCGCAGCAGCTGCTGGACTCCCGTACCCCGCATGGTCAGCGTAGCTGAAGGAGCGAGAGGCCGGGCTCTGGAAGGATGGGGAGGCGTAGCTTGAGCTTGAGCGCCTCGCGGACTTGGCGGCAGCGAAGGACTGAGGTCCAGTCGCTCCCCGTGCTCGCTTGTTCTGGAGCCTGTTTTGGGCGCCTGGCTTCTTCCTGTCGGCCTTCTCTTTCTCTATCCTTGCGACCTTCTTCTTTAAGCCGTCGATGTTAAATACCGACAGTAGCTGGGCTGGCAGGCCTCGACGCACCTGATGACGGACTTGCAGGCGTTGCACTCCAGGTTGTTTGACTCTTCCTGGAAAAAAGACGAGCCCTTCTTGAGTACGACCAATTACTAAGCAAGAACTGAATAAAGGATAGAGAAATCCACGCTTCACTACCCAACAGGCCAAGAGCAATTACTTAGGAAGAAGTGAACAAAGGATAGACAAGGGCACGCTTCTCTACCCAAGAGAAAGTAACTAATACGAAGAAGAAACCTTAGTAATTGGTATAAGAGACAGTATCAGCTAATCAATAGAAAGAAAATTTGGTAAAAGTCCATCCAAAGAAGATACCAAGCAAATTCAACACTAAAACAAAGATCTGGATTGGTTAGATGGAGCCAACTAATTTATGACTCTCAAAGATACTCAACAGCCCTTCTAAGTCTGGTGAATAAGATAAACAGAATTTCAAATGAACTATTAAAAACTGAGTGGCATAATTGGTTTTTCCAGAAAGTGGTATGCACATATAGCTACCATGCTGAATCCGATGACAAGTCACAGATTTGACAGAACTACAAGTGGTTTAACAATAAAGGTTATATCGCTAATATTGCTTCATAAACAGATCTTTTGTGCAGGTATTGAGGGAGAAAAAAGGCCTCTGCCTAAATTGATAATGTGTTGAACATTAAGAAGATAAACTTATTGGAATGAAAGTATAATGGAGATTGGAGAGTCTTACAACAGCAGAACTGGAGTGTCTTCCACTTCTCAGCACAGCCTGAGCCTTCTCACTGGACTGCCTTATATATGACTTAAGGAGAGGTACAGGTGCAAATCGCTCAAACAAACCAGACTCATGAGCAATATATATAGCCTCCATTACATTTCCTGACTTTATCAATTCCTCAACAACATCTGAAAAGCAACACCAAAATAGTTCTGTCACATCTTCTTTTCTCCTCACTAAAAAATGTTATCACAAGAGCTAGATAAAATGACTAATATATGAACTGCGTCTTTTCTTTTTGGCTTTTCAGCGGTTTTTGGCTTCTCTCAGCAATTACTATTCATTAAACTAATAAACCAAAATCAAAAGCCACAGCCCAAAAGAACAGGCCCGTAGGAAGAACATTCTCTGCAGTTACAAACTCTCAAACCTTCAATAAAAGGTTAATATGATGTAAAGTAATTGCAGAAATCAATCCATCAGTCTTCTAAGTTCTAACCCACATTAGGAAGAACACATTGATTAGTAAACAAAACCTAAGACTATAACAAAAACAGATTGCAACTTTGAGACTATGATTGCAACTTTGAGACTATGTTAGTTTCATTACATTCAAATGCAGTCCAGCGACACATTCATAAATAGCAGTTGAATCACTGTTAGCTTAAAGTTGAATTGAAAGATACGAAACTTCAACCAGGTTCTATAGAGCAAACAAGGGCCACTTCGAAACTTATTATTGAAATAGTGATGACTTTTGGTTCAAGAGTAAGCTCATGATGAATTCAGTAGCTTAACTTTATATTTCCTAAATACGAAGTATACAACCAAAAAGAAGCAATATCACCAGTTCACCACTACCAGACTGTCTCATAACAAAACAGAAGGAAAATGTCATCACAAAGTAATTTTAGCATGTTTCAAGTGATTATGTAGATGCAGAAATCATACCACCAAAACAAGCATACAGAGTAAAAGAAATCGAAGCTTAAGGTGCTGAATTAAAGTAAGGAAAAATGTGGGTTCAGAAGGAAGTCCTAAATCCACCAATGCTAAAGATATTATTTCTCAATCTAGAAAGAAACCTGTCGATTTGCACAGTAAAGTCAAAAGAATGTCACAATCCTCGTATGCAACATTACTCTAAATTCATCTAAGGAATCATAATTCTGCAACTAACCTACAGTTTCCATTCAACGAAATGAATACATCTTACTGAATCAGATCAACAAACATAACAAAATTAACAAACAAGGTCGATAGATAATCACCTCCAAGGCTATCCTCAAACCCAAGGACACACGCAAACCTGGCAAGCTCCTTCCTCCGTCTGTTAGCAACGAACAACCTCCTCAAGAACTCTCCGTCGAACCTGTCCTTCAATCCGAATGCTGCTACCATCTGCAGGAAGATCTGCACCTCCACCTGCCCCAGTGCACCCTTCTCCCCCTCCTTCACCTCTCCTCCTCCCGCTACCTTCTTTGCTTCCTCATCTTCCCTCTTCTCTGCTTCTTCACCTGTCTTCTCCTCCTCAGCCACCTTCCCCTCTGCCTCTTCTCCCTCCTCCTCCTTTGGTTCCTTCTCTAATTCCTCCTCCGCCTCGTCTTCCGATGCAGGCACCAGCTCCTCTGGGTCCTCCTCCTCCTCTCCCTCATCAGCTTCCCCATCTACATGCTCTTCTTTCTTCTCTGTTGTTGCTGCTGCATTCTCCACGGCGTCCGCTTCCGGCATCTCCGCATCCTGGTTCCCGGGTGCCAATGTGTCCATCTTGATCCCAAACCGCTCTGTCCAGTCCTTGGCCACCGCGGCCGCCCTCTCAACCAATGTATCTCCTATCTCCAGCAGCTTCCGGCCATCAGAATCGAACAACGAGCGCAGCAGCATGCCGAGCACCCAGCACTGGTCCTCACCGGCACCTTCGCCGGCGGCCAGGAAGTCGCTGAGCACGTCGAGGACGAGGCGGGGAGGGTCGACCGCGTCGGCGACGGCCGGGACGACCTCCTTCCGGACGGCGGCGAGCTCCGCGCGGCGCGCGGCCATGAAGCGCCAGAGCGCGGCGGCGTCCATGCGGCGGCATATCCACCGGAGCGCGCCGCGGACGTCGGCGGAGGGCGGCGCGGCGGACTCGGCCTCGGCGACAGCGGCGGAGAGCGCGTCGGATGCCTCGGCAAGGCGCGCGGGGACGGCAGCCTCGCGGGCGTCGAGTGCCGCGAGGGATCCGGAGGTGGAGGCGTCGGCAGCGGCTAGGGCCTCATCCAGGGAGGCAGAGCGGGAGGCGAGGTCCTGGTCGAGCTCGGCGAAGTGGGCGAGCGCGCCCGACCAGGCGTCGTGGCAGTCGGCGAGGAGCTGCTTCTGGGAGTCGAGGTGGGCGAGGAGGCGCCGGACCTCGCCGGCGGCGGCGGAATCGTCGGTGGTTGCCATGGCGGCAAGGGCCGGGAGGCTGCGGCTTTGGATTCGGGGCGGTTCGGATGTGTGGGTTCATGGCCGTGGAGACGGAGGTGGATTTGCATCTGGACCCTGATGGTCTCACCGAATCTTAATCTTATTGGGCTGAATCGTGGTTAGGGTAGGCGTGGATCTTTATATGGGCCCGTGGAGATTGATGTGGGCTTGGCTTTGGATATTTATTAGGCTGTAAATGGGCTTTCCAGATCTAATAACTTATTGGGCTACATGGGCCGGACATCGCAACTGACAAGCACAGGAACAAGCTGACATCGTAGCGTCATCTCGCGTCTGTTCTCGAGTCTCTTCCATGCGCTGCGCCTTAACCGAGAAAGCCCAGCTGGTTGCTGAGATGATCCTACATGCACATACCTCCTCGTCGGCTCGAGAAATTCAGAGGCCATGAACCCCAGCTCCATCGCCTGGACCGATTCTGCCCGACAGTTTGGACCCGGCAAACGAGGTAAACTCACCACAAGCTGTTCAGATCAGAGGGCCTGTTCTTTTTAACTGCGATTTATAGTTTTTAGTTGTGGCTTGTGACTTTTAAACTGTTTGTATGAGAGATTACAAAATAACAGAAACTCACATGTGGTTTTTGCCGATATAAATAAAGTCAATAAAGTATGTACTACAATTAACTAGTAGACTCTATCTTTAAAAAATATTCCGTTTAAAGGCTAGTTACTGTAGAAAAGCCGAAAAGCGGTTTTTAGAAACTGAAAAGAACAGGACCTGATGATACAGTATTTTAGAAGCTCTTCGGTCCTATTCACAGCGGCGGATTTAGAATTCCGACGATGAGGATGTGAACATAATAGTTCAAAGTACGTAACACAAAAGGTTCAATTATTTAAATGTAATAAATTACATATATTATTTGAACTACAACCGAGATCACAAATATTTTACCCTATGTAGGTGCAAATATTGAATATTTAGCCATGTGGTGCAAATATTAAGTATTTAACACATGCATGTGTGTGTATATATAATATACTTATCATATACTTATTTTTTCTCAAAAAAATTAGGGGTGCAACTGCACCTACCTAGATCTGTCTCTGCCTGTTCAAAAATGATGTGGCTTTTAACTGATTACAAGAGAGATTGAGAAAGTAAGTGAGACTCGCCTTAAGAATCAACTCTGTTCAAAGCGGTTCCTATAGTGATCCCTACAAACGGTTCATAAAAACCACTTTGAGAATACTTTGTTTAAAAAGTTGGTTTTTAAAAATCAAAAGGCAGAAGTTATTTGACACGGAACCCTTCTTTGGTCCAGCTTGCACAACTGTCTAGTCAGAAAAAAGAGAATTGAACGACTCGTCATCTGCTTTTTAGTCCTTTTTTCTGAAAAAAATTTTGCTGTCTGAATTTAAAAGCTGGTAAATTGAATTATCTGTACTTTCTGAACAATGCAGATAAACTAAAATCTGCTATCTAACTCTGAAAACTCATGATCAGTAAGCTTAAGAAGCTGTAAGTGGTAAATTGTTGGAATATAAAAAAATTGAATACAGATGTGAATATAAAACATGAACAGATTAAGGTGATGCTCAGTTTGGTGATGCTTATGGTTTTTTGTAATTAAATTTAAAACGTTTTAAATACAAAAAATAGATTAGTTTATCACAGATAATGCAAAGAAATATAAAAAAAGAAAAGACAAAAAAATCTAAATAAGCAAAAAAATAGAAAAAATGAAATAAAAAATGGTGAATTAAAAAGCCAGAAAGTTAAAACTGAAACAGCGGGGTCTTAGTATGGTTCAATTCACTAGTCAAAGCAGATGCTTTATTTGCTCAGGAAAAAGTGTTGATCTGAAGATTAGAATATAATAAAATCAGGTGGACAGGCACATGCCAGATCGTGATTCTGTGAAAGAACGTGTAGGCCACTAGCCCACAAGCTAGCCAGCAAGTTTATCCAGAGAGTGGCAGATGCTCTGTTAGTGATATGTCATAGGAATAATTATAAAAATAATTATATCACTTTTATATTTATGTTTTTTGAATAAATAAATGTCTTTCATATAGATCAATAAGTATATGACTTGTTCGTGGAACTCTTTATTCAAGTTTTGATGTTACTCTAAATTACCACTGATCTTATATTATTATGTGAGATAATTATGATTTATAGATAAATACATATATTGATTGATAATCATATTTCACGGATCATACACATGGAAATATCAAATCAATAAGAGTAATTTTCTTGGAATCACACCTATTTTGTATAAATTATTAGTGAACCACATTTTTATCGTATTTCAAGGAACCACATGTATTCGTACTATATTATCACATAACCACACTTTTTTACATTATCATACAGTTCTGACCATACAAACCCACTCATCAGCGAAAATTGGATACTTTGCCATTGACTTCTTTTGTTCCGCTGACAAGTAGGCATATATGGTTAGCACCGTATGCTACTATAAAAAATATGGTTATGTGATAATATAATACGAAATACATGTTGTTCCTTAAAATATGGTAAAAAGTATGGTTCTTTGATAATTTATACAAAATACGTGTGGTTCCAAGAAATTTACTGTGAGACCCGGATTTTTCAATCCAAATCCACTGTGATTTACTGCACTATTCCCTGGATCAGTAGATAGTGCTCACGATTCTGATTCGAATATCAAAATTCATATCATGCAAAGCGTAAATAAAATAGTAGACTTACTCATAGGCGGTTAGGCGAAATCAATAAATTGCAGCGGCGGAACAAAGTACAGGTGGGACCTTGAGGACATGCCCACGGGCGCCAAGCGGAGGTTCGCGACCTAGCCCTTGACATCTTCATCTTCTCGGCCAGCTTGTCAATCTTGTTCTTTGGCGAGGTGATTTGATTCTGATTCGAAATCGTCGCAAAGCGGCGTGAGCACTCCGACCCCGTGCTCAGCAAGCCAACACACAGAATGCAAATATATAACATGCATGGCTTGACAATGGAAAGGCATAGGGCTATTTTGTTTGTTAAAGAGTGCTTTTGAATACAATTACTTAAAATTTGCTATGACCTAGCAGGTTTGAAATCACATTTTTAAACCATTAGTTGTAATAGTTCATGAAATCATGTTGGCATCACACCAACTAACCTTATGGCATCGCACCATAAGTTGCCTCTTGGCATCGCACCAAGGGCGGCATATGATATCGCACCATATGCTTGTTGTCGGCATCGCACCAACAACCCTTATGGCATCGCACCATAAGTTGCCTCTTGGCATCGCACCAAGGGCGGCGTATGACATCGCACCATACGCGTTGGCATCACACCAACTAACCTTATGGCATCGCACCATAGGTTGCCTCTTGGCATCGCACCAAGGGCGGCATATGACATCGCACCATATGCTTATGGTTGGCATCGCACCATATGCTTATGGTTGGCATCGCACCAACCATCCTTATGGCATCTCACCATAAGTTAACCCTCGACATCGCACCAAGGGTTGCGTATGACATCGCACCATACGCTAAGTGTCGGCATCGCACCAACACTACATATGGCATCACACCATATGATTTAAAATAATTTGAGGAGTTTTCCTTGGGGCATTAGTGTCACCCCAAGTTGCTAGCATTCCTAAGCATGTCATATAAATAGGGACTTATTTTGTGAAAACATATGCTATTTCTTACTATGGCGACAATGTTCACATTTTCAAGTATGGCAAGGAGATTAATATGAACAATAGCAATAACAGGGCATAACTAGCTTGCTGAAACTGAACATATCATATCTCGCGAAATAATAGCATGCACTTTGCTAATTTAAAAGGAAATAACTTTAAAATGCTGGGTTCAATATGTTCAAAGTGTTGACTCGCCTGGCGCGGTTTACCGCGGTCTTGAGCTCACTCAAAGCTATATCATTTGATGGTCTTGAGCTTCTAGTCTTTATCTTCAACTTGATCTCGATCTACTTTGATCCATTCATTCTTGGGACTCGGTTTCTAACTACGCGATAAACGATGAATCCAAATAAAAGCAAGTAACTCAAAAGATCCAAATAAATCCGAATAAAGTCAACTTTCGTATTATCATGAGTTAATGGGCGATTTGGGTGATTTGAGACAAGGCCGGTAGATTACGATAACTCGATCTTTTTATTAATAATCTCTTTTATTATTTTTGTATTTATCAAGGAAGTTCCATGAGTTAGGTTATACCTACGATTCGGTGCAGGAGTTTAGTGTACAAATTTTATCTTTAGGGTATGCATTCCTTGCGACTCAGGTTACGATAAAGGCAAACTGGACTGATGGATGAGATCTGTACTTATTCTATAAATCTTTTAGTCGAAGGTATTATAACACTTGTCCCAAAAGCTAGGTTTAGGAATTTCTTATGGTAGAACTTAAGTCCTTTTAATCATAGTTTCTGATGAATCAAAATAATCCACTTTATTTCCATAACTTTAACGTGGATATCTTTATTATGTTTGAATGTTTAACCAACGGAAACCCTCTGTATTATTACCCTAAATTAGTATTTAGTCTTTTAATTCATTTATGCAAACCACATTAAATATCACCAAAAAATCTAATGAGCTCTAAAATTCATGTTTTCAGTTCCACTGGGCCGATCTTGAATTTAGATGAATTTAGAAATTTGTTTCATTCGATTTGGAGTTGAAATGAATAAATTATACCCATTTAAAATTCTCAGTCTAATTAATTTCAGAAAATGTTAAATCTCTGACATGTGGGTCCCACTCTCTACTTTTAAGTTTCTGTTTTCTTTTTATTTCCACTCCTCTGTGCTAGTGACATGTGGGACCAGCTACAGGGGCATGGCCCACATGTCAGTGAGGGGTTTCAAATGATATTCTGGCATTAGTATTGATGACAGTTGATTAGGATTAATTAATTAACCTCTGTCTGAACTAATGAGTTGGTTATATATATTCAAATTAATCTTTGATTCTCACTTACTCCTCTCTAATATTTCCTAATCACTTTTAACATTTCCTAATCACTCTTGATCATCTCCTAACCACTCTCTCTGTTTACTGTAGCTCAGCAAAAATTCCTAAAAAAAAACCTAATCTAACCGTGCGGCGAGAGGAATCGAACTCGGGTCGCTCGAACGAATGCATCGCTGTGTTAGCGCCTCGCCTCGGGTGTTACTCGACGAGGCGACGTCTGCAAAATCAGATGAAGCGTCAGTGCGGGCGTTGGAGCAGGGGAACTCGGGGGCGGGTTCGGCCGACGGTGGCGCCGACGAGGGGCGGTCGGAGAGGAGGGGGTGACTGCAAAAACGCGTTGCTTGAGCTGCGGGGATTCCGACGGTGTTGTCGACGAGGACCGAGAAGCTCCAGAGTAGGCCGGCGGCGTGCGGTGGCGGCGGTCGGGAGGAGTTGTCGCGCCGGCGGTGTAGGGCCGCCGGGAGGTCCGGAAAGGCGGTTGGGTCGACAACGCTCGGAGGTGGTGTAGGTGGAGGAATCGGGTCTAATGGTGGCAATCGGCGGGAGGCCTACGGCGGAGCCGAGGAAGAAGAGGATGCGGCGGCGATTTCGGGCCGGCTCGATTGGTTTCTACAATAGCGAGAGGGTGGAGTGGGAGCTCATGGAGATGCTCGGGGTTCTTATAGGGCGCGAGAGAGCGCCTCGAGAGCTTGCTCGGCGGTCATGACGGCGAGCGGGCTGCAGCGGGAATCTGGTGGTGCGCGTGACAACTTCGGTGCGGCATTGCGGCTTTGCGGCTGCAGCGTCTTTGGCGGCGAAGGCTTGCGCCGCGTGGCGGCAACGACGCGATGGAGCGGGAAGAAACCGGGCGGATGGCGTCGCGCGCAGGCGAGATGGCAAAACCAGGCGATGTGTGGCGTGCGCTCGGGTGATGGGACATCTCGGAAGGCTAGGGCGAGCTGCGAGCACGGTGGCGGCAGCGGATGCATGAGCGCCACGGGGAAAGAGAGAGCTGAGCTCGGGGCGGCGCAGAGAAAAGAGAAGTGAGTCGGGAGGAGGGAGAAGAGACGCGGGCGAGGGCGGGCCCGCCGGCAGGGAGAGGAAGCGCGGGTGGAGGGCGGGGCCCGCGCGCCAGAGAGATAAAGTGAGGGGAGGCACCGGGAGAGTTGGGCCGGGCTGTGCCATTCGGCCGGCCTGGCTTCTTCTTCTTTTTTTTCTTTTTTTTGTTCCCATTTAATTGCATATTCATTCATTTTTTACATGTACTTTTATGTATATATATACATATAATTCAGGCTTTACTTATTCCCTTTCTCTTATGGATCATCTTTTCAGATTCTTATTTCAAATTTTAATTCTCTATTATTTAATTATGTTTGTTTACTCCAAATTTTGGAATTTCAACCAAAATTTAAGAACACACCATAAAGATCCAAATCCAAGTAGAATATATTGCAAAAACAATTCAAAAGCTCCACATTTTCAAATTTCGAATTTTCGGGACGTTACATTTACTCAATCAATAATGTGGACATATGTTAGATAATATGGTATTTGATTGACCTGACTTGAGACACTGTTAAGATTGCCATGTTTTTATGTGCCACCAGTTGATCTCAAGTAATGATGATGTATAATCCTTATATTTGACATCATCATAGTTTTCTACATGTGTAATGGTGCACTTGAATATTGTCAAATGTTACTCCATAACTAGGTAGTTATAAAGATAGTTTTCAGGTATGCTATGAAACATGCGGCAAAATATGACTGATCGGCTATGTGATTTTGGCCCTCCTACATAATAGGGGGATATCTTTGGGCCTCTTGATATAGTTGGATAAAGTAAGTGCATGATCATACCATAAGTGGTCGAAGAGTCGGCCACACGAAGTTATCTATCACTAGATCAAAAAAAGATTGAACAGTTTATGGATGATATATTTCTTACTTGGAGTTCGATCAAGTACTATGAGGCAAAAGGAGAATACACAAACATGTTATTAAGTCCGACTAGATACGAACTGATCGTATAGATATACTGACCGGTCGTGAGTTGGTCGGATATATTACAAATTGGTCTGCGAACTAGTCATACAGGGATATGAACTAGTCATAATCATATACGAAATGGTCGTAAGGAGTTATGAATTGATCATAAATAACAAAGATCTGGTTGCAGATCATATTGCATAAGGTTTATCCAGATTGATTTTGTGTGTATATTTGGAGGTTGATATGTCTTGCTAGGAACCACTACTGACCTGTGATTGAAAATATATTTCTGAGTTACAACCAAGTATACATGAATATACAGTGTCACACACTTAATGGGTTAGAATAATAATGGTTGGATGATAGACTCCGAATCGAATATAATTTCTACTCGTATTTGATAAGGATCAGGTTGGAGACTCTCTGAGAGGGATATGATCTCTTCTTGTGTTGGAAAAGAATCTGGCTGAACGTTCTATATAAAAGGATGCATAGGGTTATGGAATCAAGAGAGACATTGCACCATTCACCAAAATCCTAGTTGCCTTCTCCTAATTGCACACTGTGCATGCTAGTGTTAGCACATGGCATTTCATCCTTGGATGTGTGGGCTTGGTAGAGACGTTTATGGTGACTGCGGCGCTGATCGGGACTGTTTGAGAAAAAAAATAATTGGCTCGTGAAGATCGACTACCGCCAGGACGTTCGGCTTTCGAGGATCGCTTTACAAGGGCGTTAGACAATAGACTACTTCCACTGCATCGACGCACGATATGTTGAACCGGGTTACTTCAATTTTTCTTCCACTGCACTGCGCATCTAGTATTAATGATCTATAATCTCTTGTATGATTTTCTAATTTACGTAGTAGAAATTTTAATTTGTGTTAGTGCAGTGTATCCGTATTCTAACAAATTTAGTGGTCAGTACTATCTTTTCGCACGATCACATGAGAGAAGATAATACGCAAGCTGTGCTCACCGTTGCAAGTAGCAACCTGAGAGGCGTTTCTTATTGTAAGTTGCATCTCCTCGCTGGTTTGGCGACAGTTCGTGAAGGTTAGCCACGCGCCAAGATTCTCATAACCATTTAATTGGAGCTCCGTTGCAGTGCAGGATAAACTCGCAACTGCTAGCTCACATGCTCAGTTATCTGATTGGATCAAATCAGCGGCCTGAGTGGAAAAATACCTCTTAAGCAAGATGAGCTGCTTAGCTACATATTTTTCGCAGGCGTTTATCTGCTTCAGAAAATTGCACAATCTTAAAGCAATTGTAATTCTACTGCTTTTCACCGGTGACAAACTGAAATTTACATGGTCTTAAACTTTGTTTCTTCTACTTTCTAGAGTAAGCTAGTTGTTGACTGAAGAAAAGAAAAGGGAAAAGAAAGATGGAAATGTATCATGGGTGGCACCATGCATGCTGATGCACGCAATCGACATTCAACAGGAGGCGCCCCTCATGTGACAGCCTGACCACCAACTAAACCAATTACCCTACTCCCCTCAAATCAATTCCTTTCCAGTGACACGGAGATGAATTAATGCATATTTCTCTCTCCAATCACCGGTCACATGCACGCCAGTGCACTCTGGTAGTACCATGCATCATGGCAAGGTAGTGATATGGTGCTTCACTCTAGTTTCCTGGCAAGTTTAGTTTTTTTAGCTTGGTCAAATGATCTTTCATTTCAAGAAAAAGCAGTATATATACATGGCATTTCAATGGAGTAGTACTTACAGGCTAATTTAAGAATTAGACGATAATTTCTGTTCGTGTCGTTATGAAAATCGTAGACTGTAGCTGGACTGATATCTGAACAATATTTACCATATGCATGTCGAGACTCGAGAATGTGGTATGCTAGTGTACAACAGGTTTGCAGTGTCGGGCACAGAAGATAACGGCTTTGTTTGTATATACTGTGATACGACTCAAATCCTAATCCCTTTCAGACGGACAGATATTTTGAACTAAAATCTCTTTCAATCCAAACGAATCAATATGAACAGATCCTTAAACTAATCTCTCTCCATCCAAACAAGCCCTTAAGTGAATGAAATACGGTGATTATAGTCTTAAAAGATATGGTGATCATATATATATGGTTCTGTTCAACACTTAGCTAGCTCAACATATGATTAATCCACTTGCAAAGAAACAACAGCAAAATACCAAGTAATGGTACCAAGATGATGGGCCTATGAAAAGAACAATAAAAGATTAATAAGGCTGAAAGATTCCTTGCTATTGCCTTTTCTTTAAGGTGATGAGCACACTGCACACCAAGAATGCGTCTTCAATCAATAATATGTATTGGTGGTGAGCTTTCCCTTTCAAAGAAAGAGCAATTGGTTAAGCAGCAATAACAGTGTGATGCTAACCTCATCTTTCATGCGTAGGACACTTCAAATTTTTTTTTTCAACGAGATGAAATTTGCTTTTGTCCGATTTTTGTTCCATTTTCCAATTTACCAAGCTTACCAGTTTGATTAAAGGAAAAAAGTATGTGGATTTTCTGAAGATGGTCAGATATCTCGCTATCTCCCTTTATGAAATTCTTTCAGTGGTCAAATCTGCAAGCGTGTAGTGCCTTGAAAAAGAGAAATGGGGAGTGCTCCAATCAACTTCACGTGCAAGGACACATCGCCTAATCTCCAAGAAACATAGTTGACCAAGTTGGCCACTATACCTAATTGGATCAGATATGAGATAACTATTTACACACTTTTCATTGGATGGTCTTATCCAGTAAGAAAATCCAGAAAAAAAGACACAAAAGCGATAACTATTTTCTGGTAATCTTCATAACAAACTGTTCTTGTTAAGATTTTCTTAACAAACTAATGTGCGTGTTTCACAATTTAAAGCTTAACTAAAATACTTTAGCTTTTATGTGATTGTGTTCACATATGTGTGATTTTAATTAGCTGGTATATAATAATAATAATAATAATAATAATAATAATAATAATAATAATAATAATAATAATAATAATAATAATAATAATAAGTTGCTGCAAATACTGATCATGCAATGGAGAGAGCTAGCATGTACAGATGAGAACATATTTGTTTTCACAATTTCCGACTCCAAAATTGAGAGAAGAAAAACTAAAATGAAAGGAAAAAGAAGAAACATTATCAAGAGGATGGAAGAGCCGCCGGTGTGATGGATTGGATTGACTCTACACGGCGACCCTCTGCAGCACCCTGGAGGGGGCGGCGAAGCGAGCGGAGAAGGAGCGGGAGAGGTTCTCCGGCTCCACCCACGCCGCGCCGTCGTCGAAGTTCTGCGCGTAGCTGTAGGCGTCGTACGGCTCCCGCGACGCCCCGGACGGCGCCGGAACGCAGCCGGTGGTGCAGAGCAGTATCCTCTTCTTCTCCCGCATGATCCGCCGCCACAGCCCCCTCAGCCTCGTGCCGCACCCTCGCCCAGCCGCCGCATCCGGCCGCGCGTGGTGGCCGGTGTACCGGTCGACCTTGTCGTGGGCGGCGGCGTAGAAGATGTCGTCGTCGTCGCCTGCGAGGTCGAAGCCGCCGCGGACATAGCCGCGGGACATGGAGGGCGCGCAGGAGCAGGAGGCCTGCCGCCGGAAGCGCGGGCTGTAGCCGCCGTCCATGGCGAGAAGCGGTGGTGGGTGGGAAAGAATCAAGAAACGGGAGGAAGAGGTGGTGGGAAATGGGAGGAGGGTGTCGCCCGTCGCGATCTCGTACAATTTATAGGGAGACGGCGGCGGCCGGTGGGTGGTTTTGTGGGATTCTTTTCTTTTGTAATGAAAGGAATTGAGCTTTTTAAATCTGACCGAATTCTTAATATTTCTGATTTTTGTCTAAGACTTTTTTTTTCGAGAACATACAAAAACAGGGCCTTTTCTTCAATCCTACTGCTTCCATGAACCCAACAAGATCGAGCTACCAAATTATTCTTGCTCTCTGTAAGAGCTACCAAATTATTCTTGCTCTCTCCAAGTGCATTAGTGAAAGTGTTTGTTTACTCTTCACAGTCTCTAAGACGATACAGCTGACGAACCAATCTCATTGTATCTAAACGGAGTGTTTCTTTACTTCTCATAATTTACAAGATACAATTGTCCCTTCGGAGACATCAGATAATCTACGAGACAGAATCTTGACACACCTAGAGAACGACTATTCTCACTGTCGCTAATTAGCTGTGTTTTGCAAGGATTACTGTGAAGACGATTGCTAAGAGAGCCATTTCAATTTACAGGATCGAAATTTCCTTAAGAGTTAGGCGCAGTAGGGTTGGTATGAAGTAACAAGTCTAAAGTTCCAGCAAGCCTACACACAATTCATCCTTCTTTCTTTAGTCCACACAATTCATCTATCTTTATTCCTTCATGTACCAGTCTTCCTACTCTCAATGATCGTAGAAAATTCTATCCTCCAAACAAGAACTTCTGATGCGGCTGGGGAAAAAAATGTGGAGTACTACATCTTTATGCATACACAAAAATAATGTGTATGGTTAGAGCCATTCATGAATAAACAAAGTCCAAGATAAATAAACTTATCCGGCCTATTTCAACCATGAGATGAAGGATTTAAACAAAAAGAGGAGCAGCACATTTCATGGTGGACCCGAGGCCCATATGTTGGACGTTGACGTGTCCAAGGCCCCACACGATGCGGAGACGGCACCAACCGCAGCATCGAGCGAGTCGCTCGATTCGTGCCAACGGCAAAATGCACGACGCCATTGTCGCGGCTTTTCTTAGGGAAGTTTTATGGGTTTGTCGTACTGGCTTTAAGTTTTGTTTTTGATTTTAGTTTATTAATAATAATAGTTTGTAGAGAAAGAGATATTTACATGTGATTTTAACCGATATAAATAAAATCGCTATAGTGTGTACTTAATCGACTAGTATATCTCGTCTTAAAATGATAATCTGTTTGTAAGTTAGATAATGTAGAAAAGCTATTTACTGTCGAAAAATAGTTCTTAGAAGCCAATATAACTAGTAGAATAGGCTCTGGTTAGATGCTTCAATCATGACCGGCTTCTTTTAGACACAAAGTTAGCATAAATCATCAATAAATTTTTTTTACCCTATACACCTGAGTTGCGCGCTGCTTCGGCTTTCTCGTGACTGTCAAATTCATGCGTTCAAAATGAGCCCTCGTGTCTCTAGCACACTAGCCTTAGTGCTTGGTGCGAGTAAAATTGGCGAGTCTCGCTAGAAAACTTGTTAGCAATCCACTATATTTTATCTATTTTTTCTAAACAGCGTAAAGTAGATTTTGGCGCGTGCTTAGGGATCCGTTTATATTAATTTTTACTGATAAATTTTGACTTTGATTTATAAATAGTAACAATTTATAAAGAACTGTACAAAGAGAAAAACTCGAGTACGATTTTGGTCGATATAAATAAAGTTATTATAGTATATACTATAATAAACTAGTTGATCCCGTCTTAAAAAGACATTTGGTTTGAAAGCTATGTATGTAAAAAAAGCTGTTTACTGTAAAAAAAACTTTTAGAAATTAATGTGAACATGCCCTAAATTTGATGTGCGGTTTGTCTCGATGTTCATCATTGCCAATTGAGCATTTCATTACTTTGGGATCAAGAGATTAATCTTGATTCTATTTTTTAGGCTATAGTTGATGATTTTTTTACCATAATTTATAGTTTTTTTATATGTTTTTCGAGATGACATGGACAATAAAAACATTGATGAGGATGACACATATAATTTTAGGCCCATTTATTTAGCCAGAAGTCACAAAAAAAACCAAAAATAGCAGGACCCATCGTTGCCAACTCCTAAAGGTGCTTTTGACCATGAATCGAGCCTCATCATTTAACGCACGCGTCCTTTGTTTTGTTTGGTGGCAGTTCTTCTCTGTATGCATATCTCTTTAGTCACTTGATTGGGATTGTGATTCCATTGCTCGAAGCTAATCTCTCTTCTTGCCAAGTGGCAAGAGGTGTAGCATAAGCCTTCAGTTAGGCCTACCGTTTGGCAGTTTTACCCATACTGTAATTGCCCGTTGCCGTTGCATCAACTGATACATATACGTGGTATTTTTATACGAGACGAACTCGATACTTAAGTATGATATACTGGCACGTCTACCGATGCCGGTCTGGATTTAATTATGAACGACAGCTTAGCAGTTGAGACGACAGTTACATGTTTCTCTCAGTTTAGTTCGATCAGCGATTCTATTAATACACAGAAACTGTGCAAACGATCAATTCCATCAATGAAGCAAGCACCATCGCAAATTGAATGGCAATACTACCATTTCCAGGGGTGTTTGATGAAGCATGGCATGTGTGATGAGCACAGCAACAGCGACACTTACACACACACACACAAATGAAAATAATATTTGTCAGAAGAATTCTTCACTCAAACGGGCCAGGTCGGGCCTGTTCTTTTTGGCTGTGGCTTGTAGATTTTGGAATATTTGTACGAGAGATTATAGAGTAATAAAAACTTATGTGCGATTTTTGCCAATATAAATGAAGTCAGTAAAATATGTATTACAATTAATTAGTAGACCTTATCTTAAAAAAATACACCGTTTAAAAGCTAGTTACTGTACAAAAGCCAAAAAGCAGCTTTTAAAAGCTGAAAAGAACAATGCCTAAATTTCTGAGCTGGTTAGCTGAAGCTTTCAGTGCCTTAGTTTCTCGCCCAAAAGAATATAGGGTCTGTTTTTTTAGCTGAGACTTATAGCTTTTTGCTATGGTTTTTAGCTTGAGCTGTTTGTGTGAAAGATTACAGAGTAACAGAAACTTACATGCGGTTTTTGCCGATATAAATGAAGTCGGTACAGTATGTATTATAATTAACTAGAAGATCTTATTTTGAAAAGATACTCTATTTAAAATATAGTTACTGTAAAAAAAAAAGACAAAAACAGGAGCCAAAAGCTAAAAAACAACAGAATCTATGCAATGCCCGACAGTATTCATAAATGAGGAGCGCGGCATCGCTTGAGCACGCTCGCGTTCGAACGCCGCTCGCGTGCTCACTTAAATAATTTTTGGGTACACACTCATGTCTGTTCAGTGGGACAGCGCGATTCCACGCAAAAGTAAACCCCTTAGCCCTAGACTGTCGGTTCCACTCAAAAGTCTAGAGCAAGATGCTTCAAGCTGTGGCTTGCCAGTGGTTTCAGGCTGAAAGCGAGCAGGTGACGATATATAAGAAACCTATCAGCAGTTGCAAGAGCAAACAAAACTTAGCATCTTAAAGATGTTTGATAGAGGCCCTAATCGGTGCCATTGAGATGTCTGGCTTCGCATTATGATCATTCCCCACGACTGATATTTGATGGCTTGCTTCGTCTTTCCTACCTTCAGTAGAGCATTGCTGCAGGAACAAACGCTGATAAGCAACACATAGTCGCATACTCGCATAATGTCTTTGGCAGGACAACACTCGAAGAGCAAGTGCATAGCCGCTACCTGATCACCATCTGTACCAGATTCTGGAATTGCGCCCAAGACAGACGAGGTAATATCACCACTGTTGCCTGGAGCTGAACCGGATGACCTTCTTGAAGTTTGATTCTGGAAAGGAAAGGCATGACAAGTTTCTTCGGCTGGTTGCTTGCTTGCTTGCTGGCGAGCAATCATAAGAAGCAATAGCAGCATCAAATGAATCGCAAGTAACAGGAATCTGCTTGAGAATCGAGGCATTTTGTGAAGGCAGTTGTTTCCTGTCTTTGAGAAGTTGCAGCTTCAGATAACAGAGCTCCAAAACTTTTTTTAGAAAATGGAAACGAGAGCTCCAAAACTTATGTTGGATATGCAGTCAATCCATGAAAGTGGTGTCACTTTGCTCTGATTATCCTATTTTTTTAAAAGCATGCAAAGAGGATTAGGCCTGAAGTACAAATATATCTAATGTTGGAAGAAACAAGTAACATTTGATACTCACCACAGCCCGTACTGTATCACACTCAGCCGATGGTGCGGCAAATTTACTTGGGAACTCGCTCAGATCAACCATTTGTTTCTGTTCACTGAAAACAAGATCTGCGGGCTTGTCACCAATAGTCTTGTCTGCAGAGTTCACTGATGCCAAAGATGCTCCATTGCTTCGATGCCTGAAATTAGGTCCGAACCAACCTAAGAAACAAAAAAAAATACTGTTCAGCTGTCAATTTCTGTAATCAACATGGGCATATTTAAATATACATGCATGGATGCAAAATTGCAAATAGAGGTAATTAGTTCTGGGTAAGAGATTGAACCTTAAGCGAAATGTTGAAGGGCTGCCAACAGCTGCATACACATCAGCAGCCTTGCAAGAATCATTAGTAGTCCATTTTTCACTGCCAACTATGCTATCCAGCTAGCATCATAAGGAAAGAGAATGAGCTCGCCTTTTGCACACTGAGAATTGCCCCATTTTGTGTTCAGATGCTGCACAACTGAGGATATCTTCTTTCAAAGAGCCAAAGTCAATTCTAGATAAGGATTGTGTTTCTCCTGTTACATTAGACGGAGCAATAAGCCATGTAAACACGAGAGGGAGACATGAAAGAAATTGTATATAGTACTTATATGAAACTTTTGGGAAAACTGAGGTACTCACCTGCTGCAGAACCTTTTGAATCACCTCATCTATTGGAAAAAAGTTGAAGCTTGATCTTTCCAGAATGATTTGGTGGTCGGGCAGGTAAGTTCTTTGAATCGCTAAATGTTGCTTCCATGAAGCTACAACCCTTCAATGCAATCAGACCCTCAGTATATGATTGACCAGATGAGAAACCAGCTCTTCTACATTTGCGATTCGAGCATTCTCGCCGTCCAGATGTACCAGAGTAGCTTGTGCAAAACTGTTCAAGTCAACATCATACAAACCTTCACGGATGGTGTCAACACCATAACGTACTTTCAATGTAGTGGATATTGGCATTACTAATGTCTGCCTGCAGATATTTTTAATGTTGCAACTGGTCAAATCGCATTGCACATCATGCAAGTACTGTTGAGCTGTAATTTATATTTCTATGCCCGTTCGCCTATCATGACCAACTATACTACACTCATAGCATAACCCATCCTCATTCCCACTCACAACGCTCCCTTTCCTCCGACCCAATATGCATCAACTCCCTATCAGCTCTCACATGCACTGACGTTGCTCCTCTCTTGCTGTTTCAGCTCTCTCCTACTGTAGATAATTTCTGTTTCAACAATTTATATGACATACCGATCTAAATACCAATATACTAGTTCTAACGGTACGTGTGAATTTTCAATATACTAACAGCATTATATTCATTCATAAATAATCATAAATGTTACGTAATAATGTTTTGTACAAAGCAAACTATTTACTCCGCACAAAAGTTTGACTAAAATTTGAACAACTATAATTTTCTACGGATACTTATTTTCTGTATAACATTGACTAAATTTTCAACAACTACAATTTTCTACTGATGCTAATTTTCTACAACTATAATTATCTACGGATGCTAATTTTCTACAATTATATTCATTAAAATTTCTACAAACTACATTGACTAAATTTTCTATGATTATTAATTGCATACCAAAGTTGTACTAATATTTTCTATAGCTATAATTTTTTACGGATCCTAATTATGCACTAAATAAACTATTTACTTCATACAAAAAACATTGATTACAACATACAAAAAATTTTACTTCGCAGAAGTAGTGGATCGTCTCCTTCTTCATCTTCCTCTCCCTTTCCATCTCCTCTTCTCTTCTCTTCTTTCTTTCCCTTCTCTTTTCTCTCTTCTTCGCACAGCACGGCGTTGGCAGATGCAAATGGCCGGGGGCTCGACTGAGCGGCCGATTTATATGCGTGTCCAGTCGCCGAATAGTTGGGCGGCTGGAACTTGCAGTCGCCCAACGGTTAGACGATTGGTCCCAGTCGCCTGATTGTTCAGCGACTGCAATTATGTCATCCAATGATCCATGGACTGCTTGCATGTCGTGCGGCCGTTGGACGACAGTTCCAGTCACCCAACCATTCGACGACAAGTATGGCATCGTGCTGCTGTGAGGTGGGGAGAATTATATTATGGTCTTAGAATGGCAATGTATTGAGGTCTTGGTGTGAGTATTACTTGTCAGTCTTGTTGATATCTAGTTCATGGTGATAGCAGCATTCTCCTTCTGGGTGCATCTAATGGTGATGTCTCTTGCACTATCTTTCTTTTTCGGGCATCTTTAACTCATTTCTTGCTTCTTCGGACGTAATTAACTTATTCACCATACTAGACAAATCTTTAAAGTCCATTGCTGAGATGCGATATTTCAAGGGATTTTGCAATCCTTACTTAAATCGCTCCATCTTTTTTGCTTCGGTCTTGACATCATCTGGGGCATAATGAGCAAGTTGGTTAAATTGGTGAAAGTATTCTATTATTGTTTGTCCTCCTTGCTTGAGTGCGAGGAATTCTCGGTGCTTTGCTTTTACAACTCCTATGGGAACATGGGCTTGGCGGAATGATTCTTCAAATTCCTTCCATGATATTCCTTAGTCTTCATGCATGACTTCATAGTTCATCCACCATGCGGCGGCTTGGCCTTGCAATTGATGGGAGGTATACAAAGTCTTTTCTTTATCCGTACACTACACAGTATTTATTTCCTTTTGATATCCCTAATCCAATCATCAGCTGCTATTGGGTCTGGTGAGGATGAGAAAACCAGGGGTCTCATCTTCTGAAAATCTGACCACTTGGACGTGATTTGTGTTCCTCCTTGATCGGTGTAACTCCTGATGAGCTTCTTGCCATTGCTTCTACTATTGCTGCTCCTTGCATTGCTATCTGTTCCAAGATTTTGGCTTGTTGCTCCATCATTTTCTTTTGATTTAGTTCAGCATGGAATCGGTTTTGTTCCATCATTACTAAAATATCTGTCAAACTGGTCTGTGGGTTATGGGCCCACCAAATTTCTACTACACCATGTTGATTAACTTCCTCTGCTCGTGGGCTACCTTGGCCTTGAGATCCGTTTCCTGCCACCGTAACCTTTGTTACTTGGGTTTTGGAGTTGGTTCTGCAACGGTTTTGAGAAGCTCAGATAGATGAGTAAGGGTTTAGAATTAAGATGAAAGTAGAAAGAACAAGATGAATAGGGGAAGTAGAGTTTTGAAGGAGGTGATATATTGGATATTAATAGCAAACAAATTATGGGATAACAAACATAGCCTTTTATTTATTTTACAAGCTGAACACATACCATACATATGAGGTACGTATTACAACTTGTGTTACACATAAAAGACATTACTACACAAGGGTCTCTTCTACACTAGCATTATCTATATTATGACCCACCTCTCTATCATTTGTCTACAACGTAAATTTTGAGGTTAGAAGAGGATAGATATAAATTTTTTTTAAAAGCAAAACTAAAATTAAGAAAATTCTAGGATAGCGGATATAGCATTTAGGAGAGAAAAGACATGAGTAATACTTATATTTTATGAAAAATTCTTTTAATATTTTCAAATTAGAATTTGTAAATATTCCTAATATAACTTAGGGTCTTATCCTACAATCAAGTGAGCTGGCTCTGATACCACTCTGTAACGCCCCATTTCTGGGGCCGTTAGGATACCCTCGCAATTGCCCAGGATTATTCAGTTGTGAGTACCGTAGACGAGTGTATATGATTGCCAACATAAGCTTAAGCATAAAAGCTAAACTTTATTACAAAATTAAGACTTAGCAGCCAAGTTTTACACAGCCGTGCGTGCAACCTAAAGTTATATTACAATACAAAGGAACTCCACATGCATGCCTGAGTGTAGAATAAACCCTAACACCAGGCATCGTCTACATCGTAGCGCTCCTCAGCGTCATCTTCGTAGATTTCTTCATTTTCTTGGCAAGCATCTTCTATTTATTATTTTATCAAGCATGCGTATGATCAACCGTACTCAACAAGTCACATAGGAAAATGCTATAACTACTTGCCAGAGATTTCAAAAGATGGGGGTATAATGGTTTTAATAAAGTATTTGAATGCAATTTTATTTATAAACATTTTTGAACACAGAAGAATAATTACTTATTAAGGAATTGGGTTTTTCAATGGCTTTGCTTACCAACCTTCAACATTTCCAAATCATTTCCAAGTCTACTTATGCTTCTGTCGGACATCGGGTTAGCAAACCCAGATCCTCTATGATTCCACCGCACTATTCCCTGAATCAGTAGATAATGCTCACAGTGACATTACTGTATATCACAAACATAACATGCGGAAGCGTAAATAATACAGTAATACTTACTCACGGGCCGCTTTGGCCGAAAACAACAAAATGCAGCAGCGGAAACTCCACACAGGTGGGACCCTCAGAACTTGCCCACAGGCAGCCAACTGGGGTACGCGGCCTAGTCCATGGCCTCTTCGTCTTCCAGCTCTGTCGACCCCTTTGGAGCACCGTAGGGCTTGACATTCCTGTTCTTTCTGACTGAGTAATGGTAATTAAGCAAGAGTGAGTACGATGATACTCAGCAAGCCACCACACAGGATGTAGTAATAATAGATGCAAGGCTGTCAAGAGAGGCTTGAGGCTCTTTTATTTGCTAAAAGCAGTGTTTTGGAATTACAATAAGTAGGAAAAACTCCTGAGACTTAGCAATTTTAACTGAAGCAGATTTTATGAAATTGATTGTGAGAATGCGATAATAAATTGTAGTGCAGGTTACATCCACCTTTTGCAGTGCATGGTTACCCCCACCAATGCTAGTTTTTGCCGCTGGAGACCTGGAGTACATCTCTCCAGGAAAAATCAAAGTCAGAGTACTTCCCTCTGATAGGTTTTATCCCACCCACAAATATGTTTGGAAATAGAACCAACTCGAGTAAGTTCCCATGTCCGCCCTTGACCGTAGGCACGGCTGCTCGAACAGTTTTACACTCTGTAGAGGTCGTACACTTTCACCACAAGAGATAAGTTATCTTCATAGTCAACATGCTTTCTTAGGCATAAGACCCAGATGGTTTATCACAAAGTCTTTACCTTACTCCGGTCTAGCTAGACACCACCCGCTGAGGTTTCACCGCTGAAGGGTTCTATCTGCCATAGTCAGAGGCCCCCTCTTGCGCCATATGGGTACAGTCGGTCCCTGTATCCCACTGTGAGTAAACCAGTATGTCCTGGCACCCACTTACCACTGGTGATATCTGAACTAAATATTTGCAAGTTAATCAGCTAGGTCGTACCCATATAGACTTGTGGTTGCACTGTTTTACGCAAGGAAGTCGACATAAGATTCAGTCCTTAATTCGTCCAGGCGGTTCTTACCACAAACCAAGGGTTCTCGTGCGACATGGGCACCATCCACTCTCACCAACCGCCTAGACAGGTATAGCAGATTTTGAGGGTTTTGAGAAGCATAAAACGGTTGTAACAAATTACTCAGCCACGCACATCCCATGGCTGTCCCAAAACAAGTACTTACGTTTTTAAAGATTGATGATCATGGCGAAGAGCGCCCTGGACTTAACCAGACTAGCATAGCATTTTAATGTAATCTATAGCTAGTAAAGATTATCATTAATATCTATAGTGATAAGGATAAGTGATTCAAGTGTCAAGGAATGGCATATTAAATTTAATATAACAGCAAGTGGGCATGTAGCTACCTTAAGCTTTGACATACATTTATATATTGAATTAGGCATGCAAGTTGCTAATTTTAAAGGAACATAAAGTTGCATAAAAGGTGGGATCAATATAATCAAAGTGATGACTTGCCTCGCTTGTTTTACCACGGCCTTGATTGCTCTAAATCAAAGCCTCTCCAGTCATTGACTTTAAATTACTGGTCCTCGCTTTTACCCAGTCTTACTGTTCGCATCCGTCGCCTCGTTGAGTCTTCAAATTCTAATACGCAGCAAAGAAAAGGAAGACCAATAAAACCAAACACTATAAACGCCCGATTAAATTTAAATTGCAAATTCATTACGATTTGGGGATAGAAAGAGAATTCGGATTAGCGTGCCGTGAATACAGTGGTAGCTGGATTTAAACAGGAGAATGAGTTGTCTGAATAGCTTTATTGTGAGGGAAAATTTTAGGAGATCGAGGGATCAAAAGTGAAGATGCATCTTCAGGAATCATCTGCGTAGCCGATTGGGAAAAGGAGAGGCTCGACCTTTTATTTGATGACTTGCTCTTAATTGATTTACATTATATTTATCAAGAAAGTTCCAAGAGTCGGGCAGGACTTAGGGACAGATAAAAGAGAGTAACGAGGGTAGTATAGAGAAACATGATTTTATGATTTTAGAATACGGATACGTAAGATGAGTATAATTGTATATGTGGTGTAACTTTGATATTTCATGTGGTAGAACTTAACTGGGATAGCAGCGGCCAGCTCAATGAATCGTTGTTTTTAACAACTTAATTAGGATACGAAATCTAATTGCCTAATCAATTATTATTACGCACAAGATTGATTATTTTATTAACTAACCAATCTTATTATTAGCGGTCTGCATTTTATTGAATGAGTGCTTTATGGTTGATATTTTATGTGGCAAGGTCTTGCCAAATTGCCTAACTTAGTTTGCTTAAATATATTTAGATGGATGTAGGAAACATAGCTTTCATGATTTTAGAGATAAGTAACCCACACTTGATATTTTATGTGGCATGCAATTAATTTTTGAGGGTTAAACTAATTAAGCAGGGTAGCTTCAAATTCGTACCATTGAAATGTTATAGCGGAAGGTACATTCATTCAAATCATTATATTAATTACTTTTGTTGCCAAAGTCTTATTTATCCTAGATTTAGACAAAATGAGATGGTATAATTCCTACGCTTTACAATTAGAATCTTTTAGCCATGACATTATTATTATTAGAATTACTATTTTATTATCTTCATGTTAACTTCTTGATAACAAGGAAAGAGTTCATGGCATAAGCTTATTTGGATTAATCTTGTATATGAGGATTAATTTTTAATCTTGGTTGGCCTACAGCTAATCAAATGTTAAGTTTTTAATTAGATTACACAAATCTTTTTATCATAATTTATAAGTGATTTCTTTATCCTTCTTATCATCCACAAATTATTTCACTGCATGCTTGATCATGGATTCATTGTTGAAACCAATGGGTGAGGAGTCATGTATTTCATTTAGCTAGCTGGCCCACACGACCTACTCAGAATCATAGACAGAGAGGGGAGATAGACAAAGGGCACTATCTTCTCTTGGGAACCCGAACAGAGCAGAGGCCGAACAGGGGAGGGAGGCGCCGGGGATGGGTGGCGGCGTCGCTGGCGGGAAGGGGCCGGGAAGGCAACGACGGCCACTAAAATGGACTGCCCGGCTGACGAGGAACCCCGGGGAGGCGCTGGCTTCTGCAGGGGGAGAAACCAAGGCAAGCCGACGGCGGCGCATAGCGGACGGCAATGAGGGGATAACGGGGCGCCGGTGGTCGCAGGGGTGAGGGGGAGGAGTAAGGGTGCGCAAGAGCACGAGCAGGACACCTGGAGCTTACCTGAGCAGCCGAGCCGGCCGGAGGGTGGCAGAGGTGAGCCGGCGACGTGCTTGGGCGGTGGCGCGGGAGGGCTTCCGTGGCCGGGGAGTTCGGGCGGCGGAGGGCTTCGGCCGACGGCGGGGGAGGCCTCGGGGCACCGGGGAGGTGCTCTCACCGCGTGGAATCGCCCCGGGGCCGACCGAGGTGGAGGTGGCAATGGAGGTGGCGGTGGCCAGCCGGAAAGGGGAAAAACGCCTGCGCGGCTTGCTCGGGCGACGGATTTTCAATTAACCGCGAGGGGGGCAGTGGACGGCAGGGGGCGCATGGCGACGCGGCCGGCTTGTGGAGGGGATGGCTGAGGCAGCGAAATTAGCGCAAAGTGGTGACGGCGGCGCGGGCAACAAACAGCTCGGGCGAGCTCAAATGGGGAGGAGAGAAGGAGGAGATGTGGGAAGGAGGCAAGCTCGGGGTGCTTAAAAGACGATGCGTGCTCGGGGACGTACCGCCGGTCATTGAAGTCGGGCGACGCGGAGTAACGTCGAGCAGAGACGCACTGAGGAGTAACGCCGGGGTAGGCCGATGGTAGGGGCGGCAGGTAGGCGTACGGAGGTGGAGTCAAGCGAAACCGGGGGCGGTGCGAAACCAGGGCGGATTCACGGTGCGGGCTGGGCCGTCGGTGCCATGAGCAGAGGGGAGAAGGAGGAAGAACGGGGGGAGCAAGAAGAGAGTGACGGCGTCGGGTGGGCCGGGGCCGGAGAAAAAGAAAGAGCGGGCCTACGGGCCAAAAAGGAAGAGAAGAAAAGGGAGGTCGGGCCGGGAAAAAGAAGTGAGCCAGCCCAAGAGAGGTTTTAGTGATTTTAAGAATTTCTAGAAATTTGAATTTGTAACTTGGTTCCAATCTTTGAATTTCAACATTTTAAATTTCAAGATTGCTCGCACTTTGTGAAGAAATCCTCAAATTTCTGCATTTGAATCTTTGGGTATAAATTTGGATGGGGGAGAGGTTATATTGGTTTTCAATTTCCATCTTTAGTTTTGGACATCAGGATTGTAAATTTTACGTTTGAAAACAAGACTTCCAAGGAAATGGATTCTCTGAATTTGATTTTTAAATCTTGGTTTTTGATTCCAAGATTTTGACTTCCATCAACCGGGCTTTGGCAAGGAAATTAACTCGAGAAATTCAAATAACCCTAAAAACTTTAGGAGAAACTCGGGAGAAACAATTAAAATATTTTAAAATGTTTTGCAATTACAGTAGTTCCCTAATTGGGATGTTACAGATTCGCTGTTGGATTCACCCATTAAACACAGTTTCATTAACCGGAAGCACGGTGTATTCGAATACCATTTATAAATGACTCTGCAGAGTTGTCCAGCTTTACCCATAAGATACCTCAAACTCATAATGTCAAGTTATAGACACACAACATTTTTGCGTGCGACTGAGTTGAGATAACAAAGTTTTTCACCACTCATCTCTTTGTATAGCCTCTACCCGGTAGGGACTTGGCAACACAGGCAGTCGGCATTCCACTGGGCAACGTGGAAAGCACGATCCGACTTCCGTGTAATTCTATCGTTGTTAAGTATGGTTTTACCGTTTCCATACCACCTTTATACACGTGGGCTATTCCCTTTTTGGAACCCCAATAATCTGTAGATATTCAATCGATTTGAGTAGCTACTAAACCAGGTTTGACAAGTCAACACTTGTGGTTGAGCGATCACTATGTTCTTTACATGGCATAAGGTTCTAGTCCTTACTTTTCATTGGAACAACTTTCAACCATAAACCAGCAACTTATCGACAAAAGCCAAATCATTTAGTAGCATGAAATAATTGAATACCTAATCTACCTTGGATATTCAAATAGTATATTTAGTATTATTAAGGTTTGTCAAGGTGAAAATGGCTATCAAATTAAGCATGGCCTTTTGTGGTGGTAGAACATAACTAAATATTATGTCATTCTAAATATTTATTTTAAAACAAATAACATGACATAAATAACATAATGAAAATACAAATAAGTAAGTAATTAAAGGAATGTAGGTTCAATATGATCAAAAACATGTGACTTACCTTGCGAATAAACGTATTCCACAATTTCGTATTCTTCTGATTCTTATACTTGATCTTGAGCTTCTCCTTCTTGAACTGGTTGACCTTCGATATCGTATGCTACCGAAGAGCAAAAGAAAGTAATTCAATTCCATGCTCGAAGGGTTGAGCTAGGAATAAAGAAATAAAATACAAGAGAAATCAAATAAAATAGGTTTAGGGTTTATAGGTGTTTGATGTGGTGAAACAGAGTTGGGGAATGGGTCGACGGACTCGAAATGGGTATATTATGTATTTTCAGGTTTGGTGAACAGTAACGAGTAGGGTTTACTGTTCACAACGGGTATTTACTGTTCATCGCAGGGAGGCTCTAAGGGTTAACGGTTCGGATGAACAGTAACGGGCGGTTACTGTTCATCTTCTTCAACCATCCACGCGCGTGACAGAAAACAGAGCAAAAGGGCGGCGGCGACCAGCGACGCTTCAGGGGTCAATGACGAAATCAGAGACCAGGGATGGCTTGTTGGCACTGTGGGGTTTCCATTTTTGGGGTCGGCGAGGGTAGGGAAGGCGGCATTCGCCGGTGGTGAGGTCAAAAGCTCAAAATAGTTTTTGACAACACAGGAGCTACAGGGGCGATCATCCTTACAATTGGTGGCCATTTACCCATCTAGGGGTAGTTAGGGTGGCTTGAGTGGTAGCGGTTTGGGTTGGGGAGACCCCTAGTGAGCTGTCCACGGCGTGGCGTCATGGCCGAGCGGTGGGCTTCAGTGGTAGAGAAGAGGGAAGCTCAGGGAGCTAGGGCAATGGTTCGAGGGTGTTTCTGGGGTCAAGAGGTAGCTATTTTTCAACGTTCGTCGGCAATGCTCTAGCTGAGGACTTGATTGGGAATGTTGGGTGGCTCACCGAGCACTGATGCACCTCTCAAAGGGAGCCCAGGGCTTTAATTAGAGCGGAGAGGCGGTTCGGCACAGAAGGTGGGTAATGGCGACGACGGCGCGTGGCACGGTCGAGAGGGCGTGGGAAGGTGCGGCGCAGGTGGCTAAGGGGGAAGTACCGGCGGTTTTAAGCGCGGTAATGCAGCGGTCAAAGATTGCGGCTCAGGGAGGTCGGCTAGGAGAGGGTGGCGGCAAAAATATCAGCGGTGGTGAGATTTTTCTGACGGTGCACAGTGCTAGCACAAAAATCCATCGTTGGAGCAATGAAGCAAGGATCTTAAGGCTTGGATGGTAGATTGGGTGTAGGTTTTGGCTAGAAAGAAAACGAAGTCAAATGAGAATTTCAAATCTTTTTGAAAATCGATTTTGTTTCTTATTTGCTGGAGAAGTTCTATGAATTGGTGATAGATATGCTTCCCTTCTAAAACTTGCCTGCCTTCAGCTTTGTGTTGCAGTGCGAAACTCCTACAATGTGGACATTCTCGCCGCTCTTCTGGCGTCATGCACATGACAGCCAGAAGCTCTGCTTCGGGTCTCATGATTGTGGACTGAGATAACCTGCAGTCCCTATAGTTGATTTCAAGATAGGAAGCGGCAGACTGTTCCGTCATAATTGTGCCTGCATTATCAGTTCTTTTGTTTACCAAATGCAAAATCATGCCATGGTTAACAAAGATCAATGGGGTGGTGGTGGTGCATAGTTCTTAATATTTCTACTTCATTAATGTTACCAGAAAGGCTGTATCCTTTTATGTTAAGCATGCATCTAAATGCTAGAAGTGCCAGCATATTTTGCGAAAAATAACCTTGGCGACTGAGTGAGCTCACATAGATAATGGGCTTGTTCTTTTCGGCCGATGGTTGGGAGCATCTTAAGTTACCATGTTTACAGTTGGCTAATGCCGGCCATTGTTTACAGCAGCGAAAAAAGATGTCTGCTTCTTCAGTTACCATATTGAAACATAAGTTACAGGCATACAAATTACAACACAAGCAGTTCCATATTCTTGAACATTTAACGTCAGATTAAAATTACAAATCACATCATGGGAGCGAGCCCCGTATGCTTAGGAACATCAGCTAATATCAGTTTTAAATCACATCATCAGTAACACACCTGCATGTCATCCTTACCGAGAGATTAGCATCCTACTCACTGACCCTGCAGCGGCTGCTTGCACTGACCGTCAAGTGCCGCTGATGTCAGCTTCGGAGAAGGCTTTGTCAGCAAGGAAGTGGGCAGCCGAGTTCCTTCGCCGCCGCGCTGAGGAAGACGAGCGTCAGCCCGGTGGCACGGCGGCTGTGGGCTTCCCACACTATGCATCTCTTGACATCCGCTTGCCAGTTGATGATGCTTGCTGCCAGGCATTGGTAGGTTGGGCTTTTGATGCCATTCCGATGTTCCCCTTGAATGATCTTACTGGAGTTTGTTTGTCCATTGTTCAAGATGTCGCGAAGGATGGACATGCTGAGTGCGCGTACATGCGCACTAGGGTGAGAAAGGCAGCGGATGGTAGTTGATAGACGGCACTGCATATCATATTATTCAGTTAGCATGCTGGATGATGAGTATGTTTGTGATGAATAAGAGTGAGATTAGAGGAGGACATGCCTTCAGCAGATTAGAGAGGCCATCAGCAACTGCTACACCTGAATCTCCCCATTCAACGATGAGATGAACCGCTCTAGCGGTTACTTCCAGAAGCTGCCCATATTCAATCGCAGGACGAATGTCGGTCAGCAAGCAATGATACCATGTAAATTTGTAAAGCAAGGAAATAAATGGATGCTGCTTTAATGATAGAAAAGTAGAATAGATGATTGGTTTATGATATTCTATGAAGAAAATTTCGTGGATGGAGAAGAAGTTACCTCTAATTGCGGCAAAGTACAAGCTTCACCATCAACAAGCATTCCATCAGTGGCACGAAGTAGAAGATCTGAAGCACTAGCAAGAATTACCAATGCTTCTGGGCTATCATGGTTCCTCATAAGCTCAGCTATCAGCTTCACTATTCGCTGGTTGACTCTCCACATCTTTTGACCTTGCTCATCATCTCGAGCAATCCAGGGCTGCAAGTCCTTCTCGGCCTGCAAAGATACAAGTCAAGAAAGATGACTGAGGAAATGGGTACATGTCATGTAGGCAATGAAGTCTTGAAGAAAAGAAAAGAAACCAAAATCTGAACCAAATTAAATAAATGACCAAATGTGCAAATATAACAATATCTTGACCTGCAGAACAACAGCAGTTGAAGCCTTGGTCGGTGAGGCTGAAACAACATCACAAAGCGCATCTACAACCTACACACACACAAATTGTCATCTGTACAGTTTATAAGAATGCTAACAATAAAAGAACATCTTTGTAGCATTACTTTGTTATGCCTATAAGCATGCATAACCATACCTTTCTCCAACCTTGATGAGCTGACGTACTTTCTGCAGACATCTGCATTTCGGGAGATGCAATAAGCTTATGCCAGAGCAATGAGACCACAGAGAAGCATAGTTCCTGTTTCTCTGACAGGACAGATCCTAGGAAAGTTCGAGAACCTCGGTAACCCCCATTCCGATCCATGGTAAGGAAGTTTGCCAAATCAGATGCTTCCACCTGTAAACTAGCAATAACTTTCCCAGATGTACTTGCAAAGTCACCGTTTAATAGAGCCTCTTCTGCACATTTCAAGAGTGGCCTTGAAAAACCATTTTTCTTATGCGAGGTTGAAGTATTCTTCTTTTCCATGTTGCCACCCTCCAATAAGCTGATGTTGTTTTCCTCAATGTGCTGTTGATCATCTTTCTTTACTGGTGTAAGGGCCAGGTGAGTTTCTAGAGGCTCAGCTTTGTTCACAATGGAGGACACTGTTTTACCATGCAGGTCGATCAAATGGTAAAGGGATGATGCCCTAGTAGAAATCTCAGCATCCCACTTGCATTGCTTCAGTGCCGATAGTGCGTTTAGGCATGGTCTGGACCGACGAAACAACTCAGAAACATGAGCAGCGACCATAGCTGCTGCAACTATCTCATTTGAACTATAGCTCCACGAGGTACCAACTGATGATGGCTTCAAGGAGAAAAGAGCCTCCAAGATGCCAAGTATTCTACGAGTATGAAGAATTGCTGAGCTAATGCTAGTTTGTAGCTCATTACTGATCCCATTGTTTTTTCCAGGTATGATAATCTTTATGGAATCTTTTAAATTTGAATGTGTTCCGTCCTTGGAAATTAGAGGGAACAGCTGAAGCTCACAAGATAAGGCACAGACAGCAGCTAGAACATATGAGTCAAATGTAGCAACAGGTCCTTGTTTCTTCTTGGATCTGATTCTTCCACTGGTTAATCTTGAGTCCTCAGTGACCTCCTCAGAAGAATGGTTATCACTACCAGTTGGTCTTTTGCTGCCCCCTGGCAAAGCTTGATGACTGACGCAAACAGTTAGTACTACAAATAGCAAGCGGGAGGCAAGGTTCATTGAGGCACAGGATTCGACAGAGAGTGAATGTATCATTGTGCGGAGTTCAGCAACCGCAAGATTCTTAGATTGACTTCTTGGTTTTCTTGATTGTTCAGATGTTTCGGAAGGAAAGGTTCTTCTGAGTATAGCTTCAACTGTTGCCACAAATATTCTCATAAGGCATGCTTCAGATGGACTTCCATGAGGTAGATACTCAAATACTTTCAACAGTGGCAAGTATAGGCTCCATGACAAAGTAGGTGGCTGAAGTGGAGCAGCTACAACAATTTCGGGCAAATCAACTGCTGATGAACTCAGAGGTAGCAAACCATAGGCAGCTTCCCAGATGGTACATATTCTCCACTCAACATCAGGACCATGAGCGCACAGCAAGGAAGCAATGCCTTGTGCGGTGGCATCAATAGCGGCTTCAGATGCAGGAACTTCCAGCTTTGGGTAGTTGACGGTGCAAGCAAGTAAAAACAGTCATGCAAACAAAAAGCAGCAACAAGTCAACGGGAAGCTAAAACATGGAGTCCCACATGGAAAGGTGCGTATATTATAAAGACATAGTCTAGCTTCCAACTTTGGTATGGAGCAATATCAATATTAGCTTATTTGAGGATAATCCTACGATAACGTATATGTGATATTTTGGCAGTCATAGAACATGCTAGAGCACAAAATAAGTAATTAAAGAATTGATAAAAACATACCGTAGCATTAAGTGTACTAAAAATGATCAAATGCTACAATTTTCTATTCAAACAATATGTAAGCTAAATATAAGAATTATCTTTATCTATCTGTTCCAATGTTTTAGCTAAACTATACTAACAATGCCTAAATAAGCGCACAATAAGTTGCCCTGGAGTCCTGGACTTTAACTTGATGACACGGGCTAGAATATGTAGGCTTGAGAAAAGGCTAACTGTGCTTTCACTAGACAATCTTCACCTACAGTATCATCTTATTACAATGCTTTTGAGAGAACTGTAAAAAGGAAAATGAGTACTCGAAATGCAAAATAGGTAGATGCAGAAAATATTGCATACCTGCCTTTTGTACGATGATACATAACCACCCAGTGGTTCATGCTGCACTTCGACTCCTTCGGCATGTCTCAGTGGAGGAAAAAGCAATGTTGGTTGGGAGAGTATTCGGAAAAGCAAAGCAGCAGCCGTATCAGCAGCAATGCCAGCTCTCATTGACATTGCGGTTCCAATTGGACGCAAGAAATGAAGATGCATCCAATTCTTTGGAAGCTAAAAAAGAAAGAAAGTTATCACAAACTAAGAAGATTCAAACTCAAAACATGCTGGCGTGACAATTTTGCATCATCAGGCATATTAATTGATAGCACTGAAACAACAGCATGACTGAAGTATGTCATACCCGCATGCCAGTGGCATAATCTTCAGCTGCTCTAAGGAGTTCAACAAGCTGTACTGCTGCGTCAAGTGCATCTGGGGCCCATGATGGTGGTGCTTCAAGAAGACCAAGGAGCAACCTCTGCGTAGCACTTGGAGTAGCAATTGCATAGTATCTGACAGGAGAATAACACGTTAATAATCATTTGGAAAGTAAATTAGGTATAATAATGGATAGGAGATACCTATGAAATAAGCGAACATATGGCTCAAGAGGGGGCAGCCCTGCCACCAAATGCTCATCCAAGGGTGTTGTCGGTGGAGGAAGCAGAAGAGCAGGAACAGCTGCCGCAGTTAAATTTGCTGTCTCATAACGAGCTACTTCCTCATCACAGACACTTGATATAACTCCAGCTCCATTGGCAACAGCCCATCTGGGGGTGGATGGCATAAGTTGTGGGTGCTTCCCAGATCCTCGGCTGCAAGCTAAATCACCCAGACATGTGTTATCAAACTTTTGTGTTTATGACAAGCATTAGCATGAGTTGTAAGAAAAAAAGTGTCCCACACTGTGCTCTAACATGGATCATTTAAGCTCACAAAGCTCCTGCGCACTGTGCTCTAACATGTCAGCAAGAGACTGAATGTGAATTTTGAAGTATGCTAAGTGCTAACACAGATCATATTTTTAAAAAAAAGAATTCGATACTTAGAATAAGGTAAACATGTGATATTGGAAAAAAGAATCATGCAAACGTAACGTGAATTCAATACCTCCAGTCCTTAATGCGCATACAGTAAAACGATTAACATTATTGATTAGGAGATGGCTATGGTGCAAACACTTCTTACATAACCCAAAAAAAGTTTTTAAAAAACTTCTTCCATTACTTCCACTTCCCTCTCCCTTAAAGTTGTAGAAGGCAGGAAAATTGGAAGGAACAAGTGTTTGTACGTTGTATAAAAAAATAAGCAATTGTGCCATAGTCATTCTGATCTGATTTTAATTTATATATCATAATGCAAAATGAATGGGTAGACACTTTAAGTGGATAACATTGTAGGGTGAGTCATATCCTTCAACAATCCATGTTATCACTGTTATAATTGCCAGTATACCTTTATAGGCACTGCAAAAGTAATCTGTTCAACCAAAGTGCTTACAATTAGAAGGTCTTAATACGAGAAAGCTTCACTTCGTAGTTTAAGGACTTGTTTCAAAGAGGATGTGTTGTACTTTGCTCTAGCTCATCCACTCTACAGCCAAATACTAGTAAACCAACACTAAATGTTCAAGTATACTGTATCTGGCCAAGCAAGTAATTTAACTATCGTTTATCTGTCCAGTACTCCAGTTTCCTTTTGGCATTTGAGAAGAAAAATGTTCAGATATAGAATCCAAAATATGCAGTAACATAGACATGGTATCTCACAGAATAAAGGAAACATTTAATGTTACTGTAATTCTGCAATTACAGGACAGAAAATTTGATTGCTGATTTTACCAACCAGTTGTTGGAGGCTTCAATTCTCCGCCAGCTGCGTATTTTCCCATGACTCCACCACACCTGATATGTTTAAAATAAAACAGAGAGTAATCAGAATCCATTAGTTACCAATAGAAGAGTATTCTAGCAAACTGTTGGTTTTCAACAGTAAATGTATACATTACAACAAGCTGAAAATCACTGCAATATAATATTCATGGACAGCAGATTATATACACTCCCATTAGCATACTTCATCACAGTAAGCATATATTTCAAAAGTCTGTATCTTTTTTTTCCCCTTTCAGCCGCATGCTTGCATCGGGAGAATCAGAGACATGCTTGCAGTTTGGACTAGATTATGACTTCATTCCCTTACACTTGTGTTATCCTAGTTATCTGTTTATTGTTTCTCTTTTTTTTTCCCTCGCATAATTCCACTCTTTTCCACGTTTCCTCATTCGCCCGTTCAAAACGGTTTTGCTGATAGCTTTTGGTTGAAATAGGCACTTTAGTGGTTGATAGGCTTTGGCTGAGGCATTGAATTAAAGGAAATGAAGAAAAAAGAGAGGAAAATGAAAAAAAAATTATATGTCCACAGACAATGCAAAGGAAAAAGAGAAAAATGAAAAGAAAAAAAGGGGAAAGCTGTGGTAGGAAGCCAACACATTCAAAACGGCTTCCGGCTTCTAGAAGCTAGAAGCCAAAAGTCGTTTTGAACGGGGCGTTAATGACTTATACATACTCTTCCTTCTTATTAACATAACCATAAAACCAAGGTTACATTTCTTAAGAAAAGAGGAGGAAGAAAAAGAAGATTTCAGTCCACAGAAGAATCAAATACGAATATTATTACTAACCATCTAAAATAGTCACTTCTAATGCCCAAAGGTGCGGCTAGCAATATGTCTGTGATCCAAGGAGATAATGGCCTCAATGGCTTCCGGTCAGGTTCATTTCCTGGAGAATCGTTAGATTTCTTTTCTGTGGAATCACTTGATGTGGCCCGATTAGAGGTGCTGCTGCATTCTGCTTCACGATGTTGGCGCTCAACTTTAAAGATTGGTCTATTGTAGTGAGTTAGAACTCTAAGAATTTCTCCACAGGCCAAGGCCCATTGCGCCAAGTACTCTTTCTGCAGTCAAAAATACATTTTATGAGAAATAGTACTTCGACAAGCATTAAGCAGGAGAATAGAAAATAATATTGAAATGAGCAGGCAGAATCTTGTCAAAACAGAGAAAAGATTACAAAAGCTAAAATTAACCAGCACAGCTGGGGCCTCACCTCAGAAGTTTGGCTAAATAAAGAGATGAAGGAGCTGAATGGGGAACCATGCCTATCATAACACAGCGTCCCATCTATGATACGTGAAAGAATCGGATGTACAACTGCATGACCATGCTCAGGATGGTGAAGAACAAAAGTTGCTGGACAATGTAAAAAAAGTATGTCAAATTCTTCCTTGTACCGCCTGTTGTGTAACGTGTAGCTATCAGAAGTTCATATTACCTAATACTTCATCTACCAAGCGTTTTTCTTTTGATGGATAGCAACTTTGAATGAGCTGCACACATGCAAAAAAAAAGTGATGTAAAAGTTAACACATTTGACATCGAATTTGCCACAAAAAAATAATAAATTATTCTAAGAGATACAGTACCTGAGCTACATCTTCGGGGAACTGCTCGCTGTCAGCTGTAAACTGGCCAAAGTACTCAACATAGGCCAAAATTTGTGCCTTCAAACAGAAAATACAGCCGAAGAGTCCCATTCACATAAGGTATCTTCAGAGTTAAAGCATATATAACGAAATTCAACTAGCAGTATATTTACCTGTTTCTGTTGCACATCCTGTGGTGGGGGCCAGAATAGCGATGAGAACTGGAGCCCATAGATCCACTTCTCATTTGAACCTGACATACTTAGTAGTTCAAGAGCCTGCAAAAGAAACTAGAGACAGACTCTCAAAGAGAGAAAGAAACTGGAGAAACTGCTTCAATTAGCAATAAGAGCACCTGTTATCAACACCGTGTTGAAGTCGTCAGTCAGTTCATCCATCTACGCTACCAAAGTCCTATTCTTCTTATAAGCTACTTGCCTTAGAATCAAAAAACCTTTTTCTCCTATGAGTACTGTCAATTTCTTCAATCAACCCCCACAAAGAGGGGTCTGTGGGGGTTGCATCCCACAACGTGACCAAGAATCACATCAACCAATCCCAACCATAGGTGGTTTAAAGTCTCTGCATTGCAAAATGGATATATATCATGTTAATTAATATTGAAACAGAAAATAGTACAAAAATTGACAGAGAAATGAGAGAAAGCTAATGGAAAAAAATTCGCATAATCCTGCTAACACATATTTTTTATTATCGATATACAAATAAAAGAATGATCAAACAAAATTTTTATATAGGAAAAAGAAGCAAGCTGTTAAGGATAGAAGGGTATTTGTGATATTTTCTAGTTTCTAGAGTTTAGCCTGGAAAAAGAACAGTTAGATCTAAATGACCTCTTTCAAGAACAAAACTATATAAAAGAAGAACTACGTGATCTTAAAAGAAGAGTTCAAATTTTATAAATCCAGGAAAAGTATAAGAAAAACAAAGTCAATATGAAGAGGAAGCAATTCCACAAAATAATCAAAAAGTAGTGAGCTCTATAGAAACATATTTCAAACAAAAATGGTATGTAGAAATCTCATATAAATTTGCTGATGGATTTCACTTCAATTACAAAACTTTGATTGACTCAAGAGCAGACGTGAATTGTATTCGAGAAGAAATTATTCCTCTCAAATATTTTAAATATCAACTCACAAAATTCATGGTGTTGATGGATAATATTATCTCACGCAAACGTTCGCCACAGTTTGGCTTGCCTAGGCTCAAGAAAAAATCCTAGCCCCGCCACTGGTTAAGCCCCTGTACTAAGTGAACAGTTTATCAAAGTCTTAATATGACTAACTTGGAAATTTAGGAGCTTCAAATAGAAGGTGACTAATGGCCAATCTAGATGTACAAAAACCTGAATGAGTGACCACTGAATGTACAATGGCTTGGGTTGTAATTCTTGTTGGAAATAATCTTGTTGTTGTTGAGTGGTCGTGCCTATACTCGGTAGTCGTAGCTACCGTTCAATGTTGTTATAGTCGAAGTACTCGGTGTGTCCGAGTACAGTGGTCGTAATCGTGTCGTTGTTGTGTACTGTACAGTGGTCATAGCTAACTATACTCGTGTCAAGTACTGTGCAGTGGTTGTAGCCAACTGCACTCGTGTGTCGAGTACTGTACTGTGGTCGTAGCCACAGTGGTTGAAGGCAGCAGTCGACAAAGCCGTGGTCGATTCTATGGTTGAAAGCGCAGTTGACCAGCCGTGGTCGATGCCATGGTCGGTAGTCATAACTACCGTGGTCGATGGTCGGTAGTCGGAGCTACCGTAGTCGATGGCCGGCAGTCATAGCTACCGTGGTCGATAGTCGTATCTACCGTGGTTGATGGTCAGTAGTCGTAGCTACCGTGGTCGATGGTCGGCAGTTGGAGCTGCCGTGGTTAATAGTCGGTTACAACAACGTTGTACATGGTCGTAACTACCAAGTTGTTGCAGACCAAAGTCATAGTCGTTGGCATGTCCATGGTTGAAGCTCCAGTGCAATGGTCGAAGACAAGCCGAGGATGAAGCCAACGGTTATGGTCATGCATCGACCACTGTAGCAGTGGGTAACAGGCGTCAGCATGGGTGATCGTGGGTGACGCAGAAAGTCCTCGGTCGGTTACCTACCCGGTATGGGCAAACGGCTGATGCTGTAGCGGTCGTCATGGGCTGATCATTGTAGCACTCGGTAGGCAGCTGAGCGAAGCGGCATGGGCAGGCGATTGAGCAGCGTGGTCGTGCGAAGACGTGAGCAGCTGAGCAAAGCGGCATGGGCAACATGGTCGTCAACAGCTGTAGCAGTCGTAAGCGAGTAAGCTGAGCGGCACAGCGGTGTCGTAGTGGGTGGGTGGCCTGTGTGGCCTATTGTCTATATATACCCTGTACACTTGTGAAGTCGAGTGTGCGAGTTTTTGGGGAAAATCAGAGTGAATACAGAGTAAGTCGTAACCGGCGTTCGTTGTCGGACGAGAAATAATTGTTTCCTCTGTTTTCGCTCGTTCTTCTCCTTGCTCTAACTATTCTAATTCCAAGCTCACTCCACTGCAAATGATTCTAATATAATACAACTTTCAAAGAACAAATAAATCTAATCTAAATAACATAAGCACACCCAGAAGAAGGAAAACAAGATATATCTACTACATAAAAATGTGAATTGGTGGTCGTCGGTTTATTCTCCCTCCTCTCTTTTCAGCCGTCCGATCAAATATCAGTCGTCTAGATCCGTATGTAGATAGTTCTTCCGCTCCTCGTAGAAAAGATCGGGCCAACGTGTGTGCCGCGCTCCTCCTCTTCTCTTCCCCATATCCTCCGCCTCCCGCAACCACTTCACCTCCTACAACCGCCGCCTCCTTCTCTCCCCCGAACCCTCATGCCACGCCTCCTCCTCAGTGTCGCCACCAATTCCTTCCCCACGTGGTAACGTCTGGTCCCAATCCCCCAATTTCCCCCAGCAGTGCCGCATCCCCCTGTCGCCGCCTCCCCAACGCATTCACCCGCCGCCTCTTCTCCCCATCTGCCCATCGCTACCTCTCCACTTCCACCTCCCACAACTGCCGCCTCCTTCTCTCCCCCGAACCCTCGTGTCATGCCTCCTCCTCGGTGCCACTACTAATTCCTTCCCTACGTAGCAGGTCGTAGTCCCCCAACTTCCCCCAACAGCACCGCATCTCCCCGTCACCGCCTCCCCCAACGCATTCGCCCACCGCCTCCTTCTCTCCCCCGAACCCTCGTGCCGCGCCTCCTCCTCAACGCCCCCACCAATTCCATCTCGCATTGCCCCTCCAACCAGCGGCACGACGCTCGACTACAGCGGCCGGTGGATCAGAGAGAAGGGCGCTCGATAACAGAAGCCGGTGGATCAGAGAGAATGGCGCTCAACGATGGCGGCTGTGGCTTCCTTTTCCTACGCTCGCCCACGTGGCTCCCCCCCTGCCGCCACCGCCCAACAGTCGCTCACCCAATGAGCCTCTCTACCTCCTCCTGCTTTTCGCTTGGAGCCCGTCGCACTATCTAGCGATTTTGGTCTCCCAAGCTAGTCGTTGAAGTCGGTGCCGTGGTCGAAGGGGGCCGTGGCCGAAGTCAAGGGGCCGTGATTAAAGTCGAAGTCGTGGTCGAATGGGGCCATGGCAGAAGTCCAAGATCAGTGGTTGAAGTCGAATCCGTGGTCGAAGGGGCGGTGATCAAAGTCAAAGCACTGTAGTCGAATTCAGGCTATGGTTGAAGTCGAAGGGTTGTGGTCGAAGTCCAAACCATGGTCAAAAGGGATAGTGGTCAAAGGGGACAGTGATCGAAGTCGAAGGATCATGGTCGAAGTCCAAGCCGTGGTCGAAGGGGGCAGTGGACGAAGTCCAAGGGTCGTGAACGAAGTCGCATATCCGTGGTTGAAGTCGAAGATCTGTGGTCAAAATTGAAGCCATGGTCGAATGGAGCCGTGGTCGAAGGTGAAAGTGGTCGACGTCGAAGGGCCGTGGTCGAAGGAGGCTATGGTCGAAATCAAAGATCCATGGTCAAAGTCGAAGATCGTTGATCGAAGTTGAAGCCATGGTCGAAGGGGGCCGTGGTCAAAGGGGGAGTGGTCAACGTCGAAGGGTCGTGGTCGAAGGGGGCTATGGTCGAAGTCAAAGATCCATGGTCAAAGTCGAAGATCCTTGGTCGAAGTTGAAACCATGGTCGAAGGGGGCCGTGGTCGAAGGGGGAAGTGGTCGACGTCGAAGGGTCGTGGTCGAAGGGGGCTATGGTCGAAGTCAAAGATCCATGGTCATTGTCAAAGCCGTGGTCAAAGAGGGAAGTGGTCGACGTCGAAGGGTCGTGGTCGAAGGGGACATTGGTTGAAGGAGATAGTGGTCGAAGACTCGAAGTCGAAGGTGGCAGTGCTCGAAGTTGAAGGGGGCAATGCTCGAAGTCACGGTCATGGTCATAGTCTTAGTGCCCGTGGATATGGTCATAGCGGTCATGGTCGTAGTCGTAGCGCCAACCCGGAGGGCACATGCTGGTTCATCCAAAACCTCTGCCGCTACGAGTTTCCCCACCAGTTGGACATCCCCGTCGCCTACCCCCAGGTCACCCCCGAGATCGAGCTCCCCACCCTCGACGGCAAGACCCATAAGGTCCCGTACTTCCCATGGATTGTAACATGCTTTTGGTCACAAGGTGTGATCGACAGCTTCCGATTTATAACCACGAGCGCTGGTCGATGTGTTCTGACTTACGACCACGAGGTGCGATCGATGTCTTCTGACTTACGACCACGAGCGCTGATTGAAGTCGAAGATCCGTGGTCAAAGTCGAAGCCGTGGTTGAAGGGGTCGTAGTCGAAGGGGGAAGTGGTCATCATCGAAAGGTCATGGTCAAAGGGGATAGTGGTTGAATGGGGCAGTGGTCGAAGTCAGGGCCGTGGTCAAAGTCGACGCCGTGGTTAAAGTTGGGGCTGTCGTCGAAGGGGGCCATGGTCGAAGGGGGCCATGGTCGACGTCGAAGGGCCGTGGTCGAAGTCAAAGCGAAGCGGTGGCGCCGTAGTCGAGCGGCAGGCACAAGCACACCGAGGCTCGCCAACATCGACCGCGGCGATGGTCGACCGCTCCTGACCTACAGTCACGCGCGATAGTCAATGGCTTCTAACTTACAACCACGAGATGTGATCGATGGCTTTCGATTTACGACCACGAGCACTGGTCGATGTGTTTCGACTTATGGCCACGAGATGTGGTCGATGTCTTCCGACTTACGACCACGAGCGTTGGTCGATGTGTTCCGACTTACGACCACGAGGTGTCCTCGATGGCTTCCAACTTATGACCACGAACGATGGTCGTTGGCTTCCGATGTACAACCAGGAGCTATTGTCGAAGACTCCCGATTTAGGACCACGATCGATCGTCGACCGCTGCCAACTTACGACCACCAGCGATGGTCGACCGCTCCCGACCTACGATCACGGGCGATGGTCGACGGCTTCCGACTTACGACGACGAGGTGTGCTCGAGGGCTCCCGACCTACGACCACAAGGTGCGGTCGATGTCTTTCGACTTATGACTACGAGGTGTGATCGACAGCTTCCAACTTATTTGACGGATTTAAAAACTTTTAGAACATGGTTGTATATATATTCTAAAATTTTTTACCACCTATGAGTTTTAAAATATGTAGTACGATAAATTTAAAAAATCCATAGCAACGCACGGGCATTCAACTAGACAATATGCAATTGTTTAGTTGAGAGGACGTAATCTTTTCGTAAATCTATTCAGTGATTGCATCTTTTCCGCTAAGAATAGTACGTCGGCTGCATCTACTCCTTTGAAAATGATTCATAGCTAGTTCTAGATGGTATTATCTGAGACAGAACACTAGGAAGTTATTCCTTTTTCATTCGAGGGACGTCTTTCTATTTTAGATACCACTAACACTAAGGCAGTCAAGGAAATAGATTAGCTAAAGCATAGAAATGGAAAATATAAGATCAGAACAGAACTACTTTACTACAAATAATTTTTCAATAATAAACTCCGCTCTAATTACTTCCACAACCGTAAGTACGAAATCTACACGCCGAAATGACCCCCAAAAAAGAGCAAACCCAGCTCGAATCACTACTAGCGTAATAGTCGAGAAAACCTCCCAAATTCCCCAGTAAGAAGCATCCAGCTCTCGTTGATCTACCCGAGATAACAAAATAATCATAATAATAATCAGCTCAACCTCGCCGCCAAAATTTAAACCATCTCTTTAAATCCTTAACATCTCCTATAAATCTATCACCAAAGTATCGCCAAAACCTACTCACCTACAAATTATCAACGAATCTACGGACCAGCGAGCGCCAGAACTCACGAACAGAACGGCCGTAAAAAAAACAAGGGAAAAAGCAAAAAAAAAAAATACAGAACAGAAAACACAAAACCCTCACGGAAAATTACAGGAAAAATATCATGAGCATTACCTCCGTCGGGCGGACTAATCCGGAGCTCCGACGGCGAGTCGGCGGCGTCGGGCGAGAGGGATTGCGCGGCGAGGCGAGAGGGAGGCGGCGGGAGGAGAGAGAAACGGTGAGGAGCGAGGAGAGGCGAGAAAAAGATTTTTTCGCGATGAGGGGGAGGAGGTGGTGCGCTGTGGTGCGGTTGTGTATTTCACTGGCTGGGCACAAATGGAGGCCCCACGAGGAGTGACGCTCCCACTGACAAGTGGGGGAGAGGAAAGGTCGGGTCCGCGCGTCGGTGAGTGGTGCGGGAGGCGGTGAGGCCGCGCGGCGCGGGGAGATACTTATTCGTGCGTGCGGGGATGGGGGCTGCCGGATCGCCTGCTGGCGCTGCTGACATGGCCTTGATATTTTCGGGGGCGCATGGCATGGGGATGCGCATGCATTTGCATGGTACTTCTCGGGTCGTAAGAAATTACTTAATGGTCCCTGTGTCTTATGGTTTGATGAAGTTTTTTTAATAATATATTTTTATTGATATAACATAAACTAATAAGGTGTCCGTGCGTTGCAACGAGGTTCTAAAAAAGATGATATATATCATTAAACGTGACCCAAATCATTCAATGAATATTAAAAAGATAGAGGCAGTACAGGAATATGTGAAGAAAGCTCCCAATAGGCAACTAGATTAATTCTCATCTATAACAATATTTAAAAAATGCAGATCTAAATACATTCTTCTGTAAAATTATGAATAAGAGCCCATCTCTACCAAATCAACTATAATACATCATTGATACGAAGAATGACATGATAAGAAAAATGGCAAATGAAGCAAGTAGAAAGATTGTGAAGTGGATACGCATATTTGCATTCCATCATCAAATGTCATCTTGCAATCACAAATAAAAAGCAAAACAATTCAATATGTTGCACTTATATATCTACCTATCTAAACCCCTCTCATTCTCCCCAGTCGCTCTCACCTTTCTCTATCCCTCCACCAGTGGTGCATAGCGGCGGTTTGCAGCGCGGCGTCCGGCAGCAGGTAGCCACGCAACAGACAAGAACAGTTGGGAGAGGTTAAATCTGCAGTGGGAGACAGTTGAATCAGGCGTCTTCGCCGCCTCGGTCCGTTGGGTCCGCCATCTTCCTTGGTTTAAGGCACTGATCCAAGGGTGACCTAACCCACAACCATTGGATCCAGTGTCCCCAACGTCAACACGTCGGATTCGCCATCTCTGAGGTCGCCACTGTCGGATCGGCTGTCCGTGAGGTCGGCGTAGCCGGATCCACCGTTGCCAAGATCGATGCTCCGGATCTGCCCTGCTTGACCCCGCCAACTTCACGGTTCTTCCTCACCTCCAGCGGTGTACACCTTGTCCGAGCTAGTGTACTTTGCCTCCCTGTTCGTCATCTGTGTCACTGTACTCCATGTCCTGCTTGTCGATCTCGACGGTGTACACATTCGTTTTGTCGTCGTCCTTGGTGGTGTACACCAATGCCTTGTCGTCCACACCGGTGTGCTCCTCTTCTTTGTCACCAAGTACCGCTCCACCTCTCTCCTCTTGTTCAGCGTCATAATGTAGCAACAGCATGGCGGCACATGGGAGGAAGTAATAGCGGTGGATTCGAGAGGAGAGAATAAATCAAACGCAGTTGTTGCCTTACTATGTGTGAATAGTGCAAAAAGTAGGGAACATGGCAAAGCGGTTAAGCAAGAATGAGCGATAGAGCAATTTAGGGGCTGATGACACGGGCCCAAGTGTCGGTGCATGAAAGAGAAGACCAAAGCTGGGAGGGGGGAATGAACAAACTCCCCTTTTATATTAGTGGAGATATATCATCACTTAAAAATTACATAAATAACCTTTTTATCGCCATTTGAAATGACGACAGAAGCACTATCGCCATTTTGAACTTAAGATAGTGCTTATGTCATAGTTTCATCAAATGACTGGATGACAGAGTGTCATGTCGCGCACCACGGTATCTGCCGCCATTTCTAGCAACAAAAAGATGAATTGTCAATTAAAATGGCGACGGAAGCTCCGCAGCTTCAATCGTCATTTCAAATGGCGATAGAGCCCCTTGCTTTTCTAAGTGATTTGACAACTCTTACCAGTTTTTCTCAATGAATTAACAACACACACCAGCTTTTCTCAGTGATTTGACAATGACGTGACATTTTTTGTGCTCAAAGATTCACTCTCGCGGACTTGAGTGCACTTTCATTCGCCAAAATTTACTCCTCCGATACTACACATTGACCACCTATAAAAACGGGCCACACATCATGACCACAACCATCACTCCACTCAAGCTAAACTCGAAAACAAGGAAAGGGGAGGGAGAACAAAGGTAGAGTAGGTCACTCCATCGGGGTTAGGGATGTCAGAATACAGAGATATACTTCGAAAGTGGAAGTGGGTTGCCAACAAAACGGGAACATACCATGATTATTCTTACAAGGGTGCACCTATACCAACAGAGTTTCCACACTTGCAGTGTAGCTACGGTAATCCGGCAAAGATCATTCAATCAACACATCGAGACACCGTCACCCAAGTGTACTACATGTGTGGGATTACTGCATAAGTGAATGTCACGCATTGATATTTCATATTGCATGTTGCATTTTACATATTGCTAACTTTCTTCATGCATAATGGTAGCTGTCAGAGCGTTGTTACTTCTTTCAATGAATCAACGACGTGGAGAAATATGACAAGGCATTCATTCAGCAAAAATACATGCTCAACTACGCAATGGTGCCTGAAAACTTCACCCGTTGGAAACCTTACACCCCAAATGACAAGGAAAAGGCCAAGAGGGAGGAAGACAAGGGAAAGGTACTGATGGCCCCCGATGCCCCTCCTGAACATGATGTTATTTCAGACTCATACAAGCCTATGGATCGAGAAGACAAGTATTGGGTTTTTGTGTACGGGGATCAATGAAGAAAGGCCAAAGACTGTGCCCGCAGGGGAGACAAGGGAAATGCAATGATGGATCCTGATGCATAGGATGTATGACTGTAAACCTGACTTCTTTTTACATCCCCTACTGTTTTCGATTCCAAAAGGCACACATGTATCTTAGATGTAGTTTGGGTTGATGGTTTGTACATATTGCCATTTGTATTGTAGGAGTAATGAGGCAAATATATGTGCCTAACCAAACCCTACACATCACCTTCATTATGAAATGTGATGTTGGGTTTGAAATGATTTATTTAAACAAAAATCATTAATGCAGCCTAAGGCACACTAGTCAAATTCTCTTCTTAATGGTTAGTTGTTATTTCAAAACTACTAAAACAAAAACATGGTGACAAAACCTTTGTCTCCAATTGGATTGATGACAAACCTCTGTCATCGGTCCAATTGGTGATAAAGGTTTTGTCGTCAATTCATTTGGCGATAGGGACCTGCTGACTACAATGTGGGACTCCATATAGGATTATCACCATATATTATGTAATTTGTTAGCGATGATATATATATGTAATATTAATAAAAAATAAATTATTTAAATAATTGTTCGATGAATGGCTAAAATGGCGCTGCTATACACACGAAGAGTGTTGGACAACACTAGCACGAAGACCACATGACTCCCTCTCTCCCCTTCTCTCTCTTAGATGGATGAAGAGGGTGGCGACACTCTCCTAGCAGTGCCTTCCTCACCTTAGATGTTTGCCAGAAAGCCACCAGCGTCAAGCCATGCCATCACCCCATTCTCTACTCCCGATGACCCATTGTCATCGTCATCTCCTCCCTGAGCCAATCGTGTCACGAGGTGCATCTCGTCTCACTAGACCTAACCCTGACCTCCTTCGACCTCCCCGTCCATTATGGACCACCATCACCAGCCGCCATGGCCGTCGCTAGCTCTCTCGATGCTGCCCCATTTCTCTCAACCACCAAAATGGAGTCTTTACCTTTGGGACACACACGATGCTTGTGTTAACTTCGCCTCCAACTTGTTGGACCACGTCATCATCTTGCCCATCTTCTTCATGCCTGGCAGCCTTGTTGTCGTGCTGTTCCAACCACTCCCAGAGATAACTGCAACGCTGTAGCTAGACATAGCCATGGTAGTGTGGGCAAGTACTGTTGGGCATTTTGGGAATTTCCCCATTTGTTTTACTTAAATAATAATAACGGAGGGGGGGAGGTGTGGGTCCTAGACACCATAGGGAAAGGTGAAGAGGGGATAAGGTCTTCAGCCCTGTTCGGTTCAACCACATGTGTGAGATAGGGATCAGGTCGATCCCCAACTCTGGCAACTCCAATGTTTTTGTTGCAACCGTTAGCGGCGCTGCCCTCATCTCCATCCTCTTATACTAGTGGGTGTGCTATACTACTAAATATCTTCATATGTTTATCTCTAATTTATTTCATCACTAGTATTAGGTGACTTGACATGATTAAATGCGGGATAAATAATGCCCAATTAGAATTTTGTGGTTTGAGCAAAACAACAGTGATAATTTAGAAGCAATCTGCTAGTTTTGAGCATTTAGTGATTATATTATTTGTTGTCCTGTCACTTGCTAGAGTATTAACTTGTACTCGGTTCATTCCATTATCGCAATTCAATTGATACTATAATAATTGAACTGATGTTAATAGTGGAGGTAATGTCTATAAGTGAAAACTACAAGATTATTTGGAATTGTCACTCTATTGCTTGAAGTAATTAGGTCCATTGTATCGAGGGGGCATTGTTTAATAACAAGTGCAACCAACATGTGAGGGCACCAATTCATTAACTTAAAATGAATATGCTACAGATTGTTTATTACTTTATTTCTACAATGATCAGTACAATGTCATGTTTACATGACTTGAGGAAATTTCATGTTTTAATCAATATTTTGATTGAGCTCTTGTCATATCTATGTTGCTGGAATTATGTTGTTAAATTCAATTATAATTCTAGAATTATTAGTAATTTATTGCTGTAATCGCGTATGATATGACAAGTACTTGTCCCCGGTGAGGAGAGAGAGAGAGGAGAGGAGGAGAAGGACCAAATAGAGTCTTCGTATAACTGGCTTCGTTTGTGAGCATTTTCTGTGGTTAAAGTGAGGTGTGTTGGAGGTGGTCTGCTGGATAATAAGATTATAAGGTCTTATTTGGGAGGCTTATTTTCGGTTGGAATTTATGTGAATGGAGTGAAATTTTAGTTTAAATTGTTGACCTATTTATATGGATCCTGGCTGGGAATAATTCTCTCAAACAAGCCCTAAGAGGGAATGTGATTACCAAGCTTTAGTTGGTAACTCTTCCTTTGCTCCAAAAATACAGGGGAGAGATAGTTGTTGGAAAGATGGCACACGTAAAAAGTTTGGTTAGTCTACATTTCTCTTGAACACAGTGGTTAATTTCTTTTGATCCAATGGATCTAACTCCAAAAGTAAAAAACTTCTCGGCATCCTATAACATGAAAGAGCTAGCTTAGAGAATCGTTTATCTCAACGACGAAATATAGAGTAAATAGTTAATTGTTGATATCACTAAAGATAGTTAATATCTTGGCGTTCTTGTAATTTTTATGCCATGGTACTAGCACCAAAAAGATTGCAGGTTATAGCAGAACATCATGAAAATTTAATGTTATGGAGGGCCTACCCAGCAAAAGAAAAACGAACCGGATTATAATTATTGCTAATGACACGACAAGGCAAGAATTGACTGATTAGGCAGTGGGCCGTCGGATGGGAGGTAAGTAGGCCATCGGACGGCCGCGATGAGATGCGTGCTTTGACATCATCTTTGCTTTACCCGACGGGAATGACAGGTGACGTCACGGGTTGGCAACTTGGACGGCTGTGGATGACGGATGGCGATAATTGGACGGTGGCGCGATGCTGCCATTTCGATATATCTTTCATGGTGGGCCCCCATATTGGCTAATGGACCACAGATCTCTGCGATTAGGTCCTCTCTGGGGGTTTAACAAAGCATTAGCAGGTTTGTTTGTATCTTCTTGGTTTTTTGGGTGGTTAGGCTGTATACAGGAATGCAATGGGCAGACGGACCATGGAAATGACATTTGCTTCACATGCAATCAAGTAGGCTAGAAAAGTTAAAATTATCACATGCAAGCAAGCAATACCATTAGTAAAATATCATCGAGAAAAATGAAAGGAAAGGTGCTAACTTTTAAAATAGCAACATGGACAATCCTAGGAATACTGGTTCGAAGCACATGAGCAGTTTCGTCTCGAACCAATAGTCAAGCGTATCATCTGCTTGAAGTAATAACAAGAATGTGACTTACCCGTTTTGCCGTCTAAAATTGAATTTAATTCATTCAATTGGATTCTAAATTCAATTCTAGTTGAATTTGAATTTAATTCAAGCCAATTTAAAATTCAATTTTCTATTTGAATGCCATTTGGTATTCTACAAGACTGCGAGATCCACCAATGCGCACAAAGAAGTTTCTTTACACGCTAAATCATCTCTAACAATTTTCAGACAATTTCATGAAAAATTTATAGTATGAATACGATGTTGATATTCCAAATACAAACTTTTATGAAATCATTGTCTACGAGTCTATGGTGTCACCTATGCATTTAGATCCGTCAATATGTATAAATTAGCTTCTCTACATACTAAATCATCTATAATAAATTGCAATTGATTTCGTAAAAATTTTATGATGAGCATGTCAAGTTAAAATTTTAAATACCGAATTTTTACTTAAATTTGTATGATGAATTTCATATAAATTGTACCTCTTGGAATTAGCTATAGACTCTTCAGTTCAATTCTAGATGGCATCCATACAGGCAAACAGCTACATCATTAGAATTGAATTCTAATTCCATAATTCCAAAGCCAATACTTAGGAGCGCCACGGGGTATAAGTGAAAACGTTTCTGACTAACAGAGGCTAAAGTGCTAAACCCAACGTGTTATTGGCGAACGATAGAAACGAAACCAGAGATCGACTAACTAATCCATGTTAATTACACAAGAGTTTTATTAGTTCTAGGATTTTTAAGAAGATGCACGGACTATGGCTGTATGGCATGCATAGTTTTCGATCTGTTCTTCCACATCAAGTACTCAACAATGGGCGGCATCTGCAAGACTAGATTATTGCATAGCATGCTTTGGAAATAGACCTGCTACATATGTGCAAGCTGTATATTCTGAATGCAGCTTCCTTGTTCTCGTCTCTGTTTTCTCACATATGTCAGTAGTTTATTTGTTGTACTTTACTTTTTATGGGGTCTGTAACAGCACCCATCCCTCCCAGATTGCTGCCACGTGTGAGAAAACCCCGCTTGACTTCGGTTTCTGCTAGTTCACTATTTTTTAATTTTATATTTTTCTAGCATTTTAGATTTTTTGTCTTTTTTCCTATATTCTTCTGCATTGTTCATAATAGGATAACATGTTTTTTCTAATTTTAATTTTTTTTAAAAAATTTAATTACAATAAAAAAAACTACTAACTACTACATAAAATAAGCTATTTACAGTAAAAAAAACAAAAAAAACAACTGAGCACAACTGTACTCGTCCGTCATCCATGACACGGCGATGCGGGAGGGAAGACACGACGCAAACTTGCCACGCAAACAATCTCAGCCACATGGTGGTGGTGTGCTCGCTGGGAGAGGAGATATTTATCGCGCGAGCCGACGTGTCACGCTGCGGCGCGCGCGGGGATCTCCTCACCGCCCAGGGACCCACCCGTCAGCGCATGGATGGGGCGCGTCTCGCTCGGGCATGGGCGCGCGTGGGAGCCGGGTGGGCCCCACGGGTACTTAATCCAAAGTTGTGGATCCCCTGATACATATCCATAGCCACATTTCTTTTCTTTTCTTTTCTTGTAAAAAGTACCCCTTGCAAAGAAATGCATTTTCTTATTAAGTGCTGATAAAGCCAGTTAGCTCTTCAAAAGTCAAAATGATGGACCATGAGATCAAACACGCAGTAGCATTTTTGTCTTCGCAGCGATACCAAATACGCCCGATCCTTTTTTTTTTAAATGTACAAGATAGGCTTACACTAAACTTATAAATATAGTATAGATTTTTTCATCAATATTATTTTGTTACAAATACGGTATAGATTTTTTCATCTGATTAATATTTTCTTTCTATTAATATTCGTATTCGAATTCGCATAAAATAATGGATACGAATATAGTGTGGTTTTTTAATCTAAAATGTTATTTTATCTAGAATATTCGTTTTCAGTATTCGATGAAGCAATATATATATATATATATATATATATATATATATATATATATATATATATATATATATATATATATATATATATATATATATATATATATATATATATATATATATATATATATATATATATATATATATATATATATATATATATTATTGCAATCTGACTAATTAGTTGGATAAATTTTTTAATTTAATATGAATTCTTGTTTCTTTAAGTAGATGAATTAGAATGATTAAGTGTGACTATACGATAATAGAAATATCATTAATATCTTCATACTACATAAGTTACGAGGATATCTGGATCCGACCGAATTGAGTAGATATTTAATTCGAATTCGTATTTATATACAAAATATGAATACGAATATAGTAAAAATACTATTCGATTCGTATTCAATTCGTTCCTACCCCTACTCATACCACACACCACTTACACGTATATGTATCCTCTACACACTCGGAATTTTTTGAAGTCATAAAACCTTATAAAGCGGGATATATATTTTTTACTGAACATACATAAATATATATCCTATTTTTAATTTATTCAAACGAGGTGCCCCGGGTTCGAGCTCGGACAAGCTTCACGCACGACCGCGCTGCTAGGCATTCAAGCAACCGCTCGGTTAAAAAAAACGCCCAGTCCTATCTATGGGAGTGTCGGTAAATTACTGAAAAACCCCAAAAATTCAAACCAGAAAATTTTGTGATTTTTGCTGCATTTTTGAGTGAAATTCGAAAACTTTCCTTTTCGGGAAAGTTCTCCTCGGAATCCGCCTTCCTCTTTCGGCCTTTCCGTTTTCTCTTTTCTTTGGCGCCTTTCCCCTTTCCTTGCCTCTCCCGCCGGTTGGCGCCACCCTTCCTTTCCGCCTCCTCCCCTCCCTGGCGCTCGCGCCTCCCGTGGCGCTGTTTCCTCGTTTCGAGCGCTCGCCGCTCCTCTCGCCGGCGGCGCCTCTCGCTCTCGCTTCATCTCGCGCGCGCGCTAAGCTGCGCGCTGCGCTGCGCCGCCAGCTCGCGCCTCCGCGCCGCGTTTCCTTTGCGCCAAGACGCCTCATCAACCCCGGCCCGAACAGTGGATGCCTCGCGCGCGCGTCGCCTCGCGCTCGCCTGGTCCCACTTTGCCCGTGGCGCCATCTCCTCTCGCGCGCGGACGCGCCTCCGCCCATGCCGCCCCGACCACCTGCTCCCGTCGCCTCGCCCTTAATCTTGTGCAGAGCCGACACTCCTCCCCTCCACTCCGAAGTGACGCCCGTCACTGCTCCCACGCCCTCCTGTTGACCCGGCGCCCTCGCCCGTGCCTTCCCCGCTAAGCCTTCTCCTCCCTCGGCTCGGGGTATAAACCCCCCCTCTCACCCGCACGCTCTTCTGTTTCCCGAGCTGTTCCACCTCCCCCATCCACTTTCTAGCACCCCAGAGAAGCTCCAGGAGCGGCCGATTGGACCCTCATCGCCTCCCTCGCCGTCGCCGCTCTCCCCTGCGCCGGTGTCCCCGCGAAGCTCATTTTCTTCCCCTGCCCTTCATTTCTCGATTCCTTTCGCCCTGAGCACCCCCACTAATCATTGATCACGTTGATGTTTTCCTCTGGACAGAAGATCGCTCGAGGAGCCCCAGCACCGGAGCTCCCTTCCGGCCGTCGCACCCTCTTCGTGGCCAGCCATCTCCGCAGCTCTCCAGCTTCCACCGCCGCCGCCGTTGTGAGCCTCTTGGTCCCCTATCCGTGTACTCGCAGCTGATTGGACCCTCTCGCCGCCGGCGACCCCCTCCGCCACGAAAAGGCTGAACCACCCCCTTCTCTCTCCCGCTCCCTCCTTTGACCCCCTCACCCTCCTAAGCCCCAAAATGGAATCCTTATGTCAAGCCGCACCCGCCGGTGCCCTCGGTCGCCGCCAACGACCCTCCGTGCGCCCAGTCCGCCGTCGCCGCCGTGGCCCTGTTCCGAAGGCGCCGTGGCAGCCGGAGGAGGAAGACGATCGACGTGGCCGCTCCTCTGCCGTCCACCTCCTCCCGTGCCTTCTATCGCAAGCCGTCGGATGGTCACCTCGTCCTCGACCGTTTGATCGTCATAACCCCGCCTCCCCTCGTCCGTTAGATCCGCCCGTACCCCTTCGCCGCCTCCCCGCTTCGCTACCGTCCGTCCCGCCACACGTCGGCCATCTGAGCCGCGCGCGCGCATTGGCCGGGCCGCTTCCCTCGGCCGCTCCTCTCCGTAGCGTGCGCGCGCGCGATGGCGCGTCGGCCTCCGGCCGCGCGAGCCATTCCCGCCCGGGCCGCGCTGTAGCGCCAGGCCGGCCCAAACACTGTGCAAAACCTTTTTCCCGAGTTTATCAATTTCCAAAATTCCAGAAAATCCAAATAAATTCTAGAAAATCACAGAAAATCCCAAAAATTCCCAAATTTCACCACTTTGCTCCAATAATGTCCTGAACCCATTTCTGGCCTCCACTTCCATAAATTCATCCCAGATAAAATTTTAAAATTCCCATTTGGAGATTTATGCATTTTACTCCTTTTTAAATAGTTTATTTTCCCTCGCTTGATTAGTCTCAAGCTGGATTTAATTTATTTTCAGTGTTTGCGCTAGTGTCGGAGTTTTCGGAAGCTCAAGTGCAGTCGCAGGATCCAGGAGCTTCTACGATCAAGCTAGCCGAGTTCGTCCCGATTCACGGCAAGTCACAAGTCCTTGACCATGTTGAAATCACATGCCATTTAAATTATGTTATTATGATATTTGCATTAAGCTAGTTCTGAAATGTTAGTTCAAAATAAAATAAAATGTTTAGAATGACATGTTATGTAGCTAAACCTACCACCGATAAATGCCATGTTAAACTTGTAGCCATGCCTTTGTAACCCTAGAAATAATTATCTGTTAATCTAGATAACTGTAGGATATTACTATCATGCAAGTCTTACACTAATAAGGTTGTGGCTGTGGGCCAATAGGATTTGCAAACCCGACTCTAGGGTAGGGTGGTATGGGACACCGTGCCCTAGAGCGGAGAGTGCCGGCGTGCACAAGGTAGGGTGAGGGTTAGGGAGAGAGCTGGCGAGTTAGTCTTCGCCTAACTCTTACCCTAGGATTGAAGTCAGGGTAAGGGAGTTGTGGGGAGCCGCGAGATGGCCTTCGCCCACCGCTTACCCTAGGTTGGGGTCGCGGCCCGCGAGGTTGCGGACCACTGGATAAATAAGGATGAAACCCTTACGCCGAGCAAATGACATGGTGATCGCCAACCACGGAGTTGACTTGTCAACACCGGTTTAGTAGCCGCTCAACTCGATTGAAACTCTACAGTGTTGAGAAGGCTTGATAATAAGAAAGCGAGGTTAGGTAAGGCCATGCTGTGGGTGCCTAACAACGGTAGAGTTCACTCGGAGCGGACGGGAGTTATATATATGTGCCAGACCGAGTGAATTCTACCGGGTAGAGCCTATATAAAGGGTTGAGCAGTGAAACGACCTGGCTTTCTTAACCCGGATGCGGAAATTAAGAAATCGTGTGGGTAAAGCTGAGCAAACTCTGCAGAGTCTAATAAATGGTATTCGAATACGCCGTGCTCCCGGTTATTGGAGCCGTGTCACTTGGGTGATTCCAGCAGCAAAGCTTAAGTAGTTTTGTACATAATTTAACTTGTTCAGTTGGTTAATTAACCTTTGTTGAAAAACCCCTGAGATCTTGAGAAGTAGTTTTAGGTCGGTTTTATCAAATGTTTGCAAATAAAACTGCATCCACCAAATGTAATAAACCAAATATACTCTCTTCCTTTGTTGAACCGTGCAAGTAGTAAGTTAGGGTTTTCCCTTGTGATTTCTTGAGCACGGGTCGGAGTACTGAGCTTGCAAAATGCCACAGATACCAGAAGAAAAGAAGGCAAATTTCAAGATTTCGTGCGAGGAAGGTCTCCCCGTCGAGAACCCGTGGCTTTAGGTCTTGGCCGCGTTCAAGCGGATTTTGGAGTTTTTGTAATGTAAGTATGCTTTGGGCTTGCACGCCCCGCTGTCGAAAATGGATGTTAATCCTTATGTGAAATATATGCTGGTCTTTTGTTGTAAGCATGCAATGGTATACTCTTGCGCGACACTTCATAACTGTTCATGCGTGAATAGTTACGGAGTGCCGTGTCCGTACGCGCCCCTAGAAACGGGGGCGTTACAATTACTACATAGGAAAGAGGAAGGTATGCAAAGGTGACGGTATGATGGGAGTTTTCGTGAAGTTACATACGAAAGAGCATTAGCAAACTGAACATGCTACTATCATGAAAAGCTGGTGGGACAAAAAATTATTTTCCCCTACAAAGTCCACAGGAGTCAAGAATGCAGGGACGTCGACACACACCAAAGAACTACAGGAAGGTGGCGGGCCCTAAACTAAAAGCCCTGTCGCCATTCGATCAATGAAGTGTAAGTGTACTGTACTTGCCACTAATCAAGAGCTAAGAAGCTAAGCATGATCGATCTTGTTAGTGAATGTAACTATCCCAATTATACCTCGAGCATACATACACTACTACACAAAAAATCATATATTAAACATCACATCGCAAATGTTTTCTTAAAACCATCTGTATTAAATACAATCATAGACGGTTTTAGTTTAGAGGCCGTCCGTATTGCTGCTAGCCCTAAAAACTGTATGTGAAGAGGAAATATCATAGATGATTTGTGGTTAAAATCGTATGAGAAGTATCACAGACAGTTATTACCAAGAACCGTCTATGATATTTCACAGGCGGTTTGTATTAAAAACAGTTTGTGATAATTAAGTTATAAACCTTTATTCTTTAAAGAAGAACATGGTAATAAACATTGATTCTTTAAAGAAGAACATGGTAATAAACCTTGATTCTTTAAAGAACATGGTAATAAACCTTTATTCTTTAAAGAAGAATAAAATTGACTACACAGTTGTCCAACAAGTAATAGACAGGTAAGCATATTTTCTCCATAGATAACTCTATTGTAGTCTTTTCTTCATTCCCAATATCTAAGGCTAACCTTTTGGAATCATGTAGGTCGTTCGTCACGTATATTGCAAAGGTATGGAAATCCAAGGGAGGGATTGACGCCCTGCAATATATTCTAGATTTCCCGATATTCGCTAGTACTATTAATCATATACAACACTTCGTAGTAATACCTCTCAAACTAACAAATTCTATTTAGCAGTGCCACCAGCAGCCGTCGGGCAACAATATCTATGGATTCTATATTTGCCACAACATGCAAATACTCGTTAGTTCCGCAAAGAACAAACATGAGGTTTGTTAATCTTGTGATAATTACTTTATACTTATCAATTTATATATGTATGCACCACATTGATCTTCATGCTGACAGGTTTCGTCCATCACTACAACTCCGTTGGAACAGACCGACCTCAAACATATTCGAGTATAGTGTACGTACTTCTTGATGTCTAAAGTTTTAAAAAAATCGGGAGTTCTACAACGTAAAATGAATTTTAATGGATAAGATTGAGCTTAATTATTCATGTGTGTGTTTGTATTTCATTTCTTTTAATTGATTTGTGAAATGGATGTTTTTATTTTTGAAATGAATAAATATGAATTGGATGTATATATCTATATTGATCTGGTTGTTTCAGAGGGTATGGCTAGTATTTCCTGAGGCTAGCTAACAAATAGAAATAAATTTGGAACATAAAAGAATATCATAGACGGTTATTAACTCGTAGCCGTCTGTGATAGTCAACTATCATAGACGGTTTGTAGTACAAATCGTCTGTGATAAACTATATATCACAAACACTATCGCAGACAGCTTTTACTAAAAACTGTTTGTGTTTGTCTATATCACAGATAGTTTGAAAGCCGTATATAATTATCTCGTATTATTACTGACCTATAAATTCAGACGGCTCATCAAACTATATGTGATAATATTTTTGAACCGTTTATCACGACTCTTTCTCCAAAGACAAATTTGAACCTCTGAATTCATTTTTTTTAAAACCTTGACGCCGGTTTGAGGCCATTCAGAGTCTGGATAGCGCTTGACATTTGAGTTGCATAACAGAGGCAATTACTCAGAGATATCTGCAGATTATTGGCCCAATGAAATAGTTGGCTGTCAAGATCAAGAAAGCTTAACATGAACACACGGCTCGATCATGCTATGTTGCAATCGTGGGGGGAAAGAAAGTTCGATGCAGGCACGGAGATGATGCTTTCGCGGACGAAGTGGCCAAACCCGAAACGACGACGCGGCGAGCGGCGGGAGTCGTGTCGGAGTTACCGTGCAGATCTGTGGCTGCCGCGCGTGCCACGGTTCGCCGGCGCAGACCACAACCGCGGTTAGGGTAGGCCACGCCGTCCAAGGGCCGTGTGATTCGATCACTTGAGTAATTTCAACTTCTGCTTTGATTTCTGCAGCGTGTGAGAAGACCCAAGGCCGATAGATTCTAACCAGTCCGTATTCTTTAGCCCAAAACTGGGAATTCCAAGTGTGCATATGTTGGGCCTGGAACTCGAAGGTGACAAAATGCGTTGCTTGTTCCTACTGGTTGTCTTTTTTTTTTTTTTTTTGTTGTTGTTGAGATCACTTGTAGTCAAATCTATCACCTTTCCATCTAAAACAAATTCACCTTCCCAGGCCTTTTATTCAAGAATTTATTTTTTCCTTGCGAGGTCAGTGTATTCAACAATCTGAATACTTACTTACGGGGCTTTAGATGTACACTAAATGGTAACGTCTTTCGAGTTAGTCATGGCCCTCATTATCTCACCATCAGAGCCTTCAAGATAATCTCCTTAGAGCAAGTATAATAATGCTGACTAGGTTGTTTCTAGTGAAATGCACGTCAACACAATCCTATGTGGAAGAGGGAGACAAAAGGAGAGAGAGGCAAACTGCCCCTTATATTAGGGCGTCTCCAACAGCTGGTTATTTAGTTAGCTAGATCTGATGTGGCAAGAAAAAAGTAGGAGAGAGAGTAGTCACTAGCGACGAGCAAATAGTTGATCTATTTCACGTAGTCCAAGAACATGAGAGAGGAGCATGTGGGTCCAACAGTATAAAATAGTCTTTGCTTTTGTCTCTCACCTCCACGTCAGCTGACTATATAGCTAGTACTAGCTATTACCATTGCGGATGCCCTAAGAGGTGACCTCTAGCACATCATACGAGGAGAGAGAGACAAACTACCCCTCATGCAAGAGGTGACCCCTGATATATTTATGCAAGTATTAAATGTTTGAGTGCTTTAGTAGAGATAATATCTACTCAACTTATTGTATTAGCTACCTCCACATGAGCCACGTGTACTCTTTTTACTTATTTGGCTAGTCCTAGATGTGGCAGCCACCTCTTCTATTAAACTTGCTCTTACTATTGCATGCACTAGGCATCAAATTCAAGACATTTGGTGCTGATGTCAGTTGAGTGTCATGAACTGAATGCTTCGCCGCCTTCTTCTAAAACTTAGTACTACTACTCTCTGCAAGATTTTGAATAGTGCAAGCAGTTGTTCCTATCTTCTTCTGGAACTGGATAAAACTATATATGATTCTTCGGTACAGAACAGGTCGAAATGATTTCAACCCTATTTCAGACATTGATGATCAGTAATGCATGCATGCACAGCTGCAAGCACAAAAACAAGGAACAAAGGGATGGAAATAAAGAAAGAAAGAAAGAAAGAAAGAGGGAGAAAAAGAGACGAGACTGCACACCCACAGGCACCGCAAGTTATGCTGTCCATGCGACCAACTTTTCACTGTTTCACCAGATCCCAAGTTGCTCCCGACTTCACCCTTCGTCCTGTACGCACACTCCAATCGTCCCCACTACCCCTCTTATTCCTGCTACTCCTTAGTACTGCTATTATTATCATCAGCCCAACTATAATAACGCACACATGCACGCAACATCACAAGCAACGCATCGACACGAGTTTGGTATTTTGATGGATCGGCAGGACACACGCACGTACGATTCGGCTGAACCAGCTCGGTGACGGCAATGGCGGCGGCGGCGGGCTGGTCACCAGATGAAGTTCATCTCGGCGTTGGCGCGCGCGGCGGCGTCGTCGTCGTGAGAGGGGGAGTGGACGTGGCGGCCCTCGTAGGTGGTGATCACCATGCGGGGGTCCTCCGCCAGCCGCTCCACCCTCTTCTTCACCCGGCAGTTGTCCTGCGTGCACCGGTAGTAGCTCCTGAACACATGCACGCGCACAGCAATTCATTAGCAACACAAACAAAAACACGAGGTTAATCAATGAATCAGGAGATTATCTTTGGTTAGGTCAGGTTGCTCGATCTAGGTGCCGCTTAGTTAGACTGAAATAAGTTGATTTATAACTGATATTGCACTATAGTTGACTGAAATTACACTGTAGTTAACGATAACTTATTTGGTATAACTAAATCTAAAAAATTAAAAAAACAACAAATTAGCCTACCGGACAATATAAACGAATACGAAAAAAGAATCAGAAAAAAGCTAAAAAGCTAAAAAAAATTTAAAAAAAGACAAAATTTATAAATAATAAAAAGTAAATTAAAAGTTAAAAGTTCAAATCGAAAAGGGCAAGCTTTAATAGCGTAACACACCAAACGCCATTTTTAAGAAACCCCCAGCCTTTTTCTCTTTGCCATGTGTCTCACAGGTACTTCTACAAGTACACGTCGTTCGATCACCGAACTGCGGGCTCCACGACAAACATAGTAGCGTTTCAAAATCCAAAAGAAGTGCCGCTTCGATGAGCACTGTTGGACGTACTAATAACCAGAAAATTTTTCAGCAACGTCGTTAGTGTAGTGGCCCACAAACTACCAGCTAGCTAGAGTTCCTTTCTACGCACAGCTCAAGAGTCTAGGCCCGTCGTGTTAGTTCACTACTAGAGTAGTAGTGGTACTATTGTCTATTCTACTACTCAATTTTTCCCAGTGAATATACAGAGGCAGTAGTGAAGTACAACGATCTTGGAAATTGTCAATCATGGCCTGACACATCAACAAGGAAAAGCATAGAGAGAATAATATTCCGGGCGACCCAGGTAGCATCATTTCTCATCATCATCTGATGTCCCTTCAACAGTAAAGATTCCCCCTCCGAGAGCCAGCCAGATCCAAGCCGCACGAATAAAATCATTTTCTTGTATGCTTTATTTAACAGTGATTTATATAGTTTTAAAGTACTTATTATTTCATATGCTTTAAGACCCTATTTATATTGACTTTTAAAATTACTTTTCTACAGTAAATATTTTTTTTATAGTACCTAATTTTTAAATTGAGTGTCTTTTTAAGATGAGATCTACTAGTCAATTATAGTACACACTACAATAACTCCATTTATATCGGTTAAAATAGCGCGCAAGTGTCTCTCTATATATTTTCACTATAAGTTGTTATTATTCATAAACCAAAGTCAAAAGACTATATGAACGAATCCTAAGATTAATGTTTCTTCTTTTGAAATAGAAAGTATAGAAACATTACGCGTTAGTTAGAGGTAGGCTAGACATGGCAAATTGACAACTGCTTAAAACAATAGCGAAATGTAATCAAACACTCATGATCAAAGTCGTCTGATCAATAAAAACGATGAGAAAGGTCCCACTCGGTTGGGTTGAAAAATTGTACCTTATGGCTGAAATTTCACTGTAACTGAAGGTGCCTTATTTGGCGTAATTAAATTTAAAAAATTGAAAATATAAAAAATATATTAGCTCATCACGGACAACGTAAACAAATACGGGAAAAAGAACCGGCAAAAAAGATCAAAAAAATGCCAAATATTCAGAAAAAGACAAAATATAAATAGTAAAAAATAAACCAAAAGTTAGAAACTTTAACGAGCGGGCCGAATTCTTCGCTGAATCGACGGTGCATAACACTAACGTCGCTCATATCATACGTCCCACTATATTATATATCATCCTCGGGTTGATTGGATGGGTGAGATTACAGGATCATAATCATTTGGAGTTTCACTGCAGTTTATTCAATTACCGCCGGAGTCCTCATCTGCAGTGCCTTGGAGTCCTCACCTGCTAGGCAAGGCTCCCTATATAAATAAATAAATAAAAGAAAAAGGATGGATGAGTATAAAGATTTGCCAGTTGATTGGAAAAGTCATTGAGTGTTATAGTGGTGTGAGCCAGAGGGAGGACTTCTGAGTGGCATCATTGCACGGGGCTAATCAGATTGGACTGGATGCTGGGCTCGTGTCTGGTGTGTGTGTGTGTCAATGCTCATGATCACCATCACACATATTTGGGTAGATTCACACACACACACACACACAAACTCTACGTGGTTTGATCTGGCCACCGAGGAGATATAGATCATGTCATGTCATTCCTAGTACTTGAAACTACGTGTCTAAGCCAAAGAATTTTTTAAAAAAATATTTTGTATTTATATATTAAAATTAGCCAGCTTATTAGTTAGTATTAGGATTCAAGGAAAAGTTTCTTTTTTTTTTGTTGTTGTTGTGATAGCTGTTGCTTACACAAATATGGATGAGTGGACGTTAGTGGGGACTATTACATGGTGCAATGAGGATGCAACCTACTAGTAGTTAGGATGTGCATCATTCTCTACACGTGGGCTCGCTAGGTCCTACACGAAATGGACTGATCGATCGAAGAAAACAAAACAAGGTTACCATCAGATCTAATAATCGATCGAAGAAAACAAAACAAGGTTACCATCAGATCTAATCTAATCTAATCTAATCTAATCTAGTTGAAGCAATCTGTATCTTGCAAAATATAATTTTATAGATAATTACTTAAATGAAAAATATAATATGTGCAAATGAAGAAATAAGCAAGTGATGCTTGAAAACATATATAACGAAAGTGGCGAAACAAAGAGCTTATAATAGCATGCAGAACCAAGGAGTAAATTAACAACGGAATAGGGACATGTTTGTGCGTTTGTTTGAGCAAACTACAAACTTACCCATATTATCGAACCTATGCCTATGCATCTTGTGTCGATATAGTAGAAGATTACACATTAGGGTTCAATCTAGGAGGCACAGACAGGCAGGGGACCAGACATAACAAAGTCATCTTAGGACATAACAAAGTCACTTAGGACATAACAAAGTCATCTTAGGACCAGCTTTGCAAACACTTTTCCTTTTGGGATCCAATGACTAGCACTTTAGGAAAAGTAAACTGTAGGAGTGTAGAAAGGTTTGTGAGAGTTAACTCTGGTTTCCTACTTGCAAAAGTGCACTGAACTATATAAAGTGAGTTTCTGTGGAGAAGTGTCTCAAAGCTTTTTATGTCTTCTTTCTTTATATTAAAAATTTTCACTAACACTCATTACAAAAATCATTGACAATTCAAACCCATACCAACCATAATCCAGATCATAATTAGATTGCACAAAACTACAATAATTTACAACTGGATATCAAAAACATTAATTTACTTTAAATATCGTTAAATTATACTCCAACAGTCAATTTATAGTCAAACTCAATTGGATCGTAAATGATGTGGAACAGGAAATACACATCAAGACAGATATTTAACTGTCACGAAATTAATAAAATATTATATAATACCGACATTTTTTTAAAAATAAGATAACATAAATTATTATATTATTATAAAAAGTTTCGTATTAATAATTTTATCATTATATCAAAAATTGGATATCAACACCTTTTAAAATATTGATATTTACTAGATCTCTAGATAAAATAAATTAATGTAATATAGAGAGTAACCAAACGGATCCGCGAATGCCATCTCTTTGCAATGAGAACAAATTCACTTTCCCTTTCCCACTTTCAGAGCAAAACATATTAAGTGGTTACACCAGAATTAAAATTATATATATGCCATGGTTAAACCGCTAATTTGGTCTCGATTGGTGTCTATAAAAGAATTGCCAATATAACCAAATCTATTTTAGGTATGGGTAATTTTATTTTGTGGCAGCATAACTGCCACTTTTCCCTTCTTTTTTTGAGATCAAAGATGGCCATCGATTTGATGCATATACTCAGAATGATGAAACTTATTGATCTGGCCTAAATAAATATACGTGAAAACTGAACATGACCTCTTCTTTTCAGCTTTTAAAATTAAAGTTGATTTTCGGCTTTTTTACATTAACTAGCTTTTAAATGAGTGTCTTTTCAAGAAAAGTCTACAAGTTGATTGTAGTACACATTATAGTGACTTCATTTATATCGGCCAAAACCGCATGTGCTCTATACTTGCCCTCATGAATAACCTAAAAATCATAAGCTACAGTCAAAAATCATAAGCCAAAGCAAAAAGGAATAAGCCTTACATACCATCTTTGAGCTCAAAATCATGTCAGTACTGTCACTACTCACTATGAACTGTATGTGCAAGTTTGAATCTGCTTGGTGAAACATATATAAGATTGTTGCAATTTTATCAATGTTGAAAGACACAAAAGATCCCTTAAAAAGAAAATAAAAGAAAAGGACACAGAGGAGTACATAGGTTCTGATCTCTGACAGTTAATGCATGTTGAAGTAGATGAATGAGTACTCCACCTTAAGCAGAAAATGGCGAAAATCTGTGTCTTGTGATGCTTGACCATCTTTTGAAACCCTATGATGCTTGTGTAGACTCTAGAGTTGGAACATGCATGTGAACAGAAACCAGAAAGTATGGCCAAGAAATAGGAACTTGGGTAAACTTTTAGCTCCCAAATGAGTGTTAAGTGTGCAAAAACTTTGATCTACCGGATGTGCAATTAAATGGAGAATGGTTTATTCTTTATTTAAACAGCTCAGAGCAAGGTTACTAACCTAATGAAATCCTACATGTAAATATCATATACGTACAGAAAGCTCAACTTTCTACAGCACACGAGAAGCAAATATGAACATCAGCATATCAATTAATGGCAAGAAAACTGATGATAGAGTATTCAAAACTAATTACATTAAAATGATCCCATTATCCCAAATATGCTACCAATAATCAAATAATAATAGTACAATATTCATTAGTTATTATACACTGCTAGGATGTGCATGCTCTTCTGGTAAAGCATAGTAGTGTTCTTCTGATTAACAATCATTGTCAGTGAAGAACTAGGGGAATATTAACATAACAACAAACAACACAATTACCCATGATGAAGAAGGTTTGTTCATATATATTAAGCTAACCCTAGCTAGCGGTCTATCTCCCTAGTTAGTAGTGGGAGAAAGAAAAGGCACGGTTATAATTTTTTAAGTATTTTATTGTGTAATGTATTAGTGTTCTTAAATGTAACACCAATCAAAATAGAGTCATATGTAAAATTTGATTAAAAAATCAGTTTAAAATGGTGTGTTATATATAACGATTATTTTGAAATTTATGCGTGTTTTGAGTTGAAAAACAATCAAGAACATTCCAAGAAAATTTTAATTCATTTAAAGTGCGCTCACTAGAACAATTTACACTTGAAATGTAATATATTTAACAAATAAAATACTCCGAAATCTGAAGTTTTGCAGGTGGAGTCAACAACAAAAATCAATAAACCTGTTTAGGGAGAAACTAAATCCATACTATATAGCAGTAAGAACTTTCTTATAAACTGATAACCCTAGTTAATTAAGTTGTGACTTGTGAGTTAATGTGCAAATTGGACAGCAACTTCCCTCATAATAAAACCTTTGATTCCCGCAAAATATCCACAAATTTTAAATTTATACAATGGATAAAAATTGTATCATAAAATCTATACGACCGATTCATATAAACTAAATGATTTAACAACGACCTTACAAGCGCATGGATTCGATGGGAACAAATCAACGTGTGAGTGCATCTACATATATGCATGCACATGATATGCAGATGCAAACGCACGGTGTATACAAGTATGCATGTGTGGCAGTGTGGATTGTAGATATACCTTGGGTGCTGCGTGTTCTTGACGACCTTCTGGCCGTACTTGCGCCACTTGTAGCCGTCGTCGAGCACGTCGACGTCGCTCATCGTCTTGAAGCAGAACCTCGGCTCCCGCACCTTCCGCCGCACCTTCCCGCCTCCCCCTGCCTTCTTCATCCTCGCCGGGCCAACCCCAAGCCCCGCCGCCGACCCATGTAGTCCACCACCGCTTCCCCCCGCCGTCGCCACCGGGTTGTTAACCCCGACCACCCCCATACCCATGACAGCACCCTTGCCCCTCTGCCTGTCTTGCTGATCACCTTCCTCACAAGACCTAACACACATACAAAGAGAACAACACATATATCATACATGTGTGTGGAGATAGCTAGAGAGAGAGACAGAGAGAGAAGAGTTCTCACCATGGATGAGGAGGCGATGACCTTGGAGGATGGGGGATGGGTGGTGCATGGAGGTGGTGGAGGCTGGGAGCCAGGATAGAGGAGGCTGGCGCATGCGAGGAGGTGGTGGTGGTGGTTGGGTGGTCTAGGACTAGAGCTAGAGGGCTGTAACCCAGGAGGTCATGGTGGGAGAGAGCGCTCGTAGGAGGAGAGGGTTGGAAGCTGAAGTTTATGGTCGGGGTGGAGGCGGCGGAGGACGAGGAGGCGGCCGCCATGGCGCCGGCGGTGGTTGCGCCCAGCGCCATCACCGCCCTCCCTGCTGATGGGAACATCTCTCCCTCTCTCTTCCCCCTCTCTAGCTTCTCTTTATGTTTTATTTCTCTATCTTGCTTTGCTTTACAAGTGTAGCGTGTGTTGTGGTGCGATATATACTGATGCAGGGAGTAGAGCAAGGAGGGGGACACAGTTTGATGGAAGCTGGCGTTCGTGGTCTTAGTATCAGTGGAGAGTTAAGAGTGATATGGCTGGACCAAGGAACAGTGTGTACTATATATATATATATATATATCCTATCTCAAGGATCGTTCCATCTCATCACAGTGCATGCCATCACGTCCATTATGGCATTATTTTTAGCTCTGATATCCCATCATTCCTGTTTATCGACTATCAAGTGGCTGTTTGAAAACAGCAAAGAGAAACTGCGAAGTCCACACAAGTTTGACACAACATAATTCCCGTGTTCTAATCGAGAGTTATCTTTTAATTATAACTAATAGTTTTTATCTGTATTTTTTAACGTAACAGTAGACAACGGAGCTGTCAATGCGGAATAGTGTGATTTTGGATTTGAGAAGCCGTTTAAAAAATCCGTTTTAAAAGACCGCTCTATTTCAACGTTTATTTTTTTAACCTTCAAATAAGCTAAAAGTTAAAAGCAGAAAAGAATATGCTCTTAACCTAGTCCCATGATATATGATAAATCAAGTATACTGCAGAGTAGATAGGTTAAGTCGAGGTATCATAAATGTACATAACAGGAAAAAAAAGATTAGTGCATGGTTCCGTCTAACCTGCACCGACGATTAGATTTTCGCCACAGCTTTCTCTAAAACTTGCAAAAGCAAAAGTAGAATTTCACTAAAATAATTCAGTCTTCCGCAATAACCTTAAACGGGCCTAAACCGGTTTATACGTGTGGAAGAGACTCGAGGATACATTAGGCCGAGTCAACTGCATGTGATTAGCGGTGTTCCGCTGAAATCCTGCCTCGTGACCTAGTTCAGCATGCTATTTTTTACGGGCCCACAAGTCAGTACTTTGTGGCGTGCAACGAGAAGGAAGGAGCAGAGACACCCGTATATCCCAAATAGATAGACAGGTCAAATCTGTTTCCACGTACCTGGGTCGTCATCGATTGCAGCCTTTGAACCTAGAATCTGCTGGCTGTTCTCCTGGCGAACCCAAATAATTATTTTTCTTTCGTCTCCAAAAAGCTCAGTTGCCCCTGCTGCTCCTCAGTTTTGGCAATCGATGGCAGAGGCTGACCTGACGTAAAAGACGCCCTTTTGTAAAGCCGAACGTACATTCTTGGTCTTTTGGACACATCTGATTGATCGATCTCCTTTTGAACCAATGGTACATACGATCACCTGTGTGATCTGATATATATGATCAAAGTTACTCCAGCTGCGTAGGTGCAGTATTGTACATACATGCATCCGAATCATTATAACTGGCTTGGTATATATGTATGCACAATAATCATATTCAGGATAAACATTATTAGAACCGAGCAAGATATATATACCAATCAAATGCTTCCTCCGTTAAAAAAGAATTTCGTTCAGTTCCGGCCTAACTCTCTCTTCTTATGCTAAAGCAACCAGATTGCACCATGCCTGCCAGTATATGGAAGCAGTTTTTTTATATAAAAAACTAGCTAAATGTCCATACATTACTACATATAAATAATATATAATATATGTGGGTAGAAAGTTTCCATAGGATCAAAAACGATGACTAGAAGGGATAAATAGGAGCAACACAATTAAATGCTTTTCAAAATTTCCCAAGGAGAAAGTAAAACTCTTTACCTCAATAGCTATAGAAAGCTATGAAGAACAGAGACTAATCACTTACAAAAAAAGATGCAAGAAAAACTGAGCAAACTGAACCTTAACAGGTTTTGGTGGTTTGACCTCCAACTAGAGGTGGTCTGACCACTACCTGGTTAGCGGTCTAACTGCTACCTAGTTGACAGTCTAACCTCTTAGCAGTCTAACATCTAGTTGTTTGGTGGTCTGACTTCTCGCCAAGAACAGAAGAAATTTTTAGCACTATTTCAAATCCAAAAAATGTTGTAACCTTTGATCTACAACTCCAATGGCTTAAAACTTGAACCAAGACTAGATCATGATATTAATAATTTATCTCAACCAAAGATCTTAAATGAACTTAAAAACATTGGGACCTCTTGTCTCTTGAAGTTCCACTGCACGAAAACTGGGCTAAAATCACAAATTAGGCCAACTCTCAAACCAAAACTTCAAATCTCTTAAAATTTGGTATACACCTTCTCTAGGATATCAGAAAACTATTTCAATCTATAATCACAAAAACGTTGCAAAAGTTTTGACTTTTTATCATTTGAAGTAAGATTGCATCAAAACTGGGCAAAAGAAAGAAATCACAATCCACTCTTGTCGTGAGTTATTGATGATCTAGATGACCTTGGATGAGATTATCACATGTCATAGTAAGCTAGGCAATAGCATGAACTCAAGATAAAATGCCTACAAGACCAAAACCCCCCAAAACACTCTCTCGAGCCAAAATCAGGCAAACACAAGAACTTGTAAATAATAAGTGCCTACATAAATAAGATATGGTCTCCAAGAGACATCTTCATCACTTACAAACTTGTCTCTGGTACAAAGCAAGATCAAGAGAGGAAATAGAAGCACTAAAAATCAAGCCAAATCAAGATTTCATCACTCGAGCATAAGAGAAAAATACTGGGATGAATTTTGATCTCTATTAATATTTGAAGATAAATATTTACAGCCACTCTCTAGCCATACATAATGCCTAAGGATGATAAAAAAACTTAGCAACAAGAGTCTCTCATACACGAATACTTTTCAATCAACTCAAGACACACAAGAGTTTTGGCACCGCGTAATGCCGTACATCTTTTCTATTTTCTCTTCTTTATATACTACTCAATACAACAAACGATTACAAGACCTTAGTGGTGTACTAATTACATCGCTAATGCTTCCCTTACATGCATGCAGCTACTAATGCTTCCGTTACATGTATGCAGCCACTAACTATATCACGACTCATTGACTCAGCCGTTACTCGGATGCCCAGTGACGACTCACAACCACTACACCTCTTCCACGGTTGCTCGACCACGGTGTCTCGACCATGGCTCTTCGACCACGACACTATAGCTACTTCGGTAGTACCGCTCACATAGACCGGTACTACCAATCTTCGAGCACAGCCGCTACTCGACTTACGAGTACATCTACTGCTGTAGCTTCCGACTACCGACCACTCAATTTACGGCCGGTTCATTGTAGCTTACAACCGATTCACTATAGCTACGACTACCGACCACTCGACTTACGAGCAGTTCAATGTAGCTACAACCACCGGCCACTCAACTTATGAGCAGTTCATTGTAGCTACGACCACCGACCACTCGACTTACGACTGGTTCACTATAGTTATGACTACTGACCACTTGACTTACGAGCGGTTCACTGTAGCTATGACCACCGACCACTCAACTTGCGATCAGTTCATTGTAGCTACGACTGGTTCTGCGTAGTTTGACTCACGACTGCGTCTGCTACAGTACTCTATAGTCTGTGACTCCGGTTCTCTGACTGCTATAGTACTCGGAGTCTTCGACTTTGAGATTTTCGACTACACAGTACTCGACACATGAATACTCTACTCTGGAGTCTCCGACTCCAGGATTTTTGACTACACAATACTCGACATACGAGTACTCTACTCACGACTATTCAGTACTCAACACACGACTATAATACGGTACTCAAGCACCGACCATACAGTACTCGAACACCGACTACACACGACTCGAACACCGATCACTATCAATAATAAGATTAGTTCTAACATCATGGGCATATGAAAATGATATTAGTAAACTTGCCTTGAGGAATAATACGCATGCTTGTATATACGTGCATGCTTGCCTCAAGGGCATATGAAGACATACTAGTAAGCTTTCCATAAAAAGGACTTTCATAGCATTATTCTTTGATTTTTTTTTCAAACTCATGCTAGCTGGTACAATTTAGCGGTCATAGTCGCATTGCGTGTTGATTTTGAAAAGCAATAAAAAACACCTTTTTTTACAAAAGGAAGTGGTATCCATTGACCAGCTCATCAGCAGTTAGTACTCTAGGGTCTATTCTTTTTTGCTGCAGCTTATAGTTTTTGGTTAAAATTTTTGAATTTTGGCTGTTTACGATACAGATTATAGAGAGATCGATACTCACTTGCGATTTTGGCTGGTACAGATGTTGGGCTTTTCACGTGTATTACGTTTAACTTGTATACCTCGTCTTAAGAAAATACTTCGTTTAAAAGTTAGGTACTGTAGCAGCTGCGAAAAGCCGTCCGGCTTGTTGCTGCAGAACAGGCCGCTATTTCAATTAGCTGATCATCACTGACCCGAATAATGAAGTACTATTGGGCAGAGATCTGCTACGTACTACTCCACTTCTGGTTCTGCAATTACGAATTTAGTATATATGGTCTTGATTAGACTGATTAGGTATGCATGCAGCACGTGAGTGCTTGCCCTGGTTTCGTCAATCATGCCAACCATTCACGTACGATCTGGGCATGCGTTTTCCCTGCCCCGTTTGTTAAAATGTACGACAACTTTAACAAGCCAGCTCAAGTCGACGACGACCTCCTGGCTGTGTACTTTCTATATGCACGACCCAGATCAAGCACTGCAGTAGACTCGAAGTAATTTGGAACAGAAGGCTATCATGAGCCGGCGTACGTGGTGCCGCTCGGATGTGATACGACGCTGCGCCTAGATGCGCTAGTGCAGATGCATGCCTCCTCCGGCCCTGCCTCTTCCTCTTCCTTGGTACTTTTTCTTCCTCTTCCGTTGGGTCGTTTTCTTCTCCTCTCTTTTTTGGTCAGGCCGTGCTCACATCGCCGCACGGGCCGTCGTCCCGGTCAGGGCACGACGCACTGTAGCGTCACGCGGACGGCACTGACCACCGGCGAGGTCCTGCATTGGTAGGCCGCCGGTTCATTGATCAATCTAAGAACGTGCTGTAATGGACCACCCGCGGTGGAGCGGAGCTCCGGCCGGCGGCGCTAGGGCTTGGGCCGCGGCGTGGCGCGCTCCGTACCGAGCGAGGAGCAAATGGGCGCAGAGTGAGAAAGGATCGAACGGGAGCGGGTCTTTCAAGGAGTGGTATTTGCTGGGTAGTTTTCTTGAAATTCTAATGGCGAACACTTCTACCCATCTCATAATAAGCCCACAAAGCTAATGGAGAGATGCTTAGGCTGTGGCTTAAGGGGTGAGCCGCTGCAAAGCTAGCCTGTTTGGGAGCGTTGGCCAGTTTAAAAGGGTGTTTATATTGTTTGTGGCTAATGTTTTTTTTTGTTGCGGTGGATGGATTTTGTTGAATGAATGATAGTAGATGAAAAAATGGTTTTTAGAAAGATGAGATGAGAGGTGGGGAAGTGAGAGAGATGTGTGAATGAGACTGGAGTGGACTATGTGATGCGTCCGTGACTCATTGCCTTATCCTCGGAGCGAGGTGATGACAAGAGTAGAGACGACGTTTCGATAAACCGAGTATTTATATTAACTCTGACTTCTTCAAACAGAAACTAAAACCAGAAGCTCATAAGAACAGCCTCTAAAGCTTCCCCAAACAGGGGCCAAGAACTTGTTTGGTTAGGCTGCTTTTGGGTGTAATCCCATTACAGCATAAATGGATTTTATTAATTCTTGTTCGGTTTGTATGGGCTGTAATCCGATACTATATAATAAGATTTCGGCCCAACTCACAGCCCATTGCGGTCCAAATCGAGCGGTATCAGATGCGTTAAGTCGCTTCCTCTTCTCCACCTCGACCCGATTCCCCTCGTCTCCGGTCTGCCGCACGGGGACACAGACGCGCAGACAGCGAGAGGAGATTGGGCTTCGCGTTCGCTCGCTCGCGGCGACCACCACCGCGGCCGTCTCCTCCCTCACCACAGCGTCGCCGGGTAGCGCTCTCCGGATTCCGAGGTGATCTCTCGCCGCCTCCTCTCACTCGGATGCGATCCCGCACGCTCTGCTGGTGCTTGTGTCGCGGTAGGGGGTCTAAATTCGGTGATTTTTGGCTGGGTTGGACCCGAGGGCTTACGCCGTTGCGATTTTGCTGTCGAATTTTGCTCGTTTGGTGCGTTGTTCCTGCGCGTCGTAGCGTATGTGATGCGAAATCATGGAGGCGAGTTGGGTTCGTTCGAGTGGGGGAGGGCTGGTTCTCTAGGTGAAATGCGCAGATTAGCGCATGTCAAGGTTGATTTAGTTGTTTTTGTGTGTAATTTTGCTAGCTTGTGCGCTAGATTTTTTTTTGGCAGATTAGAATCCACTTGCTCAGTTACTCCTAGGCTGCACTGCACATTGTCCATATTAGTCGCGAATTTCACCTGAATTGGGTATGAGTTGGACAGTGTTCTGATTACTTCTGTTCGTGTTGTCTGTTGATCATCTCACCGGTGACTAGGTGACTATCTGATGAAACCTCAGTAGATAAATCGGAAAGAGGGCCTTGATCCCCTTGCTTTGTATTTTGTTTGATCTCGATGCTACTTTACACCTTTATGATCATCTGAGTTGTCATTTTGGATCTGTAGGGTGCATTCTAGGCTCCTAGCTACATCTGGTTGTTGCCCTCAGGCCTCAAGCCAATTCTCTATTTCATTTTATCACATGTTATAGGCATTATTCTTAGTCCCAACCATGGCCCTTTTCTATTGCAGTTCTCTATTTTGTTTCTGGTATTTTTTAAAACAAAAACAAAAGAGGAATACTGAGACAAGATTGTCTTTCTGAAGTTTTTAGTGGATTAATCATTTTTGTGGTTGTTTGTTTACTTGGTGACTATATGCAATAGTGAGCTATCATTTTCTGTGCATCGAGTAGTGTTGGTATATGCGATTGTGAGCTATACCATTTCCTGTGCAACCTTCCTTTCGGTATTCTGTTGGCTAAGTCATTTTTTTTGTTTTGCAAGCAATGTTGCTTGCTGCAACCATTAGCAGTTGAACATTAGCAGGTGAACTGGAGCATAATAACAATGTCCACATCTTGTGAGGTAGATGATGGGCCTGCTGTACTACAGTTATATAGATGGAAAAGATCACAACCCCATCTTGAACTATCGAAATTTCGAGAAGCTTTCATATCTCCTACAAGGCATCTATTTGGATTGCTCTCGGACCATGGTGAAGCTTTGTTGCTTTCCATTATTTTTCTGTTTCCTTGTTGGAGCCCTTCGTTGTTTAGCTTCTTATATTTTTATTTTGTTGCTGACTATGGGTTACAATCCAGGAGATCTTGTCTTGTCAATGGCAGATGTCAATCAATCACAAGTTGAATCACCTATTGCTCTCTCAGATACCTGTGGTCTCGCAGTCTTTGAGTGCTTTTCTTCTATTCCTAGAGTAAAGTCTTTAGCATGGGGGCACTGTTGTGATGCTTCTAGTCAATTTGAGGATTCGACTTTTAATGAATTTCTTGTTGTATCTAGTGATGATTCTATCACAGTTCATGCGTTTTGTCGTTGTTACAAAAGCACAATAACAGTTAATTCCACATATGATACTGAAGAGTTGCATGGGGAGTGGAAAGAGTGGTGTCCTACCGAGTGTTCAGTGTTGGAGGATGGTGAGTCAGGTCCAAAGAACTGCTTTCGTTCTTTTTGGACTACAATTAGTGCATCTGTTTCTAATGGAAAATACCAAGCCAGATTTCCTCAGAAATCTTCATTACCTCACTCAGCAGAGGTGGTATCGTTCAGCATATATGACATTACTCTGTCCTTTTTGAAGTTCTGGTCTAGCAATTATCCTCTGAAGACTAGGATGAAAGCTGACAGTGAGTCTCCAGAAGGTTTTATTAGTCATGTACCAAGAGCTGAAGCATCATGCTGCTGTCAATGGGAATGTTTAAAAGTTTTACCTAGTTCTTCGGGTTATTTGATTGGCTTAGTCTTAACTCCTAATGAATCAGTAAGTTGTGAGGTCCATCAACGCAGCATGAAGGATATTTTGGTGGTTGTTCTTGAGCTAAACCATTGGGGTATAAAGTGGAACTTTGTGGCAGACCTTCAGAATGTATATGATGGTGTAGGGCCTAATCCACAATGGGTTGATTTCCAATTGTCAGATATGTTTCTTGCCTGCCTTAACACAGCAGGTTTCGTTGCCATTTGGAATGCAAAAACTGGCAACCCTATCACCTCGTTTAGTGTTCTTCAACGGTGCAGAACAGATCTGGAGATGCCTCTGGGGAGCACCATGCCCATTGTAACAAATTTAAATGGAGAAAACACCTATGTTGGGAATCTCGTTGTGAGAATGTTTAATAGGTTAGTTTTGGCACCATATTCTCTTCTTCTTGCTGTCGTGGATGAGGTTGGGGTAGTCTATGTGTTCTATGCTGATGACATCTTAAATTTCAAAGCCAATGTACACGAAAACTTTGATCCGCCTTCTATTAATCATTATGGTGATAGTTTTGCTGCCTGGGAAGCTGCTGGCCATGAGATCGGGAGTCTAACATTTTGTAGTCATCAGTCCATCCAACAAGGGTCACTTAATCCAGCCAAATTGGTTTATGAATTTTCAGAAAGAGATGATCGTGGTGTTGTCAGACCTAGGAAAAGAAGAAAATATCATAGGTGTAATGAAAATCAAGTGGATAGCTGGCCAAGTGGTTTCGGTACTACAGCACAGATGAAAGATGGGGTAGCATATCCTGACACAATGACAGCTTCTAATCCCTTGCGAAGAGTAGTCCTTCCTCCATGCAAATTACAGGACGATGTAATAAGCCTCTCACCATTTGGACTAACGAGGATCTTGAAAGGTTCCAATGCAGATGGAAACAAGCATGTCAAAATTGTTCACACAAAGTTGCATATGGATTCATCTTTCCATGATGAGAGAAATATTGGTGCTCGTTTTCTGGACGAAAGGCTCCCATTTCAGAAGGAATTTGCTTTTGTCGGAGAATCTGTTGTCTGCTCCTTTCAGGGATATTTGTATTTGATTACTCAGGATAGCATTTCTGTGGTCCTTCCATCAGTTTCTGTTTCATCTTTTCATCTCGCAGCGATGCCATCAAATTTTGGCAACCAGGTTTTGCTGGTGGTAGTGCATGCAATGCTCTGAATTTATTATCAGTAACCAGAACTGAAACAAGGTGGAAGTCCTGGCAAATAGAAGTTTTGGACAGAGCATTGTTGTATGAAGGACCTGCATTAGCAGACAGGCTCTGCTGGGAGAATGGTGTGTTTGTTCAGTTCGCTCTACCTTTCGTTTTTCATAGTTGTCTGTCATCCTGCTACGTTCACTGCTTTTAGCACGTACAGCAGAGTCTATGTTTAGTATTTCAGTTGCCTGACTTATCCTGCTGTCCTGCCTTTATTTTTTGTTGAATATTCTCGGTCATGGATTTATTTTTCATTAAGGTTATGATTATCAGATTTACTGGCAGTGTATTTATAATTTCTGATTAAAATAATATAACTCAAAAAGGAACCATGCGTTGATGATCAATCTTCCTCAAAAACATTTCTTAGGAATTTTGTATTTTGCAAGCATGGTTTAATCATTCAATTGTCAATTTGCTTCTATTTCTTAGCTTAAAATCAAATGTTTGTGAGATAAACATTGTACCAAAGATTGCATTTTAGTTTGGATCCAATAAATTTCTTTGAAGGTGTTATTTCCATGCACATGTTATAGTATTTTGCTCCTTGTCGATGTTAATTATACCATTCTTGGTGACTGGCCAATCAGCATTTGCTGGACATGAATGCATATTGTTAAAAGAATCCTAATGCATTTTGCTCTTCTATTATCCTTCTGCGGCGATTATCCAACTAGGCAGAATCTTCTTCCCGTTTTGTATGAATATGTATTTCTCCAATGATATATGTATATATTTGGTGGTCCAATTTCTGCGGATGAATGCCTATGACTTAGATGTTCTGTTGATAGTGCAACATAAGCTGTTGAGAAAGGATCATACGCTCTAATGCTATTATTGCATTGGCAGGATGGGACCTGAAAGTCTCTAGGTTACGTTGGATGCAATTGGCCTTGCATTACACGAAGATCAGTGATCTAGAGCAGTAAGATACTATATTTTCCTTTGTCCTGACACTAATTTCTGTCATTTGTTATTGCTTTTGCTTAAATTTCATATCTCTTACTCCTAAATCCTATTCTTTTTTTAATAAATTTTGAAATATTTGCATTGTTATTCATGGTGATGTGTCAATGATTTTGATGGATCATTACCATTGTTTGGAGTCCAAATATTGGATTTTGAAGTATATTTTAAATATGCAGCACAAAGTATCTCCATAGCTAAATGAATTTGTACATGAATGATGAAACTGATTATTCTATATTGCTTATCTATTTGGAGATTGATGAAAGACGTGGTCTTTTAGGAATGAGGTTGAATTTATAGCTGAAAGGGTACGCTTCATAAGAATTTGTTAGATTTTATCTCCAAGTTCCAAGGTGGAAATAAATGGTTGCATGTTATCCTGGATCTCCTTTTAGTAACTCCCGAAGCAGTTTTATGTGTATACTTTCTTGTGGCTTTACCCTATATGCACATTCTTTCTGTATAAATGTTGTCTCATTTTATTTTAATGTACTTTTCAGTTAGTTCCTCACCTACTTTTTTTTGGAAGAATTTATTGAATTTGTGTTGATATGATCTTTTTTTGTATGAATGAATATCTAACACTAGTGAATTGCTAGATCATTAAATATGCTCGCAGAGGTCAATCTTGCGGAAGAAGGTGTTTTGCAACTGCTATTGGCATCTGTATATCGGCTAGTATGTAGAACAGGAAGTGATAACGAAGTTGCAGTGTCATCCAAGTACGTTTTCTTCCCAGATAACATCTTTATCATAAATAATAAGTCGTATTAGTAAATTAGGATTCGTCTGTAAAAAAAATTAATTCTTGGAAATATGTTGTTCTTTGTCTATTAAGTTGTAATGCGCAAAAAAAAACTTAGTTTGAGGTATATACCTCAGTGAGTAGGTTAGCCAAGAACAGAAGGATTCATTGCCTTATTACTGTCCTAATAATGATATAAAGATATTCTTCCCCAGCTTAGACAAACATCAAACTGTAAGATTCACTGCACCAGTTTTTATTGAATTGAGTTCATTTAAAAAAATATTAATAGTCATTTCAAGTTTTCATTATCTTCACCTGCTGTTTCCTGAAGGGAAAGGAATTTGCATGAGCTGCACACTGGGTGCAATTGTGGGCAGTGTGTATATAGCGGAACTTTTCAGACAATAGTAATTATGTATGTGTAATACATTTTGTGCAAAAAAAAACTTAACACTAACAGTTGACCCACTCATTTTTCTAAACAGATAGATTAGTCATATTGAAATAAAAATGGTTCTATTTAGCTTGTTCTCAACTTGTAAAGTAACATTGTATTTAATAAACATTGTATTGTGTGCTAAACCTTTCTCATCAAAGAAGATTTAATAGGTGGAAATACAATAGTAAGGCTGGAAATACTTTGAATATCCACCATGCCATTAGATATAGTCCACTAGATGGTCAAGAATACTGTGTACAGAAAATGGGGTGGAAGTGGAATGGTATACATCATGGTTATTAAAGGGATGCGGCAAGGCGCGGCGACTCACCACCTTCACACCACAATATCGCTTATGGCGTGCGGCGTGGCGATGTCATACACACATCTTAACCTAATTTGGTAGCAAATTAAATCGACAATGTAGTAGAACATGTATACCTTGATTTTGTCTATTCTTGAGCCCATCTAGCACCATGATCTACCAATGTACCTTCTCCCATATAGCACCTATCCCGTTGTATCTTGCAAGTTGCAACATATGCTTTCAGTTGCCATTTGTGATATGTCGTGCTTCTGTATGTTGCAAACTAGCATTAGCATATGACTATGATTGTATGATTGTATGACACTAGAAGCACTAGCAGAGAAGTACATAGCAGTAGCACATCGAGCATATCAGTAGTAGTGTAGCAATTAGCAAAGCATATCAACCATATCAGTATATAGCAGTAGGCAATAGCACTGCAGCAATTAGCAAAGCATATCAGTATATAGCAGTAGGCAGTAGCAGTGCAGCAATTAGCAAAGCATATCAGTATATAGCAGTAGGCAGTAGCAGTGCAGCATTTAGCAAAGCAGTATATATAGTAGTAGTAGCAGACAACATATTAGTGGAGTGATTTAATACTCCCTGGAGTCCGCCAAGTGGAGAGGAGACAGAGGAGACGGCCAGACGAGACCTCGGCCACAGACGAGGCGCGGAGGCGGCGGTGGCTGGCTGACCGGAGGAGGCGGTAGAGAGTCAGCCGGTGAAGCAGGAGGTGGCGGCGGACTAGAGGAGTGGAGGCGGCGCTGTGGTAGAGACCGGAGCCTGTGGAGAACTCGTCCCTCGGCGAAGCAGGAGGCCCGATCTGGTGGAGGAGACCGGATTCGGTGGCGGATCCCGTGGATCTGATGGCGGCGATGGCGGATCTGGCTATGGTGGCGACTCTTCGCTTTTTCGGGCGGCAGCGGAGACTTCTCCTCAGCTTCCCAAAACCCTAACCCCTGAGGTATGCATCTGGAGTTCGACTCGAGTAGACAAGTACTCGACTTAACCCCAATGGCGTCCACCGACGACGCCTTACCGCCATAACGCTGCCACGAGGACGTCTTATCGCCATATTGCCGCCATGGTGGACGACATATGTTGCAGCTCCATGCCGTTCGGACGGCATGGCCCTGTAGTCCGCCACTGCGATATGGCGACGATATATCGCTGATATAGCGACGCCTCAATAACCATGGTATACATTCAAACTTCTATATAGTAATGTAGATGTAACATAAACATGTTGCGACACTTACCATCATTCTGCAATGCTTATATGGGAAAATCATTTGTTGATCTAGTGCAAATGACAGACAACAGACCAATAATGTTAGTGTTGAGATGTCTTAAAAACTGCAGTAGAATATATTTACGAATATGCTACGAGGAGACATGGCTTGTATTCTACAAGGAGACATGGCTTGTATTCTTTGTCCTAGTTAGACTTCTCGAGTTGATGAAGCCTGCAATATGTCATGTACTTATAACTTTTAGCTTCATGTAATTTTTAAGCTTACAGTGTGAAAACAGGTTAATGGCTTTAGCTGTCCGCTTTGCAACAAGAAAGATAAAATATTATGGGCTACTTAAGCAAAAGAAAGGTAAATTTCTTTTTTTATTCACCATTTTCTTTGTTATTTGTGAGCTTTATTCTCTTTATTTCTCAGGCATGCCAGATAATTCAGTAAAGCTTCATGAAATGGCTTCCCTTTTGGGGGTAATTAGAAGTATCCAGAGCCGAATCTCTGCAAAGAACCAAAATTCTATTCGGATGGTAAAATGATGATAGCTGCTATTTTTGTTAATGATTTGTTATATATCTTTAAATTATCCTTCTTATTTGGTAACGTTGTGCTTTGTAGCAGGGAGATGATAAAAACTCATTGAAAATAAGTACAGAATTATTACAAAATGATTCTTCACTCCCAGTTGTTGTAGTGGATGGTGTTTCATCAGGGCCGGCAGGTGATTTAGATGCTCATGACAGGCAAGAGTCAGCATCTACTGTGTTTGAGTTGGTTCCTGGTAGCGATGGACAGTTAGCTTTGATGCCAGTTGAATCATCCCTTAGTGCTTCTAAGTTTCATGACATTGATAATGATCAAGGGACTGCTCAAGTTGGAAGACTGATTACTCAACAAAATATCAAGGATATGATGAACCGATGGGAAATGAATAATTTTGACTTGAAAACTGTAGTCAGAGAAGCACTGCAGTCTGGCCGACTACCTTTGGCAGTTCTTCAGCTGCAACTTTTGCGCCAGAGGGAATCATTTTCCAATGAGGATTCAGAAGATGCTTTCTCCCAAGTTCATGAAATAGGAAGATCCATTGTTTATGATCTGTTAATGAAGGTAATTAATACCCTTAACTTACAAATGTATGTCTCCATCATTTCCTGTTATCTAATACATGTAATTTACAGGGTGAAACTGCATTGGCTGTAGCAACATTAGAAAGACTAGGAGATGACATAGAGTCAGACCTCAGACAACTTATGCAAGGTACTGTCAGGAGGTCACTTAGGCTGCAAATTGCTGAGGAGATGAAGAAGCGTGGGTACATGAGATCGAATGAGTGGAAGATGCTGGAGACCATAGCACTGATTGAGGTTTGCTTCCACACCCTGCTTTAGCTATTGACAAAATTCTGATCTTGCAATATATTTTGTTTTTATTATACGATTTCAGCTTACAAAAAATGAAAAATGCTGGCATGTTGTTTGTTTTTCAAACTGATCAACCTTTTTCCTCTGTGGAAAAGATGTTCTACCCAAGCAGCAGCTTCTGGGACACATATTTTGGCAGGAAGAATGTCATTCATGATGCTACAAAAATTGTTACACTACAAGAAGAAAAACCACTGCTAGCTCTCCATATTCATAACCACCCTGCCATTGAATGTGGTGATGTTGATGGAGTTGTGCTTGGTTCTTGGGTGAGCGTTAATGACTACACTGATTTAAAGGAGTTCTCTCGAAGCAACCTTTCTGATGGCTATTGGGCCTGTGCTGCTGTATGGTCTGATGCTTGGGATCAAAGAACTGTGGACCGTGTAAGTCACGACTTGTCCTTTTCACTTGTTAATTGGGGGATTGCACCTTATTTTTGCTAATTGTTAAGGGTATTAATGGTATTTCCTATTGTCCTAGGGTTTAGTTATGTCTCTGAGTCTTGTACTATATATTGCCCTTTTGGGCTGTACAATATATAATAATCTATCTGTCTAACATGGTATCAGAGCTAAGGTTAAAACCCTAGCTGCCAATTAGATCTTCCGCTGCGCTGCCCCCGGGAGAATCAATTTCCGCTCCTGGGGGCGGCAACCATTAGGCCGATGCCTGTCCAGAGCCACTATGGATGTCTCTTCGGGCCGTCCTGGTCGCCGCTAGCCCCCTCTGGCCTCCCCGGTGCTGTCCCAGCCGCCAGATCCCATCGTCATCAGATCCCTCCGTTGCTCGAGCTTCTCTGCCTCGCCGGATCTGACCACTTTTGCGCTCTGCGCCGCTAGCCCTCGCCATCGGGAGTCGCAACTGCAGCCCGGATGGCCGCCGCTGCCGGATCTCGCCGGGCCGACCGCGCCGCGCTGCTCATTTGATCCGGGCTGGCCGCTTCTTCCCCGGCGGTCTCCGGGCCCAGATCTGGCCTGACCTCTACTTCCTCAGCGCTCTCTTGGGCTCCGCCGGCTACGAAGGTCACCATGGGAGGTGCTGTGGTCGGCACTAGTCTCTTGCGGCCTAGTGCTCTTCTCGCAGCTTGTTGTGGCCATGGTGCCCCTCCTCTTCCGCCCCGAGGTTGCCATTGGCCTCTACATCAACCTGTGCCTGCGTCGCCGCGCTCCACGTCCCTCTCTGCCATCCGAGACTTGTCGGAGCTTTGATATTCGGCTAACGTTATCTCTTTGGCAGCTGTCGCCTCTCCCGGTTTCGCTGCTGACGGCTCTCCATCTCGGCTCTCTCCAGTTGTCATGGCTCCCGAGTTCTGCTGCCTCTTCTTCCTAAAAATCCTCGTGTCACCCTGTTTGCGCAGTGGACTGATGGAGGAGAGAGGAGAGAATGAAGTGGAATGATGGTGTGCGATGCTGTTTGCTAGTGTTGGTGCTATAAAGCTTCATGTGCTGCTGTTGCTAGGTGTTGGTGCAGCTTAGGCTGTTTAGCTGCCCTTTTGAGTCTTTTTCTTGGAGTCTTCCGTTGCATCCATTTAAGTCTGTAGTCTCTCTATTTTAGTTTATTTAAGCCATGTGAGTCCATAAATTTATTGTCAGTCATAGAAACATAGGAATTTCTTTTTTATATGGCAGTAGCCGCCGTTTCTCTCTGAGCCGCCGTCCTGAGTTTCTAAGGCTGTCGCGCTTCTTTTGCACTGCGCTTCTGTTGCGCTTCTTGTGTACTACACTGCCACCATCTTGGGCTTCGATCTGCACCGCCATACTTCTATCCATTCCTCTTCAACTCGACATATTTTCCAAGAGCTGCACGCTACGACGACATTATCAAGATTTGAACTTTGGATTTTTTCTATTTTAGTGTTAACCCTTTTTAAATGCAACACTATTGCATACGGCTTGCATTTGAGGGGGTGTTAAGGGTATTAGTGGTATTTCCTATTGCATACGGCTTGCATTTGAGGGGGTGTTAAGGGTATCAGTGGTCTAAGTCTTGTACTATATATTGCCCCTTTGGACTGTGCAATATATAACACAATCTATCTGTCTAACACTAATAACAATGTGCTATAGCTCATCTAAAAAAGTCTGAAGGAGTTTTTCTAGTTCCATTAGCTCTTACCGATCACTATTAAATCAAATGACACAATGGGGAGTTTGTTATGCTACTGATTGTTGCATATTTCAAACTCATTGCGGGCATATTTGAGTATTTGACAACTATTTTTTTTGGCACAAATATCAAATACAACTATGTATATTGTCACAAATACCATTTTTCGTATTAATTTATTTTTCCTTTCTTGGAAATGTGCGTGGGTGACTGGGTGTGCCATTTATTTCGTTGTTTTAATGCTTTTGGCAAGTTGACTAGATTATAGCACAAAAGTTCCGAATTAGAGACTGGATTACTTGTATTCTTAATTTTGGACTTATGATTTTTATTATATGTTCTATAGATAATACTGGACCAGCCTTGTCATACACATGCTCATGTCCTGTGGGAATCTCAGTTTGAATATTTCGTTGCTCATAATGATGTGGGGGAAGTCTGCAAACTCCTGGACATGATTCCTGACAGTGTACTTCTAGAAGGGATTCTTAGAGTGAATGTGGACAATTCACAAGCTGCTTACAGGACTGTCTCTGATGTAACAGTCCCTGATTATAAAATGTATATATGTGACTCAGAGGAGCTCGAACCTGTTTGTATGGAGATACCACATGTTAAAGTATTCAGATGTTTGTCTAATCATGAATCAACATCATGGATTAGAATGCTAATGCAGCAGGAGTTGGCAAAGAAACACATCTTTATGAAAGAGTACTGGCAAAGCACTACTGAAATTATACCTGTACTTGCTCGTGCTGGCATACTTATTAATACAGCGGAGCTTGGTCCCAAGAAAGAATATTCTACGACATTTTGTGCTTCAGAGATGCCAGATGATGCACGTCACCGGGCTTGTGAAGGAGCATTGCATAAACTAGTCATACGTTTTTGTGTGCAATATGACTCCCCGTACTTACTGGATCTCTATTTGGACAATTGTAATTTGGCTCTTGAAAAGGACACTACCTCTTTGCTCAAAGAAGCCGCAGTAAGTTTTCGTGCAATTTTGGTTTATGATATTTGGCATTCAATAATGTTCTCTGTATTTGGCTCTAAGCCTCTAATTCAAGCCTACCTAATTTGCCAATTATGTGATCTCTAGCAGTGGGAACTGGGTAACAGGTGGTTGCCGCCTATAAACTATATTTTTTTGGGTTAGGATATGTACTTGCCTACTTGGTAATTTGGCTGGTTAGAACTTGTGTGGGGCTGAGGTTTTTATGCCAAGTTATGGCTGGTTTGGTCCCGATCAATTGTTGCATGGTCCTTGAATGCAATACTTTGTTTTACAATATTTTTTGGAGAATATCAGAAAGTTCAAACTTGCCAAATCTTTCATTTTCACTGGGAAGCAGCATATGCGTGCTTGTCACCTGGCCTTTTCTGGGTCCCTGACTCCCTGCCAAGTGGCCAACTGTCCACTTTATTTGCAAACTTGTTCTGTCTAACAGCAGACCAATTATTAGCAGAAAATGCTACCTCCCATTGAATGGGAACTGTGTGGTATTTTCTACCCTGTGTCTTCAGACTTTCATGGCCAGAATTTTATAAACCAGCTACTATAGTGGTATACAAAGTACAAACTATTATTGAGCTACAGACTTGCATTGTTCACTGGTACTAGGAACATGCTGTTATAACTACTTATGCCCAGTAGTCTAGTAGTGGTACAAGTACTCGAAATGCTGCCTTATGTTATAGCTGTAAGATAAGTTGCTTAACATGTTTCTGTTTGTAATTGCCCCAGTTTAATAAACAATAGTCTAACTCGGCTGTTATGTTGTGAAAATTTTCAGGGTGATTGCAAGTGGGCACAATGGTTACTCTTCTCCAGGGTCAAAGGTTATGAATATGAGGCATCCTTCTGTAATGCCCGTTGGAATCTGTCACAGAAAATGGTTAATCATACTAATCTTACAGCTATTGAGATAGATGAAATTTTGTATACTGTTGATGATATGGCTGAACGGATCGGGGAAATGTCTGCGCTAGCTACCTTAATGTATGCTTCACCACCAATTCAGAAGTCCATATGTACTGGAAGTGTAAAAAGAAATGGTGGACTGTCTTCTCAGTGCACATTAGAGAACCTAGGTCCTTGTCTCCAGCAATTTCCAACACTATGGAAGACACTTCTTTCTGCTTGTTTTGGGCAAGATGGATATGGCTGTTTAAACTATTCTCCAACTAATGGTAATCAAGATTCAAGATACAACTTCATTCCCTTTTTAGATCTTGAAGTTCTAATTTTTGATTTGCTAACCACCCACTATTTCCTTTGTTAAGCAAAAAAGTAAATTCTATTTCTTTTTCAGTGTTTGGGAAATCATCAATTTCAGAGTACTTGCGCTGGCGCTATAACAATTTTTCCTCTGCTGGAGGAGACACTTCATTGTTGCAAATGCTCCCAAGTTGGTTCCCAAAGTCTATTAGAAGATTAATTCAACTATTTGAACAGGTTTTTCTTTCTTTTGCATAGCATAGTGCAGTTAACATTTTCGAATTTGAGTATTGATCTGTATTTTGCTATGATGGAGCAGCCTGCATTGTAGTTCTACACCATATGACATTAATTTAGGTTTTTATTACATAAATCTAGAAACTGGATTGCTGGATTTGTTAAAAAAAAAAAACTCGACCTGCGGGGGGGGAGGAAACCCCCCGGGCATCATGCTTAAGAAGAAGGTCTTCTCACGCAGACCGAGAAAACCCCCGAACCCCTGCTCCACCCTTACACAGCGGCACCACGCCCGACCTTTGTGAGACGACCGGCGGATCCTTTGGATCAACGCCCTAGCGGGTCCTTAGACCTGTGCTTTGGTGTGGTAGCAGGCGAGGGGATTTTCCCCCCCAAGCCTGAAATTCGCTCCCACTGGGAGTCGAACCCAGGATCTGGGGGGTGCTACTGAGGCGCTCTAACCACTCGGCTAGAGGCTCTTTCGCGATTGCTGGATTTGTTATAATGAATAAATCAAAATTTAACTGCAATTTTTAAGCATCTAAGTAATGATGTTAGAATAGATTAACAGTCATCTATCTTAAGGTTACTGCTAAGGACTTGTTTGGGAAATGTTACTAAATTTCCTTCAGGAAACAATTATATTAGGATATTCCTAAAGACTTCTGGTGGATCAGAAAACTGTCTTTTTTCCTAATATCTTTGTTTCTCCATGGAGGGCATTTAAAATCCTAACCATACTCTTCCAAGAATATACTGCTATTGTTTTTACATTCCAGTTTATAGCCTAAATTTCCCAAGGGTATTGGACCAAGATCAACCACATCTAAACGTGACCTAAGTTGTTTGGTAAATGTGTCTTCTTCCCCTTCCATCTCCTCAATCCCAGTGTATTCCATTGACCTATTGGAAATGTAAAATGTTAATGCGATTGAGTTGTCAAATTATTGGCTAACCAAGAAGGAGACCAGTAAAAGTATTTGAGATGCAAGGGTAACTTACTTCACACGTATATAGTTTGTGTTTAAGTTTTTGTACACGTACATCTTGATCTTTCAATTGCAGCATGGCCAGACTTTTTTCTTCTTTTTATTGACCACAATCTATGATCAGGGCCCTTTTGGAATGCAACTGCCGCCAAATGCACCGTCATCTGAAGAGTTATTTACTCACAGTGTCGCTGATTATATATACAATACCACTGGATATAGTGAAGCCAATGCGTTGTCCTTAGAAGCATCCATCCAAAAAAGTGTTGAGGAAGAACTGTACTCTTCCCTTGAGGTATACTTATCTTGCAACGAATATACTTAATACCTTCTTTGGATTTCATTCTAATACCTTCTTTGAATTTCATTCTTTGTTTTTGTATCTTGCATCACATTTGCGCCATGTTACTGTTTTCTATTCAAAATTCGAACACTTTATATTATCTTGAATCTATGCTAGATCAAGAATGCAAGGAATGCATACTTCATCACGGTAAGGGCCAGTGTGAAGGTGCTTGAACTTAAGCCTAAGCCCCTCGGCCCCTCCAAATGGGTTGGCTTCAAGGTGGCTTATCCATATAGCATAAGCCAATCTATATTTTTCTTAAATCAACGGTGCATGCATCCCTGGACTTAGGTTTCTTGTCCCTGAATAGTCTTGGTGTGTTCTGTCAAGTATTATAGGCTATAGCTTTTCTTTCCAAAGTAGCAATTTCATCATTACCCTCTTCAGGATAAAGACTTGAGGGTGGAGCATCATTTGCACCGTGGTCGAGCGCTAGCTGCTTTCAGGCATCTTCTTGGTAAAAGAGCTTCGCAGTTAAAATCAGCCAATGCTCGTCAAGTGATCTCTGTGCAGTCTAATGTTCAAGCAGATGTACAGTTGATACTAGCTCCTTTAAGTCAAACTGAACGATCAATTCTTCTGTCGGTATGTCTATGTTCCTGACTTGTTTCTCTCTCTCTCTCTCTCTCTCTCTCTAAGTACTCACTCTGCTGGTATTCATCAAACTTTTGTATTGCAATAGAAATAATTTACTGTATTAAGTTCGAATTAATTGAGTCATTACCATCATTCAAAAATTTGTTCATCTGGATACTAAGATGCTCTTTATAAGATGAATAAATACTGTGGACTTTTTGGGATGGTCATATGGAATATTCTATACAGATAGTATCCATTTGCCACTTATTAGGTGGCAATATTTCAAATCTTTTCCTGGAACCTGGATATGATATGCCAAAATTTTTAGTCCCAGTTCTAACTTCTAACCTCTGATACTACCAGTATACTGAAAAAAACATAGAACATGTAATCAACATAGCTCCCAGAACAATTTTCATATATTATTTTGTTGATTTAGGAATATGTTTTCTACTTAAGTTCTAATGCTTTAGTTTGTTGGATGTGCTGCAGTATCTTATCACTTTTCCATGTTTTTTCAATACCAGGTAGCTCCACTAGCTGTTACCAACTTTGAGGACTCAACTCTAGTTGCTTCCTGCACGTTCCTGTTGGAACTTTGTGGTCTGTCTGCCAACATGCTTCGTCTAGATATTGCTGCACTTCAGCGCATCTCGTCCTACTATAAGTCAGCTCAGCAAAATAAACAATGTGAGCTATCTTCACCAAGGAGCCCTGAGCTCCATGTGCTCTCCCATGGAGCTGACATTGCTCCTCCTCTTGCTCGAGCATTAGCAGAAGATTATGTCCAATCTGATCATCTTCATGTTTTGGAGCAAAGGCAAACCTCTAAGGCTCCCAAGGGGGAACAACCATCACAGCCTCTTATTGCTATTCTGCAGCACCTGGAAAAAGCAAGTTTGCCATCATTAGATGAAGGTAGAACCTGTGGATTTTGGCTTTTGAGTGGCATTGGTGACGCATCTCTTTACCGATCGCAGCAAAATGAAGCCAGCCAACATTGGAATTTGGTTACAGAATTCTGTCAGGCACACCATCTCCCATTAAGTACAAAGTATCTTGCTTTACTGGCCAATGACAATGATTGGGTATTAACAAACTTTTTTCTTGTCTTGGTGGTTATGTTGTTTATTTAAGCCCTCACACTGATGTGATCATGCTTTTGGCAGGTTGGTTTTCTAACAGAAGCTCAGATGGCCGGTTTTCCAATTGAAGTTGTTATCGAAGTGGTAGTTTTTCTTATTTTAAATAGTAGGTGTTCAGATAATAATTTTAGTTGAGAAAAACAGTATACTCATTTATTCTCCCTGGTGTTGTGTTCAGGCAGCCAAAGAGATAAGGGATTCAAGATTGAGGACTCATATACTAACAGTTCTGAAAAACATGGTGTCATTTAGAAGGAAATCGTCTAGTAATATACCTTCAGGAAGTAGTGATTCAACTTTCTTGGCTGTTGGTGGCGACAACCCTATGGAACTTTTCTGCATACTTGCGGTCTGTGAGAAGCAAAAGAACCCTGGGGAGGCACTCCTGAATAAAGCAAAACAAATGCAGTGGTCTTTATTGGCGATAATCGCTTCGTGCTTTCCAGATGTGACTCCTCTCTCATGCTTAAGTGTTTGGCTTGAGATTACAGCTGCAAGGTAACATATTGAGCATTGTAGGAGTTTCTTATATATACAACATTTTGCAACCTTAATTGTTGTCTTTGTTGTGTAATTTTGTTGCATTTGCATTTATGTTCAGGGAGATGTCCTTGATCAAGGTGGATGATATTTCCTCGAAAATAGCAAAGAATGTTGGATCTGCTGTTGAGGCCACAAATAAATTGCCAACCATGAGTAGGAATGTTGAATTTCGGTACAACAGGAAGAATCCAAAACGAAGACGGTTCCTGGAAGCCTCCCCAGAGAGCTTCACATTAGGTTTCTCGTTGGACAGCATATGTGGACCAAACTCTACTGCAACTTCCAATACTCTCGATATTGATGGTCAGCAGGAAAGAGGAAAGCCCATCTCTGAACAGACTAAAATTCCAGTTGATATTGCTGAGACTAACATTCCAGTTGATATTGTTGAGAGGTTTGCATCTTTATCAAGGATGGTAGCGGTGCTTTGTGAACAACAGCTGTTTCTTCCCTTGCTTAGAGCTTTTGAAATGTTTCTGCCTTCCTGCTCCCTTCTCCCCTTCATTCGCTCTCTTCAGGTTAGTATAAACTGGTCATTTCGTTTACTAATGGTATATTATATTCAACTAACATGAGCATTTTTGTGTTATTCTTGAAAGGCATTTTGTCAGATGCGTCTGCCCGAGGCTTCTGCACATTTGGCATCATTTTCAGCGAGAATAAAAGATGAACCCTCTCATGCTCAATTAAACTCTCCAAAAGAAGTGTCAGATATAACAGGATGGGTGGCTGTTACGGCTGTAAAAGCTGCAGATGCAGTACTATCAACCTGTCCATCAATTTATGAGAAGAGGTGTTTGCTACAGCTCCTTGCAGCGGTTGATTTTGCTGATGGTGGCTCTTCATCAGCTTACTTTTGCCGACATTATTGGAAAATTAATTTGGCTGAACCTTCCTTATGCAAAGACGGTGATATCTACAAGTGGGACGATTCCATGGATGATGCTTCTCTCTTAGCAGCATTGGAAAAGGATGGTCGATGGGAGGAAGCTCGCACTTGGGCAAGACAACTGGGGTCGAGTGACGTAGCTTGGGAGTCTACTTTTGATCATGTGACAGAATCACAGGTATTTGGTTTGTACCCTGTAGTTTCTACATAGTTCATCATTTTTACATTCTCAAGTATGGTCTTAGGATTTTACACTGACATCCAGCTGTACAATGTTTGTAGGCAGAAGCTATGGTTGCCGAATGGAAGGAGTTCCTCTGGGATATCCCACAAGAACGTGCAGCTTTGTGGGGCCACTGTCAATCACTTTTCATGAAATATTCTTTGCCTCCTTTACAGGTACTATCTTTGATAAGTGAAATGCATGGAAACATTGTATATGTGATCTTTTATCCCTATAATTTTTGTGTGTTGGTAATAACCATTCAATTGTATATGCAGGCTGGCTTATTTTTCCTTAAGCATGCTGAAGCAATTGGAAAAGAGATACCAGTGCGAGAGCTTCATGAAATACTCCTACTTTCTTTACAATGGCTAAGTGGAACTTTTACTAAATCCTCTCCGTAAGCTCCCTTGTAATTTATATTAAGTTGTGCTCACTGCTCAGTCTCATCATCTCCTTACAGATATATACAAATTTTTTTTGCAGGGTATATCCTCTTCATCTTCTCCGGGAAATTGAGACTAGGGTTTGGCTCCTGGCTGTTGAGTCAGAGAGTCAGTCTAAGGCTGATGGTGAATTTGCACCTTCCGCTGTTACTCAGAATCTAGCTATTGGAAACAGTACCAGTATTATAGAACAGACTGCTGATGTCATCACAATTATAGACAATAGTATGAGTTCACCACGCATGAAAGCTGAAGAAAGAAATGGCATAAGGGGCAATAACCTATCACGCCATCAATATTTGCAACTCTTTGAGTCTACTAGCGAAGCAACAACAACAAATAACACAAGAGCAAAGCGAAGAGCAAAAACAAATCTACCAGTTAGACGCGGTATCAATGATAATGTTGAAAGTAGTATCAATGATTTTGATGATAATTCTAACCCTTTTCATAGTTCAAAGATTGGTGAACAAGCAAGAAAGTTGCTGTCTGAAGAGGAGTATGCAAAGATGGAAGCGTCTTTATCTGGTTGGGAGCAAAATGTTAGGCCTGTAGATATGGAGAAGGCTGTGCTCTCTTTATTGGAATTTGGACAAATAACTGCTGCCAAGCAACTCCAACAAAAGCTGTCTCCATCATATGTTCCTGAAGAACTTGTCCTTGTTGATGTTGCTTTAATAGTTGCCAATAACAGCAATAATGGAGAGATCAGTTTATCATGCTTTGACACAGAAGCTCTTTCAATACTTCAGTCACCCGGAATAGCAAGTAGCTGCAATACGATTGATCCATCACAGGTTGGTTATTTTGTTGTGTTCATTTTTGTCAGGAATTTCTGTTAGACAATAGTGAACACCAAGTGTCAACATCAATTATTTACATGAATAATTAAACCTAAATAATGGAATTACAGTTGTCTGCCTGCAATTTTCCTCTTTTGGACAAAGGCACAATGGACAATCAAATGGTTAGCACGGAGATAGATATATTGCATGTTAACATTTGCTCAGATGCTTTTTCCAGTCTACAGGTTCTAGGGTGGAGCTTCAGTTTATTTCTGGCGTGTTGCATGATATAATCTAGATAGAATGAACACTGTTTTGACATGACACATGCATCGTATGTAGCATTTTCTCAGATGCTTTTTCCAGTCTACGGGTTCTAGGGTGGAGCTTCAGTTTATTTCTGGCGTGTTGCATGATAATTATCTAGATAGAATGAACACTGTTTTGACATTATACAAGCATTGTATATAGCATCTGTGTTCTGAAAACATTGACCCAACTATAGAAATGTAAAGAAACAGTACATATTAATCTCTAGTTTATTTGGTTTACCATGTTTAATTTACCATAGAAAATACATAGGGTCAAAAGGCTAAAGTTTTTATCCAATTTCTGCATCATCTTTTCTGGTAAACTTTACTAGTTAATGATATTATGTCAAATTGTTGACGGCTTGATGAGAATAAATGATCTTTTTATCCAGCAAATACAGATCATTCTCAGACATGTGTTGCAGGCTCGCAGATTAATGTTAGGTGGCTACTGCCAGTTTCTGGTTTTAACCATTCTGGAATCAGGCAGACAACTTTGTTTATGACTGTGTTTAAACTTTGTTTATGACTGTGTTAAGTTTGGCCAAAGAATCCTTGTGAATGTGAAGTCCCTAATCTGGGCCTGGAAGTCAAAACTGTGACAGTTATTGCTAGGTCTAGGATCTGGTCAATTTCATACTGATAACATGTTTATTCTGTTATGAATGGACTCTTGTCTATTCCAATGTGCCAAAGGCCAAATATGCAAGAAGCCCCCTATACAAGATAATAATTCTCGTACAGCCTATACATGTCTTTAACATATTTCTTATTATTCATATTATAACATATTCCTTATTATTCATAGTATGAATTAGATAGCGCTTCAGTTTTTATTAATGATATATTGGCTACTGCTTTTGTCCATGGTCAGAATGTCAGATTTGCTATTATTGTATATTAATTTGTTGGTAACTTTTGACTAGTGTACAATCCAGAAATCAGAATGTTATTTTATGTCAGGCTATGGAGAAACTAGCCATGAAATGTGGCGAGGGTCGTGGACGAGCTCTTATTAGGAGAATAATAGCGGTTGTTCAAACTGCAAAAGTATTGGGACTCCCATTTTCTGAAGCATTTGAGAAACAGCCAATTGAGCTTCTGCAGTTGCTTTCCCTCAAAGCTCAGGATTCTTTTGATGAAGCTAAATTTCTGGTGGAGACACACATCATGCCTGCATCTAGCATTGCAAGAATTCTTGCTGATTCCTTTCTAAAGGTCTGTTCACTGTGTTAAGGGTATTTAGGTCTTTTCCTATTGTCTAGGGTTTATGTGTGTGTGTCTTGTACTCTATATAAAGCCCTCTTAGGGCTGTGCAATATATACATCCATTCCTATCTTACATGGTATCAGAGCAAGGATTCTAAACCTAGCTCCTCCAATGCCGGATCCGTGCTGCTGCCCCGGGGAGGAGCTTATCCCGGGGGTGGCCATCCACGCCGGCCGGCCGCCACTGGCCATCGTCTCCTCCCCCCGGCGCCGCCGCGTCTTCCACTGCATCTTCGAACGCCGCCACCGCCGGACGACGGGCTGTGCCACCTCCTCCTCCCGGCCTCTACGCCGCCTCCCGGGTCCGCGCCCGCGAGAGAGACGGGAGGGCGAGTGAGGAAGCGCGCTTGCGCATGGAGAAAGAGGGAGGGAGTGTGCGGTGTCGGGTGTGGAGAGAGAGAGAGAGAGAGGAGGGGATCTTTTGATGGCTGCTAGTATTAGTGTTCCTTTTAGTGAGTTTTCAGTTAGTCATGAGTCAGTCTTCGAGTCTTCCGTTGCGTCCACTCTAAGTCTATAGTATCTTTATCAGTCCGTCAAAGCCATACGCGTACACACAAATTTCTGATCAATCAGCCAACTTCTTGCTAGCCACGGTCCATCCTCTTGATGGCGTGGTCCTCTCCTTCCTTTTTGCATAGTCGCAGCCGTCACTCTTCTTTGAGTCACTGCAGATCGTAGAAGTCTTCATGATGCCGCCGCTCTTCTCTTTGAGCCGCCGCCCCGAGTTTCTACGGCCGCCGCGCTTCTTCTGCATTGCGCCTCCGTTGCGCTTCTTGTGTACAGCGCCGCCACCATCTCGGGCTTCGATCTGTGCTACTATGCTTCTATCTTCCTCTTCGGTTTGATTGTAAAGGGTATTTGTGTCTTTTCTGTTTTAGTGTCAACCCTTCCAAATGCAATGCTATTGCATACGCTTTGCATTTGAGGGGGGGTGTTAAGAGTATTTAGGTCTTTTCCTATTGTCTAGGGTTTATGTGTGTGTGTCTTGTACTCTATATAAAGCCCTCTTAGGGCTGTGCAATATATACATCCATTCCTATCTTACACACTGCACCATCTTTTAATAGTGCACCTCTTTTTGGAGGGAATAACGCAATGTTTCCTTATATGTCTTGACTGACATGCTTTTAATACTTGGTAGGGGCTTTTAGCTGCACATCGTGGAGGTTATCTGGATTCCCAAAAGGAAGAAGGTCCTGCACCGCTATTGTGGAGATCAAGTGACTTCTTGAAGTGGGCAAAACTATGCCCATCAGAACAAGAAATTGGCCATGCTTTAATGCGTTTGGTGATGACTGGGCATGAAGTACCACATGCTTGTGAGGTTGTGTGATCTTCTGGTTCTCTTATTTTGGTTTCAGTTTGTTAGTACTAAAATTTATTGGCTCATTTGATTTGACCAGAAATGGTAATTTTGTAATAAATATCCATAAGTTGCCTGCTTTGCCTAGAAGGCTACAACTGTAGTAAGCGAATCTCAAAACTATATTTTTATGAATGGAATTAAAACATATGCTTGCCTTCAGAAAGGGTGCCTTCTGCTATTTGCTTGTTATGGGTGATTTACACTAAAGCTGGACAAGTTTCCATTACTCTTGCACGTAAGCATATTTATTTCACTGTGTTCTTTGAAGAAACAAGGTAGAAGATCTGAAACTCACTAATTCACCAAGATTTATTTTAAACTGGACGATACCAGCCAGTTTTTGGCTAGTTCCCTGATAGTTGCGAATTAAGTTGCCAGTTATCCACATTCTTTGCAACATATGTTGGTCAGTTCGAGCTGTAGCCATTCTGTATTGATTGAGCTAACATATAGTGAAGTGAAGAATCAAGTTCCTTATTCAAATGACGCATTTTCAGTGTCCCAGAAGCTATCCCTCTTTGTGAGCCTTATATTGTATATTTATTTCAGTATTTCTAGTATTCAATTAGCTACAAGTTGCTGGCGTTGATTGTGGATTGCTTAAAGGTATTACTGATTTCTGCTGTTTCTTTACCATTTCTAAATTCTTCATTTCGAATGTCATTTCAGGTTGAACTCCTAATACTGTCACACCACTTCTACATGTCTTCTTCTTGTCTTGATGGAGTGGATGTTCTCGTCACATTTGCAGCTAATAGAGTGGATTCATATGTTTCGGAGGGGGATTTTTCTTGTTTAGCTCGCTTGATCACTGGAGTGAACAATTTTCATTCCTTGAGCTTCATTCTTTCCATCCTTATAGAAAATGGCCAATTGGAGTTGCTACTTCAAAAGTATTCTGCCACTGACACTGCCACAGGAACACCTGCATCAGTTCGAGGGTTTAGGATGGCTGTTGTTACTTCACTGAAACATTTTAACCAAAATGATGATGAAGCGCTCTCTATGGTCTCTCTCTCTCTCTCTCACACACACACACATTCAGTTACAGAAATTTATCGATGTTTTTCCCTGAGACACTGGGAGTAGATTTCTTTTTGCCATCCAATAAGTCTATCAAACAATTGAAACAATATGCGGCCTGATCTAGCCATCTAGGTCCAAAGGCATGTTTAGCACATTTCCTAAAAGGATTTATTAACCACACAGGAGCATCACTACAGATATATACGAGGAATACTTTGGGACTCTTGGCTACTCGATGGTTCTTTGTGTTGATTTTTGTACAGAATAGATAAAAAATTAAACAACAACAACAACAACAAAGCCTTTTGTCCTAAACAAGTTGGTGTAGGTGAAATCAAACATATAGAAAAATTGGAGCAAACATTGTTTCAGGACCTATTGCTTTGCTGAAGCTTAAAATCTGTTGATTGAGCACATGCCATGCCAGTTTTCCATTAGTACGGAGTACGGACAGAAAAGGTACTGAGCAAATAATAGCTTATTTTGTCACCAAAAGCATCTATGCAACTACAAGAACAAAAGGATACCAGGATTGAAAATTTTTGTTTCCTACTTTCCTTCATAGTTGTTTCCTTTCAACTTGGCTATTATCATTACACGATATGTCTCCTGTTTCCTTATGTAACTTCTGTGTTCGATGCAGGTATACAAGCACTTTGACATGAAGCATGAGGCTGCTTCTCTCCTTGAGTCACGTGCAGAGCAATACATGAACAGCTGGTTATCTCGATACGATAAGGAGCGGCGGAATGATGAGCTCCTTGAGGCTATGCATCACCTTGTAGAGACGGCCGAGGTTCTTTCAACAATTGACGCTGGCCAAAGGACACATCGTGCTTGTGCTCGTGCTTCGCTCCTGTCTCTTCAGATCCGTATACCCGATCTTCTATGGATCGGTCTTTCGGAAACCAATGCTCGACGAAATTTTGTGGATCAATCTAGGTTCCAGGAGGCCCTCATTGTTGCTGAAGCATACAGCATAAATCAGCCAATGGAATGGGCTCCAGTCTTTTGGAACCAGATGCTGAAGCCAGATCTAATCGAGCAATTTGTGGCTGAGTTTGTATTAGTGCTGCCACTGCAGCCACCAATGCTCCTCGAGCTTGCAAGATTTTACCGGGCGGAGGTTGCAGCCAGGGGTGACCAGTCAAACTTCTCCGTCTGGCTTTCGCCTGGCGGCTTGCCTGCGGAGTGGGTGAAGCATCTTGGCAGATCATTCAGGAGCCTGCTGCGTAGAACGAGGGATGTGAGGCTGAGGCTGCAGTTGGCAACTCTTGCGACGGGGTTTGGTGACGTCCTGGATGCATGCAATAGAGTTTTGGATAAGGTCCCGGAGAACGCCGGCCCGCTAATCCTGAGGAAGGGCCATGGGGGTGCATACCTCCCTCTCATGTAAATCCGTTTGTTTTGATGCATCTACTTCCAGCTTTTGACATACTGGTGGTTTCGAAAGGCGGCTGAATCTTACAGGCGTGTATAGGACGACGGTGAGATGAGAAATATTTTGTGCTTTCTTTGGCCCCCAGGCGTTTAGCAATCAGGTTTTGCTGTCTTCTCAGACGTGGATACACATGGATGAGGCCATGGGGGGCTCTCGGTTTGTATGTACAGCATTTTGAGCGGGTAGGTTGGACACAGCCGATTGAAGTGAGTTTTTACAGCTCCATTCGGCGGCAGAGCTTTCCCCATGCATGGTAACGCCGTATCCCATGGGCCATGATGTTTGTAATTTGTGGTACATTAATACATTACATTGTATTAGCCCAAACTATGGAATGTTGTGCAGTTGGTTTGATTTGTGGTTTATGCCTTCTCCAAGCAGGGTTTGATAAGTTTTTGTGTTTTCTGCGAGATGCGGCTTTCTATATGCGATCATCTCTCCTTATCGGTCAATCAGGTATGCAGTGGTACGAGCCTATAGAAGATATCAATTGCCAACCCTCCAGGGCCTGTTATGGGTCGTCACAAACTTCAATGATAGGCCTAGTTTTTGATACTGTTTCAGCCCTTAAGAAAGGATTCCTGTGCATGTTTGATACTGACTGGATTTTGTCACGAGCGGCACTCGACCGCTCGAAGCAACCATAGGAAACACAGCAATCAGAGCGGAGGCCAAGAGGACGCCACAGCATCTTGCCGTCTCCTTCAGCTGCTGGCTCGTTCGAAACACCAGCAGTTGCATGGCCTCCGGCGGACGGAGGCTCACCGCGGCAATGTCTCCGATCGCCCGGCCGCGCTGGTCAGTGCTGCTGCCGCCTCGTCTCCGGCCGGCCGGCGGAGTCGACGCCGTCTCCTTCAACTATCGATGTTATGTAACTGGACTATCGTCCCCTCCAGTAGTCCAGTCCTCTACTGTTGTAGCACTCCACGTTTTATGACTTCCCATGTTTTAGAGACCCAAAAATGTGTGCTCCACTGCTCAACTTTCGGAGATACAAAACCAGTGGTAGAGTAACTACGAATTTTTTATTTGACAAAATTAGTCTTATACAATACGAAATTTAAATCTAGCCTCTTTACCAAACACGAAAAAACCCGCAGCTAACGCATGGTTTCTACCGGGCAGCATCCATCCACCACGGCACCATCGGCGCGCAGTGCAGGTTGGCCCGACGCGACAGGTGACAGGGCCCGGCCGTGGGTGCTAGGAGAGATGCCGCTCTCCGGTTCCGCGGCACCATTGCTCCGGTTCCGATGCATATAATCGCATCTGGGTACGTAGCCAGACAACCGGAATGTTCGTACATTATTGTGAGCATGACAAGCTGGGCGCATGTTTATCACTGCGTTTTGGAACTAATATAAGCAAAGCATGTTCTCTCATGAAATGTCGCATGTTCATATATGCAGGTTTGCTAGCTATGTTAATGTCTGCCGTGGAACCGGAGCATGGCACCTCTCCTGGTGGCTATGCGGTCGGGTGGTGCGGAATCTTGGTATCGCCACTTGTCACCAGTGGCGGAGTCAGGATTTGGTTACGTTCCGGACTCAGAGGTAGAATGATCTAAGCTATATGAACTAGACTATAAAAATGTTACCTAGGCTGAACTAAATTTACCCGGGCTATACACTATATATTTTTCCACACCCCGGGTTGAAGCCTACCCTGCCCGAGGTGTGGATCCGCTGCTGCCTGTCACGCCAGGCTAGCCTGGGCTGCGCTTGTCGATGGTGCCGCGGTAGTCGGATGTTGTCACGGTTGGGTGGCGTAGTAGGAGCCACGTGTCTGTCATTGGTTCTTTCGCGCTCGGCAAGAGGGTTATATTTGCAATTTCATACCGCGTAAGACTAATTTTGAAATTAAGGTGATACAATGGGGTCAAATAAAAAAACTCAGAAGCTAGTGCGGGATGAGGAGTGTACGAGTGGATAGGAATAATATATGATTTTTCTTTGAATTTTCTGAGTTTTGCAGCAATGGTTTTAGTAAGGATTTGGCTTTTTTCTTTCATATAGACAAATTCAGTTCGGACAAATTTATTCACAGTAACAAATGAACGCAATCCTTATTTCATGGCTCTCTAATTGTCCTAAATTGTTTTTGAGTTACACTTTAGAACCCTAAACCATACTCTATTGGATTCGTGTTCCTGCCTGCTTCAATAGAGGCAGAGAAGAGTACGAAACTCTTATAGCAGAAATGAAAGTCACTGTAGCAATTTTACCGTGTCAAAGTAATTGGCTGTGCTGTGGCAATTAGCGTAACTCCGTTCTTTTTACTACAACAAGTTACTGTAGCAATCAACCAGAGCTGATGAGCTTATGAGTTTAACCATTTATTAATGTGTGAAAACTGAAAGTGAACGAACCTCAAGAGTGAAAAGAGGGCACCTGCATCTCTCCCTCCCACGTGTCCACCTGACATGCAGTGTTGGCACCTGACGTGGCTCCCCGTTTCGTTATTTTTTTCCTGGAAGCTTTCTGCCTGCCGCTGCTTTTCCCCACTAATCCGATTCGGATCTGATCTGCAGCCGTTCCAATCCCAAATCCCATTCCTACTCTGTTGTCCCTCCCCTCGCTCCCCATCGAAGGAACAAACAAAAGGACTCTACCTCTCGAGCCTGTCCACCACGCAGATGGCATCCTCCTGTGCACACCACCTGTAATACCCTATTAAAAAAGAAAACGAAAGAAAAAAGTGGGCTTGGGTCGGGTAGGCCGCCACAGCAACCACCCGAACCAGCCCATGCCTTGCGCATTTAAGGGTGGAGAGGGCACCGTGCCTATGCCCTAGCCATTTCCCCCAATCCATTGCCCAACCTCTTTCTCCTAGCTCCAATCCTTAATACGATGTCGCCCCTATTGCTTCCAAGCCAAACTTGCCACAATCGCCTATCTACATGTGCGCCGTCAGCCCTCCTACTATCGCTGTCGTAGCTACCTACCATTGTTGTCGCCATTCGTAGCCCCGCCACCTCCCTCCCCGTGTGTCATTGCCATCGTTGCCCCAATTGCTCTGCCTTGGGTCGAACCATGCCAAGTCTGCTGCTGCAGCAGCACCACGTAGGAAGAGGTGAAGGGGAGAGCGGGGATTCGGCCGGGAGAGGAAGAGAAGTCTGGGAGAGGAAGAGAAGTAGAGGGAGAAGGGAAGAAGAAGAAGAAGAAGAAGAAAAAAGGAGGCCGAACTGACGTTAGATCCTACTAAGAAGAGGAAGAATGTGTCCCGATCTAGCTGTTTGTCGCTAGGGTAACACCTCGAATTCTTTTTCCATATTGGTTTATGGATTTGTGTAGGTTTATCTGTTTGTGTAGAGGTTATAGTGGATATTAGGAGCATAGATCGCAGTTCAAAATTGTTGGAAGCACCGTTAATAGGTTGTTTTTGTGCGTAGTGTTCCTACTACGATTTTTGAAGGTTCTGCTTCCAGGGATGTGTGAGTATCCCAATGTATTCTCCAAAGAGCTTCTGGGAATGCCTCCCGAAAGGAGTGTAGAATTTTGGATTGATCTTGTCCTATCTCTTTGTCATTGTACTGTTTGTTACGTCCCTTCCAAGAGGAGTTGAGGTAGCAATTGGATGAGTGATTATCTAAGAGGTTAATTTGTTGTAGTGTGTCTCCTTGAGAAGCCTCTGTCTTATTCATAAAGAAGAAGAATGGGAGTTGGCGTATGTGCATCGACTATCATACTCTCGATCAAGTGACTATTAAGAATAAATACCTTTAACCTCGCATCGAAGACTTGTTTGATCAATTGAGTGGAGCCAAAGTGTTCTCCAAGATTAATATACAGTCGGGGTATAACCAGATTCATGTGCGGTAGGAAGATATCGAAAATATAGCTTTCTCAAAACGTATGGCACTATAGGTACAAAGTTATGTTATTTGGACTAATAAATAACCCTTTTTTTCATGAAGATGATGAACAATATGCTACATAAGTATCTCGATGATTTTGTGATAGTGTTCATCGATGATATTCTGATTTATTCTAAAATGAAGGAAGAGCATGAGAGGCATTTGAGGCTTGTGCTTGGGACTCCGAGGGAGAATCAATTCTATGCCATGTTAAAAAGTGCGAGTTCTGAATTTCTAAGTGATCTTCCTAGATCTTGTGCATAACCAAGAAGGTATTTCAGTAGATCCAGGCAAAGTTTCTACTATAGTGGACTGAAAGAAACCATTTAATGTCAAAGAGGTAAGAAGTTTTCTGGGCTTAGCTAGTTGTTACCAGTATTTTGTGAAGGATTTCTCTATTATTACCAAGCCAATATCTCAGCCCACACAAAAGGCATAAAATTCTAGTAGACTGATGAATGTGCGCACAGTTTCTATACTCTGAAAGAGAAGTTAGTGACTTCTCTTATTCTTATGCTCCCCAAGCTAGGAAAGCACTTCACAGTCTTCTCTAACACTTCCTGAGTGGGCTTGGGTTATGTGCTCATGCAAAACGACAAAGTGATTGCTTATGTGTCACGTCAGTTGAAGAAATATAAGCATAATCACCCCACTTACAATTTGGATCTAGTAGCAGTGGTCTTTGCTCTAAAGATTTGGAGGCTTTACTTGTATAAAGCTCTGTGATATTTTCACTGACCACAAGAGTCTCAAGTACATCTTCACTCAGAAGGGTTTGAATTTGAGGCAAAAAAAAGGTGGCTGAAGCTGATCAAAGACTATGATCTTACTATCTAGTATCATCCATATAAGACAAATGTGATTGTTGATGCCCCTATTCGCAAGATGATACCCTCTACTTTGGATTGTCTTATTGCTGATTTCGATCGGATGTGAATCTTCTATTATTATGCTAGTACAACACAGGCTAAGGCGCAGCTGCTGTTGGAGTCGACAATTCCAAAGCGAGTAAGGGAAGCACAACAACATGATTGATTGCTGCAACAAGTAAGGAAGTGCCTCTATGAAGGGAAAAATGGCGATTTCAGCCTTGATGAGTTGGGCGCATCTCTAACAAATATAGAAACTCATATCATATCTCTAATTATATCTCTAACAAAAGAAATCTAATCTCTAACTCAAATAGAAACCAATCTCTATTTCCTAACAATTCACTGTAAGGAGACAACAAAATGTTGTTTTGTTTATAATTAGTTCTAAGATGCCGTATATTTTTTCCTAGTTAATACAGTTTGGTTCTAGTTATCTTATAGAATTGTTTAGTTAAACAACCAGTAAAGGATAATAAGTGATTATAAAATTATCACCAATAACCAATTCCTGTTTCTGTATGTCCATGGCATCTTGATTTATATCTTGAAATCTGCATCTTTAATTTATATACATATCCTGGAACCTTTATATATAAGTTTTCATTGTTTACTTTGCAAATTGAGTACATATAACCAGTCCTTGGTTGATATGTGTTGATGACTTTGTCTCAATTCTTTAGATGTCCCTAGCTATATTTTCATCTTAGCTTTACTATTAGATTCAAAAGAATTTGTATCCCTATGAATTGATTTATCTTTCAAATGGCTTTTCACGCAAGATATTTTCTTTGTTAGGATTTTTTCGTAGGATAATGAAAGAATGGAAAGAAAATCTACAGATGTAGTGAAGATGGAAAAGCTGATGTACTAGTATCTGCATGTAGAACTCTTATAGATATATACCACCATTTTCAGTGAAAAGTGGGGAAATTGTTTATTTTTTTTGTTGTGTGTTTGCATTTGTTTATATTCATGTACGATTTAATTGTAAACACTACTTGCTATTAAATAATATAATTACCTTTTCCCTATAGTTCAGTGCATTGCTCTACTGTTATGTGGTTTGTGATAGAACAATGTGATTTTAAATAATATAATTACCTTTTCCCTATAGTTCGGTTTGACTACAACGAAGTGAAACAAAATCTCATTTTTATGCAACAAAGAGAAGGCATCTTTATTTTTCTTAGTACGCAGCAAAATGACTCTACAGTAATCAAGATGATGTAAGCATATCTATCAAAACATCCCTACAAGCATAGGCATGCAAGTTACCGTTTCTATAGAACGTCTCAAATATTATACACATGCTTACCAATGTCTCTAAGGTCTTTGACATGATCCACGGGAGATGCTTCTACGACACTTTATAAAAACAATTTAAGAACCCTCTAGAGATGATTTAACACATCTCTAATCTATAAATATTGTTAGAGTGATCTCAAGCATTTGGCCCAACGGCCAAATGCCCCCCTTGTTCGCGCCCTGATCGGGGGCACCCAGCCCAATTGGCTGGTGGGCCCCTGTCGCCAGCGCCACATAAATAGAGGTGGGGGCCGGGGCGGCACGCACAACGAGGTTCACCGTGCCGCCACAAACTCCACCGACAAACCCTAGACCGATCGGAAAGGGGGCGCTCCAGCGACGGGAAGTTCCACCACCGCCACCGATCGCCGCCGCCAGGGAGACGTCGCCGCCAGGGAGATGCCGCTCCTTCTTCCCCGACCGTCGCTGCCCGTGCGCAGACCTCACCGACGAACCAGCGATGGCCGGCTCTTCATCCAACGCGACGGACGGTCGGTACCCCTAACCCTAATGATCTCTCTCTCCGTGTATCACTCGAACCCGAACAGAACACCCCTAGATCTAAACCCTAGAAGATCCTAAGACCTAACAATGGTATCAGAGCTCACCTAAGGGTAGATCTAGACGGAAAAGAACAAAGATCGCCGTCGGTTGACCGGCGTGCGGAAAAGAAAAGCCAAAAGCAAAGAAGCCCCCCTAACCCTAGAAAACGGCAAAGAAAGGAGAGAAAGAGGGGGACTCACGGTTGCGCCGCCGCTTCTTGTGGGAGCCGCCGGCGCCGCCGCTTGGGCCGCCGTGTGTAGCGCGCGCGGGCCGCTCCCCGGGTCGTCGCCGCCGCGGCGCCGCCAAGATCGCCGCTTGGGGCCGCCGCTCGGGCGGCGGCCGCCCTCTCCGCGCGCATCGCGCGCCGTGGCGCTCGGCTGGGCCGCCGCGTCTTGCCGCGCGCTCCTCTCCGCGCGGGCGCCGCCGCCGCTCCTCTCCGCACGGGCGCGCCGCCGCGCAGCCGATCTGCGCGAGCACGCGCGCCGTCGTCGTCAGGCGTTTTCGGGAGGGTGAGGAATGGTTAGGGTTTTGGGAGGCGGTTTTGCCACGGCGTTTTCGCTCAGCCGTCCGTCGCATGGACGGCCGAGATCGGCGGGGCGGATAGGCGGCGGTAGGCCGTTGGCTCGCGGGCCTTTCCGGCGTGGTGAGCGGTAGCGGGCTGGTGCGCGCCGCAGGATGGGCCAAGGGGGTGGTGCTTGCGCAGCGCTACGGTTGGGCTGGTTGGGCGGCTAAGAAAGATGGGCGCGCGGCGCGCGCGCCGGTGACAAGCCGCCGTGGGCGCGGCTGCAGATGGGCCAAATGGCCATTTTGCACAGTAAATTCCAGAAAAAAATGAAATTTAATTGTTTCAGAAGCATTTTTGAGTGTATTTGAATGAAATTTGCACTAAAATCTCTATAAATTTTTGCACCAACGTGTTATTTTTCCAGAGATTAGATGAGTACAGTAATAATGCTTCTGAGTATGAATTATTTTTGAATAATTTCATGTTTCCGTTGCAAAAGTTAATGTTGATTAATTTTTCATTATTAAATTCGAACCAACGGGAGAATTTAATTTTGGAAAAATAGATATAATTTCCAGATAATTATGATATTGTTATTTTCTGATCAACGTTGATAATAACAGTATTATAATTTTTAATTGATGATTTTATGAATTATTTGTATTTTTGCCCAACGGTGATGTAGATTTAATGTATAAATAAAATTGTTTGTCGTATTTTGACCAACGTTGGAAATAAGGCATATAATTTTGCTGTTATTATGTTTAAATGTTCTCACTGTATATGAATTGTGTTTTCAGGAGGATACTCCTTGATGGGCTACATCAGGGATGTCCCGGTTCTCAAAGGAGACAACTACGGTGAATGGAAGAAAAAGATTGACTTGGCCTTCATCTTGGCTGAGGTGGACTCGGTAGTCACCACACCGTGTCCCCTGAGAGCTGTGGCACTGGTGAGGACGAAAATGAGGTCGATCTTTGCTTGGCGCACTGCACAGAGGGACTATGCTCCCATAAAAATGTCATATGATCTTGATCATAAAAAGTGGGTCACTGCCAATAAGAAATGTTTGACTGTGATAAAGAACACGATTGAGCCTGCAATTGTGGGCTCAATCGCAGAGTGTGACACTGTCACAGAATACCTTGAGAGAATAAAGAGTCAGTTTACTGGCTCTTCAAAGACTTACGCTACACAGCTGATTAAACAGCTTGTGACAGAAAGGTACTCTAGTGGTGGCAGTGGCATAAGAGAGCACATACTGAGGATGAGCAACTTGACATCTAAGTTTAAACCAATGGATTTGGCTCTCAAGGATGAGTTCCTTATTCATTTGGTTTTTGCTTCCTTGCCAAAAGAGTTTGACACTTTTTTTGTCAACTACAACATGCAGCCCGAGAAATGGGACTTAGAAAAGTGCATAGCTATGTGTGTACAAGAGGAGGAAAGAATTAAATCCTCACATGGTGGTTCTATCAACTATGTGAAGGACAACAAGAAAAAGAACTTCAACAGTAACTTCTCCTCAAAGAACAAGGGAAAAGCTCATGTCCATCAGCCTCAATAGAATAATTTTGCAGTACACAAAGATCAGTGTCTTCACTGCAAGAAGACGGGACACTACAAGAAGAACTGTCCCGATTACTTAAAGATGATAATGGCAAAGAAATGTGAGAACATTATTACCTTTATAAATGAGTCCCTGTATGTACAATATTCAAAATCTACTTGGTGGATTGATTCTGGTGCAACTGTTCATGTTGCCAATAATTTGCAGGGATTCCGTTCGACGAGGACTACGCAAAGAAAAGAAAGATGCGTTAAAGTCGCAAATGGAGTCCAAGCTGAAGTTGAAGCCGTTGGCGATCTTTCATTAGAGCTAGCTAATGGCTTCACTCTTTTACTTAGAGATGTTCTTTATGTACCCTCTTTACAGAGGAATTTGATTAGTGTTTCAAATTTGGACAATGATGGTTATGATTGTCATTTTGGAAATGGCAAATGTGAAATAATGTTTAATGATAAATGCATTGGTCTTGCCATCAAACAAGACGAGCTTTATTTATTGTCACTTCGTGAAAATGTGAATTCCGTATGTGATGTGAATGAGCGTGTATCCTCGCCTGTGAATGCGAGCAGAAAACGAAAGAGAACTCATAATGTATCGTCGAAATTATGGCACTGTCGTTTAGGCCATATTTCGAGGGGGAGAATAGAAAGACTAGTTAAGAATGAAATTCTTCCTCTATTAGAGTTCTCAGACTTAGAACAATGCAGAGAATGCATTAAAGGCAAATATGTAAAGAAAATTAAGAAATACGCCAAAAGAAACACAGGAGTTCTACAAATTATTCACACAGATATTTGTGGTCCTTTTCTTGTGAAAAGTGTGGATGGATATGACTCGTTCATAACATTCATGGATGATTACTCCCGTTATGGATATATTTATCCAATCAAAGAAAGAAATGAAGCCTTGGATAAATTCAAGATATTTAAGGTGAAGTTGAAAACCAACACGATTTAAAGATTAAGATAGTCCGATCGATCGTGGGGAGTACTACATCGACATACCCCATATGGACAAGTTCCTGGACCTTTTGCGAGGTTTTTACAGGAAAGTGGCATAGTAGCCCAGTATTCTACACCGGGCGAACCTCAGCAAAATGGAGTAGCTGAAAGACGCAACCATACCCTGATGGATATGGTGCGAAGCATGATGAGCTATTCCACACTGCCATTGAGTTTATGGATGGAGGCGTTGAAAACCGCCATTCATATTCTCAACAGAGTGCCTAGTAAGTCGGTGCCCAAAACACCGTACGAGTTGTGGACAGGAAGAGTTCCCTCACTAAACCACTTACGTGTGTGGGGGAGTCCTGCTGAGGCTAAAGTATTTAATCCAAACCTTGGGAAACTTGATCCCAAAACAGTAAGTTGCCATTTCATTGGCTACCCGAAAAGTCAAAAGGTTTTCGTTTCTCACCGCCCGCATGATATACAAAGTTTGTAGAAACGAGACACGCTGTCTTCTTAGAGGATGAAATGATGAGAGGAAGCATGGTAGCTCGAGAGATTGACCTTGAAGAGAAGCGGGTGTATGCACCCACTCCGATGATTCAAGAGCCATTCTTCACACTACCTGCTGTCGCTGCACCGACGGTGCAAGACACTGTGGTGCCAGCACCTGTTATTGTTCCTCCTGTGGCAACAATGAATGATAATGAGGAATCTGTTCTTCAGGATCCTATAGAACCTATTGCCACCGATGAGGGGGAGCAACAGCAGTCTCAAACAGAATATGTACCAAATGAGGAGGCCCCGAGAAGGTCTCAAAAAGTAAGAAGATCAGCTATTTTTGATGATTATTAGATTTATCATACAGAGGAATTTCAAATGGAGGATGATCCCACCTCATTTGAAGAAGCCATGAGAAGCGAAAATCCTCAAAATGGCTTGAGGCCATGGAAGAGGAAATGAGGTCCATGAAGACTAATAAAGTCTAGGACTTGGAAATTATTCCTAAAAGAGCCAAAACAGTAGGCTGTAAATGGGTCTACAAGACAAAGCTTGACTCCCAAGGGAATGTAGAAAGATACAAAGCGCGACTTGTGGCAAAAGGCTTTACGCAAACAGAATGGATTGATTACAATGAGACCTTTTCTCCAGTCTCATGTAAAGATTCCTCCAGAATCATAATGGCATTAGTAGCACATTATGATTTAGAGTTACATCAGATGGATGTAAAGACTGCATTTCTTAATGGGGATTTGGAGGAAAATGTTTACATGGAACAACCGAAAGGTTTTGTCGTGGAAGGAAATGAAAGAATGGGATGCCGCCTAAAGAAATCGATTTATGGGTTAAAGCAAGCTTCAAGACAGTGGTACTTGAAGTTTGACAGTACAATAAGAAAATTTGGGTTTAAAGAGAATGTAGAGGACAACTGTGTTTATGCAAAGTTTAAAGATGGAAAGTTTATCTTCCTAATCCTGTATGTGGATGATATCCTACTAGCTAGTAGTGATGTCAGTCTGCTACTGGAGACAAAGAAGTTTTTGTCCTCAAACTTTGATATGAAAGATCTTGGTGAAGCTTCGTTCGTTCTAGGGATCGAAATTCACCGGGATAGAAACAAAGGGATATTGGGACTGTCACAAAAGGTATACATAGAGAAAGTCTTAAAGAAATTTGGTATGCATAAATGTAGTCCTTCACCTGCACCTATAGTCAAGGGCGACAGATATGGGGATTTTCAATGCCCCAGGAACCAGTACGAGCTCGATCAAATGAAATCGGTTCCATATGCTTCAGCTGTCGGAAGCTTGCAGTATGCTCAAGTGTGTACACGCCCTGACTTAGCATTTGTTACCGGGTTACTTGGCAGAGACCAGAGCAATCCTGGAATAGAACATTGGAAATTGGTAAAGAAAGTCTTGCGTTATTTGCAAGGAACAAAAGGCCTCATGATGACATACAGAAGATCAGATTCACTCCATATAGTGGGGTATACAGATTCTGATTATGCGGGAGATGATAGAAAGTCGACATCCGGATATGTGTTCACTCTCGCTGGAGGAGCTATATCGTGGAAAAGCTCAAAGCAAACCGTCACTACATCGTCCACAATGTATGCCGAGTTTGTAGCATGTTATGAGGCTACGGGGCGGTGAGCGGCTAAAGAAGTTCATACCCGGTTTAAAAGTGGTTGACGACATCAATAAACCACTTAAGTTGTACTGCGATAATGAACCCGCAGTAATGTATGCCCACAACAATAAGTCAAGTGGTGCTGCCAAACACATTGACATAAAGTACTATGTTGTGAAAGATAAAGTTCGGGATCAAATTATAAGTCTTGAGCATATAAGTACCACAAAGATGTTAGCGGATCCGCTTACAAAAGGCTTACCACCCAACGTGTTTAGAGAACATGTAGCCGGCATGAGTTTAAGGGAAAGCCTATGATTCCTGGACTAAAAGATGGCCCAAAAGATTAAAGTAACTATTTCAAGAACAGAGAGGTGTATTGTAGCTGTTAAATCTATCGGCGATTGACCGTGACGATGAGACATGTTCTATGCACTAATCTGTGATGGAATGAGTAAAGTCAAAAGTAATTAAAGTTAAAACATAGATTGAGATCAAGGGGGAGAATGTTAGAGTGATCTCAAGCATTTGGCCCAACGGCCAAATGCCCCCCTTGTTTGCGCCCTGATCGGGGGCGCCCAGCCCAATTGGCTGGTGGGCCCCTGTCGCCAGCGCCACATAAATAGAGGTGGGGGCCGGGGTGACACGCATAACGAGGTTCACCGTGCCGCCACAAACTCCACCGACAAACCCTAGACCGATCGGAAAGGGGGCGCTCCAGCGACGGGAAGTTCCACCATCGCCACCGATCGCCGCCGCCAGGGAGACGTCGCCGCCAGGGAGACGCCGCTCCTTCTTCCCCGACCGTCGCTGCCCGTGCGCAGACCTCACCGACGAACCAGCGATGGCCGGCTCTTCATCCAACGCGACGGACGGTCGGTACCCCTAACCCTAATAATCTCTCTCCGTGTATCACTCGAACCCGAGGAGATCCTAAGACCTAACAAATATATGTCTTTATAAAGCTTTTCTGTTGCAGTAAACAAAGTTAAAAAAAAGACTTATAAGTACTTTGGAGCACTAGCTCGAGGGTTTTAAGTCAAATCTGAAGGACCATGTCAAACCACAATCTGCAGGTATATTAATGAACTAAGCTAATGAAACGCTTATCACCGTTTCTGCTTTCTTCATCGCATTCGCCGAAGGTCGCCATCAGATAGCGACATCGGCCAAATCAACAGTTTACCCATGAGAAAATTGCTCTGCCACTCGATCGATCGATGAGCCGGTAAAAAAGTTCTTTAATTTTCTGCAGTTTGACTGACACGGCGACACGCAAGCATCACCTCACATACTCCCCTGGTCGGATGGGCTTGGGCCACTATTGGAAAGAAATATTTGCTGGGCTTACACGACCACTTCGGCCCACAGCATCAACAGTAGCAGATGGAAAATCCGCAGATTTCCACCCGCGCCGCTCGGTCCTGACTCGCGCGGGAAAAGCCCCAGATTTCCCACCCACCAGTTTGCGCCGGTCAAAATCCAACGGCGGATCACATGCACCACCCTAACTCAAGATTCTCGAAACCAAAACCCTAACCATGGCTACCGCCGCGCTCGCCGCCGATCCCGCCGAAGCGGTGGAGCAAGTTGAAGAGGAGGAGCGGGCGGAGGCCCAGTCGGAGGAGGAGGCGGAGGCGTCGCTGCGGCCAGCGCTGCCGGTGGGGAGGGTGAAGAAGATCATCCGGGTGGACCGGGACATCAGGAAGGTGACCGGCGAGGCGGCACTTCTCATCGCCGCGGCCACCGAGCTCTTCCTCGGCTCACTCGCCGCCGGCGCCCACACGGCCGCCGCTCGGCGTGGCCGGCGGGCTGTGCGCGCCGCGCACGTCCGGGCCGCCGCCCGCGCGCACCGCCCCACCGCCGACTTCCTCCTCGACTGCCTCCCCGCCGCCGAGGAGGAGCCGCGGCGCGCCCGCTCGGCCGCCGGTTCCGATGGCGGCGGCGGCGGTGCAGAAGCGAAGCCGCTGCCGCGTGGGACCCGCCGCATCGACGCCTTCTTCAATAAGGTCACTTAGGTGTCTCTGGGTGTGGGTGTTTATGAACTGCTGCTCTAAATGTTTAGGTAAAATTGCCACTTGTTATGTGATGAAGCTATGAATTTTTTCAGTCAAAGTATGCACTTTTCTTTAGTCTGACTCGTTGCTCATTGCTTGCAATGATCTGATATGGGCTCATTAATTAATTTAGGCTGCTGCAAGGTTTTTGCATAGAAATCAGTAAGATTGTTATACACCTTAATTCTGTGGCGGTTCACTAGGATTCACCAATTTGTTACAGACTTGCAAACCGGAGAGATCGCACAAGAAACGATGACACGTTGATTTCTGCCTATATTTATTCCTCTGCAAACAAGTTAAAATTTTGTTTTGTATGTAGTGATCTAGCATTTATTTGCTGATGCATACTATCATAACAAACGCTCCAACATGGTTATCCTTGGTTATGAAGCTGAGCCGTGTTGGTATCATCCAAGCAAACAAGCAGCTTGCTTCCCTCTTGCCATGAGACGTACTGGCGTCACAAAATTTGCATGAGTGGAATCCCACACTTTATGGATGTTTGCATGGGAAACAAGTTAAACCTTTGTTTTTAGATTTAAAGACATATTCTGCTCCCAGTCCTGGTCATTTACTGGTCTAAACTCTAAACAGGATTCGAATTAGAAATAGCGGGTTACAATGGTTATTTATGTGTAAGCACAGACGACTTTGATGGTTCAAAATTAATTCTTCAATGCATAAATTAAGAAATTTCAACAACACTGTTTATCTGACGAGTGACATTCAGTGCATATAAACACTTGGGAAATAAAAGATTAATAATATTGACCTCCAGGCTCCAGATTCTGAGCATCCACATTAGGACATATGAATGTTGTGAGTCCTGAACTTTCGGACACTGATCACCAATCCCACAGGGAAATCAATGCACATAGGCAGTTTCTTTATATCAATACACCAAAAATGCATTTGAAATTGGCAGGCCAAAGGTGAAGCCTAGGCCTATTGCTGGATGCACTTCTTTCTGCAGCTCATAACTTGTGCAACCATGGGCTCCTTCTGGAGCTCCATTCTGTCCTTTCCTGAGGTCTTCCTAGCCATCATCTGCTTCTTCTGGCTCTACCTCTTCCGTCTCATCCGGCAGTGCCAGAAGAGCATCCTCCCGGTGAACTGGCCTGTTATTGGGATGCTTCCCTTCCTCGTGGGGAGTCTCCGCTGCATTCACGACAAGGTTACAGATGTGCTCCGCGAGACGGGGTGCACCTCCATGCTCAGTGGCCCATGGTTCCTCAACATTAACTTCTTGATAACCTGAGACCCAGCCACTGTCAACCACTGCTTCAACGCCAGCTTCAAGAACTACCCAAAAGGCAGTGAGTTCTCTGAGATGTTTGACATTCTAGGTGATGGGCTCCTTGTGGCGGACTCTGAATCCTGGGAGTATCAGCGCCGTGTGGTGATGTACATCTTTGCTGCCCGTGCCTTTCGGTCCTCTGCGATGTCCACCATCGCAAGGAAGGCCGGCAATGTCTTGTTACCCTACCTTGACCACATGGCCAAGCACGGCTCAAGAGGTTGAGCTGGAGGGCGTCTTCATGAGGTTCTCGCTTGATGTCTCGTACTCTACGGTGTTTGCAGCTGACCTTGACTGCTTGTCGGTGTCTTCTCCGTTCCCTGTGTTTGGCCGAGCCACAAAGGAAACAGGCACGTTGTGCCGCCGAGCTTGTGGAAGCTCTTGAGGTGGCTAGCGGCATTAGACTTAATACATCACAAAATATAAAATACTTATTGACGATAATCCATTGGCATGTTAATATTATAAATAAGTCTTAGAAAACTATAACATACTGGTAAGAACAAAACAATTTAGGAGAAAACTACATTAACCAAAGCACACTAAAAGAGAGCTATGAGCTGTTATTTATCACCTGCCGAACAAGCAAGCGAGTTATGAATAGAATAATTACATAAAGCAATTTTTTCTAATATTTTTAGATGCAAAGTCATTGATAATAGTATCAACATCAATATGATCTGACATATCCTTCTCAATGCATACAGTTGTCGAGACCCGAATATGCAAATCCGGACTCTTCTGTGTATTCTGCACTAGTCCAGGATCACGCTAGTGCACACAGTATAAACAAAGATAAATATCATCCACATCACGGTAATCTAAAGAAAATCCAAATCATATTAATCAATATCAAAGTACGACTTTAAGGTCAAGCTTACAATTATTAGCCAGAAGGGCTTAGGGAAATCTAGCAGCGGAAAACAAGATAAACTCATGAGCCATTCGACATGCCACAGGTAATCAACTGGGGAAACGAAGTCCTAATCCGCGAAGTCCTCGAAGTATCCTTCCTCCAAGAAGTCCTGCTGATCTGGTCCTTCCTCCTCAACTGAGCAAATATGGTTGAAGCCGTGAATACATAGAGTACTCAGCAAGTCGTTTGTAACAAAGAAATGCAATATAATATGCAAGGCTTAACAAAGAATGGCCGAAGGTTAATTTTGCATAAAACAACAATTTAAGGTAAATACAATAATTAGATTGAAAAGCAAGGTTTAACAAATGATATTAAATATGTAATCAAAGGAATTAAAGACAACCTCAAGTGAACTGACCATTCACTTTCCATCTTAACCCAACCAAGCTTTTACGAAAACTCTACCCCTCGTGTGAAATCACCGAGCATTGTCCATGACCGAGGATACGGCTATTTGAATAGTTTTACACTCTGCAGAGGTTGCACAACTGTACCCACACGATGTGATAATCCTCACATTAAAGATAATCACAACAAGGGTTTTACAATGATCCATCTCAACCCGGTCCCACTCGCTAAGGTTTTGCCGTCGAGTAGGGTAACCCCCTAGTCGATAATTGCCCCCCTTGCGCCACAACAACATCAGTAGCGAAACCAAAGTTGAGACTTCACAAATTATTATGCCAGGTCTATCTCATACTAGACATGTGGTTTGCACGGTAAAGCTCAGATCAATAGCGCACAAAGTTAAGTCCTTAAGTATTACCCAGTCGAAGCATCCACATCCCAATGTGCAACCTGCACCCCCTTTACTGCACGATCATTCGCCCGAGTGAAAACCAAATTCGTATAACCAATACCAATGATACTACCCATGTCATGGCAAACAAATTTTATAACTATGACTGACCACCACGTTCCAGTATATCATTAAGCCAAGATTAATTAACCACATGTGATGATAAACCCAACGTTCTAATAACAAGCATGGCTAAGCAATTCTACACGTACCACCATTGTGACATCTAATAGAGCATCACTAAATAATTTCCCATCCTATGGTGACAATGGAATCATGGTATTCAAATTATCAAGGTGGAAATAATCAATTAGGACTTTAACTACCAATACAAGGGTTTATAATGAAATAGCAATGCATGATACTTTAAAACAAAATAATAAATAATAGATTGAAAAGCTAGGTTCAATATAATCAAAGCACACGACTTGCCTTGGCCTTGCTCAGTTGATGGATCTTGATCTTCAAATCCAACGTTGGCTCCCTCGAACGCGTGATCTAACGAGAGGGAAAAACGAAGCAAACACAAAGATAAAATCAAATAAAATTCCAATGAACTCCAAAAATTCTCAAATCTGAACCAAAAGATAGAGCTCAATTTTAGATGAATTTAGGAAGAAGAATCGGGTCAATCGGAGTTCGGACGAGGGAGAACAGGGTTCTGGAAATCTGGTTTTAGGAAAAAGGTTAAAATTCGGAAATTGCACTGTGCTGTGGACCCGGTGCATGGAAATATCCGGTCTACCGTGAACCCAGCCAGACGGAATGCAGGCGGGCGGCCGGTTCGCGGCGTGGTGGCTAGGGCTGACGCGGTGGCTGACGTGGCGACACGTGGGCGTGTAGGGCTGACGTGGCAACTGACTGGGCTTGGTGACGTGGCGGCTGAGGTGGCACGGCCTATGGCTCATGCTCGACAGTGGGTCCCACGGCGGCTCAGCGCGACGGTGGACCGATTCCACCGGAAGCGGCGCGGGCGCGGTGTGGCCTAGTTGGCGGCGCGCGCGAGGTGTGGCGCGGCGGGGCGGCCGGCGGCGGAGTCGTGGCAGTCCGGCCGACGCGGTGATCGAGCGGCGGACTTGGACCGGCCGCGCCGAGGTGGCGGCGGGGCTCACCGCGGCGGCGGCGATGGGCGGTGGACGATGACAGACGGCGGCGAACCCGACGGAACGAGGCGGAGGTCGACGGCCTCCGAAGACGGCGGGCGCACGGCGCTCGATGGTTAGCGGTGGCGAAGGCGGCGGCTGCGGGACGAGGAGGACCCCGGGGGTCGGGTCCCCTTTTATACACGGACCTCGAAGAGTCCACGGGCGGCAAGGCGGCGGTGTTAGGGACGGAGACGGCGGCGGAAAAGGAAGGCGGCGGCGGCGTCTCCCGATCGGAGACGGAGGCGGAGTCCCGGTCGGGGACAAGGGACCTGACACGCGGTCCCGGTCGGCCGGCGCAGACGGCCGAGCGACACCGAATGCGGGTGCGGGCGCTTGGATGGGCGACGTGTGTCGCCATCCAATGAGGTAGGCGTGCGGCGCGGATGCGCGCGCAGCGTGGCGGCGGCGGTAGGTGGTGGTGGCGGTGCGGTGGAGAGAAAGGTGGGCTTCTACCACTGGCTTTTTAGGGTTTATGAGATTTTCCTTTTTCCAGAAATTCAATAAACCCTTTTGAGCTCCAGAAAATAGCAAATAAATCCAGAAAAAACCTTGAGACTCAGGGAACTCAAATAAAATATTTTTGGCAAATGTTAATGTTTAACTTAATCATATTAAATCTTTTTAATTGGTAAAAATTCCAATTAAGCTTTAATTAATTCCAGAAAAATTACAAATAGTGAATTTTATTTTAAAATCTTCAAATTGGCTCTGAAAATCAGGATGTTACAACAGTAGTCACACTATTCAACCTTTCATGTGACATTGATGACCTCAAATAATTTTTCAACTTGTCTCTCTTAGATCTACTGGATATCTTTACATAAAAAGGAAACCGATGTTACACGAAAGTCTAAGATTTTGTTCTACATAGTGTAGATGTTGCGTTGGAGACTTAGAGTGGTATTTAACAGATAATCAAGGAATAAAAATTCAGAAAAACGTACCATATATGCAACGGATGTATGAGGGGATTTCGAGTAGAATCGTTGCAAAGTGAAGAAATTGAAGACGAATTGGTTGGAAATTGATGAAATCGGGCCCTCCTCCATTCATGGCATCAACGACGGCGTTTGCTTTGGGAAGAGAAGACTGGAAGAGGAGTAGAGAGGTCAAGGGGTGCAGGCGTTGTCCGTGGTCGATTGGGTCTGGTGGATAACTCACTCGATGCATTCTCTCTGTGAATGTCCATAGTTGGATATTTAGGGAGCGCTCGGCCCTGAATGCACAACATAGGCCAAATGGACTATTACTTGACTTTGGCTGCGGACCCAACTAATTATTAATCAACTATATTTAGTATTCAGTATATAAGCTATATTATATATATATACATACTAACGTATTTGGACTAAGGGACCTTGGCTTTCATGGGCACTACGGTCGCTCCCGCTGCCTCACCGTAGTTAGTACGGAGAATGCATGGAGATGAAGCACAACAAGCAGGTTATGGCTTTTGAGACCACCAAAATGTCAATGAAGTGGAAAAGTAGTAGCTTGAATGAATGAGTGGACAAGGAAACCAGTGGATGAGTGGATAAGTAGATGAATGGCTCAAAGCTGGTTAACCACGTGGATGTAGATGGATGCTAGATACGACGCCTGATAGATTTGTTCGCGTCAGACGTCAGATACTGTGCATTATCCATATTAATTCGTTGGTAGTTTTTTCGGTGAATAAATCAGTGTGATAGTGTGATGGATATTGGCTCTAGTCTTTTTAGGCTATGATTGATGACTTTCATTTACGTTTTTAGAGACAACAGCGAATAGCAGAGTTATCATCGTGGACTGCACATATAATTTTAGGCTCAGGATATCATTTGGAGACTTTGCTTTCATGCTTTTTTACTTTCAAAAAAGTTAAAAGCCCAAAAAAATAGAGCCATTACTTGAAACCTGTTGAATTGGTTCGGATATATGAGAATCTGATAAAGCTCATTTTGTTTTCAGAGTTTTTTTATTTAATACTTTTTGATAATATTTTATTAATAACGTTCCAGCCAACTTATTTCTAAATCTAACTGTTTTGCTATACTATTACCCGTGGCATGACCAAAACACTCAACCACGCTATGCGGTTACCAGAGGCGTGGCAAGTTTTGCTAATAGATCATTTTTTGGCTCAGCGTTGGACTTACCTCGTGGCTTGGTAGTGTTGGCCAAAAAGGTTATATTTGAAAATAAGATGATATGTTCTTAATAAAAATAAATTTAAAAGGATTAATAATAAAATTTGCTCTCATTTTCATGACCGGGTCATTATTAATGGACCCGCTTCAAAGAGGTTAAGCTTCTAGCTTATGTCTTTGGCAGTTGGTTTTTAGCTGAATTGGCAATATAGCGACTGTTAGCTTTTCTGAGTCATTTAATTAAAACAATAAAAGAAATGAAAAAAAATATTATATCGTTATGAACAATGCAAACGAACAAGGAAAAAAAAGACAAAAAAAGCCGAAAAAGGTAAAATTGGAAGGCGACGAATTCTAAGTAGCTTCTATCTTAAATAAGTCGAAAGTGAAAAAAAGAAGCCAAAGCTATTTGGAACAAGACCAATATCAAATTTAGAGGCTATCCATCAAATAGTAAGCTTTCTTCACTTTGAAAAGAAACATTGCCCTGGCCCTCGCATGCTTTTCTTGTATCCTCAGTGTCATCTAGCAAAATGGATTGGTGCAGCACAACCCAGAGTCGATTGGTCATGTTGTCATCATCACATGGAGTGGTTGGAGAAAGATATATTGAGCTTTTCTGGTGAGATGACCCTCCTGACTGAGGTGCTTTTGTCTATATTTACCCATAGCGTATTTCCATTTCAAATGATCTAATAATAATAATAATAATAATAATAATAATAATAATAATAATAATAATAATAATAATAATAATAATAATAATAATAATAATAATAATAATTCAGAAGTAGCACATCATTGTATAGTTTTACAACTTGTCCAAAAGTACTTTGTCTTTACTGAAAGACTTCATACTTAGGTAGACCTAGGTGATATACAACTGAAGTAACAATATATCTTGGCCATTAGGCAGCCTTTCTTCGTCACAAGAAGCTTCATTTGGTGTACCAACAAGGCCTATTTTATCATATCTGCATGGGGATATATGTGGGCATTTTTTACTTATTACACTAGAGGGGAACTGTTGATTGGAGAAACTAGAACGGTTAGCAGAAATGGCAGCATTTGGGGTCTGCAACACATTGTTGTTTTGATCAAAGAATTGTAACTCTCTGCATTATATCGTGTCCACTTGACTATTCTCGAGAATTAAATCTTTGTCTCCTCTCTTATTATAGCTTATAGCGTCCTTTTCACCTAAACGTGTTCATCGTAAATCTGGGGGGAATTCATGATTTTGTGCGGCATAAGAAATGTCAGAATGCAACCTTTCTATAATTCTAATGAAAAAACAAAGCAGCATGCTAGAGACACACCTTATTCACTAAAAATACTCTGTATTGCGAAGACGTGCTTTGATGCCTTCTTCGTAAAAGTGAGAGGCACAATTTCTAAAAGCACATCAAGAATCTGATCTGCAACCATCGTCCAGCTTCTGCTGGCTTTCCAAAAGAAGAAGAAGAAGAAGAAGAAGAAGAAGAAGAATCTGATTTGCAACCACCCACTATTCCGTACTACTAACGATAAGGGGATGATATCATCCAAAAGAGTCGCTTCTCGAAACCTCTATCTGAACAGTAACTAATGGTCAACTAATTAAGTTGGGTTCATTGGCAAGTCCACTAGAACATGCTACACATTTCGTCTATTCGATGAAATCAAAGGATTAAACTAAAAGGTAGCAATTTTTTAAAAAATAAATGCTCAATATCTACGTGTACATCTGTGGCAACAACTCCCATATATGCTGATCTATGTTGATGGTGAATTCAATATGGTATTTGGGGTAGAAGAAAAGATAACTCCTCTCCTCTTGCCATGTCAGGTGGCTTGCCGTGTACCAAACGACTATACCTAAACCCAAACCCCAAACCCCTCACAAGTCACTTATATAAACCCCACAAAGTCACAAGCTCACCAAGACACTTCACCGGCATAAAGAAAGCAAAGAAATGGAGGTCGTGTCATGGCAACTGGGCTTTCTCGGCAAGTACCCGGAGATCATGGTGTCCCTTACTTGCTTCCTGTTGCTGTTCTATAGGTTTAACCGGCGGGAAAGGTTGCCGACGAACTGGCCGGTGCTCGGCGTGGTCCCGGCGCTCATCGTGAACGCCGGGCGCGTGCACGAGTGGGTCACTGACTTCTTGCGCGTGGCCGGGCTGTCGTACGTTGTCAAGGGGCCGTGGGGCTCGCCGGCGGACATGCTCGTCACGGCCGACCCGGCGAACGTGGCGCACGTGTTCACGGCCAACTTCGGGAACTATCCCAAGGGCGAGGACTTCGCCGAGCTGTTCGACGTGCTCGGCAACGGCATCTTCAACGCCGACGGTGAGTCGTGGGCGTTGCAGCGGCGCAAGGCGCACGCGGTGCTTTCGGACGCGAGGTTCCGCGCCGCGGTCGCCGCGAGTACCGCGCGCAAGCTCGGCGAGGGGCTCGTGCCACTCCTGGATGGCCTCACCGCGTCGGGCGCCACTGTCGACCTGCAGGACGTGTTCATGCGCCTGACCTTTGACCTCACGGCGATGTTCGTGTTCGGCGTCGACCCCGGCTGCCTCGCCGCCGACTTCCCGTCCGTCCCCTTAGCCACGGCCATGGACGACGCCGAGGCTGTGCTGTTCTACCGGCACATCGCGCCCGTGCCGTGGCTGAGGCTCCAGACCTACCTCAAAATCGGCCACCACAAGAAGATGGCCAAGGCTCGGCAGGTGCTCGACCAGTCCATCGCCGAGTTCATCTCGCTTCGGCGAGAGCGCGCGGCGAACTCCACCGGCGAGCCCGACGCCGAGGCCGACCTGCTCACGTCGTACCTGGCATGCCAAGCCGAGATAGGCAAGGAAGACTCCGAGTTTGACCTGTTCTTGCGAGACACGACGCTTAACCTTATGGTCGCCGGCCGCGACACGACAAGCTCCGCCCTGACATGGTTCTTCTGGCTGCTCTCCAAGCACCCCGACGTCGAGGCCAGGATCCTCGCCGAGCTCCGCGCGCACCCTCCGGCATCCGGCGCTGGCCAGCACCGCACCACCACCGAGCTGAAGCGCCTGGTCTACCTGCAAGCCGCGCTGTCCGAGTCGCTCCGGCTGTACCCTCCGGTGCCGTTCGAGCACAAGGCGGCGGCGCGGCCGGACACGCTGCCGAGCGGCGCACGCGTGGATCCGTCTCGGAAGGTGATCGTGTCGCTCTACTCGATGGGCCGTATGGAGGCGGTTTGGGGCAAGGACTGCCTGGAGTTCCGGCCGGAGCGGTGGCTGACCGCGGCGGGGCGGTTCCGGCACGAGCCGTCGTACAAGTTCGTGGCGTTCAACGTGGGGCCCCGGACGTGCCTCGGCAGGGACCTGGCGTTCGCCCAGATGAAGTCCGTCGTGGCCACCGTCGTGCCGCGGTTCCGGGTGGAGGTCGCCGCCGGCGTCACGGCGCGGCCCAAGCTGTCCATCATACTCCACATGAAGGACGGGCTCAAGGTGAAGGTTCACAAGAGACAAGAGGATGATTAGCTTTAATTTGCTATACTACTCACTAGCTAGGTCTACGTCCTCTCATGCAGTATCATACGTTCGTAGCACCTCATGTATACATGGGAGTGCCGTACTACGAAGGAAACTATAATGGGATCCATCCCTATGTGGATACCACCGTCCGATCCTGCCTCGAGATCTGTGAGATCACCATCGGATCGGGCAGTGATAAGACAATCCTGACGTGGGGATCGACCTCGCAGAAGAGTTTGCCCTCTCCTACATGTAATTATGTATTCGACGGAGGAGGTGTATACTATACGTATGTATTCGACGGAGGAGGTGTATATTTGACTATACGAAAAAGTGCACATTACTTGCAGTAAAATAAGACGGAAAGCGATCATAGTGTGAGCGATCGTAGTGTGTTATGCATGATTATTTCGGCAGATGTACAATCACTTGAATATCGATTTCAAAGTGGTTCGATCTAGCCTACATAAACTCAAATATACGTGCATGCATTTGTAACATGTCTCTCCCTTTTCCATTGCGTACATGTATGATTTGTATTGTAATTTGCAAGTCTTGTGCATAGACATTAATTGTGACCAGCATATGCATAATTTGAGGGAGGCTGATTTACGTGAGGAAATGAATCAAGCAAAGGCTCGGTAGTCGGTACTGAACTCGATCGGTTGGTTTCAGTCGCCGCTGCGGAGAGTGACCCTAAGAACACACTCGGGTAAAGCTCATCTTTGCTCATCGTAGCTTAGTGTGTCGAACGCCGAGTTTTGCGAGAGGACAGATGCAATAATAAGCTTTGAACCGATATACCATTTTAAAATAGAATATACAAATTAATTATAGTAAATTCTATACTAAATTTATTTATATCAGTCAAAATTATACACGAGCGTCTTTCTTCCCACTCTCTTACGACCAGCCAGAATTCAAAATTTTAAACCAAAACTCATAAACCAAAGCTCAAAATAACCCACCCAATATCTCCTCTTGCACGGCAAGGTCCTTTAAATGGAATGTTTTTTAAGATAGGGTCTACTAGTTAATTATAGTATATACTATACCGACTTCATTTATATCAGCAAAAGCCGCACATGAATTTCAATTATTCTGTAATCTCTCACACGAACAGCCAATAGTCACAAGTCGTAGCGAAAAGCCATAAACTGCAGCCACAAAAAAAAAGGGCCAGATCTAGCACCAGCAGCCTGTAGCTACAAAATCAGGGTCATAGGATCAAGCTAGGATGGTAACTAGAAAATCGAGATCCTGGAGATTATAATATATAATATGGCCCTGCTCGGTTGGGCTGAAAAGCTGTGGTTTATGGCTGAAATTGCACTGTAGCGGCTGAAATTTCACTGTAACTACAGGTGGCTTATTTAGCGTAATTAAATTTAAAAAAATTTAAAAATAGAAAAAATATGCTAGCTCATCACGGACAACACAACGAATACGAGAAAAAAAGAACCGGCAAAAAAGCTCAAAAAACCAAAAAACCAAAAGCTCAGAAAAAAAAAACAAAATTTATAAATAGTGAAAAATAAGCTAGAAACCAGAAGCTGAAGCTGAAACGAGCGGGGATCTAAAGCATTGCCTTGCAGCAACATGCGAAATCCGGCACACGATACGGCGGTGAGTAAAATGGTCTGTGACTGCTCGTAGAAATACGCCGAGCTCAGAGTTAGCGCTTGAGTAATAATGAACAACAGCAGGACAACCAAAAACAGAGAGACGACAGACGAACCTACCACCGTTTCGATCAGGAACCTGTACTGTGACGATGTGAATATGTGATACATGATGGATTACGAAGATCCGCCATCACTAACATTACAAGCTCCTTCGGAATGCCTCATCTACCAAGCAAGGATCCTCCAGCCCTGTTTTTCCTGCTTCAGAAATCACTTCTATGCACAGATTATCAGCGTGATAGAGAGGGTAATAATAGTCACGATTGTGAAGATGACTACCTGCAGGGACCAAAGGGGAACATTAGGAAGAAAAACTCGCTGTAACTAACCTATTCGAGCAAGTTTAGCAGTAGAAAAAAAAATGTAAATTACTTCGTAGAGTTGCTGGCATGTCCGCTGTTTACTAATCTAGCTTTGGTGTCTTCAGGTAAAATAGGAGAGAGCAAATGGGCTTGAGACCAAGCCTTACTACCAAAAACAATCCGCGGTTCAATGCATCACAGAACCATCCACACACCCTTAAACATAAAAACTCCAAATCAAATCAACACACATCTGCTATCAGGGAGTGTGATGCTTTATAGACATGAACATTTGACTTTCTACAGGAAAACACTTTTGCTTCCAGTAGTTACATATGGCTTATACCTTATACTAGTGTGTGTGCGCGCGCGCGTACTAATTATTTTCAAGCTGAAGTAATTACAGTACCATGTTCAGGGTTTATCACTTTATTGTGAAGAGAATACTAACAGCAACTGCAGAGGCAGCAAGACCCGGGCGCTCACTGAAACGAAACTGAAATTTCAAAAGAAATTTGGAATTCCGTTTTGGATTTGATTTTCTTTGATTCTTGGTCTAATTCAGCTCTAATCCAAGCCCTCCATGCCCAAGACCCCCTGCTGCATCGTGCCAGTGAACCAATTTTGCTTGAGCAATGTTCACCGTATGAAATTATCGCCGCCGCCGATATTTTGCCGACGCCATATCTCTCTCAGCTCCGGTGCCTTCTCGTCGCTGTTATCATGCTGCAAGCTATCAGAAGTGGTAATACCTAGCTTCTCCCGCCTCTGGCTCTCTCTCAACCGCCCTACCGCGCATTAGCACCGCCAGTCTTCCCCGCCATCGCCTCTGCTCCTTTCTCTCTCCTGATTTCATTGTATCTACCCTAGTGAATGGTGTACTGCTTTTTTAAGTGAATAAAGGTTACCTAAAGTTCGAGATAAAAAGCCTCCACAAAATTCTAGCACATGTACCGCACACCTGTATGCGTAGTATGTGGGGTACTTAGAGCATGTACGATAATATATACAGCGGTAGTCTGTAATACATCTTTATATCATTTATAGATAGAATTAAAGATAACACATATAATGTGTTATCTATATTCCTGTTTATAATAGTCTCATACAATTAATATATTATCTATACAATGAATAGACAGTAAAAAGCTATCTATAAGACCGTCTGCTAAATAGTAAACAATATCTTCCTTTCCCCTTCTTTTTCCTCTATATCATCTAAAATTCTATATGACATATGCTTATAGACAGCAAACATGTATCATTATATATGCCCTTAAATGCTCAAAAGGGCTTATTTTGAGTGGCTTTTAGCTGAAAATCACTGTAGCTGGCTGAAAAAACACTGTAGCTGATAGTGGCTTATTTTGTGTAATTAAATTTAAAAATAAAAACAGATTAACCTATCACAGACAGTACAAACGAATACAGAAAAAATAAAAAGTACAGAAAAAAATAGAACCGACAAAAAAATAAAAAAACTAAAAACTCAAAAAAACAAAATTGTTAAATAGTAAAAATAAGTTAGAAATCAGAAACCCAAATCGAACGAACGGGCCTATGGGCCTGTTCTTTTCCTCCGAAGCCGGCAGCTTTTAGCTTTTGCTATAGTACCTAACTTTCAAATGGAGTATTTTCTCATGACAGGGTCTACAAGTTAAATGCTCTACACGTTAAAAGCCCAACATCTGTACCAGCCAAAATCGCATGTGAGTATCTGTCTCTCCGTAATCTGTATCGTAAACAGCTAAAATTCAAAAATTTCAGCTAAAAATCATAAGCTGCAACCATAGCCAAACAGGCCCTGTACATGCTGAAGCACTCGCCTGAAAACAGCACAACCATTGGACACGCAAGCAGTCAAACGTCCCACTATACATAGTACTTATCAAAGTCACTCGGCCGCTTCGCTGGATAGTGGAGACCAACCCCCATCGCCCCCGATTCCGAGCGAAATTTCCGATTGATCACGGCGAAGAGGTGAGGTCCCATGTCCTCCTCCGATTTCTTGGTTGCGCGTGCGGTGCTTACGGTTTGCTCGGTCGATTGCGAGTTCTTTTTGGGGTTTTCTTGATTCGGTTTGGGGTTTAGGGTTTGTTGGTGATCGAACGCCTCGATCCGAGGTCGTGTGGTGCTGATCGGCGATTTGGGTGGCGGGGGCGTGGTGTTCGAGTGTTCGATTGGGGGTTTCGGTAGGGTTCGGGGCTGGTGTTTTTTTTGACTTTCTTGATCTTGACGTGATGTGATCTTGTGGAGGTTCCAAAACTTAGATATATTTGTTTGTTATTATTGTCGTTGCGACGCTTGTAAAAATCGAATCTTTTCTTAGCTCTAAGAGAAGAACAGGATGTAACAATGATGGTAGTTCGTAGTGATGTGTCTAATTGGTCACCCTGTGGTCGTACCAAAGGATTGGATCTATGTGTTCGTGATTCTTGTCAGGATGTCCACTTTTTTTTTTCTTTTGTTAAGTCCTAATGAAAAGTGCAGTCTAAACATAGAAGGAGCAGCCTATCATCATCTTTATAGGAAACTTTCATCTTTAGCTACTTGTTCGTTCTTCCTGTGGCGCACTCCTCACCAGAGTAATTGAAGCGGTAGTTCTAACCTGTAAGGCTGTAACTCTTTGATAATTGAGTATGCATGTGCTATCACTTTAACCTTGTACACTCCAGCATGTAAGCTATTAAAAACGAGGTAGATGATTTGGTAATTGAGATTGCTACTAGTTAATGTTGCACGGTTGCATTTACATGTGTACGTGTGCATTCGCTTCGAGTGTAATTTGCAGAAAATATAGTGCATGTAGACCGGCTATTGTTGGTGATCTGAGTTTTCGCTGCTAATAGAGTGCAGCCTAAATTTATGGTAAGCCTTACAAGTATGGAATTACTCTTTACTGTTTAATCATTTTGATGTCTTTACTTATGCTACAAAGCGACAGGGCATGCTTTCCTCTTCTATCTGATGAAGCTTCAAAATATTGTGATGCCACTGTAGTCAAGTTCGGATTTCTACAGCAGCTGAATTGGTAGTAAGTGGCATGTCTGCAAAGGTGCCAAGGTACTATTCACTTAGTTAAATTACGTATGGAGTTTTATAGTCATCCGGCATGATTATGGGATATTCATGTTTTCATTCAGACTCTACTTTTGTATGCTCTGGGCAGCTAGATGTTCTGTTGAAAGCTTGTAGGGCATCATCTAACTTGTTTCACCAGTTTGACTATTAGTATTATGGCTTTTCTTTATTGAACTTGGTTGTCTTTCTAACTTTCTGTTGCTTCAATCACAACCCAGCATTAAATGAATGCGGCATCTTATATGATTTCCACTAGATGGCCTCATATACTGCTTTTCTAGTTGTACTTATCTATCAGAAACATGTTATGCAAATTTCACTTGGTCTGAATGCATTGGTTAGTGATAACCTTATAATGCTATTTAAATCATCTCACAAACTTGCTGCTAGAAGTTTATGCTTTACTATTTGGTCTCAGTTATGCATGATGTCCACTGATACACAGAAGTTTTTTTTCAGGCTCCTAGAAGTAAATTCGTTTGGGATG